>OX336389.2:722654005-724026790 GCA_946902985.2 Meconema thalassinum
ATGAAAATTCACTAAAATTTACCGAATTTAGCCAAGTGGTGTACAAACCATGAAATTTATCCAATTTTTTAAATTAAAATTGACCACATGTACTCGAAAATTTCATAATATTCCCTTTACATGTATGCTTTTTGTTGTTGTTGTTGTTGTTGTTGTTGTTGTTGTTGTTGTTTCGTTTACCATACTCTCTGCAGACAAATACCTCAACATGACTTTCTCTTAGACTAGGAGCTCTACATTCGATATGATAGCTGAGTTTCATTTCCCATAAACTTGTCACTGAGGTGGGTGTCAGGAAAAGGCATCCAGCTGTAAAAACCACACTCTCACATAGACTTTCATAACCTCTTACGTTGAGGTTCCTAACGCTAACGACATTGAATGATTGAACGGTTTCCTTTTCACAATTCCTGTCTATACTTTCCTCTTTAAGGTTGCAAGATGTTTGCAAGATTCCTAAAATGCAATTAAATGTAATAAATACCTTAAGATGGTTTCATTTGTTTAATGATATGGTGTTGATGATGGATATATACGTTAAGACTAATTTTTGTTAGGTCTTGACTGGCCTTGCAATTAGAAATTGACAAACCAAACATGGGTTATCTACCAGGGGAACACTTTGACCACTATGTTGGTTATTGACCAGTAAGTACAGTTCTAGTAATGAAACAGAAATCCAACACAAACAATGAGCGCACAATGCGGCGGAGATTGGTACCACGATGTACTGTTGGTTATGTAGCTATGTGGAATGTACATCACATATGGTTTACTTGAAGGTTTGGAGATTCCATTAAAGATATTTCTACAATAAACCATTTTCAAATGGTCATTCGTTGGTGTGAAAATATTTATTATATGGTATTTTATGAAAACAATTATGATTTATAAAAAATTTATACGTTTACTGTATTCTTATTTAATGTAAGCACTGGAGGCACTATCGACCAAAATACAGCACTATCTGGAATGTATATTGCATACTTGAAGGTTTGGTGATCCCATTAAAGGTATTCCTACAATAAATGATTTTTAAGTTCTCGTTCTATGGCGTGAAAATATTTAATATATGATATTTGCTAAAAGGATTTACCACTGCAATTATTTTACAAGTAGTTATTTTAATGACCAACAGAGTTCACTGTTAAGAAGGTAGAGCCCTATGTGGAATGTAGGATAACATGTTATACATGATACGTGACAACTGTAAGGCTTGTGATTTTTAAGATGCCTTTAACCCTATATTAAACACTCAGTTTGCAATACTGATAACTGCAATGTTACTGAAAAAAAATTGAAACAAAACAAAAATCAGCATTGAAAAACCAAAAAGTGGTTGAGCATATATACAGTGGGGAAAAGAAAAGTTTTGTAAACACTAATGTCCAACAAGACTAATTAAATCAGTAACTGTCAGGGTGGCCGAGTGGTTAAGGCGTTTGACTTAAGATAAAATTTCCAAATATATAAGGAAGCAAGGGTTCGAATCCCTTCCCTGACATAACTATTGCTTGAACATGCAAGAAAACAAGAAATATACACAAACTATGTTTATCAATTTAATCAATTTTTTATTTTTTTTTACAAGAGATAGACACACAGAATACAGCTCTTTTGGTTTATCAGTTCTTTTAAACATAACACTTGTTGAAAATTTTTTTTTTAGGGGATGGGGGTGTTGATACGTTGACCCATTACACAATAATAGCAGCTTTACGAAGTTCATTTTCTATATTTAATAGCTCTTTCTCATAACCAATATGACCAAGCTGTTTACAGGCATGCAAGAGCTGTAGACGTTCGACTAATATATTAGGATCGTTCCATTTGCTATTTTTTATGAATGGTTTCAGAATCTCGGGAAGCAGTTCATCATTATCACCATTAATATGATTATCATCCTCATTATTATAATCATTTCATAATGATGATCATTATCATCGTTATCATTTCCATGATAATTTCCACCTGTGTCCACAGTCTGTTCAATGGTTTGAGTTGTCTTTGATAGTGTTGAAAGCTTCTTTTTAGATGTGCGAGAATGCTTTAACATTGTTATGTTATTATTACCACTATTACCTTTCCTCACTAACTTTTTAATGGGATATATTGTCTCTGATAGGGTTGAGGGCTTTTGAGATGTGGGTGCATGTCTGAACATGGGTTTCACAGGAGGTGTTAAAGGTTTCTCATTAAACAACTCGCTAACAGCATGAGTGCGTTGTAGTGTATTAAACTTGAGGTTAATATTATCTTGAGCAGTACTATCTTTCTCTTGGACTTGGTTTCTTGCTTTGGTTTGGGTTTTCCCTACATTTAGACTAGCGTGATTATTAAGTTTACATTCATGATTGTTTGAAGAAAGTACGTCCAATTCTTTTGTTTTAAGCATTCCTCGACACTGTTTCGATCGTTGCTTTGAACAGCGCCAAATAACAGTTCCATTTTTATTGCTTCGTTTCACAATATATGAATATCCTTTATAGTATGCATAAGGCTTACCATACCTAGTCACTGATACTTCCATATCAACTGTCAAGCACAAACTAATCTCTAGTAAAGACAACTTGGTAATAACAACAATAGTTTAATGTGGGAGCATATATACATGCAAAAAGTGGGAGCAAAGGTGGGAGGTAAAAAGTGGGAGCAAAAGTGGTAGCAAATGTGGGAGAAAAAAATAACTGTGAGCAAAAAGTGGGAGCAAATATGGGATCAAATGTGGGAGCAAAGCAAATATATAAAAAAGTGGGAGCAAATATGCTAACAAATATGTCAACAAATATACCAGCAAAAGTAAATACACAAGTCAAGATAGATTAAAGTGCAAATAAAATATGGAAGCAAATATGAGAGCAAAAATTGTGTTTTTCCTAAAACAACTAGACATAACAAACTTAGTCATAACCTAACCTAACCTAACCTAACCTAACCTAACCTAACCTAACCTCACCTAACCTAACCTAACCTAACCTCACCTAACCTAACCTAACCTAACCTAACCTAACTTTACCTAACCTAACTTGACTGAACTTTACCTAACCTAACCCATCATAACTTCACCTAACCTAACTTTACCTAATCTAACTTCACCTAACCTAACTTTCAACTCACAGATCAAAATTAAATTCTAGGCATAGTTGAGTTGGAACCCAAGACTTCAGGGATAACACACAAGTTTACTAGCCACTACACCGCAAAAAATGAGCAAATTACCATGCAACACAACATAAAGTAAAAGTTTCCTGTAGTGTAACTCATTGGCTGTCAACCATAGTTTGGGAATTCAAACCCAAGACCTCAGGACTTTTGTTTTGAACATTATCAGAAATATTATTCCATTTGCATTTTGCTGCTGCTGCTTATAGTTATAAGAGTTGACATTAATATGGAAAGCAAAAAAAATGTGGGAGCAAAAAGTGGGAGCAAAACGTGTAAGCAGAAGTGGGAGCAAACAAGTGTGAGCAAATATGGGAGCAGAAAGTGGGAGCAAATGTGAAAGCAAAAGTGGGAGCAAAAAAGAGCGAGCAAAAGTGAGTGCACAAAGTGGGAGCAAAATGTGTGACTAAAAAGTGGGGGCAAATGTGGTGTTTTACTAAAACAATCTCCCCTAACCTAACCTAACCTAACTTCACCCAACCTAATTTCACCTAACCTAACCTTCCATCTCTCAGATCAAAAATTAAATTCTGGCCATAGTCGAGTTGGAACCCAAAACCTCTGGGATAACACCCAAGTATACTAGCCACTACATCGCGAAATGGGCAAATTATCATGCAACACAACACAAAAATAAAAAGTTTTCTCTAGTGTAACTCATTGGCTGACAATCGTAGTTGAGAATTCAAACCCAAGACCTCAGGACTTTTGTTTTGAACATTATCAGAAATATTATTCCATTTACATTTTGCTGTTGCTTATAGTTATAAGAGTTGGCATTAATATGGGAGCAAAAGTAAAAGCAAAAAGTGGGTGCAAGCATGGCTGGTTGTAGAGACTTTCATATCAACAAATACACATAAATTAAATTTTAGTAAAGTGACTTGGCTAATAATAATAATAATAATATTAACAGTTTAAAAAAAATTCAAGGGGATTGATGTTTTTCAGGGTGTAATTTCCAAAGTACTGTCAAGAATAATAATTACATGAACAGATTCCAAGAACTCTAGAGTGCTTTTAAGGTTAATGATATGCTAGGAGTGAGATAGAGCTAGCTAACCTAAGTTAACCTCAGCTCAGTAAACCTAACCTTGTCACATGGCATGTTCTACAAGTATAGACTTGCTTTGAGACTGGCTATGACGTCACAGATGAATGGCGGTGGGAGGCTGGACATGACGTTTTTATTACCTAAAAACATTTTCCTTTTTGCCAACCTCCCACCGCCATTCATCTGTGACGTCATAGCCAGTCTCAAAGCAAGTCTATACTTGTAGAACATGCCATGTGACAAGGTTAGGTTTACTGAGCTGAGGTTAACTTAGGTTAGCTAGCTCTATCTCACTCCTAGCATATCATTAACCTTAAAAGCACTCTAGAGTTCTTGGAATCTGTTCATGTAATTATTATTCTTGACAGTACTTTGGAAATTACACCCTGAAAAACATCAATCCCCTTGAATTTTTTTTAAACTGTTAATATTATTATTATTATTATTAGCCAAGTCACTTTACTAAAATTTAATTTATGTGTATTTGTTGATATGAAAGTCTCTACAACCAGCCATGCTTGCACCCACTTTTTGCTTTTACTTTTGCTCCCATATTAATGCCAACTCTTATAACTATAAGCAACAGCAAAATGTAAATGGAATAATATTTCTGATAATGTTCAAAACAAAAGTCCTGAGGTCTTGGGTTTGAATTCTCAACTACGATTGTCAGCCAATGAGTTACACTAGAGAAAACTTTTTATTTTTGTGTTGTGTTGCATGATAATTTGCCCATTTCGCGATGTAGTGGCTAGTATACTTGGGTGTTATCCCAGAGGTTTTGGGTTCCAACTCGACTATGGCCAGAATTTAATTTTTGATCTGAGAGATGGAAGGTTAGGTTAGGTGAAATTAGGTTGGGTGAAGTTAGGTTAGGTTAGGTTAGGGGAGATTGTTTTAGTAAAACACCACATTTGCCCCCACTTTTTAGTCACACATTTTGCTCCCACTTTGTGCACTCACTTTTGCTCGCTCTTTTTTGCTCCCACTTTTGCTTTCACATTTGCTCCCACTTTCTGCTCCCATATTTGCTCACACTTGTTTGCTCCCACTTCTGCTTACACGTTTTGCTCCCACTTTTTGCTCCCACATTTTTTTTGCTTTCCATATTAATGTCAACTCTTATAACTATAAGCAGCAGCAGCAAAATGCAAATGGAATAATATTTCTGATAATGTTCAAAACAAAAGTCCTGAGGTCTTGGGTTTGAATTCCCAAACTATGGTTGACAGCCAATGAGTTACACTACAGGAAACTTTTACTTTATGTTGTGTTGCATGGTAATTTGCTCATTTTTGCGGTGTAGTGGCTAGTAAACTTGTGTGTTATCCCTGAAGTCTTGGGTTCCAACTCAACTATGCCTAGAATTTAATTTTGATCTGTGAGTTGAAAGTTAGGTTAGGTGAAGTTAGATTAGGTAAAGTTAGGTTAGGTGAAGTTATGATGGGTTAGGTTAGGTAAAGTTCAGTCAAGTTAGGTTAGGTAAAGTTAGGTTAGGTTAGGTTAGGTTAGGTTAGGTGAGGTTAGGTTAGGTTAGGTTAGGTGAGGTTAGGTTAGGTTAGGTTAGGTTAGGTTAGGTTAGGTTAGGTTATGACTAAGTTTGTTATGTCTAGTTGTTTTAGGAAAAACACAATTTTTGCTCTCATATTTGCTTCCATATTTTATTTGCACTTTAATCTATCTTGACTTGTGTATTTACTTTTGCTGGTATATTTGTTGACATATTTGTTAGCATATTTGCTCCCACTTTTTTATATATTTGCTTTGCTCCCACATTTGATCCCATATTTGCTCCCACTTTTTGCTCACAGTTATTTTTTTCTCCCACATTTGCTACCACTTTTGCTCCCACTTTTTACCTCCCACCTTTGCTCCCACTTTTTGCATGTATATATGCTCCCACATTAAACTATTGTTGTTATTACCAAGTTGTCTTTACTAGAGATTAGTTTGTGCTTGACAGTTGATATGGAAGTATCAGTGACTAGGTATGGTAAGCCTTATGCATACTATAAAGGATATTCATATATTGTGAAACGAAGCAATAAAAATGGAACTGTTATTTGGCGCTGTTCAAAGCAACGATCGAAACAGTGTCGAGGAATGCTTAAAACAAAAGAATTGGACGTACTTTCTTCAAACAATCATGAATGTAAACTTAATAATCACGCTAGTCTAAATGTAGGGAAAACCCAAACCAAAGCAAGAAACCAAGTCCAAGAGAAAGATAGTACTGCTCAAGATAATATTAACCTCAAGTTTAATACACTACAACGCACTCATGCTGTTAGCGAGTTGTTTAATGAGAAACCTTTAACACCTCCTGTGAAACCCATGTTCAGACATGCACCCACATCTCAAAAGCCCTCAACCCTATCAGAGACAATATATCCCATTAAAAAGTTAGTGAGGAAAGGTAATAGTGGTAATAATAACATAACAATGTTAAAGCATTCTCGCACATCTAAAAAGAAGCTTTCAACACTATCAAAGACAACTCAAACCATTGAACAGACTGTGGACACAGGTGGAAATTATCATGGAAATGATAACGATGATAATGATCATCATTATGAAAATGATTATAATAATGAGGATGATAATCATATTAATGGTGATAATGATGAACTGCTTCCCGAGATTCTGAAACCATTCATAAAAAATAGCAAATGGAACGATCCTAATATATTAGTCGAACGTCTACAGCTCTTGCATGCCTGTAAACAGCTTGGTCATATTGGTTATGAGAAAGAGCTATTAAATATAGAAAATGAACTTCGTAAAGCTGCTATTATTGTGTAATGGGTCAACGTATCAACACCCCCATCCCCTAAAAAAAAAATTTTCAACAAGTGTTATGTTTAAAAGAACTGATAAACCAAAAGAGCTGTATTCTGTGTGTCTATCTCTTGTAAAAAAAAAAAAAAAAATTGATTAAATTGATAAACATAGTTTGTGTATATTTCTTGTTTTCTTGCATGTTCAAGCAATAGTTATGTCAGGGAAGGGATTCGAACCCTTGCTTCCTTATATATTTGGAAATTTTATCTTAAGTCAAACGCCTTAACCACTCGGCCACCCTGACAGTTACTGATTTAATTAGTCTTGTTGGACATTAGTGTTTACAAAACTTTTCTTTTCCCCACTGTATATATGCTCAACCACTTTTTGGTTTTTCAATGCTGATTTTTGTTTTGTTTCAATTTTTTTTCAGTAACATTGCAGTTATCAGTATTGCAAACTGAGTGTTTAATATAGGGTTAAAGGCATCTTAAAAATCACAAGCCTTACAGTTGTCACGTATCATGTATAACATGTTATCCTACATTCCACATAGGGCTCTACCTTCTTAACAGTGAACTCTGTTGGTCATTAAAATAACTACTTGTAAAATAATTGCAGTGGTAAATCCTTTTAGCAAATATCATATATTAAATATTTTCACGCCATAGAACGAGAACTTAAAAATCATTTATTGTAGGAATACCTTTAATGGGATCACCAAACCTTCAAGTATGCAATATACATTCCAGATAGTGCTGTATTTTGGTCGATAGTGCCTCCAGTGCTTACATTAAATAAGAATACAGTAAACGTATAAATTTTTTATAAATCATAATTGTTTTCATAAAATACCATATAATAAATATTTTCACACCAACGAATGACCATTTGAAAATGGTTTATTGTAGAAATATCTTTAATGGAATCTCCAAACCTTCAAGTAAACCATATGTGATGTACATTCCACATAGCTACATAACCAACAGTACATCGTGGTACCAATCTCCGCCGCATTGTGCGCTCATTGTTTGTGTTGGATTTCTGTTTCATTACTAGAACTGTACTTACTGGTCAATAACCAACATAGTGGTCAAAGTGTTCCCCTGGTAGATAACCCATGTTTGGTTTGTCAATTTCTAATTGCAAGGCCAGTCAAGACCTAACAAAAATTAGTCTTAACGTATATATCCATCATCAACACCATATCATTAAACAAATGAAACCATCTTAAGGTATTTATTACATTTAATTGCATTTTAGGAATCTTGCAAACATCTTGCAACCTTAAAGAGGAAAGTATAGACAGGAATTGTGAAAAGGAAACCGTTCAATCATTCAATGTCGTTAGCGTTAGGAACCTCAACGTAAGAGGTTATGAAAGTCTATGTGAGAGTGTGGTTTTTACAGCTGGATGCCTTTTCCTGACACCCACCTCAGTGACAAGTTTATGGGAAATGAAACTCAGCTATCATATCGAATGTAGAGCTCCTAGTCTAAGAGAAAGTCATGTTGAGGTATTTGTCTGCAGAGAGTATGGTAAACGAAACAACAACAACAACAACAACAACAACAACAACAACAACAAAAAGCATACATGTAAAGGGAATATTATGAAATTTTCGAGTACATGTGGTCAATTTTAATTTAAAAAATTGGATAAATTTCATGGTTTGTACACCACTTGGCTAAATTCGGTAAATTTTAGTGAATTTTCATCTATATTCGTCTAATTTTATATGAATTTGAGGTAGTTTAAACCATGCTTAGGTAAATCAATGGAATTTCAATAAATCTGATAGTCATTTGTTGAATTTTGCTGGAATTTTGTGTCATTTGGTCAATTTTCGGAAAATGTAGTGGATTTTAGGAAAATTTAAGGTAAATCATGGGCAAGCACACTATTATTAGCTGAGTTTCTAATACAATTTTGCATACCCTAGGACCAGTATTGCATTATAAGGCATGCCATGTGTTAGCGTTCTTAAAAGCCAGTGATATAAAACAATAGAGGTCTTTATTTCCACCCCTGGGCGTCATATCTAGTGTCATGTAGGTTGACGATCACGGAGTCCCAGCTGAGACCGTCATTGCTTCCACTAACTTGTGCTAGGCTCCTCACTCTCTTATTTCCTGTCGACCACACTTGCTCAACTCTTGTTCTCTACCGACCCCAACATGATTAGGGTATCCGAGCCCTAGGGAGTCTCTTCCTTTTGCAACTTCATTGGCCCTGGTTTATTTATTTTTTCTGATATCCTGAGGAGGCCGCCTTGTTTTTATTTTCATGTTATTTCCTGTCTTTTGCTCATGCCCCCCTCAAGAAGGTAGGGTGTATTTAGCCCCACGACTTGCGATGCACTCTGCCTATGGCTACACCCTCAAGGGCTGATCAGTTTGGAAGTTGGCAACCCCAAGGGATTTCTGAGCTGAGTCCAGTTTACCTCCTCTTTATCCATTACCTCTGGGGCAAAGCCTCTCCTAGTATACTTTTTTATCTGCCTTTCATGGCTCTCCTTCCTTCCAACTCCCTCAATCCACATGCTTGAGGGTTGAGGGCCATTTTTTATTCCTTCTGTTCTTTATTTGATCAATTGTTTTCCATTTCTTCTTCTAGTATATAAGCGTGTAGTAGCTTAGATTTAATTTTCATCTTTACGATGACCCAAACCATTGAGGGTCGCTGTAGAACGCTTCTCTCTTGTCCAAAGGACAGCATGTTGAATTCCTCACTGGCTCATGATTTTTATACTTTGTTCACTTAGTTCTCATGGCTTTGAAACTGGCTGTCTGTAACGTGATCATTATTCATTTTAACTTCAGCGTACTAAACTAATTTTAAATTAGTTAATTTTAAATTAATTATTTTAAATTAATTTTAAATTCAGATTTGTGTTTCACAGTAAACACAATGATTATTCTCCGTTTAAAACAAGCCATACCATTCTTTTTCTAACATGATAGCTTATACGTGGGCATGGAAAGTAGTATAATCATCAGCTAAGGATTCAATTTCCATTACCTACACCTCTCATGGTATGCCAATTCGTTAAACTATAGAAAACGTTTCTATATGTTCTGTTACATTATTATTTGACCATCTCACCGTGTAGTGGTTAACCTACTTGGTTGTCAACCCTAAGGTCTTGCCTTCCAACCCCGACTATACCATGACATTCATTTCAAGGTTGCCACAAGCTTCACTAAGCCTTTGTCAAACCTAACAACGATCTAGTCATGTGCATAGCACGTCCGCTATCATGCAAATGAGTAATATGAAACTTACTGACGAGGTCGCTGTGCTGTTATCAGCAAGGCACACTACGCAAACCAAAGCCAGTGTCTCTGTGCAGATTCAAGCCAGCGGTAGTAGACAAGCGTATGTTTGTTTAAAAATCATCATGAATAAAAGTCCACTGTCACCACAGAGGCCCCGGTTCGATTTTTTTTCTAAAGGCTGCAACAGGGTAGACTGAGTCTTGACAGATAAAACTTTTTGGGGTCCATTCGTGAACCAGGGTAAAGGGTTGGCCATTCTGACTTCTTCAACACCTCCAACCAATGTTTACTATTACTGGTGAGTTATCATTTTTTCTTTCTTCGGCTTTTCCCAATTAGTTTGAGTCGCCGGAGCCAACCAGGCTCATTTTGGTTTTGGCCCGGGATTTAAGGCCGAATGCCCTTTCTGACGCCACGTGATTTTTTTCAGGTGAAAATTCCAACCCCCTCTGTCACCGGGATTTGAACCCCAGCCGTCCGGGTAAAGACGAGCAGCTAAGCACCTGCGCCATCACGCTCCCCACTGGTTAGTTATCTATACACACATTAATCCATAATTACCTAATAATAATAATAACAACAATCATCCTCCATACACATGTCCATTAAAGCATGGTTTCACAAAGATGCTTATGCTTTTAGGTGTATAACACATTTTTTCCTCATAACATGACTATTTACTGTTTTAGGGGTGAAATGATCAATCAAGGTAAAAGCCCATATCATGACCTATTTTTTAAGCCATTACACCTAATTTTAGGCTTCTTCGTTTCCTAGATATGGATTTTTCAATTTTGGGGGTGGGGGGGGGGGGGGTGGGGGTGGTTTCACCCCCCCCCCTGCTATTTTTTCATCAAAAACAAAAGATCTTAGGTTCATTTATCATTTTTAGGTGTTTAACACGTTTTTTCCCCCATAACATGACTATTTACTGTTTTAGGGGTGAAATGATCCATCGAGGTAAAAGCCCATATCATCCCCTATTTTTTAAGCTATCACACCTAATTTTAGGATTCTTCGTTTCCGAGATATGGATTTTTCAATTTTGGGGGGTAGTTTCACCCCCCTGCTATTTTTCATCAAAAACAAAAGATCTTAGGTTCATTTATCATTTTTAGGTGTTTAACACGTTTTTTTTCATAACATGACTATTTACTGTTTTGGGGTGAAATAATCCATCGAGGTAAGAGCCTTAATCATCCCCTATTTTTTAAGCTATCACACCTAATTTTAGGCTTCTTCGTTTCCGAGATAGGGATTTTTCAATTTTGGAGGGTAGTTTCACCCCCCCTGCTATTTTTCATCAAAAACAAAAGATCTTAGGTTCATTTATCATTTTTAGGTGTTTAACACGTTTTTTTTCCATAACATGACTATTTACTGTTTTAGGGGTGAAATGATCCATCGAGGTAAAAGCCTATATCATCCCCTATTTTTTAAGCTATCACACCTAATTTTAGGATTCTTCGTTTCCGAGATATGTGGTTAGGTTTTCCTTCCACGTATAATTCATAGGTCAATAAACATAATTTTTTGTAATAAAACCCTATTTAATTATTTTGAAAAAAAAAATTTAAAAAAATGTATCATATGACCTTTCATTATTCCCACCCTTTTGTTTATTACATGTCCAATAACCGCTTTGTTCGAGCCCATGCCAATCTGTTATCATGATGTTATACACTCACTCATTGTTTCAAACTTTGCGTTGCATAATGAGTCCATAATGAACCTAGGCTATGACATACACAGTATAAATCCGCACACTGTATAATGACACCAGCCTCTTATCTCTCTCTGCTGCGAGGCACGTACGATGATAAGACCTGTGTCTGTCTGGATCGCCGTGGGTCAGTCTCAATGCTTTCAATTCTCATTGCATTAAGCAAGTTCTCTCTCTGCGTGTGAGCCCTGACCAGTCAAGACAAATAATAATAATAATAATAATGCATAAGTGTTTTATTAATATCAAAGCGCATAACCTAACGTGACTTCAAATCTGGTTTCTTACTTTTTCCCCGTTTTCCTCAACGATCTCGAAAAAAAAAATGACGGAAACCATGATTTCAGGTTTTCCATACCTACATTCCCGTAAACTGAACAACGACACAAATACATCGACATGCCCATCATAAAAATCGCCTCATTCGTTTTCCAAATAACGCGAAAATGAACAAAAAAAAACACCTTTTCCATAAGAAAACCATGTTTCCAGCTTTTTACCTTTTTCATGTCTATATCCACGTAAAGAGAATAAAGAGACGAAATAAATACTATCACACGCGTCATTCTCACGTTTTCGGTTTTCCAAAAATCGGCAAAAATGTGAAAAACGCATGTTTTGACTCAAAACCCTAACTTCACCTTTCCGACACCTACATTCCCGTAAAGAGCACAACGAGACGAAAAAAACGAATCCAAGCACGCCCTCCTAGCATAACCCGTTTTCCAAAAATCGGCAAAAATGTGAAAAACGCATGTTTTGACCCAAAACCCTAACTTCACCTTTTCGACACCTACATTCCCGTAAAGAGCACAACGAGACGAAAAAAACGAATCCAAGCACGCTCTCCCAGCATGACCCGTTTTCCAAAAATCGGCAAAAATGTGAAAAACGCATGTTTTGACCCAAAACCCTAAGTTCACCTTTTCGACACCTACATTCCCGTAAAGAGCACAACGAGACGAAAAAAACGAATCCAAGCACGCCCTCCTAGCATGACCCGTTTTCCAAAAATCGGCAAAAATGTGAAAAACGCATGTTTTGACCCAAAACCCTAAGTTCACCTTTTCGACACCGACATTCCCGTAAAGTGCACAACGAAACGAAATAAACGAATCCAAGCACGCCCTCCTAGCATGACCCGTTTTCCAAAAATCGACAAAAATGTGAAAAACGCATTTTTTGACCCAAAACCCTAACTTCACCTTTTCGACACCGACATTCCCGTAAAGAGCACAACGAGACGAAATAAACGAATCCAAGCACGCCCTCCTAGCATGGCCCGTTTTCCGAAAATCGACAAAAATGTGAAAAACGCATTTTTTGACCCAAAACCCTAACTTCACCTTTTCGATACCTACATTCCCGTAAAGAGCATGACGAGACGAAAAAAACGAATCCAAGCACGCCCTCCTAGCATGGCTCTTTCCATTCCAAGGTCGCAGGGGCTCACCACTTGCTTTTATAAGCAGCTCCCCCACTACCCCACTACTCAAGTGGACAGTGTTACCAGCAGGGTTTCAAAGTGAATGTAAAATTTGGTGCAATTAGGAGAAACGGTGTAGATTTGTGGAAAAGGGCCTAATTTAAAGTGGACAGTGTCACCTGCATGTTTCCAAAGGGTAAGTTTACAAAATGTGGTTCAGATCGGTGAAACGGTGTAAATTTGTGCCAAATGGCCTAAATACTGAATATGGAGTGGTATGTCCAAAATTTGAAGCAGACTGTTACTCGCAAGTTTCCAAAGGGTAAGTATACTAATTTTGGATGAGGTCGGTGAAACGGTGTATATTTGTGATAAAGGGCCTAAATGCAGGGAATGGAGTGGTCGGTCCGAAATTTCAAGCACACTCGTCGGGTTCCAAAGGGTAAGTATGTAAAATTTGGTTCAGATCGGTGAAACGGTGTATATTTGTGGCAAAGGGCCCAAATACAGGAAATGGACTGGTATGTCATAAATTTCACCTAGACAGTGTTACTCGCGGGGTTCCATAGGGTTAGCATTCAAATTTTGGTTCAGATCGATGAGACGGTGTAGATTTGTGATAAAGGGCCTAAATGCAGGGAATGGAGTGGTCGGTCCGAAATTTCAAGCAGACAGTGTTACTCGTCGGGTTCCAAAGGATAAGTATGTAAAATTTGGTTCAGATCGGTGAAACGGTGTATATTTGTGCCAAAGGGACAAAATACAGGAAATGGAGTGGTATGTCCAAAATTTCATGCAGGCAGTGTTACTCGCAGGGTTCCAAAGGGTGAGTACACAAATTTTGGTTCATATTGGTGAAAAGGTGTAGATTGGTGCCAAAGGGCCTGAATGCAGGGAATGGAGTGGTCTGTCCGAAATTTCATGTAACAGTGTTACTCGCAGGGTTCCGAAGGATAAGTATACAAATTTTGGTTCAGATCGGTGGAAAGGTGTAGATTTTTGACAAAGGGCCCAAATGCAGGGAACGGACTGGTCTGTCATAAATTTCACCTAGACAGTGTTACTCTCGGAGTTCCAAAGGGTCAGCATACAAATTTTGGTTCAGATCGGTGAAACGGTGTAGATTTGTGGTAAAGGGCCTAAATGCAGGGAATGGAGTGGTCGGTCCGAAATTTCAAGCAGACAGTGTTACTCGTCGGGTTTCAAAGGGTAAGCATGTAAAATTTGGTTCAGATCGGAGAAACGGTGTATATTTGTGCCAAAGGGCCTAAATACAGAAAATGGAGTGGTATGGCCAAAATTTCATGCAGACAGTGTTACTCGCAGGGTTCCAAAGGGTAAGTATACAAATTTTTGTTCAGATCGGTGAGAAGGTGTAGATTTGTGCCAAAGGGCCTAAATGAAGGGAATGGAGTGGTCTGTCCGAAATTTCATGTAAACAGTGTTACTCGCAGGGTTCCAAAGGTAAGTACACACATTTTGGTTCAGATCGGTGAAAAGTTTTAGGTTTGTACCAAACGGCCTAAATGCAGGGAGTGGACTGGTCTGTCATAAATTTTACCTAGACAGTGTTACTCGCAAGGTTCCTAAGGGTTGGTATAACAATTTTGGTTGAGATCGGTGAAACGGTGTACGTATCACTAACCATAACGCCAGCGCATGCGGATAGAGCAGTTCCGGAGCGCTTGTTCCAGCGACTTACTGAACAAAAATCAATCTTTAAGGTTACCTGAGAGGTGTAGCCTATTGCTTCATAGCCTAAACTATTCCTCTTGAATCTGGCTATCCTATAAAAAATATTTTTTCGAATCGGACCGGTAGTTCCAGAGATTAGCGCGTTTAAACCCACAAACACACAAACACACAAACTCTTCAGCTTTATTATAATAGTATAGATTACTGCGGCCCTCAAGCCCTTCCGTAACAACAATTTGGCCCTTCATTAAAATACGGTTGAAGACCACTGCATTAAAATATGTTAAATGGGAAGAATATAAATGAAAGAGACCATGTAAATGAAAATATATGTGAAGTTAATAAGGAGCCAATCGAGTAGGAATACATTCAGGCTCGAATCAAAGTGTTGAATTAATAAATGAGAGTTGGTCATCCAAGTTGATTGTTGGTAGCCGGAACGAGGATAGATAAATGTAATCTCAAGAATAAACGTTTTTGATACGTGAATTGTTTAACGTGAGGGTTCGGGAGAACGGTGAATGTTGAGGTTGTATCGTCGTAAGGTATGTTATGGTGTGTGTCTCACGAGGCTAGCCACGCCCGTGATTGACGTTTTCACTGGCAGTGAGGGACAGGTGAACTGTATTTCGCCATATGGTAGCGCTGGGTGAATTGACGGAATGTGTATTTATCCCTAGTATATTGACATGTTGTAAGACAGACGGATACGAGTGGCAACTCCCGGTCTGTACTGTAATTTAAAAATCACCCCAACGAAGTGAATTGAGGAAATGTGTGTTCTCCCTAGTATGTGAATTGAGGGAATGTGTGTTCACCTTCCCTAGGTGTATCCTCCCTAGTAAATTATTCCGACAGTATAAGCATTCTCCGAACGCAATATCACGGTTGCACCTTATTGTTGAATAAAGGGAGCTAATTAGCAGACTTATTGAATGTGAATTATGGAACTTGATATCAAACTTGGATGCCCAAAACTTTAGAATGAACGTAAACACAGTAGTCATATACAGTATTTGAAATGTTGCCAGACTAATTAAAGCAAGTAATTCGTTGTTTGTGGCTCGTAAAATGTGAACAGTAGGTCGGTTGGGGGAAGGGAAAGCAACCTTGCCCAAGCCAGAACGAATCTCTGGTCTGTAAGAGAAGTGAGTGGTTATGAATAGCCCCATTGATGTGAATAGTGCGGAGTTCTTAAGAGTGATCCCTAGCAAGTAGTAATAAAAGAAAACACTGAAGTAAAAGTCATCATCGTCATCATCATCATCTTCATTTCTCCCTTTCCAGCTGACACTGGGTGGGGGCAAATGTGGTTCATCTCCAGTTTTTTCTGGCGTTCCACCATTCCTCTTCCGACACGGTGTTCCAATCCAGATTCCGTTTTCTAATGCTATACTTCACCGATTCCATCCAACGCCTTCTTGGTCTTCCTTGTCCTCTCTTCCCTGTCATCCGTCGTTCCAGTGCTCGTCTTGGGAGCCTTACTTCATTCATCCGTTTGGCATGTCCAAACTATATCAATTTGTTTTGCTTCAGTTTGTCATTTAGTTTCTGTATTCCCAGTTCTTTCCGTATATCTTCATTTCTCACTCTGTCTCTCCTCGTTTTCTGGACCATACTTCTCAGGAATCTCTTCTCAACTGTTTGAAAAAGTCATTAACGATAAATGCTGTAGTAATGAGATTGATATAAGTCAAATGCTTGGAGGCAGAGGATTAATTCCTGCTAAAACATATTTTCAATTATTTAAGATCTGCCTAAACGCAAGTAATAATAATTATTATTATTTTGCGTATTGTAATTGCAGTAGTAATCGGTCCCTACCTATAAATACACAAGTGGGTAATGAAATATACTGGATTTAAAGTGCATGAGGATGTGTATCCTAGAAAATCCAGGAAATGGTGCATGGTGAACTTGTAATATTATCCTTTGTAAATGCAAGAGACATAACTTGAGTTCGATACCCGACATGGAGAAGTGATAATTTTGAATATTATCTTTGTGAATAAAGTAGATACCTTGAATTTAATGCCCGACATGGAGAAGTTATAAGTTGAATATTATGTTGTGAGTAAAGTAAATAACTTGATTTCGATATCCGACAGGGATAAGTAATAAGTTGAATATGATTCATTAAACGAAAGGTCTTGAGTTGAAGTGAATTCAGTAAAGGTGATAATTTCAGAATGAAGACAAGAGTTTAGTGCTTTTCAGTTGGTCAACACGAATGTACCCAAAAGAGATGGGTTATGCCCTAATCCTGAAATAAATTACATGAGATTAATAAAACACTATTCAAAAAACAAGGCATAAAGATAGCTTTCACGACGAAAAACACAACCGCTAGGCACCTCCTAAATAGTAATCTAAATAAACGTGACCCGTATTCTAGGTCAGGGGTATATTCTATAACGTGCCAAGACACCGATTGTCAAGCTAATTACATCGGGCAGAGTGGAAGGCGAGTAGACACACGTTATAATGAACATAGGAATGCGATAAGATACGGAACACATTCAGCCGTGTGCGAACATATGTGTGACGCAGGGCACAGCTTTACCAACATAGAGTCGGACCTTAAAATAATCCATCACGAATCGAAAGGCAGAGCTCTTGACATAAAGGAAGCAATCGAGATACACCTAGCCAAACGAAACAATCCCAACAATCTAAATGAACACACGTTCATGGAGAGCTCACCCCTCTTCACGCTACTAAAAAACACACCCTGTCGGAAACAAAACACAATTTAGCGACACAGCCAAGCTAGATAAAAAAGGGGGGAAATTAGGGGGTTTTTAATAGGTAAATGTTATCTGGATCAGGTGTACGATGTACTTTTCTTCTGCAATAAACCAAGGCCCATATTCGCGGCAGTATTAAAGGTGCCGGGACGTCCTCATAAGACCGTCAACGCTTAGTTCGAATGGGTTATGCTCCACGCGTGGCGAGGGCCAATCCACGGTCTTTAATAGTTGTGGACCCACCTCATTCAATAACATACATCTTATCTAGGTTGGCAACACCTCACATAAACACATCGCTATCACTCCCCACAGCACGTAGGGACAGGGGGGAGGAGGCAGGGGAAAAACCAGTCGTTAAGATAACCACCGCAGTCGACCGCACAGCGAGTTCCAGTGAGCACGAAAACTGCGAGTAGCTGTAATACGGAAGACAATCAGATAAGTAGTTAGCCAAAAATTTTATAGTTTAACCATAGTTTACAACCATATAATCTCTCTAAAGTACAATCTCCGGATAGCTATCACCATTTAGCATTTCACCTAACATATATACTGCATTTAGCATACACTGACTAAATAATTGTATATAATGTAAATATTTTCACCTGTATTTCAAACATACATTTTGTAGCCTAAGTGTAATGGATCTGATGATGATCGCTTGACGATCGAAACTGGTCATCCTAGTGTTTTATTAATCTCATGTAATTTATTTCAGGATTAGGGCATAACCCATCTCTTTTGGGTACATTCGTGTTGACCGACTGAAAAGCACTAAACTCTTGTTTACTAAGGTAACACTGAAAATATGGCTTCAAACACCACAATGTTCAGAATGAAGTTTATTGTAATTAATACATTGAAGTTGATATTTGATTGCTGAATAATAATTAAACCGGACCTTCCATGGATCAGAGTATAATGTCAAGCAAGATGTTTTGTGAAATGATTTAATGTTTTGATTTTGATGATCAATTATTGTAATGCTTTCATTTCTTTATTATAGTGTTTTACTATTTTATGTTGTTTTGGAGTTCTTTAGTGTTAATGAAAGCATTTTTATAGTAACCTGTTTATATTTGTGTAGCTTATTTAACCTGATTGCTCATACTCCGAATATATGTGTCATACGGTGAGCTTCAACGTAACACCCCCGATCGCTGAGCTAGACTGGAATATAACCATATATTCTCCGTCATCCAAGACGGGTACAATACTAAATGAAACATTTAACGGTTCGTTGTACAAGTTCTAAAAATAGGATATAAGTACCACAACGAAACTTATTGGCGAATTTCTTTTCCAATTTCTAATCAGCTTCCCTTAGAGAAAAATGCTCTTTCTTTTTATCCTAAACCGGGCCAGATTGATATAGCTCTATACAGCATATCTATAGGGAATATCGACTGTCTGCGTGGCTCAGCGGTAACGTTATCGCCTGCTGCTCTAAGGTTGCAGGATGAAATCCTAGTGCAGTCAGATGGTATCTGAGGGTGCGCAATTGCCCGGGAGCCGTGTCAGTAGACTTACTGGCACGTTAAAGTTCCCCTTCGAGGCAACATTCCGAAATCGTGGTGTCTCTAAAAGCCGTAGTAGTTAAAGGGGACGTAAAACCAATAACATTAAATTACTATAGGGGCTACCGGGTGAGTTAGCCGAGGTCGTTGCGGCATGACTGTTGGCAGTCGCTCACATCCGGGAGGCGAGGAGGTTCGAATCCCCCCGCCGGCAACCTTGAAGATGGTCTTCTGTGGTTTCCCATCTTCCTTCCAGGCAAATGCTGGGGTTGGTCCCTAACTATAGGCCACAGCCGCTACCTTCCAACTCCTCGACCCTCCCATCCAACATTCCTCCCCAACGGTACTTGTAGCTCACCCATTGGGTGTCCGTCTCGAAGCAGCTACAAAACTGGCGAGCCGAACATGTCCTCGGACACTCCCGGCACTAAAAGCCATACGCTAAAAAAAAACAATAGGGGCTATCAGTATTTTTCAAACAAATATATGACGGTGTGTCTGGTGAAATATCATGCATTATATATCACCGGGGTGTCTACGTGACCTGAAAATTAATATGTGCAGTCGATTGTATCTATCGACCCAGACTGATGGCAGAAAAGATCCCAATGCGCTCCACTAATTATTCTGATAGCGCGCGGTAATAATTCTGTAAGTCTATGAATATTAATGACAACGTGTTAGCCTGCTAATTTAAATGTTGTCTGTGGTGGCTACATCCAGGACATGTTGGTTGGACCAGCTAATGAATTGCCCGTTTATTACTGATTGCGTTTTGGCGAAGGATTAATTGGATTGGAAAACTTCTTTCTTCAACGAACTTGATTTAGTCAATCACCAGTGATAATTTGTTCCCCGGTGATCAAATGGAGGCCAATCAAGTAATTCTGAACATCAATTGTAGTCAAATTACGGTGGTATAATATACTTAAATCGTTATCTTAATTCGCATGCGTTAATCCTTTCGCGGTCTCGCATTTTGTTCACATATGATTGTAATTCCCGGCTATTGCAACCTCGTGTGGCTGATCATAGCATGCTACGTTTGGTACGGACGCTGTTCTTGATTAGTTGCTTCCTGTGAAATAAAACTAACGTTAGGCCTATTTGTTTTAATGATAACTGTTGTTATCTAAGTAGCCTACTTTATTTAAGTGTGCGTGCGGAAAATATATCTACGAACTCGAATGATTATAATGATGATGTCATTTCTTCAGTAACTTAATGTTAATGTTGTTGTTAATGTTTAATGTTGAGCGGTTTAGGAAAACTTGGTCACCAGCCCCGAGCATTACTAATTTAAGCATGGCAATTTAAGTAAAACAATGCGGAATGTTAACAGCTAGGACTGTAACTTTTGAATTGGAATGATCTTCACCGAGCTTTCAGTGGAAGAATTAATTTTTAGACAGTTCTTCAACATCCAGAATGCTTACTACTGTTGATGTTGATTAACATGATCTGTGCATTCTTTGTTTGTTCTGTTTCTATTTACATTCCTAAAGGATTTTCTAGTTATAGGTCATTCCTAATTTAACTTAATTCATTGCATTTTTACTTTAATTTTCGCTATGTAGGTCTACCCAGTATAGTCACCTCGAGGTAGCTTTGTCTACCTTACGTACGTACAGGATAAATTAGAGACTCTGTCAAACAATCATTGATATTACAGGTAAAACATATTATGAAAATAGATAGGAACCAAGTCTGTTACCTTGATGCTTCCTGGAAGACCTAAGGCTGATGTAAACCCATCTGGCTTCAGTTGTCCTCAAGATGGTTAGCCCTCAGAATTGAAATATTTGTTAAAGCCGAGGATAAAATGCTTGGGGTTTAGTACTGGAGTATCAGTTCGTACTCGTGTAAAATGAATGCAACTTTGGGATTCTTATTGAACTTTGAAATAACAGCAGTAATAATTACGTCACCTCACGACAAGCTATGTGGAACGTTTCGGTGTATAGAATTAGAAGTAATGCGCAGAGTATTCCTGTATCTTGGTGTTGGGTAGAGGAATTAGGGAGCAGACGAAGTGGCAAGAGAGGAGGAACATATTACTCCGTCGCCCACTCGTGATGTGCTTCTCACTCCTCCCTTCGTAACAGCGAAGACAGTAATTAAATGAACCTACTTTACTAAATTATAATGTGCAGACAATCGCGCTTCACTCCGCTCCGCAATCAGTGGGATCACAATCCCATCACACCAATACTATGTAATATGTACCGAAAGCATTATTATAATAATAATAATTATTATAAAAATTACTGGTATTATAACTATTATTCATATTACTGCTACCATTTTCATTATTATTATTAATAAAGAGACGTAGAAAATTTCTATGTTTGCATATAATGGGAATTATAGGTTGGCTGCGTGGCAAAGCTGTGTCTGCTGTGCTTTGTATAATATATCACTAAAAATGCGATGTTTCCTTGTTGAGCCAGCTGTACTCATTTCTTCCTCTTGTATGTTTGAATCAAATTGGAATGAGTGTTGATTCTCATGGCTGTGACAATAAATTGGGATAATTAACAAGAATAAGGATTATTGACCCAGTATTTGCAGATGACCAGGGGAGAGAAGGAATAGGTAAGGAAGTATCTGAAAAATGATAAAATTATTTGTCAGAATTTTAACGGAACACTGATAGCAAAACAATGGCTTAATTGTGTGAAACTTATTTCACAACTCCACAAATTGGCTACTGGTCTTGATTTTTCGAACACTTTGTTTCACAGTATGTTAAATAGAAATGGTAGAAATTCCCCTTATTATCAATGAGTCGTGGTAAGGTTAGCATTTCTCAAGCAGCTGCACAAAAATGCTTAATGAACATATGAAGAATCAAATAGTGGAGGATATTCCTCCCCGTTTACTTTGGAAGATTAGGGGATAAGTTAGCATATAAACTCCGACGACAGGACGTAAAATATGTGCTTACTGCCTATCCTGTACAGGCAGTAAAACGAAAGTAGAGCGCAAAAATTGTGAAACAAGGATTATGGCCATTTTTCCGCTCCCATACACCTATATGTGTGGTCGTCGCTACTAACCAACGTGAATAACATAGGAAATTTGGACAGGCATGAATTACTGAATAGTGAAAGTAGCAAATTTTCAATAACTGCTGTAGTAGTATAAGCCGGTTCTAGATACAAGCAGAATCTGAAGGAGCAGCACTCTGGCTCTCTAGCCCAAGCGCTGGGGGGCATTCGCCTCACACGGAACAGCTAGTATTCAGGCGAAGTTCACGCGGACAATTCGTAAGTGAAGGTCAGTTCCACGGAAGGGAGGTAACTTGCCAACATTCTCCTAAGATAGATATGCACGCGCGGCTACTGATGCGCTGTTGCTCGGCTGGATATGGCTAAGTCCTTCCACAAAATGATTGCAGTAACACGGATTTATTTGAGAACTACTCGCAGTATGCACACCCACCCCAGCCATCAGTTATTCGTTTTTAATGCTACACCGAGTACCGGAGCCCACAGTAAAATGGCGAACGATTAGGCCACTGAACAAATTTAAATAATGTAACTAAATCATTTATTCCCGCTAAACCACGAATCTTTTACTACGTTTTCCATGTATTTTGGTCCTTCCTGACCTCCAAAATCATGTGATCCTGGTTGTCTAGTAATGTTCCACCCACACTATATAAACTCGGATCCACGAGTCAGAAGTAAGGCAGAGGCGAGATGTCTCACACTCTAGTCAAACGTACAGTGGAGCGAGCAAGGTCACAGTGAAATTTACAGCGAGGTCCTTATGGGTCAGATGTGATGCGAGAATTGCAGCTTTCACACATCACTGCGGTGAAAAAAATATTTCAATGTAATATGATGTGCAACAGTGATGAATCAAATTATTTCATTATTACAAATTCATATTTTTTTATGAACCACAAAGTGGTGAACGGAATTATTAGGCTATTATGTTGGAGTTACGTGCTAGTGCGATGGGGCGATCAATAATCCAACTTTCTGTGATGCTCATGATAGGACAGAGTGACTAAGTGAGGTGTGGAGTTTCGGTCAAACAACGAAGCGTGGAGATGCCACCATAACATGGATCAGCACAAGGCAGCAGCGCGTAACAGCTGGTTTTCATTCAATTGAGGAGCAGCGCATTCTCATCCTTTTTCAAAAACTGGTAGATGATAGAGAGAGAGAGAGAGAGAGAGAGAGAGATCCGTATTGAGATGTTTAGTCGTTGTTGTTGATTCTTTAGGAGCCGTTCAGGCAAACGAGGACATCGGTGTTTCGATCTACATTAGGACCATATTCAGACAATTCGATTTAGTCTCTAGTTATATATTTAGTTATTGTTGTTTTAAAGGGAGGAACGATGAGGTCATCTGCTCCATTTAGTCTCGAATAAGGGTTATGTCTGTGAATTTACTTCGGTCGTAATTATTTATCTTACGTAGAAGAAATTAGTTTTATAAGAACATTCATGCGTTTTTTTAAAGTGTACTGTAGACAATGGATAGAAATGACCGAAGTGGGAAAATATATTAGCCTAAAGATTTATAAATCACACCGTTGCGCTGCGTTAAGGGGTAAGGTGTAGCTTACTACCTTCAAAAAAATTGTATTCTTAATTAATTTTTTATTTGATTGTCCTATCTTTCAGGAACATTTTGGTGGACAAAAATATGCCATTATGAGCAAGAGTTTTAGAGTTACGATTTTAAAACTGAACGAATTGCACCCTTTTTTCGTCCTGTCAGTGTGTAGTACCAAAAAAAAAAAACAACTCAATGAATTTTCCGAATGGTTCTCCGAATGAACTGGGTTTTCTTGTATCCAATTCATGGCGTAGTAACGAGCCTACTTGGCTGTCATTGAGGAGTTCGCGTTGGATTCCTAGCTTTAATAAGATGTTGTTGTTGTTGTTGTTTCATTTAGTTGATGGGGTGTCGTGATAAATTCAGCCTCATGTCCTTGGATGAGTGTAGAATATTTCTTGTAACCGATGTTAATGTGACGTCTGTATTAGTGTGTGTGCTTGTACGAGTAATTCATATAGGACATATGGTACCGAAAAGGTTCAACTGAAGCCAATCCATGGCACTATTTTTGTTCTAAAGGAATCAGTTCACGGTGTCCATATCAACAGGCAGTAAGTGACGGAAGAGTCATTAGATATAAACATAAAAATACCTTACCGTCTGCAGTAATGGAGACATTCAAGCCTGTATTTATGAGATTCGTTGCAACGGAACTCTTGCCAAGATGTGTGGGATCCAACACTCAAAATGGCAATGAGCCTTTGAACTCTAAAATATGGAAAATTTGCCCTAAGACTGACTTGGGGGGGGGGATGAAAATTGCTACAGATGATGCAGTTATCACATTCGATAATGGCATGGCAGGTAGGCTGCAAGTTCTAACAGTCAGGGGTAGAACCTAGCAAATTTTCTGAACTTTCTCTAAAGGAGTAAGGTGTAATAAGAGTATAAACTAAAGAGAAACGGGAAAGTGAATCGACAAAAGAGGAAAGAAAATGCAAAAGAAGTCACAGATAGGGGGAAACTGCACAAAAATCACATAAAGAAGGTACATCTTATAGTGCAAAATGATTTCTTTTATTTGTCTTTATTTTAACATCACTAGGAGGATTGTAACATCAGCAGTCAAAAGTAATGGTATGCAATGTTTATTCACTTATGTTTAACGCTTTTTTTTTCGAAAGATGTGTTTTTAACATCCGTTTTAGTGATAACGCGAAACCTTATTGACATACACTGATGAAATATTTTGTGGAGGTATCACAAAAATGCCTCAGCCTAGCATGATAATCTACCACCAATTTGAATTTTGAGAAAATATGCTAATAAAAAAAAGTGAATAACAATAACAAAATCGAGCAAATTTATTTCTCTCGCTTGGATAGTTTCTTCTTAAGAAAATAAATTGTGGTAAAACTATTATACACATTTCTTTTCTATTCAATACAAAATTAGAAATTACTATTTGTTCAGATGTGTTGCTGTTAGTGCATGTATTTGTAGAAGGGAATATTAGAAATAAAATAAAACAAGGAGACCCTAACAATTAGCTGGTATATTGGCTTTCACGGCCAGTGAATTAAAACTCAGCAATTTTTCTACGTTTGTGCCGTGTCTTGTGTGGGGTTTCGCCTACCCTAGGACAAAATCGAAAATTTGTGGAGGTATCACAAAAATGACTCAGCCTTGCATGATAATCTACCACCAATTTGAATTTTGAGAAAATATGCTAATTAAAAAAAAAGTTCAATAAGAATGCTATTTCCATGTCAAAAATTTCAAAGTTACATTATTGTAACTATTGTGGTTTCAAAGAAGAAAAAAAGTTCAAAGTTGCAAAAAGATTACCGTGTAAGCTGTACTAAATCCCTTAATGCTTGAACTAAAATGTGGGGTTCATAAAAATATGAAAATTGTATAGGCCTACATTCATTTTTAATGCTCAACGCGCCGAAATGTTAAGTTCTGTCAAGCCACAATGTACTTAATGTTGTCAAACATTCTCGAAGGAGGGAGGCTTGAAATTTATAAATAATGATACGAAGTTCATACAGCAAGATGCTAACTAGCCGGGAAGTTTACAAACTTTTGAGTTACACCATGACATTTGACCTAGAATAAGATTCGCTTAGCAAGAGACCATCAGGGATAATATATTATTCAGACAAATGTATTCCTCCATGCTTTAAGATGAATGCATCACCTCATTTGTTGACATCTAGTTCGTTAAGTTAAGCGAAGCACGAGTAAGATAAATTGGAATCAAGTCAAGAAAGTGAGGTGCATCACCAACAGTATACAGACACACTCAATAATTGCTTCTTGAGACCGCTCATTGTCAGGCCACGCTGTTTTCTCCCAGAAAGGAAATATGTGTTTATACAATAAAAATGTTTTCTGTACAATTCAACAATCATAATCGGGAAAATACAAAATATTAGCAATCACACGTAATACACGATATATTTCATATGACCAACAACTCATCCTCCCACATCAGAATTTACTTTCCGGTCCGCAATCGGACTAGTCACCCAGAATGGAAAGACGTTTCTGAATAACAGGTATAACAGGAACAACATTTTGCCTCCATACAGGCCTGGTGCATGTCATTAATGTGTGCGCCTGCAGGTGGCCAGCATGTCGTAAACAGGATGAAATGAATGATTTACACATCAAAATTACATAGGACTAGTTCGTAATCCAGGAATCCAATGTTTAAATCTCACGACTAGGTCGGGATTGAAACTTAGTACCAAAGTCTAGCATGGTGTATCGCCACGAAGCTCGAATGTATTTCAATGATCTGTTGGCAAGATCTAGGAGGTAATTTTGTAAAATCAACTAACATTAGGACAATTTAGAACATATTCGAACGAATTTAGTTCCTTCCTATAACTATTCTCATCCCGTATCTGTGAATACCTTTATTATGCCATTTCAATCTATTTATATTGTTTGGCAGATCAATTTACATTCCTGTAATCCAATTTCGATGACATAATAAGTAGGCTCACGAATTCAACATTTGTCAATACATGTGTGTATGTCTGTATGTCTAAACCCTCTTACTAATATCTGAACTACGGTACGGATTTGATTCCAACTTGATACTGAATAGTCCCTTCTCAACAAGCTCAATTATTCATATTTTCAGAATATTCACATATCCAACACAAAATAAACCCAGGGAACAGAAAATATAATTTACTTATATGGCCCATATCATACAATAATTTGTGATGAAGAACAAGCCGTGCGATACCATCATATCAGTTTCATGTTACGTATATCTCTAAGTTGAATCTTATTATAGTCGTGCTGATGTACTGTCTTTCCACTGCTGTGCCGGAATCCTTTTGAAATGTCTGGCAGAGAAGGAGACGGGGTGACAGGCAAATCCCGCTCAGTGTCATTTGCGGGCCCATATGTCTCACGCGGACTACACTGAGTTGCCGCTCACGTCTTTACGTTTGCATGTATCACTTCGGCAAGGGATCAACACAGCCGGGCTAGGATGGAGAAAGTTTGCTATCGGTCTCACGAGGCTACCTCCTTAGAGAATCATTAGGAATAACATTGCATAGGCGGTCTCAGCATAAACCACAAACTTCTCTCGCTCGAAATGTAAATAGTTTTCCCACTTACAACCGCAACAAACCTAGCACTAGTCCAAAAAGTACTTCAATAATCCCATGTATTATGCTTGTGTGGTGTTTTTCAAGAAGTAGCAAACCTGCCTCGAATTCGGAGACCTCATGTACGATTTCCGGCTCCGTCAGGGATTTTAGAAACTGACTTGAGGGCTGGAACGGGGTGCACTCAGCCTCGTGAGGACAATTGAGTAGCTGTCTGGCAGTCAGTCACGGAGACCAAGGTTAACGGCCGAAGGGACCCGACGTGTCACCCAATAATGTGCAGGCCAAATGGCTGGGCAGCGGTCGCTTGGTAGTTATAGGTCCTTCATGGGCTCTAACACCATGGAGTTTGGGTTTCGCTTTTAGGTTTCAAGAAAGCTTTCAATGTTTCTGTTGCAGCGTGGGGGCTATATCATCGTAGTCACTAGCTCCCTGTGATGGGGTGTGTGTATTTTCTTTTCCCCAATAGCCTCTGCAATTGTGATTAATGTATAAGTGTAAATGTAACTGTTAGTGTGTACGATTTAGAAAAGTGCTCTGGGACTAGAAACCGACCTCTCAACAGCTCAGTGAGATTGTGTTAATGTGTGGCTGATCCACCGCCACTTCCTCTCCTTGATCTGAATGCTTATCGGCTGCTGGTTTGTTGTCTTCCATAGTTCTTCATTAGAGATCGCCTTTGGTCATCTCACATTTGTAATTTTCCGGAGACATCGGTTAATGAAGACTTGTAATCTATTTGTTATTAAAACTCAGCAATTCTTCTAGGTTTGTGCCGTGTCTTGTGTGGGATTTCGCCTAGGACACCAAGCTGGCTCATCGACGGGCTCTTGGTGTCCTCGCCCGACCCACACAGGAGTAACGATCTGCGCGCACCTCCCTTTATATAGAATGCAACTGTACTAATTGACTGCGAGAACCAAAACTCAAGCAGCCGTGAAAGCCAATATACCATCTACAGTATTTGTTATTAACTTTGTGGCCTTCGAAGTTTCACAGTCATAAAAAAGAACTGAACTTAGATTGGTATTAAACAGGCGGATTTTGGATTTTCTTGAGATGTTCTTATTTCATCAACAGGATACAATTGTACAATGACCTCATTGGCTTTCCAAATTATGATCTTAAAATCTTCGTCTGCCCCTCATCCTTTCGAACAATACTGCATAAGTACACAAAGGAATCTGTCTGGTCTACTTCCTTTTCATTCACCATCAGTTTTGCTTCAACTCCAGAGTTTATTCTAATTTCCTTGTTTTTCTGACATTTATCTTAAAACCTGCTTCCTCTGTTTCCTGTTGCAACTTTGCCAGTTTTGCCTCTATGTCGCTTAATATTTGTCAAAGTAGACATACATCATCTGCATAAGCTTGGCTTGAATTCCCCGCTGTATAGCTCTCTTACTACCAGCAGTAGCTTTCCTTACTAACAGAAAGAGGGCGGGTGAGAGTATACAGCCTTGTCGCAATACAGCATTGGTTTGTATAGGTTCTGTTAACTTCCCATTGTGCCACACATGGCATTTAAATCGATCATACATCTCCTTGATGATATTTGTAATTTTGGAGGGTTTCCCTTATTCTTCCAAGACATACCACCTGGCTTTCCTATTAACTGAGTGAAAGGCCTTTTAAAATTCAATAAAGGTCAGGTACAATGTATTCTGCCATTCAGCACCCTGTTCTATTATTATACGCAATGTGTTAATGAGGTCAAAGCAGATTCGATATTTTCGAAATCCCGCTTGCTCCTTCATCAAACGTGTTTCTATGGAGTCCTTAATCCGATTCAAAATTATCCTCGACAGCACTTTACTTGGCACAGATTTGGTGGTGATTTTAGAAACTGACGTGAGGGCTGGAACGGTATGCGTTCAGCCTCGTGAGGACAATTGAGTAGATGTCTGAGGGTGAGGCAGCGCCCCAGTCACGGAGACCAAGATTAACGGCTGAGGGGACCCGACGCGTCACCCCATAATGTGCAGGGCAAATGGCTGGGCAGCGGTCGCTTGGTAGATATAGGCCCTTCATGGGCTCTGGCACCAAGGAGTTTGGTTTTATTTTTTAGGTTTCAAGAAGTCTTTCAATGTTTCTGTTGTAGCGTGGAGGCTAGATCATCGTAGTCACTAGCTCCGTGTGATGGGATGTGTCTATCTTCCTTTTCCCCAGTAGCCTCTGCAGTTATGATTAATGTATAAGTGTAAATGTAACTGCTAGTGTATACGATTTAGAGAGGTTCTCTGGGAATAGAAACAGACATTTGTATGTGGTGAGATTAAAATATTCAGGAAGATGTCCTCACTCATAATAGTCACTGAGATTGCCTAATTCGATCCTTTGATCAACGAGGCTTTTGTTGTATTTTTTCCAAGACTTTGAATATGCTGTGAAGCACAACTTAATCGTCGATAGATAACAGTGGTCGTTTCATAAACAATTAATGAAAATCTCGTTGTTTAATAGCTAGCGTTGCTGGCTGTTATCCCTGAGGCCCGGGTTTGATTTCCGTCATTGCTAAGAAATTTATTTCTGGTCTAAAGGCTCACTCAGCATCGTGCGGATAACCAAGTAGAGCGTGGATCGATTCTTACCTCAGCCATAGTAAAAGTGGTTTTCACGGGTTTGTCATTTCTACTGCAGGTAAATGCCAGGATGGTCCCTAACTTACGGACGGTCACCTCCTCCCCAATCATCGATTCAATTGCATGTACACACACTACTACTGATATCATAACAAAACAGGTGCTGGTAATCGTGCAAATTACAGAAACATGCGCACAGGGCTCATCATCACAATTCCCAAACCCCCAAATGAAGCAGCGACAGCTAATCAATAATCACTGAAGCACCTTAGAACATACGACTCACAGTGACCTTCGGAGTAAAGTATTTCAGTCATCTTATAAGAATACATTGCTTTACAAAATTGTTGGCAGTCATGCATGGCCTCGATGCAGAACTTATGTAATAAATATCAAATTGCTGCGGATAAGACGTAGAGCTTGGTACACTCTTTCTGTAACTGCAAGAAATTCCGTTTCTGTGTTCAAAATATCAGTACAGTATTGACCACTTCCTGGGCGAGTCAGCAGTCGCTCGGTAGACCCACCTCCTATAGAGTGTCTTTCCGATAAGGCATCTACTGAACTAATGCAGTAGATTTTCTTCAACTGAGGGGCTCAATTCAATGAGAACTTCAGTCTTGAGAAGATGATACTTGAGGAAAAGCTACATTAAATATCCATTATCCAAGTAGGGATTGACAGTACACATTATGCATACCTTATGAGAATAAATAAAATCCTTCTAAATCTTTCATATATACCACACAAGGGTTAAGCAGACATATTACGGATCGGTTTTTGAATCAATAATCAACTAAACTATTTTAATTTCAACTTGGAGTATATCATGGAAATAAAGGAATTATACGCACAACCAACAAGTAGTTCCGTGAAGAACTACATAGCCCATTTTCATACACTATGCTGGTCTCTTCCGTTTGAAAACTTCTCCTGACTATTAAAAGGATTTTCCATATGATGTGTTACATAGATTTTGGTGACGATCTACTCTTTCAATTTAAAACTCTAAACTCAATATGCAGACATTGTAGTATTTACAAATAATAAAAATGAAATAACTTAATGGAAGAAAAATTGTCTTAATATGATAGCAGTGAAAGGCTATCTTAAATCAATGCTTTCATCATCACTCAAGATAACTGACATCAACACACCTCCTGCACTGGAAGATATGTGTCCGACGTTGCACGTGACGCTCGTCTACAATACATGAATAAAACACTTAGGATTTATGTACCAGCATATTAAAATGATGGTACAGGTTCATCTACTAACCGAGAGACTAGTTTAAACGAACATCAGTAAAATGTGTTCCTTTTCAGAAGTAAACATACTGTACGTATAATCAGCAATCTAGGGTACCTACAATATAAAATTGGGGCAAATGATCTGGGTGTTCCAATTTTTAAAACAATGTCCACAACTTCCACTACAATGTGAAATTACGTGTTATAATAATATAACTTTCAGTATCGCAAATTATGACTCCTCCCGCGAGATGGCATATTTAAGTAACGTGGCACAGGAGTTGTATTTAAGAAATCAAATGCACGGATTCTATAATTTAAGAAACTTAAGCTGCAATATCCAGTGTCATTAGATAATGATTATTTTAATGGGTAATATGAAGTTTCCCTTCGATTGAATATGATAAGAAATATAAAATGATGCTTTTTAAAACTAAGAACAGACGCTGTTTGAATTTATAAAAATAATTAAACAATATTTGAAGTCTGAATAAGGATCCGCTGTGCTAAATACACTCCACTCAGAAAAATCATTTAAATAATTGGAAATCACGTTACTGTTTTGTGTTTAATAAGTTTTTGAAACTCTCATATGCATACATACATTCTTATCATTCCTCTTTAATAATACAAAGTATCAGCTTTATTGTTGTAATAATTTCGGAGATATTGAGAACAGGTGATATATTTCGCGGGGCTGCCATGTTTGATTGTTTCTTACCATACAGCTATATGCCAGCAGATATAGATTATAGTGCTAGTTTATTTTACACACCTTTATTTCAATCGCTTGAATAGGACACAAGAATAAAAATAAAAATAAATTAATTAAAAACGGAATTCTAAAGTTCCGCACAGCATCCATTTTAAAGTTCCCATAGAAATTGAATTAAATTAGTCACCAGTATATTAAGTCATGTATTAAGATTTACCGTGCGCTCGGATTATTACGTCGTGATAGAAGTCTTTTAAATATTTACATTTCGCGTCGCCACCATGTTGCCTATGTGCTCATCAGGTTATTAACAATCCCATACTTGAAGTTATTTTATTAGCCTTTATTGCACCCGTTCTGCATAGGAGCCTCCTAGGATAAGATTCTACTTCAAGGCTGCGTTCAGTCCACTACTTAACTTTTAAAACTATCCTAGACATTTCCTTTCTGAGGTTGACTGGCTGCATGGCTCAGCGGTAACGTACTTGCCTTCTGTTCCCAAGTTGCAGGATCGAATCCTGGTGCAGTCAGATGGCATTTGAGGGTGCACAAGTACGAGAGAGCCGTGTCAGAACATTTACTGGCACGTTAAATATCCCCTCCGAGGCAAAATTCCTGATTTAAAGCTCTGCCACGGATATTAACTGTCCAAGCGAAGGAGACCTAATGAAGTACTACACTGCTAGCGAGCAGTACGTATGATGTGATTGTGACGGAGGTGGTTAAATGGTTGTGACACGAGGGTTCTAAGTAACGGTAGTGGACTGGTTGAATTCCAAATATATACACTTTCTGAACGACAGATCGTGACCCATTTTTAAGTACACACAATGTTAATGCACACCTACCAGGCTACATCACAATACATATTCATTCACTCTCGATAAATTCTAGTGATGAGTACGTTGAATAACAGGCCAACATCAGTCGATCATCTCTCATGCGAATACTGCACAGCAATACATTTCACTCATACCATCTGCCGTTAGACCAGCAGCTGTACGCACGCAATTACGCTCATTTATGGACAAACAAGACAGAATGCATTACAGAAACAACGTCTCTATCACGAACGTTCTCCTGAGAGAAGACTACCCACTAACAATACTTTCCGTAACCTTGAACGAAGAGTGCAATCTACCGGGCCACTTGGAAGAGATGCTCCTATAACGTCTGATCCAGCATATTTCGTACATAAATTCAGCAGGTATTTACATTTATCGAATTCAACATCACCAGCTAAATATGAATACTTTATTAAACTGGAGAACATTTCATGACATTTTGGTCGTAAGTTTGAAATTAACCGATGGTGAGATGACTTCAAAACGAAACAGCTGATGGGCTGCAAACATATGATTTTTGAGACAGGTGGGATTGCTGTCATTGTGCTGTACATATGTGGGTAAATTGTTCTTTTTATTATACAGCATTGGGTAAATTCCCAGGTGCCTTTTATATATAGGATTTTAGATCATGATTTAGCTAGTTCAGTCTATAAATATTTCAATGATGGAAATGGTACCACTGAAACTCAGCATATTTTAATTCTGCTATATTTGTTGGATCCTATTGAACCTTGTAGATCGTATTTGGGTTAGCCGTCTGCTACCGTAAATTAAATATTATCATTAACATTTGTATTTGCGTAGGGATTTCTTTTGTGCGAGTCCTTAGCTTGTGTTTTCCACAATATTTTATGGGATAGAACTTCTTGAGGGGACGTTAGGATAACAGAGAGGGGTTTAATTTCTTTCCGGAAAATACTTTTAATTAAATTGCTTAGAATTGTTCCCCAATGAAGGGTATGCTTGATGAATCAATCTTCGAAGACCCGTTTTTATCTTAAATGGTTGGTTATTTGTAGAAGATTAGAACTTGCCTTTTCATTAATTAATGTGTAATTTGAGCTAGCTTAATAACTCGACCCATTCCTTACACGATGCCTTGATACTAACATTCTCGTACTGGGACTAGCTTTAAGTACATGCCTGTAGTGGTAGCCTATGTGTTTGTTTTTATGAGATCTCACAAGGGTTGATTCTGGTCTTCGGCTCTGTGGTATATCGGAGCATTACAGCATAATGCTTTTATTGATTTGTTGTATGTTCTGGCTGTCTTCTTGGGAAGTTTGTGTTGATTAATTTATGAATGAGTTAGGATACATATATTGAATACATCTCCACATCTAACGAAAATCTACTGCATCTCCATCTATTCGTAAACTCCAAAGCTAATATTATGCATTTATTCGTAGCAAGGTCATTGAAATAACACTGTCACTAATTATTTCTACTACATTCGTAACCACCTCAAGGAGTAGCTATAGTTCTGTTATTTTTCGCCGTTAAGGACCATGCACTTGGGACGCGCTTGCGTGCAGGAGAGCTCTCTTGGGGGACTAGAGCGGTAAGTAGCGGTCTTCCTCCCATGGCCAACAGTAATCAGGAGAAGAAAGCTTCACTTAGCATTAACAACAAAGTATCACACGAGATGTAATATGTATCATTCTGCTTGAAATGAATCTACTATGCATCAAGACAGACCAGTTCTGCCTGTAACTTGCCTACACTGATATCTGGAGGTTTATGGGCGGATGAATTTGCTGCTCTGCCCCTTAACAAAACAATAACTAATAATCTGTAGAATTTTGTTCATGATTGCCCTGCATTATGTTTATAATGTTAAGCTTTGTCTACGACAGAGGTGTACTGCACAGAGGATAAGAGAGGTACGATTTCAGAGCGTCGTTATGTTTCTTTATCGATAGGACCTGAGAGGTGAAAGAAATAAATTCATTTTGTTTCATTAGGCTGCAAAAGGAAGGATTGAGCGTGGTTAGCTTATCCTTGCTAACTTCTCCATTGTCCACGACTTTGTAGAGTACAAAATGGGTTAAACTATACCTGTAGCCCCTTTTCATCCCTCGATAAGCTATCACGCACAATGTGATGAGTTAAGAGCACTTATTAAAGTGGTCCCTTCGGGGAAAGAGCTGGACCTGAAGTTGTATTGTGACAGAACTAACTTTAAGGCAGGTTTCGAAGTGTAAAGTGCTACCCTAACGATGCTCATTTGTGAACTTTTTCCATAACCATTAGGGTATTCACTACGTCTATCACTGGACTTCCTCCTACGTTGGCGAAATAATTCTCGTGTTTTACGTTGGGCATCCATATTATTGTCTTCGGTTAGTTACCTTTATTTAATTTAACTTTAGAAGTACAGATATATGAGGCAATGACTCGTCAGTCTGGTTGTATGGACCCGTCGGCCTGAGAAATAACACCCTGCTAACTGAAAGTGAACGTTTGGAGGGCTTACACACAGTATGCAAAATGTTGTGTATAACACTCGATAATTGTAAGACATGCGTTTCTACTTCATTCTAAAATCTATCCTTCAGCCAGCGAGCAACTCGTCGTTTCCTTATTACTCTATGATAAATATTAATTGCTAATAGAAGAGAAAGTTGAGTCTGCATGACCAGCCACTTGCACAACATGCACGTCAACAAATGAGAATTTCAAGTAAACTTCATATCAACCAAGAAAAATAATGTTGATTCTATCCATTTCGGTTTAGGCAGAATTATTTACTAGAATAATGTTGTAAAGAGATAATGTGTAATCACTGAGTGAAATTGTAGTCATTGTTTTGTACGAGAAACTTTCCAGAGACCAAATTCTTTTTGGAATGTAAAGGTTCTTTTCAAATTAAAAGATGTGTCGTATAAGGTAATATCATTCTTTTTTTCGGAAGATCTGTCGTAGCCGATCAAAAATTGAAAAACAGGAACAAAGTACAAGTTATATTTATTTTTAGCCTATCATTATATAAATATAGGTTCATGAATTAACCCATTGTCCGTATGTTGGAGTGCGCCCCTAATACAATCTAAACGGCAGGAGTGATTTCAATGAAACTCGGCAAAAGCATACCACTACCTCGTCTGACCTCAACCGTGCCTTTCAAATGTGTCTGAGTTGCGCCAATCTAGCGTGCCGAGCGTGTAAATTATTTTTCCCGCATTCAACATCTCCAAATTATTACGGCCATCAACTGAAATTTTGAATGATGGGTAGATTATTAGCTTGAGAATAACCTAACCCCCAAAGGGAAGATGATGAAGAAAAAGAAGTGGGTTTCGGACTGGAGAAAAAGGATGGAGAAATAGGACAAGAGTCCAACAGAAGTTATAATTAAGAGTTCTTGCTCAAATGCAACAAGTGGTGAACACCCTATCAATAGATTTATTTTTATTAAATAGGAAGAGTCAAGGAAGACAGGATCTTGCCTAACCGTTATGTTTGAGAAATGATAAAGCAAAGAACAAATCTTTAATTTATTTATCAATGTAAAAGGAAGTAGTTTTTGTAACAAATATATAATTTTGATTTTAATAAACAATTGGGGTCGCAGACCTCCGAAAACATTTTAAGCTTGCGCCGGGCAATTGATAATTCTTTTGGTTTTAAACCTTTTATATGCATTAAAATCTTCATAAGATTTTGAAATGGCTAAGATGAATAAATGAAAAAATTTAAGATATCTGACGTAATTAAAGTTAAACAATAAATCAAGTACAAGGTGTGTACTTAAAGGATTTTCAAATAAGTAATTAGAAACATGAACAACTTCGAAAGTAACAACAACAAAAAACAAGAAGAAATGAAATAGAAGTTTCTATAACTTCTTGTATTGATACAGAAATACTTGGGTATATTATACATAGGATAGTATACAAATAGGGCAGGTCACTTATTGTGAAACCTGAAGAGAAAAATGAAAGGAAGTTTCTAGAACTCGTATGTTTAAGTAGGGATCACGAGAAAAATGGGGCAGATTTCTCTTTCGTGAAACCTAGAGATAACTCACTTATGAGTTGAAAGAATTGGATTCTCTCATTAAAAGGGAGAAACAATATAATTTAAGGCGTGTACTAGACACGAAGTTTTACAGACATTAATTCGTTATACATGGAGCAAATAAGGGAGGGCACATATGTAGAGTGACACCTCATTGAAAAAAGACCTAAAGTAACAATTTTATTATTTTGGTTTGTTAGTAAAGGGTTTGGGAAAGATCAAATGGGATGGTGGAAAAGTGTTTATGGCCGTATTTAATGTGCTCGGACGAGCGCGACGCGGATGAAAAGTTGAAAAGGCACTGTTTTCACTATAGTCAGTTGATATAGTTGAAAAGTTCACTGTACTAGCGCAAAAAGTTGATGGCAAAGAAAGTTATTGCAATGGTGAAAAATAACTAGTTACACTAGATTTGCGAGAGTCTGTTGCTTGAAAAACTTGTAGGTTATAGTTGAATGCACCAGAAAAATCCCAACGGAGAAAGAAAGATTAGATATTGAGTAGCAGTTCATAAGGAAGATTCCTTAGTTTGAAAAAGTATTCCCATATGTGAGTGGAAAATACATGACAGTATAACTGGTAGATAGAGTGTAGGTTCTGGAAGGTTCCAGAGCAATGATGAGTTGTTTAAATTGGGTAGAGAATCCCTCGGCGGAAAACTAGATTAAATATACAGTGGGTATTTTGGAAATGTCTCTCGATGTGAGATAGCATCTCAGAAAATCTTTCATTGTAAAAGTTAGACTTGATAGTTTAAGTTTGATCAAGAAGATCTCTTGAAAGCAGTTATTATAACATAGCAACTTTCACTGTCTATAAAATCCAAGTAAAAGCATTGAGCCTTTTAAAAGCGATGAGAATGAGGTTAAAACATGAAGTCGGTACTTATCTTTGCTTCATGAAGAAGGCGATGTTGCTGTTGACGGTTGGTTCTAAAACTTGAACATGGCGTCGAATTTAGAAGTTTGTCTCTTGGGTAGAGGAGGCGAGCTTTAGTTAAGCTCTAACTGACTGGATGACTTCCGACGTACAAGTGAAGGCTGCTAGACGCAGAGAAAGTTCACTAGCCTAGACGGCATGTCCATCAAGAAGTTGAGTGCACTTGAGAGGGTGAGCGGTTGCTCACGGCACGGAGACAAGTCGAGACGAAGTGTAGAAGTGAGCGAGCAGCGCGCGCGGAGAAGCGAGCAGTAGGAGGAGGAAAGAAGACGGGGAAGTGGTCGAGTAAGGGGAGGAAACAAAGAGGTTATACATAAACATGAAAAAACTTTACAAAAACAAAATTCTTCTCGGAGCGGTGTCTTCATGGAGTAGTTGGTTGGTGAAGAACACGATGCCCTGCGGATTAATGTAGAAGTCTTCATGACTTGAAGCAATGGAAGTTCGGAAGGCAGCGATGGGGCGCTGTCAGGCTGGTTCAGCGGAATATGCGTTTCTGTAAAAAACTGACAGAAAAAAATGAACAAATGCACGGGGCAAACGGGAAGTAACAGTTCGATGTTGGTGTGTGCTGGAAAGAAATGTAAATAAATGGACTGATATAAAGTAATGAAGAACAGCAAAAGCTAATTCCTTCTTCCGTGTATTTCCAAAAATACACCAAATGGTGATAGAGGATACTAAGATACATTAATCTATGTGACCTTCCAACAAGATGTTCCGAAAAGAACATGTAGCCTACTATCTCTTAAATGTATGGATATAGTTACAACGCTTCGTACTTATCAAGCAGTGCAATTGCATTTTCTTGGGTAGTTAAGAGTTGCACCTAACTTAAGACTCATCGTTTACTATGTATCATAGTAATTGTAATTTTACATCCAGAAAAATTGGTTGTAACATAGGAAATGTACGTCCATCCACTATTCTGGGTGTACATCATCATTGACCTTGTTCCTTTTACAGAGAAGGCCGCTCATGCGAGACTATCTACTCATTGCGTTTCGTCATTGTAATTGTAATACATACAGGATTATTTGTATTAATGTCTTATATTTTCAAGATGGCGCTGCGTGCTATACGCAATGTGAAGGTCTTATGACTATTGATTGGAAGGTCTGTAATATAAAACTCGTATTTTACAAACTTTCGTGTTAATTGCGTAATTTCATCCTGAGTTTATTTATGTATATATTTATGTATTTAATAGTTATTAAATTCAGCCATGAAAGGGTCATTTTACACTAATAGTTTAACAAATCCTAAAAATTATATTAACAACAACAAGAAGAAGTGTCAGTGATGAGAGCAACGGACAATTCTCGGGAAGGCCGCAGGGGAAGATTGAGATAGAGGGTGATCTGGAGGGGGAGGAGTACGAATGGAAGAAGAAAGGGATCTTCTAATGTTTTGTTTGAATGCTCTACAGGGAGAGAATTGGGCAATGTAGGAAGGGTGTTGCTAAGGGTAGGTAGATGGTGGAAAATAGAGCGGGTCTGTAGTTCAAGACGTGGGCAAGTTTTAGGCCTATGGTGTAAATGATGCTGACATGTTGAATGAGAGGGAATGTGGAGCGGGAAATCGGTGAGTAACATGCTACATTTTGTGTAGCCATTTATAATTTTATGTAGTGAACACAGGTCAGTAAATTGTAAACGGCTTCTCAGGTCGAGTACATTGAGCTGATTCAGTATGTCGGATTTAGTTTAGATATTATTGATGTTTTAATAATACGCTCAGCCATCATTCTGAATAAGTGACGAGGCTGTTCCTTTTCCTTGGGCATACAAAGCCTGATGTACGGTTGTAATTTAGTACTAATTTAGTTATTGTAGCTCTAAGATATGTAGTTTATTTTAATATTCCATAATTTCAAGGTAGTCGCTGCGCGCTATTTTCAGTGTAGTATTCTTCTCAGTAATACTATCGAGGTCACTTATATGGTAATTCTTTTTACCAAATTTCGTGTTGATTAATCGAATACGTCCCGAGTTATTTTTTTCAGTATGCACAGCCACCTTCTTGAATTTGTAGAGCCGCTGTTATTTTGACTTCGGCTTTGGAAATACATTTAAAACTCTAGCTTACTCCTAATTCTCGGTATTGTATTTCCAAAATAGAGTTATTTCTTATCACATACCTGGAAGTTCAAGACGGCTGCTGTGCGTTATACTAAATGAGATGATTTTAAGAGCACAGTTATTTAGATCGTAGGTATCGAGAGTTATTGACTTTGGTATTTCATAGTTTCAATATGACGACTGGACGTAATATTACATCTCATATAATCTTAACGTTGTTAACCGGCGTGAATTTATATAACCAACGGACTGCCAAGTACTGTCACTATTGATAATTTGATTTGATGCTTGCATTATTAGGACAGCCGCCATTTCCAGCCGATGACATTGAAGTTTGGGATTCATTTGGCCACCATTTTGATTTAGCTATGATAGCGGTTAGGTGCCCTTAAGTAGTGTTATCTCAATATTAATTGAGCAATAACATCTCGAGTTACTAATTTGTATAGTTACAAAATACGCCTAGTCGTCATCTTTAATCTGGGGAGTCACTGGTCATATTCTTTGGGCATACGAAGTGACTTGCCAAGTTTTATTTAGTTAGATAATTTCGTTTAAGGAAACTTTCCAGTCCATTAACACAAATTGGGCCCAAATGTATTAGGCGGGAAAAAATTATTTGTACACCCTTACCTGAAAGAAATATTCCATAAGATGTTTATCGCAAAATAACACAATCATTTTTGTACATAAAAGCATGTCACTATGTGATCAACAACCTACGTAATATTTCTTTCAGGTTAGAGTTTATAAATACTTTTTTCCCGACTATTTTAAATAGGCACAACTTGTGTTACCCGACTAGAAAGCTTTCTTTAATAGAACTAGGCGAAACTGAAAAATGGCTTCTAAAACTTAAATTTCGTTATAATAGCTCTAGGATACCAAGAGTTATTTATTTTAAATTACAAGATGACCTATGTACGCTATATTCAGTGTGATAATATTCTTTAAAAATTACGAGCCTTACAGTAGTCGCATATGATGTGTAACATCTGACATAGAAGAAACCTCACGTGAAATTGTTGATACACCGGTATTTTATACTATTATTGGCACAAATATTAATCTATTGTAAAAGGGAGTGTTTTACAGATATTGTAGTTTATAATACGGAACTAATTTTAATAGATGATTTGTAGCTTCCACCAGCACTAGCCTAAATAAAGAATACGATATGGATCAACTAGATTACCGGTAATAGACGCGACACCGCTCATAACCTTAAATTCCTTATAAACAGGTCGTCTTCATTCAGAGACCAACACGTAATTTCATATGGATTCTGTTAAAATGATAAATATCGTTTAAAATGATAATCTGGTAGCAAAAATATCTACCCCGTCCGGGATTCGAACCCAAGATATCATAAGCACCAACCCCACGGCTATTTCGACTATGCAAATTTTTTGCACAAGATGGTGACTTATTTCCACGTTCCAATAATACTGCATTACGGAATTAAATTTCATTTATATTTTGCTTCTTTCGATAATGTTCCTGCGTGAAATTGAGATTAAATGCCTTATGAATAGGCCCTCTTGTGAGTAAAGAGAATGTATTCACTAACAGTTCATGAAGGCTTGCTCAATTCTCGTATAACCACAACGATTATATTATATTGATGACTGCAATACCGTTATGTGGGTTAATATTTGAATAGCCATTGTGCAGAAATATAATACCGGCAATGCCGACTACTTACAATGTTTGATATTAAGGCATTTTTCCATTTATATACTGATACGAAGACTTCGAACATGTACCATGTCATTTGTTTCAATCACTTGACACCAGAGTTCGCATGAGCGTTTTCCGTTCAGTATGTCATATACATTCCACATGGCCGAGAGTACGTCATGGTATCAATTTTCGACACCACGTGCTCATTGTTTCTCGTACCACTGCCACCTGGGTCTTACCACTGCCCGCTGGATCGATCGATCGAGTTGGTACTTCCGTTCGTTCCACCACTGCCAGCTAGTACACTTCCGTTCGAACAATCGAGCGGGCAGTGCATACTTCCGTTCGATCCACCACTGCCAGCTCGATCGTTCCGATCCATTTCCGTCCACAATTTTCAAAATTACTCCCACAAAACTATCCAGCAACCGAGCGGGAAGATATTACACATCAATAACGCCACTGAGAGCTCATTAAGATAGTCACATATTGGGAAGATTCATTTTAATTCCCAATCGGTAGGCAAGAAACGCAAAGAAAATAGAATTTTAGGTAGGAGGAACGAAATTGGAACAGGTGGAAAATTTTAAGTACTTGGACTGTGCAATCTCTGAGGATCGTAGTGTGAGGAAGGAAATAGAGTCGAGGTGCGGTAAGTTCACAGTTGCGATCTACAATATCATCCAAGGAAGGAGATGGTGTAGCGATGAATCTCTCCCTACATAACTCAGTATTTAGACCGAGCTTGCAGTATGGAAGTGAAAGCTCTGTAGATTCAGGATATCTGATAAGCCAGAGATAATTGATATGAGGGTAGCCAGACTGATTAGTGAGACAAATAGATGGGAGCAATGGCACGCAGGTACTAGTAAAGAAGAAGTAAAGGCAAGATAGTAATGAACACACTGGACGAATCTGTTCGTATGAGCGGACTCAGATGGTGGGGTCGTGTGAAGGGAATGGGGGAGGAGAGATAATCTAAGAGGTTAATGAGTTTGGCTGTGTAGGGTAAATGAAGCATAGGTAGGCCTAAGAGGCGATGGTCAGATTCACTGTTGAACGATTTCACCGGAGATCATGCAAGCGTCTTGTACGCAATCAACGCTGAAAGGCAAAATAATCTCAAATGAATATGTATTAATGTATTGTAATTCTTAAAGATAAAATTCTCTTTTCCATTATAAGAATTTGTAGCACAATTTTCCCTTTCAAATCAATCAAATAATAAAAAAAAATATTAATATTACTCTCTGTGTTGATTGTGATGGCTGTACTAAGGTGTGTATTTTCTAATTAGGTCTATGTTTAGTTAAACAATTATTGTAGTAATGAAATAGGACGTCGAGGGTTGTAACCACTGATATCATATATCCGGCTCACTTGATCGTGGACAGCAGAAATGCACTGAACAATCCTGGTTTTAGGTATTTTGTATCTACCGGTAACATATTATAATTTGTTACATTCAAATGGTAACGTGGGGAATTGAAATCAAGCAATATTTTCATTATCTTTGCATTCGTTGAAATTTTTGCAATGATAAATCAGCCGTGAGACTGTGACGTTAATTACTTATTGAATGAGCTGCTTGAAATCGATGTCCAGGATATTCCAACCTGCAAACGTTGTTACAGTTCACTCCATCATCCTGAAAATTCATACATATGGCACAAGCTAATCCTGTATCATTGCCTCCAGTGATTCACTTTGCTTGCATACTGCTGTTCTAGTAGGACAGAGGGGCTATTAGGGTTGCATTTAGCTCCCTGTTCACGCAGTTGATCTGCGTATATTGCTACATTCGTGCCACTCCCCAGCGTCCATCAATCACCTGAACCTGGTTTATTAAGTACTTCATAGCATGACACGCAGTAGCAGTAACAGTTCTCGTCAGTATTTCATCAGCAAAACCAGCTGGGACACAAGAACGTCACCGCAACCTGTTGAATTATTTAATATTCTTAACGAAGAACTTTCTAACTGAAGATTTAATTCAACCTTACAAATTAAAAATTTTAATGAAACAAAAATGGATGCTCAAAATTGAACACTATGATAAGTAGGATGGAGAGTATTTCAGCCCAATTGTAAATACCAAATACCAATACGCCTACAATTGTAAGCCGTCAGCGTGGTATAGGAGTAGTATACTTGCTTCTTACCAACAAAAAGTTCGTGACACCACAGCCTATAAAGGTCCTGAATTACCAAGTGACCGCTGTCTAGCCATTTGGCCTACAGATTGTTGGATGACGCATGGTCAACGCGTAGGATCCCATCGGCCATTAATCTAGGTTTCGGTGACCGGGGCACTGCCTCACTATCAGACAGCTACTCAATTGTCCTCACTAGGGCAAGTGCTCCCCGTTCCAGTCCTCACGTCATTTTCTAAAATCACTGACGGAGCTGTGAATACTACCCGTGGTGTCCAGGTGTGGGGCAAGCGCGCTACCCCGACACCACGATAACCACTCCTTAACCTACAAGGCCTCGGGTTTAATTCCAGGGAATCCCAGGGGCTCCCAACTAGTGGATTGTGGTTTCGAGATCACGGGACCCCAGATTAGTTAGGCATTACCTCCACATACTTGGCATCTTTCCTGCCGACCTCCCTTTGTCAACTCTTTTTCCCTCCCGACCACGACAGTGTTAGGTTGTCCGAGGCCCTGGGAGTCTTTTCTTTATCCGCCTTAATTTCCCTTATTTCATCTTTCTTAATACCCTCATTCATTGAGGGGTTAGACTTCTTCTTTCCTCTTCATGGTATACCCAGCCTTCTACTCATGGCCCTAAAATAGGCAGGGTGTGAATGTAGCCCTTTTAAGGTGCTAACCCAATGGCGCATGGCTAGTGTGTTCGGGATTTGGTGACCACAAGGGAATCCAGAGATTGGTCTTTTTCTCCCATATTCCATGGGCTTTGGGGCGGAACCCTGCTCTTTCCCTTTCCTATCTGCCGTTCATGACTCCAAGTCCCTCAATCCTTTTTCTTCGAGGGTTGTGAGCGTTTCCCGTTCCTATTTTTATTTCCGTTCTTTATTTATTTTTCTTCTCCTTCCTCTCCTTCTGCTTATACAGTGATATTCCTTTGCTGGAGTGGGGCCAGCGGTCAGCTACAAGGCACGTACGCCTTCCGCCAGCCAGCCGAGCTCGGGACGCAGATTGCGCGCGGGTAAAAACCGTAACATAGTACATTAATAAATGGAAAATTTATTAGCAAATCATGATTAAAGAACTTACCTTTTCACAGAAGATGCTGAAAATGTTCTCGTACAGCTGACAGACAGACGTTGTATCGTGTAAAATAAATTAGCGTTTACACGTTGTAATTCTCATTCCGTAATGTGGGATTCTGCTGCCATATATTGTTCACCAGCTCCTCTAGGGAACGGGGATTAGACTGATACAATTTTATCTTTTAAGCTACCCCAGAAATAAAAATCACACGGTGTTAAATCCCGGCTTCGATGCGGCCACAATCCAGGAATAATCACCCTGTCATCAAACACGGCAATTATTGTGTCCAATCAATTGGGTGCAGTATCCTGGAAAAACCCGTAGAATCTCTCTCCCTCTCTGTTAACTGGATGAAGAAATAGTAGGTTAGTAGTGTACCCATTTCACATGGAGAATGCTTGATCATCACCTGGCTAGGCTACCTTCGGATTCCTGGTGTGTACCGTTCAGCCCACAACATGATCTCACATTCAGATATGGAAGCACTCTAGGATCTACAAGACTACATTGACAACTAAACATATTACAATTAATATGAATTTATTTACTAAAATTCCCAGGAAAAAAATACAATTACACATAAAACATCAATATTTTGGAATAAATCCCAAAATAACAGAAATCAAAATCCACAAATTCTCAAAAATCATTTAAATCTATATTCTAGAGTTATCTTGCTTAGCTCAACTGAGCTGATATCTATTCTTAAGTGTCAATACAAAAATTCTTCCTTACAATATTTCATTTCTATTCATTTAGGCAAAGAGCATGCTTATCATTTATGGAAAATACACTAAGGCTTACGAACATTTACCGTATCACTACAGTCCCTCCAGGGTCTTATTTTATCTTTATTTCATTGTTTACTTTATTTTCAGTTACTTTCAAACTGTACTATTTCTTCCAGTTAAGCCTTAGGTTTAAACATTTTACACAACAAATCAACCATTCTTAACATGCCATGACTCGAACCCACATCCTTCCAACTTGTTTCTCATGCTCTAATGGGATTCAGTAATGATGTATCATGTGCTATCACTTCCCTTCATTACTTAGATTACTTACAAACTGAATTATTCGTTTACCCGTATTGCTTAATACATCTTCTGGGGCAGAAATCGATTACTTTCTTAACAAACTTATTCCTTGACTACTATGGTCAAATATTATGGAATTACATCAAACTTAGTATGGGGACCACTGTCTAAAACCCACCAATTCAACAAATTACATTATATTCTTGTAACACCATTGTTTATCAAAGTTGCATAACCTCCCGTTTTATTACTACTACCTATTCAGATCTTAAAACTTCTGTACACAGAGCGCCTATTGTATTAGCTCCCCCTTGCGGGCTGTGACGGCCGGCAAGGTCGCTAGATTCTCCCCCACACCACTTGGCTTGTGATTTATGACCTAGACTCGCTTCTCATTTATTCACCCCTCGCGACTTTTAACTGTTTACCTCTTCCCTTAAAACTGTATATGATAATCCAAGCTCACTCTTTAATTCAACATCACTTTATTATAATATTCATTTAATTTCCTCATAATCAGTGCAATATCCTGAGATCACGACGATTTACATACTTGTAAGGTGGACACCAGGAGATCGCTATCATGCCCTGATTCCGTCCTTCATATTCATTTCACACACTTTTATTTGGTCGGATACAACAGCAATGCTGGCCTATAGAATAGGTTATATGACACTAGGCTTGGAGGCTCTACACGCCTCCCCAGTTGCATCATATCCTTTAGAAACCTCTTACTCCTTCCAGACTTACTTATAAATTTGGCAACGCCGTAGACCAGAGATCGCCATCATGCCTGGTGGGACTTAAATGCAATTACAATACCAGTTCTGCTGACTGGCAAAAACCCTTTAGTTTTTCCATGGGTGCAACCCTTAATAACAACGACGATTTCCGACACTTTACATACACACAGCTATTCCAGTGGGAACCATTTCATCCACTTATACCTTTTTATTGATCTCTCGAATATGCCTGTTATGGAATACACACTAGCTAGCCTGATGCTGCTTATTATTTAATATTTATTGGCCCATTTTGGCAACACAACTTTTAATGACTTGGATTGTCATCGCGTACTACAAATTCTCAATAACTCAACTTTCTTTGTGTCGCGGTATTTCTTTACTGGTCTTTACTTAAGCATTTTCCCTTTTAATTTGGCCTATAGCCTACAACTTCATAATATATTTCCAAGATGTTCGTTTAACACCACTTACTTTAATTCATTACATTTATGATGTGATAACATTATTACTTCATTACTTTAAGGTATCTCAAAGATCCTTTAATATTCAATTACATTCAACTAGAGCTCATTATTATATTTATTCATTATCACTTCATCATTACTTACGAAACGCAATTACTCAATATATTTACTCATCATTATCGGAGTATAGAAATTCCGACACATTATTATTATTATTATTATTATTATTATTATTATTATTATTATTATTATTTTGGTGTTCACTTTATTATACATTTATAGTTTATCAACGGCATAAATTACTTGCCAATAATATCATTATAATCGATTTCTCCTCTCATATTTCAATTTTTATCATTGTTAATTATTCATTTTACGGGTTTCGATTTACTTTGCACTTTAATTATTACACTCTCATATTTGGCAAACTTATCTTTGCGATAATTACAACACATTTTGACATTATTTATTTATTTACTAGTGCATTTACTTATTTATTTTATACATTTCACAATTATTGATCAGCACATGACACAACATTCTGATATAATTAATGATTTTCTACTCACCCCATGTGACGTTCGGTTCATGACCCAAATCTTTGGATGACTTCACTCATCTCAATGCTTTAACAATACACTTTTACACAACAATGGACCATTTTCATTCTCTGGTCTTCGATTTTACACTTACTCACTTTTTGATACATTATTTTTACACTTTTTAACGCTTATTACACTTGAAAACACTTATTTAATATTTACATGACACACGAACCATATTTCAGCGTTTTACGATGTGACATCACGGCGCTGATGATCTTGATGTGCTCCCTAATCCGCATTGAACGTGCGACTTCGCCTTTTCGGAATCTCCTACTTCTGTTCAGTCTTTATTCAGTACAGTCTTTCTAGTATCTATGCTGCTCGTGGCTTTACTGATTTGGCCTATTAGTTCTTAGGCGAAAATGTTCGTAATCTTTGCCGCCGCTCTTTTTCCTAGCTCTATCTATCGCAACTTTCGCTATTCTATAGCTTGGCTTCCAATTCGAAGTCCACACACTCGTATTTCTGTTTCTAGCTGCTATATTTCTCGAATTAGTATTCCCTTCTTTGACTTCGCACTTTCGCAATGTTTCTCACTATGCAGTTTCAAATTAGTGTTCCTTTGGGATTTTATTGTTCTCTGGAACACCCTGACTTTGGTGTAACGCAACTCGTTTTACTCTATGAATTTCTAATTGTTTTGACCTCTACTGTCCTTTCCAGTCTTTCAATGTTAATGTTTATAGACTTCCCTGATCGCTCAGAGTTTCTAACTCTGGATCGTTATATGGTGCAACTCGGTCTAGACATTAGTATGGTGCGCCTCAAAAGAAGTTTAATTTTATTGCTTGCTCAAGCTTCGCTGAATGATGAGACCTACACTAGGTTCGAACTCGAACTGTGTTCTCTCCAAACTACTTGTACTTTGATAGCGTAGCGCCTAACTGACTTAGTAACGTGTAGCGCAACTTAGAGCGTAACTTGCCTCCCTGAGGCTTCTTGAGGACTGAGTGAAACTGATGTGCTAACGTGCCTCCCCGAGGCTTCGATCGACTGAGAACTGGGTGAACTGTGTGAATTGCGTGAACTGCGTGACTTTGGCTCCCTTAATCCCTTATTTATTCGATTTGGCGCAAAAATTATTTCCTGACAATTTCGGGAGTTTAACTTTTGACTCCTAGCTCCAATCTGGTATATAATTTATTTCCAGATGTAATATGCAATAACTTTAAGATTGCCTGTTGGCGGAACGGAATTCGTTCATAGGTTAATTTTTAATTAATCAAAATAGTTGTTATTCACTCTGCGGGGCCGACCTGATTATCTCAGTATCCCTTCGTAGCACTCCGCTCTGAATTCCAATGACGTCGTATTAGCTAAGCATTTTCTTGAGTGCCTATTTTACAGGTCTACCAACTTTCCGATTTATGCTGTTAATACTCCTGTCTTAACTTCAAATCTTGTTAAAATGGTGAATTTATTTTGTCAAGTTTTATGATGGGGAGTCCCTCATTTATATGTTCGACTTTCTGCTGGCTTAACGCTTTTCGGGGCCTCTTCTCAAGTACGTCCTTAGAAAAATAGATCCCTCGTAAATGTGGCACTTGACAGGTAATAACTTCTTGCTGGATCGCTGCCTCATGGAATGTTGAGTGTTAAATTCGACCCTTCAGCTATGCATTTTCTTGCTTCGTTAATGGCCTCTCTAACGACTTTTTTCACTTAAAATGTCAAAATTAATGGGACTTTATATATCCACTAGTACTCAATAAGCCACCTGCATGTCTTGCTGTGCTTCTGAAGCTTATTTCACAACGAATTCTCCCCCTTGGTTTCTTACTGTTTCTATCAAACTTTAACATATTTTATATAAATGGTCAAGGGTTCACTTGTGCCAATATCCTAATGGGCACAGTAGTGAGAGTTTAAACGCACACCACCGCTACTCCCAATGCGAGCCGATAACTCCCGAACCCATGGTCGGAGTTTCACGAATGAGGTGTTGTTGGACTTGGGCTAACGGGGGCTTTGATATGGACCACTCAGTATATTAAAAATATGTTTTTTTGTTTTTGAAAGTAGGCGATATTCTTTAAACTAATGATCATAGAACGTTGTACAACGGTTCAAACGAATGGTCTTTATGTCCTTTAGTTTTAGAACAAAACTGCTTTTTTTCAAAAACGTTCAATTCTTAAATTGGCTCTAATTTGGAAACTAGGAACATTACAAAAAAGTTTGTTTGACATAAATGAAAGGTCCCTATCCCCTCTACACCCACAATACATTTCAAGTCTCTAGGACAAAATCTGTACAGTACTGTGGCAGTGAAAGTTCTACCTATAATCGCGTGCGTGCTTGAATATGTATGACTATGTTGGAAAAGGGTTAGGGGAGGGGGAGGGGGAGGACTAGAGATGAGTGAGGGGTCGTTAAGATGGTATTATTCTGCTCTAACTAATGTTGAGGTATTTTTTAATGGGTGAATTATTGGAAATGAAATTTGGGGTAAGCACATGTTTTTTGTGATTTTTGGTAATAGGCTATCTGGCGAGCCAATAAGGCTATTACTAAAGTTGACATGTTATTATTTGTGTCGTGTTGCCCTCTTTGCGATGATGACTGTGTCGAGTACGAAGGAAAACCCATTTTGGGGTAAAAAAAATAATTTTAGAAGTTTTGTTATATTTGATAAATCCATGGTCGGATTTTAACAAATGAGGTGTCCAAGGACTCGGGGTGACACACTCCTTCAAATGTAGCAGTTATTTGTTTTCCAAAAAAATTACAAAGAGCTCGCGCTGACCAAAGATTTTATTCTTTTTAAATAATTCTAAATTTTAAAGGTAAAAATGGTTGTCAAAACAGACGGTACCACACGGCGTGTCGCCAGCGAAGATGGTCGTGCTCAATAGACCAATGGATATTTTTACGGGGCTGTGTACGACAGAGCGAGGGTTCGTTTTACGATTTTTCCTATGTCGGACGGACGAAGACGAATATCTGAAAATGCGTGAAGCAAGATGTTTTTTAACACTGAAGGGGATCATTAACGTGTTAATAAACGTTGAGGAGCGAGACCGGTCTGCGGCACAGCAGACGGTTGTAGGACATGCAAAACTATAACATTCAGTCGACCAAGCGATGTGCATGGACGCAAGGAACCAAAACGGTAAGGCCATTGCTCTAAGATTTTATAAACTAATCATTGGACAGGGTGAAGTGAGGTGTTGTAGGGTGAAAGTGTGTGGTTAACATGTACATATATTGAGGATGGCCGCTTACTTATGAATATTATCATTACAGTAAAATATTTAAGAATAATAATAATACATATTGGATTTTTAAGACACAAATGTTTTCAATGCTACCGCACAGTCCTGCTTGCTGGCCCCCGAAATACAGTACCTAGCCAGGCCTTGTGGGAGATGCTGATAAGACAGGAATGTGCATGTGGGTCGGAAGTACAGTATCAGTTTACTTGGCTGGTGGCGGCTAGCGGGTCTGGCATTTAAACAACCGCCATTTCGGTTTTTAGACTGTTGTATAAGAGGCGGCCATTTTGGTTCTTTATTAAATATGAAGTAGTATAAGGTACACGAATCTTATGAAGCTTAAGGTATGTGCGGAGGCGTGTGAACATGTGATAGACAGAGAACAGTTCAAGGTCAAACGATGAGAAAATGCAGACACTCTTTGTTGCTAAGCAGTAATGCACTTACTGTTTTAGCAAACTGACTTATACTGTAGAGCTCTGTATTGTGAACTGAACTGAACTTTGGAAGAAAAATCCTTTTTATGTTCGGTAAGTACATATTGTACCCTTCAGTGTTCTTCTAGGATGCCGACTCTAGCTCGGGGAGTGGTCTGTTCGGTGTGGCTCTAACTTATTCTAAACATCCTAGGAATATCGTCGAGGATCACAGGAGGCTTAACTTAAAATCAGTATGTCAGAGAACTCCTAATATAAAATAATTTTATTCACAAAAACATCATCTCCCATTTCTCGCATACATAGACAATAAAAAACCAAAATACTCCCTTAAATTACTCTAATCATCTACATCTAAAATGCAAAAATAATTTATCACACTGGCTGAAACCAGGAAAAGAAAAATAATCTACTTCATTGCAGTCCACTGCTTCAAGTTCAAAAATTAACGTCAACAGACTTAGTTCATCCAAACTATGGCCTAAATAACCCAGCCATTCTATCACAACAAATTATGCGCACTCATGTTTATAACTTGCAAAATTGGTTTTTGGGAGCTCGGACATGTTCTCTCGTACAATCATCATCCTTCCTCACAAGAGTCAGACAATGAAGGCAATAGATTTATTCTAGGTCACAGGCATGTGTGCACTTCTAACTTAAAAACAATTAATTCTCTCAGAGCCATGACTCTGTTAATTATGGTAAAACGAACAAGTCAACATACATGAAGCATCAGATAAATACTTCGGCGGCCGGTGCCCCGCGACTATTAATAAACAAACAACTATAATGAATGCACTCAAAATAAAGACAATACAAGACGTCGCTTCCTAAAGCGGCACAAAAGAAGAAACCCAGGGAAGCCGGACTACCTTCCCTCATAGAATAACAATACCATCCTCGACCTTGTGACAGACACTCTCACCACACTAACCAGCTGGGCAGGCAATAACCTTCACCGCTACTTTTAGAATTCAGACGGCTGGCCGCACTCCTATACCTGCTTCCTAAGACTCTCTTTGACTACCTGGGGTTCGAGCTGTACAATTACTTTTCCGACGGAGCTAAAGCGCACTCTCATCAGACAATGAACTCAATCATTTCACTTACCATTTATATCATCGTAGAACACGGGAATACCACCTCCGTTATTAATTTCTGCTCAACCCAGGATCAACTCTCAACCTTTTCTGAATATTACATTATCATCCAGCCATTTTGTCTTACCTTCCTTTACCTTAGTGTGATTATCAATTACCATACTTATTATTCACATAATTTCAGTGTCATTACTAGTCTTGTCACAATATCGAGCTGTCTTCCCCATATTAGCTTTTACGTTAATATCGTGCATAAGCACTATCAAACCAATTATTCCCTTAACTGTGCATTCAGCAAGATTACTGACACTCTCAAACAAAACATATTTAAACAAAATTTTGATGCTCATATACTATTTACGTTATAAAACACACAAAAATAATCATTACTGATAAATACACAAATCTACACAAAACATGCCTGCTATGCCTAAAATATCTATTTTATCATAATTGCTTTTGATCGAGATAAACTTATCCGATCCCCATGATGGGATACGCTATGGCAAACATGCCCCATACAATATTTACTTATCTCTCATACATCCTGATGCTGCTCTGGTCCTTGATATCAGTCTTCTTGATCAGTTGGTTCATCTTGCAAGGAGGATAATTTACACACGGTTTCCAAAATTCACCGAAGCAAAGGTCCACTGTGAATTATTATTATTATTACAATGCACGGTTCTCGCATATGAAGCTCCTACCTCCTACAGCTATCATCAACCTACTTAGTTCAGCTGATAGTTCCATAGCTTCCTAGATCACTGATTTAGCTACTAATAGCTCGCACGGCTATCCCTATCATTATAACTGCGTACTGTCATGATATGCACTGTTCTAATTCGCACTCGCGAATACTTAGCGATATTCAAATTCCAAAGGTATAACTGCTTCTACTTATAAAGACTTGTAAAATTAACACTTTTCTGACGGCTACGGGGTTAGGCTTCCGCCTCCACAGCGCCCCGAGTAAGAAACTGTAAAAACTTGTAAAATGTATTAATATCCTTATTGCCTCAATCGCGGGCTTCCATCTCCACAGCGCCCGGGTAAGAAACTGTTTTCGCTGCGTCTCCAACCATTATTTATATGATTTTTCTTAGGGGGACTTGGAGTGGGGAGTTTTTAGAATTTATTTCCATAATATCACTCACATGAATATGCAAACTAGCTCCATTGAACGTCATCATTTCTAATGTCTCAATGACTTCTTTTTATCCAAAATCCGATCGTTGGATCTTTATATAATGAGCTCCGTAATTTCCTTCATTGTTCCTTAATTTCGGCGGGATTTGGTCGCGTCTCGCGTCCCTCGCTGCTATTGGTAGTTTTAAATCCACCCCCTGATTTCATTTTAATTCTGGCAAAAATCACAGAATGATCCAATTTAAATTTTGACGATACTTCTGAGAGGCTGGGATTGTCCCCTATACGATGGTATAATTCCTGTTTCTGTAATTTAATTACTGCTCCAATTCCTCTCAAATGGGCGGGGTTTATTTGGTGAGTGATCGTTGAAATTTTCGCATTTGCCCGCTTAGTTGAAGGACCTTTGCGCGTTGTCTGAGCGCATGTGGTATCCAGATGTCAGCTTTCTCTCCCTACCGTCTTTCTTTGCGTTGGGTGAAAGTTACTCTAAGGCACGTACGAACTTCCCTTTGTTATTCCCTGTTTAACAAGCAACATCTATTCTCACACCGGCTTTGAAACATGAATAAAATCTTGTTGGAATAAATATGTAAAATTTATGCAATCACAGATGCATAAAGGTTACAATACTATTGATTATTTAAATGATGTAATGCTAATGAATCAAAAATTTGTATTATTTGGTAAGGTCATTCATGATTTTTTCTTTATTTTTCTGCAGATAAGCGGTATACCTGTCATGTTTGAGAGAGAGAGTCCATTGCACTTTTGTGCCCACGATTATAAAACAGCAAGCGATTACAAGTCGATGTGATTTTTTTTTCTAAAATAACCCGTTTGATTTTTGTTTGATATTATAATTTTTTATGAAATGCATGTATTAACCTGAATTTAGGTATTTATGGCGGTTTATTTTATTTATTTTTTAGAAAGTTGGGAAGAAGAGCTTTACCGCTGTAGCAGTCGCTGAAAACGCGAGACGCCCTAGAGTGGAACCATTGCCAGCCGGTGAACTATTCAAAACTCAGGTAAGACTAACTTAAAATGCTATCCCATTTTTACCATTGTTGAAACCCCCTAGACAAAATTCATTACCTCTACATGACTTGGACGATGACAGCTTTCTTGGTTAATGGCTGTGTATTGGCAACCGGCACAAGACCATAATGTTCAAGGCCATGTTTGATTTTTTTAAAACAAAAATTTAAATTTAACTGACGTGTCGTTCCCTATGGACTCAACAAATATCCACAGGTTTGAACAAGATAATCTGGACAAAACGACATGACATTCTTTTTTTATTTATATATTGTTCAAAGGGGGATAAGAATGACTGCAGCTTTATTAAAAGATTAAGTAGATGGGTTACTGTTAGCGGCGACATACAGTTCATTTTTAAATATTTTTGATTGTGCTTGGATCTTTTAATGACAATTAACGTTAAAGTTTTATTTACAAGTATTGATGGATTGATTGATTTATTAATTGGTTATTTTGTTTGTATTAAGTGTGGTAATGGCCCACTAACATAGTGAACAGACAATGAACAAGAATACATTATGCTTTAAAGTACTCTCTGCTCTTGTGCAACGTTAATAACCTAAAATATATAAGTTTTATTATAACACATGGCTTTAGTACTGCGCCCGAATTCCTCTAGAGCACAGTCCCAAATCCGCACAGATGGTAAAAGGATCGTGAGAATGTTAACACCCGGCTATGAGTTGAACAACCCTCACCGGACAGATGACTAGGGAACCCTAGGAAAACACATATACATCTCTAACTATACTACTAACTAGTTGCCTACAGTACAGAAAATATAAACAAATAATAGTAGAGCACTAATGAGCAACTCGGCTCTCGGGCGTTAATAAAAGTTGTCGAGCATCTGTCTGCATCTAGCTAGCGGTATCGTTCTAGTGTAATTAAGCGTTGAATCAAAGAAACTGTTCTAAAACACTCAGCAAGAATAAAAATGTTCTTGCCATTTATTGAAAATAAAGAATATAACATGAAAAAAATATGCTCCCTTCACCAAGAATAAAATAAAATATTTATCTGTGCCTCACTTAGGCCTGATGCGCTTAATACGTGTCTTTCTTGCATCTTTACACGAATACAACACGTATCTCTTGCTTGATAATGTTTACATAAACACATAGTGTCTGTCCTACTTGTTTACTGAAGTTATGCTTTAACGATCATCATAACAAACATACTCCCTACGTAATACAATCGTTAAAGTCCTCAAATTTAGATCTTATGTTATTAAATATAATAAAAGCAATATTTAATACTAGAATAATAACGTATTTTCATTTTATACATGATCGCGTCCCGCACGATATAAAAACAACTGTCTCTAATTTATTAGAGTTCATTCCACCACTTTCCTCCTGTCTCGTCATCTCTCTTTAAGTGTAACACCATCTTTCTCCGTATTTCACACAAAAAAAAACTAGTCAAAATAGGTGTTTGTGTGTCAATTCCATGTGAATCATGAATACAAACAGTGAAGTTAATATTTCATCACTAAAGTGTAGAACTCTGGCATTTCAATAATTAATAATAAAACAAACATACAATGCACGACTGTTCAGATAAGCTCTTCAACCAAATACCGAGTGTGTGTGACATGAATCCTCACTCCCTCACTCCTATCTTCTCCAAATACACATTATGACTTCTCTTACTCACCACAACATATTACAAAACCTTTCTTCATAAACTCACGTTGCATATTATCGCGTCTCTAGTTACACCTTCATCAATACAAATGCATTTCATCAACCTTGCTTCTCTTAGTACGTTCACAAAACTTCTACCGTTCCATACTTTCATCAAAGTATGATATTTAGTATTCCTACTAGAAATTACAACTGTAATAACGTTCATGAATACGTCTCACTTCCTCCTACAAACTCCTCTATCGATTATATATCTCGTGCTTTGTTCAAATACTTTCCACATACTTCCTCCTTCGCTTCACATATTTCCTTGTTACAATTTATCGCTTAATTCTGATTTCAAGTCTGCTTGTGTCTGTTATAAAAATAACAATAACCTTCTCTCACGTTTATGTTCACAATAAATGTTTATATCTTTCCTTCCATCTTACAGTATCGTTTTATGGTAAATATACATCCATAACATTTTATAATAACGTTTCTCGTTCAGTTATGCCTTCTACTATCGCATACTCTTCTTTTCCATACCTCAAAATTCTGGGTTTTACAATGTCATTACATTTCTTGCATACAAGAGTTCCTTCATTGCCAATATTGAATACTCCTGTCAAATATTTCGTTTTATATTATTTCGTTCCTGAAATGAACAAACTCTTTACTTATAGGATTCTCTGTCCTCCCTTTCCTTACTTCAAGTAGTAAACTATTTACTTTCGTCAAACACATGACTATATTCTTTCTCTGATAAATTGTTTATTTATTTCTCACAAAGTTGTGCTTCATTTCTCTTGTTTCAATACATATATATTATCGTTTTTCAATATTTCCATAAATATAACTAAATTCTCTAATATTTCATCAAATCTACGGAGTTCTCCAATGTTACAACAAATCTACGGAATTCTCCAATGTTACAACAAATCTACGGAATATACGTTCGCAATCGCAACGAAATCGTTCGTAAGTAAAAATTTTAACGCTCTAAAATGACAATGAAAAATACTAACGATGTCTAATATCATCGATCAAGACTTCAAAATACGTCCAAGTGACGTGTGAAAATAACTATCGCAATTACTAAAAATTTACTAAAACTTTCAAGACAATACAATAACATAGGTTATAAATGCAAATATGTTGGTCAATATTCTGGAATAACGTGAGCAAAATCTAACTACAGATATGAAAAATGCACTCCTCTACCTTCTTTCTGAGATCGTTGGTGACAGACCTGATGACTCCTGTGTCCTCGTAACCTCACCATGTGGTTTCCGGAATGCAGCGTGCTGCTCCAAACTGGCTGCATTATGTCACCTCGGCCTTGAGTGGACTGCAGTAAAGTTGAACGACCTGGTGTGCTGTCTCGAAACAGGTTACCAGCTGGCTCCCCGCTTGTCGACCCACTCCTCTCGTACAGGATGATGATACGATCTCGCCTCCGCTCTGCTTGCATCGCGTCCACCAGTCCTGGGTTCCTCGCCGTCTCCATCACAAATCCGCTCGTCTTCTTCTTCTCAGACCTAGATGTTCTTTGAAGTCGGTAGTTTGGATAGTTCTTTCCATTATGAAAAATCACCTCCATGTCGTGAATTTCTCTTGTAGTAGCTTGCAACGTTATGTGTCAGCGAAAACTGCGGTGGTCTGCAGCTCGCTATTCATACTGCTACATCATCCTGGTCATCTCTGGATCTCACCGGTTCAGTATAGTTTATCTTCCCATCATGGTTAATTTAAAACATCATTCTCACAGCGCAATTGTTTGTAGTCGTAGTACTTCCCTTCCGACCTAAATTCTTATTCATTCTTGTCTAGATTGTTGAATTTCCAATGGTTTAAGTCTCCCTTCTTCAGACTTTCCTACTACGTAGTTACGTGTTCGATGTTCAGTCTCTAACTTGCAGTGTTTTATCTCGTCGTAGATTTCTTCTTTCAAATACGATGTTTTTTTTCTCAATACTGTTGATTTTTAATACTAATTGTTCGTTTCCATTTCTTCTTGCTTCATCTTGAAATCTCCAGTTCACAAAACCTTTGTCTAATACTTTTCCTAAGAGTAAATACAATTTATGTCTTGTCTTCTCGACAGTCCATGTAGAAAAAGCCTCGTGTGCTAGCGTCTCCTAACCTCCTCGGTTAGATTTCCCTCGCAAATCTGATCTACTAGCCTCTAACCGCTATGAATATTGACATATTCATACAAACTTCTCTCTCCGTCTTTTAATTTAAAATCCGTTTTGCCAATTAAATTTCTTTTTCTCTGCTGCTGAATTCAATATGCAACACTCTTATAAAATATTAAAATAAAGATTTTAATATTTGTTCCTTCCTCAGTATTCAAACTATTTTCTTATTGGTTCTCACCAAAAAGTGGCGCGCTTCAGACACGAGTTCGCTTCTCCCACTCTTGATACTGGCGTGCGTCTGACCTATGATCCACCTTCGCTCTCCCCTCGGATCAAAAACTGGTTTCTCACCACGAATCTCGCCAAAAGTGTCGACTGTCAGGACAGTATTTCTTTGATTCACTATTGGTTAAAATTTTACCAGATCATAAAATCTCCATTATTTCATGAAATAAAAATATTTTTCAGACGAAAATTTTCCCAAATGCTTGTATCAACGTTCTCTTCCATCTGGACTGCTAATTTAGTTGAAAATTCCAAATTTAAAATATGCCATTTTTCTGAGGTGGTCCTTGCTTCATACCTCATCCTGTCTTCTCCTCTCTACTAGACATGATTTCGAGTGCAGTACCAAATACAAGAAGTGAGCAGATCGGTTTACCACCTGGGTTAGATTTAAAAACAGAAAACGATCGTTGGTTAAGATTTAAATCTTTGCCCGTACGCTTTTTGTCAGCACATGAACTTGCTGCGGCGGGTTTCTATTATTTGAACCGAGAAGATGTTGTGCGGTGTGTGTTTTGAAGTGTTGAACTTTCACACTGGGTAGAAGAGGAAGATCGCTTCAGGGAACCTTTGCGATGGTCTTCTCCTTGTCCCTACATGCATGGAAAAAAGTGGGTCACGCACCAGTGTATCCATTTTACCGAACCACAAGTCCATTCGCTACAACATACTTTGTTGAATCACAAATAAATAATAATGATGTATTAACAGCCAACGGTTGTGTTGATATATGTGGTCCATATGTGGTTGAATTGGCATGTGCTTTTGAAAAATTGGGAGTTCACAAGACTAAAGCACTAGCACACCCAGAGTAATGGGCTGTTGAAAAACGTTTAGAATCTTATAAAAATGTTTGGCCATTAATATTAAAACACCTTACAAAAGAGCTAAGTGAAGCTGGATTTTTTATACTGGTGAAGGAGACAAAACAATATGTTTTCATTGTTGATTTGGTTTAAAGGATTGGCAGATGACAGATGAACCTTTTGTGAATCACGCTCGTTGGTTACCTAACTGTAGAAACATTGTGTTGCTTAAAAGTCAGGAATTTGTGAACTCTATTCACGAAGAAAACGTAATTGCAGCACAAGACATAAAAGTGCCTTAAGAGTTAGAATACAAGGTACAATTGCAAGAGTCTGAAAAAAAAAAGATGTGTCTCACCAACAGATACAAAAGTGTGACCAACATATATGCAAAATTTGTTATCAAGAAGTACTAGGTGTTGTACTTTTGCCTTGTGGACACTTGATACCATGTGCCAAGTGTGCATTAGTACTTTACACTTGTGCTATATGCAGAAAAGTACTATCTGCTGCAGTTAGGGCATTTCTTGCATAAATAGTATAATTTATTAACAAAGCTTGGTGCAAAATACCTATTTCACCATTGTTATTACAAGCTGTTGTAGAGTGTAATAGATATGCTTTTAATTTGTTAATAGACTTCTACAATGAATATTTTGAACGCTATGAGGAAAGCATGTGGCTTAGCGACGCATATTCCATTCCGCATTATGAAGATTCGGAAATTGAAAACTGCATATTTTGATCGTGTATTTTATGTATGTGAGAATTTTGAGACATTTCTGCCTACACGGTTTAATGTTATGTTGGCGAGTGTTTTCGATGCAGTGAATAATCTTATACATCGTGTATACCTAATTTGTGAAAGTTTTAAAACAATAGGTGTATGGTCCGTTTCAATGAAATAAAAACAATTGTCAGATAATAATGTAAATATAAGTGATGACAATAGACTGAAAGAAACATGAAATAAATATGCGTATAGAATAATAATGTTTTAGTTTTTAGTATTGTCTTTAAAATATTATGATGAAATCAAAAAAATGTATATTCAGTTTGTAAATAAATGTAAATGATGGTACAATGCTGTTTCATTTTATACAAAGTTTGAATATTTATCACTGCAGGGTATACATAATTATGATAATAGATGCACACTGTATACAACACTTTCTCTTTACGATAGTCTGTTATAATTTTTAAACACAGGGCTTGTTCTAGATCTTTTTATAGGTATGGCAATTCACTGATGTTTACTAAAACTGGGCATGCCTTAATGGTTTTATAGACGAAAAAACGTCATTCTCTTCTTTTTGATCAATATCACTATCATAATTGTTACGTGCAAGTGCCCGTCCCAAAAGTTTTCAAACATGTATTTACCCATGGATGCAGCTCTTGACATTTTTGAAACGACCGCTTCGTCGCTTGGTTCCGCCTTTGACCACGAGATGGTAGCTGCTGTCGGACTTTGGAAAGACTCCAAGTAGTTCCTGTTTCTACGATAGATGGTGTTTGCTGTGTCTTATTAAACTCTGTATATTCATGATATATTTGAAAGACAATTATTTTCTTCGTCATGAAACAAATGCCGGTGTATGCATGATACCGCCAAATTATTTACTAAATTATGACATTGTTTGATTGAGGTGTCAAGCCGTGATTGGACAATATTATTTACATGAATGCAGTTCGGCGTTTGACGCCAAAATTTTCCGCCATTTTGTGGAGTCCATTAGTTGTTTGTAAACAAGAAATCAAGCCGACTGTTCGTGAAAGGTGTCACCGCTGATGGGGGCTCTGGCCCCCATTCTCTACGAAATATTAATGTATTCAAGAGAAAAAGGAATTGCATGTTCTCTTCAGGCTGTGAATTTCATCGTTTTGCCGTGAAGTGGACGTGTGAAATGTGGTCGCATCTCGATGCAGACCTGTGCTTGTGACCCAAACGAGGCATGTGCCGTGTGGGCATTTTCAAGGCAATATAGTGCCGCATTTTATTTTATTTAAAATGTGTTTTTTTATTGTGTCTCCACTGAGAAGGATGTAAGGTACGTTACATTATATCTTGATATTTATTTTTGTTATGGAGCTCCGATGTCATCTTATAGTATTGTTTAAATTCTGTACCTTATTTTGTTTTATAGGCCTAATTTTATTTCTGTTTTAAAAACGTTTCCTTATATTTATTTATTTGTTATTATCTTGTACCTTCTGGAGACACATTTATAAGTTTATTTTGCGTTTAAATTATTATTAATTTTCTTTTGCCAATCTTAGGATTGATATAGTATTCAATTTAATTTATTCATGATCCGTTGCCTTTCACTGTTGTAATAGTATTTAGACATAATTGTTTTCCTCCGTCCATTTCCTTCTGCTGATGTTAAAATTTAATTTTACTAATTGTTTGCCGTAATTTCGATCAGGCATGCGGCCCCTTGTTTTGAGTGGCCATGTTTGTTTTTTTGTTTTAACGAGCTGCATTATGGTCTCGAGGTCAGTCAATTGGCGCCTATCGCGAAGCTCAAACGTGTTGTGTTAACTTAATATTTGTTTTTTTTTATTTTACCGTGTTGGTTTAACCTTATGTTTTTTGGTGAATGTTCTGGTGTTTTTCTTAGTCTCTAATATCGGGAATTTCTTAATTGATCATATTTTATTTTATTTAATTTATTTAGTTTTAATCCTGCCCTTTTTTTTTGGGCGTGGCCTGGTCCTCCGCATGTTTGATCGATATTGCATTGCCTTGTAAATTACCAAGCCCGTTATCATTTAATTATGCTTATATATATAATTTATTTTAAGTTTTGGGCTTGAACATTTTAATTTAAGACTTTTCTTTTGTTGGCCTTGCAAGCAAGCATGTTAAGCGGTATCTTGCATTCCTTGTAAGTTATTCTGGTTCATGCTTGTTCTTTTTCTGGTGGAGGTGTTCCTTATATTTTAACATTACATTTTTACTTTTAAAATTTTAAGCAACTGTTGTGGCATTATTTCGCCGACGGCAGTTCTGTCGGTTATTGGGGGGTGTCTGTATGATAGCCCGTGCGTTCCCCTTCTCCACTTTCCTTCCACCCCGTTTGAGCTCTTCTGTTGGGACATGTCATCTGGAGGTGATTTTGTTGCTGTGGAAGTGACGCGGACCTCTGAATAAACGGTAAGTAGGGCCCCCCGCATTCCAGGTGTAGCAGTGGTAGCAGACCGCACTCGAGTTCACTTCCGTAACTATCCCCTCCCCACTACCCGCAGGCTGTTTTATGGACCCCTCTAGTGCTGATGGCGCGGTCGTTGGTGGGATTTTGTCAGGCCAGTGCACTTGATGTTATGTTTTGCTAATCCTTGTCATTTGTTTTATTTCATGTTTGCCTCTGGATATCCATATGCTGTATAATAGTGACCTGTTTTGAAGCGAGGCGTTTGCTGTTGCATTTTACCCTGTTTGTGTGCAACATCCCCACTGAAAATGAAGCTCGGTAGGTGACTGACATGTGTTCTTGGCATGGGAAATGGGATTTCTTAATGTTCTGATAGCCCACATGCTTCGAGTGAAGGAGTCCTGGAGCCCTGTCAGAAGCTTGTAGCCTGAAGTTTTGTGCCTATTTTTGTAATTTAGCTCCCTGTTCCCGAGCCAAGCAGGCGGTGACGTATGCAGTTCTGGGCAGCATTGTGCATGATTTTGTGTAGTAGGGTGGCTGTGTTCGAGTGTCAGCCTAATCTTTGGTGTTGGTAATTGCCGGATGTGGTACTGTTGTGAAAGTGTAAACTGTCCTTGTAATTCCTGAAATTTGTTTCCTTCCTTATTGGCTGTCTGCATTCTGTGTTTTCCAAAATGGCCGACAACAATAGTGTTTTCGATTTAATTGACTTAAGTGATAACCTTGTGAATTTGGAGAGTTCTTCTGGGGTTGAACGTGAATCACCTCTGTTTACTAGGTCTGAGGTTTTGGGATCGATTACCAGTAGTAGTTTGCCTGCCCCTCTGTTGTCTGGCGCTGGCTCGTCCATACCACCTAATCCTGCATACGGTCATTCTTCTCATGTTAGGTCACCTAATGATTTCCTGGGTCCTGCCGACCCATTGCATCCCAGTTCTTTCTCTAGTAATATAAATGTTTTGTCGCCTGTAGAGCGTGTGCGAGCGGGCTGCCCTGGTAACAATGTCTCTTTTCCTAATGCTACATTCTCGCCTACCGTTAATTATGGGTTGATTCCTCACCCTATTTCTAGTTTCTTAACTAAGTTAAAGCATTTCAACCTTGATGACGTTGCCCAAGTCGTACAATTTTTAAAGCAAGTGGTCGAGTTGGGTAACCATGCCTCGATTTTTGGGATGTCGGAAATTCAGATTTTCCAACTTTTGTATCCAGTTGCATCCGGTATGCTGCGCGATAAGCTAGTTGAAGCTATCCACCTCCGTATGTCCTTAGCCATGTTTATTAGGGAAGTGTTGTGGTTTTTTGTCCCTGCGAGCGCCCTTAGTGCTCTCGAGCAAAAGTTCCTTTATCGTGTCCAAAGGTTGGACGAGTCACTTAGCGACTATGTTAGTGACATTAAGGTGTATGCCCAGGTTTTTGCATCCCCTTTAACTGAACGACAGTTGGTGCCATCAATTGTAAATGGGTTTTCGCCTAAATATAGGTCATACATGACTATGTGTACCAGGCCTTCGTCTTTCGTCGAGCTGAAACAGGTCGTTATTGAGGCTATGGCTGTGAAGCATGCAGATTCCCTGCGTGTAGCTAATGTTCCTCCTCCTTCCTTGATGTCTTGTCCCCCTCCTTCCTTGATGTCTCGTCCCCCGCCTAAGGTTATGTTTCATCCTCGACCCAATATTAAGTGCCACACGTGCGGTGGCGTGGGGCATGTCAAGAAGGTGTGTCCGAGTAACCAGGTTGTGTATCGCCAATGACGGGACGTTGTGGAGACCAATTCGGGTGTTACATCCAAGGATATTTCTGTGCATAAGAATTTGGGAAAACCCTGTGAAGTTGCTGGTCGCCCTACCAATGAGAATCTTAATAACTCTATGAAAACTAATTCATCACGTGCTAATTCTGCTTATGTCGCTGACCTTCCTAACCTGTCCGTGAACAGTGGCGTGGCAAGTCAGCCTAATTCTAAACGTTGTGTGAAACCTGTGGTGCGGGTGTCCTCGTCATCTACTTGTAATCGTGTTAGAGTGAGTAATGATTTTGGAATTTGTACTGTGGCTAAAGGAATATCCCCGTTTATTGAAATTTGTGTTAATGACGAGCCCGTTTCTGAGTTGATTGATTCTGGTAGTGTCGCATCCTTTATAAGCGAGGACTGGTTTTTATCTATGAAGAGTGTTTGCAAATTTCCTGAGTTAGAGCCTAGCAATGAATCTTTTATTTCGGCAAATTGTTCAAACTTAAGTATTTTGGGGAGTATGACAGTCAAAATTCATATTCTAAATTTTTCTTGGAAATTTAAATTTTTGGTTGCCAGAAATCTTTCTTGTGCTGTGGTCATTGGAGCTAATTTCATGTCACACGTTGGTATGCTTCTTGATTTTGGTGCTCGCAACTTATGGTTTAAGTTTAATCCGCAGGGTAAATTATCATTTAACCCGGTTTTATCTTCTCCTGCTGTCAATTCTGTTAGTGAACCTATGACTATTGAGGATCTCGACCTGGAAAATTTAACGAGTCTTCAAAAGGATGCCATAAAGAGGTTATGTCAGGAGTATAGCGATGTATTTACTGACAAGTTGGGTGTAACCCATTTGATGGAGTACAAGATTGAGCTAACCGATTCTGTGCCGGTGCGTTCCAGCCCGTATCGCCTTGCCCCGCCCAAGATGGCTGAACTTCGTAAGATTATCGACAAGATGTTAGAAGAAGGTGTAATTCAACCTTCTATCTCTGCCTACTCATCCCCTGTATTTCTTGTGCCAAAACCTAAGGGTGGTTTTCGGCCGGTGGTCAACTATAGGGCCCTTAATCAAAAAGTTGTTTTGCAATCCATTCCTTTGCCGGACCTTCACACATGTTTTAGTTGGTTTCGCAACGCGAAGGTGTTCACGATCCTCGATTTAAATTCTTCCTACTTCCAAATTCCCCTCTCTCCTGAATCCAGGCATGTTACTGCTTTTTCCACTGACTGGAACCTGTTTGAGTATGCCCGTGTCCCGTTTGGCCTATCCACCGGAGCCGCTGTGTTGAGCAGACTTCTGGACAAGGTGTTTTCCGAAATTAAATTCAAGTTTGTGTACCACTACCTTGACGATGTGGTGATCTATTCTGAGTCCTTCGAGGAACACGTTGGTCATCTGAAAATTGTTCTTGATCGGTTGCGTGACGCTGGCCTTACCGTCAAATTGTCCAAGGTTTCCTTTGCCAAGCCCAAAATTTCCTTCTTGGGACATATTGTTTCTGAATCTGGTATCTCAGTGGACCAGTCTCGTACGCAGGCCATCAGAGATTTTAAACCACCCAAGAACGCCAAGGGTGTTGCTCGTTACATTGGTATGGTGAACTTCTTCCGTAAGTTTATCAGTAACTTTGCCGACCGTGCTGCTCCTCTAAATCAGTTACGCAAAAAGGCTGTGAAGTTTGAGTGGGGTCCCTCTCAGCAGGCAGCCTTCGAAGATCTTAAGCTTGCGCTCTCTAACGCCCCTGTGTTAGCCATTCCGGATTTTGGGAAACAGTTCATTCTGCAGACTGATGCGTCTGGTTATGGTATTGGTTGTGTCCTGCTGCAAGAATCTGATCTGGGTAGGCAACCTATTGCATACGCTTCTCGTACCTTAACGGTGCAGAGAGGAAGTATTCCATTTACGAACATGAGGGTTTAGCTGTGTTGTTCGCTCTAGAAAAATTCCGTATGTATCTTGAGCAAACTAAGTTTCTCCTTGAGACCGATAACCAAGCCTTGAGCTGGGTCTTAGGGAAACCCCGCAAAACTGGTAGGATTGCCAGATGGGCAACTAGGATTCTGTCGTTCCAGTTCACTGTCCGCCATATTCGTGGGTCCGAAAATGTGGTGGCTGATTCATTAAGCCGCATGTTCGAGGAAACAGCTGAAGAAGATATTCAAGAATGTGAACCCGTAAACCTTGTATCTGCTGTAAATGGTGTCAATGCCGTTCTTAGCAATTCCCCTGTGCTTTTTGAAGATGTGAGACGATTCCAGAAAGAGGATCCCTCCTTATCTAGCCTAATTGACCGAATCAATTCTGGTGAAGTGATCAAGCCCTACTCTCTAAAGGATGGTGTATTGTGTTGTTCGTCTCGTCATGACCGCCTACCTAAAATTGTGCTCCCGTCAGTCCTAATTCCGGAAATCTTTCGTTACTATCATGAATCTCCTATTGGTGGCCACCTAGGAGTATTCAAGACCCGAGCTAAAATCAGACAGTTTTTCATTTGGCAAAGTATGGATGGCGACATCAGAAGGCTCATTAGAAATTGTGCTGCATGTAGTATTAGCAAACCTCCGGTTTCTACTAAGGTCGGTCTGTTGTCATCTGAACCGGCATCTAGACCCATGGAGAGGCTTTTTATCGACCATGTTGGACCGTTCCCTCGCTCTGGTCGGGGAAACCAATTTGCGCTTGTTTGCACTGACGGTTTCACCCGGTTTAGTTGGATTTTCCCCACCAGACAGGCTACGACCAGTTCCGTCATAAAGTATCTTAATTCCATCTTTTCGTCTTTTGGGCCGTGTCAGTATCTGGTGTCAGATAATGCCAAGTGCTTTGTAACTCATCAGTTCCGTCAATTCTTATTTGATTATGCTATTTCGCATGTAACCACCACTCCCTATTTTCCTAACCCGTCGCTCGCTGAGCGAGTCAATCGTAATCTCCGTTCGGCTCTGATTGCTTTCCACCACGACGACCATTCCAAGTGGGATTCTAATTTGCATTGGCTCAATTTTGCTTTCAACACCGCCGTGCATGAGAGCACGCAAGGGACCCCTTTTTCGTTAATGTTTTCCTTTATGGCTAATTCTCCGTTGTCCAACCTGTGGAACCTGCACGATCTCCTTCCAGACAGTTTCACGCCCGAGGATATGAGGACGAAATTCGACAAGGCTAAAGAGAATATTAAGGTATCCCATGACCAACTTGCCAGGCGACACAATGCCTGTCGCAAGCCAGCTGATTTGGAAATTGGTGATGTTGTGTACGTCCGCAATTTCGAGCCCAAGGGCGTCAGTAATCTTGTTTCAAGCAAGTTAACCCCTCGTTTTAAAGGCCCATGTTATGTAGAGGCATTCTTGACCCCTGTTACTCTTCTTGTTCGAAACCCTAAGGCCAACAAAATTTCTAGAGTGCATCTATCGCACATTAAGCGAGGTGGAGAGGTGTCTAATGAGGAAATGCTACCGTAAATTTTGTAAAACGAATTTTGTTTAATGTAGAGTATCCCTAACCTTCATTGAAGCCTACAAGTATCTGTTCCTTCTGGAATTTTGAACTGGATATGAATACTCTGATGGGATACAAAATGTAAATGTTGGGAAGTTCCCATTTTAATGGTAAATTGTAAAAGTGTACCTAAATTTTGATGTTTTCATAGAAGTTGGTAACATGTAAGTTGGACTCGGTGGGAGATCTAACTCATGGTAACCTTGTATTCCTGTTCCCTTTGGGAATTGTAGTGGTCATTCCTCTGCCGTAGTTCCTTCTAAATGTATAGTCTTTTAACTCGTGTAATCTTGAAATGTACTTCGAATCTGTAAAAAGGTAAACTTGTTAATGAAATTTTGTAAGCACGGATCTAGGGCATGGTCTGAAATATTTTATTCATATAAATTCAACTTGTTTCTCTTTTGTAAAATGTAGTAAGATATTGTAAATTCTGTAATCCTTTTTTGAAATTAGATTAACTTCGGTTTTGTAAATGGCTGCCCACGCGTCACATAATATATTGCACATTGCTTCCACCTACTTCGTCTAAAGCGACCTAAATTGGACTTATTGAAAATGTATCTAACGTGTCTCGGACTCTGAAAGCACTGCTGGTGCTGGTGTTCTGCGTTTCTGAAGATTTTTGGACACAGTGATGCTGTTGACTAAGTGGTTTGCGAGGTGATCAATTATCCCATCACTGATAATCTGACCCTGCACTCTGCCTACCCAAAACGATGCGGTTTCATCCATCAATTGGAGTTAACTGGTGAACATTATCTTCGGGAAACATCTCTGGTGAATCGACAAGTTAAGGAGTACTGTCTATGCCTAGGCATATTCGTGAACGGCGTTCACGCTTAAGGGAGGGAGACTGTTACGTGCAAGTGCCCGTCCCAAAAGTTTTCAAACATGTATGTACCCATGGATGCAGCTCTTGACATTTTTGAAACGACCACTTCGTCGCTTGGTTCCGCCTGTGACCACGAGATGGTAGCTGCTGTCGGACTTTGGAAAGACTCCAAGTAGTTCCTGTTTCTACGATAGATGGTGTTTGCTGTGTCTTATTAAACTCTGTATATTCATGATATAATTGAAAGACAATTATTTTCTACGTCATGAAACAAATGCCGGTGTATGCATGATACCGCCAAATTATTTACTAAATTATGACATTGTTTGATTGAGGTGTCAAGCCGTGATTGGACAATATTATTTACATGAATGCAGTTCGGCGTTTGACGCCAAAATTTTCCGCCATTTTGTGGAGTCCATTAGTTGTTTGTAAACAAGAAATCAAACCGACTGGTCGTGAAAGGTGTCACCGCTGATGGGGGCTCTGGCCCCCATTCTCTACGAAATATTAATGTATTCAAGAGAAAAAGGAATTGCCTGTTCTCTTCAGGCTGTGAATTTCATCGTTTTGCCGTGAAGTGGACGTGTGAAATGTGGTCGCATCTCGATGCAGACCTGTGCTTGTGACCCAAACGAGGCATGTGCCGTGTGGGCATTTTCATGGCAATATAGTGCCGCATTTTATTTTATTTAAAATGTGTTAGTTTTTTTTAATTTTGTCTCCACTGAGAAGGATGTAAGGTACGTTACATTATATCTTGATATTTATTTTTGTTATGGAGCTCCGATGTCATCTTATAGTATTGTTTTAATTCTGTATCTTATTTTGTTTTATAGGCCTAATTTTATTTCTGTTTTAATAACGTTTCCTTATATTTATTTATTTGTTATTATCTTGTACCTTCTGGAGACACATTTATAAGTTTATTTTGCGTTTAAATTATTATTAATTTTCTTTTGCCAATCTTAGGATTGATATAGTATTCAATTTAATTTATTCATGATCTGTTGCCTTTCACTGTTGTAATAGTATTTAGACATAATTGTTTTCCTCCGTCCATTTCCTTCTGCTGATGTTAAAATTTAATTTTACTAATTGTTTGCCGTAATTTCGATCAGGCATGCGGCCCCTTGTTTTGAGTGGCCATGTTTGTTTTTTTGTTTTAACGAGCTGCATTATGGTCTCGAGGTCAGTCAATTGGCGCCTACCGCGAAGCTCAAACGTGTTGTGTTAACTTAATATTTGTTTTTTTTAATTTTACCGTGTTGGTTTAACCTTATGTTTTTTGGTGAATGTTCTGGTGTTTTTCTTAGTCTCTAATATCGGGAATTTCTTAATTGATCATATTTTATTTTATTTAATTTATTTAGTTTTAATCCTGCCCTTTTTTGGGCGTGGCCTGGTCCTCCGCATGTTTGATCGATATTGCATTGCCTTGTAAATTACCAAGCCCGTTATCATTTAATTATGCTTATATATATAATTTATTTTAAGTTTTGGGCTTGAACATTTTAATTTAAGACTTTTCTTTTGTTGGCCTTGCAAGCAAGCATGTTAAGCGGTATCTTGCATTCCTTGTAAGTTATTCTGGTTCATGCATGTTCTCTTTCTGGTGGAGATGTTCCTTATATTTTAACATTAAATTTTTACTTTTAAAATTTTAAGCAACTGTTGAGGCATTATTTCGCCGACGGCAGTTCTGTCGGTTATTGGGGGTGTCTGTATGATAGCCTGTGCGTTCCCCTTCTCCACTTTCCTTCCACCCCATTGGGGCTCTTCTGTTGGGACATGTCATCTGGAGGTGATTTTGTTGCTGTGGAAGTGACGCGGACCTCTGAATAAACGTTAAGTAGTGCCCCCCGCATTCCAGGTGTGGCAGTGGTAGCAGACCGCACTCGAGTTCACTTCCATAACTATCCCCTCCCCACTACCCGCAGGCTGTTTTATGGACCCCTCTAGTGCTGATGGCGCGGTCGTTGGTGGGATTTTGTCAGGCCAGTGCACTTGATGTTACGTTTTGCTAATCCTTGTCATTTGTTTTATTTCATGTTTGCCTCTGGATATCCATATGCTGTATGTAAGTGACCTGTTTTGAAGCGAGGCGTTAGCTGCTGCATTTTACCCTGTTTGTGTGCAACATCCCCACTGAAAATGAAGCTCGGTGAGTGACTGACATGAGTTCTTGGCATGGGAAATGGGATTTCTTAATGTTCTGATAGCCCACATGCTTCGAGTGAAGGAGTCCTGGAGCCCTGTCAGAAGCTTGTAGCCTGATGTTTTGTGCCTATTTTTGTAATTTAGCTCCCTGTTCCCGAGCCAAGCAGGCGGTGACATATGCAGTTCTGGGCAGCATTGTGCATGATTTTGTGTAGTAGGGTGGCTGTGTTCGAGTGTCAGCCTAATCTTTGGTGTTGGTAATTGCTGGATGTGGTACTGTTGTGAAAGTGTAAACTGTCCTTGTAATTCCTGAAATTTGTTTCCTTCCTTATTGGCTGTCTGCATTCTGTGTTTTCCAAAATGGCCGACAACAATAGTGTTTTCGATTTAATTGACTTAAGAGATAACCTTGTGAATTTGGAGAGTTCTTCTGGGGTTGAACATGAATCACCTCTGTTTACTAGGTCTGAGGTTTTGGGATCGATTACCAGTAGTAGTTTGCCTGCCCCTCTGTTGCCTGGCGCTGGCTCGTCCATACCACCTAATCCTGCATACGGTCATTCTTCTCATGTTAGGTCACCTAATGATTTCCAGGGTCCTGCCGACCCATTGCAACCCAGTTCTTTCTCTAGTAATATAAATGTTTTGTCGCCTGTAGAGCGTGTGCGAGCGGGCTGCCCTGGTAACAATGTCTCTTTTCCTAATGCTACATTCTCGCCTACCGTTAATTATGGGTCGATTCCTCACCCTATTTCTAGTTTCTTAACTAAGTTAAAGCATTTCAACCTTGATGACGTTGCCCAAGTCGTACAATTTTTAAAGCAAGTGGTCGAGTTGGGTAACCATGCCTCGATTTTTGGGATGTCGGAAATTCAGATTTTCCAACTTTTGTATCCAGTTGCATCCGGTATGCTGCGCGATAAGCTAGTTGAAGCTATCCACCTCCGTATGTCCTTAGCCATGTTTATAAGGGAAGTGTTGTGTTTTTTTTGTCCCTGCGAGCGCCCTTAGTGCTCTCGAGCAAAAGTTCCTTTATCGTGTCCAAAGGTTGGACGAGTCACTTAGTGACTATGTTAGTGACATTAAGGTGTATGCCCAGGTTTTTGCATCCCCTTTAACTGAACGACAGTTGGTGTCATCAATTGTAAATGGGTTTTTGCCTCAATATAGGTCATACATGACTATGTGTACCAGGCCTTCGTCTTTCGTCGAGCTGAAACAGGTCGTTATTGAGGCTATGGCTGTGAAGCATGCAGATTCCCTGCGTGTAGCTAATGTTCCTCCTCCTTCCTTGATGTCTTGTCCCCCTCCTTCCTTGATGTCTCGTCCCCCGCCTAAGGTTATGTTTCATCCTCGACCCAATATTAAGTGCCACACGTGCGGTGGCGTGGGGCATGTCAAGAAGGTGTGTCAGAGTAACCAGGTTGTGTATCGCCAATGACGGGACGTTGTGGAGACCAATTCGGGTGTTACTTCCAAGGATATTTCTGTGCATAAGAATTTGGGAAAACCCTGTGAAGTTCCTGGTCGCCCTACCAATGAGAATCTTAATAACTCTATGAAAACTAATTCATCACGTGCTAATTCTGCTTATGTCGCTGACCTACCTAACCTGTCCGTGAACAGTGGCGTGGCAAGTCAGCCTAATTCTAAACGTTGTGTGAAACCTGTGGTGCGGGTGTCCTCGTCATCTACTAGTAGTGGAGTGATGCCGATTCTAAGCCACAAGGTGCTCAAAAATTTAGTACACACTTTTTGCTTATTCATATCTCGCGACCCCATGGTCCGATTTTGACAAATGAGGTGTCGTTGGACTCGGGCTGACGCCCTCTTTCCAATGGACCACTCATTTCAACCCCTAAATAAAACCTACCCCTACTAGGGGGTGAAATTGTAATTTTTTAGTGAAAGCCTCTTTTCAAATGGGACATGTATAAGGTGCGCTGCTAAAATGAACTTAAATGTTGTTGCTCATATCGCGCATGCGTTTTTCTGGCTGCCGCTATGGATGAACATTTTTGTTTTTTGTTTTTTACGCATGCGCACTGGGGATTTTTGTAAGAGGGCGAGCTCTTTGAAAAAAATGATTGATAAGAAGAGGTTTTGGTGGTGAGGAGAGAGCCAGATAGTCGCCTACTTTCCTACGAAGTTTGCCGATATGTCTCAAACGCAAGGTCGGATTTGGACGTGTGACGTGTCAAATCGCTTGTCTCGAAGCCCTATACATGTTATTAATAGGTTAGAGTTTTGAGAATGAGGGAAACAGGCTTTTTTGGGGTAAAACCATGATTTTAGACTTTTTCTGATATTTCACGAATGCATGGTCGGATTAGGTCCTATGACGTGTCAAATGGCTTGTCTCGAAACCCTGTGTATTTTGGTAATAGGTTAAAGTTTTTGAGAATGAGGGAAACAGAATTTTTTGTTGTAAAACCATGATTTTAGACTTTCTGTTATATCTCACAAACCAATAACGCTAGAGACGTATACGAGGGGTCGTAGGACTCGGGGTGACGCCCCTTTCCTCTCCCCTTTCGAATATAGTATTTATGTTTAAAAAATGCGAAAGGGTCTAACGACACTTTTGTTGAAAACATTTTAGTTTTTAAAACTTTTTCTTTTAATCTGTCCAAAATGTTCATGAAGAGTGGTTGCAGATAGAGACGATACCACTGGACACGTGTTTCAACGAAGCTATTACTGGCCACGGTGGTGATATACCAATACAGTATTCGCTATTTCGATGAGACGGCGGGTCGAGGGTTCGTTTTCCGATTTTTCCTATGATGGAATACCTAATACCTAAACCCCCTGAAGGGGGTCTTTAACATGTAAACGATTATGAGTGACATGGCAAATGATAATTCCTTGATCCGATGAAGTTGGCTTTAGATAGAACAAACAGAACTTGGTTATATGGTGCTTGAAATGAGTATAGAAAACAAACTTGCTGGGGCAGACTGACAGGATGTGAATGTTATTTGATCTTATTGGAATGCATTGACTTGACAGGACAATGAAAAAAAAGCACAGAGATGCTGAGGACACTTGAAGGTCAAACGATATGGCAACCATGGTGGGAGGGGGAAGCTAGGATGATGTCGCCGATCATGTTCAATATTCAATGGATGAATTTATATTTTGCGAAGCATTGTTTGGAGAGGGTCATGGGACGACTTGTTTTAAGGGTATTTATTTTTTCGATGTTTCCTATGGTGGACTCATTGATTGAAATCATCCAAAACTGCTAGGGCATGGCCTTGAGATTTTATAAACCGATAATGGGATTTTGACATACAAGATCCACTCAGAACTTGACATGATGTCATTCTTTTAAGGCTTATGAATTTCCCCAAAAAAGACCCATAACAACAAGATCATGGACTTTTGCTTTTCATAATATATTGCAAACCCATAATGTAAGATGTTTACTGTGGATGACGAAATCTAGCTAGGTAAAGAAAGAATTATTGTAGGATATATGTATGGTGACTGACACGTCTTTGACCATTGGAACTTGTTTTCAGATCTGACTGTAGTACATAGGGAGTATAGGTTGTAGGCATGGATTGACAAACAATGCACACAAAATTCAATTTATCGATTCGAGAATTAAGAGTAGACTATCATTAATTAATTGGTTAAAGAGTGTAGCTAAAAATAAAAAAATGGTGACTACATTAAACTAAACTGAACCAAGTCGAATCAAACCCAACTGAACCAAACCAAGCCTAAAGCAAACCAAACCTAATCAAGAACAAGCCAAGGGCTTAAGTGTAAAACTTGTGGGGGAATGCAGTCATTGGCAATGTCCAAAGGAAGGGATAACGCTCTACCTTTAGAGGGTGAGGTAAAGCTAGCGCATGGTGCTAATGCATATTCCCAAGTACATGAACCACACACACACACAACTATCCTATGCTGTTTTTATGAGTTGACTGTTAAAACTTACTCAGTGGTTACTGAGCAAGATGGTCGCTACACACAACAAGCTTTAAATACTTGAGGCTAATAATCTATACACACACACGCACTCGCTTGTTCTAAACTAAACTGTCTCGCTGGCAGTGCTCACACAGTAGGCAAATGACAGAAATGCTTGGCTAACCGAAATACAATCATTTTCGGTTGTCTAATGATACCAGCTAGCCATTACATGCTATAGTGGTGAGCACATGTGCCTCTTGCACTGGAGTTCGTAACTCGATTTCTAGCTCTAAGGCCTAGAACGAACCAAACTAAGAAAGAATGGTATGGTGACGCAGTAGTTAAACTGTTAGCCTTTCAATAAGGTAGACTAGGGTTTGATTTTGGGTTAATATACATGTCATAAACAAACAAACAAAAAAAAGCGGAGATAATGTTTAAAACTGATTACACTTGTCTCTTTTCAAATTATTACTTAGATTACAAATACAAAGGTGGACTGGGTTTGATATACAGTTAATGCTGCCTATCGCATACTAGCCTGTAAGAAAGCCAAACAAGCAAAAGGCGTAGGTAGAGCAGTGGTAAAATCACTATGTGTAGAGAACTACCTAACGGTTTTATGAACTGGCAATGCCATGTCGCATAAACAGTGCAGGATACAATCCGGCAACCATAATTTTTATCTTGTGGAACAGAGAAAATGCAATTTTACCTTGATGGATAGCAAATGAGTGCAGATGAATGACCTATGCATTAGCCTACCATAGGGTTATAACCACGAGGTGGAGGTGTGACTTTTATATTTTATTGTTTAGAGACATGGCTTTTTTTTGTAACCAGTAGATTTAGTATTTTGTAAATATTCATTTTTGTAATTGTAAATAGTGGAAACATTTTTTGTAATAGTAAATGTTAAATGTATAACTAAAAGTTATTTGGGATAAGTGTGCATGTCAAGGATAAATAGCGTGGTTGTATTTGTTTTCAAAGACAGGTATGGTTGTGTGAATGTATGACTATAGATAGAATGAGAGAGAGAGAGAGAGAAAGCTTGTGTGTGTGTGTGTGTGTGTGTGTGTGGGTAGCATTGATTTTTCAACCAAAGCAAACACGGCAAGGTAGGATGGTGGGGTAATTAATGTATATAGCAAATGGTAAATAGTATACTATATTTTTTTAACACTTGTGTTTTTTTAATGCAGTAGTAGATAGGTGTTATTTTATAAAACAGTCTTACCTACAGTAGTAGTAGTAGTAGTAGTAGGCCTATATGTTTTTGGAAACAAACAGAAAGAGAATGCACTATTGCCATGGCCAAGCACTTCCATTAAAGTGATTTCAAGAAAATTTAAATCAGCAAATGTGTGTTTTACAAAACTAAACATTCAGCATGGACTAAATCATAAACGTGTCTTCTGTGATATGGAAAAAATAGGAAATCCATGTTTCCATATCAACACAATTTAAAAACTTAAAACTGACATTTAAAAAATGTAAATGGGAAATTGGCAAATGTGTAAACAACAAAATGGAAAATTCTTGTTTCCATATCATGAAATCCAAAAACTTTAAACTGACATTTTCAAATCGTGTACATGGAAAATTGACAAATGTCAATGTGTGAAATGTGAAAATGAAAAAATATGAACAAATGGCTATCATTATTTTAAAAAAATAAAAAACCGTCGTGTTCTATCGTTAAAGTGTGAATCAAACCACATATACTTATTTGGATCACCCGAGACTGAGTAGACCTGTTTTAGTCCTAATATACTTTTAAAATTTTATGTTAAAGCTCAATTTGAACTCAAGAGCTTTAGAGTGCCAGCTAACTATTATAACCGTTACGTCACAAAGACAACTTTACACTACTCTTAATAAACAATAATAAGAAAAAGAATAATAAATGTTGAATTTTTTTTAAGGATGAACATGGTGACACTGTTTCTGTTGCACAGTCTGCTAGCTACTAGCCAGCAGCTGGGGTCTTAGAAAACGATACAGTTGACATTTTGTAATGAGATGTGACATGTTTCAAAGTACAGTATTATGGGTTGCTGTTGAGTAAAAACTAATCCTGTACAAGGAAGCAAGGGTTCGAACCCCTTACCTAACATTACTATTGCCTGAACATGGCTTGACGACACTGTATTATTATGATACTCGGTACACAAACCATAGATAGAGTGTATTGTTTAAGATCACTTTCTTTCTGAACATAGGTGGAGACTGTTGATGGTTAACAATGGCATTAATATAGTAGGACGTGGGTATAGCAATTAAGAAAAAACAGACAATACCCATACAATATTTTTATTTATTTAATATAAGTACTTGTACAATAGTTACATTCAAAATACATTTCTTTTTTCTCTATTACTATTTAGTCCTTTTTGATTCTCTTGCATATGAAGGGTAGATAACCTTGTAGTTCAGCCCCTTAAAACAACAACAACACAACCTTTTGCATAGTCTGTGATGTTGACGACTCTTGAGATGTGGAAGATGGATTAAACATAACTTTTACAGCAGGGGTTAAATGTTGCTCAATAAACACTGCACTATTTTGAGTAGCAACATTTTTTTCTTGTACTAGCTTTTTAGCATTGTCATGATTATTTGTTGACACCAACAGTGTTTCATCTGGTACACCACATTGATGATCACTCACACTTAAAACCTTACCATTTCTACTTTTTAGATTGCCTCGACATTTTTTGACCTCTCTTTTGAGCATCGCCAAAATATTATTCCTTTTACATTTTGACGATTATAGTTATAAGAGTAGCCTTTATAGAGTACACGTTGTTTACCTTTGTTAGTTGTAGTAAGTTCCATAGTAGCAACTAACCTGTTAGTATGATTTGCTCACTACAAAGGTTATAACTGTTCTGATAATAAAATCATTTAGCGTTGGCTTTTATATTTAATATGTACAGTTTGAAGTGATAGCAAAAGTGAGAGCAAAATGGTAGCAGAGTGGTAGAAAATATAACATGTATTGTTAAGAAATAGTTTAAGCTGTTATGTGGATCCATTACATAATAATTTTAGCACGACGAAGCTCATTTTCTATATCCAATAGTTCTTCCTCATATTCAGTATAACCAGCCTGTTTATAGACATGCAGTTGCTGAAGCCGCCGGATTAGCTTACTTGGATTGTTCCAGTAGACAAATTTAACAAATGATTTTTTAGTTGTAAACAAAGCATTACCATTATCATTATTATCTTCATCATCAACATCATCATCATCATAACCATTATCATTATCATCATCATCATTATCATCATCATCATGATCATTATAATCCTCATCACTATTACTATATAGTCCTTTTCGATCCTTTTGCAATACCACATTTTGCACAGTCTGTGTTGCCCTTGATAATGTTGGGAGTTTTTCAGACATTGACAACTGTCCTAACACGACTTTCTGAGGAGATGATACATGCTTCTTAACAAACAATGCACTATCTTGAGCTGCAATATCTTTTTCTGGGACAAGTGTTTTAGCATTTTGAAGAGTTTTTTTAAACAGCAACGATGTTTTATCTGGTACACTACATTGATGATCACTCATACTTAAGACATCACTATTTTTACTTTTCAGCTCACCTCGACACTGTTTTGAACGATGTTTTGAACAACGCCAAATAACAGTTCCATTTTTATTGGTTCGTTTTACAATATATTTATATCCTTTATAGAATGCGTATGGCATACCATTGCTATTTGTTGATACTTCCATGTCAATTGTCAAGCATGAACTAATCTCTAGCAAAGTTCACTCGATAATATAAATAATTTCTAAACCCCAGTAGTGAATAGTCAGTTGTTTTTGATCTATGCAAGCGTAAACATGTCACATACACTGGTGATGGATACTCAAGGCTTTAAGGTCAATGAAAACAAGTACAGTATATATTTAAATAGGTGGCTATCATTGATTGCACAACACGCGGGTCACCATATCTTTTTTTTCTTTCGGACTAGTGTTTTAACATTTGAAGAGTGTTTTAAACAGCAACGATGTCTTATCAGTCACACTACATTGATGATTACTCACACTTAAGACCTCGCTATTTTTACTTTTTAACTCACTTTGACACTGTTTTGAACGATGTTTTGAACAACGCCAAATAACAGTTCCATTTTTATTGGTTCGTTTTACAATATACGTATAACCTTTATAGTATGCATATGGCTTACCATAACTATTCGTTGATACTTTCATATCAATTTTCAAGCATGAAATAATCTCCAATAAATTTCGCTCGATAATAGAAATAATAGTTTAAAGTGGGTGCGAAGGTGGGTGCAAAAGTGGCTGCAAAAGTGAGTGTAAAAGTGGGTGTAAAAGTGGGTGCAAAAGTGGGTGCAAAAGTGAGTGCAAAAGTGGGTGCGAAAGTGGGTGCGAAAGTGGGTGCAGTTTATAGTAGGCACCATTTTTACTAGAATGTGATTTGAGTAAATGTAATTTCTAAACCCAAGTAGTGAATAGTCAGTTGGTTTTGATTTATGCAAGCGTAAACATGTCTCATACACTGATGATGGATACTCAAGGCTTCTTGGTCAACAAAAACAAGTATATAGTTAAAGAGGTAGCTATTATTGATTGCACAACACTGAATCTATTTTTGAAATTTTGACAAAGGGTCTAAGTGCACTTTTGTTAATATCTCGCGAACCAATAAGACTACGGCATTGTATGAGGTATTGTTGGACTTTTTGCCGAAGACTGCTGGTAAACACTTATGTTCCCACGACCTTTTTAAAGATGGCGGCTGACCCACGAGGGGTGATTAAAACGTATTCCAAGCGACGCTTGTCGATAAGCAAACCAATAATCAAAGGGGGGTGTGACAGAGCTTGAGGCGATAACCCCTTTTGATTGATCCCTGTTGATTTGCCCCTTTGGACTGGTCCCCGTTGACAAGTCCCTCTGAACGGGTCCTTTTTGAAGGGAGTCATTTATGACGGGCCCCTGCTGACGGGTCACTGTGGACGGATCCCTGTGGACAGGTCCCTGTTGACAGGTCCAAAGGGATTAGTCAAAAGGACCTGTCAACAGGGACCTGTCCACAGGGATCCGTCCACAGTGACCCGTCAGCAGGGGCCCGTCATAAATGACTCCCTTCAAAAAGGACCCGTTCAGAGGGACTTGTCAACGGGGACCAGTCCAAAGGGGCAAATCAACAGGGATCAATCAAAAGGGGTTATCGCCTCAAGCTCTGTCACACCCCCCTTTGATTATTGGTTTGCTTATCGACAAGCGTCGCTTGGAATACGTTTTAATCACCCCTCGTGGGTCAGCCGCCATCTTTAAAAAGGTCGTGGGAACATAAGTGTTTACCAGCAGTCTTCGGCAAAAAGTCCAACAATACCTCATACAATGCCGTAGTCTTATTGGTTCGCGAGATATTAACAAAAGTGCACTTAGACCCTTTGTCAAAATTTCAAAAATAGATTCAGTGTTGTGCAATCAATAATAGCTACCACTTTAACTATATACTTGTTTTTGTTGACCAAGAAGCCTTGAGTATCCATCATCAGTGTATGAGACATGTTTACGCTTGCATAAATCAAAACCAACTGACTATTCACTACTTGGGTTTAGAAATTACATTTACTCAAATCACATTCTAGTAAAAATGGTGCCTACTATAAACTGCACCCACTTTCGCACCCACTTTCGCACCCACTTTTGCACTCACTTTTGCACCCACTTTTGCACCCACTTTTACACTCACTTTTGCAGCCACTTTTGCACCCACCTTCGCACCCACTTTAAACTATTATTTCTATTATCGAGCGAAATTTATTGGAGATTATTTCATGCTTGAAAATTGATATGAAAGTATCAACGAATAGTTATGGTAAGCCATATGCATACTATAAAGGTTATACGTATATTGTAAAACGAACCAATAAAAATGGAACTGTTATTTGGCGTTGTTCAAAACATCGTTCAAAACAGTGTCAAAGTGAGTTAAAAAGTAAAAATAGCGAGGTCTTAAGTGTGAGTGATCATCAATGTAGTGTGACTGATAAGACATCGTTGCTGTTTAAAACACTCTTCAAATGTTAAAACACTAGTCCGAAAGAAAAAAAAGATATGGTGACCCGCGTGTTGTGGAATCAATGATAGCCACCTATTTAAATATATACTGTACTTGTTTTCATTGACCTTAAAGCCTTGAGTATCCATCACCAGTGTATGTGACATGTTTACGCTTGCATAGATCAAAAACAACTGACTATTCACTACTGGGGTTTAGAAATTATTTATATTATCGAGTGAACTTTGCTAGAGATTAGTTCATGCTTGACAATTGACATGGAAGTATCAACAAATAGCAATGGTATGCCATACGCATTCTATAAAGGATATAAATATATTGTAAAACGAACCAATAAAAATGGAACTGTTATTTGGCGTTGTTCAAAACATCGTTCAAAACAGTGTCGAGGTGAGCTGAAAAGTAAAAATAGTGATGTCTTAAGTATGAGTGATCATCAATGTAGTGTACCAGATAAAACATCGTTGCTGTTTAAAAAAACTCTTCAAAATGCTAAAACACTTGTCCCAGAAAAAGATATTGCAGCTCAAGATAGTGCATTGTTTGTTAAGAAGCATGTATCATCTCCTCAGAAAGTCGTGTTAGGACAGTTGTCAATGTCTGAAAAACTCCCAACATTATCAAGGGCAACACAGACTGTGCAAAATGTGGTATTGCAAAAGGATCGAAAAGGACTATATAGTAATAGTGATGAGGATTATAATGATCATGATGATGATGATAATGATGATGATGATAATGATAATGGTTATGATGATGATGATGTTGATGATGAAGATAATAATGATAATGGTAATGCTTTGTTTACAACTAAAAAATCATTTGTTAAATTTGTCTACTGGAACAATCCAAGTAAGCTAATCCGGCGGCTTCAGCAACTGCATGTCTATAAACAGGCTGGTTATACTGAATATGAGGAAGAACTATTGGATATAGAAAATGAGCTTCGTCGTGCTAAAATTATTATGTAATGGATCCACATAACAGCTTAAACTATTTCTTAACAATACATGTTATATTTTCTACCACTCTGCTACCATTTTGCTCTCACTTTTGCTATCACTTCAAACTGTACATATTAAATATAAAAGCCAACGCTAAATGATTTTATTATCAGAACAGTTATAACCTTTGTAGTGAGCAAATCATACTAACAGGTTAGTTGCTACTATGGAACTTACTACAACTAACAAAGGTAAACAACGTGTACTCTATAAAGGCTACTCTTATAACTATAATCGTCAAAATGTAAAAGGAATAATATTTTGGCGATGCTCAAAAGAGAGGTCAAAAAAATGTCGAGGCAATCTAAAAAGTAGAAATGGTAAGGTTTTAAGTGTGAGTGATCATCAATGTGGTGTACCAGATGAAACACTGTTGGTGTCAACAAATAATCATGACAATGCTAAAAAGCTAGTACAAGAAAAAAATGTTGCTACTCAAAATAGTGCAGTGTTTATTGAGCAACATTTAACCCCTGCTGTAAAAGTTATGTTTAATCCATCTTCCACATCTCAAGAGTCGTCAACATCACAGACTATGCAAAAGGTTGTGTTGTTGTTGTTTTAAGGGGCTGAACTACAAGGTTATCTACCCTTCATATGCAAGAGAATCAAAAAGGACTAAATAGTAATAGAGAAAAAAGAAATGTATTTTGAATGTAACTATTGTACAAGTACTTATATTAAATAAATAAAAATATTGTATGGGTATTGTCTGTTTTTTCTTAATTGCTATACCCACGTCCTACTATATTAATGCCATTGTTAACCATCAACAGTCTCCACCTATGTTCAGAAAGAAAGTGATCTTAAACAATACACTCTATCTATGGTTTGTGTACCGAGTATCATAATAATACAGTGTCGTCAAGCCATGTTCAGGCAATAGTAATGTTAGGTAAGGGGTTCGAACCCTTGCTTCCTTGTACAGGATTAGTTTTTACTCAACAGCAACCCATAATACTGTACTTTGAAACATGTCACATCTCATTACAAAATGTCAACTGTATCGTTTTCTAAGACCCCAGCTGCTGGCTAGTAGCTAGCAGACTGTGCAACAGAAACAGTGTCACCATGTTCATCCTTAAAAAAAATTCAACATTTATTATTCTTTTTCTTATTATTGTTTATTAAGAGTAGTGTAAAGTTGTCTTTGTGACGTAACGGTTATAATAGTTAGCTGGCACTCTAAAGCTCTTGAGTTCAAATTGAGCTTTAACATAAAATTTTAAAAGTATATTAGGACTAAAACAGGTCTACTCAGTCTCGGGTGATCCAAATAAGTATATGTGGTTTGATTCACACTTTAACGATAGAACACGACGGTTTTTTATTTTTTTTAAATAATGATAGCCATTTGTTCATATTTTTTCATTTTCACATTTCACACATTGCCATTTGTCAATTTTCCATGTACACGATTTGAAAATGTCAGTTTAAAGTTTTTGGATTTCATGATATGGAAACAAGAATTTTCCATTTTGTTGTTTACACATTTGCCAATTTCCCATTTACATTTTTTAAATGTCAGTTTTAAGTTTTTAAATTGTGTTGATATGGAAACATGGATTTCCTATTTTTTCCATATCACAGAAGACACGTTTATGATTTAGTCCATGCTGAATGTTTAGTTTTGTAAAACACACATTTGCTGATTTAAATTTTCTTGAAATCACTTTAATGGAAGTGCTTGGCCATGGCAATAGTGCATTCTCTTTCTGTTTGTTTCCAAAAACATATAGGCCTACTACTACTACTACTACTACTGTAGGTAAGACTGTTTTACAAAATAACACCTATCTACTACTGCATTAAAAAAACACAAGTGTTAAAAAAATATAGTATACTATTTACCATTTGCTATATACATTAATTACCCCACCATCCTACCTTGCCGTGTTTGCTTTGGTTGAAAAATCAATGCTACCCACACACACACACACACACACACACAAGCTTTCTCTCTCTCTCTCTCTCATTCTATCTATAGTCATACATTCACACAACCATACCTGTCTTTGAAAACAAATACAACCACGCTATTTATCCTTGACATGCACACTTATCCCAAATAACTTTTAGTTATACATTTAACATTTACTATTACAAAAAATGTTTCCACTATTTACAATTACAAAAATGAATATTTACAAAATACTAAATCTACTGGTTACAAAAAAAAGCCATGTCTCTAAACAATAAAATATAAAAGTCACACCTCCACCTCGTGGTTATAACCCTATGGTAGGCTAATGCATAGGTCATTCATCTGCACTCATTTGCTATCCATCAAGGTAAAATTGCATTTTCTCTGTTCCACAAGATAAAAATTATGGTTGCCGGATTGTATCCTGCACTGTTTATGCGACATAGCATTGCCAGTTCATAAAACCGTTAGGTAGTTCTCTACACATAGTGATTTTACCACTGCTCTACCTACGCCTTTTGCTTGTTTGGCTTTCTTACAGGCTAGTATGCGATAGGCAGCATTAACTGTATATCAAACCCAGTCCACCTTTGTATTTGTAATCTAAGTAATAATTTGAAAAGAGACAAGTGTAATCAGTTTTAAACATTATCTCCGCTTTTTTTGTTTGTTTGTTTATGACATGTATATTAACCCAAAATCAAACCCTAGTCTACCTTATTGAAAGGCTAACAGTTTAACTACTGCGTCACCATACCATTCTTTCTTAGTTTGATTCGTTCTAGGCCTTAGAGCTAGAAATCGAGTTACGAACTCCAGTGCAAGAGGCACATGTGCTCACCACTATAGCATGTAATGGCTAGCTGGTATCATTAGACAACCGAAAATGATTGTATTTCGGTTAGCCAAGCATTTCTGTCATTTGCCTACTGTGTGAGCACTGCCAGCGAGACAGTTTAGTTTAGAACAAGCGAGTGCGTGTGTGTGTATAGATTATTAGCCTCATGTATTTAAAGCTTGTTGTGTGTAGCGACCATCTTGCTCAGTAACCACTGAGTAAGTTTTAACAGTCAACTCATAAAAACAGCATAGGATAGTTGTGTGTGTGTGTGGTTCATGTACTTGGGAATATGCATTAGCACCATGCGCTAGCTTTACCTCACCCTCTAAAGGTAGAGCGTTATCCCTTCCTTTGGACATTGCCAATGACTGCATTCCCCCACAAGTTTTACACTTAAGCCCTTGGCTTGTTCTTGATTAGGTTTGGTTTGCTTTAGGCTTGGTTTGGTTCAGTTGGGTTTGATTCGACTTGGTTCAGTTTAGTTTAATGTAGTCACCATTTTTTTATTTTTAGCTACACTCTTTAACCAATTAATTAATGATAGTCTACTCTTAATTCTCGAATCGATAAATTGAATTTTGTGTGCATCGTTTGTCAATCCATGCCTACAACCTATACTCCGTATGTACTACAGTCAGATCTGAAAACAAGTTCCAATGGTCAAAGACGTGTCAGTCACCATACATATATCCTACAATAATTCTTTCTTTACCTAGCTAGATTTCGTCATCCACAGTAAACATCTTACATTATGGGTTTGCAATATATTATGAAAAGCAAAAGTCCATGATCTTGTTGTTATGGGTCTTTTTTGGGGAAATTCATAAGCCATAAAAGAATGACATCATGTCAAGTTCTGAGTGGATCTTGTATGTCAAAATCCCATTATCGGTTTATAAAATCTCAAGGCCATGCCCTAGCAGTTTTGGATGATTTCAATCAATGAGTCCACCATAGGAAACATCGAAAAAATAAATACCCTTAAAACAAGTCGTCCCATGACCCTCTCCAAACAATGCTTCGAAAAATATAAATTCATCCATTGAACATTGAACATGATCGGCGACATCATCCTAGCTTCCCCCTCCCACCATGGTTGCCATATCGTTTGACCTTCAAGTGTCCTCAGCATCTCTGTGCTTTTTTTCATTGTCCTGTCAAGTCAATGCATTCCAATAAGATCAAATAACATTCACATCCTGTCAGTCTGCCCCAGCAAGTTTGTTTTCTATACTCATTTCAAGCACCATATAACCAAGTTCTGTTTGTTCTATCTAAAGCCAACTTCATCGGATCAAGGAATTATCATTTGCCATGTCACTCATAATCGTTTACATGTTAAAGACCCCCTTCAGGGGGTTTAGGTATTAGGTATTCCATCATAGGAAAAATCGGAAAACGAACCCTCGACCCGCCGTCTCATCGAAATAGCGAATACTGTATTGGTATATCACCACCGTGGCCAGTAATAGCTTCGTTGAAACACGTGTCCAGTGGTATCGTCTCTATCTGCAACCACTCTTCATGAACATTTTAGACAGATTAAAAGAAAAAGTTTTAAAAACTAAAATGTTTTCAACAAAAGTGTCGTTAGACCCTTTCGCATTTTTTAAACATAAATACTATATTCGAAAGGGGAGAGGAAAGGGGCGTCACCCCGAGTCCTACGACCCCTCGTATACGTCTCTAGCGTTATTGGTTTGTGAGATATAACAGAAAGTCTAAAATCATGGTTTTACAACAAAAAATTCTGTTTCCCTCATTCTCAAAAACTTTAACCTATTACCAAAATACACAGGGTTTCGAGACAAGCCATTTGACACGTCATAGGACCAAATCCGACCATGCATTCGTGAAATATCAGAAAAAGTCTAAAATCATGGTTTTACCCCAAAAAAGCCTGTTTCCCTCATTCTCAAAACTCTAACCTATTAATAACATGTATAGGGCTTCGAGACAAGCGATTTGACACGTCACACGTCCAAATCCGACCTTGCGTTTGAGACATATCGGCAAACTTCGTAGGAAAGTAGGCGACTATCTGGCTCTCTCCTCACCACCAAAACCTCTTCTTATCAATCATTTTTTTCAAAGAGCTCGCCCTCTTACAAAAATCCCCAGTGCGCATGCGTAAAAAACAAAAAACAAAAATGTTCATCCATAGCGGCAGCCAGAAAAACGCATGCGCGATATGAGCAACAACATTTAAGTTCATTTTAGCAGCGCACCTTATACATGTCCCATTTGAAAAGAGGCTTTCACTAAAAAATTACAATTTCACCCCCTAGTAGGGGTAGGTTTTATTTAGGGGTTGAAATGAGTGGTCCATTGGAAAGAGGGCGTCAGCCCGAGTCCAACGACACCTCATTTGTCAAAATCGGACCATGGGGTCGCGAGATATGAATAAGCAAAAAGTGTGTACTAACTTTTTGAGCACCTTGTGGCTTAGAATCGGCATCACTCCACTACTTCTACTTGTAATCGTGTTAGAGTGAGTAATGATTTTGGAATTTGTACTGTGGCTAAAGGAATATCCCCGTTTATTGAAATTTGTGTTAATGACGAGCCCGTCTCTGCGTTGCTTGATTCTGATAGTGTCGCATCCTTTATAAGCGAGGACTGGTTTTTATCTATGAAGAGTGTTTGCAAATTTCCTGAGTTAGAGCCTAACAATGAATCTTTTATTTCGGCAAATTGTTCAAACTTAAGTATTTTGGGGAGTATGACAGTCAAAATTCATATTCTAAATTTTTCTTGGAAATTTAAATTTTTGGTTGCCAGAAATCTTTCTTGTGCTGTGGTCATTGGAGCTAATTTCATGTCACACGTTGGTATGCTTCTTGATTTTGGTGCTCGCAACTTATGGTTTAAGTTTAATCCGCAGAGTAAATTATCATTTAACCCGGTTTTATCTTCTCCTGCTGTCAATTCTGTTAGTGACCCTATGACTATTGAGGATCTCGACCTGGAAAATTTAACGAGTCTTCAAAAGGATGCCATAAAGAGGTTATGTCAGGAGTATAGCGATGTATTTACTGACAAGTTGGGTGTAACCCATTTGATGGAGTACAAGATTGAGCTAACCGATTCTGTGCCGGTGCGTTCCAGCCCGTATCGCCTTGCCCCGCCCAAGATGGCTGAACTTCGTAAGATTATCGATAAGATGTTAGAAGAAGGTGTAATCCAACCTTCTATCTCTGCCTACTCATCCCCTGTGTTTCTTGTGCCAAAACCTAACGGTGGTTTTCGGCCGGTGGTCGACTATAGGGCCCTTAATCAAAAAGTTGTTTTGCAATCCATTCCTTTGCCGGACCTTCACACATGTTTTAGTTGGTTTCGCAACCCGAAGGTGTTCACGATCCTCGATTTAAATTCTTCCTACTTCCAAATTCCCCTCTCTCCTGAATCCAGGCATGTTACTGCTTTTTCCACTGACTGGAACCTGTTTGAGTATGCCCGTGTCCCGTTTGGCCTATCCACCGGAGCCGCTGTGTTGAGCAGACTTCTGGACAAGGTGTTTTCCGAAATTAAATTCAAGTTTGTGTACCACTACCTTGACGATGTGGTGATCTATTCTGAGTCCTTCGAGGAACACGTTGATCATCTGAAAATTGTTCTTGATCGGTTGCGTGACGCTGGCCTTACCGTCAAATTGTCCAAGGTTTCCTTTGCCAAGCCCAAAATTTCCTTCTTGGGACATATTGTTTCTGAATCTGGTATCTCAGTGGACCAGTCTCTTACGCAGGCCATCAGAGATTTTAAACCACCCAAGAACGCCAAGGGTGTTGCTCGTTACATTGGTATGGTGAACTTCTTCCGTAAGTTTATCAGTAACTTTGCCGACCGTGCTGCTCCTCTAAATCAGTTACGCAAAAAGGCTGTGAAGTTTGAGTGGGGTCCCTCTCAGCAGGCAGCCTTCGAAGATCTTAAGCTTGCGCTCTCTAACGCCCCTGTGTTAGCCATTCCGGATTTTGGGAAACAGTTCATTCTGCAGACTGATGCGTCTGGTCGTGGTGTTGGTTGTGTCCTGCTGCAAGAATCTGATCTGGGTAGGCTACCTATTGCATACGCTTCTCGTACCTTAACGGACGCAGAGAGGAAGTATTCCATTTACGAACTTGAGGGTTTAGCTGTGTTGTTCGCTCTAGAAAAAGTCCGTATGTATCTTGAGCACACTAAGTTTCTTCTTGAGACCGATAACCAAGCCTTGAGCTGGGTCTTAGGGAGACCCCGCAAAACTGGTAGGATTGCCAGATGGGCAACTAGGATTCTGTCGTTCCAGTTCACTGTCCGCCATATTCGTGGGTCCGAAAATGTGGTGGCTGATTCATTAAGCCGCATGTTCGAGGAAACAGCTGAAGAAGATATTCAAGAATGTGAACCCGTAAACCTTGTATCTGCTGTAAATGGTGTCAATGCCGTTCTTAGCAATTCCCCTGTGCTTTTTGAAGATGTGAGACGATTCCAGAAAGAGGATCCCTCCTTATCTAGCCTAATTGACCGAATCAATTCTGGTGAAGTGATCAAGCCCTACTCTCTAAAGGATGGTGTATTGTGTTGTTCGTCTCGTCATGACCGCCTACCTAAAATTGTGCTCCCGTCAGTCCTAATTCCGGAAATCTTTCGTTACTATCATGAATCTCCTATTGGTGGCCACCTAGGAGTATTCAAGACCCGAGCTAAAATCAGACAGTTTTTCATTTGGCAAAGTATGGATGGCGACATCAGAAGGCTCATTAGAAATTGTGCTGCATGTAGTATTAGCAAACCTCCGGTTTCTACTAAGGTCGGTCTGTTGTCATCTGAACCGGCATCTAGACCCATGGAGAGGCTTTTTATCGACCATGTTGGACCGTTCCCTCGCTCTAGTCGGGGAAATCAATTTGCGCTTGTTTGCACTGACGGTTTCACCCGGTTTAGTTGGATTTTCCCCATCAGACAGGCTACGACCAGTTCCGTCATAAAGTGTCTTAATTCCATCTTTTCGTCTTTTGGGTCGTGTCAGTATCTGGTGTCAGATAATGCCAAGTGCTTTGTATCTCATCAGTTCCGTCAATTCTTATTTGATTATGCTATTTCGCATGTAACCACCACTCCCTATTTTCCTAACCCGTCGCTCGCTGAGCGAGTCAATCGTAATCTCCGTTCGGCTCTGATGGCTTTCCACCACGACGACCATTCCAAGTGGGATTCTAATTTGCATTGGCTCAATTTTGCTTTCAACACCGCCGTGCATGAGAGCACGCAAGGGACCCCTTTTTCGTTAATGTTTTCCTTTATGGCTAATTCTCCGTTGTCCAACCTGTGGAACCTGCACGATCTCCTTCCAGACAGTTTCACGCCCGAGGATATGAGGACGAAATTCGACAAGGCTAAAGAGAATATTAAGGTATCCCATGACCAACTTGCCAGGCGACACAATGCCTGTCGCAAGCCAGCTGATTTGGAAATTGGTGATGTTGTGTACGTCCGCAATTTCGAGCCCAAGGGCGTCAGTAATCTTGTTTCAAGCAAGTTAACCCCTCGTTTTAAAGGCCCATGTTATGTAGAGGCATTCTTGACCCCTGTTACTCTTCTTGTTCGAAACCCTAAGGCCAACAAAATTTCTAGAGTGCATCTATCGCACATTAAGCGAGGTGGAGAGGTGTCTAATGAGGAAATGCTACCGTAAATTTTGTAAAACGAATTTTGTATAATGTAGAGTATCCCTAACCTTCATTGAAGCCTACAGGTATCTGTTCCTTCTGGAATTTTGCTCTGGATATGAAAACTCTGATGGGATACAAAATGTAAATGTTGGGAAGTTCCCATTTTAATGGTAAATTGTAAAAGTGTACCTAAATTTTGATGTTTTCATAGAAGTTGGTAACATGTAAGTTGGACTCGGTGGGAGATCTAATTCATGGTAACCTTGTATTCCTGTTCCCTTTGGGAATTGTAGTGGTCATTCCTCTGCCGTAGTTCCTTCTAAATGTATTGTCTTTTAACTCGTGTAATCTTGAAATGTACTTCGAATCTGTAAAAAGGTAAACTTGTTAATGAAATTTTGTAAGCATGGATCTAGGGCATGTTCTGAAATATTTTATTCATATAAATTCAACTTGTTTCTCTTTTGTAAAATGTAGTAAGATATTGTAAATTGTGTAATCCTTTTTTGAAATTAGATTAACTTCGGTTTTGTAAATGGCTGCCCACGCGTCACATAATATATTGCACATTGCTTCCACCTACTTCGTCTAAAGCGACCTAAATTGGACTTATTGAAAATGTATCTAACGTGTCTCGGACTCTGAAAGCACTGCTGGTGCTGGTGTTCTGGGTTTCTGAAGATTTTTGGACACAGTGATGCTGTTGACTAAGTGGTTTGCGAGGTGATCAATTATCCCATCACTGATAATCTGACCCTGCACTCTGCCTAACCAAAACGATGCGGTTTCATCCATCAATTGGAGTTAACTGGTGAACATTATCTTCGGGAAACATCTCTGGTGAATCGACAAGTTAAGGAGTACTGTCTATGCCTAGGCATATTCGTGAACGGTGTCCACGCTTAAGGGAGGGAGACTGTTACGTGCAAGTGCCCGTCCCAAAAGTTTTCAAACATGTATTTACCCATGGATGCAGCTCTTGACATTTTTGAAACGACCACTTCGTCGCTTGGTTCCGCCTGTGACCACGAGATGGTAGCTGCTGTCGGACTTTGGAAAGACTCCAAGTAGTTCCTATTTCTACGATAGATGGTGTTTGCTGTGTCTTATTAAACTCTGTATATTCATGATATAATTGAAAGACAATTATTTTCTACGTCATGAAACAAATGCCGGTGTATGCATGATACCGCCAAATTATTTACTAAATTATGACATTGTTTGATTGAGGTGTCAAGCCGTGATTGGACAATATTATTTACATGAATGCAGTTCGGCGTTTGACGCCAAAATTTTCCGCCATTTTGTGGAGTCCATTAGTTGTTTGTAAACAAGAAATCAAGCCGACTGCTCGTGAAAGGTGTCACCGCTGATGGATGCTCTGGCCCCCATTCTCTACGAAATATTAATGTATTCAAGAGAAAAAGGAATTGCCTTTTCTCTTCAGGCTGTGAATTTCATCGTTTTGCCGTGAAGTGGACGTGTGAAATGTGGTCGCATCTCGATGCAGACCTGTGCTTGTGACCCAAACGAGGCATGTGCCGTGTGGGCATTTTCAAGGCAATATAGTGCCGCATTTTATTTTATTTTTTTATTTTTTATTGTATCTCCACTGAGAAGGATGTAAGGTACGTTACATTATATCTTGATATTTATTTTTGTTATGGAGCTCCGATGTCATCTTATAGTATTGTTTTAATTCTGTACCTTATTTTGTTTTATAGGCCTAATTTTATTTCTGTTTTAATAACGTTTCCTTATATTTATTTATTTGTTATTATCTTGTACCTTCTGGAGACACATTTATAAGTTTATTTTGCGTTTAAATTATTATTAATTTTCTTTTGCCAATCTTAGGATTGATATAGAATTCAATTTAATTTATTCATGATCCGTTGCCTTTCACTGTTGTAATAGTATTTAGACATAATTGTTTTCCTCCGTCCATTTCCTTCTGCTGATGTTAAAATTTAATTTTACTAATTGTTTGCCGTAATTTCGATCAGGCATGCGGCCCCTTGTTTTGAGTGGCCATGTTTGTTTTTTTGTTTTAACGAGCTGCATTATGGTCTCGAGGTCAGTCAATTGGCGCCTACCGCGAAGCTCAAACGTGTTGTGTTAACTTAATATTTGTTTTTTTTAATTTTACCGTGTTGGTTTAACCTTATGTTTTTTGGTGAATGTTCTGGTGTTTTTCTTAGTCTCTAATATCGGGAATTTCATAATTGATCATATTTTATTTTATTTTATTTATTTAGTTTTAATCCTGCCCTTTTTTTTTTGGCGTGGCCTGGTCCTCCGCATGTTTGATCGATATTGCATTGCCTTGTAAATTACCAAGCCCGTTATCATTTAATTATGCTTATATATATAATTTATTTTAAGTTTTGGGCTTGAACATTTTAATTTAAGACTTTTCTTTTGTTGGCCTTGCAAGCAAGCATGTTAAGCGGTATCTTGCATTCCTTGTAAGTTATTCTGATTCATGCATGTTCTCTTTCTGGTGGAGGTGTTCGTTATATTTTAACATTTAATTTTTACTTTTAAAATTTTAAGCAACTGTTGTGGCATTATTTCGCCGACGGCAGTTCTGTCGGTTATTGGGGGGTGTCTGTATGATAGCCTGTGCGTTCCCCTTCTCCACTTTCCTTCCACCCCGTTGGAGCTCTTCTGTTGGGACATGTCATCTGGAGGTGATTTTGTTGCTGTGGAAGTGACGCGGACCTCTGAATAAACGGTAAATAGGGCCCCCGCATTCCAGGTGTAGCAATAATCATAAGCAGCGTTATCATGATCTTTATCACTATCATTATAATCACCATTATCATCCTCAACATTATCCTCAACTTCACCAAAACTATCCGATTCCTCTTTTTCCTTTTCCACAGGCAAGAGTGGTAGCAAAGTGGTAGACAATAGTATATGTATTGGTAAGGCATAATTTATGATAATTTATGCTGTTACGTAGATCCATTACACAATAATTTCAGCACGATGGAGCTCTTGTTCAATTTCTTCGATTTCCCAATCCTGACCGGTATGCCCAACTTGTTGTAAAGCATGCAAGTGCTGAAACCGTTGAATTAGCTTACAGGGATTTTTCCAGTATACAAATTTAACAAATTATTTTAGGTGTAAACAAAGCATTGCCATAATTATGATCATGATCATGATTATCATTAAGATAATTGTCGTCATCATCATCACCATCCTCACTATTACTATATAGTCCTTTTTGATCCTCTTGCAATACCACCTCTTCCATAGTGTTGAGGGTTTGTTGGACGTTGACAACTGTCCTAAATGACTTTTTGAGGAAATGATAAGTGATTTTGAACAAACACTGCTCTATTTCGAGCAACAATATCCTTTTCTTGGACTTGCATTTTTACCTTTGTTAGATTATTTTGTCCATTCAAATGTGTATTAATTTGAGATTCACAATGATGCTCTTGTGAAGTAAGGATGTTGGTGTCTTTTGTCTTAATCATTCCTCGACTTTTTAGATCGTTGTTTTGAACATCGCCAAATAACAATTCCATCTTTATTGGTTGTTTTTACAATATATGTATATCCTTTATAGTAGTCACATGGCCTAAAACGGTTTGTTGTTGGGACTTCCATATTAACTAATACACATGAATTAAATTTTAGGTAAGTCACCTCAGTAACAATAACAGTAAAAATAAATGAAACGGATTGAAATTTTGGAAAGGCGGAATTTTCATAGTACCGGTACTGTAAAGAATAATAATTACATGAACAATTTTTACACGCGATTTACACACACACTCCTCAATGTCAAGATTTATACTGAAAACAATATCATTTTTATTGACTGTGATTCATAGTAGCCACGGTTAGTAGGAGCAATTTATACTGGGAGCGTTTTATAGTATGCTCAATTTATAGTTGGTACGATTAGAAAACGCGTTTGATACTGGGGAGCGTTTTATACTGATTATGATTTATACTGAACGCTATTTTACTGGAAGCGATTTCACCTGGCGTAATTGATAAAAGACGCCATTTATACTCAACGCGATTTATCATCATCATCATCTTGTACAGTTTCCAGCCCCAAGCTGGGTCTGTTTGGAACATAAGCCTCGCCACTTAGTCCTTTCTTCCCACCACCTCTCCGCTGTCACTCTGGTCCAGTCCTTGCCTCTCTCCTTGACACATTCCTCCACTCCTATCAGCCATCTATCTCTTGGTCTTCCCCTTGGTCCTTCCTTCTGCATCTGCATCTCATGTATCCTCATGGGAATCTTCTTCTCATCCATTCTCTTTAAGTGTCCATACCACCTCAGACTTGATGTCACAATCCTACCTTGCAAGGGCTCCTCTTTCACCATTTCCCTGACCTTTTCATTCCTCACCCTGTCTCTTCTTGTTACTCCGATCCTAATTCGCAGGAACTTCATTTCACCTGCCTGTATTCTGCTTATGTCTCTTTTCTTCATTGTCCACGTTTCTGAAGCATAGGTCAGTATCGGGATATAGTAGCCTCTGTATAACACTTCCTTGCTTTTTTGTGGGACATCTTTATTCCACACTAAGCTCCTAATGCTTCTCAGAAATGCTTCTGCCTGTCTGCCACGTTCCGTAATCTCTTTGTCATTTCTCCTATTTTCCTCCACTATACTTCCCAAGTACTTGAGACTTTCCACCTTCTTCAGCTGTCCACCTCCAAGTGTTATCCCACTCATTAGTCTGTCCTTTTTCCTGGTCGTTAACAGGATCTCACATTTACTGATGTTGAACTTCCATCCGTACTCTCCCACTGTTTCTTCCCAAGCCTTCAGTTGCTCCTGAACTTCCTCCTCCCTGTTTCCCCAGACCATGAAATCATCTGCAAATACCATTGCTTTCATCTTATCTTCTCCTATCTTTCCTGCTATCCGTGTCATTACCTCGTCCATAACCACAATAAAGAGAAGGGGTGATAGCGCGCTACCCTGTTTCAGGCCACTCATTTGTCTGAAACAGTCTGTTCTTTCCCCTCCGACTTTCACACAACTCACACTTCCACAATACATCTCTTTCACTCTGCCTACAGTCCCTTTTTCCACTCCCATGTTTTCCATTGCTTTCCAAACCTTCTCCCTACACACACTATCATAGGCCTATTCGATGTCCAGGAAGGCCATCAACAGATCCTCTCCAAATTCGTAGTGATGTTCCTGGAGCTGTCTCACTGAAAATATGAGATCCACTGTTGATCTCCCAGGTCTGAAACCATACTGCTCCTCTCTCAATGTTCTCTCCACTTTGGCTCGTATTCTACTTTCTAATATCTTTTCATATATCTTGGCACAGTGAGGTATGAGTGTGACTCCCCTGTAATTTCTTCACTCCTTTCTGCTTCCTTTCTTAAATATTGGGACAATTAATCCTCTCTTCCAATCTTCTGGGGACTTTTTCTCCTTCCATATCACCCTCATCACACGGTACAGCCACTGTTTCCCAACCTCCCCTGCTGCCTTCACCATTTCAACACTCACTTCATCCACACCCGGTGCCCTTCCTCCTTTCATCTTGTCTATAGCCTTCTCCAGTTCTCTCCAATTCAGGTCCTTTTCCATTCCTGTGTTGTCTTCTCCATCTTCCAATACATTTTCTTCCTCCCTATGACCATTTGGATTCAGCAAATCCTCAAAGTACTCTTTCCACACTGTCTTGAGTGTCTCTTTGTTGTGTACCTCATTTCCGTTTTTGTCCATCATTACCACATCCTCTCGCAGACCTCTTCTCTTACTTTTGACCATCCCATAAAGTACTTTCTTATTTCCTCTGCTGTCTTCCTCCATCATTTCTGACCACTTTACCACCCACTTCTTCCTCTCCTCTGCGACAATCTTGTTTGCTTCTTTCTTCTTAATCTTATAATCTTCCCTTGCCAGATCAGTTCTTTCCTGGAACCACACTCTGAAAGCCTTGTTCTTCCTTCCCACAGCTTCTTTTACTCTCTCATTCCACCATGGTGTCTCTTTACACCGCTTTCTGTTGCTAGTTCTTCCACATACTGCCACTGCAGCTTCCACCATTGTGTTCTTGAATTGCTTCCATTCCTCTTCCCCTGTTTTAGGATTGTCTGTTGGCATCCTCTCCCTTATTATCTTCTGGAATTCTTCCTTGACTTCCTTTTCCTTGAGTTTCCATACTTTGATTCTCCTTTCCTGGTACTCTGTCCTCTTGCTCTCCTTAACAACTCCCAGGTTCATTACAAGTATTCTATGGTCGCTATCTAAGGCCTCTGATGGTATTACCTTTACATCTCTGACACTTCTCTTCATTTGCCAGTCGTACAGCATGTAATCTACCAAAGATTTCTTTGTTAAATCACTGCTGTACCACGTTACCTTGTGGCTTTCTTTCTTCCGGAACCAGGAGTTGCCTACCACTAAACCGTTTCTCTTGAAAAATCCAGCAACTTTCTCCCTTCTTCATTCCTGGTACCCCATCCTTCTGCTCCCAATACATTTTCATATCCTTGCCTTTCACTTCCTACATGTGCATTCAAATCTCCCATGACAATGATGCTCTGACCATTCAACTGCTGTTGTAGCTCCTCCTCAAAGTCTTCCTTCTCTTGAGCTGTACATCCAACTTGAGGGGCATATACCTGGGCTATCTCCAGACTTCTTCCCTTTACAGATACTCTGATCTTCATGTTCCCGTCACTTATTCCCTTTACCTCTTCCTTCATTCCATCTCTCACAACTACTCCTACTCCGCTGATCCTTCCTTCACTGTTCCCACTCCAGTACAACCGGTACCCTTTCCTCAGTTCTCTGCGACCTTCTCCTTTCCATCTTGTTTCTGCCAAGCCCAGTATATCCAGTTTTCTTCTCTCCATCACATCTACAATCTCCTCCACCTTTCCTGTCAGTGTCTGTATGTTTAATGTCCCAACTCGTAGTCCATTAGCATATCCGGGTCGTCGTCGTATGCATCCGTCCTTTCCGAGGCCTGTTCCTGTTTTGAAAGCAAATATGATATCCACTACTGGCTTGCTAGGCCTATCGTAGCTTCACCAGAGCCCCGTCAGCCGTCACTTTTCAGGGTTCCCATAGAGCCTTTACAGTTACCGCAGCGGTCCCGGGGCACACAAAGTCCCCACTGTACTTCACCCCTACAGGCAATCCCCTACCTCATGCCGTTGCCCGTCTCCCACCACGTGGAGGAGGGGTTGGACTTGTGGGAGACGCGATTTATAGTAGACGCAATTGATGGTAGCGCGATTGGTAGTAGACGCGATTAGTAGTAGGCGCAATTGTTAGTAGGCATGATTGGTAGTAGGCGCAATTGGTAGTAGGCGCGATTGATAGTAGGCGCAATTGGTAGTAGGCGCGATTGGTAGTAGGTGCTATTAATAGTAGCCGCAATTGGAAGTAGGTGCGATTGGTAGTAGACGCAATTGGTGGTAGGCGCGATTTATACTGGGAAAGATTTATAGCCCTATATATATTATGTTGGCTTACAACACCCCAAGATTCCAACACATTCTATAGTACTTTATGGTTAATGATTTACTAAGAGTGTAATAATGGTAGCTAATCTGACCCAACCTAAGGTTACCTCTCCTAACCTAACCTCACCTAACGTCACCCAACCTAACCTAACATATCCTTACCTAACCTTACCTAACCTAAACTAACTTTACCTAACCTAACCTAACCTTCCAAACCTGAGATGAAAATTAAATTCTGGGCATAGTCGAGTTGGAACCCAAGACCTGAGGGGTAACAATCAAGTATACTAGCCACATTTATTTTCATACTACAAGGATAGAATAGTTTTGGACTAGGAATGATGTAGTGTTGGCGTTTTATGCCGGGTTATTTTGATGCCTTATGTTGGTGGCTTATTTTGGTGGCTTATATTTGGTGGCATATTTGGTGGCATATTTGGTGGCTTATTCTGGTGGCTTATGTTGGTTACTTATTTTTGGTGGCTTATTTTGGTAGCTTATTTTGAAGGCTAACCTAACTTTACCTAATTAACACAACCTAACTTCGCCTAACCTAAATTCACCTAACCTAACCTAAACTTACTTCACCTAACTTCACCTAACTTCACCTAACCTTACTTGACCTCAGCTCACCTCTGATATCACAAAGTTACAGTGTCTCAAATATGATTTGTACTTGGTGCAAACTGTTGGGTGAGGTTAGCTACATTATTACACTCTTAGTCAATCATTAACCATAATGTACTTTGGAATTTGTTGCAAACTTAGTGTGTTGTAAGCCAACATAATATACATACAGGGTGATTCTTATTAACGTTTAAAACTCTCTGTAGCGACGTAGATGGCATTGAGACGAGTAATTTGATATAGGACACTTAGGGTCGCAAGTGTCCGGAAATACCTTAAAAGTGAACCACAACCGTTAAACGTATGACGTCATCAGGTGACGGCTACGCTCGAACGGTCAGGCCCCTGTACTCTTACGCACACCAATGCAAAGTTGAATATCATATCACTCTGGTTCCGTGTCCTGCTTCCATTTGAAAAGAGATGAGACAGAACAAAGAAAGCTGATGGATATGCCCCGGATTTGAACCTCGAACCCCACGCGCCCAAGTCGCACATGCAGTCTCGGAGCCAGAGTGATATGACATTCAACGTTTGCTTTGGATGCTTTGGTGTGGGTAAGAGAGCACGGGCCGGACCGCTCGAGCGTAGCCGTCACCTGATGACGTCATTTGATTAACAATTGTGGTTAACATTTAAGGCATTTCCGGACATTTGCGACCCTAAGTGTCGTATATCAAATTACTCGTCTCAATGCCATCTATGTCGCTACAGAGAGATTTAAACGTTAATAAGAATCACCCTCTATAGCTATAAATCCCTCCCAGTATACATCGCGCCTACTACCAATTGCGTCTACTACCAATTGCGCCTACTACCAATTGTGTGTACGATTAATCGCCCCTACTACCAATCGCGCCTATCAATCGCGCCTACAACCAATTGCGCCTGCTACCAATCGCGCCTACAAAATTGCACCTACTACCACTCGCGTCTACAATCAATCACGCCTACTAACAATCCCGCCTACTACAAATCGGACCAACTACAAATCGCGCCTACTAACAATCGCGCCTACTATCAATTGCGCCTACTGCCAATCGCGTCTACTACCAATCGTGCCCAATATCAATTGTGCCTACTATCAATCGCGTTGATTATAAATGGCGTCTTTTATCAATTACGCCCGGTGAAATCGCTCCGAGTAAAAATAGCGCTCATTTAATCATAATCAGTATAAAACGCACCCCAGTATCAAACACGTCCACTAATCGTACCTACTATAAATTGAGCGTGCTATGAAGCGCACCCAGTATAAATTTCTCATACTAACAGTGGCTACTATGACTCACAGTCAATAAAAATGATATTGTGTTCAGTATAAATCGTGACATTGAGGAGTGTGTGTGTAAATCGCTTGCAGTCTAAAAATTGTTCATGTAATTATTATTCTTGGCAGTACCGGTACTTTGAAAATTCCACCTTTCCAAAATATCAATCTACGTCATTTATTTTAAGGTTATTATTAATGAGGTGAGTTTACTGAAATATAATTCATGTGTATTAGTTAATATGGAAGTCTCAACAACCAACCATTTTAAGCCATGTGACTACTATAAAGGATATACATAAATTGTAAAAACAAGCAATAAAGTTGGAACTGTTATTTGGCGATGTTCATAACAACAATCTAAAATGTGTCGAGGAATGATTAAGACAAAAGACTCCAACGTACATACTTCCAACGAGCATCATTGTGAATCTCAAATTAATACACATTTAAATGGACAAAATACTCTAACCCAGGCAAAAAAGCGAGTCCAATAATAAGATAATGTTGCTCAAAATAGTGCAGTGTTTGTTCAAAATCACTTATCATGTCCTCGAAAAGTCACGTTAGGACAGTTGTCAACGTCCAAGAAACCCTCAACACTATCAAAGTCAACACAGACTATGGAAGAGGTGGTATTGCAAGAGGATCAAAAAGGACTATATAGTAATAGTGATGATGATGATGATGATGATGATGATGATCACTATCATAATGATAATCATGATCATGATGATAATAATGGTAAAGCTTTGTTTTCACCTAAAATAATTTGTTAAATTTGTATACTGGAAGAATCCCAGTAAGCTAATTCAACGCCTTCAGCACTGAAATGCTTTACAAGAAATTGGGCATACCGGTTACGATTGGAAATCAAAGAAATTGAACAAGAGTTTCGTCGTGCTGAAATTATTGTTTAAAGGGATTACGTAACCGCTTAAACTATGTCTTAACAATGCATATACTATTTTCTACCATTTTGCTAGCACTTTACCCCCCACACACACACTCTTGCCTGAGGAAAAGGAACAAGAGGAATTGGATAGATTTAGTGATGTTGAGGATAATGTTGAGGATGACAATGGTGATTATAATGATATGGATAAAGATCATGATAATACTGCTTATGATTATGATAGTGATAATGATCAAAAAGAAGAGAATGACAGTTTTTCATCTATAAAACCATTGCGGCTTGCCTCGTTTTGAAAACAACTGTGAATGGGCATTGTTATAAAAAGATCTGCAACAAGCCTTATGTTTAAAAACTATAACAGACTACCGTAAAGAGAAAGATGTGTATTCAGTGTGCATCTATTGTCATAATTATGTATACTCTGCAATGTTCAATATTCTAACTTTGTATAAAATAAAACACCATCATTTACATTTATTTACAAACTTTATATACATTTTTTTTGGTTTCATCATAATATTTTTAAAGTCAATACTAAAAACTAAAACAGTGTTATTCTATACACATATTTTCTTTTTTTTATTCTATTGTCTTCACTTATATTTCCATCATTATTTGACATTTGTTTTTTTATTGTTTTTAAAACCTTCATAAATTAGGCGTACAGGATATATATAGCATTATGCACTTCATCAAAAACACTCTCCGACATATCATTAAACCGTTAGGCAGAAATGTCTCAAAATTCTCACATACACAAAGTACATGATCACCATATGCTATTTTCAATTTCCGAATATTCATAATTTGGATTGGAATATGCGTCTCTAAGCCACATGCTTGCCCCATAGAGTTCAAAACATTCACTGTAGTAGTCTATTAACAAAATAAAAGCAAATCTATTACACTCTACAACAGCTTGTAATAACAATGGTGATATAGGTATTTTGCACCAAGCTTTGTTAATAAATTATACTATTTATGCAAGAAATGCCCTAACTGCAGCCGATACTACTTTTCTGCATATAGCACAAGTGTAAAGTGCTAATGCACACTTGGCACATGCTATCAAGTGTCCACAAGGCAAAAGTACAACACCTAGTACATCTTGATAACAAATTTTGCATAATTGTTGGTCACACTTTTGTATCTGTTGGTGAGACACATCTTCTTTTTCAGCCTCATGCATTTGTACCGTGTATTCTAACTCCTAAGGCACTTTTATGTCTTGTTCTGCAATTACGTTTTCTTCATGAATAGTGTTCACAAATTCCTGACCTTTAAGCAACACAATGTTTCTACAGTTAGGTAACCAACGAGTGTGATTCGCAAAAGGGTCAACTGTAATCAGCCAATCCTTTAAACCAAATCAACAATGAAAACATATTGTTTTGTCCCCTTCACCAGTATAAACAAATCCAGCTTCACTTTGCTGTTTTGTAAGGTGTTTTAATATTAATGGCCAAACTTTTTTATAACATATTAAACGTTTTTCAACAGACCAGTACTCTGGGTGTGCTAGTACTTTAGTCTTGTGAACTGCTAATTTTTCAAAAGCACATGCCAATTCAACCACATATGGACCACATATATCAACACAACTGTTGGCTGGTAATACATCATTATTATTTATTTGTGATTCAACAAAGTATGTTGTAGCGAATGGACTTGTGGTTCGGTAAAATGGATACACTGGTATTTTACCCACTTTTTTTTCCTAAGCATGTAAGGACAACGATGAGACCATCGCAAATGGTCTCGAAAGGTATCGTCCCCTTCTTCCCATTGTGGAAGTTCAACACTACAAAACACACATCGCACAACATCTTCTCGGTTCAAATAATAGAAACCCACCGAAGCAAGTTTTTGTGCTGACAGAAAGCGTACAGGCCAAGATTCAAATGTTAACCAACGATCGTTTTCTGATTTAAAATTTCACCCACGTGGTTAAGTGACTTGCTCACTTTTTGTATTTGGTACTGCACCCGATGTTGACGTAGCCCTCACCTATTATCCTAGGGATGGAAGGGATCGCTAAGGGCGTTGATACCCAGCTAGATAAATCAACGGGACCTCGCTAGGTGAATGACTAGTAACCTCTGAATACAGGTATATCTAAAAAACACGATAGTACTGTGCCCAAATGTAGGAATCGCTTTGGTTCACTCTGAGACGCCTGGAAACTTCCTTTGTTGAGAGCCCTTCTTGACACAAAGTAACAATGCGGACGCGATCGAACTGCGGTATTGACCTTCTAGGCAAGGTAGAACTACAGACAACATGAGCAGCGTACCTTCGTCCTGGTGGAATGACTGGAACTGATCGGCTGTCATACCCCCTCCGTCTAATAGGCCCTGCTCATGCATGGTTGTTTACATCTTTGAGCAGTTTTAGTTACATCTATGAACAGTCAAAGGGACTGTATCTTGGATACAATATACACAGTCAACGTCTATATGCCGGAGATCTGGGAACCGAGGTGATGCAAAACTTTTTTTGATGTGTGTAGTTTAATCATTTCTAGTTTGGAACAGGTAATTTTCCGAAGGAGAGTGGTTAGCGCAAGCCCGCATTCAACCAACATTACAGTTCTGGTTGAACAGTTAATATTTGCAATGAGTAAAGTATATTTTTCAGATAACACGGAGAGGCATGAAACGGGAAGCGAATGATATTTGTATCAATAAGGATATTTTTGTATTTATATAAAATCATGACGTAAATACACATTCGAAAGTGAAATAAAGATTATCATAAGTATGGTAACTTCACGGGTTGAACTGAATGGTAAAATAAAATAAACTTGTAAGTTTATTAATCTTCCAGTGTTGATAACAAGCAGAGGCTTGATTTATTGTATAAATTTTGGGAAGAAAATTTATGTGTGTGGAGTAGTTGACATGCCATTCCCAGGTGCACATGTTTAAGTCGCAGGAATGAGGAGGTTTTTATTCGAGCATCAATCAAATAGCAGGTTCGATGACTCAGTGTTAAAGAAGGAGTATTGGAACTACACATTGCGTTGTATGAATGACCCAAAGGTTATTTCTTAAAAACCATCAGTTCTTATTTCAACCTTGTTTACGGATTCCATTAAGACTTTGATTTTGCTAGAACCCGGATTTGTCATGATAGTATTTTATTCTTCTTCAGAGGAAGACCTTTGCCGTTGTTGTTGGAATGTTGTGTTCTTACACAAATAATCGAATGGGCCACTGCCAATTAAAAATAATTCTATAACCACGAATAATTTGAAGGATGTTTTCAATCCTAGTGCCATGAACTAAATGAATTTATTATGAAGCTTCAATTCTTATTTCCGCATTCTGTCGAAGAATTGCAAGTTGTGAAAGTTACTAAAATGGCCACAAATATAAATATTTTTCTTAATAATGATTCCAATTGGAGAATGGAATAGTTGAATGGTCCAACAATTTATTGATCAAGTTGATGATTAAGAAATCATATATTTTGTTAGGAACTTGAAGTTCATAATCGAGTCACTTCTCGAAACGTTTAATGTCAGAAGAACATTTAATTTTCTTGTGCTTCGCACAGTTCTTCGATGCTATGCTCAAAGGTCAAATACTTTTCAGATGTTGTTATTAATGTGTGTACATAATTTGTGTTGATTCAGAGATAATAATATTTTTGACAGTATTTTTTTTGAAACGGGAAAAGTAAGTGAAAGTTAAAAATTCTATGAACAATTATGCTACGAGTGTTAATATTATGTAAAAATTCAACCAGTGAAGTACAATATTTCCAGTAAAGGCAATTAAATTTGAACTGGATTTAATCATAAATAATGGATATAATTTTGGAACACAGTCTACAGGACTGATAATCAGACTAGTGTTTCCAAAGATAATTGTCCAATGTGCTGGAAAATTTCTGTACATTGTGTAAATAGTAATGTGGGTCGCCACACGTGAATGATGCTGCTTTGAGCATTTTATTTTTGCAGTTAATTTTAAATTCAGAATAAAATGCGATAATTTTACATGATGTGTTATGCCCAGTTGAATCTCCTTCTATCCTTATTGTTGCATTGAGCCAAAAATTAGTAAAGCATTTTTTTCATTTGATGTCGTTTTTGCGATTAGCTTTAACCCATCTGGCGCCCCGGGATATTTTGACTCTCGAGCTGACTGATTCTTGGTAAAATGCATATGTGGTCGTGCGGACTCCTGTCTAAACGGGCCCATAAAATAAGATAGAGAGAGAAATGGCTTCGAACGTGGGGCTCGATTTAGACACGGTCAATCGCATGCCGATTTAAATTGTGATAATTTTTATATAGATATTTTGGGAGTTGAGAGATGTCTGGTTTGGATGAATAAATTAGTAGGAAACCCAATTAGTGGGGAAAATTAAAAATTTAACTGGGTTAATAATTAGAATGGGTTTGATTATTTTTGATAATGGCTTAACCATTAGGGCGTCAAGTAAACTCAGTAGTAAACGTTCGATGACTGGACATACGCATTATTAGAATCCAGGTGGAGGATATTTGAGAACTTGCATATTTTTCTTGTGATATTATGGTAAATGTAATTCGTAAAAATAGAGAATTTTGTTTTTCCATCACGTCGACATTAGGACAAATCTCATTTTATTAGAGTGTTCCAATTAGCTTTTCATATTTCTTGTTCTAGTTATAAGCTTGTGTCTGCCGACATGTATACCCCTAAGTTTTGAATAATAATTGAAAATTATGGAAGAGATGATGAGGATGATGAGGAGTTTGGAAGAGAGTTCCAAAGAAGCTGGACTGCGTGTAGCAGCCATTATGAAAGAAAATACAGAGGCTTTGGAAAAGAAACTTAAAGAAAATTCTGATTCTTTAGAAAATAAACTTAAAGAAAGTTTAAATGAAAAACTTAAGGAAAATTCTGATTCTTTAGAAAATAAACTTAAAGAAAATTCTGATTCTTTAGAAAATAAACCTAAAGAAAGTTTAAATGATAAACTTAAAGAAAGTTCTGATTCTTTAAAAGATAACTTGAAAGAAAATTTAAATAGTAAATTTAATTCTATGGAAAATAAATTTAAAGAGAATTCCGAAATTTTGAAAATGTCACTTGAGAGTAAAATGACTAAATTATGCGAAAAAACACATGAGCTCGAAACTTCATTAGCCACTAACGCAAGTTTAATGGACGATAAATTTCGCGATGCCGTTCTAAGATCCCAAAGCTTAGCTGATAGGATAGAACATGGTCTTAGGAAGGTTGGTGAAGACATGATCAACCTAGAAGTCAGAGTGAAGAAAGAGAGCAATGAGATGGCAATTCTAGTTGTTCAACGTTTGACAGAACAATTCAAAGAACTGGTAATGGGAGAAATAAGAGAAGGTGTAATTAATGAATTACAAACTGAAATTAAAACCACAGTTATCGATGAAATTAAAGACACACTCAAGCTGGAAAACCAAGAGGGAGTCAAGGAAATTAGGGAATCTTTGTCATCCCATATTCAAGTAATTTCCAAAGATATTCAAGCAACTCAGAAGGACATATCAGATGTGACAGGGTCGTTGAAAAGTCACGAGGCTGTTATGAACCAGATATCCACTGATGTCAAGGAGAACTGTAAGGAAACCGAAGCAATTAGAAAAATGGCAAAAGAAACCCATAAGGAAATTGAGGCTATGAAAACCCAAATCTAGGACGAGAAACAGTCTGGCCATCTGTTGAAAATGTCAAGTATAAGGGGAGAAGAACAGATACAGATAAACCTAGGAACAGCTAGAGAAACTGATAGTCAAAGACAGGATGAGGTCAGGACAGTATTTCAATCCAACCCCATAACTGTAGTCAAGAATGTAGAGGATAAGCCTTCTAAATTTTCAGGGCGAGATTCTGTCACACCCGTAGAAATCTTGAGAGAAGCAGGTGATTACCTAAACGATTCCAAAATCCCTAAGGAAAGACAGATCCGAGTGATAGGGAAATTTTTGGAAGGTCCTGCACTTCTTTGGTTTAGTGCTTTTAGGTCCACTCTCACCAATTTTGAGGAGTTTTCCCGTGGGTTATTAAAAAGTTTTGGTCCCCGGAGACACAACAGGAAGTCAGAGCATAATTATATTCAAAGAGATTCTCGACGTCACAGCCTACTCGATACTCTACGTACTTTTCTGGACAGCTTTCTAAACTACAACATTTAGATCCGCCGATGCCAGATAATGAATTAATTACCGCATTAATACGTCAGTTTACAGCAGATGTCCAAAGAACTTTGATCGCTGCTGACATTTATAATATGGAGGAATTTGACGAGGTATTGAAGAAACTTGATCACACGAACGCTCAATTCTTCCATCAGAAGGGAGGAAAGAATAACAACGCTGTGTACGCTGTTATGGCCGACAGTTATTCCCAAACACCTCGAGAGATTCGAGAGAGGCGAGAAGAGAAAACGCCGAGGGAAGAGCCCGATAAAAGAGGATGGAATCAGTACAATAACAGATACAGTTACAAGCCTTATGCGAGACCGGATGGTGGATATCGATATAATACTCGATGGAGAAGGCCAAGGGATAATCAAGGAAGGTACCAGGAAAGAAGGTACTATGGTAGAAACAATAACTACAATAACAGAGGGAATGTGAATACTCGTCAGTCCAATGAAGAGTTCAATAAAGAGACGAGGAATAACTTGGAAGAAAGACACCAAGAAAACTTGCAGTTCTTGGAACAGAAGCCCAATGAACCAGGTCCATCGGGAACACAACAATCCCGGGGGAATGGAAAAGAAAAAAAAAACAACTTCGAATTCACAGTAGAAGATAGAATTTTAAACACTTTCACTTCCAGGATTATTAAATGGCAAGCAGAGGATGATGACTTAATTCAACATAATGACGAACGGAAAGAAATGGGTACAAGAATTAAAATGCCAATCATATCATGCGAAGTATTCGGTATGCCTGTCGATACTTTAATTGATACTGGGGCTATGCTTTGTCTTGTGAGCGAGAAGCTTTATATTCTGTGGAAGCTCAAAGAGAATTTGAAAGGAGATTCCAGTATCAGGAATTAAGATCCAAGGAATAATACCCAACAAAATATCTCTGTGTAAAACACAATTATACTTATGTGTTACTATTTGAGGAAATGATTTCCGACATGTGTTTGTAGTAATGAAGGACATGGCTTTTGACATGATATTGGGAGCGGATTTCATTCAGAAATATCAAGCAGTGATAGACATGAAGACAGAGACGATCAGATTCAAGAATACCGAAGAGATAAACTTCGAGGGAAAAGAAGAGGAAGACATCGAGGGAGATGCTCAATGGTCTCTGATTTTTCATGAAGCTGAAGGAAGAGAAGTCTACACTGAGAAGGAGTCCCCAGAGCTAGGAAAAATTTTGGAAGAGTATCACGATATTTTTGATATTAAACCTGGTGAAATTAAAGATTTTGAATATCGTATTCGTGTAAATGATGATGCACCTTTCCATGATAAATTGTATCCGGTAGCGGAAAAGCATCGAGAAAGGGTAAAAGTGCTTATCAAAGAGATGGAAAGTAACAATGTGATTGAAAAGTACACTATATCTTATGTCAATCCATTAGCAGTAGTGTCTAAGCAAGATGGAAGTCTGAGACTATGTTTAGACGCGCGAAATTTGAATTCAAGATTACTGCCAGAGTATGACAGACCACCAATCATTAGGGAACTGTTAAGGAAATTCCAAGGCAAGGTCTGGTTCTCTAACATTGATCTCACTTCGTCCTACCACCACATTAGGCTTAGTGAAGATTCCAAAAAGTTTACAGGATTTATGTTTGACCAGCAGACATATGTATTCCGCCGTCTACCATTTGGGGTCAAAACATCTGGATCTGTTTTGATCAGAGCACTGGAACAAAACTTGAGTCCTGAAGTAAAAGAGATAGCAATTCGTTACATAGATGATATCCTAATTGCATCTGAGACTAAGGAGGAACATTTATTACATCTTCAGATGTTATTCGCAGATTTGAGAAAAGCGAACTTTAGAGTAAACCTTCGAAAATGTCAGTTCTTTCGGAAGGAAATAAAATTTTTGGGCCACATTTTGGATGGTGAGGGATACCGTCCCAATGAGACAAAGATACAGGTGATTGCAAATTTCCCTAGACCTACTAGAGTGAAGAATGTCCGCAGTTTTCTCGGAACAAGCCAATTCTTTGCAGGGAATTGTCCAAGCTTCACCAAGACGGTTGCTCCATTGCAGGAATTATTAAAGAAAGGAAACAAATGGAAATGGAATGAAGATTGTGAACAATCATTTCAAGATGCCAAGAGGTTATTGGTAAACAGCGTGAAATTAGAGTATCCTGACTTTACCAAGAATTTCATCATAGAATCTGATGCATCCACCGTAGGGATTGGCGCTATTCTTCTTCAAGAAGATGACGATCACAAGAGACGTTACCTGGCGTTCATAAGCAGGAAACTTCGTCCATCAGAAAGGAATTATTACACCACAGAGTTAGAAGCACTTGCTGTAATCTTCGCGTTGGAGTCGTGGAAGAAAATGTTAATTGGACATTCAGTAATTGTGAGGACTGATCACCATGCATTGGAGTTTATCTTGAGAACAAACTTTGCCAGTGATAGGATAACTAGATGGTCACTTTTTATTCAACAATTCAACCTAGTTATTGAACACACTCCTGGAAAGTTGAACGTTGGAGCTGATTTATTGAGTAGAGCAGTGGAGTCTACATCTAAGGTTTTTCAAGTTAACCTGACGCAGGAGGATGAGGATACCTTGAGAAGGTTAAGATTGTTGCATTTATCCCAGAGGAGAGACCGACGTTTTAGAAACATTTTTCGTTTTCTACAGGGAGACATGGATCCATATGATGATGATATTGTGGAAGTAAACAACAATGGAAGCTATGAAATCGCCAATACACGAACTGGTAACATCGTGGGAACTTATAATGCAGCGAATTTCAAGATTTTTTATTCAAGAACCAGATGATTTAATGCGTAGATAGGAAAAATAAAAATTTTAAAAATTTTTATTTTTTGCTAGGTGTGGGGTGGATGTGCCCAACTCTAGGAATGGGTATTCCAAGATTCAGACAGCTAGATATCAAGGGAACGGCTACAGCCGCTTTTGAAAGTTGAGATATTTGAATATCGCGCTCCATTACTTCTAGAAGGGAATGGAAATTTTATGCAGCCAAGAGCATGTCAAGTGACGTAGCGAGTAGTAGCAGAGGTCGAGACTATTTGTTGATTAAATAGTTAGCCATGGAGTAGAGACGTGAGACTTGGATCAGATTACTGGCACGGCCAAATGAAAGAGAATGCACTAAGTATCAAGTAAATCGGACCAGGGATACCGGAGATATGAGGATTTCCATATTTCAGCGTGATTCAGCGTGGACCTGACCGTTTTGAATAAAAGCCGGCCGGCCCAAGCAACATCAGCTCACTTCGAACCAAGCTCTTGCATGACAAGGTGCTGCCACGCTGAGACAAGGCACATGGTTGCCGGATCTACGCAGAAGATATCTTTAAATTGTGATCGTCACAAAAGTGTTGCGATACATGTGGAACATAGTAAGTTTCCGGCAGAGAGAATCACTAAGGTGATTGTTATTTTTCTACGGACACTGGTGAAATATTTTATTTCTATATGGACATATGCTAGACTTTGTCTAGAAAGTACTTTGTCACAGTCCAGTAATAATAATTCAATACTTGGATATTTTAGTCCAATTAGTCAGTTTCATAATTTGTAACTTGATAACCACTCCGATCTTTCAGTATATTGAAGGCCAGTCTATCACGGTGTTGTTCATTAGCCAACGAAGGGAAACTATATGTTGCTTCGCGCATGATAGATGGTGATAAGCCATGCCCAGGGAACGATCTTCAGAACAGCCGTTGATTGGTTTAGACTGTCAGTGTTTTCTTGTACTGAAAAGATTACCGTGAGTTATGTTACAACTGACATATTTGAGAATAGATCACTTGGATCTGACCCCATTTAAGCAAAATGCTATGGAGTTAATTGAAGCCACTATTAAAATGGATCAGCAGTTACTTCAAACTTCAAGAAATATTTCCACTATGTCGTGTTAGACAGATTGTGGGTATATAATGGCGGCCGATACAAGGATTAGACGTGCGTGTCCGACAGGGCATGTATCTGGATAAATCTGGTACAGACCAGGTTCACTACGCTTCAAGACCAACGAGAAATGTAAGCCACATTTTGACTTTATATTATTCCTAGCTAATTGGAACAAACTCATTTTCTGCAGATGACCAACACATTTGTTTTTTCTTCGTATTTAAATCTTGCAATGATTTACGCAAGACATATTAGAGTTATTCTGAGTATTTTCAGCACTCAGAACAGTTTAGGATCGATGACCAAGCAGAACGAGCATTTATGTGAATGTTTCATATTTTTTGATAATCACGGTAATCAGCCGATGTAACTGTAGAAGTTAATAATTATTTTGTTGAGAAATGGATATTTTATCCATATTCGAAGAATCGAACATGTGGATTCTCACATAATGAGATAATAATTAAACACATTTACAATAATATAACTACTACTAATTATAATAATCCACTAATAATAATAATAATGATTTTCATAACTTTTCTAAATAATTCTTGGATCTTATATTTTCTAATAATCACATTTATTGAGAGAGAGCTTATGAAGTAGTTTAATCATTTCTAGTTTGGAACAGGTGATTTTCCGAAGGAGAGTGGTTAGCGCAAGCCCGCATTCAACCAACATTACAGTTCTGGTTGAACAGTTAATATTTGCAATGAGTAAAGTATATTTTTCAGATGACACGGAGAGGCATGAAACGGGAAGCAAATGATATTTGTATCAATTAGGATATTTTTGTATTTATATAAAATCATGACGTAAATACACATTCGAAAGGGAAATAAAGATTATCATAAGTATGGTAACTTCACGGGTTGAACTGAATGGTAAAATAAAATAAACTTGTAAGTTTATTAATCTTCCAGTGTTGATAACAAGCAGAGGCTTGATTTATTGTATAAATTTTGGGAAGAAAATTTATGTGTGTGGAGTAGTTGAGATGCCATTCCCAGGTGCGCATGTTTAAGTCGCAGGAATGAGGAGGTTTTTATTCGAGCATCAATCAAATAGCAGGTTCGATGACTCAGTGTTAAAGAAGGAGTATTGGAACTACACATTGCGTCGTATGAATGACCCAAAAGTTATTTCTTAAAAACCATCAGTTCTTATTTCAACCTTGTTTACGGATTCCATTAAGACTTTGATTTTGCTAGAACCCGGATTTGTCATGATAGTATTTTATTCTCCTTCAGAGGAAGACCTTTGCCGTTGTTGTTGGAATGTTGTGTTCTTACACAAATAATAGAATGGGCCACTGCCAATTAAAAATAATTCTATAACCACGAATAATTTGAAGGATGTTTTCAATCCTAGTGCCATGAACTAAATGAATTTATTATGAAGCTACAATTCTTATTTCCGCATTCTGTCGAAGAATTGCAAGTTGTGAAAGTTACTTAAATGGCCACAAATATAAATATTTTTCTTAATAATGATTCCAAGTGGAGAATCGAATAGTTGAATGGTCCAACAATTTATTGATCAAGTTGATGATTCAGAAATCATATATTTTGTTAGGAACTTGAAGTTCATAATCGAGTCACTTCTCGAAACGTTTAAAGTCAGAAGAACATTTAATTTTCTTGTGCTTCGCACAGTTCTTCGATGCTATGCTCAAAGGTCAAATACTTTTCAGATGTTGTTATTAATATGTGTACATAATTTGTGTTGATTCAGAGATAATAATATTTTTTGACAGTATTTTTTTTTTGAAACTGGAAAAATAAGTGAAAGTTAAAAATTCTATGAACAATTATTCTACGAGTGTTAATATTATGTAAAAATTCAACCAGTGCACTACAATATTTCCAGTAAAGACAATTAAATTTGAACTGGATTTAATCATAAATAATGGATATAATTTTGGAACACAGTCTACAGGACTGATAATCAGACTTGTGTTTCCAAAGATAATTGTCCAATGTGTTGGAAAATTTCTGTACATTGTGTAAATAGTAATGTGGGTCGCCACACGTGAATGATGCTGCTTTGAGCATTTTATTTTTGCAGTTAATTTTAAATTCAGAATAAAATGAGATAATTTTACATGATGTGTTATGCCCAGTTGAATCTCCTTCTTTCCTTATTGTTGCATTGAGCCAAAAATCAGTAAAGCATTTTTTTCATTTGATGTCGTTTTTGCGATTAGCTTTAACCCATCTGGCGCCCCGGGATATTTTGACTCTCGTGCTGACTGATTCTTGGTAAAATGCATATGTGGTCGTGCGGACTCCGGTCTAAACGGGCCCATAAAATAAGATAGAGAGAGAAATGGCTTCGAACGTGGGGCTCGATTTAGACACGGTCAATCGCATGCCGATTTAAATTGTGATAATTTTTATATAGATATTTTGGGAGTTGAGAGATGTCTGGTTTGGATGAATAAATTAGTAGGAAACCCAATTAGTGGGGAAAATTAAAAATTTAACTGGGTTAATAATTAGAATGGGTTTGATTATTTTTGATAATGGCTTAACCATTAGGGCGTCAAGTAAATTCAGTAGTAAACGTTCGATGACTGGACATACGCATTATTAGAATCCAGGTGGAGGATATTTGAGAACTTGCATATTTTTCTTGTGATATTATGGTAAATGTAATTCGTAAAAATAGAGAATTTTGTTTTTCCATCACGTCGACATTAGGACAAATCTCATTTTATTAGAGTGTTCCAATTAGCTATTCATATTTCTTGTTCTAGTTATAAGCTTGTGTCTGCCGACATGTATACCCCTAAGTTTTGAATAATAATTGAAAATTATGGAAGAGATGATGAGGATGATGAGGAGTTTGGAAGAGAGTTCCAAAGAAGCTGGACTGCGTGTAGCAGCCATTATGAAAGAAAATACAGAGGCTTTGGAAAAGAAACTTAAAGAAAATTCTGATTCTTTAGAAAATAAAATTAAAGAAAGTTTAAATGAAAAACTTAAGGAAAATTCTGATTCTTTAGAAAATAAACTTAAAGAAAATTCTGATTCTTTAGTATATAAACTTAAAGAAAATTCTGATTCTTTAGAAAATAAACTTAAAGAAAGTTTAAATGATAAACTTAAAGAAAGTTCTGATTCTTTAAAAGATAACTTGAAAGAAAATTTAAATAGTAAATTTAATTCTATGGAAAATATATTTAAATAGAATTCCGAAATTTTGAAAATGTCACTTGAGAGTAAAATGACTAAATTATGCGAAAAAACACATGAGCTCGAAACTTCATTAGCCACTAACGCAAGTTTAATGGACGATAAATTTCGCGATGCCGTTCTAAGATCCCAAAGCTTAGCTGATAGGATAGAACATGGTCTTAGGAAAGTTGGTGAAGACATGATCAACCTAGAAGTCAGAGTGAAGAAAGAGAGCAATGAGATGGCAATTATAGTTGTTCAACGTTTGACAGAACAATTCAAAGAACTCGTAATGGGAGAAATAAGAGAAGGTGTAATTAATGAATTACAAACTGTAATTAAAACCACAGTTATCGATGAAATTAAAGACACACTCAAGCTGGAAAACCAAGAGGGAGTCAAGGAAATTAGGGAATCTTTGTCATCCCATATTCAAGTAATTTCCAAAGATATTCAAGCAACTCAGAAGGACATATCAGATGTGACAGGGTCGTTGAAAAGTCACGAGGCTGTTATGAACCAGATATCCACTGATGTCAAGGAGAACTGTAAGGAAACCGAAGCAATTAGAAAAATGGCAGAAGAAAACCATAAGGAAATTGAGGCTATGAAAACCCAAATCAAGGACGAGAAACAGTCTGGCCATCTGTTGAAAATGTCAAGTATAAGGGGAGAAGAACAGATACAGATAAACCTAGGAGCAGCTAGAGAAACTGATAGTCAAAGACAGGATGAGGTCAGGACAGTATTTCATTCTAACCCCATAACTGTATTCAAGAATGTAGAGGATAAGTCTTCTAAATTTTCAGGGCGAGATTCTGTGCCACCCGTAGAATTCTTGAGAGAAGCAGGTGATTACCTAAAAGATTCCAAAATCCCTAAGGAAAGACAGATCCGAGTGATAGGGAAATTTTTGGAAGGTCCTGCACTTCTTTGGTTCAGAGCTTTTAGGTCCACTCTCACCAATTTTGAGGAGTTTTCCCGTGGGTTATTAAAAAGTTTTGGTCCCCGGAAACACAACAGCAAGTCAGAGCAGAATTATATTCAAAGAGATTCTCGACGTCACAGCCTACTCGATACTCTACGTACTTTTCTGGACAGCTTTCTTAACTACAACATTTAGATCCGCCGATGCCAGATAATGAATTAATTACCGCATTAATACGTCAGTTTACAGCAGATGTCCAAAGAACTTTGATCGCTGCTGACATTTATAATATGGAGCAATTTGACGAGGTATTGCAGAAACTTGATCACACGAACGCTCAATTCTTCCATCAGAAGGGAGGAAAGAATAACAACGCTGTGTACGCTGTTATGGCCGACAGTTATTCCCAAACACCTCGAGAGATTCGAGAGGGGCGAGAAGAGAAAACGCCGAGGGAAGAGTGCGATAAAAGAGGATGGAATCAGTACAATAACAGATACAGTTACAAGCCTTATGCGAGACCGGATGGTGTATATCGATATAATACTCGATGGAGAAGGCCAAGGGATAATCAAGGAAGGTACCAGGAAAGAAGGTACTATGGTAGAAACAATAACTACAATAACAGAGGGAATGTGAATACTCGTCAGTCCAATGAAGAGTTCAATAAGGAGACGAGGAAGAACTTGGAAGAAAGACACCAAGAAAACTTGCAGTTCTTGGAACAGAAGCCCAATGAACCAGGTCCATCGGGAACACAACAATCCCGGGGGAATGGAAAAGAAAAAAAAACAACTTCTAATTCACAGTAGAAGATATAATTTTAAACACTTTCACTTCCAGGATTATTAAATGGCAAGCAGAGGATGATGACTTAATTCAACATAATGACGAACGGAAAGAAATGGGCACAAGAATTAAAATGCCAATCTTATCATGCGAAGTATTCGGTATGCCTGTCGATACTTTAATTGATACTGGGGCTATGCTTTGTCTTGTGAGCGAGAAGCTTTATATTCTGTGGAAGCTCAAAGAGAATTTAGAGGAGATTCCAGTATCAGGAATTAAAATCCAAGGAATAATACCCAACAAAATATCTCTGTGTAAAACACACTTATACTTATGTGTTACTATTTGAGGACATGATTTCCGACTTTTGTTTGTAGTAATGAAGGACATGGCTTTTGACATGATATTGGGAGCGGATTTCATTCAGAAATATCAAGCAGTGATAGACATGAATACAGAGACGATCAGATTCAAGAATACCGAAGAGATAAACTTCGAGGGAAAAGAAGAGGAAGACATCGAGGGAGATGCTCAATGGTCTCTGATTTTTCATGAAGCTGAAGGAAGAGAAGTCTACACTGAGAAGGAGTCCCCAGAGCTAGGAAAAATTTTGGAAGATTATCACGATATTTTTGATATTAAACCTGGTGAAATTAAAGATTTTGAATATCATATTCGTGTAAATGATGATGCACCTTTCCATGCTAAATTGTATCCGGTAGCGGAAAAGCATCGAGAAAGGGTAAAATTGCTTATCAAAGAGATGGAAAGTAACAATGTGATTGAAAAGTACACTACATCGTATGTCAATCCATTAGCAGTAGTGTCTAAGCAAGATGGAAGTCTGAGACTATGTTTAGACGCGCGAAATTTGAATTCAAGATTACTGCCAGAGTATGACAGACCACCAATCATTAGGGAACTGTTAAGGAAATTCCAAGGCAAGGTCTGGTTCTCTAACATTGATCTCACTTCGTCCTACCACCACATTAGGCTTAGTGAAGATTCCAAAAAGTTTACAGGATTTATGTTTGACCAGCAGACATATGTATTCCGCCGTCTACCATTTGGGGTCAAAACATCTGGATCTGTTTTGATCAGAGCACTGGAACAAAACTTGAGTCCTGAAGTAAAAGAGATAGCAATTCGTTACATAGATGATATCCTAATTGCATCTGAGACTAAGGAGGAACATTTATTACATCTTCAGATGTTATTCGCAGATTTGAGAAAAGCGAACTTTAAAGTAAACCTTCGAAAATGTCAGTTCTTTCGGAAGGAAATAAAATTTTTGGGCCACATTTTGGATGGTGAAGGATACCGTCCCAATGAGACAAAGATACAGGTGATTGCAAATTTCCCTAGACCTACTAGAGTGAAGAATGTCCGCAGTTTTCTCGGAACAAGCCAATTCTTTGCAGGGCATTGTCCAAGCTTCACCAAGACGGTTGCTCCATTGCAGGAATTATTAAAGAAAGGAAACAAATGGAAATGGAATGAAGATAGTGAACAATCATTTCAAGATGCCAAGAGGTTATTGGTAATCAGCGTGAAATTAGAGTATCCTGACTTTACCAAGAATTTCATCATAGAATCTGATGCATCCACCGTAGGGATTGGCGCTATTCTTCTTCAAGAAGATGACGATCACAAGAAACGTTACCTGGCGTTCATAAGCAGGAAACTTCCTCCATCAGAAAGGAATTATTACACCACAGAGTTAGAAGCACTTGCTGTAATCTTCGCGTTGGAGTCGTGGAAGTAAATGTTAATTGGACATTCAGTAATTGTGAGGACTGATCACCATGCATTGGAGTTTATCTTGAGAACAAACTTTGCCAGTGATAGGATAACTAGATGGTCACTTTTTATTCAACAAGTCAACCTAGTTATTGAACACACTCCTGGAAAGTTGAACGTTGGAGCTGATTTATTGAGTAGAGCAGTGGAGTCTAAATCTAAGGTTTTTCAAGTTAACCTGACGCAGGAGGATGAGGATACCTTGAGAAGGTTAAGATTGTTGCATTTATCCCAGAGGAGAGACCGACGTTTTAGAAACATTTTTCGTTTTCTACAGGGAGACATGGATCCAAATGATGATGATATTGTGGAAGTAAACAACAATGGAAGCTATGAAATCGCCAATACACGAACTGGTAACATCGTGGGAACTTATAATGCAGCGAATTTGAAGATTTTTTATTCAAGAACCAGATGATTTAATGCGTAGATAGGAAAATTAAAAATTTTAAAATTTTTATTTTTTGCTAGGTGTGGGGTGGATGTGCCCAACTCTAGGAACAGGTATTCCAAGATTCAGACACCTAGATATCAAGTGAAAGGCTACAGCCGCTTTTGAAAGTTGAGATATTTGAATATCGCGCTCCATTACTTCTAGAAGGGAATGGAAATTTTATGCAGCCAAGAGCATGTCAAGTGACGTAGCGAGTAGTAGCAGAGGTCGAGACTATTTGTTGATTAAATAGTTAGCCATGGAGTAGAGACTTGAGACTTGGATCAGATTACTGGCACGGCCAAATGAAAGAGAATGCACTTAGTATCAAGTAAATCGGACCAGGGATACCGGAGATATGAGGATTTCCATATTTTAGCGTGATTCAGCGTGGACCTGACCGTTTTGAATAAAAGCCGGCCGGCCCAAGCAACATCAGCTCACTTCGAACCAAGCTCTTGCATGACAAGGTGCTGCCACGCTGAGCCAAGGCACATGGTTGCCGGATCTACGCAGAAGATATCTTTAAATTGTGATAGTCACAAAAGTGCTGCGATACATGTGGAACATAGTAAGTTTCCGGCAGAGAGAATCACTAAGGTGATTGTTATTTTTCTACGGACACTGGTGAAATATTTTATTTCTATATGGACATATGCTAGACTTTGTCTAGAAAGTACTTTGTCACAGTCCAGTAATAATAATTCAATACTTGGCTATTTTAGTCCAATTAGTCAGTTTCATAATTTGTAACTTGATAACCACTCCGATCTTTCAGTATATTGAAGGCCAGTCTATCACGGTGTTGTTCATTAGCCAACGAAGGGAAACTATATGTTGCTTCGCGCATGATAGATGGTGATAAGCCATGCCCAGGGAACGATCTTCAGAACAGCCGTTGATTGGTTTAGACTGTCAGTGTTTTCTTGTACTGAAAAGATTACCGTGAGTTATGTTACAACTGACATATTTGAGAATAGATCACTTGGATCTGACCCCATTTAAGCAAAATGCTATGGAGTTAATTGAAGCCAATATTAAAATGGATCAGCAGTTACTTCAAACTTCAAGAAATATTTCCACTATGTCGTGTTAGACAGATTGTGGGTATATAATGGCGGCAGATACAAGTGGTGCATTCTTATAATACACGGTACGAGAGATTATAATTTTCAATGCTTTTGCATGTTCTTTCCTTCCTCTTTGTCAAACACCAACAGTGATCTTCTGTTTTCTCTTAGGGGTTCAGGTCGCTTATATCTTTTATGAGTTTGTTCCAGATATATATTCTATGACCCACCTAGCGTCATATAGCAGCGAATATCTGAAGCTCTTCAACTCTTCCTCGTGCAAGAGTAATTCCTTCTCCATCTGGCCACCAGATTTTGCTGCCATCGCCAGCTATTATCTCCATGAGCAAGAGAACTACGTCTACTTTTTTACTCACCATGCTGCGCTAGTATCGCTTGTTATCAACTCTTTGAAGACCAGCTCAGCAAGAGAAGATCATTTTTTGTTGTAACATTGGCAATGCTTATATGTTCTCCTTTTGTCTCCTACCCCTCACTCTTTTCCCCTTCCTTGGACACTCCGTGCTCCGTTGAGCAGGTCACTCTTCTCAGTCGGCAGTTGACTCGATCAGTTAAGGCTCCTCTCGAGCCAGCCTCCTCAAACCAAGAGGCATACTCTCTTCTACGCCATGTTGGCAAAGTAGTTATCGTCATACGGAACTTCGCCTTCAACATGAAATCAAGATAAGTACCATCTTAAAGTTTTAACCTCATCTTCATGGTTTTAACTTTCACGTGCTTTTAACGATACTTTTATAGACAGTGTGAGATTATTTATTTTGGGGCAAAAATTATTCTTCGTGGGATTTGCCATGTTGAGCTTTTGTTCGTACAAGCCAACCTTACTAGAAAAGAGCTTTTCTTAAGCTATTTAAATGAGAAATCCTCTCGCTACGTGGGATATTATCTAATACCCGCTGTCTATAATTCACCAAGCTAGTTCCTCCGTTGGATTTACATTAGCCCATTTTTCTGCTAAGATCGTTCTGGAACCTTCCAGATCTTTTACTTTTTCTGCAAGTCCTGCCGTCATGTATTTCTCACTTATTTGTGAGAATGCTATTTAAAATTGAAGAATCTTACTTCTAAATTACTACAATAGTGAATTTTCGTCCACCGCTGGAATGTTCTATGGCACATTCAATTGTAACTCACAACTTTCTCAAGAAATAGACTCTCACCTATATAGTGCAATCAGTTATTTCCATAATTGCAATAAATTTCTTTCTCATAAACTTTAGTGTTTCTATAGTGAACTTTGCATTCATCTTTACAGACTACAGTGATAACCAGTGCTTGCTCCACGTTTCTACCGCGTCGCGATCGTCCGTTTACATTAGATACGGCCATGAACATTGATTCTATATCCCAATGATCTTTCCTCAACCTCCTACTAACAACCCATATTAATAAAATTGTAACTTTTCTATAAGGTGTCACTCACGAAGTGCCCTTCCAACTTTGCTAGTTTAACATTAATTAAATTCTGTATAATTACGTGTGTGACACACGATTCAAATTCACATTGTTCCTTTCCTATAATCAGGGAAAACAATTCTTTAAACTCTTGAGTGAGTCATGTTCAGGTTTCACGAAATGGAAACTGTCCCATTTGGCTAGTGATTCCTACTCAAACTTGGGAAGTCTAGAACCTTCCTTTTAACTTTCTTCAGGTTTCACAGTAAGTGACCTGCCCTTATTTGCATAATAACCAACGTTAATTCTGTATAAATATAAGAAGTTGTAGGAACTTCTATCTTATTCTTCATGTTTTTCTTATTGTTATTTTCGAAGTTGTTACTTTCTCTAGAACATTCTCTCAAGAATTTCTTAAAGTACACTCTTTGTACTAAATTTAAATGTTTAAACTTTAATTACTACACATGTCTTTTTATTTTCGTATAAAGATTTTAGAAACATGTAAGGTTTCAAACCTCATAAATTGTCAATTGCCTGGAGCAATCGTTTAATGTGAGGAGGTCTGCGACCCCATTTCTTAAAAAAGTTTAAATGAACTATGTTTGTCAAAATTATATTACATGCTTGTTAATTTCCTCAAACTTCTTTGCATTGTTTAATAAATTAAATATTGGTTTTGGATTCATAATATCGAAAATACAACGGTTAAGCAAGATCCTGTCTTCCCTGACTCTTCCCAAGTGTATGCCATCGTTAATACAGAACAAATCTGCTATTATTTGTATTGCCACACTATCACCCTTCCCTATAGTACTTTCATGCATGCTTGGGAGGAAATACACTAAAGCCTTTCTCTGGCAAACCGCCAAAGTCTTAGCTGCGGTTCCCGTCAGCTTCGACCAAGCTCGTACCCACTTTAGGTATCCGAGAACGGATTTGCGGTGGCAACCGCTTCTAAGTGTGTTTAAAGTTAAATTTATTAATTTTGTGGGACTCTCCTCCTATCTTTCTATCCTTTTTCTACAATCCAAAATCTACTTCCTTTTCTTAATCATCTTCCCTTGGTGGGTGGGTTATTCCTCAGCCAATAAACTACCTAAAATTTGGTACCAGAAACCCGGGAGAGTCCATTTGTCATTTTTCTGTTTGACAATACTCTGCAAATTATTAATATCTGCTTTGGATTTTTCAGCTATAACTACATCATGCAAAGCCTGTGAACGGGAAAGAGGCCGCTCCTGTCTCCTTTGGTGTGTCCTGTTCTTTCTACCCATTCGCTGCTGCAAACTTGACAGCATCTCCAAGGTTCTACAGTTTCGTGAGTTGTATTTCAATTTATTCTCTTTATCATGGCTCCTACTGAAAAAGATGAAACTCTCATTGCTAGACGTTCTTCCTAGAAAGGGCAACTCACTAGATTCAGAAATTTTATCAACAAGTTAAATCCCGCCGAGTGTGATTTAGACATCTTGACACATCGCCTTAAGTTGTACGAACGGTCTTATGATTATTACGATCAAATTCAAACCGAGATTGAATCCGCTTGCCCAGAACTTCAATCGGATCGGGACGAGGTCGAACCCTTGTACTTTGAAGGGTTTGCAAAGGCCCACCAACTGATCCGCAATATCTCAGAACCGGACACTAGGGTCATCAATCCGGCCCAGTTCGCACCCGCTTCAGTTCACAAGAACAAACCGAAACCGTTACTTCCTAAGATAAGCCTACCGCACTTCTCAGGCAAGGAAGGTGAATGGTATTCTTTTTATGAACTTTACTGCTCCCTAATTCATGAAAATACTGAGATACCTGATATTCATAAATGTTATTTCCTTCGTGTGTCTTTGGAAGGTGAGGCCTTAGCCTTAGTGGAGTCACTGCCTTTAAGCGCAGATAACTACCATATCGCCTTTTATCTCCTTAAAGAGAGATATGGCAATTTACGTTTGAGTGTAGCTCGCCACATACGCTGTCTCTTCAACCTACCAGCCGTCAAACCTAATGACGTCACCTCTTTAAGAGACCTCTTAGACTCTATACAGTGGATTGTTAGAGCATTATACCAACTTAAGCAGCCTGTCCAAACATGGGACACCATACTCATTCATCTGGCTACATCAAGATTCGATTTTTCAACTTTAAAGGCTTGGGAAATTGAACTCGCTCGCAAGGAAGAATTTTCCTTCGAACACTTAATCTCGTTTCTTAACAGCCGATGCCAAGTCCTTACAGCACTCGCATTTCAGTGCGAAAAGGTCGAAATGAATCATCAGTCTCACATTTTTGAAAAAAAACTTGCTTCTTCAAAGGGACATCAGCCCCCATCTGTCGAGAACAAGCAAACCCGTTCTTCTTTCAATCATTCAAGAGAACATATCAGGCCGCTTAACAAATCGTTAAAATGCACGCTCTGTAAAAAGCTTCACACATTGTATTTGTGCAAATCTTTTAAAGAATTGTCTGTCGAAGATCGAAGGAAGTTTGTCTTCAATAGCAAACATTGTTTCAATTGCTTGTCACCTAAGCATTCTTCTTCAAACTGTACGTCATCCAATCTCTGTTTTCATTGCAAAAAACCGCATCATTCTTTATTGCACGTTCACGATAAATCGAGGTCATCAGTACCTGCCTCTTCAAGCTCCTTGCAGAGCCGCTCCGAACAAACTAATGCTTCTTCCTGCATTTCTAACGCCGAAACTTCTCACAGTGCGCAAACCCTTTTGACCACTGTACAATTCGAAATCCAAGATAAATTTGGAAATTGGTTTAGAGCCCGTGGTCTTCTCGATTCTGCTTCAACTCATAACTTTGTTTCGCAATCGTTGATTAAAAAACTAGGTCTTTCGTCATCACCGACTTCTATCAATGTGACCGGCATTGACAATTTGAAAACTCAAGTCTTGCAGTCTTCAAAATTGAAAATCAGAGACGTTTGCCAAAGAAACACCAATCTTAACATAAACTGCCTCATTCTTACCAGTATTGGCAAAGACACTCCTAGCAGCGCTATTAATACTTCCAGTTTAAAGATTCCTTCGCACTTAAGGTTAGCTGATCCTCAGTTTAATGCTCAAGGTCCCATTGATGTACTTTTCAGTGCCAATGTTTTTTGGAAGTGCCTTCGCAAACAAACACGTAAGTTATCTTCAACCGTGGTCGCCAGAGACACCGATTTTGGTTGGGTTATTACTGGTGAAATCAAACATACCAGTGTTCAAACCAAAGCGCAATGTCATTTCGTTACAGCTGACATAAATCTCATTTCTGAAAAAGAAAACGCTCATGTTTCAGATCTCAATATTTTTGAAAAACACTTGTCGAAACGATGTCTTATCGTGAACAACAACACTACCTCTGTAAGTTGTTTAAATAATTTTGCGTTATTTCCGCATAAGATGGCAATTCAAGTTCGCCTTGCTTTGTGTTACTTCGTTTACCTTCTCATGTCATTTTTTATAGCAGGTAATTGCTTAAACTCTTTCTCGAAAACTATCTTCCCCTTGTGTAAAACCATGGCTATCAGTCTCCATCACTTTGCTGTAAGCCATGTTTCACTTCTTTCGTTATTTAGAAGGATGGCCACGGTCGGCTCCTCCCTCCTTCCTCACAATTGGAAGCCGCTTTTGAAACCGCTTGAAAATCTGAATTCCCTAACATCAAGAATAACTATTCTTATGCATAACTTCCTTCTCAATGTCCCGGCTTCACTTCCTATTTCGGAAGAATCAAGCTTTTTCCTGTCGAAAATTGTCGGATTCCGTGATCCTCTAAATCATGCGAAATTGATTTCCTACTCTGTTTCATACGGCTTTAAATTGTTTGTTCACGTCCAAGTTACGATTGACTGCATGCCGTCCAACCTGAATATCTGCTTTAAGTTACAGCTGATTCAACTAGTGTTGTTTGTGTACTTTGAACTGCTTGTTTTTCAAACTTGTTTGTATACAAGCCCGAGTAAGGTCAAGTCACTGTCTATTTCCTGTACGCTTGCCAAAGTTCAAAGCAAGTTTCTCTTATCTCAACTCTGGCTGATTGCCAACCATTGTCTAGTGAGTCGCTCCTGCAAGTACAGAAGCCGTTCACCTACTTCCCAAAATAAACTTGTTCCGCTTAAGGACTCTTTCAGCTATTTATATGCCTTATCTCGTTGTACTATGTGGGTCAAGGCCGCGCTTGCTTTTGTCTTCCACTTACTCACGCTCGTATTCTACAATTGCTTCGATTCTTGTCTCGTAACATCGTCGCATATCCTTTACGCGCTTATGTATTGTACTTTGCTTACATATTTTGCGATTTTAATTTTCATTGATGAACAAACTTGTTTTTTCTTGTCGTCACATTCGATGTGTTTTTGCATTTATACTTGTTATGTCACGTTTCTCGCTGACTTAAGTATTTTTCTGAGTAACCCCTTTGATGCTTATTGTAACTTAAGGTCATTGTTTATGGCTACTAGGTTGTTACCTATGGCGTTCTTGCTTTCTACTCGCATAGTTCCTTTGTTTATTTGGTATATTCTTATACTTAATAGATGTACTTGTTTCTATATGCTTTGTTTAAACTTGTCAATTCTCCTTTCGCATCGTATCGTAATCTTTACTAGTGCTTTTTTTTCCCTCAGCTTCTAGCTATTTTTTGATTGAAGTTGTTAATTCTCGTTTTTTAACTCCGCTTTCTAATGACCCTGATGACCTCCTTCCACTTACACCTGGTCGCTTCCTTACACGCACTTCTCTCTCTGCCCCTCCTCCCCCTCCTAATTCTTACAGGGATTCCAATCTACCCATCACTTGGCGTAAACTTGAAGCCCTCCGTAATTCTTTTTGGAAGAGATGGAACTTGGAATATTTAACTTCCTTGCAACGGAGGCAGAAGTGGTTTCTTTCCAGTCCCGATATTAAAGTGGGGGACTTGGTCTTGGTTAGGGATGTTACTCCCCCTCTAGTCTGGACCTCCGGTAGAGTAACCGAGTGTTATCCTGGAAGAGATGGGAGAGTCAGGGTGGTCAAAATCTTGACCACTAATGGTCAGATCATAAGACCACTTCTCTTCAATTACTTTATCACTCTTAAATGTTTAATTGCTTATTTGTGCTCTGTTGGTGTTTGCCCCTCCCAGTATGGTGTATTCTTGGAATACACGGTACGAGAGATTATAATTTTCAATGCTTTTGCATGTTCTTTCCTTCCTCTTTGTCAAACACCAACAGTGATCTTCTGTTTTCTCTTAGGGGTTCAGGTCGCTTATATCTTTTATGAGTTTGTTCCAGATATATATTCTATGACCCACCTAGCGTCATATAGCAGCGAATATCTGAAGCTCTTCAACTCTTCCTCGTGCAAGAGGAATTCCTTCTCCATCTGGCCACCAGATTTTGCTGCCATCGCCAGCTATTATCTCCATGAGCAAGAGAACTACGTCTACTTTTTTACTCACCATGCTGCGCTAGTATCGCTTGTTATCAACTCTTTGAAGACCAGCTCAGCAAGAGAAGATCATTTTTTGTTGTAACATTGGCAATGCTTATATGTTCTCCTTTTGTCTCCTACCCCTCACTCTTTTCCCCTTCCTTGGACCCTCCGTGCTCCGTTGAGCAGGTCTCACTTCTCAGTCGGCAGTTGACTCGATCAGTTAAGGCTCCTCTCGAGCCAGCCTCCTCAAACCAAGAGGCATACTCTCTTCTACGCCATGTTGGCAAAGTAGTTATCGTCATACGGAACTTCGCCTTCAACATGAAATCAAGATAAGTACCATCTTAAAGTTTTAACCTCATCTTCATGGTTTTAACTTTCACGTGCTTTTAACGATACTTTTATAGACAGTGTGAGATTATTTTATTTTGGGGCAAAAAATATTCTTCGTGGGATTTGCCATGTTGAGCTTTTGTTCGTACAAGCCAACCTTACTAGAAAAGAGCTTTTCTTAAGCTATTTAAATGAGAAATCCTCTCGCTACGTGGGATATTATCTAATACCCGCTGTCTATAATTCACCAAGCTAGTTCCTCCGTTGGATTTACATTAGCCCATTTTTCTACTAAGATCGTTCTGGAACCTTCCAGATCTTTTACTTTTTCTGCAAGTCCTGCCGTCATGTATTTCTCACTTATTTGTGAGAATGCTATTTAAAATTGAAGAATCTTACTTCTAAATTACTACAATAGTGAATTTTCGTCCACCGCTGGAATGTTCTATGGCACATTCAATTGTAACTAACAACTTTCTCAAGAAATAGACTCTCACCTATATAGTGCAATCAGTTATTTCCATAATTGCAATAAATTTCTTTCTCATAAACTTTAGTGTTTCTATAGTGAACTTTGCATTCATCTTTACAGACTACAGTGATAACCAGTGCTTGCTCCACGTTTCTACCGCGTCGCGATCGTCCGTTTACATTAGATACGGCCATGAACATTGATTCTATATCCCAATGATCTTTCCTCAACCTTCCACTAACAACCCATATTAATAAAATTGTAACTTTTCTAAAAGGTGTCACTCACGAAGTGCCCTTCCAACTTTGCTAGTTTAACATTAATTAAATTCTGTATAATTACGTGTGTGACACACGATTCAAATTCACATTGTTCCTTTCCTATAATCAGGGAAAACAATTCTTTAAACTCTTGAGCGAGTCATGTTCAGGTTTCACGAAATGGAAACTGTCCCATTTGGCTAGTGATTCCTACTCAAACTTGGGAAGTCTAGAACCTTCCTTTAACTTTCTTCAGGTTTCACAGTAAGTGACCTGCCCTTATTTGCATAATAACCAACGTTAATTCTGTATAAATATAAGAAGTTGTAGGAACTTCTATCTTATTCTTCATGTTTTTCTTATTGTTATTTTCGAAGTTGTTACTTTCTCTAGAACATTCTCTCAAGAATTTCTTAAAGTACACTCTTTGTACTAAATTTAAATGTTTAAACTTTAATTACTACACATGTCTTTTTATTTTCGTATAAAGATTTTAGAAACATGTAAGGTTTCAAACCTCATAAATTGTCAATTGCCTGGAGCAATCGTTTAATGTGAGGAGGTCTGCGACCCCATTTCTTAAAAAAGTTTAAATGAACTATGTTTGTCAAAATTATATTACATGCTTGTTAATTTCCTCAAACTTCTTTGCATTGTTTAATAAATTAAATATTGGTTTTGGATTCATAATATCGAAAATACAACGGTTAAGCAAGATCCTGTCTTCCCTGACTCTTCCCAAGTGTATGCCATCGTTAATACAGAACAAATCTGCTATTATTTGTATTGCCACACTATCACCCTTCCCTATAGTACTTTCATGCATGCTTGGGAGGAAATACACTAAAGCCTTTCTCTGGCAAACCGCCAAAGTCTTAGCTGCGGTTCCCGTCAGCTTCGACCAAGCTCGTACCCACTTTAGGTATCCGAGAACGGATTTGCGGTGACAACCGCTTCTAAGTGTGTTTAAAGTTAAACTTATTAATTTTGTGGGACTCTCCTCCTATCTTTCTATCCTTTTTCTACAATCCAAAATCTACTTCCTTTTCTTAATCATCTTCCCTTGGTGGGTGGGTTATTCCTCAGCCAATAAACTACCAACAAGGTTTAGACGTGCGTGTCCGATAGGGCATGTATCTGGATAAATCTGGTACAGACCAGGTTCACTACGCTTCAAGACCAACGATAAATGTAAGCCACATTTTGACTTTATATTATTCCTAGCTAATTGGAACAAACTAATTTTCTGCAGATGACCAACACATTTGTTTTTTCTTCGTATTTAAATCTTGCAATGATTTACGCAAGACATATTAGAGTTATTCTGAGTATTTTCAGCACTCAGAACAGTTTAGGATCGATGACCGAGCAGAACGAGCATTTATGTGAATGTTTCATATTTTTTGATAATCACGGTAATCAGCCGATGTAACTGTAGAAGTTAATAATTATTTTCTTGAGAAATGGATATTTTATCCATATTCGAAGAATCGAACATGTGGATTCTCACATAATGAGATAATAATTAAACACATTTAAAATAATATAACTACTACTAATAATAATAATCCACTAATAATAATAATAATGATTTTCATAACTTTTCTAAATAATTCTTGGATCTTATATTTTCTAATAATCACATTTGTTGAGAGAGTGCTTATGAAGTAGTTTAATCATTTCTAGTTTGGAACAGGTGATTTTCCGAAGGAGAGTGGTTAGCGCAAGCCCGCATTCAACCAACATTACAGTTCTGGTTGAACAGTTAATATTTGCAATGAGTAAAGTATATTTTTCAGATAACACGGAGAGGCATGAAACGGGAAGCAAATGTTATTTGTATCAATTAGGATATTTTTGTATTTATATAAAATCATGACGTAAATACACATTCGAAAGTGAAATAAAGATTATCATAAGTATGGTAACTTCACGGGTTGAACTGAATGGTAAAATAAAATAAACTTGAAAGTTTATTAATCTTCCAGTGTTGATAACAAGCAGAGGCTTAATTTATTGTATAAATTTTGGGAAGAAAATTTATGTGTGTGGAGTAGTTGAGATGCCATTCCCAGGTACGCATGTTTAAGTCGCAGGAATGAGGAGGTTTTTATTCGAGCATCAATCAAATAGCAGGTTCGATGACTCAGTGTTAAAGAAGGAGTATTGGAACTACACATTGCGTCGTATGAATGACCCAAAAGTTATTTCTTAAAAACCATCAGTTCTTATTTCAACCTTGTTTACGGATTCCATTAAGACTTTGATTTTGCTAGAACCCGGATTTGTCATGAAAGTATTTTATTCTTCTTCAGAGGAAGACCTTTGCCGTTGTTGTTGGAATGTTGTGTTCTTACACAAATAATAGAATGGGCCACTGCCAATTAAAAATAATTCTATAACCACGAATAATTTGAAGGATGTTTTCAATCCTAGTGCCATGAACTAAATGAATTTATTATGAAGCTAAAATTCTTATTTCCGCATTCTGTCGAAGAATTGCAAGTTGTGAAAGTTACTTAAAAGGCCACAAATATAAATATTTTTCTTAATAATGATTCCAAGTGGAGAATGGAATAGTTGAATGGTCCTAAAATTTATTGATCAAGTTGATGATTCAGAAATCATATATTTTGTTAGGAACTTGAAGTTCATAATCGAGTCACTTCTCGAAACGTTTAATGTCAGAAGAACATTTAATTTTCTTGTGCTTCGCACAGTTCTTCGATGCTATGCTCAAAGGTCAAATACTTTTCAGATGTTGTTATTAATATGTGTACATAATTTGTGTTGATTCAGAGATAATAATATTTTTTGACAGTATTTTTTTTGAAACTGGAAAAATAAGTGAAAGTTAAAAATTCTATGAACAATTATTCTACGAGTGTTAATATTATGTAAAAATTCAACCAGTGAACTACAATATTTTCAGTAAAGACAATTAAATTTGAACTGGATTTAATCATAAATAATGGATATAATTTTGGAACACAGTCTACAGGACTGATAATCAGACTTGTGTTTCCAAAGATAATTGTCCAATGTGTTGGAAAATTTCTGTACATTGTGTAAATAGTAATGTGGGTCGCCACACGTGAATGATGCTGCTTTGAGCATTTTATTTTTGCAGTTAATTTTAAATTCAGAATAAAATGAGATAATTTTACATGATGTGTTATGCCCAGTTGAATCTCCTTCTATCCTTATTGTTGCATTGAGCCAAAAATCAGTAAAGCATTTTTTTCATTTGATGTCGTTTTTGCGATTAGCTTTAAACCATCTGGCGCCCCGGGATATTTTGACTCTCGTGCTGACTGATTCTTGGTAAAATGCATATGTGGTCGTGCGGACTCCGGTCTAAACGGGCCCATAAAATAAGATAGAGAGAGAAATGGCTTCGAACGTGGGGATCGATTTAGACACGGTCAATCGCATGCCGATTTAAATTGTGATAATTTTTATATAGATATTTTGGGAGTTGAGAGATGTCTGGTTTGGATGAATAAATTAGTAGGAAACCCAATTAGTGGGGAAAATTAAAAATTTAACTGGGTTAATAATTAGAATGGGTTTGATTATTTTTGATAATGGCTTAACCATTAGGGCGTCAAGTAAATTCAGTAGTAAACGTTCGATGACTGGACATACGCATTATTAGAATCCAGGTGGAGGATATTTGAGAACTTGCATATTTTTCTTGTGATATTATGGTAAATGTAATTCGTATAAATAGAGAATTTTGTTTTTCCATCACGTCGACATTAGGACAAATCTCATTTTATTAGAGTGTTCCAATTAGCTATTCATATTTCTTGTTCTAGTTATAAGCTTGTGTCTGCCGACATGTATACCCCTAAGTTTTGAATAATAATTGAAAATTATGGAAGAGATGATGAGGATGATGAGGAGTTTGGAAGAGAGTTCCAAAGAAGCTGGACTGCGTGTAGCAGCCATTATGAAAGAAAATACAGTGGCTTTGGAAAAGAAACTTAAAGAAAATTCTGATTCTTTAGAAAATAAACTTAAAGAAAGTTTAAATGAAAAACTTAAGGAAAATTCTGATTCTTTAGAAAATAAACTTAAAGAAAATTCTGATTCTTTAGAAAATAAACTTAAAAAAAGTTTAAATGATAAACTTAAAGAAAGTTATGATTCTTTAAAAGATAACTTGAAAGAAAATTTAAATAATAAATTTAATTCTATGGAAAATAAATTTAAAGAGAATTCCGAAATTTTGAAAATGTCACTTGAGAGTAAAATGACTAAATTATGCGAAAAAACACATGTGCTCGAAACTTCATTAGCCACTAACGCAAGTTTAATGGACGATAAATTTCGCGATGCCGTTCTAAGATCCCAAAGCTTAGCTGATAGGATAGAACATGGTCTTAGGAAAGTTGGTGAAGACATGATCAACCTAGAAGTCAGAGTGAAGAAAGAGAGCAATGAGATGGCAATTATAGTTGTTCAACGTTTTACAGAACAATTCAAAGAACTCGTAATGGGAGAAATAAGAGAAGGTGTAATTAATGAATTACAAACTGAAATTAAAACCACAGTTATCGATGAAATTAAAGACACACTCAAGCTGGAAAACCAAGAGGGAGTCAAGGAAATTAGGGAATCTTTGTCATCCCATATTCAAGTAATTTCCAAAGATATTCAAGCAACTCAGAAGGACATATCAGATGTGACAGGGTCGTTGAAAAGTCACGAGGCTGTTATGAACCAGATATCCACTGATGTCAAGGAGAACTGTAAGGAAACCGAAGCAATTAGAAAAATGGCAGAAGAAAACCATAAGGAAATTGAGGCTATGAAAACCCAAATCAAGGACGAGAAACAGTCTGGCCATCTGTTGAAAATGTCAAGTATAAGGGGAGAAGAACAGATACAGATAAACCTAGGAGCAGCTAGAGAAACTGATAGTCAAAGACAGGATGAGGTCAGGACAGTATTTCAATCCAACCCCATAACTGTATTCAAGAATGTAGAGGATAAGCCTTCTAAATTTTCAGGGAGAGATTCTGTGACACACGTAGAATTCTTGAGAGAAGCAGGTAAAAATGATTCCAAAATCCCTAAGGAAAGACAGATCCGAGTGATAGGGAAATTTTTGGAAGGTCCTGCACTTCTTTGGTTTAGAGCTTTTAGGTCCACTCTCACCAATTTTGAGGAGTTTTCCCGTGGGTTATTAAAAAAGTTTTGGTCCCCGGAAACACAACAGCAAGTCAGAGCAGAATTATATTCAAAGAGATTCTCGACGTCACAGCCTACTCGATACTCTACGTACTTTTCTGGACAGCTTTCTAAACTACAACATTTAGATCCGCCGATGCCAGATAATGAATTAATTACCGCAATAATACGTCAGTTTCCAGCAGATGTCCAAAGAACTTTGATCGCTGCTGACATTTATAGTATGGAGCAATTTGACGAGGTATTGCAGAAACTTGATCACACGAACGCTCAATTCTTCCATCAGAAGGGAGGAAAGAATAACAACGCTGTGTACGCTGTTATGGCCGACAGTTATTCCCAAACACCTCGAGAGATTCGAGAGGGGCGAGAAGAGAAAACGCCGAGGGAAGAGTGCGATAAAAGAGGATGGAATCAGTACAATAACATACAGTTACAAGCCTTATGCGAGACCGGATGGTGGATATCGATATAATACTCGATGGAGAAGGCCAAGGGATAATCAAGGAAGGTACCAGGAAAGAAGGTACTATGGTAGAAACAATAACTACAATAACAGAGGGAATGTGAATACTCGTCAGTCCAATGAAGAGTTCAATAAGGAGACGAGGAAGAACTTGGAAGAAAGACACCAAGAAAACTTGCAGTTCTTGGAACAGAAGCCCAATGAACCAGGTCCATCGGGATCACAACAATCCCGGGGAAATGGAAAATAAAAAAAAACAACTTCGAATTCACAGTAGAAGATATAATTTTAAACACTTTCACTTCCAGGATTATTAAATGGCAAGCAGAGGATGATGACTTAATTCAACACAATGACGAACGGAAAGAAATGGGTACAAGAATTAAAATGCCAATCATATCATGCGAAGTATTCGGTATGCCTGTCGATACTTTAATTGATACTGGGGCTATGCTTTGTCTTGTGAGCGAGAAGCTTTATATTCTGTGGAAGCTCAAAGAGAATTTAGAGGAGATTCCAGTATCAGGAATTAAAATCCAAGGAATAATACCCAACAAAATATCCCTGTGTAAAACACAATTATACTTATGTGTTACTATTTGAGGACATGATTTCCTACATGTGTTTGTAGTAATGAAGGACATGGCTTTTGACGTGATATTGGGAGCGGATTTCATTCAGAAATATCAAGCAGTGATAGACATGAAGACAGAGACGATCAGATTCAAGAATACCGAAGAGATAAACTTCGAGGGAAAAGAAGAGGAAGACATCGAGGGAGATGCTCAATGGTCTCTGATTTTTCATGAAGCTGAAGGAAGAGAAGTCTACACTGAGAAGGAGTCCCCAGAGCTAGGAAAAATTTTGGAAGAGTATCACGATATTTTTGATATTAAACCTGGTGAAATTAAAGATTTTGAATATCGTATTCGTGTAAATGATGATGCACCTTTCCATACTAAATTGTATCCGGTAGCGGAAAAGCATCGAGAAAGGGTAAAAGTGCTTATCAAAGAGATGGAAAGTAACAATGTGATTGAAAAGTGCACTACATCTTATGTCAATCCATTAGCAGTAGTGTCTAAACAAGATGGAAGTCTGAGACTATGTTTAGACGCGCGAAATTTGAATTCAAGATTACTGCCAGAGTATGACAGACCACCAATCATTAGGGAACTGTTAAGGAAATTCCAAGGCAAGGTCTGGTTCTCTAACATTGATCTCACTTCGTCCTACCACCACATTAGGCTTAGTGAAGATTCCAAAAAGTTTACAGGATTTATGTTTGACCTGCAGACATATGTATTCCGCCGTCTACCATTTGGGGTCAAAACATCTGGATCTGTTTTGATCAGAGCACTGGAACAAAACTTGAGTCCTGAAGTAAAAGAGATAGCAATTCGTTACATAGATGATATCCTAATTGCATCTGAGACTAAGGAGGAACATTTATTACATCTTCAGATGTTATTCGCAGATTTGAGAAAAGCGAACTTTAAAGTAAACCTTCGAAAATGTCAGTTCTTTCGGAAGGAAATAAAATTTTTGGGCCACATTTTGGATGGTGAAGGATACCGTCCCAATGAGACAAAGATACAGGTGATTGCAAATTTCCCTAGACCTACTAGAGTGAAGAATGTCCGCAGTTTTCTCGGAACAAGCCAATTCTTTGCAGGGCATTGTCCAAGCTTCACCAAGACGGTTGCTCCATTGCAGGAATTATTAAAGAAAGGAAACAAATGGAAATGGAATGAAGATTGTGAACAATCATTTCAAGATGCCAAGAGGTTATTGGTAAACAGCGTGAAATTAGAGTATCCTGACTTTACCAAGAATTTCATCATAGAATCTGATGCATCCACCGTAGGGATTGGCGCTATTCTTCTTCAAGAAGATGACGATCACAAGAGACGTTACCTGGCGTTCATAAGCAGGAAACTTCGTCCATCAGAAAGGAATTATTACACCACAGAGTTAGAAGCACTTGCTGTAATCTTCGCGTTGGAGTCGTGGAAGAAAATGTTAATTGGACATTCAGTAATTGTGAGGACTGATCACCATGCATTGGAGTTTATCTTGAGAACAAACTTTGCCAGTGATAGGATAACTAGATGGTCACTTTTTATTCAACAATTCAACCTAGTTATTGAACACACTCCTGGAAAGTTGAACGTTGGAGCTGATTTATTGAGTAGAGCAGTGGAGTCTACATCTAAGGTTTTTCAAGTTAACCTGACGCAGGAGGATGAGGATACCTTGAGAAGGTTAAGATTGTTGCATTTATCCCAGAGGAGAGACCGACGTTTTAGAAACATTTTTCGTTTTCTACAGGGAGACATGGATCCAAATGATGATGATATTGTGGAAGTAAACAACAATGGAAGCTATGAAATCGCCAATACACGAACTGGTAAAATCGTGGGAACTTATAATGCAGCGAATTAGAAGATTTATTATTCAAGAACCAGATGATTTAATGTGTAGATTGGAAAAATAAAAATTGTTAATTTTTTATTTTTTGCTAGGTGTGGGGTGGATGTGCCCGACTCTAGGAATGGGTATTCCAAGATTCAGACACCTAGATATCAAGGGAAAGGCTACAGCCGCTTTTGAAAGTTGAGATATTTGAATATCGCGCTCCATTACTTCTAGAAGGGAATGGAAATTTTATGCAGCCAAGAGCATGTCAAGTGACGTAGCGAGTAGTAGCAGAGGTCGAGACTATTTGTTGATTAAATAGTTAGCCATGGAGTAGAGACTTGAGACTTGGATCAGATTACTGGCACGGCCAAATGAAAGAGAATGCACTTAGTATCAAGTAAATCGGACCAGGGATACCGGAGATATGAGGATTTCCATATTTCAGCGTGATTCAGCGTGGACCTGACCGTTTTGAATAAAAGCCGGCCGGCCCAAGCAACATCAGCTCACTTCGAACCAAGCTCTTGCATGACAAGGTGCTGCCACGCTGAGCCAAGGCACATGGTTGCCGGATCTACGCAGAAGATATCTTTAAATTGTGATAGTCACAAAAGTGCTGCGCTACATGTGGAACATAGTAAGTTTCCGGCAGAGAGAATCACTAAGGTGATTGTTATTTTTCTACGGACACTGGTGAAATATTTTATTTCTATATGGACATATGCTAGACTTTGTCTAGAAAGTACTTTGTTACAGTCCAGTAATAATAATTCAATACTTGGATATTTTAGTCCAATTAGTCAGTTTCATAATTTGTAACTTGATAACCACTCCGATCTTTCAGTATATTGAAGGCCAGTCTATCACGGTGTTGTTCATTAGCCAACGAAGGGAAACTATATGTTGCTTCGCGCATGATAGATGGTGATAAGCCATGCCCAGGCAACGATCTTCAGAACAGCCGTTGATTGGTTTAGACTGTCAGTGTTTTCTTGTACTGAAAAGATTACCGTGAGTTATGTTACAACTGACATATTTCAGAATAGATCACTTGGATCTGACCCCATTTAAGCAAAATGCTATGGAGTTAATTGAAGCCAATATTAAAATGGATCAGCAGTTACTTCAAATTTCAAGAAATATTTCCACTATGTCGTGTTAGACAGATTGTGGGTATATAATGGCGGCCGATACAAGGATTAGACGTGCGTGTCCGATAGGGCATGTATCTGGATAAATCTGGTACAGACCAGGTTCACTACGCTTCAAGACCAACGAGAAATGTAAGCCACATTTTGACTTTATATTATTCCTAGCTAATTGGAACAAACTCATTTTCTGCAGATGACAAACACATTTGTTTTTTCTTCGTATTTAAATCTTGCAATGATTTACGCAAGACATATTAGAGTTATTCTGAGTATTTTCAGCACTCAGAACAGTTTAGGATCGATGACCGAGCAGAACGAGCATTTATGTGAATGTTTCATATTTTTTGATAATCACGGTAATCAGCCGATGTAACTGTAGAAGTTAATAATTATTTTGTTGAGAAATGGATATTTTATCCATATTCGAAGAATCGAACATGTGGATTCTCACATAATGAGATAATAATTAAACACATTTACAATAATATAACTACTACTAATAATAATAATCCACTAATAATAATAATAATGATTTTCATAACTTTTCTAAATAATTCTTGGATCTTATATTTTCTAATAATCACATTTGTTGAGAGAGAGCTTATGAAGTAGTTTAATCATTTCTAGTTTGGAACAGGTGATTTTCCGAAGGAGAGTGGTTAGCGCAAGCCCGCATTCAACCAACATTACAGTTCTGGTTGAACAGTTAATATTTGCAATGAGTAAAGTATATTTTTCAGATAACACGGAGAGGCATGAAACGGGAAGCAAATGATATTTGTATCAATTAGGATATTTTTTTATTTATAGTAAATCATGACGTAAATACACATTCGATAGTGAAATAAAGATTATCATAAGTATGGTAACCTCACGGGTTGAACTGAATGGTAAAATAAAATAAACTTGTAAGTTTATTAATCTTCCAGTATTGATAACAAGCAGAGGCTTGATTTATTGTATAAATTTTGGGAAGAACATTTATGTGTGTGGAGTAGATGAGATGCCATTCCCAGGTGCCCATGTTTAAGTCGCAGGAATGGGAGGTTTTTATTCGAGCATCAATCAAATAGCAGGTTCGATGACTCAGTGTTAAAAAAGGAGTATTGGAACTACACATTGCGTCGTATGAATGACCCAAAAGTTATTTCTTAAAAACCATCAGTTCTTATTTCAACCTTGTTTACGGATTCCATTAAGACTTTGATTTTGCTAGAACCCGGATTTGTCATGATAGTATTTTATTCTTCTTCAGAGGAAGACCTTTGCCGTTGTTGTTGGAATGTTGTGTTCTTACACAAATAATAGAATGGGCCACTGCCAATTAAAAATAATTCTATAACCACGAATAATTTGAAGGATGTTTTCAATCCTAGTGCCATGAACTAAATGAATTTATTATGAAGCTACAATTCTTATTTCCGCATTCTGTCGAAGAATTGCAAGTTGTGAAAGTTACTAAAATGGCCACAAATATAAATATTTCTCTTAATAATGACTCCAAGTGGAGAATCGAATAGTTGAATGGTCCAACAATTTATTGATCAAGTTGATGATTCAGAAATCATATATTTTGTTAGGAACTTGAAGTTCATAATCGAGTCACTTCTCGAAACGTTTAATGTCAGAAGAACATTTAATTTTCTTGTGCTTCGCACAGTTCTTCGACGCTATGCTCAAAGGTCAAATACTTTTCAGATGTTGTTATTAATATGTGTACATAATTTGTGTTGATTCAGAGATAATAATATTTTTTGACAGTATTTTTTTTTGAAACTGGAAAAATAAGTGAAAGTTAAAAATTCTATGAACAATTATTCTACGAGTGTTAATATTATGTAAAAATTCAACCAGTGAACTACAATATTTCCAGTAAAGACAATTAAATTTGAACTGGATTTAATCATAAATAATGGATATAATTTTGGAACACAGTCTACTGGACTGATAATCAGACTTGTGTTTCCAAAGATAATTGTCCAATGTGTTGGAAAATTTCTGTACATTGTGTAAATAGTAATGTGGGTCGTCACACGTGAATGATGCTGCTTTGAGCATTTTATTTTTGCAGTAAATTTTAAATTCAGAATAAAATGAGATAATTTTACATGATGTGTTATGCCCAGTTGAATCTCCTTCTATCCTTATTGTTGCATTGAGCCAAAAATCAGTAAAGCATTTTTTTCATTTGATGTCGTTTTTGTGATTAGCTTTAACCCATCTGGCGCCCCGGGATATTTTGACTCTCGTGTTGACTGATTCTTTGTAAAATGCATATGTGGTCGTGCGGACTCCGGTCTAAACGGGCACAGTACTCCTACTTAATTACAAATTTAAAACATCCTACAATCAATATATGGTAGGACGAGATTCTTGGAATCTCGAGGGTGAACGGTCACTAAGCTGCAAAGAGCGCCAGTATCTAACTAGTAGCACTAGCCTTTCAGATTATTACAGACAGAAAGTCGAGATGTTCTACAAAAAATCGAACAGGCAAACGAACAAGTGCCTGCAAATTTATTCATCAAAATAGGGACACTTCGAGTCCAAACACACCTACATTCACACGTTACAATTATTACACAAAAGTAATTTAAGATAAGTAGTATATTTCAGATAAAATGAAAACCTAGTGAGCTTCCTGTCACTAATTATCAGTCCTAATGACTAAAACACAGAGAAACTTATTTCTCCCAGCTTTTAAAATGAAATATTTAAAAATAAAATGTAGTCACACTTGTGGCTCATACTGTACTCATTGTACTTGTAAATCTTGTCTCACGCAATCGTTAAACATTCATGCCCTATATGATACATTCCATAATGACATTTGTTTAAACCGAAACTCCACACATTTTAAATAACCGTAAAAACAATCCTATTATTATTATATACAAGTATATACAATATTATCGCTAGGTACTCGATATTTGTTTGATCCCACTGACCCTTCTTGTTGCATTACACTTTCGTCAGTTCTAATAATGAAAACTTCTACTTGAATGTAATTTCCTTGTTATCTTTCACTTCCAAAACTCATAGTGTTTCAAGCAATGAAGCTAAAAACTGCTCGGTATAGACAGATCCTTTAATACAAATTTAATAGGACAAGACGGACATATAACCGACAACTCTTCGGTTCCTCACATCCACGTAATATAATACGCTACTCCAACAGTTACTTATTATGTTCATCGCATCTTTTAACATATTACTCCTCGACAACTTGGTCGGAACTCATTTATACATTCGCATTGCTTTCTATACTTCTATAGGAACATCATAATATTTTACCACAAAACACAAGTTGGCGTCTTCACCTACGCTTTCGTATTGTTTTCCTGTACACGCAAAATAATAAATAATCCTATTTCTGTGAACACTCTAATTATCCACGAAATTCAGTAATTTTACTTATAGATTTCAAATTAAAATTCTTCTATCTTTTATACATTCAATTCCTCTCACATTTACTTAAACACCTCTTATATTTTCGTTACTGTTCCTTTCTAATACATTTTCTGTCATAACATCATTTAAAGTATTTCAGTATGCGATCTTATTAACCTGCTATTATTTTATTGAACCAAAGTTCATAGAACTTTCTAAATTTAGAGAACGTTCTATATATTCTCGTCTTAATAAATAAAAATACGTTACATTACATCTCCTTTCTAGTATTTCGGTATTTATGCATATTATCTAACAAGTTTCTTTCATTTCTCACAACAATTCAATTACTTAAGTATTACTTTATACATTCCGTATTTTTCCGTACTCTAATATAGCGTTTTTCATCTGTGTCAATACATCAGATTGTTCAATGAGACGTCAACTTCACTAAAATCTGTTTTAAGGAAAACAAGTTCATTGTTGTTCTCAATAGAACTAATCAATAACTTATTTGTCTATGCAGAATTCAAATAAATCTCTGCCACGAAAATCATACACAGAAATATGTCTATAACGACTTTCTTCAAACAGAATAAAATATCAGAACTAAGGCATTTTTAAAACATTCCAATTAATTTAGCTAATACTAATACATTCATAAATAAACTCGCAATAACAAACAAAGACGATTGAAATTTCTAAATACGTCAAAATCCTAATGACGACGTTCCAAAAACAATTACTGGACTATTAAACAACTTTAACGATGCTATACTCTCAATTAATTCAATAAAATAGTTTCGAAAAATATATCAAATTTGCCACACAAAACTAGGTCAGGTCAAGGATATCTACGTTACTGATTTCAAACTACAATTATATTCGTTGGGTATTTTTACCTTCTGCCAGAATCTTTTTCAAAATCCGAATTGGACCTGAAATTCCCACGCAGCAGTCTCCTCGTACAGAAGCCTGCTAATCAGCTGACATAACGGGATCGGTAGTGGTTGCGTGCCAGACTGCATGCGGGACACCTGCTTGCTCCCCTCTCGACCGTTCAACAGCTGAGATCGTCTGCCGCTTCCTTCTCCGAGTCGGGACTAGAATCTCTCTGCATTCTTCTGAACCAGGGCGTTCCCTGCGATCGTCTTCTAGCGAACAGCATTCTTGTAGTTCTCTGTTGAATAGTTGTTGTTGTTGTTGTAGTTTATAGGTATATCTTTCGTTGTTATAGTAATACCTTGCAGTCGTAGATGCAATTGTGTTAATTCGGTGAAGCATGATGATAGGCTTCCACCGTCCTTGACAAAGCGGTGATATGCGGACTAAGTCATAGCCAGAATCCTCATATTGCAAATAGTTAGTTCCCCTTCATAATTTAGTGACTCTCCATGACAATCAAATAATATTTCATGTCAGATAACCTCGTTGACCCCAGTTCAAATAACATCTTCGTATTTTCCAATAGCAGTCTGAACTAAGTCGTTGAGTAGGGTTTCGTAGAATTTACTTAGTTTTCGAATAACTCTTGTATTTCTCGAAAAACGTTGCTTCTGCTTGACATTAATATCCCCACACCGTAGGTTGAATTCCCCTTGGATATTGCAATAAATTCTCTTCGTTTTCCTATCAATTGTGTTGCTTGCCTTTGTTGAATATAAATTTGACTTTCTGGTGTATTAATTTTTTTCGATACTCGTCTTCATCTTGACCCGGTGGCAATACTCTCCTCCCCGTCAAGTATTCGTCTGATAGCTAGGTCAACTTTTTCCAATTTCGACTAACATGTTTGTTCAAGTTCACAGACAAGTAGAGAACGACTTCTTCTGGCGGTCTCCTCACTCTGATAACAATTAAAAAATGGTTTTTTTTTGCATTCGACCTTGTAACTTTCTTTATCAATAAATATCTGTGTCATCGTTTCAAATCTCTTAATAATGTTTTCAACATCGGTTTTCATTTCTCGTTTTTTCTTTCCATTTCTGCCATTTAATTTCTTCTGATAGTTATTTTTCAATAATTAATTATATATTAAGAACCGCCAATATGTAATTTTGCTATTGGTCATTTTGCGGTCATGTGATGAAACTCCTTGCTTTACGCGGTCAAATCTCCCTTCTCGCACGCTTCAAAATCACCTTGACACGTGCCTCTCCAAAACTGGATGTTCCCAAGCGTCGCCCTCAGTAAACTCGCCAACTTCGCCAGTTTCCAGCATGTATTAAATCTCATTCATCTCCATGTTAATGAAATAACATTTTACATTTCCTAAAATTTTCTGTGCTAAAAGTATACGGAAAACTTTCAATTCAACACTAGCATTTGCTACAGTCCTGATACATACGAAGTACGTCCAGAATGTAAGTTCCGTTTGGTAATAACATTAAATTGTGTACAGATACAGAAAAAATATTTATTGCACAAAATTCTACAACCCTTAAACTACTTTTCCACATAACTGCCGAAATGTTGCAGGCATTTGTCGTAGCGTGGCACGAGTTTTTGTATACCATCTTCATAGACGTTTGCCGCCTGTGTCTTCAACTAGTTGTACGTTCCGCTGCAGCGCAGTTCCGCATATGCACGGCAGACGCTCTGTATCAAGGAGAAGAAACGTGGGCCATCTGGAGAGCGCTGTCAGCCACGTACGCGTTGTTGTGCATGTTTACTCGTACAATGTCGGTGTTGATTGAAAATCCCGCCGCTTGTGAAATCAGATCTGTGATTCGTTTTCTGAATGCTAGGAAAGTGAAACCCATTGAAATTTATCGGCAAATTTGCGAAGTGTATGGACAAAATGCGATGAGTGATTCAATGGTGAGAAGATGGGTCCGACAGTTCAATGAAGGACGTAGTGAAGTGAACGATGAAAAACAAAGTGGGCATCCATCTTTGGTTACAGAAGAACTGTTTCAATCGATTGATGACAAGATCCGGGAAAACCGCAGGTTTACAATTAGTGCTCTCGCTATGGAATTTCCCCAAATCCCACGATCACTAATTCGTGAAATTGTTACCGAAAAACTGAACTTTCGTAAACTTTGCCGACGTTGGGTACCAAAGATTCTTACGGAACATTACAAAACAAAGCGGATGGGTAGTGCACTTCAGTTTTTGACCCGTTACAATGAAGGCGGCGAAGAATTTCTGACACAGATAGTCACAGGACATGAAACTTGGGTTTCTTACGACACCCCTGAAAGTAAGTGGCAATCAATGGACTGGAGGCACACTTCATCCCCAGCAAAGGTTAGGCCGAAACAAATCATTACACCTCGGAAAATGATGTGCACAGTGTTCTGGGACTGAAAAGGCATCTTACTCATTGATTTCTTACCGCGTGGTCAAACAATCAACGTAGATGCTTACTGCGAGACACTTAGGAAATTGCGCCACGCAATACAGAATAAGCGCCGAGGGTTGCTATCAAAAGGTGTTGTTTTTCTTCACGACAACGCACGACCACACACTGCAAATGTGACGAAAAACCTCCTACAGGGATTTGGCTGGGACGTGTTTGACCACCCTCAGTACAGCCCTGACCTTGCTCCTAGCGACTTTCATCTGTTCACACATCTCAAGTCTTTCCTTGGCGGTCAACACTTCAACAATGACGACGAGCTGAAAGATGATGTTTCCAAATGGTTGAAGACACAGGCGGCAAACTTCTATGAAGAAGGTATCCAAAAACTTGTGCCACGCTATGACAAATGCCTGAAAAAGTTCGGCAGTTATGTGGAAAAGTAGTTTAAGAGGTGTAGAATGTTGTGCAATAAATATTTTTTTCTGTATCTGCACACAATTTAATTGTATTACCAAACGGAACTTACTTTCTGGACGTGCCTGGTATTACCATGCTGCAGATTGCCTAACCAGATACGTAACATTGGCGCTTTTGTTCTCAAGAGCTGTCGGTTCATATCCCGACACATACCATATCCTATGTCCTTTAAATTATGGGTTCAGTACTAAAGCCATGTGTTATATTAAAACTATCTTTATTGTAGGTTATTAACGTTGCACAAGAGCTCAGAGTACTTTAAAGCATAATGTATGCTTGTTCATTGTATGTTCACTATGAAAGTGGCGCATTACCACACCTAAAAATATGACCAATCACTCAATCAATCAATCAATAAATATTTGTAAATAAAACTTTAACGTTAATTGTTATTCAAAGATCAAAAAGTATTTAAAAATAAACTGTATATTGCCACTAAGAGTAACCCATCTACTTATTTTTAAATAATGCTGCAGTCATTCACAACCCCCTTCAACCAATATATAAAAAAACAAGTAGTTCCGTGACGAACTAAACAGCCTACTTTTCTTAAAATGTAAGATTCATGCCTATCTATATAGACCTATCTGCAATAATAACGATATCAAGTTCCTAATACCAACATTTCTAAGTACTGCAGTTTGAAATACACCTAAAATAATGTAGCCTAATACAGTAACTTACTACAGTTGGCAGCCCTGGTGACTCTGAATATATTCTGATCTCCCTCTCTTAAGGTATAGAATGCACATACAAAATTTGGTTGAAGACTAATGGATAGTACGGACGTTACATGCTGCTTGATATTGGATTTATCAGTGCGCGTAAAATCGTGTTGGGAACAATGTCATGTATGTGATGCTCAGAATTAATCTGAAATAATACGATCTATTATAGCCTAGTGCCAATTGGTAATAATTGTTAGTATAGAAGTTACATTTAATTAAAATTGAAACTATCAGAAAGCTTAGAATCATGTTGGCAGCACTGAGGTATATTAGATACTCCAAATTAATCTAGAAAGTCAGGTACTATACGAGTGCAAAGTTTAGAGCTGAAGACTTGCATATATTTCTGATATATTGATATTAGGATTAAAAAACAAATAGAGAGAACATTTATTAACAGTTGGCAGCCCTGCTGGTTCCTACGAATACGCATAATCATAACTGTTATGGTACACAAAGCACATACGAAATTTGGTTGAAATGCATTCGTTATTATAGAAGTTATATGCATTTAAAAACTTGACCTATCAGCAGGCCTAGAATCGTGTTGGCAGCACTGAAGTATATAAGTTACACCGAACTTGGGTAGAATATTAGGTACTATAAGTGTGTATAGTTTAGAGCTGTTGGCTTGCATATTTTCTGATATATTGACATTAGGGTTAATCAAATAGAGAGAACATTTATTAACAGTTGGCAGTCCTGCTGCTTCCTACGAATAAGCATAATCATAACTGTTATGGTACACAAAGAGCATACGAAATTTGGTTGAAATCCATTTGTTAGTATAGAAGTTATATGCATTTAAAAACTTGACCTATCAGCAGGTTTAGAATCGTGTTGGCAGCACTGATGTATATAAGTTACACCGAACTTGGGTAGAATATAAGGTACTATACGTGTGCAAATTTTAGAGCTGTTGGCTTGCATTCTTCCTGATATATTGACATTAGGGTTGAAACATATTGAGAGCATTTATTAATAGTTGGCAGCCCTGGTGGCTGTTTAGAATATGCACAGTCATATGTGTTGTAGTACACATAGTACATACGAAATTTGGTTGAAATCCAATCGATAATATAGAAGTTACATGCATTTAGAAATTGGACCTACCGGCAGGCTTAGAATCATATTGGCAACACTGGCATGTATGAACTTCAGAAAATTAATCTGGAATGTTATTATCTATACGTGTTCCAATTTTGCAATAGTTCGCCTGCATAACTTCTGAGATATCCGACATAGAGCTGAAATTTCAATTGCGATTTGTCAGCAGTTGGTAGCACTGAAGTCAATTTCAAATATGGTCGTGAGATATTCAAATATAGGTCTTTACTCTTACCAAATTTGGTGTTGATAGCTGCAGCCGTTTAGGAGTTGATAGGGGTGACACACACACAGCCAGACCGACAGACAGACAGAAGGACAGACAGACATACAGACACTCATTTTCCCGCATCGATCTCATAAGTCTACTTTTTCCTCATTTTTGCAAAATGTGAAAAGTAGGCTAAAAATGAATGCCATGTAGTTTAGTGCATATTATCAAGTTCAAACCTGTGGATATTAGTTGAGTTCATAGGGAACGACACGTCAGTAGAATTTAATTTTTTGTTTTAAATGAATTAAACATAGCCTTGTACCTTCCCGGTCAACATCCATTATGGTCTTGTGCCGGTTGCCAATACACAGCCACTAACCAAGAAAGCGGTCATCGCCCCAGTCATGTACAGGTAATGAATTTTGTCTAGGATTTTCAACAGTGGTAAAAATGGGATAGCATTTAAAGTTAGTCTTACCTGAGTTTTGATTCGTTTACTGGCTGGCAATGGTTCCACTCTAGCGTGTCTCGCATTTTCAGCGACTGCTACAGCGGTAAAGCACTTTTTCCCAACTTTCTAAAAAATAAATAAAATAAACCACCATAAATACCTTAATTCAGGTTAATACATGCATTTCACAAAAAATGATATCAAACATAAAAATCAAACAGGTTATTTAATAAAAATCTCATCTTGACTTGTAATGGCTTGCTGTTTTTTTCTCGTGGGCTCAAAAGTGCAATGCCCTCTCTCTCTCAGACATGACAGCTATACCGCTTATCTGCAAACAAATAAATAAAAAATCACTAATTAACTTATGAATAACTACAAATTTAAGATAAATTAGCATTACATCATTATGATAATCATTAATATGTACTTACAAAAAAAAGTGTTTTTCTTCCAAAGTTGAGTTCAGAGCTCCACAGTATACGTCTGTTTGCTAAAACAGTAAGTGCATTACTATCTATCACGGTCATTATCAGTCAGCTTAGCAACAAAGACAGTCTGCATTTTCTCATCGTTTGACCTTCAATTGTTCTCTTTGTCCCATGCTAGTCGTGTTGTCATATCATGTTTCATGCACGTCACCACATTCCTGAGATTATACTTATCAGGTCGTGGTGAGGACTGGGATCGGCTAGGCCCGACCAGGTCTGTTGTGTCGTGTCCTAATGCCACAAAACACTCAGCCTCACTAGCGGCCTACCAAGGTCTCAAGTGTTAAAGATTGCGTTTCATCCTAAATCTAACTCATTACAGAATTCGATTTTTTTACATTCACGCTCATGTTATAGCTTCATATCCTTCAACAATCTGCTGTGCCACAGAGCCGTGTCGCGGATAACCCTTTACTAACACGTTAAAGATCCCCTTCAGGGGTAAAATATCCTAGTACTCTTCACACACATTTTGGAATATTAGCCTCCGTCCGTCATAGGAAATATCGGTAAACCAACCGTCATAATCCGCCCCGCCATCCCGCCAAAAAACAATTCATTTCTTCCGGGCATGGCCACCGTGGTCGGCAACGAGCTCGGTGAAAGTCATGTACATAACCAGTATCGTCTCTGTGTCTACAAACACTCTTAATTAAAATTTAAACAGGTAAAAAATATGCTTTTTAAACATGTAGTATTGCGTTAGACCCTTTGTGGTTTTTTTTTCAAAAAAAAAAAATTAATCATTCAATAGGGAAATGTCACTCCAAGTCCTTGGACACCTCGTACATGCATCTAGCCTTAATGGTTCGCCAGATATTAACAAAGGTGCAGTAAGGCCCTTTTGACAAAAATGAATAATAAATTCAAAGACAGAGCGTTCCCCCAAGTGCTACAATACTCCTTATATCAAAATCCCATCAGGGGTTCAAAGAATATTAACAAATGTGTAGTTAGGTCATTTTGACAAAACTTTAAAATACATTAAAAAACGGGGTGTCACCCCAAGTCCAACGACCCTTCACACAAGTCCGTAGCCTTATTGGTCTTCGAGACTTTAACAAAAGTGCAGTTAGACCCTTTTGAAAAAAATATAAATATATTCAAACATGGGGCATCACCCCAAGTCCAACGACCCCTCATAAAAGTCCCTAGCCTTATTTGTTCTCGAGATATTAACAAAAGTGTAGTTAGGCCCTTTTGACAAAAATAAAAAAATAATTATGAAACGACCCTTATACAAGTCCCTTGCCTTATTTGATTTCGAGATATTAACAAAGGTGTAGTTAGGCCCATTTGGCAAAAATTCAAAATACAATATAAAACGAGGCATCACCCCTAGTCCAACGGCCCCTCATACAAGTCCGTAGCCTTATTGGTTCGCGAAATATTAACAAAATTGCACTTAGGCCCTTTTGACAAAACTGAATAATATATTCAAAAACGGAGCGTTACCCCAAGTTCTACAATATTCCATATATCAAAATCCCATCAGGGGTTCAAAAATATTAAGAAAAGTCTAGTTCGGCCCTTTTGACAAAAATTAATAAGAAATTCAAAAACGGGGTGTCAGCTCGAGTGCTACGACCCTTCATGCAAGTCCCTAGCCTTATTTGTTCACGAGATATTAAAAGGCACATGACCTATTAGTTTTCGATCTTTTGGTAATTTTTTAAGTAACTCATCTATAAATAATTATTTAAAAAGCCCGCCCTGTTACAAAAACCCAAAGTGCGCATGCTTAAAAACAAAAAACCAAAAATGTTAATTCATACTGGCATCGACTTCTTTGCATGTCGTTCATGTGGAACAACGTATAGTTTCATATTAGCATCGAACCTCATACATGTCGCACGTGGAAAGCCAAATTTACTAAGAAAATAGTACTTCACCCCCTAGTAGGGGTTGGTTTAATTTTAGGGTTTAACTAAGTTCTCCATAGCAATGCCCCTGTCAGCCTGAGTCCAACGACACCTCATTCGTGAAACTCCGACCATGGGTTCGGGAGATATCGGCTTGCATTGGGAGTAGTGGTGGGGGGTCTTGAACTTTCACTACTAACCTACTCTTCTAGATCCTACTACATCTTCTTTACATTCTTTATCTATAAAAGATCCACATTATCTTCACCATCGCTAAAGTTTGTCGTAGACTAATGAGCACTGGTAACGAGCAGTGAAGCTGTTCCAATTGTTTCAAAATCAATTAATAAATACCGATATTAAATGAAACATATTACAGACTACCTTTGTGGTTTCTCTCAATACCTGAATACATTAGCTTCATTACTCAACATAATGCTTATACACATCGCTATTTAATCCATCGCTATGACTGACAACACTTGTCATATTTCCAATATAGATCGCCTTTACAATTCGTAAATATACTGAAATATTCAGACTTTCAATCGAACAAGTTTCCACTGTGGCGTTACATTGCACGCATAAATACACTTTACCTACATTTCTCCATCTCTCCTTATAATTACATGGAATTCCATTAATAAAAACCATTTCTATCCACCCTAGGTGCAGGAAATTCAGTAAATGTACTAATTATACACGACTGTGATATAACTTTCCGTTTACAGCCCCTCTATCGATTATACAACATACATTTCCTCATGCTCGCAAATATTCTAAACTTGTTCTGTTCCAACGCTCCTATTATCTGTATACATTTTCCCTTAGCACATTCTTTCCATTACGATTCATTACAATTTACAGCGATATTGCCTTTTCATTATTTGTTACATGAGTGAAACCACGTTACGTTGAAATTAATATTTTAAGGTATTTTGTCTGTATATTCATTGAATTAATAAAAATATTATACATGTCCTCCCCAAATCATGTTACATTAAATGAATATTTATTCATTTCAATTATTATAAATATCTGCTGTATTATAGGTCAATGCACTCTATTTCAATATTTCTTTCTAAAGATTTCTCGCTGGTTTAGCGTAGTCATATTTCCATTTCGCAAACGAGTCGTCATTACTCTTTCAAACGTTGCTTACATTCATCAATACGTTGCCTTCTTTTACCAAAATTATTACACGAAGTATTACAAAGCATTCAGAAGTTTATAAAACATTCTGAAGTATAATTAAAACATTTTGAAGCATTATAAAATATTTTAAAGCATTCCACACTCAATAGAAAATATTTACGAAGTATTCTCAAGTATTTTGAAATTATTCTGAAGTACAAATCACTAGTTATATTATCAAACTCGCATATGATCGAATAAACTACTCGTTATCAAAATGCGGCGAAAATATTAATTAAATAACGTCAAAATTGACAAGCGACGACGTATAAAAAATACTAACATGAATTTTACGAAGATAACAAATCTAAATTAGACGGTCAATCACTATAAACATGAAACTAAAATTGGTCACTAGCTTTTTCAAATACTAGTCAGTTCAAGATATCCAATATATTAGAACAAACTATTAAATATAATACAATCGCTCATCTATGTTTTACCAGTCAAGTTCTTCATGACCTTTGTTATTGATGACGCTATAGATACTGCATTCCTGCCCTCATTCCAATTGACAGGTTACGAGTAGTAAGGGATTGCCTGTTTATTGGGTGCTCCAAACAGCCGAGCTGGATTGCTAACGTGACCTCGATCAGCTGGCCCGCGTTCACCACAGCGAATATTGTCGGCCACTCGAGACAGCTCCCTTCTCGTCTCCTCAGGACCCCTGGGATTTGAACTGGAACACTCTCGTACGTTTCAGAGCTTCTGCCGATAAACTTCATATGACTTCTCTCTCGACGGTCTACGGCGAATTTGTAATTTGAGGCAATCATTATATGAGGTTTCCTCGATAGCAATGGAACCTCACGTAGCTTTAATTGCAATTGTGACTGTAGTGGACTGCTGATGGAGTTGCAGTACCATCCATTCATGCACGTCTTCATCGTCGTGCTAAGTCACTTCTGACATCCACATAATTGATGCAAGTTATTTCGCCTTCATTAGTTTAGCAAATCATGACTATTGCTGTCGTAAAATTCATATTAAATCTTCCCCGTCGACTCAGCTTCATTAACATGTCGAAATATTTAAATACAACTTTTGTAATAATTTCGTCGTAGATTACAAAAATATTCACGTAGCTTATATTTTTCATATACTTTTTCTAAATTGTAGATGTATGTAGACTCGCAATACTTACACATATGCTGTCGAATTCACTTCGTTGATAAATGTAATAATCATTCGTAGCTCTCAGTATATAATTCTTTCCTGTGCCGTAAATTTCGGCGAAGATCTCCCTAGGCCTGACCGGTGGAGAACACTCTCTCTCCGTCAACCTGATTTGATATGTAGCGTTCAATTTCAGTAGCTCGAAAAAGTACGTCTCTACACGACCCGACCTCAAATGAGAATAATCTTCTAGAGCACTCTCCTCTCCTCTCCTGGTATTATAAAATGGCGTCGTAGGACGCAAATGATAAAAGATTACATCATATCCAATTATGATCATATTCAACTTTCAACTTAAAAATCCATTTAATCCTCAATGTTTCATTTCCAATTCTATTGAAATTTCTGTAGACTAATTATTTATAACTACATTACAGAGTAATTAATAATCAGTAACGCGTCATCATCGTATAATATTGCGATTGGTTAAACCGTAATAATAATAATAATAATAATGTTATTGGTTTTACGTCCCTTTTAACTACTCTGGCTTTTAGAGACGCCGGGGTGCCGGAATTTTGCCCCGAAGGGGATCTTTAACGTTCCAGTAAATCTACTGACACGGCTCCCTCGCATTTGCGCACCCTCAAATGCCACCTGACTGCGCCAGGGTACGAACCTGCAACCTTGGGCCCAGCAAGCGAGAACGTTACCCCTGAGCCACGCAGCCAGGCAAAAAACCATATTAATGTGACCTCCTATGTCCACGCGTCCGAAAATGCGTATCGCTTGCAAGCTCTCCCTCCTCCTCGAGTTAGCCACGGGTCAAATGAAAGTCGCACTTGCAGGGATCACGCCTGTCACATGACCCAAAACTTGTTCTCTGCTAGCAAAGTCTTCATCAAAACATGCTTGAGTGTCACTTTTCAGATCGAATAGAAACTCATTTATCCAATACTGAATATTCAACTCTCAAACATTTCCTTTCTTCACATATAAAATGAGTAAATATAATTTCCCAACGCTTCTTCTAGGCTTGACTGCGTCGTAAATTGCAACCTGTTATGCGGGAAGTACACACAGTTACTTTAAATTGAAACTTATAAATACATCGCAAGTGAGCCGGTTCGAGTCTCCTCTCTTGACAAAACTGGTCTCTTAAAAATATGGGTCCAATACCCTGAATTCTGAACGATGCGTTCAAATACCTCGGCCACGCTTTGCCCGGTTTTATTAAGCACAGGTTCAACAAATGCCAGTTTTGAGCAAACATCGATGACAGTAAGCATGTCCTTGATACCATTGTTGGTTTTAGCATATGGGATCATTTCAACGAGGTCGGCTTCTCAGAATTCATCCACGCCACGTGAAATAACTTTGATTCGCTCATAATTACGCCTGGCAGGGCTGTGCAACTCGCGAGCTATTCTCACAGTGATCGGTGAGGGCTTAAGCAATGATTTTGACATGGCGAAGCTCTTCTTCTCTCTCTAGGATCTCAGCTTCATGCGCCGGGTGCCCGCCTCTTGAGATGTCTTTAAGAGCTCCAAGCGATCGACTGGTGCATTGGGGTTATTCCAGTAAGAGACGTCAACGTGTGTCTTTTATTCTTTAAAGCAATGCCCGACGCCGAAGTTGAAGCTGAGCGTGTACTGCTTGGAAATAATTTTGCGATAACGGTTCTATACTTAATGCTCTTATTTGCATTCACTGGCTCTGATGAATTATACACACATCAAAAAAAGTTTTGCATCACCTCGGTTCCAAGAGTTCCGGAACCATTAAATACAAAGGGAATAGAGATCAACACAAACAACATTTCAGCTCGTTTTATTGCTCATGAGACCCACACATTGCATGTTGTACCATCATACAGCTAGACTTTCAGCATTTGTGGTCCAGATTGCAGTACACACCACTACCTCTAATACCCAGTAGCACGTCCTCTTGCATTGATGCATGCCTGTATTCGCCCTGGCATACTATCCACAAGTTCATAAAGACACTGTTGGTCCAAATTGTCCCACTCCTCAACGACAATTCGGCGTAAATCTCTCAGAGTGGTTGGTGGGTCAAGACGTCCATAAACAGCCCTTTTCAACATATCCTAGGCATGTTCGATAGGGTTCATGTCTGGCGAACATGCTGGCCACTGTAGTCGAGCGATGTCGTTATCTTGAAGGAACGCATTCACAAGATGTGCACGATGAGGTCGAGAATTGTCGTCCATGAAGACAAATGCCTCTCCAATATTCTGCCGATATGGTTGCACTATGGGTCGGAGGATGTCATTCAGGTATCGTAAAGCCGTTTCGGAGCCTTTCATGACCACCAGTGGCGTACGTCGGCCCCACATAATGCCACCCCAAAACATCAGGGAACCACCACCTTGCTGCACTCGCTGGACAGTGTGTCTAAGACGTTCAGCCTGACCAGGGTGCCTCCAAACACGTCTCCGACGATTGTCTGGTTGAAGGCATATGCGACACTCATCGGTGAAGAGAACGTGATGCCAATTCCGTGGGGTCCATTCAGCATGTTGTTGGGCCCATCTGTACCGCGCTGCATGGTGTCGGGGTTGCAAAGCTGGACCTCGCCATGGACGTCGGGAGTGAAGTTGCGCATCATGCAGCCTATTGCGCACAGTTTGAGTTGAAACACGACGTCCTGTGGCTGAACGAAACGCATTATTCAACATGGTGGCATTGCTGTCAGGGTTCCTCCGAGCGGCAATCCGTAAGTAGCGGTCATCCACTACAGTAGTAGCCCTTGGGCGGCCTGAGCGAGGCCTGTCATCGACAGTTCCTGTATCTCTGTACCTCCTCCATGTCCGAACAACATCGCTTTGGTTCACTCTGAGACGCCTGGAAACTTCCCTTGTTGAGAGCCCTTCTTGACACAAAGTAACAATGCGGACGCGATCGAACTGCGGTATTGACCTTCTAGGCATGGTAGAACTACAGACAACATGAGCAGCGTACCTTCGTCCTGGTGGAATGACTGGAACTGATCGGCTGTCGTACCCCCTCCGTCTAATAGGCCCTGCTCATGCATGGTTGTTTACATCTTTGAGCAGTTTTAGTGACATCTATGAACAGTCAAAGGGACTGTATCTTGGATACAATATACACAGTCAACGTCTATATGCCGGAGATCTGGGAACCGAGGTGATGCAAAACTTTTTTTGATGTGTGTAATTCCGTTGGTGTGCTTTTGTAGATATCAAGCCGTTTTTGTACTTAATCAAGTCATCTTTAATGTAATCATCTGAGTCTGGTGCTCTAGAGAACAAAAGCTTTAGAAGCCCATGCGTGGACTTGCAATTAACTCATTTTACTGTGATTGTTTCATCGATTACCCGTATTCTTTGGTCACCAATACGAAAACTCATGTTATCATAACGAACGCCATAGGTTTTTTCTTATTTACTTGTAAAAAGCTGTTCGAGAAAGGGATAAATTTTGTTGCCATAGGTACTTTTAAGCAAAGCCCTAAACTTGGAATGGTATTCTGTCGTGCTGATGAGTTCTGTTCGACTGACGAATGACGGGGTGTGCAGAGGTGAAAATACTTCTTCCTCTATTTCATATTCAGAGTGTTCAGCCTTAGTCTCAATCGCAAGCCCTATCTTTGAATTAAAGGCTTAGGCTCTGATTAGCGCTGAGGTGGAGATTTTAGCAATGCTTACAGAGGCGAATAATATATTTCAGCTGTGTTTTCTCCATCTCTATGTAAGCAGAATAATTTGGTCGAAACCCTTGCGATAGCGCCCCTATTGATTTCGCTATGTTTATCCATCCCAAGGCAACTATGCTGGTGCTCGGACCAACAAGCCTTGCACAGCTCTGTGATGACTGCAAAGCTCGTATCCGGATTGACGTGTTCATCGAATATGTGGCGCATGTTTTGTTCATCCTAACGAAATATAATAATAAGGTTAGCATTGTCGCGAATCAGTTGTTTCGACATTCTGGAATAAGTCTGACACAGATAAAAGCAATCCACATTTTTATGCCTCCCGATGCTGAAATAGGCTTGAAAGATTGCCTGTTGCTTGTTAGCCACGTCCTCAAAAATCATGAGTGAATCAGACCGCTCTGCATCAGGTGCTATGACCTCCACGTGTGCTGAGAATGCAAAGTAGCCCATGTTTTCTTTCCGCAGCTCAGACATCACGTGTTCTAAGTACATGTACATCGGTTGGTAGAGCGATTTCGCAAAAATGTAAATGTTTTGATATCGAACGCCGTTTGGAGCAGTGATTAGTGAAAGTAGAAGGTTTGTTTTACCTCAGCCCGACGGTCCAGCAATGAGACAACGAATACTTGAGGGATATAGCGAACCGTGACACTGTACATGACTATTTTTTGTAATACATGCTGTAATATCGTTGATGGGTAACAGTTTTGTCTGTTTTATAATTTTCATTGTTTTCATTGTGTGAAATATGGAAGACCGTTAACAGCAATTAGAAAACGAATACATACTGATGATTCACTCTAATCAACACCTGAGAACACCTGGTGTGTCACCTCACTCACAACAGCTCCCAAGAACAGCTTGCGAATATCATCGGACGGTAACTACGATGCCCAGGAAAAAAGCATTGCTAACAGGTCAGAATCAGTTAATATAGGGGATGCTAGTACTAAGGGCTATGTCGATAACATTATAGAATCTGCTGCAATGAGAATAGAGAATGACAAACACTTCTACGCTAACACACGATAGATTAAACAGCTAGCCCTTGCTAAAGACAACACAGATGCTGTGAGAAAGGACTATGTGGACAATTTGTCAAAAGACATAAAGATTTCAACTGAAAATGTTCTCAAAGCTGTTAGCTCTCAGTGGAAAGCTCTAGGCCATGGTACATATGATGCGCAAAAGAGACGAATTATTAATGTTTTAAACCCCGTAAATATGCAAGATGCATGTTTTTTTAATTTAATCGGTATTCTGCCCGAAGGCAGGTCCGAGCCTCCGAAGAGGCTACCCCCAGCCGGAGTTTACTTGCGGTAGGGTGGCCAGGTCCTTTCCGCTCCTCCTTATGTTGGCCAACAGCGCGCAGTACCTAGAACCGGCATACCATCCAAGTTCTGACTGCGCCCAATGTTGCTTAACTGCGGAGTTCTCATGGGATCCGGTATTTCAACATGGCTAGGCCGTTGGCCAAGATGCATGTACCAAGGCTTATGCAGATAGCTTGGCATTAACCTTAGACAATGATGGGCATATTAATGCAGGAGAACGTAGGTTTACACTGGTAGCTCCTGCTGAAGACAACACAGACGCTGTCAGTAAGGACAATGTAGACAATTTATCAAAGGAGATAAAGCTTTCAACTGAAAAGGATCTCAAAGCTGTTAGCTCACAGTAGAAAGCTCCAGCCGATGGTACCCATGATCCACAAAAGAGGCGAATTTCGAATATTTTAAACCCCGTAAATAACCATGATGCATGCACCAAGACTTATCCTGACAGCTTAGCATCTAGTACATTATCCTTAGGCAAAGATAGCCATATTAATGCAGGAGACCGTAGGATTAAACTGTTAGCCCCTGCAGAAGCCGATACAGACGCTGTGAGAAAGGACTAAGTGGACAATTTAACAAAGGAATTACATGAAGAAATACAATCCGCTAAGAATTTTGTCAAAATTATATGTGATAGCATTAGTAGAATTGGAACTCTTAAATGAGATGTGTTTAACATTAAGAAACTTAGAGTGCAAAGCAAACCCAAAACAGCTTTTGATGCTATAAACAAACAATATTTCGAAGCAGAGATAAAAGATCTTATGAAAGCCAAACGCCAGCGCCTGCTACAGGCACACATCCAGGATTAGATTATACAGGAGTTCACAAAATATCTGATGGTTTTGATTTTATAGAAAATTAGAAGTCCTTTTTTAGATCATATGAAAAAATTACAATCGCAAAACAACATTATCCTAAGAAAAAGAGAGGGCTGCAACATGTTTTAAAAGTAGCTCGTCAAACCTATAAGATTTAAAAGGACCCACGATTGGCGTTCCTAAAAGCCGTGCGCCCTGCTTGAGCACAAGTACACCCGCAAACAAGGCTAACGTTTCAAAAACATTCGCGAGTGATTCCCATACCTAAACAAGGTGGGTTTTAACAATTTTATTTGCAAGACTAGCCGCATTGAGTTCGCTGCTTGGCAGTGCGAGTGCAAGAGCGGTTAAGTCCACCCATGAAGCAAAACGACTATGGTAGGAAGGGAACCGCCATAACGAGACCATGGAGGCCATAGCTATAGGAATCGAAACGCAAACACGCAACTTCCCCTCTAAAAACAAGGACTTGGCATCTACTTATCGCCTAAAAATGGCCAAGAGTGCCGTGTAGAGTCATGGCCCATGAAGAAATCATGCATCGTGTGAAACGTCTACAAATACCTTATTCTCGCGGTGTTTTCATGTGCGATCGCTTACCTGCTAGACCTCGACACTTTGAGTCATCCATAGGTATTTTAGACGGCAGCCACGGACCTAGGACTCATTCCGTAGCTTATGCCAAGCCAGGCGCTCAGGTGTATTATTTTGACACATTAGGCAATTTAGCACCTCCCATGGAGCTCGCACGCTACTTTGGAACTTCTAAGACCTATTTTAACATTAAACGGGAGCAAATGTATAACAGTCAGGACTCTGGCCGGCGCTGTCTCACTTTTTTGCTGTATTATAGACAGTTTGCAATCACGAACTCTCATATTGCGCGGAGAAGCCCCCGAGCTTAGCTAGGGCACAGACCCTTTTGTGTTGCGACTCATCTCGTTTGAAAGCTTCAACAGAATAATTAACATACAAGAAGGCATCCACGATAAATTTTACAACAAATATGAATTATTGACTTTTCCAACAGGCTGTTATTGCGTGGACGACATTTTCGATCACATCGATGATGTTGATTTCAAGCTTGAGAAGCTTCCAGATCGCCCGGAGTTTGTGGCCAATCCTAACAACTCAACGCACACGTGGATCTCCGAGCTCCATTCAAAATCAATTTCATACTGCCAGACTTGATTGGCTCACTGCTAGGCTTCTCACCATGCGAACTTAAAGCAAACGAAACCCATCATTCTAACTTGCTAATAAAATTGATGAAAAATCGCCACATTTACATAACCTGCAACATTATCACAGACGTGTACTACAATCAGTCAGCTTCGCAATCACTGCACGACTTTATGTTTACAGGGCCCAGTGGTTTTAACATTCGCGAAACACCCTCCTCGCTTCTTTACCATCCTGTAAGCGTGAACTGCATTCGCGAGATAACAAGTCTGGTAAACATGAAAATTAGCTCATTCCCTTTGCTAAACACACACCTGTAAATTGCAAGCTCTAATTGAAACCAGCATGACGCGTTTGAACTATACATAGTGAATCCGTTTTAAAGTCTGGCAAACTTACTTGAAACCAGCATGAAGTGTTTGTACATAATAAAACGCACTATACATAGAGTGAAACCGTTTTTAAAGTCTTGCAAGCCTACACTAAGCTCGAAAAGTAAGAAAACTTTGAAGCAATTCGGTTACATTCTACTAGAAAATGAACTCGATTCTGAACGTAACGACTCCCATCGAAACCTCTGAGGGTGTTGTGAGGATTGAACTTAATTCATATCAGGCTTGAGCACAAAATTATAATAACAATGATGAAATCCGCATCGATATCAACCAAAAAAAAACATTTACATCCTACCACACGAGAGCTACCTTAATATCGAGGGCCAGCTCACGAAAGTTGATGGTAGTACACCTACAACATCAAAGCTGGATTAGCCTTTTTATTTTCCGAGGTTCGGTACTTAATCAATGGTGTTGAAGTGGACAGCGTTATAAACGTAGGCACAACGTCTTGCATGAAGCTCTATCCGTCGTTTTTTCAGTGAGGAAACCAAGGCGCTTCGCATATCTGCCTGGTGTCCTGGTATTGAGAACAATGACTGGATGTTAAAGACGGCACCTTCACAGGGATACTATCACTTAAGTCCGTATTGGGCTTTGCCTAGGACCATAAACATATCATTGTCAATGTCAGGACGGAACTCATCCTCATTCGTGATAGAAGCGACTACAACGCACTAAAAGGAGCAGACACTGTCGTTGATTCCAAGGTCCGACTGAACCGCGTCTTGTGAAAGGTGCCTCTCGTTACACCATCGGATCAGTGGAAGCTAATGCAGCTCAAACTAGTAGAAAAGGACACTCCCCTGCCCATTTAGTTCAGGATCTGGGAACTACATGAATTCCCCGTCTTGAACGTATCCGACAAGCACAGCTGGTCTGTTAAGCCTCCTCGCTATGCAGAGCGACCGCTGTATGTGATTGTGGGGTTTCAGACCGATCATAAGTACCAACAGGCTAAACATGTTTCGCTGTTCGATCACGTAAAGCTGCGAAATATGCGTTTCTACCTGAAAGGCGTCTCATTCCCCTATGAAACTCTAGACTTGAAATTTGAGAGGAATAAATTCGGAGATCTGTATGAAATGTTTGTAAAATTTCAGTCGTATTATTACCAAAAAGTTTGTCGTCCACTGTGCGCACCAGAGGTCTTGAAAACGAAAGCTCCTTTAACCATCTTTGACTGCTCTCATTTGGAGGAATCGATTAGAGAGGTTACCGTCGACATTCGTTTGGATTTTGGAACAATGGAAAATGTGCCGGATATGACGAGACTTTATTGCTTAATCATCCCTGATATGCAAGTCGTCTATCCCCCACTTAGTAATATTGTAAAGAAAGCTTGGGAAAAAATGTTCAACTTAAAAGGATACTTTATGTACACAACCAATTTGACCACTTTTTTACCAATCACAGTCTCTGATAAAATATCTCCAAGTCATGAACGTTACAGCGTTTCTTTTTTTGATTTTTACTAAGCTAATCCAGGCTTAAACGGCTTATATAGAGCATCAAAGTGGAACACGAGTTGTATTCACGCAGTCATGAGTTGATGCATGAGATAATGCATCTCTATACCACAATATAATTTTCAATCCATTCAGCATTAGACCATGGCAATAGTAAAATGATAAAACTCGACAATGCTATGAAAACCTTCATTGAGCTATCAGTACAAATGGCTATCTGTGCAGCTTTTCTTGCGGAGAGAGTTAACCATAACTTAGAATATTTCATTGCTCGCTTGTAAACGAAGAACTTAGATAATTAGCATATTCGCTTGCTGTAAATACACAAGGCCCTACAATAGAACTTATTTTATTAGCATTTCTCGCTTGCCTACAGAAATACAAGCCCCTATAATAGAACGTAGTTTATTAGCATTGGACGCTTGTAGCAAAGAACACAAGTCAATATAATATAAAGCAGAGTAACAGCATTGATCACTTGCCTCCTAAAACATAAGTCCCTATAATAGCATTGATCGCTTGCCTCCAAAATCACAAGTCCATATATTAGCATTGATGGCTTGTAACAAAAAATCTGCAAGTTCTTATAATAGCATTGATCGCTTGTAGCAAAACACACAAGCCTCTATAATAGAACACAGAGCAATAGCATTGATCGCTTGTAACATAACACAAGTCTATATAATAGCAATGATCACTTGACTGCACAAACACAAGTTCCTATGATATCATTGATAACCTGCCTCCAAAAACACAAGTCCCTATAATAGCATTGACCACTTGTAACAAGAAACGCAAGTTCCTATAATACATCACAGAAAGCACCACCACTCACACTTACAACACCAAGAATCGAACGTGGGATCTCTGAAGCAAGTTGCAGAGTTTGTAACAAAAACACAAGTCCCTAAAATAGCACTGCTCGCTTGTAGCAAAAAATAAAATTCACTACTATACAACATACAAAAATGTACAAAACACCAAGAATCGAACCCGGGACCCCTGAACCAAGTTGCACAGCTGCAACATGCAATAAAAAACGCTGGTTTGCCCCCCCCCCCCCCCCCCCCCAATGTACAAGAAACGCCGTTCCAGCCCTCACGCTAACTGAACCGGGAATCGAACCCGGGATCTCTGAACCAAGTTGCACAGTAGTTAATCTGCAACTAAAATGTTACCTTGCCCACAAAAAGTATAAATTTCTAAGATATGGAACATAGAAATAGCCCAAGAGTCAGCATTTCCCCTCTAACATTTGCACAGTAGCCACCCGCCGGAAGTAATCTTTTTGTACTTTTCAAATGCCATCCTGTTTGTTGTTTATAACTCAAAAATCCAAGTTGGAAGTAAATTATTAGCGTGAATAATCGATCAATGCCATAATTTCGGACTTCATTTCACGCTTGTGGGCTCAGTTTAACTACTCATATAAACTAGAAACTTGGCTGAGTTACGTATTGTACCCTTATGGGGAGGTACAAAGATCGAACCCGTGATCTTTTAAGAAAAGTATATAAGATTATTTTATTTAATGAAACCCTGGAGAAGGCTTGAGATGTCTTCATGTTGAGACATATCCTACAATCTGATTTACGACGCAGCTGCGCGGTGAATCAGGGATGACGGCATGGCGTACGTGAGCTGCGATATCAAGCCCGTGATTCACTTTGAGCAATATTGCAAGGAACTATTTTCGATAAGAAGGTCTACAAGCAGAGAGGGGCTTCCCCGATTAAAAGCTGACTTAAGAATATTTAGCAGTAGGAGGAGTCAGAACTGTGATGCAATTTCTGCGTTTTCAAGAAATATGCAAATTTATAAACAACAGAAAACGCCAGAAGGGCGGATAATTGGAATGAGAATTTTAAGGAATATAAAATCCTCTAATTATTGCGCAGAACAGAATTGTCAAATCAGCATGACGTAGTGTGGCTGGCGTTTATGAATATCGCGGACATACTGGGGTGGAGAGTACACGCCCACATAAAGCCAGACAGGTTTGGAAATTATTAACAATAAAATGTATGATCGATTTTTGGATTTGAAAATAATATTGGAACCTAGACACTCTAATGAGTATGGGCATAATTTTTATAAGCTGATAGGGCCATTATTTTGGAAGTTGGTATCAAAGTGGGAGGAAACGCACTATATTCGGCCAGATTTTGATAAATAGCCAGCCAGCCGAGCAAGAAGTATGCAGTCTTCGAAGGACCTTGTAGTGGTCATGCGGCGTGAAGTATCAGTGAGCCTCAGTGGGGAGGTGCTGCATCAGTGATTAGTCAGTTTATGGAACCTGCTGGGTTGCCAGACTACACTGAAAGAAGTCAGTTGATAGGACTTCAGTGAACGTATACGGTGATAGGAATCGTTAATACTTCGTGAACACCGAGATTGTTATTCAGTTAATAAACTACGTATTAGACCAAGTCGGGTCAGAACGTTAGATGATATTCTAAACTTGCCTGTGCTCAGGAAGTTAGAATAACGAAGTCAGTTAAAAGGACCGTAGTTTGAAATCACAGTACGAGTCGGAAGGCTGTAGTTATCGAGTGAAGCCAGGTAGTCCTCAAGAAATTTCAAGTGAACAAACACTTATTTAAGGAGGGCTAGTTCAAACTTATAAGACGACTCTAGGAGAACATTGTTAAAGAGATATACGGCATTAGTACAGTATCGTAGCTGTGCAAGACATTATCGTGCCATTACAGCATAGTCAGAGCCGATAGGGATAGAAGTGAACATTGAAATAGACTATCTGAAGTGATCAGACAAGAAACTGGGTAGGGAACCAGAAACTTCAATGGTCTACAGGAGAGGTCGAGGATAAATTAGAGGAGACTCGAGACTTTCAATACCTTTCAAGCAAGTGTTTAGGATCAGGGTTGATCTCCGTCGAACCTACATTTCTTGGAGGAGACAAGAAAGGAAAGAAAACGTGTGAAGTAAGTTAAATCGCAAGTGTTAGAGGGAAAGCATTAATCCATGCTTAATGGTGAAATCAAAGTGTAAATTAATAATTGTTCAAGTGTTCTTATGAATCTTATAGAATTGTTTGTAAGTTTATTAGTGTATTTAGTATGTTAAACCACCCTAAGAAAGGAAGGATGAGTGATTTTAAAATGTGCAAAGTGAAGTTTTGGCTGGAAAGTGCCTCCGTGTTGGAGATGACCGAGTAAAATCACAGGTGGTGGGCAAACCAGATCCCACAAACCATTGGTCCAGACCACCGGAAAAGATGTAAGTGCCGCCTTTTATTTTGAGGGTATTTTGGAGGTCATGCGGCTTTAAATAGTTGATTATGTCACACATTCACAGGAAAGGAATTGATAGGCGAAAACAAATGTGAGATGGGAATAAAAAGGATCTGAACGATAGCAAGTGGAATAAATATTAATTATTTAATGATAACTGTCAGTGGGTTGTACACTGTATGTAAGCATGATAACCAACAGTGGATCTGTACGCTGTAGTGTAATAAATGTATGTAAACAGTCAGTAGGTTGATATAGTGTAATATCCACGAATAAGTAAAACACATAAGGTAAAGAAGTAATTGTTGAATTGTTATATTCAGAATAAATAATGCTAAGAGTAGAATCTTTCCAGCGAAGAAAAAAAGTGTTGAATAGTATGCTCAAAATTAAATTATATGTTGAGAAATAACTGTTAAGTTAATGTAATGAAGGCAAATAAGAACGGTCTGGGAATAAGACATTCTTCTCGAAAAGCTTTACAGGGAATATTGATACAATACGCTGAGAGAAGCGGAAGTAACTTATAGAATCGAATGATTGTTATAAATAATGCCAGGAAGAATTAATTATGGGGATAGTTGTCTGTGGTTGGGTGGAACGAATGCAAACGTATGGTAAGAAGGGAGCAATGTTGTTGTTAAAATTGCTCCCAGAGGTCTGAATGCAATACCGCTCTGTAGGCTGCAGGAAGGTGGAGGTCAGATGTTAAAGATTCCCGCTCCGAGATATGTATCGTCGAATCCTCCGAATATTGGGTCATCCCTACGTGAGCCGTGGGCCACGTCAAGTTTAATGCCCTTTATAAATCAATTCTTGTCCCTTGAACTAAGCAACATGGACCCTCATCAATTAATTACCTTACCTGTGCGATATAAATATCGGCTGATATGATAGCCGCATTAATATAAAGCCTACGTGCTAAATTTTGAAGCTTTTCGAGTAAGAAACTCATGAATGTAGGAGTATGGCCGACCGTGAAATCCCAGTATCTCCAGGACAGATTGTCTCGAGCCATTAATCTTGTCAAGGACTCAACACACTTAGAGAGGGTTCGTCGGCCAAGATATTGCAAGGGGACAGACCAGATGTTTATTATGTCAACACACCAGTGTTAAAGAATTTGTAATACCTTTAGAAATGGCACGGAGTTTTCATCTCGTGACCTAATTATGAAAAGATTCCCTTGCTGAACTATCGTTTTCAGATGTCGTTAAAATAAGAATTATTGTTCTAAAATGACTAATATCCTATGATGTGTGACATATCGCAACAAAGATGTTCTTATGGTAAATGCAAATGTTCAATAATTCAGGGAGTTTTATTTATTTGAATAACTCAGTAATATGTGTACTTAAGAAACGCACGACCGTCCTAAGAAAGGCAGCATTAAAGAGAAAGAGAGAAAATTTGTGAAATATGTGAACCTGGTTGAAATTGTTATTGTCAGTTTATGTGAAGGTAAATGCAGGTTACACAATATAAAAATAACTCAATGCTACAGAAGAGAAGTCAATAAAGTAATCAAGTTATCAAAGTTTTTATTGGAGTCGTATTGAACTCAGAACAAACATCAGGGGAAAAGGATCATACGGAAGTGAAACTCGAGATTGTAGGTTCAGTTGGAACCATTTCTATTTGATGAGTTATTGTACTTTTACTTTTATGAATATTCCTTGTTCATTTGGACAAGTGTTTGATTTTGTGTTAATGTATTGAATGTTTTAGTGTTTGTAGCGCCATATTTAGTTATAAATAAATAAGTTTTGTGTTTAGATTTTTGAGTTTATTTTTGAAGTGTTGACTTGTTGCTTAAGATCCTAAATACATGTGTCATATGTAGGAATGGATGTAACGCCCCCGAATTGACTGTGCTAATCAAAGTATGACCGTGTATAAATTCTTTGGAATTCTCCGTTACAAAACGTGACAAAAGTCTATCTTCAGATGCATTGTTCAGACGGCTTGCGCCGTTATCCTCAATATTTCCAATGTGGATGATATTGTGGTGAACTGCTTAATACTTCCCTTCACCGCCCAGTACAAACTCCTTCGCCTCCTCATGATGTTGCCGTGGTCTCAATTCTTCTCATGCTGTCATTTCAGTCGTTCACGATGTCGTTGGAATATCTCGTCCAGCGTCAGTGATGCCATAGTGATGGTAAAACGTTTCTCCGCATACGAATGTTTGAAAAATACTTACACTCGAAATGACTCTTCGAAAATGCGTGACTGATTCATTTCAACCCTGATTCGTTTGTGATCATGACTCGTGTCTGCTTAAACGTTGCGCTGCAAAAAAAAAATAAGAAAATAAAAACATCTCTTGAGCTATTTCATGAATCTTCACCAGTTAATGACGTAAAATAAAATACAGTCCTTTGACTAAAATAGTCACTTGAAGCAAATAATGTGCTTTACACCGTCGAATATCCCATCTCCAACAAATGTGTAACTTAAAGAATTCATTTTGACACACAATATCTAACTCCTCGAATTGTTAATTATAAAATTGAACGCTTTACTCGATCCATAGCTGATGATTTCAAAAAATCCTCACCTTGAAATACAATCAGTTGACGTCAAGACACATAAATCTGGCTGACTACTCCTCGTGATTTCGAAATGGATAGGTTTATACATCACCCCTCCCGATTTGTTTACGACAAATCAGTTCGTAATTCTATATATTCCCTATAGTTTTCTGCAGTCTTCGCTAGGAGATCTCTATAAAATCCCTCCGACTTCTAGTTTCATGTAAGTAGCTTCTATATACACCACCCAGAATCTTCTGTAGATCTCTTCCCTCTTATAGTTTGCCTTTGAATCTCACCAGATCTCGCTACTTTCGCCGCTGGTGGATACTTCTCCAAACAATGTGTAACTTAAAGAATTCATTTTGATACACAATATCTAGTTCCTCGAATTGTGGATACTTCTCCGCATAACACGTCATCTGCCTTTTAACCCTCCGGTGTGTTTACGTCACGCGTCCTTCGAGATCCGCGTGTGTACGAATGAAGGAATTTTATACTAGACCAGCCTATGCCACACAGTCACACCATATCAACATGTAATTAAATTGTACAACTTTCATAATTTTAAAATTATATTATGACTTTCTTTGGTCAGTTAAATATGTCGGAGGGTAACGCGGTATTATGAACCTCTATTATAACCTTATTCCATCGGTGCTAATTTCGTTCATCGAATTTTAATATATTTTAGATGGCACACAAATTAATTCTAAGATATGAATTCATGTCCCATTTCTATATCCAGAAGGGCAATGTATCTGCTCTTTCCTTAACTAAGTGTGTTTCAATCTACAGGAGCGTGGAATGGCTTATATTATTCGTTCTACAGACCTTAAGGAAGCCATACCAGTAGTGGGAGGTGGTGAAGTTTCGTACAGGCACATCTTTTTTTTCTTTCAATTACCTAAAATGTATGGCAGAGAAGCAGAATGCAGCGTAGTTACGCCAGATAGTCACGGTACCCTCTGCTATCTAAGTGGGTATTGTGATGCTAGTCCATCACACATGATGGATATGGAACACTTGTGGAAAAATCCTGGCCTTCCAGGATTTGACCAAAGGTTTGGGTCATTTGATTCCACATTTCCTCAGGGATATCATCCGGCCAAATTGCATTACAATTTTATTATAGCGCTAATCACATTTGTGGTCATTGGTGTAATTTGAGCGATTATTTTGGGCACTGGACCGTCTGCTTAACAGGATCTAGGGTTCACCAGATGTAGGAACTCCTCATTGCAGATCACACTTGAAGTAACCGCGCCATTGATCTAGGATCCTCGAAGACTATTTAAGGAATTAATCGTGTACATACTTCATAAAAGGAATCCATGTCCTCAATAATACGGTGACAACACATCAGCTATCTAAAACATCGTCAGTGTGTCTTTATATCTATATATCTTGAAAATTATTTGTTTGTTCAAGTTGTAGGTTAATTGATAAGACGATGATATTTATTTGTTTATTTATTTACAATATTTATTTATTTATTTATTTATTTATTTATTTTAGCATTAAACAAAATGTTTATCTTGGCTTCACGAGAAAAGCTTCATATCCATCAAAACGCTCATTAAAACGCGACAGTTCTTAATAATTTAAATAATTCTACATCCTGACATACTGTTTAAGCAATAATTTAAATTGATACTCTTTAGAATCCCCGTGCGTGAAACTTGACACACTTCTTCAAGTCTGTGAAATATACATACCGGTTCACAATTCTTATTGACTCATAGATGGGTAAGTGTTTGTACATTGCTTTGCATTAATTGGCAGGACATAAGTTGAGAGGAGTGTAATAAGTGTCAAAAGGAGTGGTCTAAACGTTGATGGGAATTACGATGGTCTGAAAATTACTGGACAATATGGCTAACAGACATGACGACGTAGAGCTGGTAGCCAACTGACAACAAGAAGTTCCGTGACGAACTAAAGAGCCTATTTTTCTTAAAATTTAAGAATCATGCCAATGATTGATCGATATGGATCTATCTAGAATAATGACGAAATTAAGTTGCTAATATCGAAATTTCTAATTAGTTCGAAATACTGTATACCTGGCATAATGTAGCCTAATAGAGCACTACAGTTGGCAGCCCTGGTAACTGAATATATTCTTAGTTCCATCTCTTAAGGTACAGAATACAAAATTTGGTTGGAGTCCAATGAATAGCATGGACGTTACATGCAGTTAAACATTGGATCTAGCAGCGCGCGTAAAATTATGTTGGCAACAGTGTCATGCATGTATTGGTCAGAAATAATCTGAAATAATATGATCTATTGTCGTACCAATTTTGAATGAAATCCATTACTTAGTATAGAAGTTACATGCATTTTAAAATTGGACTTATCAGCAGGCTTAGAATCATGTTGGCAGCACTGACGTATATTAGTTACTCCAAAGTAATCTAGAATGCCAGGTACTATACGTGTGCAAAGTTTAGAGCTATTGGCTAGCATTCTTTCTGATATATTGATATTAGGGTAACACAAATAGAGACAGCATTTATTAACAGTTGGCAGCCCTGGTTGATCTTAAGAATACGCATAGTCATAGCTGTTATGGTACACATAGCACATACGAAATTTGGTTGAAATCCAAATGATAGTATGGAAGTTACATGTATTTAAATTTGGACTTCTCAGCAGACTTAGAATCATGTTGGTAGCACTGACGTATATTTGTTACTCCAAATTAATATAGAATGGCATGTACTATACGTGTGCATAGTTTAAAGCTGTCGGCTAGCATACTTTCTCATATATATTGGTATTTGTATAAAAGAAATTAAGAGCATTTTTTAACAGTTGGCAGAACTGGTGGTTCATAAGAATACGTTCAGTCATATCTGGTTATGTACACATACAACATACGAAATTTTGTTGAATTCGAATTGATAGTGTAGAAGTTATATGCATTTAAATATTGGACTTATCAGTAGGCTTATAATCATTTTGGCAACACTGCCATGTATGGCCTTCTAGAAATTAAACTGCAATACTATTATCTATATGTGTGCCGATTTTGAAATAGCTCCCATTCATACCTTCCATGATATCCAACATGGAGCTCAAATTTCAATTGCGATTTTTCAGCAGTTGCTAGCACTGACATCATTTCCAAATATGGCAGTGAGATATTCAGGTATAGATCTTTACTCCTACCAAATTTTATTTTGATTTCTCCAGCCGTTTAGGAGTTGATAGGGGGACACACACACACAGCCAGACAGACAGACAGACAAAAAGAAAGACAGACAGACAGACAGACAGAATCGGATCGACCTCATAAGACTACTTTTTCCTCATTTTTGCAAAATGTTAAAAGTAGGCTAAAAATGCCACTTAGTCCAAAGAGCGCATTGAACGTGACGGTAGGTGGACTTACATTAAGTCCTCAGTAGTGGACATCATATGCTAACTGAAAATGACGTATTAACACGGAATAGAAGACAACACACATCAAACACAGAAAAACATACTTTATTTCTGTTTTAACAGGCAAAGATGCATTTACATATTGAAATATTGCACTATAAATCCAGCGTGACGATGTTTTTTGTTAATTTTTGTATCTGTCATTTTCGGTATGACCCGTTTGTCGTGCTGCATGCAAGCCTTGAAGGTGTTTGGCCACCTTTTTAGGATCATTCCAGTTGGTAGATTCCAACGTACTGACCCCGAATGTTGATATTCATCAGAGAGAATATCATGATTTGAGCCAAATGATAAAATTTAACATTGAGATATTGTTTCTGCAAAGTGGACACTAAGCTAGTTTTGACAACAAGGACAGGGTTGATCACGTGACTATTGCATTACGGGAAGACAGAATAGGTCACCTAGGCACGTGGAAAGAGTGTACTGCCAATATACATAGCAACAGAGGGGAAACAATATTTTCATTGAATGAGTATGATTGACCAATTAGAAGAGGTTTATTGGAACAGAAAAGGCTGCTCATGAAGTAATTGTTCTAGCATAACAAATTACCCTTAGTACATTTATAAGATCTTATTTTTTATGAAAAGATGCAGAAATAAATTGGAAAATTATCATCTTTGTTATTCTGAAGGAAAATATGTTATAAGATGTATAATTGCATTTAGCAATTTACCACGTCAAGTTCCCGTGAGTTTAGGAAAATGACGCTGAAACAGAAGTCATGGTGGGAGATTGCAAGCACGAATTGAGGCTTCTTTACGTCTGAACATCGGAGAGGAAAGATGTGTTAAGAATAGTTTGAGCCCAGAGCGGAGCATTTTACCGTGTGCGTGGAGATATAACCACAAGCAAGGCAGTATCGACGGTCAATTTATCGCGTGGCCGGATTCATAGTGAAGTCGAACATTGAGCATGTATTTATAGCAACAATACGTGAGTGAATTTTGATGTGAAATATTGCAGTACCGAGTTCGACATAATTGAAAGAAAACACAGTAGTGAAATAAACTTTCGGAATTGTAAATTTTGGACAATTCAGGCAGCAAACATAAATAATTTACGAAATTCGCTCAGAAGAGAACTTAAGTCCGAGGTGTCCTACGAACATTGCGCATTCAATAGGAGCTTATGCAGAGCTACAATCAGTGACGATCTGAATTCATATCAACGCTATCACGCAAACATAATGCAAACCAACGTGATTTCATGAACAGTATCGACGTGAGAGTAAACAGTGGAATTATACACTTTAATAATTTACACCATGTTATTTGATTGAAAGTTGAGAGGAATGTTCACTAACTACATTATTGAAGTGATTATGATGGAGTAGAGAATTATGCGCTTGGTACACATTGTATAGCGTGAGAGGATGGATACTTGGAGCAACAACAGCAACAACATCATCTGCAATAATAGTAATTATTTGAAATCATGATAAAAAGTAGACGGAATTACTCAGAGGTGAATATCAACATTAATAGAAGGAGACGACGTCTTGACGATCTGCGCAGAGAAGAGACGAAGCTGATGAGATTAGGGACGAATCCAATCTAATGCATGAAGACTGGTACATTTGAATCCGATGACCAGGGGAACGCTGTTCAGGACCCGAAGAAGCAGTTCGCACGGAGGAAGATGAGGGAAGATACAAGGCTCGCCAGGATGGAGAACGCTGAACACATGGTTTTACCTATACCGATGTACATCTCGAAGCTTCGAAAGGTAGAAAGAAGATTTTATTATCTGTAGTTTGAAGTAGTTTGAAAACTTTTAGAACAAACCATTTTAGCATGTTTTACTAATTTAATTATTATTCAAATTTGGAATAGATTTGGGTTTTAATCATCCTTAAAATTAATTGATAATTTATATTCATAATTTCTAACTACGATTTGGACTTTAGTGATTTCAAGCTGAATTTCAGAATTTTCGAATTCTTGAATTTTTGATTTCTCGAAGTTAAGAATATTTCTTAAATAATTTTTAATAATTTTATTAACTATTTTCGATTACAAATTTAAGAACGCTTTCACAAATTTTTATTAGCAAATTTCGTTTGGAATAGAGAGTTTGGGAATCTTAGCTGTAAGATGAGTATATTTAGGAAGAAGAACATTACGATCAACACGATTACTACGATCTATGCAAGAACATTTGCGAAGATATAAGTAAATGATATATTGCCTTAACGACGATTAATTGAACTGGGCCAGTATTCATGTTTAAATGAATTTGAATTTTACTATTTTTAATAGAAATCTTCGTTCTTTCTTGAATTCAAATAAATTTCGGGAATAGTTCCAACCGAAAGGAATGAACATTTTATATTCAAGATTTAGGGGATTTCTAAAACCAGTATAAATTTTGTTATGTTGGACACTGAATAATATAATTGATGGTGAACCTTATTGCAACATTATGCATTGTTGTTGACATTAATATTGCATTGTTGCAAGAATTAAAAGGAACGATCAGTAACGAGTTGTAAACTTCAGTATTATTATCAAATATTAACAACGATTGTTGTAGACATAGTAGCTAACGAAAGTTAACCATCAGAGATCATGAATTGATATACAAGTATCACTATTAGAAGGAATGTAAAGGCACAAGTTAACTGCTGTGAAAGGAAATATAAAGCAGATTTATGTGAAGAAATATGTGGAATTATAGTTGGATTTATGACGTGATTCTGAAGGTAGTTATACGACAGAAGTAATGCCGTATATAAGTAATAAAAGGAAGGATCAGCGATGAAATATTTAAGCTCTAATACGGGATTGTTACTGTATTATTGAGGATTGTGATGTTATTAAGAGAAAGCGGTAAATGCTATTTTAAGCAATGTTGTTGTATGAAGATAAGTTATCTATTGTAACTTAATCTTATAATGTTTTTCAATGATAACTTGGAGGCATGACAAGAAGGCTGTGGGCGGAGAAGTGTAAGCGAGGTGGTTATGACTATTGTTTTTTATTTGTATTAAAACCAGATATCAAAGGTTTGACGATATTTACATATGAGCTTGGCTTAGCTGCATGGCCATATGAGCTAGGTTTTTACAATAAACCATAAGAATTGTGACGACGGTAAAATAAGTAAAATAAATAAGCATAAATATTTAAACATATTTAAACAAATATACATAAATATTTAAACAAATATTTAAATTGGTATGTAAACGAATATTTAAATTAAAATTTAAACAAATATAAATAAATTCAGGTATAAATAAAGGATTGTAAATATGTAAATAAACAATTAATCTGTGTTTTGTTAATGTATCGAATAAGGAGAGAGGAGATTAGTAATTTTGTGAATCATAATAGTATTTTAAATAAACAGGTTAAAATATCGTTATATGAGAGTGGATTGGGGGTTAATATTTTAATGAGATTTCAGCGATCAGTTTGAAATGAAGTATATTATTACAAGCAGAAAAAGGAAGGATGTTGATAGAACCATTCATGATGTGATTCTAAGATGTGAATACGTGTAAAATGTAGATGAAATTGTTCAGTGAATGTTGATATTTGAGAAGGAAAAGGAAACAGCTGATCGGTAGATGTTTGTTTGAGTAGAGCTGTTATGAAAGTATCATAGATTTGGGAACTTAGTTATTAATGTATCAATTGATGATGATGATGATAATTGTTGTTTTAACGGGCCTAACATCTAGGTTATCGGCCCCAATGTATCAATTAACAGAAGCATTGTTATAAGAGGATTTTCGCGGATTTAATTATTATTGACCCCACGTTGTAAGTACTCATGTACTCAAACTTATTACTATCAAGGGTATGTGGAAGGGAAGCTGCTAGGCCATTTTCAAACATACCCAAGGTACTTATTTTGGAAATATCACCGATAAGTAACTCGGAAATAATACAAGTATACAAGGCAACAAACAACATCTATTCTTAAACTTCTTTTTACAATTACAATAAATCAAACAATTAAATTAATAACAATATGCAATAAAAGAATACGATGTAGGTGAGATATTAAGAACTTACAACATGTACTTACTTAGATGAAATACCCTGTAGTTGACGACGTTACTATCGTAACAAATAAAACTAAAGAAGCCACGTAATCATTCCTTAGGCTATATTCATGCCAAGCATCCACTATATTTGAGTATCTCTTGGTCAAGTTATTTAAATAAATATGAAAATATTTAATATAATCAATAAGCCCTAGCTTCATCAAGATTTGTCATTCAATAAATCTCAAGCTTCATTAATTAATTATTTCAATCAAAAAATTTAAATACGTTTAACAGCACTAACACGACCATCCAGTGCAATGGATACTCATCGACTCTTTTATTTTAGAACAGCTGATTGTCTCACATCGTTTAATAATAATCCGACTCCATGACAGTCAAACAAAAGACAAATGAAATACATTACAACGTTGTAAGATTACCAATACAGGGAAAAGAATAAATAAAATTTCTCACGTCCATATGGGACATTCTAAATCGTAGGTAAAAGGAGGGAACATTACATAAAAAATTACAAAAGACTAGAAATATTTAGCTACGCAAACTAACTGTAGTGCCATCCTCTCCGGAAGTCATTCACGGGGTGGCAATTAAGCACATGCTATCAAGAACATACATGCAGAGACAGTTGATCAAAATTTTACTTACTTTCGCCTTTGTACCGAATACTTACGACTGCAAGTTGAACACAAACTTGCCCTTGTCATTCGTCATCACATCAAACTATACTACCCTTTCAATCGTACTAGACAACATATAATCATTAAGAATTATAAAAGGAAGTATTTCTCATCACACGTATTCGAAATGAACCAATACACCAGTAACAACCAATAAGAAACATCTGACCTATGAACGAAGCTCAACTTCCACTGATGCCACTAAAAAAAATTAAGTATTTTAAGCGGAATCGAATTTTACATGCCGTCAATACAGTAGTAGAACTCGTAGATGTTATTACGACTCATGGGGACTCAGATTAGAGAGCACTAGGCCTCCCCAATCCCCTTAAATTCTCCAAATATATGGCGCTACATCTTATCAAGTCCTATTCCAAATTCACAATCATACAACAATTGGATCACAACACTGGCTGTCATCGCAATACTGTAGACAAATGACAATTCAACCGCGTAGTAACAAGACGATGAGTGATGCTTAACTGCGCTCTAGCGAGCCAAATTACAAGTAAAGTTCTCGCTCTCTCGACAGAGTTACAATCTTCCAGGCACTAAGTCAACTACTTGCCTCTATTTACTGAAGTCAAGTCTATACAGAGTACAACATACACTTTTGCGAAATGTGAGGGTGAATTATCGGGTCAGACACCCCTTCCACAAGCTTGTCGACGGTTGAAAACCAAGACGACTTAACATGTACAGTTCTAAAATTCATGAACACATGCAAATCTTTCAAAAAAGAATTAAAGTTTTTGCCTAGTCATGCATCAGAAAGGGCTTCAGAATAGAATCACTTACAATAAAGTTATTTTCCAATCTTCAGACAATTAGTACTCACACTGGTCATTCTAAATACTTCGACGTAATAGTCGATGTCATAATCCGGTTAATTAGTCATGCATGAAGGTTAACATCTCACTTATGAGTATACAGGACAATCAGTTAGGGATACTTCTTGTACAATACAATTTTCACAACATGTATATACAAATAGTCGATCATCTTGATATGCAAAGTAATGTTCAGATCCGTTGGACTTCAATTTGGTTGATCCAAAATCTGGGCCCTGGATATTTTCACTCACAGCGAGAAATTCCAACGCAGAACAGGACCTCGGTCTTTTTCGAGCTGTAATCAAGTACAACTCCGAAAGCAATACGTTTTTGGATTCAATTAACATCTAACACAATGACAATTTACAACAGAAAGGTATAACATCAAAATATTTCAAAATATGGCATCAACTTTCTTTTTCCTTTTTAAAATTCCCCAAATATCTCAGAATTTCACACCTTTACAAAGTTCAGTTAAAATATTCAAACCATAATAATAACAGAATTAAATTTTTAGACTCGATTACTCAATGAGAAAAATCAGTAACATTTGCAATATACAACACAAAACTTACATAATTTAATCAGAAACAACAACTCTGAATGGTATTCAAACTATCTATTCCCTTAAAACAAAAATATCCTTAATGAACGCAGGCATATATCCCATATTGCACCTCTGTTCCAAGTTAACGAGAAGAATTGCAAGAAAAACCCAAGAAAAAAACAAAAATAACAAATCAACCCTAGAAAACCGAAGAAAATAACGATTAGAAGACACTATAATCAATTCAGAATCAGACCACAAGTGCAGTGTTTTAGATCCCTTAGTTGGGGGGGGGGGGGGGGGAGTTTAGGGATCTAAATATTAGTGTTATTGTATTAATTTGGAAGGTGATTCCTAGGAGAGGGTAGCTTCCCGTAGCTGGGTGAGCTTACCAGTGTGGCGTGTTGTTTGATGTTCAAATGCTAGGGGGTGTTCCTGCTAAGATGCAAGAGCCTACTAGTGGATGAACCTCTGAGTGCAGACTAATATGCCAGCCTGCCAGCTGGACGATGGAGTGATATAACAAACGTGCTTGTGTCAGCGGCTCGCTGCTATGCGGTCGCGTGCGGGAAACACAATGATGCCTGAGCAAGCAATTACTGGCTACTAGTCACGGTCAATCGTGACGGAGGTCAGGAAGGGTATTAGGATGTAAAGAGGCGTGTACTTATGAATGCAATGTGTAGTTTACTGACCAAGTGTTTATTGGTCACTGAGTATGAAATTGTAAGTCCCTTTTAGGGGAATGTAAATAATGTAAATAATGGTACAAGTTAAGTGTACAAGTTTCTGGATGGGTGTTACAAATTAAAGGATATCTGAACACTTGCTGATGCTCACCTGATGATAGTAGCTGGAGCAGGGCCTTCGGCAGCACACACTGTATGACAGATAATGCTCCCAAAAGGCCTGTCTTCTTATAGGTCCTGCCGTTGCACAGTCAGCATTCCATTGACATAGCTGCCCCAGTAAGTTATAGTGTTAATGTTTATGAGTGTGTTGCAAGTGGTTGGCTAACCTCCCAAGTTGGGTGGCCGCCTGTTGCCGTGTAAAATTGATGTTCTGGTCTTATGATGTTTGCCAGTTAGGGTGAGTTTTAGTAGAAGATGGGGGGTGGCTCTCAGGGGGTACAGCCCTCCGGGCCTGTACAGCAGACAAACAGAACACACACAAATCTTTCATGCCTTCACACATAATCCAAAATTCCCAAATTAATTAAATTACAATTTACGACCCGCAAAATACCCCAAAAATCTACCAGAATATAAACAAGCACTTGTTAAAACCAATACATAACACACTCATACACAAGAAGAAACACTTACTTTATATGCTGGCTCGGACCAAACAGCAACATAAAAATGCACTAGGTACACATTTCATAAAATCCACAAGAATTATAGCATATTTCAGTTACCAAAATCATAATTAAATAACGTCACACACTCTATGCATACCCTTAAGACTTGTTTAGTGTCACATATCCTTTACAAATTATCGACGAATTATCACACACTTACCGTAAGTTTATTACTTCAGTAGTGAGGTAGTGAGAGAGCTGCAGCACAGCCTACTCTCCTACGAACTTTGCCGATGTGTCCTGAACGCATGATCATATTTTAACGAATGAGGTGTTGTTGGTTTTGGGATGACGTCCCCTTTGCTAAAAATGTATGTTGGTATTTTTAAAAAAGTTTTTGAAAATTTTTGTTTTCGACATTGGCGCTATTTTGGAAACGGTGAATTTTGTAAAAATGTTTGTTTGACGTTAATGAAAGGTGGCTATTCCCTATAGGTGGACAGAAAGTTTGAAGTATGTAGGAGGGGGAAAAATGGTAGCCTACTTTCTCGCGATCATTAGCGATAATTGGCGAACGGATGGTCGGATTTTAACGAAGGAGGTATTGTTGGCGTTGGGATGACGTACTCTTTTCTAAGAATGTGTGTTGGTATTTTTTAAAATTGAAAATTCTTGATTTTTAATTTTTGATTATTTTGGAAACGGTGAATTTTGTGAAAACGTTTGTTTGACGTTAATGAAAGGTGCCTATGCCCTCTAGGTGGACAGCAAGTTTCAAGTGTGTAGGCCAAAATAAAATGAATTTTGAAAAATTGGTGACTATTTTGGAAACAGTGAAGATGAGAAGAAAAATTTTGTTTGTGGTGAATGGTTGCTATTTTCTCCCTTTACCCGCATCATAAATTTAAAGTCGCTAGGTGAAAAACCTATGGACCTTTTGGGGGATTTTTAACCTATGTTTTTAGTGGCCTTGGTAGCGTAGCGGTCAGCATGGTTAGCTGCCGCCCAGGAGGTCCTGGGTTCGATTCCCGCCTCTGTCCACGAAATTTGAAAAGTGGTGTGAGGACTGGAATGGGAAATGACATTTGAAGTGACGTTGGGTCGACATGTCAAGCGCTATTATTATTGTCGCTAAAACATACATATATGATTTGACTATACTAAGCTTGACTGGACATAGAAACAGTTTGCTAAAAGAAATTTGTTATTTGCAAACAGAAGTGGAGTGTTGGACAAGCATCAGAGCGAGAGACCAGCTCGTTATCAGAATAAGAATGCCGTAGGCTGATGCGTGTGTGGGAAGACTGCCTTTGCAACTTTGTCGTTGGGAAACAAAGTGAGATAACGACAGTAGCTGTTGCTAGGTGTGATAACTTGATACTTTGCTCCAAGTTTAGTACGCTCTCAGAGCGTTGTTTTGAAAATGCTCATGTCGAAGTTCTCATAGGCTTCGCAGTGGCGAAGTCGTGTAGGCGTACAGTATATGTGAATTGCTAATGTCAAGACTTCTCTAACTTAGTCAGTCATTACTTGCAATGGGTGTTTTAATACATGGTGTGAAATAACGTGTTGGCAATTTATAGACACGTTTGTATATGTACCGAGACAGAGCATCATGAGCATTACTTTGCAAGATATTGTTGGATTCAGACGGGTCTGCTGAGCCAATGGCCTGCGCACGTTAAATAATGAATGAATGAATTAATTAATATAATTAAATTAATAATAAAACACATCTATATTGATCATCAAGTAAAAAAACAAGGTATGTTATTTGTACATAATAATGTTATGGAATAAATGATTGTTATTCGATGGATTATTTGCAAGTTGATTTAACAACTTAATGGTATGAATGTATTTTTGTTGCAGATAAAACAACAACAGCAACAACAACTAATTTGCTGTATATATAAAGGACAAATTAAAGCAGTTGTGGAATATTAGTTTTAAAAAGAAATCATATTATTAATTTTCAAAAGTTATGTACATATTGTTTATAACTTAGGCTAAAATGAATAAATGCTATTTTATTTAATGATAATGCATGAACTTATGGAATATATTTATTCTTGTTGCAGAATTAAACTGTGTGTGCCTACCAACAAACTATCGGGAGTAGCAGCGTAGCCCTCTAAGCTACAATTTTGATATTAAAAAGGTACGTCATAAAGATATTTTTGTTTCTTTGTGCCAAAATTAGCTTACTATTTTTCGAGTGAGTGTCTTATTGTGTGTGCATATGAATAATCCTATTACCGACAGCAGTGGCTATGCTGGCTAAAGTAAAGCGTTAGATGATGGGGCCAAGCTCTCTGCTAACTCGGTAGACGCGTGGGTTCGACCCTCACCGTCGGCCATTCTTGAAATGGTTTTTCCGTGCTTTTTTTTTGCATTTTTTGAACATCAGGCAAATGCTGGGACGGTACCTTGTGACAGGCCACGGCCGCTTCCTTGTACATATAGCCCAGTTTGATTGATCTTTATTTATTCCATCTCTCATCCCGGTACGCAGGTCGCTCACGGGCGTTGACTAGAAAGACCTGCACTCGGCCTCTTAGGAGGCCCCACAACAAACAAAATAATCCTATTGCATACCCTAAACCCTTTTTGAATGTTTTGTTATTATGTGCTATAACTGAATTAATGCATGTGTTTCCTGAATATATATATAATTAATAAAGGATTTTATTGCGTTTGCTTTTCAAATATATATATATATATATATATATATATATATATATATATATTATCCCTCATTGCGACTAATTGGCTGTTTGCTGGAGACCCCCCCCCCCTACAGTTGTAGAAACGACAACAACAACAACAGTTTGCGTGTGTGAGTGAGTGTTAGTAGACATCTATATTTGCTGGCTTTTTGGATTACCCTATTTATAAGGTGAGTTAACATTCCATTTACTGTTGATTTTTAATTATGTCTACATCCATGTGTGAAGACTTAGAATGGCAACCGTTAGCCAAATGTTTTATAAGTAGAATATGTTCAGGCCGAATTCATAATGTGAAAATCTGTCTATCCTCTAAATAATTTGTCGAATCGTGTTTGCTTATTTCTGTGAATAAAAGTAAACAGTGCTTAACAACGCATCACGCCCTAAAAATAAATTTCGAATTACTACGTGAGTTTATTCTGATTAAAATATTGTTGAAGAAAAACATAGGTTTAATCTTTGTACAAAAATTGAGAAATTACTGATATCCGATCATTTAGAAATTTGGTATCACAAAAATGCTATTGATGGGCTTATCATTAAATTTGATAAGTTACAAGACGGACTCAGGTGCCTGGCTCTGAATAGCATTGCATATTTACAACGGAATATTTATAAATACAATCCATTGAATGCAAGAAGTAGCTATATTCCCACTCCGAGCTTTATCGCTTCGAGAAAGGCAATTATTAATGTATGCAACACAGACGATTATTGCTTTTAATGGTGTGTAGCTAGTTGCCTGCAACCCTGTCAAGACAGAGATGGTCATAGACCAGTGAAGTACAAAGCTATGTTTAACCACTTAAAACAAACTCTGAATCTACAGCGTGTTTCATTTCCCATGTCAGTAGATAGAATTTATTTATTTGAGAAATATAATCCAAATTTCTCCTTCATGGCCTATGGCGTTGAGGGAAGCAACATTGTCGGTCCCTTGTATGCCACCATACAGGTAAAGCAACATCACATTCACTTGCTTTTCCTGTCTCATGGGGATAAAAACCATTGTTGTTGGGTAAAGAATTTGAGTAAATTTGTAAGCAGCCAAGTGTCTAACCATAATGGTAAAATGCACATTTGCGAGCGCTGCATTCAGTATTTTACAACTGATAAACTTTAGGATCGACATACGGGAGACTGCGAAGGGCAGCCGGCAGTATAGCTAATGCTGTCCGAAGGGAACGACGCAGTCTTATAATTTAAGGCCACTAATAAACAAGACATGGTACCATTTATTGTTTATGCCGATTTTGAGGCCTCACCCTTCCCCTTCAGGGATGTGTCCCAAGTCCCCATAAAAGCTCAACCTATCCAGTGCAGAAACATGAACCTTTTGCCTTCGGCTATTATGTTGTCTGTCACTATGATAAATCCCAATGTGAGTATGTAAGTCACAAAAGTTCGGATTGTGCGCGGTGGTTTGTTGATCAAAAAAATTTGGACAACCCTGTACCAATTCAGATGAATGACGTACAATAAAAAGAATACGATCAAACCACCACCTGCCACATAAGCGAAAAGCATATTTTATGCGGAGAAAAAAGTAAGAGATCATTACCAAAGGACAGGACAGTTAAGAGGTGCCGCTCATAGAGAATGCAATTTAAAGTATTCTACACCTCACTTCCTTCCTGTCTTCTTACACAATTTCTCTCGCAACGATCTGCACTTTATTGTTAAAGAATTTGCTCATGTAGATAAGAGCAAATTCAGCATTTTGGCTAAGAACTATGAGAGCTTCATTTCTCTTTCATGGAGAAAAGGAACAATGAGCATTCGTTTTCTCGACTCATTCTAGTTTATGTCTAGTTCACTGGAAAGTCTTGTGAAAGGCTTGAGCGAGAATGAGTTGAAACATACCCAATCCCACTTTACGGATACAAAAAACGTAAATTGTGCGTTCGTAAAGGTCATTTTCTTTATGATCATGTGGCAAGTTACGAGATGCTTAATTAAAGGTCTTTGCCCCCTAGAGAATTTTTTTTTCTCAGTTAACACAAAGCACCATCAGTGAAGAAGAGTATGCCCACGCACACCATGTTTGGCGAGCGTTTGCCATAGAAAACATGGGTCAATATGCTATGCATTATTTAAAATTAGACGTGTTGTTGTTGACAGACCTGTTTGAAACGTTCCGTCAGCTATGTCCCTCGATATACGGGCTCGACCCCGCCCACTACTATACCAGTTCGGGGTTAAGTTGGGACGCTGCCCTCAAATTTACCCACATTGAGCTTGATTTACTGACGGATCCCGATATAGTACTAATGATGGAAAAAGGGATTCGTAGGGGGTTGGTATCGCTTAATCAGCGACATGGCAAGGCAAATAATCATTACATGCCTGATAATTGTCCCGAAGAACCAGAATCATACTTGATGTACTTCGATGTAAATAATTTATACGGTTTTGCTATGACCACACCACTGCCGTACAAAAACTTTGTCTGGCTGTCTGAGGATGAATTTAAAGGTTTTAATGTGCATAGCGCCAACGAGCAACAGGACGTAGGGTATGTCCTTGACGTTGACTTAGCTTATTCCCCCGATCTCAGACAGCGACATGGTGATTTCCCCTTTTGTATAAAGAAAATGGTGCCGCCCGAGAGTAAGGGTATTCATTAAAAAATGATGGGCACCTTGTATGACAAAAATCATGTATTGCACATTGATATGCTGGTAGAATGTTTAGCTCAGGGCTTAACCCTGAAAAAAAATCCATAGAGGTATTTCTTTCTGTCAGAAACCGTGGTTAAAACCTTACATTGAATTAAATACCAGTCACAGACAAAGTGCCACTCAGCCATTTCAAATATTTTTTGAAACTGATGGATAATTGTATTTATGGCAAGAGTCTTGAAAATGTGCGCTGTATAGGGTCATAAAATTGGGCAACACATGGCATGGCAGATGGGGTGGGCAAAAATGCATTGCAAAACCAAACTTCAAATCTTTCAACGTTAAAGATCATGATTAAGTCACTATTGAACTTGCAAAAAACTTGAGTGGTCAAGAATAAACCCATCTATTTAGGCCATGTTATTTTAGATTTTTCTAAATTGCACATGTATGAATTTCATTATGGTTTTGCAATGCGGCAATTTGGTACCATTTCCTTGTTATATAAAGACACAGGTAGTTTTATTTACCATATCCGTGACTGTGATCCATATGTCTTTATGAAGCGAAACCCAAATTGGTTTGACACGTCCTGGTTTAGTGAAAAGAACGTGTTCAATATCCCCCGTCTGAACAAAAAAGAAATTGGTTTAATGAAAGATGAGATTATGTTAGAGTTTGTAGGTCTCGCGCCGAAAATGTATAGTTTTCGACAGCTCAATGAATGTGAATCTATGCGAGCCAAAGGAATTAGCCAATACGTGGTGAAAAGGCTTGGTGTGGATGATTATTTACATGTCCTTCAAACCCACACAGGCATGTCACATAGTCAGTTTAGGATTCTGTCTATAAACCATAATTTATTTTTAATGAAACAACGGATACAAACACTCACCTTGTTGGATGATAAAAGGCAGTGGTGTCAGGATATGATGACAAGAGTTCCCTTTGGTTACAACCAGTAATGATTGTTGCTATTGTTATTGTACAATACGGCAAGTGTTTGGTTTGGTTGCTATGAAGTGCGTGATGCCATGTTGAGCCTTGGAATAAATAATAAAAAATTGTAGTGTGTCATATAATTTTTTGGTTTTTAACCTGTGTGCATGGATGTATGCAAGGATATGTGAATGCGTGTAAATAGTTGTATATATAAACTGTATGTCTTGTGCTATTTGCCTGTCAACGCATAAAGAGAGGCATGCATCAACGTTTGCATAGCTCACTGTGCACAGGCTAGATTAAAACATGTTGTTTTTTAATTTATTTTAGCTAGTGGCTTAATAGGTCTCACTAGATGCTGGCTTAATAAGGCTCATGTTTGAGCAAACTGACCACCCATCCTCAGTAGACATGCAGCTTAATATGCCTCACTAGATGCTGGTTTAATAAGCCTCATGTTTGAGCAAACTGACCACCCATCCTTAGTAGACATGCAGATTAATAGGCCTCACATGTTCGTGGCTTAGTAGGCCTTATGTTTGAGCAAACTGACCACCCATCCTCAGTAGACATGCAGCTTAATAGGTCTCACTAGGTTAATAGGCCTGATGCAAACAACAACAAAAAATTTCTTGCTTTTATTGTGGACAAACACACTTTATGTCTGGTGTTATAAGTGGTGATGTATTACAAAACAACACCAGACGAATATCTGAGCAGAAATTATTATTGAAACCTAATACATAAAAAAGTCAACAGACAGATGGTTTTTTTTTTTTTTTTTGTGTTTTGCTTATTTTTTGTTTTCTTTTTGCAATTCACTTAGGGGACAGACAGTGTATAACTTAAAATATTTTTTAAAATATACATACTTAGTAAAACGTCTATAACTACTTTTCAGATTCAATGATGCACCATGATGAAGATTCTTTTATTGTTACCAAACACGCATCGTTTAATGAATATGCAACGATGGTAAATTATAATCCACAACGTGTGGCCTAACACTAAAGTGCGCATTCATACCACTTTTTATAAGAGCATCATTAATGATGATGATGATGATGATGATGATTATGATGATGTCTTGTTTCATGATCCAAGTCATCACTGTTCCAAATCCTGTATGCTAACTACAGAATTAATTCATAAATCATGGTATGGTTTAACGATGAATCAAGTGATTGTTAAATTAGCGGATGAGGATGATTTTCCAGTATTTTTGGCGTACTCTATGTACAAAATCCTTGTTTAATGTCTATTTTCCAGTAACGTCAAATATGTTTTGTTTCCACTTTTATAAATTCCCTGCTGAGCAAGGAACCACTTCATATCGTTAACAAGCCTTTCGTCAACTTAATTTTGCGTTACCTATGAATCAATATTCACCACATAGAATACGGTCTATTAGAAACTAACAACAACATCTATATGTGATGGATATGTTTTTTTTGTTGGATTCGGATTTTAGGAACATACAGTACTTTATATTCACAAAGACATTTGGCTATTTTTTTAGTTTATGGTGTATTCATGTTTATGGAAAACACATAGGCTAACCCAGTTTAAATTTGTATTGTTTCTTGTTTTGTTTCTTGGATATAGATATGGTTAATAAATTGCATGGTATGTTAACTTAACCTTTATAGGCATCCATTAGTATGCAGTTGTTTGTTTATAGTATATGTACATACTATTTTTTTTAACAGTATGCAGTGCGAATTTGCACGTCGACTTGGGAATAGTATACGACTCATTCAACAAGGAGATTATATACTAATACCTATTGAAAACAGAGTCATATATTTAACTCCAAACGATCTTGAAAATGATTCACACTTAATTTTCATATAACATTTTCTATTAAATAATTTTCAAATTAATGTTTTAGATGAAAACGATGATATATATAATATCGTATGGCCTCGGGTGCCTGGTGCAAGCTTTGCTATTTGACACCCAGAGGGTAGCTTGCATGTCAACTTTTAGAAGTAGGCTACACAGTGTGGGACAATGATTTGTTTGTTTTACATGCATTTTACCGAAAGGTAATACAGTGGTCATGTGAACATTGTTCACATGCCTACGTTTTTGTTAATCTGTCAAAGAAACTCTTGCCACAAATTGTTGAACCACCCATGTAACAAATAATATGAATGATGACATGTAAATAATAATAATATTTTTTTTTTTGCAATTTGTTATTTATCTTTTTAGAAATAAATTATGAAGCCCTTTGCTCAGAAGTTGAAGATCAGTTACTGATGATACAACATAAACCAATCTTAGTTGTACCCATACGAAAAACAGGTTTAGGTGGTCATGAAACTTTAAACCAAAACCTTATTTTAGATTTTATAGATGTTAGAGCTGCACTATTTAAAAAAATAGTGGTGATTTAATACCATTTACATATTTACCTAATTTTGAAAATACGTTTCGACAGTGGCAATGGTTAATGTTTTGTGCCACTTCATTAGCAGATGCGCAAGTCATTGAACCCTATCCCTATAAATATATTTCAATGGATTTGTCTAATGATGCTTTAGCACGTTATAAATGTCATTTAACAACCACCCTCTACCCTATGGTAGATATCAACTTTTGGTGATTTATTTTCAATTTAAAAGAAAATTAAAACAAGGTTTTGGTTTATTTATAGCTTTAAAAAAATAGTTTAAAATTATAGCTTGGTTTCTTTCTTTCTTTCTTTCTTTCTTTCTTTTAGAAGACATGAACATGTATGATAATATGAATCACCATATTGCAGACAGCCTAGTTGATATTCAGCAAACACAGTTGTTGCATCTTCCAGTGTTAAAAACCACTTGTTTTGACGGACGTGGTCCGTGGCAAGAAATTCATCAAGCACTATTAATGGACGTCATACGCACTAAATCACACATTTTTCTTATCGATGATGATTGTCATTTAAAACAGTATACTCAACAGTTTTCGTATACCTCTTACAAACATTATTATATTTTTGTCAATTTATCCAATACTATCTATAACTTCAGGCATTAAACGCTCAGGCTTAAAAACAACACGCATTAATGTATTGACAATGTTGTTGTTGTTGTTATATAAGTATAAGGGTGTTTAAAAATAACACTCTTTTATTTCCTTATGGCTAAGCATGGACGCCTTGAACGCTATTGGCCAAGATTGCGGCTTTGCACGCAAGAAAATGAGTGAATTGCCTACACAAACACCCTTTCGCATTCATAAAATTCAAAAATTAAAATCCAAATTTGGTGAACGAGCTTGTTGTGTTTGTCAAGACTTTGAGACATTTCTACCCACACGATTTAATAACCTACCTGATAATATCATAGAAGATGTCAATTCCAGTATTTACCCTATTTATTTAATCTATGAGGGTGAAAAAATAATCGTTGCATGATTCGTTTTGTAAAACTAGAAAACGAATAATCATTGTACGCAAGCCAAGACTTTTATTTGTTTAATGATGACTAACGAAAACAAGACAAAAATGTTTGTGCTCAACCGTTTTTACGTTTATTAATTGTTGCTCATGGTTTATAATGGTAAATAATAATAATAATAATAATAATAATAATAATAATAATAATAATAATAATAATAATAATGATAATAATAATTTAATTTAAATTTAATTTAATTTATTTATTAAATACTATTTATGTTACATTATTGTGATATGTCTCACGAATCTGATGACAGTACAGATTATCTGTGAGACATATTAATTATTATTTACAACATATATATATAGATTATATTTCAGTACAAGAGTGCATGCATTTTTTTTTGTAATGTTAATGATAAAATATTAATGTAAATAATTAAAGATACAAAAAAATACACTATGTTAGTTATATTAATAAATTTATCTTATGAGTTAATGTTTGGTTAAGTAATATTTTTTAATGCGACTTATAGCTAGTTGTTTGCTGTTAATGTTTGTCAGTCCAGGTGGTAGTTCATTAAGTAGTGATGGTATAATATAATTTAGTCTCTTGAAACCATAGCTATTTATACATAAAGGTTTAACATGTTTATTACTTGTTATGGCTCTTGTTTGTATGTTGTGAGAGACCTTATGCCTGAATCTTGGATCAAAGTAGTAGAGATTCAGTATAGTAATTTGAAACAACTCTTTAATATTAAAATAAGGGATATCAGTGAAATATTTAAAGAACCTGTTTTGGCTATCTTGAAGATTATTAATTAAAGTTGTGTTTTGATTTCCCCAAGCTTCTATAGCATATCTTAATTTGCTTTCAATCAGAGCACTGTAATTTTTTTTGTAAGTTTTCCTATCTACATAAAATCGGAGATTGTAGAAGGTGTAGAGGTTTGCTCTTAGGTTTTTTATTATGTTTACTGTGTGTGTGTTCATTTTAAAGTGTTCATCAAGGGTAATTCCTAGGTATTTATGTATCGAAGTACTATTTATGAAGGTGTTACATTTGCAACCTGCCAGGATGTTTTGGTGTATGCATGATAAGCTGTGGTGCGTTAGATTGTATTTTTCTTGTGTGAAGTGATCAACTCTGATGTGCATTATTTTAGATTTGGTTGTATTTATATACAAATTATTGTCATGACACCATCTTGTGATGTTATTGAAGTCTTCTTGAAGTCTATCAAAAGCTGTTTTAGAGTCTTTATGTATGGTATATATAGTGGTGTCATCAGCATAAATAAATATTTTACTGTGTTTAATGGCTTCATTCATGTCGTTTACCAACAGGTTATATAGTGTAGGTGAGATAATGCTGCCTTGAGGGATACCTTGTGTTCCATCTACTGCGTCACTGATAGTGTTATTGACCATAACTGCCATTTCCCTGTTTTTCAGATAGCTTTCAAATAGTTTGTAAGTCGTGCCTCTTATTCCAATATCGTGTAATTTTGCAAGTAGTTTATTGTGATTTATTGTGTCAAATGCTTTAGAAAAGTCAAGAAAAAGTACCATTATGTGATTTTTCTTATTTAAGGCATTATTTATTACATTGGCAAATTCAGCCAGGAGTAGTTCAGTACTTTTCCCCTTCCTAAAACCGTATAGGTGTCCCTTTAAAATATCATATTTATTTAGGAAATTCTTCAATCTCATATCCAAGCATTTTTTCATTATTTTGTGGAGGATTGATAAAATGCATATTGGTCTGTAGTTGCCAAAGTCTAAGTGATCGCCATTCTTATATATTGGTTTAATAATTGTGTATTTCAGATATTTTGGTATTATGCCTGATTCGAATATCTTGTTTATGAGATGTGTTATGATTGGTATAGTTTTTTTGGATGTTGCCTTTATGTCTTTCAAGCGTATATTGTCTACCCCAGGCGATTTGTCTGTTTTTAATTCCTTAATTATGTTTTCTATTTCATATTCATCAGTTTCAAGTAATGTAAAGGAATTCATTAATGTGTTTCTATTTGATTGCCTTATGTTGATACTACAGTTATGAGCTAGGCTGTTTATTTTTTCACTAAAGGTATTAATGAATTTATTGACTATCACTTCGTTAGTATAATGTAATATTAAATGTTTGTTTATGACTTCATTGACAGTTTGTGTTTTCCGACCTGTTATATCATTAATGACTTTCCACATTCCTTTATTATCGTTTATGGAACTATTTATCTTATTTTTATAATATTGATGTTTTGTTTTGTTTATTAGCTTATTTAATTTGTTTCTGAAAGCTTTGTATTCATTTTTTATTGTAATATTATCCTTGTTTCTGAGCATTGTTTTGTTAAGTCTGTCTCTTTCCTTACATTGTATTTTTAGGTCATAAGTGAACCATTGTTTGCTTTTTCTGTGTTTACGAGTTGTTATGTAAGATGCTTTTTGGTAGATTTCCTTAAATTTGGTTGTTATATTGTTATATATGTCATTAGGATTTTTTAATTCCAGGCAATCTGTCCAGTCTGTGTTGTTAAGGCTTGTGTGTATAATAGTATCGTTCATTAGCGTAATGTACGATTCATTATCTTGTAATTGTGTCTTATCATTTTTTGGCCAAATGCCTGCATATGTTATGTAGTGGTCAGAGATATCTGATTGTATGACTGCAGAAGTATATTGATCTAGTCTGCTACGATAGTATATGTGATCAATACATGATCTCGAGTCTAAATCTGGATCATAACGAGTACATTGAGTGATAAGTGGTAGGAAACCATGAGTTGCCATAATATTTGTATATTTGATAGCTGATAGACTGATGTCATTAGATAAAGTATCAATGTTGATATCTCCTAAAATGGCGTATTCGCTTTACTTACTAGTGTGTTGTGTTATATGTGTCTCCAGTTCATCAAGAAAGTCATTTATGTTAGTGTTAGGTGGTCTGTAAATGCATGTTAATCCAATCTTTTTGTTCATGTGAAGTATTTATATTACCATTGATTCATGAGTATTGGAAATGTACGAATTGTGTGTTCTAATAGCCATGTTGTTCTTTACATATATGGCTATGCCTCCTCCTTTACGATTTGTTCTATTACAAAATACAACATTAAAATTATCCAAAGTAAATAGGTAATTATTAGATTCAAGTATGTTAATTTCTGTTAAGCAAATAATATCCAGATCATTAATTTTCTTGCCTAAGGTTATGGTTAAATAATCCCAGTTTTTTGATATAGATTAAATATTTAGAGAGAGGATATTGATTTCAGCATTATTTCTAGTCTTATTACCATTTTCGATGAAATCGGGTATATTGAGAAATGTGAGTTCATTTTGTATTCCAGAAACATTTATATTGCTGTCCCAACTGTTCATAATATCAATTAATATAATAATTCAATAATAATTCTTTCTTTTTGGCGGGGGGGTTACCTAATTTTGTTAATGTCTTCCTCACGGGAGATTCTCAATATACCAGATTCGTCGTTTTTTCGCGCTAGTATTTTGCCGTTTTTAACCCAAATGAATATCCAGTTATTTTCTCTGGCCTGATTTTTAGTTTTCCATAGTAGCTCCCTGTAAAATGACGTTAGACTTTCGTTAATGAAAAACCTAGATTTAGTGTTCCCATGAGTGAGGAAATGTTGTCCTTTTCTTTTCTGTAAAAATTCATTCTTTTTGGATATGGAGTTGAATTTTACTACTATTGGGGGGATTTTGTTCTTTCTTTGCAGTGGGGGCCTGTGAACTTCCTCTAAATCAAACATGTTTAGATCTACTTCTAGAGTCTCAGCAATTTTGTGGACGATTTCATCCAGGCATTCTTCTTTCGCGCGTGGCACTTCACATATTTCAATGTATTGTTGCCTACCGTTCTGTTCCATTGTGTGCACTTTCTCATTTAGATCTGATATTATTTTGTCTTGTAGATTCTTTTCGTCTTTTAGGGTTTTTATTTCTGCTGTAAGTGATTTCAGAAGAGTTGCATTTGACTTAGTTTCCTTAATCAACTCATCATACATCTGCGCAATAAAGTCGGCACTTTTTACACTTTCACTCACTTGGTTTTTCAGTTCACTAATCTGCTTCTTTAATTCTAAAAACATACCTTTGATATCCGATGCGTGTATTATCTCCGTGTCTGGTGTTGAAGGTGGAGTAGCTGTGTCATCAGTGTTGGCAGCAGCTGGTAGGGTCATTATTCCACCGCTTGCGACAACAGGTGCTGACGTTGACTTCTTGAAGCTACGGCACTGTGGACACCGCCATAACTCCTTAGCTTGTTTGGCCATACCTTTCCACGTACGTACATTTACGGTTGTACATTCATAATGATATTTCCCTTTGCATCCCGTGCAGTATACATAGTCACCATCACTTGGGAGTCCTTCTTGACAGCGGTCGCAAACCATTTCCTTGCTATACTTAACTTTTTGCGGAGCACTTTTTATGTTTGTTTTTTAGCCTTTAGGAATACATTTAATACAATCATGCCTATCATGACAATAGGTAAAATGGTAATTTTTTGTTAGTTCACTCTTTAATGAGAGAATTCCTTTTAGCATTTAGGGCTACGTGAATACAAACATTGCCAATGATGCATGTTTTTTTCTTTTAATGTACATGTATAGTTTTTAAAATAAGTTGAAACGTCATGCGCTAAAGGATAGCTTGTTCATTTAGCACACGCACTCATGCAATGCAACCATAAGCATGAAAAAAAATCATCAACACTATTTACAAATTAAATAAATAAATAAATAATTTAAAGTTAACGTTACATTGTGTTAAATGGTCACATGGATTTGTACAAACAAAATCATAATGACATGTTTTATTACAAACAAAACTTACACGCTAGTCAATGTACATGCTCCAACTAATGAACAAAACAAAAAAGAGTTGGAAGACACTGATAGATTTTGGAACCTCTTGGATGCTAGATTGGCAAAAATCCCGAAACACCACGTCAAGATCCTAATGGGTGATTTCAACGCACAGGTAGGACGTGAACGGAAATACAGGAATGTCGTTGGGCTCTATCCAGCACACAATAGAACTAACAAGAACGGAGAACGCCTCATTGAACTATGTAATAACCATAACCTCCAGCTGATGTCAACACACTTTCGTCACCTACCTAGAAAACAGACTACATGGAGATGCCCGAACAAAACATTAGGAGAGTTCCAAATAGACCATGTTGCGATATCTCGAAGATCTAGTCCGGAAATCATGAACGTTACCGTAAAAAGGGAATGAACATAGACTCAGATCACTATGTATCGGTAATAAAGTTCCGGCCCATTCCACTAAACAAAAAGAAAAACAAACCTACCATAATCCGCTTCGACACAAACATGCTCAGAGATGGGGAGAATGAATTCAAAGAACTTGCCCAACCAGTGGAAAAAGACTTCAACAGCACGAGAAAGCAGATGATAAACGCTGCAAAAGAAGTAGCAGAAACCAAGAAGAGGGAGAAACACACATGGTGGAACAATAACTGCGAGAAGACCTTAAAGGATCGTCTAAATGCTTGGAAAAAGTACTACACCACCAAAGAGGAAGATGATTGGAACATCTATAGAGACCAACGAGCACAAACAGCAAAAATAATACGCAGTGCGAAACGCAAGTATGAAAAAGAACAAATGGACAAAATTGAACAAAACTTTCACAGAAATGAGACCCGTGAATACTACAGGGATTTTAAAAAGAAGATGCAAGGATACAAGGCACTTTCCCTTTGTTTTCTAAGAAAAGATGGAACTCTAGCAACATCCAACGAGGAAAACTGCGAAATTTTAGCCGGGTATTTTAACGACCTCCTAAATTGTGAAAAGCCATCCAACCCCATCAGAACAAACAAACAAATGAACCACAATTTGCCATCTTCTCCACCAAATCGCGATGAAATCAAACGCCACATAAAGATGTTGAGAAATAACAAGGCTCCTGGTGAAGACTCCATGATTGCAGAAATGTGGAAACATGCCCCAGAAGAAGCAATTGACATCCTACACCAAACCATTGTAGATATATGGGAGACGGAACAACTCCCAGAGGACTGGAAGGTAGCTTTGATCCATCCTTTACACAAGAAAGGAAATATAAGAGATGTGAACAACTACCGTGGTATTTCTCTTCTGTCAGTAGCTTACAAGATCCTGTCACTTTCCATCCTTGAAAGACTGGAACAGCAAGTTGAACACAAACTCGGAGAATACCAAGGGGGTTTTAGGAAAGGCCGATCGACTGCAGAACAAATCTTTAACCTAAAAACCATAATTAGGTACTATGTGTTGAGAGGTCGAACGTATGTATCGACATTTGTAGACTTTAAGAAAGCGTACGACTGCATCGACCGTGATGTGTTGATTAACATACTTGCAGAAACGGGAGTCGATATGAAACTGCTGGCGATAATAAGGGCAACCCTAATTAATACCACATCCAAAGTCAAATTCCAAGGATGTATCTCTGAACCCTTTGAAATCAAGACAGGTGTTCGACAGGGAGATAGCCTGTCACCTCTGTTGTTCAACTGCGTGCTTGAAAAGGTAATACAGAATTGGCGACAGAAGTTAAAAGAAGGAGGCCTTTACAAACCTTTAAGGATCGGGACGAAGAAAAACGGAGTGGAAATAGATTGCTTAGCATTCGCTGATGATATAGCCCTGATGACAGAAGATTTCGAAAGTGCAACTGAACAGGTCAATATATTGAAGGAAGTAGCAGAACAAACAGGATTACAAATTTCCTTTCAAAAGACAGAAATAATGTCGAACATGAAGGATGATACAGCACAACTAAACACCAAATATGGAACGATAAACCGTGTTAATAAATTTAAATATCTTGGGGAATGGATCCAGCAAAATGGCCTTGACAAGGAAGCCATAGAAGCAAGAATCAAGAAAATGGAAGTCGCTTTTCAAACCACCCGCAACATATATAAAAAAAGTGCTTTTCTATGAACACAAAAATTCGTCACTACAACACTGTCATCAAACCAGTACCGCTATATGCATCTGAATGCCTTATCCTATCCGAGAAATGTTTGCTCGCGAAGTTAGAGAGAAAAGAAAGAAAGAAAGAAAGAAAGAAAGATCCTACACATCATACTTGGCCCAGACTACAAAAATGGCATCTACATCAGAAAATCCAGGCAAGAAGTTTACTCGAGGATAGAGAAGATCACAGACACAATGCGAAAACGCAGAGTTTGCTTCTACGGTCATATGCGACGGATGATCGATTCCCGATGGACGAAACGTATCTTCAGTATATTCGACTCAAAACCAAAAACGACGATGCCATGGTAAGTTAACGTCCAGAAAGATCTGAAAGAAATGGGGATACGAGCAGAAGATGCACAAGACCGAAATCTTTATAGAGCAGCCATCAAGACGTTTGGGACTTTCCGGGACGAAAAACGGACAACTGGTGCGAAATGGACAGAGGAGCGTCGTGCTAAACACAGTGAGCTCATGAAGGCAATGTGGATCAAGAAAAAATGAGCAAATGCCAGAATGTAAAATGAGGCTTATCGTGGTCCCTAGTTGGCCGATTAGCGAAATTGAATGAATGAATAATAATAATAATAATAATAATAATTAAAAAAACATTATTTTTAACGGTCACATGGTTTTGTACAAACAAAATCATAATGACATGTGTTATTACATAATAATAGTAATAATAATAATAAACATTACTTTTAACGGTCACCTGGTTTTGTACAAACAAAATCATAATGACATGTTTTATTACAAAATAATAATAATAATAATAATAATTATAATAATAATAATAATAATAATAATAATAAAAACAACATAGTCCGAAACTTCTTAATTATTTTATATGGTATTATGACTACATTTAATACATGTTTTTTTACTTGTGCATGCAGTGCATGAGGAGGGTGTTTAATAAACAAGTGACCCTTAAGCCCATAATGTTTCAACTTATATTATTATTTAGTACAAATACCATTTATAGCAATATGTATAATGTTCATAATGAAACTATTAGTTAATAATAATGCATTGAAGTTTCTTTTTTATTGTTTATAATTTTATTTGATACACCATTTATATTATTGTTTATAATCATTGTATTGAAACTATTAGTTAATAATAATACATTGTATTCCTTTTTATTTTTTATAATTGTAAATTGGAACACCATTTATATTATTGTATATAATTATGATATTTGAAACTATTAGTTAATAATAATACACTGTGGTCCTTTTTTATTGTTTATAATTTAAAATTGAAACACCATTTATATTATTGTTTATAATTATGAAATTTGAAACTATTAGTCAAAATTAATGGAAAAAACAACAACATCGTCTCATGTTTATTTATTTATTTTTTCAAAATGATAACTGATACTATACATTTTTTAAAATAAATTCATAATGTTAAAGTCCATATCAAGATAAAAGTAATTTGCTCTTCAGAGCACCAATCACCATAAATGCTGCCATTCGTTCTGATAGACTGGCATCTGGAGTTGTTAATCGTTGCATGGTAATGCTTAACAAGTCTTTGTCGGCAATGCGTGTTAGTGTGGGATCACTGTTTCCATAGGCTATATCATGATTAAGGCATGAATGATCCAACGCATTAATTCCCATATCCCCTCTCCTCAAACGAACTTGAAGACGAGTACCGGGCCGCAAAAGCTGTGAGCAGGTAAGTGAGCTTCGAATGGTAATTTTTTATGATGTTATCAATAATTCCACGGCCAGTACACCTGGGACATAGAGGTTGCAATCGGTGAAAAACACTGTTTTGTTGTTCTTCTTGTTCTTCTTCTTGTTCTTGCTGTTGTTGTTATTGTTGTTGTTTGTCGTCGGTTGCTGACGAGCATGGAAGTTGGTGGTTGTTTTCTGCATGACAGCCATGGAATGATGAAACAATGTCTTTACAGTGAGTTTTATGACCATGGTATAATTTCATCAATTGACAGTTGACACACTGTCGAATGGAAGGTATTTTTAAAATGGTTAATTGCTTGTGATGGGGAAAATTACTGCATGGTTGTAGTTCACTCAATACAGGGTCGGTAGTCCACTCAGTAGGCGCCTTTTCCCAAATTTCTTTCACAGCGTTGGCAACAACATAAAAAAGAAATGATTTAGGTAGTGCTAATAATTCATGATGTGTAAAGCTAATCAGTTTTTCTTGCACACAAAGAAATTTCCAATAGCCTTGTCGATTGTAGTAGCGTCCATTTTATAACGTTGATGTTATCACCTGACGTGTACAGGTTTCACTGCTATCATTGTTCGGTAAACTTTCAGTTTAATTTTATTCAACAACTCCCAACATGCACTGGTGGTGAGCCAATGAAACAATTGCCACGCATGCGCTAAGGCCTTATTCTGAATATTGTCGCAAGGACAAGTGTCCATGAGCGTTTGCAGGGATGGACAAACCAGATCAAAAAGATCAATACATTGACAGTGAGAGGGTAAAAATGGTTGAAGCCACTGGCGTTTTCACCCCCTTTAGCAAATAAGGCATTGGCCGAGGATACATGGGCTTTCATGACTATGTCAAGATACTTGTAAGAAATATCACCCTTTTCCATACTAATTGTAAAAGATTTCCAATCCATTGGCTCTGCTTCTTATCTTTTTCACTAAGCAACACCAAGTGAATAGGGTTAGACAACCAAAACGTACTACAATCGATAAAAGCTACTTCCTTATATATAAATTTGTTGTCTGAAATTGTAAACCCCTGATAATCCACGATGCGTGTACGCATGATGTTTATTTGATATATATTTTTTACTTGTTACCTCGTTGATGTCTAATCCACAACTAACCCATGTCATGGTTTAACATTGCAAAAGTCAGAGAACTTCAGGAAAACGAAGGAACAAGTGAATTAAACAAGAGGTAAATATTTTTTACAGTTTTTTTATTCATAACATACAAAACACTTACAATTTTATTACAAGTTTTTAAATCTGGAACAGCATTCAAATGAACAGTTTGCACATACGATCCACAGGTATCTCCTAGTTTTGCAGGTTCTGGTACAATAGCAGGGTAACTCAAACTCCACGGAATATTGCCCACATCATAGCGATTCAGGTAAGGACAGGATGGACTCCATCGTTGATGATCGCTTAATGGTCGATCCCCCATTTCCCAGTTTCCTATTTCAATGTTGCAAAAAATACACTTCACAACATCCCCACGGTTTAAGTAATAACATTCGCTTGCTGCCAATTCCCCATAATCCATAAAGCGAACTGCCCATGTTTCAAAAGTTTTCAGACGATTAAATTCACATTTTAAATTCCATGGTTTGGTTGTCACGTTCCTATTGTTGTTGTTGTTGCTGCTGCTGTTACTTATTGAGGGACACATGATGTTTGTTGTTGTTGTATGTGTGCACTATGCCAGAGCGCAACAGATAGTGTGCATGCAGACGCTTATCATCAATCAGATGAATGATGATTCTTTTCACCTGACCACAGGTGGCTTACATGCTGGTGACATAATTGGACAAAGGATGATATTTCACTTGTCTGGCATGAATAATCAAACAGTAGGCACTGGTATGGTCAGGTACATTTTCTTGTGTTTAAAAATCTACCCTTAAATCAATGGTGGTGATTTTCATAAATTCTTCTAGATACGAACAGTCGAAAACAACAGTGGTGCTTTTGCTTTAAACCCTTGTGGCGACAACATGGGGCAATCTCGTTTTTCACAATAAGATGATTGACATTTAGCAAACATATCATAAAGGGGGACAAACTTATTTTTTGAAAAATTAAGTTCCAACCCCTCATAGGGAAAGCAAACATTATTTAAAAATAGTCGTATATTTCCCAAGTGAATGTGATCAATTTGGGTGATATCTTTGCTTTGTTGGTATTTTCTATTGGTTTGAAAACCAATAATAACATAGAGGGGTCTCTCAGTAGAGCGAGCCGATTTTACACTCCAACTATGAGTGTCTGTGGTAGGTAGCAAGGGGTACTCATGTAGACTCCAACTTCGAAAGGCGATAGGCAAGGTTTTACCTTTTTGCAGCAAAATTTAACTTGCTTAGCTTATTTACGATTCGATAGCGTCACGTGTGGCACTTTCCATAGTAATCGAAGCAGTTGAATTTTTGAGTCTATCACTAGGTCGCAGGCTCCTTTTAGTTCATTATAATCACTGCGATCTCTCACCAGATACAAACTTTGTTATGCGTTTAAAATAATACGCTTGTGATCTTCGGCAAAGCCAAGGAGTAATTTTAAGGGTAGGAAGCCTGTAAAAGTGCCATCGCTATGAACTATCCAGTCATTGCTACTGTTGGGGCACCATTCTGCCATAGAAAGCGTTTTACTTTCCTCCTCGCTATAGGAAGCATATAACTTCATAAGGCTAGTCATGCCCACATTTCGAGTCATATATATGACAATATCATTTATCACATAACGTACTTCAGAAAACAGAAAAGCTGCCACCTACTTTCATCAATTTACCCTCAATTTTAAGGAAACTTTCATGAGGTAGAGTAAAAATATCTTGATTGTTAACGATGAATTGAATCTCTTCATTGTTATTCAGTCCTGTTGCTTGAGGTTGATAGGAATGCATATCAATGCGCACGACGCCATCAGTTCACTTTTCAGTGAAATTTACAAAGTTCACTTTTTTCCTTTATTATAATATAACATCTCACCTGTCATGTCATTCCATTTTTCTTCAATCTGATCTTGCTAGCACGTGTTCCATGACACTGTAATGATTTCCGGAACTAATGTTGGTCACGAGGTTCATTTTCAGTTGGCCCCTTGCTCTGATTGGCCTCAGCAGTTTTCGAGAATTTTCAATGCTCTCGGATTGGCCGACGCCACCTGTCCGCATCACGCATTCCGCGTGATCTCCGGTATATAGCCTGCCCTGGCCTACATCAACAGCCTGTCTCCAGCAAGTCACAATGCCAGTCACTCATCTTCAGCCGTCTTCACGCTGTTTGCACAACGCTTGAATGTGTCTCAACGCTGTGTGCTAATACATCGCAAAATGCCTCTAGTCAAACCAGCAGTGCATTCTAAAATCTACGAAATCTATATAAGTTAACATCGATACTTGGCCTACGTCAGTTTGTCGTGAGCAAAAACGATAAACAAATTTTCTTCTGTGCTGGGCACGAAGTCTTCAACATTTCCAAGACGGAAAAAAGTGATCAAAACCGAGTTCTACGAAGTCTATATAAGTTTACATCGATGATTGGCCTACGTCAGTTTTGTGCTGGGCACGAAGTCTTCAACATTTCCAAGACGGAAAAAAGTGATCAACACGTTCTTCCTCCATTTCTATTATGTGGAAATTCCTCTACACCAACGCCAACAAGATAAGTGTTTATTATAACCTAAAACATTTCTAAACTTAAAAATGTATCTTTCCTTTTTTTTAGGGTTATGTCACATGGCTTAAGTAACTTGTCAAACCATGCCAAACTAAACTTATTTCCTTCTATTAAGTGGTTTGAGCATGTTATATGCCTTTAAATTGTGGGCTATGAGAAAACAACTGTTCTCTCTTTCACATGTTAACTATCCTTCAAAACAAACCATCCTTTTCTCTATTTTTGTATAAACTATTGGGCTTAACACCAGTTCACCTTTCTGACGAAGTGAATGGCTGGTTCTATACTTAATCTATCAAGGTGTTTTTGGGAATGCTCCAATTTCAATTGTAAACAACCTCGCCTTGTAACTATCAGGCGACTAGTGGAATGTTATCCCTACTGGCATGTAAATATTGATTTTTCTGTAAATAAACTAGCCTACTCTCGGTGTGCAGTCCTAGGCTAGATTTTAAGCTATTATTGAGTACTATAGTTACTCGCTAATTTACCCTGCATTGTTCTACTTTAGACTACTGGCCACAAAGTGGTTACTTATTCTCAGGGTTGTTGGCATTTCAAACTTATGAAATCTTGTTCGCTTGTTGTCGGCCTGTCAAAGGTCATATTTCCATTACATATTTATATATTTATTGTTAATCTTTTGAAAACTTATGAAATCTTGTTCGCTTGTTGTCGGCCTGTCAAAGGTCACATTTCCATTACATATTTATATATTTATAGTTAATCTTTTGAAAGTTGGTTTTTGAATAAAATACCACTGTTATTGGCAAACTGTTTCCATTGCTATTTACTCATCAATGTTCAATCTGTTCCTACTTAGTAAAGTTCATTTGCTTATTAGACTAGAAGCTTCACTTCTAGTCCTTCCCGAAAAAGGAGGTCTCGCATTGACAGATCCTATCCCTGTTGGTGCCGAAACCCGGGACCTTTAAATAACCTTCATAATTGTTTATTGTATGAAACAGGTTGCCTAGCCATTCGATAAGCTATTGCAGCTTTTCACTTCTGTTACTAATGCTAATTGTATTTTTCAGCTATCGCTATGAAAGCTGTGTTGGGGTGAGCGGAGATGTCCCTTGTTACCACCTCTACCAGTACCAATACTACTACTACCACTTCAGACGCTCGGCAGTCTAGCAGATCGGTGAGTGAAAGTACTCAAAGTTCCGCCATGTCTCTTCCTAAGGAGCTTGTAGCCAAAAGAACTGCTTGTAAAAACAAACTTACTCGTTTTCAGCATTTTTTGGCTTCCAAATCTTTTGATGATCTCAATTATGACGTTCTAGTTCAACGTTTTAATGTTTATCAGCAACATTTTCAAGAGTATGATGTGTTGCAAACCGAAATTGAAACTATCGAACCTGATCAAGAACAGGATCGTAGTTCTGTTGAAGAACTGTATTACAATATGTATGGCGAAGCTAAGGATTTAATTAAGCAATTAGCAACCCATCAAAACACCGAAGTTAGCAAACCGTTTCTTCCTAAAATCCAACTTCCTACCTTTTCAGGGGAGGAAAAACAGTGGGATTCCTTTTTTGAACTTTTTTCTTCTCTAATACATGATAATAGATCATTCCCTGAGATTCAAAAATTTTATTATTTAAAGTCTGTTCTTCAGGGTCCTCCCTTAATGTTAATTGAAGCTTTACCTCTCACAACCGAAAATTACTCGGTAGCTATTGACCTCATCCAACAGCGATATGGCAATGCCAAACTTAGAATTCAACGCCATATGAACGCCTTGTTTAATTTACCTGCCTCACGCCATGATAATTTATCATCCCTTAGAAGTCTGGGAGACACCGTTGAACTTCATGTAAGAGCCCTATAACATCTTAAACAACCTGTTGAACATTGGGATCTTTTTCTTATACATCTCACTACGTCCAAATTTGACCTTAATACTCGTAAAGCATGGGAATCCGATTTAGTGGACAAACCTGAACCCACATTTAAAGTTTTGATCTCTTTCATAAAGAAACGTTGTCAAATTCTTTCTGCTTTAATCAATAAAGCTGAAGGTTCCACCGATGTCAGCAAAAGTAAACCCATCAAGCATTTCTCGGAAAAAGCTTCACATTCTCATGTTTTCTCCATACAAGGTAACAAAACCTCATGCATTCTTTGCAATAATTTGCACTCTTTATATTTCTGCAATACCTTCAAAGGCCTTTCAGTTGACGATCGTAGAAAAGCTGTGTCGCAAAACAAATGTTGTTTTAACTGCCTCTCTTCAAGGCATATCTTAGCGGACTGCCCTTCAAAAGGAGTTTGCATGCATTGCAAGCTAAGACATCATTCTACCTTGCACCGCTTCGAAAAGCCACGGTCTATTCCTGGAACAGTTTCAAATCCTAGTGCCCAACCTGCGCTGAGCCTCACTAGTGATGCTTCTCCACCTAGCTCTTCTGTTTCTAATGTAAATACCGTTGCCCAATCCTACAATCAAACAACCCCCTCATGGCGTAGTGCTCAAGTTTTGTTATCTACGATCCAGGTCCAAGTTAAAGATTCTTCCGGCAATTGGCACTTAGTACGAGCCGTGCTCGACAATGCGGCAAATCATGACTTCATAACCTCATCATTAGTTGAAAGGTTAGGTCTCAAACCTCTCTCCACCAATATTGAAATATCTGGTATCAACAACAGCAAGTCTACTTCCTTAAATTATGTCAAGCTGCAGGTGAAAGATTCAGTCCAATATGGCACTAACTTTCATCTAAACTGTCTGTCCATTCCGAGTATTGGCAGTCCTACTCCCAGTCGCTCTTTTTCCATTGACGAATGGAAATTTCCCTATGATCTAAAACTGGCTGACCCTCAATTCTATAAAAGCTCTCACGTTGACATTCTTTTTGGCGCTAACACATTTTGGCAAAATCTTCTTCCGTCAAGAGTTAATATTTCATCTGGTATCTACGCCCACCATACAAAATTTGGCTGGCTTATCACAGGTTATATTCCTCTTCAAACTGTTCAAGGTTCCTCTCAATGCCATTTCACTAATGCAGATCTTCATCAGCGTCTGGAAAAATTTTGGCAAATCGAGTCCATTGAATCTGCTCCTTCTCTTTCATCGGAAGATGAATTTTGTGAACAACATTTTTTAGAAACCACTGTTCGTAACCCAGATGGCAGATTTATTGTCACAATGCCACGCATTTCTTCTCCTCCTTCTTTATGTGATTCCTATCCGAAAGCTCTTAAAGCTTTATTTGCAGTTGAGAATCAACTCAAGCAAGATCCTTCCACTCGCAAACAATACCTTGAATTCATGGAGGATTATGAAGCTTCTAACCATATGGAGACTGTTCAAGATTTCAACCCTTCCTTAGATTCAGTGTATTTAAATCACCATCCCGTTTGGAAGAATCCCTCCACCAAAGAAAAGATAAGAGTTGTTTTAATGGTTCTGCCCCTGATGCCAATGGCATTTCCTTAAATGACACTCTCCTATCTGGACCTGCCATTCAGTCTGATCTCCCGTCTATTCTTTTAAATTTCCGTCTATTTCCAATTGGAATCATAGCCGACATACAACAAATGTATAGACAAATTCTGATTAATTCCGAACAACAAAATCTTCAACGAATTCTCTGGCGTGATGCTCCTACCAAAACCATCAAGATCTTTAAATTAAAAACCGTAACGTATGGGCTCAAACCATCGGCTTTTCTTGCCATTCGTACTTTGAAACATCTTGCCGACCAAGATGGTCACTTGTTTACTTCTGAAACTCCTATTTTGTTGAAAAATTCCTTCTACGTTGATGACTTTCTTTTTTCTTTCAAGAATGTATCTGAGGCTATCGAACTCTCTCAAAGTTTAAAAACTTTACTTAGCAGAGGAGGATTCTTACTTCATCGTTGGAACTCAAATTCTGAGGAACTTCTATCCAATCTCTTGCCACATTGTCCTGTTGATACTCCAGTAGAGCTTTGTAAATTGGAGGATGCTACTAAAGTTTTGGGAATACACTGGTATCCTAAAGCTGACTCATTCTTTTACGAAGTAAATTTGTCTTCCTCACCTCCTCAAACCAAAAGACAAGTGCTATTAGAAATAGCTAAGATATATGACCCGCTTCAGTTCATTGCACCCGTAATTGTTCTAGCTAAAATCTTTATGCAAGAGCTATGGTCATTGAACTCGGATTGGGATGATCCCATTCCTCCTTCGCTTCTACAAAAGTGGCTTGCCTTTCGGCACAATCTTTGTGATCTCTCATTAATAGACATTCCTAGAGTGCTAGTTCCGTTCTCTTGCTCTCTTGTCCTGGATTTGCACCTTTTTGCTGACAGTTCGACCAAAGCATACGGATGTTGTGCTTACATTGTAAGCCGCTCCCCTTTTTTCTCCAATTTGATATGTGCTAAATCTAAGGTTGCGCCTTTGAAACCCGTTTCATTACCTCGTCTTGAACTCTGTGCCGCACTACTTGCTGCCGAATTAGCTAACAAACTCAAACAAACACTCAACTGTAAGTTCTCGCACACATATTTTTGGACAGATTCCTCTATTGCTTTGGCATGGATTTCTAAACCTCCTTCTAATTGGCAAACTTTTGTAGCTAACAGAGTTGAGAAAATTCAAACTGTTTCTAAACCAGAACAATGGAACCATGTTTCTAGCAAAGACAACCCCGCCGACCTCATTTCTCGTGGTTGTTCACCTAAGTCACTATCTCAATCCTGTTTGTACTGGCACGGCCCTTCATGGCTTTCTGAAAGAATTCAAAACCGACCTTCCAACTCTAATTTCCCGTTAGAGGATATTCCTGAAATCAGCAAAAAAGCTTCTGCCTTTGTAACTGCCAACACTCCTTCCTTGTTGGAACGTTACTCTTCTTTTCAAAAACTAGTGCGCGTCACTGCTTATGTGCTCAGATGGAAATTTTTAGTACTAGATCAACCTCTATTCCCTCAGCCTTTTCTTACGGCTGTTGAACTGCAAATTGCCACCATCAAAGTTCTTTGGCTCACCCAGAGAGAGGCATTCTCAGTCGAAATAAACATATTGGCTAAAGGTAAAACTCTCAAGAAACACAGCAGGCTATTTGCCTTATGCCCTGATCTAGGTGACGATGGTTTGTTAAGAGTGGGCGGCAGACTTTCTCTTTCTGACTTCTCCGATGAAAAAAAGCACCCTATTATCCTTCCGTCTAAACATCATGTTACTCGGATAATCATTCGTCAGTTTCATTATCAAAACTTGCATGATGGTTCTAGAACCCTTCTATGCTTGATACGGGAAAAATACTGGCCTATTAATGGTTTACACGAAGTCACTTCTGTTATACATAAATGTATTACTTGTTTCAAAGCTAAGCCTAAATCTAATCAGCAACTCATGGCTGACCTTCCCCCATTTCGTTCAGCTCCCTGCAGGCCTTTTTCCTTCACCGGCATTGATTACGCCGGTCCGTTTGTGTATCAACAAAATCACCCCCGTGCTAAAAGGAAAATCCTTGGAAAACTATACGTTTCTCTATTTGTCTGTATGGTCACTGGCTCTATTCATCTTGAGCTCGTAACTAGTGCCTCCACCTCATACTTTCTTTCCGCTTTCTCTAGATTCATTTCACGAAGAGGCATTCCTTCAGATGTCTTCTCTGATAATGCCAAAACCTTTGTTGGAGCTTCGCAGCAATGGTATAAAGCCCTTTGTTCCCCTCGTGCGAAAGAACAAATCTCCAATTACTCGCACTTAAACCAATTCAAATGGCATTTCATCCCTCCTTATGCTCCCCATCATGGCGGACGATGGGAATCTTGTGTGAAACTCACAAAAAATCATTTAAAGAAAACTATTGGCTCTAGTATTGTCACTTACGAAGAATTCAATTCTTTAATTATACTCATTGAGGGAATTGTCAATTCACGACCTCTTTCTCCTCTTTCCAACGATCCTTGTGATTTCCTTCCTTTGACTCCAGGTCATTTTCTGGTGGGCAGTTCCTTAGCTGCGTCTCCTCCGTTGCTTGATCGTAAACTTGATCTGTCTTTGTCTATCTTGTGGAGAAAGATAGAATCCCTTAAGGCTCAATTTTGGAAGAGATGGAGACTTGAGTATTTTCACTCGCTCCAAAGGAGGAACAAGTGGCAGCTCTCTCAGCCTAACCTTCAGGAGGGTGATTTGGTTCTTCTCAAAGACCCAAGTCCTCCTCTTGTATGGAAAACTGGTCGTGTTATAAAATGCTATCATGGCAGAGATGCTAGAGTTCGAGTAGTCAAACTTAAAACTTCATCAGGACACTGTGTTCGTCCTATTTCAGTCATTTGCCCTCTGCCACTCTAGCTCTTCTCTCTCATGTTATTTTTGTTTTGTTTTGGTTCTCTGTTGCCCCTCTGGCAGTATGTTCACTTTTCAGTGAAATTTACAAAGTTCACTTTTTCCTTTATTATAACATAACCTCTCACCTGTCATGTCATTCCATTTTTCTTCAATCTGATCTTGCTAGCACGTGTTCCATGACACTGTAATGATTTCCGGAACCAATGTTGGTCACGAGGTTCATTTTCAGTTGGCCCCTTGCTCTGATTGGCCTCAGCAGTTTTCGAGAATTTTCCATGCTCTCGGATTGGCCGACGCCACCTGTCCGCATCACGCATTCCGCGTGATCTCCGGTATATAGCCTGCCCTGGCCTACATCAACAGCCTGTCTCCAGCAAGTCACAATGCCAGTCACTCATCTTCAGCCGTCTTCACGCTGTTTGCACAACGCTTGAATGTGTCTCAACGCTGTGTGCTAATACATCGCAAAATGCCTCAAGTCAAACCAGCAGTGCATTCTAAAATCTACGAAAACTATATAAGTTAACATCGATACTTGGCCTACGTCAGTTTGTGCTGGGCACGAAGTCTTCAACATTTCCGAGACGGAAAAAAGTGATCAACACGTTCTTCCTCCATTTCTATTATGTGGAAATTCCTCTACACCAACGCCAACAAGATAAGTGTTTATTATAACCTAAAACATTTCTAAACTTAAAAATGTATCTTTCCTTTTTTTAGGGTTATGTCACATGGCTTAAGTAACTTGTCAAACCATGCCAAACTAAACTTATTTCCTTCTATTAAGTGGTTTAAGCATGTATTATGCCTTTAAATTGTGGGCTATGAGAAAACAACTGTTCTCTCTTTCACATGTTAACTATCCTTCAAAACAAACCATCCTTTTCTCTATTTTTGTATAAACTATTGGGCTTAACACCAGTTCACCTCTCTGACGAAGTGAATGGCTGGTTCTATACTTAATCTATCAAGGTGTTTTTGGGAATGCTCCAATTTCAATTGTAAACAACCTCGCCTTGTAACTATCAGGCGACTAGTGGGATGTTATCCCTACTGGCATGTAAATATTGATTTTTCTGTAAATAAACTAGCCTACTCTCGGTGTGCAGTCCTAGGCTAGATTTTAAGCTATTATTGAGTACTATAGTTACTCGCTAATTTACCCTGCATTGTTCTACTTTAGACTACTGGCCACAAAGTGGTTACTTATTCTCAGGGTTGTTGGCATTTCAAACTTATGAAATCTTGTTCGCTTGTTGTCGGCCTGTCAAAGGTCATATTTCCATTACATATTTATATATTTATTGTTAATCTTTTGAAAACTTATGAAATCTTGTTCGCTTGTTGTCGGCCTGTCAAAGGTCACATTTCCATTACATATTTATATATTTATTGTTAATCTTTTGAAAGTTGGTTTTTGAATAAAATACCACTGTTATTGGCAAACTGTTTCCATTGCTATTTACTCATCAATGTTCAATCTGTTCCTACTTAGTAAAGTTCATTTGCTTATTAGACTAGAAGCTTCACTTCTAGTCATTCCCGAAAAAGGAGGTCTCGCATTGACAGATCCTATCCACCATCTTCCACTTGTATGGGATTTAGCACTTGCAACAGCTCTTTGTTCATGATTGGGGTGTAACGTATAACCAATGCGTTGTAAACGTTGTCGGTTTACTCGTGTAATCCATTTCATACACGGCGGGCAACTAACCGAACTCGTAGACGTTGTTGTTTTTTTATAGATAAATTTCATAGTGTCTTTAAAACCAACTTGTAGGTCACAGGGGTGTTGGCTTCCAAAGCAATCAGTTGTTGCTTTCTATTCACTAAGCGTAAGGTAATATTACTAATATCGCTGACACACACAGGATGATATAGAACCACTGAAAGGTTTTCACGAATAATATAGCCACAAGAGGAGGTGACAATAAAATCATACAGGGAATGGCTTTGTTCTTGATTTGTAAATACGTCTCTAATAATATTGCTAGTCACAGAAATGTGATGGTCCTCGATGAATTTCACTGGATAATCTGAATAATGGGGTTGGTGAGCTGCCAACACTCTTGGTATAAATCCTAGTAAAGGACCAATAGAATGAACTCGTGTTTCAAAGTCAATGTTAAACGTAGAAAAAATACGACAGCGATGAGTAATCGTATTGGCTGTAAGTCCAAATTTGTGTGTCCCATCCACAAATGGTTTGACACCAAATGGTTTTATCATCGACAGGCTAATGGCTTCATGCACATCGTCTATGGTATAGCCTCAAGGGGGTAGTCTCAACATATAATCATCATAATAAAATTTGTCATTAATATCCATTTGTATATTGTAAATTCTATTGTAACTTTCCAAAGAAATTAATCCTAGCACATAGGATTGTTCGGGATGCAATTCAATGGGGGGGGGGGGGAAATCCAGGGACACTTCAGGCCCGCGGCTGTGCACGGTAAAGATCTTGGCGTTGACATTCATAATGATGAGACTGCTGGCTTAGCGCGACCTCTTATATAAAAAATGTAAACACAAACGTCCAAACCCATGACTGCCAAAGGTTTGTTGATGATTCACATTATAGAATATCTTTACTCGGTTCCCCAAATAACGTAGCAACTAGATCGGGGGTGGTAAATTTCTATAACTGTTAAAGTATTGTACCCGAAAATCCGGAAAGGATCCTGTTGGAATATCCATTGCCCCAGCTGGATCGCCTATTTCTAACAGCTCCGGCAAATTACTACATTAGAAATCGCTCCCAAGATGGCCTTTAGGGATTTCCACACAGCAGTTACAAGAATATTGTGGATCAACAACTAACTACACGGGGCACACCTACCTTTACTTACCTTCTCGGGGACTGGGAATTCAGCTTCTCCAACAATACATCCACAATACTCTAGTTCTTATATTTAAAATGAATCACACGCCAACAACAACTAATAACGAACTGAATAAAATTTATTAACAATTGTGTAAACTAACCTAGTATAAACAAAATAACAATAAACTAATTTAACAATCAAATTAAATTAAAAACACGCAATCATTCACACTTCCTTTCTACTATACGTCTTACTACAATGCTGTGTAAAAATAAAATATGAGCATGAGATTCTTGGCTTGTTTTAGGCCTACCCTGCAAAAAAAACGTTTAAGGAATGCTCTTACATTCGTGGCATTCCTGACACCTGATTTCATTCACTAGCCCGCCTTTGAAGAACGCATGTGCACTGGCCTTGTTTCATCAATGAAACACTAGCACCACGCTGCACTCGGAACTGAATACAATTTATACAAGACGGTGAGTCTTCACCTGTTAATATTATGTCACACCTCTCTCCAACTCTAACGGTGAATTATTCTAGCCAGCCCGCATCGAGACTGCTTTAGAGTGCATTTATAATACACGTAAAACTAACATTTAGATCTTACAAAAATGCTCTTAAACAATCATCCTGAAAATTTTATACACTCTTTCATTCGCACCCCGTAATTGTTCATAACCAATTCGGATCAACAATTACTCTTAACAGTGGACAATCATTCATACCAAACACATCCGCTCATAAAACACACGCTATTCCAAAACCATTGATTAATAAATCCTACTAAATTATTTAACTAATTAAACATTTCCAAAGAATTATTTACATGTAATATGTTCATAATAATATACATTATTTAGTGTTGCTAATACGATACTTTCGAGATTCTGGCTTCTCTGTTACAATGCAATTCTCAATTAATTATACACACTGGTTTTGCACATAACCATTCTCTAACATTCCGTAGTTTTGATATACTGCTTACACATCTTCTTATATAGGTTTCATTACATTGCCGGTTTAATACAGTCCACTGACTAAGGTTAGCTGTACGTAATTACATAACTTCGGGTTTAATAGAACTTAATAATTGTATTATTGACATAAGTAGACAATCGTTCTCTAGTTGTATTTCCGCTAAAATCCTCCTGTCAACACAGCTAAATCGTTACTTCATATGAACTGGACTACACGTATACAACGGCTCTTATCAAGATCCATGCTTTCTTATCAAAGAACAATAATACTTTCACTTCCCTTAAAATGCGGAACTTCCTTCGCACGAGCATTCTTCATAGCTCTACAAATCCTCATATAGGAGTATATATGGCATAAACAATTATCATCCACTATATTAAACAATAACCAAAAACGGATCAATTGTTATTAACATATTGTCTGTAGGAACTTCTCTCAAATAAAGGCATGACCCTCAGTATCATTCCACATGACTACTGAACTACAATTATACATGCTTAAGTTCTTCAAACGAAACTTCCAATTTTAATGAACGATATTATACAGTCGTGATTGACCTCCTAAAGTTTACTCCACAAGAAGATAATTAACTGTTAACTCGTCTGTCGCAAACACATGTAATAAAAATAATACTCCTGTCTCATCTCACTTGTCAAGCTTTACATTTTTTATCGTTGTAATATCAGGTCCACAAAATGACGTGATGTTACTCAAATAGTGTAAAATAACACACATGTTATTTATAGTGTCAAATAGAATTCAACCTTGACCGGGATAAACTAGCTTTGAATTCCTAGCCAAAGATTTGAACAATCTTCTATCAAAAGGTATTTCCTGTAACATATTAAATGAACACAGTTCTCAGCTTTACAAATAATAAAAAGGTTTGTCAATGTCGCAATGTTTTTTCCACTTTACACAAAGAATGTTTATAGGGATTAAGACTTCGGTCTTATCAAACGACTAGTATTTCTTGGATCGTCGACAGTTTATGTACAATAATGATATAACAATATAATTCGATGTTTCTTCTGTTCTTGAATATAGATGTCGTTACATTCAAGTGCTCAAATTAAATTTAATAAGAATTTAGAAAAGCTTGTAGTTTAACGTGACCGTTAATCTCGCGATCATAAGCCATGGGACCTCTGTTTTACGTGGAATCCGAACCACAGGACATGGCATTTCACATCGAAAATCTCACATGCATTAACCGGGAATCGAACCCGGTCCGCCTTGGTGAGAGGCATACAGCTAGACCGCTGAGCCACCACGCCCCCCAGTAAGAATTTAATTTGAAGCTCGGACACAATGTCAGAATACAAGGTTTAAATAACATTATTAAAATTCGAGAGTCGAAACGACTGGTCTTCTATGGGGCAATATGATTCCTCAAACAAAATTGTTTTAATATCAGTTCCACAACTGATCCGCAGAATAAAATTGAAAAATAGATGAAAGGCAATCATCTCCTAAATAATCTTGAAGCATAAAAACTTAGCATACATCTGAAGTGTAAAATATATAAAAATACTGAAATACATGAAATGTGGAAATATGGAAATATGGAGTAAGATCGTTGGCTTAGGATGTCACTAATCAAGCTCTATACTACAAATGAGAGACACTGCTACCTTATTTGGACGAAAACTTGAAGATCTATGTAAGTATTCCCACAATACTTTAGATGTTTCCTCAGTTCAAGATACTGAGATGGATCTGCATTCGAACCTCGGATCTGCGACCTCAGAGATAGGAAACGTCCCTCTCTGGAATTCACCAATATTCGCCTGGGCTCGAACGACATCTTTCTGGCAAATTCTTCTGTGTTGCTGGGCTACCCCTAGCATCTTGAAAAATCTCGTCTGTAGAATCTTCATTCTCCGTCGCAAATATGTATCAGCCTCATCATTGGAATATAATTTATAGAAATATTCATATAAATGGTTAATGAAATATTTCCATTGCTAATTGATGTTACATTAGTGTTCATAGGCTGACGAAAAAGTACAAGATGGACCGTACACTACGTCTGTATTCATGAATACGTTGTCTAACGAAGTTCCATCGTAGTATCTTAACTCCTGTTATCGAATATATCTCAGCGCATGACTATTAGTTCATCATATCAACAATGTTAAATATGTTGAATGAAGACACTTGAAGAATAATGATAGTCATTCTGATACTGTTTATATGTTGCGTCAATGTTACAAGTTCAACGCTACTGTTCACTTGAACTGCGTTCGCCAACTTCACGTTGCAATTTAAAATGATATTTGTGTCATGAAAAGGCTCATTATACTGGACTTGGACATTTTTAAACTATTTGAAACATTTTTCCCATGTGTTTTTGGCGTGTGGAACTTAGCGCGCTGATGCAGTTCCCAATTTTCCCGACAGGCAGCTCCAGCTATCGGACCTCTCGCTTTGGGGAGTGGTTGAAAATTGAACTATTCTGTCAGATATTCTCGGCAGAAAATATGTGTGCTTCAAAGAACTAATAATTGATTTTTACCGCCTAATTCTGTTGGTAGTGCCGTGTGCAGTTTATCATTTCTGCCATTGTTAATTACCCGACTAAATAAATGATTGGTTGAACTTAAAATAGTTGGGCTCGGGTGAAAAATTTGTGAACTGTTCAGGCTGCCATCTTGGTGTTGATGACAACGACTTGTGAACTTGAGTGGTGCAAACGTTGCCTCGGTAATATTCTTCCCCTTCGGGGGAAGGAATTACTGTTTTTCGGAATGTTCTATGAACGAAGAAGAAATTTGATCTCATCTAAAATGAGAGTGGATTTTATATCCCATCATTTTAGTGAAATTATGGTGAAGTGATGTGAAGTTGGCACGGCGCCTCATGGCTTCTGAATGGCTGTGCGCTTCGACACGCAGATGATCAGTGAGAGTACAATTTAAATAAGTGTGATGATAAGTTTTTTTTTGAAGAATTCCAGGTACGTTGCACTATTGCCATGGTGCTTATTTATTTTTCTTAGTGAATTGTGATTGGATAATGGAGCTGTTGCAAGTGCTGTACTTTTGATAAAGAGCGCCTTCCGTTAATTTTCATTTATTGTATTTTTCCTTCTGATGTAACCTCTCGTTTATTGGCTTGCGATCCGAGTCGTAGTTTATTGTATTAAGGTGTTTTCGTTTAAATTTTAATTTACTTCTCTTGTTTGTTCGGGGAATTCGAACCCCAATATTCATGTTTTTTTGTAAACCATTAGTTGTATAGCTGCCGTCGTTAATTTCTTTTAAATTCATTTGCTCGTTACTCACTGGGTTTAATCTGAACTGTTTTTCTTTTAAGTTTGCTGTTATTGTTGCATAAGGCTATCCTATTGGAGGTTATTATACCTCCTTTTGTTTTTGTCAGATGCTGTTTTTTTGCAAGGACTGCTGGTCTGATGCCAGTCTCTATACTTGATCTGTAGCATGTGAAGCTTTGTTGTTTGAGTTGAGGTGTTAAAATTTACTGGAGTGATGTATGCATTTAGGCAAATTATGTGAAATTTTTCGGTAATACTGTATGAAAGCTGATCACGTTTTAGCATGTCTGAGTTTTGTTTCAAATGGGCAGTTAGTAATTTTTTTCTCGTGGCTTCCGTCAATTTTTCTTCACAGCATCTGGTGATTGTTTTTGGTTTATTAAGTTTATATGTTTGCCTCGGTATGAAACTTACTTTGTTTAATATTTTTATTTTAAATTTATCGGGCAACTAGCCTAAGTTCCTTTTATTAACTGTGGTCTTGCTAAGCAGGCTAGAATTTGTAGGTGTGTACCCAGTGAGTATTTTCTTGTTATGTTATTTTGCGGACGGTGAAGCCAATTGAAATTGTTCTCCATTGTTTAACATATCAATTTTATTATTAAATTATTTTTCTTCCAATTCGGTCTGGTCATGTCTTCATTGAGCAGGATTAGTAAGGGCTAGGGGGAACGCTGGCTACTTCATGCACAATGGGGGTTATCCTAACTTATCCTCCTTCCACCCTATTCTATTTTAGGGTTTTTCATCTTATGTTTGCTGGTTAACGTAACAACAATGAAGTGCCTCTGAAAATAGGTAAGGTGGTTCAACACGCATCTCCACAATTTGTCGTCAACCTTGTGCCGGGCGGGTAAGTATGATAGGTAAGTATGGTAGCAGCGCAGTATATGTTATAAAAGGAGTTCCTTCCTCTAGGGCATGCCATGGTAGTTGCTGTAGGCCTTGATTTATTTAGTTTTGTCAAGCTGTGTCAGGTAGTGTGGTGTGGTATTGTCTGGAGGTAGGAGGGTAGCAGCAGCAGCGTAAACCGTAAACTTTAATAACTTTAATTATATTATTTTTGCCCCGTCGCCCCCACCCCGGCGTGTCAATATTCAGCTTTATTTCCAACACATTTGAAAATCTGTCTTAACAGGCTTATATTGTCGAAACGGTAAGTTTTAGAACGCTAGACTTTTCACAGAATGTAGTATTCGACCTGTTCTTCATATATATTCGAATAGTTAAATTCATATCTCAATTATGTAAGTGTTATAATTATTTCAATGTTCCTCTCAACATCACATAAAATGGAAGTGCGGCAATCTCCTACGTTCCACCTAGCTATCCTTGCGTCTCCACAAGTCGACAGTCGTCGCACTCGGACAAAGCCTTGGGATTTCCGTTAACCCAGTAAAAACACTTCCTCAATCTTCAAAGACTGCTGGAATAAGAACCTCGATCCTTGGATCTCCCCCTCCAAGTCGAAATTTTGGCAGCCATATCAATCTCCCCCCATAATTTTAGCGCATAGATTACTAATGCTTATTACTGCGTAGATTAACCGATCTGCGGTTTTTGAAGTATCAGACATAATTTCTTTTAATATTCTCTTCATTACCAAATAAGAAAATCTTCTTCTAAGGGCCTAAATGCATAATTTTGTCAAATTATGTAATTGAAGTTGATCCCGTCTTCAATAAAACTTCTTCTCATTGGCTCTGGGCTGGGATCCAATAGCATAATTTATAACAATATTTATAATATTAATTTCCAAACTCGCTGTAGCTATGCCTATTTTAGCCTTCTAGAAGCGTATATTGTGCAATATATCACGTGATCGGGCTCTCCCAGAGCCTCGAGCTTGTAACGCTAACCTCCTGTATCACACTTCCAGAAATTATATTTGCTGGTTAAATTTTAACATGGGGACGGAAAATACTCTCGTTTTGTCCCAAAATAATTCAATCTCCGGGGGCAGTACCATACTGTGGACCTTGTTTCACATAGGCTACAAAATGGGTTCCTGGGCCTGCATCATCATCTAAATTTTTCATAGCTCGTTCTTCTTTCCACGGTGCTTTGGGTAATTCATTTCGCAAATATACACCTCGAAATTGAGAAATATTTAGTTGTTTGGCATTGCTTTCCACTTGTTCATGGGTCATGGCATGACGAGGCAGTTGCCTTAAGCGCTTATCAAAGATGGACATTTTTTTTCTTAGACGATAGGCCACTACCTTGCTGATAAAAGACTGGCTTTAAAGGATTGTCGTTTCTAGCTCCCATAGCAATGGCTTCTATCGTTTTATTGTGTCGCTCGCTTTCTTTGAGTTGTTGCTTACCTTGTTCGACGGCATTTATGGTTTTTGCCACAGCAGTGGCACCACCCAAAAGCGAGCCCAAAGCTGCCAAGCCCGCAAATAAAGCCGGCAAAAAAAACCCCACGCTTAGCAACAGGAATGGCACGCCCGCTTTTTTTCTTTCTTTTCTCTTTACCGATGCATTATGATGCGATCTCGGAGCAGCAGACAATCGCACCGCCTGTAAAGCTTTTTCCATAGCCAGTCTTTTTAAATTCTTTTTAGTTTTTTTAGTTTTAACACCCTGCGTGAAGCAAATCGACTTGGTTTCCGGCCGTGCTTTTTTCTCTTTGTGAGATTTGTTTTTTTCATGTTCATTGCATATCGTTTTCGCCATGGTGCTACTTGGTGAACCTTTCACAGCAAACATTCAATAACAACTAACGTAGAGAACCTTATTTCATAGCAGTATATTCCAAATCTATATAATGCGGAAAATCATTCACCGTTTTCCCAGCTTCCTTTTCCTCAAACGTAAGCATAAGATGAAAGGATAATTCATCTCCAACATTTACTCTTTGATGGTTGTGGACCAACAGTCTATCACCGTTTATTTGTATTTTTAAATGTTGCTCATCAGGCATGGCATATTTAATATGAACCACGCCATCATAATGCAATCGATAATGACTTAAACCAGAAGCAAGCAAATAGGTATGGTCAACATTCACCAGTGGTGTTGGGGAATGGTTTCTGTCATTGTCCAGTTTTTGATTTGACAGGTGCACTAAAAATACAGATGGGACAAATTTATAAAGCCTTTTCATTTGATAGGTCACATAACATTTCGTGCAGACATCATTTTCGACTCGTGGCTGTTGCACATCAATAATACGATGATGATTGGCTGAATAGCCCTCAGTGGTTAGTTTCTGGGCCATGTGATAGACACTTTGCACTTTGCGATCGACATACATTTTTGTAGCCACCCCTCGAGACTGTTTTGACAAAAGAGACGGCCGTGGCCATGGTTACACGAGCTCGCCCAAACACGTCCATGGTGATAGACTTTAACTAACCTATCCTACTTACCGCTTGCCTGTATATAAACCTTATACGCACATGAAAAAACTCAGCCGTCAACACTATGGAATCAATGAAACAACCCCATGCTTTGCCCGTCTCTGATTTGGTTTCAGAGCTATCACTGTCCTTGTGCGAACCAAATGTCATGGCACCTTAATCCCATCTACCGTTCGATGTATTATGGTAGGGCCTTCGGGTTGTGGAAAGACCAATATTTTGCTGAACATTAGCAGCGCGCCTCATGGCCTACGATTTCAGAATATTTATATTTTTGCCAAATCCTTGTACCAACCTCTGTACGTGTATCTGGAACAAATTATGTCTTCGTTAAATAAAGAAGCCATGGGCTATTTTACATTCACCACACCTCAATATGTCATTCAACCAGACCGCATTCAATCAGATTCAATTATAATTTTTGATGATATTGCCACTCGACGACAGGCCTTTATTCAAGAGTATTTTAGTATGGGACGCCATAAACAAGTGGATTGTTTTTATCTGGCTCAGACCTATTCGAAAATTCCCAAACAGTTGATTCTTGACAATGCCAAACTCATCATTCTCTTCCTCCAAGACTCTAGAAATCTCTATCATATTATTCAAGATCATGTGAATCCAGATATGTCCTTTACAGCTTTCACGCAATTGTGTGCCTCGTGTTGGAACCATCATCCCCATGCCTGTTTGGTCATAAATAAACAGAGTTAACGATGAGAGGGACGTTATCGCTTGGGTTTTGATCATTTTATTTCGGTTTAAAAGGACCCAGGGGTTGACATTTCCTGTTAGTGTGTCTTTACCTTCACCATGGCGAACGCCATAGGGTACAAGAAACATGCTCAAATCATGCAGCGTATTATTGAGGCATGAAATACGATTCGACATAAATTTCGTGAATTACAACTTTTAAAAAACGTCAATCCTTTACCCTTGATAAAACATGCTCCAACATCGGTTGATGTCATGAGGTTCAAACCAAATGCTTCTGCTACTGCTGCTGCTACCTCTCAAACCACACTCTTAACAAGTTCAATATTTACTCAAACAGATTACACACGACAGGTAAAATCCTCCTCCTCCTCCTCCTCTAATGTTAGTGAACAAGAACCCGAAGAATAACAAGAATAAGTAGAACAACAACATGAACAAAGTGAAAGTGAAAAGAAACCCGTATTTAGCCCTGGAAGAAAAAAATCCTCACCCCTTCAACAGTTTCTTAAAACAAAACAGAAATCATCCGTCATAGCGGCAACACCGAATTCCTCCACATCGTCTCCATTTTCGCAAGTCTTGGCAACCCCTCAAAATAAAGCTCAACACAAAAACATTTTAAACAAACATTATGGGGCAACACTGGAACCGTATGTGACCCTTCTATTTATTGGAATGACAGATACCACGTATGGTGTTCGCTATGAGAATGATAGTTTTAAAATTGGGGATTCAGCCATTAAAATTGCTCGTACGAAAGCTGTCATTAAAAAGATCAACTATAAATTAACACCAGGTCTGTTAAATCTGCTATTCTCTCTCATCCCCTCTCTACAAGATTTTACGTCCGAGGACCTTGCTAAATATTAATTTATTTTATTAGACACCAACGCTCACAAAAGAAACTATAAATCATCTCAGAAATGCAATGCCAATATATCCCAAAAATATAAAACCATCATTGCAAACATGTCTGGTAAGCAAAAAAATCACTCGGCCTCTGGTGTAAGATTTAAGAAATTAAAACCCTACATAGATTTAACCTCTTGGAGTAATCCCAATCAGTTAGTATGGCGCTTATACTTGTTTCATGCATCAAAACAGGCTGGTCACACCGGGCATGAGGCAGAAATCGCCCACATTGAACAACAACTCCGGGATGCTAAAATTATCTTATAAGCCATCCCCCATGAAAGTGGGCACCGCTCATGATTTGCATAAACCAGCCCGACGCATTTATGAACGCCGTCGTGTCATTTCCAAAGGAATCGATGAACTTTGGCAGGCAGACTTGGTTGAGATGTCACCTTATTCTAACATTAACGATGGTGTATGCTATATGTTGACCGTCATTGATGTCTATTCCAAAATGGCGTTTGTTGAACCAATAAAAAATAAAACTGGTGTAGTTGTCACAAAAGCTTTTCAACATATTATGCAACAATCAAAACGTCAACCTCACTTGTTACAAACCGACCAGGGGAATGAATTTTTCAACAAGGATTTCTCCAGTTTTCTCAAATCTAAGGATATTCACCATTACACTACCTATAGCTAGCTAGCGTAGTTGAACGCTTCAATCGAACATTAAAATATTATATATGGAATGAATTTACAATACATGGTTCCTATCGATTGATAGACTGGTTACCTCAACTTGTGTCACGATACAACAACACCATTCATTCCACCATCGGCATGAATCCTCGTCTCGTCACCAAGAACCTACCCAGACTCAATAGACTGTTTAACCCTATAAAAAGAGCTGACCCTAGGCGACATCACCTTCAAATTGATGCATGTTCGCATCAGTAAACATAGAAGTGTGTTTTCAAAATCGTACACTCCACAGAGGTCGACTGAAATTTTTAAAATTCGTCAAGTCAAGATCAAAGCAGTCAACCCATCAAAGGACGATTCTATTATGAAGAAGTGCAAAATACATGTTATCCCAACGATTATCTCATTGAACGAGCAATTAAAGTCAAAGGTGCAAAATATTTTGTAAAGTGGTTAGGTTTTCCTTCCACGTTTAATTCATGGGTCAATAAACATGATATTTTGTAATAAAATCCTATTTATTTATTTATTTAATTAATTAGACTACCCCCCCTTTTTCCAAAAAGGTGTATAACCCCCCTCTCCCATCCAATCCAATCCATCATGGCGAAAAAGACACCATCATCTCCATCATACCCATAAGTCATTCCCGTTTTCCAAAAATATCTCAAATATGACAAAAACATAGGTTAATAATCCCCCAAAACGTGCATAGGTTTTTCACCTAGCAAATTCAAATTTATGGTGCCGGTAGAGGGAGTAAATACCAACCATTCATCAAAAGCAAACTTTTTTGTCATTTCACCGTTTCCAAAATAGACACCATTTTTCAAAATTCTTTTTTTCTTTTGCCCGTAAGACTTGGTTTCTTCCTAGAGGGCATAGGCACTTTTCATTAACGTCAACCAAACGTTTTGTCATATCTTCACCGTTTCCAAAATAATCAAAAATTCAAAAACAAGAATTTTCAATTTTTTTTAAATACCAACACACATTATTAGCATAGAGGACGTCACCCCAACGCCAACAATACCTCATTCGTTGAAATCCGACCATCCGTTCGCCAATTATCGCCAATGTTCGCGAGAAAGTAGGCTACCATTTTTTTCTCCTACACACTTCAAACTTGCTGTCCACCTTCAGGGTATAGCCAACTTTCATTAACGTCAAACAAATGTTTTTTCTTATCTTCACCGTTTCCAAAATAATCAAAAATTCAAAAACAAGAATATTTTTTAAAAAATGCATTCTTAGCCAAGAGGACGTCATCCCAACGCCAACAATACCTCATTGGTTAATATCTGACCATCCGTTCGCCAATTATCGCAAATGTTCGCCAGAAAGTAGGCTATCACTTTTTTTCTCCTTCACACTTCAAGCTTGCTGTCCTCCTAGAGGGCATAGCCACCTTTCATTAACGTCAAACAAACTTTTTTCCAAAATTCACCGTTTCCAAAATAGCGTCAATGTCAAAAACAATTTTTTTTTTTTAAATTACAACACACATTCTTAGAAAAGAGGACGTCATCCCAACGCCAACAATACCTCATTCGATAAAATCCGATCATGCGTTCGAGAGATATCGACAAAGTTCGTAGGAAAGTAGGCTGTACTGCAGCCCTCTCACTACCTCACTACTTACTTCCCGAATCAACAAGTCTATAGAAATGACACTACGTTCATTAACCTGGAGAGACATGGGGAATTGTTTGTAAACCCTTCCCATTCATACCATACATCACTTTATGTCACCTTAAAACACAGTCCCATACCCATTGGCGACAAGATGGCGTCACAGTGAAGGTGTAGTGAAATAGCAGCTAGTGTAAATATTTGATAAAAGTGGTAAAATATTATAACAGAGGTTTAAAATCTATAAAGTTACTTTCCTTAGATTAAGTGTAATACGGAATATTGATAGTATTTAGAAATTCTTATTGCTAATTTAATAAACTTAAACTAAGTTGTGGAAACGTGTATCCAAAGATTCGGTGACTTCTTCAATCACTGTTTGAACCAAGTAGAGCAGTGGTGCTTTTACGAGACTTCACCCGATTGGAAGATGTACGTATTTCACATTCTTCTTTATTGGTAGGTAATTAGATTAATTCTATTAGGTAGTTATAATTAAAATAAATTTAGTGTAATTTGGTGTAAACATCTAGGCTAGCTTAGATCTCTAGTATGACGACAGTAAACAGTGTTAGTGTCTCGTCAGGTAGTGTAACCGTAACGGATTTATGCTCGTCGTGCAAAATAAAAGTAAAAAATGCAAATAAAATCATCACAAGATCTCAGGTTAAATTGAATGAGGAGAAAAGTGAAACCGATTGTCGTAATGTAGGCCTACCGCTACCGTCATGCGAATGTCATAACCTGAGAAACGAACTGTCCTCAAAAGACGAAATTATAAAGCTGCTAAAGGAAGATATTGCTAAGTAAATGGAAGAGTTGAATAAATTAAAAGGAAACAGAGAAGAAAGCAAGGAAACTTGGTCGACAGTGATTGCTGGTAAGGTAAGATTGAATAAGCCTAGGCCTATAAATGGAGTATATGTAACTGAAATTCCTGTCTCAAATTCATTTGGAGAGCTTGTCGAAGAAAATGCTGACTTTCCTCAAGAAGAAAAGAAGAAAGTGATAAAGAGAAAATCCAGGAAGATGCGGATATTTGCGGATAGCCATGGGCGAGATGTAGCAGCAAGCGTATTGGAGAGAAGCAGAGAAATGGAGGTCACTTCGACAGTAAAGCCAGGAACTCAAATTGCAGAGGTCACGAACGGGATGATAGGAGAGTGTGCGTCCCTTACTGCAAAAGACTACGCAGTGATCATCGCTGGAGCAAACGACGTCTATAGTAATGAGAGTAAAAAGGTAATCAAAGATTTAAAGGGTACATTAGCATCCATGCAAAAAACAAATGTCATTATTGTAAACATTCCGCAGAGATACGATTTAATTCCCAAATCATGTGTAAATATAGAAATAGAGGCTACAAATGGAAAAATTCATAAAATTTGTAAGAGTTTTCCAAATGTCCAAATTGTAGATGTAAGTAAATTAGACAGGAAGTTCCACACTCGGCATGGACTACACTTAAATGGATTAGGAAAAGAGTATCTTAGTGATGAAATCAGCAAAATTGTAAATTCAAATGGTAAGAATAATTCAACAGTAATATGATTAGAGTGGAAGCAGGGAAACTGGTAGAAGAAGCCAAACGTGAGGTTTGGCATTCAGATCTTTTGAAGTCAAATTTAACGGAGTGCAACAATGGTATTTCGGATTTGTCTAGCAACAATAATAATACAAATTATGATAATAAAAATGTAAATAAATCACCAACACAAGCTTGCAAAAGTAACAAATTTAAAATTTACCACCAGAATGTCCAGTCTCTTTATAATAAAATTGATTACATAAATCAAATGCTTAAAAATGAACTTAAAGACATCTCAGCACTATGTATTTCAGAACATTGGCTGAAAGAGGAACCACTCGAATTAATTCAATTCCCAGGGTTTATACAAGCTAGTAAATACTCTAGATCTAATATTAGCCATGGTGGTACTTCCATCTTCTTAAGAAATAATTTAGATCATGAACAGATAACAGCTTATGATTATCTAATTATGGAACAGGATTTTGAATTCTCTGCCGTAAAAATACAGCAGTTCAAGTTAATAATTGTGTGCGTATACCGTTCTCCGTCAGGAAGGTTTCCTTTATTTATAGATAAATTAGAATTGTTACTCAATAAAATGAGCAAAGTAAATTTCGATATAATAATTTGTGGGATGTAAATGTGGATTTCTTAAAATTTGATAGAAATTGTGAATTATTAACACAGTTACTAATATCCTATGGACTGAAACCTACAGTAAATACCCCAACAAGAATAACAAAATTTAGTAAAACCACTCCTGATCAATTTTTTATAAATACGGATAAATATCACCATTCAATAGAAGTCTATTGTCCGGGTTTTAGTGACCACCATGGACAAATACTGAGTTTTGAAGTATCCAAAACAATCAATAATAATGATAATGGAGTAAAATCAAAGTGCAGGACATTCACTGAATCAAATGTTATATATTTCAATGACTTATTAAATTCCCCACAGAAATTTATGAACTAGAAAATGTAAATGATAAATTTAATACATTTAACAGTACCCTAAAACAGTATTTTGAAATAGCATTCCCCTTTAAACGAAGAACTGTTCAAAATAACAAAACTAGCAATTGGATAACAACAGGGATTACAAATTCATGTCAAAGAAAGAAATTTCTACACAAATTATATAAACAATTCCACCCAACACCTGAATTCAATTTATACTACAAAAAATGCACTAGCATATTAAATAAGGTAATAAGACTAGCAAATAAAATGCATAATGATAATTTTATTTCCCAATCATCTTATAAAAACAGGGCTATGCGGTCCTTGATAAAGAAAGAAACTGGAAAATCTGCTAAAATACAAAGGAACATTACACTGAGCCAGAAATAATAAAGTGATTAATAATCCAGAGGAAATAGCAAACACTTTTAATGACTATTTTCTGGAAATTCCACAAAAATTATTAAATGAATCACAGGTAAATACACTAAATTCTAATAATAAAATAAATATATGCAGTGATTCCTTATTTATAAATCATGTCACAAGTGAAGATGTAAGAATAGTTATAAAAGAGCTAAATATAAATTCTGTGCTGTCAGTGATTGCATCCCTGATGCAATTTTAAAGACATGTGCAGAAAATATAATAAATCCACTTACGCACTTAATAAACAGTTCAATTCTCTCAGGAACTTACCCGGATATTTTGAAGTTATCAAAAGTAATTCCAGTGCACAAAAACGGTTCAAAAGTTGAATTATATAACTATCGTCCTATTACCTTACCAACTGGTATTGCAAAAATTGTGGAAAAAATTATGTATAAGAGACTGATAAGTTTCATAGAAAAAAATAAAATATTATCAAACTCACAACATGGATTCAGAACGGAAAAATCTACACAGACAGCAATTTACGAATGTAGTAATTGTATACTGAAATTAATTGACAATAAGGAACATGTAACTGGCCTATTCTTGGATTTATCGAAAGCATTTGATGTTGTTCACCATAAAATCCTCCTTACAAAACTAAATCAATATGGTATTAGAGGTCTAGCTAATAAATGGATAGAGTCAAACTTAACAAGGCGTAAACAAATAGTAAGCTTGAGACACAAGGATGATGGAACCAAATTACTTAATGAAACATTGGCCAATGATGGAATTATTGAATTTGGAGTACCCCAGGGATCGGTTTTGGGCCCACTACTCTTTCTTCTATATATCAATGATATAACACAGAACGTTCATTCACATAAGGAAATTTTGTTTGCGGACGATACAACACTCGTAATAAAACGTGAAACTTAACAGGTCATACAGCAGTCTGCTGACTCCGTTACAGGAGAGTTAACCAAATGGTCACAAGATAATCGCCTCATAATAAACTATAAAAAAGCAGTATGTCTAAATTTCCACACTATACAGAATAGGAAACCTGCGAAGCCCAATATAACATTAAATGGTCATCAAATAGAAAATAAATCAGAAACCAAGTTTTTAGGACTATGGATACAACAAGACTTGAAATGGAATAAACATATACAATACCTGAATACTAAACTGAACTCGATATGCTTTGCGTTACGTATTTTGAAAACCTGCACTAGCATGCACACATTAAGAAATACTTATTTTGCTTATTTCCTTTCATACTTAAGATATGGGATCATATTTTGGGGTATGTCGCCAGATGCACTAAGCACGTTTAGGATACAAAAGAGGGCGATTAGAATTATGGCAAATGTAAACTCTAGAGAATCATGTAAACCTCTGTTTAAAGATTTAAACATTCTCCCACTGCCCTGCATATATATCTTTGAAAGTATTATGTTTTTTAAAAATAATTTAATGAATAAAGATATTTTTCTTAAAACAAACAATGATGTTCATAGGCATAACACAAGACAAAAACAAAACATTCATATTTCACACACACACACACAAGCATATATCAAAAAGGAACGTTTCACACTGGAGTTAAATTATACAATAAACTACCCCAGTATATAAAACTGGCCCCAAAAATAAAAACCTTTGATAGAATGTTGAAAGCTTATCTGCAGTGCCATTGTTTTTACTCAGTAGTTGAATATCTTAACGTATAGGAGCGATGAAATCTAAAATTATATTTTACTTTTATAATTTAATTGTAATACCTAGCTGTATGTTGTTGTATTTATAGAATTAAGTTTTCATATTATGATAATAGAGTGAGGTGTAAATAGTTGTGCAATAAGATTGTATCTATTAAGATTTGCTATTATAATAAGTTATAAATAGTTATAATATTAGTAATATATACCTGTTAGTTCTTTTATTTTATAGATGTAAATTCTGACGTGTCCTATATCAAAAATGTATTGAATGCATGCATTTGATCAAATGGAATTTAAAAAAATCTATCTATCTCTCTATCTATCTATTTACCAAATATAGTAAGGATCGTAACGTGAATTCCACCTTTCGCAAAACTAAATAATTCCCCATAAAATTACCCAGTGCATTCCGGTTGAAAGATATTTCAACGAAATACTAATTTATATACTCGGTATTAAACCATAAAAGATCAAAACAATTTAATAAAACAAAACCTAACCTTATTTTGAATCAAGAAAACAACTATCTCCCAGCCAATTACAAATACAAATCTAAATTGTCACAATAACTCAAAATTCAATCATTCCTCACACATAAGGTTTGTTATACACAATGTAGACAATTTAACAACAAGATCACAACATGCATCTTCAGGATTTTCGATTCAGCCTAGCCTCACACCGTCGACGGATATGATAATACGATCCACACAAGTCACATCTCTTACCTTTGTTCGGACTGCCGCCATTGGATATCTGGAACTTGAGCCCCTGAAAGGCATCATGTTGTACATAAGCAGGAACAAAATCAGTTCTACCCTGAAAGACATTTCCTAAGAAGGCATTTCCATCATTAACAGGATCACGATGAGTGTCACTCGGGTGAATTGCTTCCCGCCACTGAAATTCATTAGGATAAGGAACATTACCCAATGGATACTGAGAAGTATTACCAGACAGAGAAGAGTCACACATGCGCATCATATCTGCTTTCTTGATCTTTTCATCCGCTAGTATTATTTCATTCAACTCAACATAACTCCTCGGTTTAGCATTCAGTGTCAAGAAGGAACGATAAATTGGATTAATTCCTTCCACCGAAGATGCTACAATTTGTTCTTCATATAATTGAACAGCAAAGACTTTAGCATAACACTTAATGTCAATAAAATAATCATTTAGGGTTTCATCCATACGCTGCACTCTGCATACCTACAGACGATGCATATCTGGCAGAGCACGTGGGGGTAGTAAAAAATGTCCATTTGAAATGATTCTAAAGAATTATGTGCACTCATGCAAGCTAACATCCTTTCACATAACATGCCATCAGTACAAGGGAAAAGAATCCTAAAAATTTGCAGTTCTGACAAACCAAAACCTTCAGCACTAACACTTAATTCGATGAATTTCATTAAAAAATTGACCAAGAGATCATTATCAGTAACATTGCAAATGTTAAAGTCGTAAGTATTAAATTTAATGGATTTGGAAAAGTTGATAATTTGATATTGCAGTCTGACATAGCATTAATAGGCGATACAAAATTGGACGAGGCACCATTATTCAGATTAACACTCATATTATTGCTGTCAACCTCTTTGAGTTCTTTAAATAAAGGATCACCAGTCTGTACAGACCTTGAAATATGAGAATAAGATGATCTTAAGTTATTCGAGGCACTACCAACATTATTATTAGGACTGGATGCAGGTATTATGGTTCATCTTACATGTAAATTATTTACTTGGTCATCAGCACTCGCATTAGCTGAGTTCGATATAGACCCTGGTGAATTATTTGACGACCCTATTTGGTTAATTACATCTGAATCATTCCTATCTTGCACATTATCCATCACCGTTTCACAAATATTTAACGACTCAAATTCAAAAGTATTAATCAAGTTATTCCCTGCATCAAATTCACACGAGTCACAATTTCTAGAAGCAACACTGCCTGAACACACAACTGTTTCCTCAGGTTTATCACTAGCCGCACCAGAAAATAAGTTATTATACTCTTCGACTAACCTCGAACGCAGGATAGATAGCTCATCCGAAAATTAGAAGTCACTAGTCGAACGGACATTTACCGAATCACTTAGCCTATGAAACCAATGGATAGAACGATACCTAATTCTTTTCAGTTTGGAGGCAGAAGGAACACCAATATCATTCAATGACTGATAAATATTCAATAAATAAGAGACAGAAGGTACAATTGAGAACTTACCCAACGTGCAATAAGAATTGTCAACAGGTGGTACGATTACAGGAACCGATTTCAAGTTATTTAACAAGTAGACTTACAAATCTCGTTGTAAATAAGAATCCTTTCCACGTATAACAATTCCATAAGAGATTTCTTCCTTATTTAAATAAGATATAGATTTCCATGTCTCTCGTCCATTCAGAAAAACTCACAATACATGAAACGGATCAACACACAATTATTAGAGACATTTCACAAGTACACTGTCACACATTCGGAGGGTAACAAGAGTATGGTTCCCAAGTCCAGAACCAATGTCCTTCCAAAATAAATAAATTGTGGTTAGAATATCAGAATATCAGAACCACGTTCTGCTTCCACTTTTGACTTCACATCGTAAGTACTCACGTACTCAAACTTCTTATTATCGAGACTGTGTGGAAGGGAAGCTGCTAGGCTATTTTCAAATATACCCGAGGAACTTGATTTGGAAATATCATCGATACGTAGCTCGGAAATAATACAAGTATACATAGTAACATGCAACATCTATTCTTAAACTTCTTTTTACAATAAATCAATCAACTAAAATAATAACAACATGCAATAAAAGAATAAGCTGTTGGTGTGAAATTAAGAACGTACAACATAAACTTACTTAGATGAGATACTCTGTAGTTGACGACGTTAATATCGTAAGAAATAAACCTAATGAAGCCACGTAATCATTCCTTAGGCTATATTCATGCCAAGTATTCAGTATATTTGAGTATCTCATGGTCAAGTTATTTGCAGAAATATGAAAATATTTAATATCTTCAATAACCCCAACTAATCATGAATTGTCATTCAATAAATCTCAAGCTTCATTAATTATTTATTTCAATCAACCAAATTTAAATACGCATAACAACACTAACACGACCATCCAGTGCAATGGATACTCATCGACTCTTTTAATTTAGAACAGCTGATTGTCTCACATCGTTTAATAATAATACAACTCCATGACAGTCAAACAAAAGACAAATGAAATACAGTACAAGTTGTAATAATACCAATACAGGGAAAAGAATAAATGAAATATCTCAAGTTCATATGGGACATTCGAAATCGTAGCTAAAAGGAGGGAACATTACATAAAGAAATTACGAAAGATAAGAAATATTTAGCTACGAAACTAACTGTAGTGCCATCCTCTCCGGAAGGCATTCACGGGGTGGCAATTAAGCTCATGCTATCAAGAACTTACATGCAGAGACAGATGATCAAATCATTTTACTTACTTTCGCGTTTGTACCGAATACTTACGACTGCAAGTTAACCACAAACTTGCCCTTGTCATTCGACATCACATCAAACTAAACTTTCTTTCAATCGTACTAGACAACATACTGTATTATCATTAAGAATTGGATACCTATCAGTAGAAAGGTGCTAAGTGTCATTTTTTTAAAAAAGCTGTTTTTTTGCTAAAATGGTGCTATGTGCGATGTAGCATTACATATCAAAAGGGATAACTCCTCAGTGGTTTCGAAGGACCTTCCAAGAGCATCACAAGATGGCACTAGTGGTAAGTCCTGCAGCTCTTTCAGAAGAAAGGTGCAATGTGCCGACCATTTGTTGTCATTTCCCTCCAAAATGTGCATCGTTGACAGAATTGTTCAAAGAACTTAGAATACTCAATTATTAGTAGTTCGAACTGGTGGGAACCTGTGTACGGATAGCACAGTTTGTTTCCTGTTGGACACGCGACTTTGCCGTGCATTAGTCTCGCAAAATTTCGAAAACTACTGCTCCGATTTCAGTGAAAATTTTACTATTTGTTGTCATTATGGTAGACAGTGTTTAGAAAGTGGTTTGAACGAAATCGAATTGGCAGTATTTTAAAGTTAATTTACATTAAAAAGCCACGCCAATATTGAATCTAATAACTTGACGTACAGATGGTGACAGAGTGCATCCACTTCAAAATCTTCTGTGAGCAAAGATAACAACCTATACCATACCCTTTGATCAATACGTGCAATAAAATAATACTTAACGTAACAGAATCATACTGTATAATCCAATTACAGCATATTAAATTATGTTATAATAATATTGCATTTCACGTTAATGTGTTTCGACCAACATATCTAATGTGAGAACGTACTACTAGCGGAAAGGATGCCAATATTGTCAAGTTCTCAAGGTAAGTACGATAGATTTGAGATACTATGAAAATAATTCCGTGTCGTTTTACAGTGTCGTTTTACAGTGTCCATTGCAATGCCATGAAGAGGAAGAGCTGACAGAGGTCGTCGAAGCCAGTTAAATGCGCGGTGAGCTACTTGACGTGCAAACCACACTGATGACCAAAGAGCGACGTATAATGAAAATAGTCATATGGGCATGTCTGACTTACGTTCGAGAGCGACTGAAAATGTACGAACAGCGAATAGATTCAGAATGCAATGAGTTCGTGAATATCAAACACAACGACAGCGAGCACGACACAATGGGCATGACCGATTGCGCCGACGCTATGAACCTGGAACGTCAGTTGACCGAATCAAAGAAGGAGCTCATTCGGCGTGTTTTTCCGAACGTAGCGCAGAACTTCAAAAACCATAATTGGCTGAGCGAACGAGCCATATTGGCAGGGGAAAATAAAGATCCCAACAAGTCCATTCAAAATGTCATTCCGGGACAGTTGTTTTCCTTCAAATCGGTTGACTCAGTTATCAACCTGGATGAGGTAGTCAGCCATCTCACAGAATTTTTGAATTCGCTGGAATTGCCTGGATTACCACCTCACAATTTGCAATTGAAAGTAGGCTCATCATCATGTGGCGTAACATCAATCAACTTCGACTATGCAATGGAACACGACTGGCTGTGGAAAAGCAAATGAACAACGTCATCGATGGAGAAGTTGTTTTGATTCAGCACATCCCAATGATTCCATCGGACGTGCCATTCGATTTTAAACGGTTGCAATTTCCCATGCTTCTGGCCTTCGCAATGACCATCAACAAATCACAAGGTCAGTCGTTGGAAATTTGTGGAATTAACTTGGAGTTTCCGTGTTTCATGCATGGACAACTGTATGTCACGTGTTTGCGTGACGGAAAGCCGTCATCTTTGTTTAATTAGCACGTAGCACATTCGTAAAGACTAGTGGACTTTGCACCTTTCACAACTTCTAACATTTCACTCAAACAGAATTCCACAATTTTTATATTATGAACCTGTATCTGCCACTGGCTAGCAAGGAATATTATATTTGTATGCTATTCAAATTAGAAGAATAAATACTCACAAATAAACTGACTAAACACTTTTAACTATAATACTCAATGTTCATAAAAATGGCACTTAGCACCTTTCTACTGATAGGTATCCAATTACAAAAGGAAGTATTTCACATCACACGCAGTCGAAATGAACCAATACACCAGTAACAACCAATAAGAAACATTTGACCTATGAACGAAGCTCAACTCCCACTGATGCCACTCACAAAATGTTTAGTATTTTAAGCGGAATCCAATTTTACATGCAGTCAATACAGTAGTAGAACTCGTAGATATTATTACGACCCATGGGGACTCAGATTAGAGAGAACTAGGGCTCCCCTATCCCATTAAATTCTCCAAATATATGGAGCTACATCTAATCATGTCCAATTCCAAATTCACAATCTTCCAACAATTGGATCACAACACTGGTTACACTTTTGTGAAATGAGAGAGTGAAATGTTGGGTCAGACACGCCCTCCACAAGCTTGTCGACGGTTGAAAACCAAGACGACTTAACATGTACAGTTCTAAAATTCATGAACACATGCAAATCTTTCAAAAAAGAATTACAGTTTTTGCCTAGTCATGCATCACAAAGGGCTTCAAAATAGAATCACTTACAATAAAGTTATTTTCCAATCTTCAGCCAATTAGTACTCACACTGGTCACTCTAAATACTTGGACGTAATAGTCGATGTCATAATCCAGTTAATTAGTCATGCATGAATTTGACATCTCACTTATGAGTATACAGGACAATCAGTTATGGATACTTCTTGTACAATACAATTTTCACAACATATATATACAAATAGTCGATCATCTTGATATGCGAAGTAATGTCCAGATCCATGTGATTTCAAGTTGGTTGATCCGAAATCTGGGCCCTGGATATTTTCACTCACAGCAAGAAATTTCAACGCAGAACAAGACATCGGTCTTTTTCGAGTTGTAATCAAGTACAACTCCGAAAGCATAAGTTTTTCGATCCACTTAACATTTAACACAAGGACAATTTACAACAGAAAAGTATAACATCATAATATTTCAAAATATGGCATCAGCCTTCTTTTTCCTTTTTAAAATTCCCCAAATTTCTCAGAATTTCAAAACTTTACAGAGTTCAATAAAAATATTCAAAGCATAATAATAACAGAATTACATTTTTAGACTCGATTACTCGATGAGAAAAATCATTAAAATTTACAATATACAACACCAAACTTCCATAATTTAATCAGAAAAAACAACTCTGAATGGCATTCAAACTATCTATTCCCTTAAAACAAAAATATTCTTAATGAACGCAGGCATATATCCCATATTGCACCTCTGTTCCAAGTTAACGAGAAGAATTGCAAGCAAAACCCAAGAAAAAAACAAAAATTACAAATCAACCCAAGAAAACCCAAGGAAGACACTATAATCAATTCAGAATCAGACCACAAGTGCAGACAAACAGAACCACACAAATCTTTCATGCCATCCCACATAATTCAAAATTCCCAAATTAATTTTATTACAATTTACGACCCTCAAAATACCCCAAAAATCTACCATAATATAAACAATCACTCGTTAAAACCAATATATAACATACTCATACAGAAGAAGAAACACTTACTTTATATGCTGGCTCGGACCAAACAGTAACATGAAAATGCTCAAGGTACACATTTCATAAAATCCGCAAGAACCATAGCATATTTCAGTTACGAAAATCATAATTAAATAACGTCACACACTCTATGCCTACCCTTACGGCTTGTTTAGCATCACATATCTTTTACAAATTATCGACGAACATATCACACACTTACCGTAAGTTTATTACTTCCCGAATGAAAAAGTCTATAGAAATGACACTACGTTCAAACAAGATATGGGGAATTGTTTGTAAACACTTCCCATTCATACCACACATCACCTTTTAACACCTACCAAATAGAGTAAGGATAGTAAGGTGAATTTCACCTTTCGCCCAACTAAATAATTCCCAATAAAATTACCCAGTGAATTCCGGTTGAAAGATATTTCAACGAAATACTAATTTATATACTCGGTATTAAACCATAAAAGATCAAAACAATTTAATAAAACAACACCTAACCTTATTTTGAACCAAGAAAACAACTATCTCCCACCCAATTACAAATACAAATCTAAATTGTCACAATAACTCAAAATTCACTCATTCCTCACACATAAGGTATGTCATACACAATGTAGAAAATTTACCAACAAGATCACAACATGCATCTTCAGGATTTTCGATTCAGCCTAGCATCTCACTGTCGACGGATATGATAATACGATCCTCACAAGTCACACCTCTTACCTTTGTTTTGACTACCCCATTGGATCTCTGGAACCGACGCCCCTGAAAAGCATCATGTTGTACATAAGCAGGATCAAAATCAGTTCTACCCTGAAAGACATTTCCTAAGAAGGCATTTCCGTCATTTTGAGGATCACGATGAGTGTCACTCGGCTGAACTGCTTCTCGCCACTGAAAAGCATTAGGATAAGGAACATAACCTAATGGATACTGAGAAGTATTACCAGACAGAGGAGAGTCACACATGCGCATCATATCTGCTTTCTTGATCTTTTAATCTGTTAGTATTATTTCATTCAACTCAACATCACAGAAGTGACAAAGAGGAAATCTGACATTCTACGGATCGGAGCGTGGAATGTTAGAAGTCTGCTAGGAAGTGGAAGGTTAGAAAACTTAGAAAGGGAAATGGATAGGTTGAGGTTGGATTTGGTTGGGATTAGTGAAATGCGCTGGCAGGAAGAACAGGACTTTTGGTCAGGAGACTATAGGGTCATTAGTACTAAATCAAACAATGGCCAAGCAGGGGTTGGCCTCATATTGAGTAGGAAACTTGGACAGCGGGTGGAATATTATGAGCAATATAGTGAACGGATTATTGTAGCAAAAATCAATACAAAACCTACCTGCACTACAGTGGTACAAGTCTATATGCCTACCAGTCAAGCTGATGATGAGGATGTTGAAAAGGTCTACGAAGAAATAGACGAAATTCTGAGGTATATCAAGGGTGATGAAAATGTTATAGTAATGGGAGATTGGAATGCTGTGGTAGGAAAAGGGAGAGAAGGGAAGATAGTAGGAGATTTCGGATTAGGTGAAAGGAATGATCGAGGAAGCAGGCTGGTAGAATTCTGCACCGAGCATGAATTAGTCATAGCTAACACCTTATTCAATAACCACAATAGAAGAATATACACATGGATGAGACCAGGAGATACAGGGCGTTACCAAATCGACTTCATTATGGTCAAGCAGAGGTTTCGAAACCAGATTTTGGATTGTAAAACATATCCTGGTGCTGACATAAACTCTGATCACAATCTGGTTGTAATGAAATGCAGATTAAAGTTGAAGAAACTGAAGAAAAGTCAAAAGCCAAAAAGGTGGGCAATAGACAGACTGAAAGAGAAGGATGTAAACGAAAGATTCAAGAAGAGTATAAAGGAAGGACTAATGAAAAACCCTAAACAAACTTCAATTGCAGACGAATGGGCCCTTTTGAAGAATGAAATAACAAAATCCGCAGAAGAAAACATTGGTAGGAAAGAAAGAATAGGTAGAAAACAGTGGATCACTCAGGATATACTAGAATTGATGGATGAAAGGCGGAAACACAAGAATCTAAGAGATGAAAAGGGGAAAGCAGAATACAGACGTCTGAGAAATGAGGTTAACAAGAAGTGCAAGGAAGCGAAAGAAGAATGGTTGAAAGAGAAATGTGCAGGTATAGAAAATTGTCTGAAATTAGGAAAAGTAGACACAGCTTATCGAAGGATTAAGAATACTTTTGGGGAAAAGAAGACTAAGTGCTGTAATATTAAGGACACAAATGGAAAGCCTCTAACAGATAGGGAAGAAAAGGTTGAGAGATGGAAAGCTTACATAGAGAGTTTGTATAAGGGAAAGGAGATTGAGAATCATGTAATGGAAAGGGAGGAGGAAATTGATGAGGATGCGAAAGGAGATTTAATATTGAGATCAGAATTTGATAGAGCTTTGGAAGACTTAAGCAGGAACAAAGCACCAGGCATAGATGATATACCGATTGAGTTGCTACGCTGCATAGGAGATGAAGGTCTGATCAGGTTATTTCACTTGGTGTGTAGGATTTATGAGACAGGTGAGGTACCCCCTGATTTCAAGAAGAATGTAATCATCCCTATACCAAAGAAAGTGGGAGCTGACAGATGTGAAGATTACCGTACAATCAGCTTGATTACTCATGCTTCAAAGATCCTGTCTAGAATAATTTACAAGAGGATTGAAAGCCAGATAGAAACGGAGTTGGGTGAAGACCAGTTTGGTTTCAGGAGAAATGTAGGAACAAGGGAAGCTGTACTAAGCCTTAGGCTGATTTTAGAAGGTAGAATAAGGAAAGATAAGAGAACGTTCATGGCTTTTGTAGACTTAGAAAAGGCTTTTGATAACGTTGATTGGACTAAATTGTTTGACATTTTGAAATCTATTGGAATAAAGTACAGGGATAGGAGGGTGATATACAATCTGTACAGAAACCAGACAGCAGTCATTCGAGTTGAAGGACATGAGAGAGAAGCTGGTATTCAGAAAGGTGTAAGGCAAGGCTGCAACTTATCACCCATACTTTTCAATCTTTACATTGAACAAGCAATGAAGGAAATTAGAGAAAAATTTAAAGTGGGAGTGAAGATTCAAGGAGAAATAATTTCAACTCTGAGATTTGCTGATGACATCGTCATCTTGGCCGACAAGCCTGAGGATTTGAATGAGTTTTTGAATGGTATGGACTCCGTCTTTCGGAAAGAATTCATGATGAAAATAAATAAATGTAAAACAAAAATACTGGAATGCAGCCGAAATATATCAGAAACCTCTATGGAGATCAAATTGGCAGGTGAAAAGCTGAAGGAAGTAGGAGACTTCTGTTACTTAGGAAGCAGAATAACCAGTGATGGACGAAGCAAAGAGGATATTAAAAGTAGGTTGGCTCAGGCAAAGAAAGCATTTCTACAAAAAAGGAATCTGCTGACATCGAATATAGATTTAGGTATTAGGAAGTCATTTTTGAAAGCCTTTGTCTGGAGCGTGGCGCTCTATGGAAGTAAAACTTGGACTATTGGTGCAGCAGAAAAGAGGAGAATTGAAGCATTTGAAATGTGGTGTTACAGGAGAATGATGAAGATCAGATGGGTAGATAGGGTTACAAACAAAGAGGTATTCAGACGAGTGGGAGAGGAGAGATGTTTCTGGCGACTGCTAATGAAGAGAAGAGATAGGTTGGTAGGACACATACTAAGACACCCAGGAATAGCAAGCTTAGTTATGGAAGGAAGGGTCGAGGACAAAAACTGTAGGGGTAGACCAAGGTTAGAATATGTTAAACAGATTGCCTCCGATGTAGGGTGTCGGAGCTATGTAGAGATGAAACGATTAGCTCAGGACAGGGAGGCATGGAGAGCTGCATCAAACCAGTCAAAAGACTGAAGACTCAAACAACACTCAACATAAGTCCTCGGTTTAGCATTCATTGTCAAGAAGGAACGATATATTGGATTAATTCTTTCAACCAAAGATGCTTAAATTTGTTCTTCAGATAATTGAACTGCAAAGACTTTAGCATAACACTTAATGTCAATAAAATAATCATTTAGGGTTTCATCCAAACGCTGCACTCTGTATACCTACAGACGATGTATATCTGACAGAGCACGTGGGGTAATAAAAAAATGTCCATTTGAAATGATTCAGAAGAATTATGTGCACTCATGCAAGCTAACAACCTTTCACGTAACATGCCATCAGTACAAGGGAAAAGAATCCTAAAAATGTCATCATCCTCATCATCATCATTTCCCCTTATCCAGCTCCTGCCGGGTCGGGGTATTTATGGCACTTCTCCACTTTCCTCTTTCCTTCCACCATTCTTCTTCCGCGATCTTGTCCCAGTCCAGATTTCCTTTTCTTACGCTGTTCTTCAATGAATCAATCCAGCTTGTTCTAGGTCTTCCTCTTGCTCTCTAACCCTTGCACTTCGCCTCCAGCATCTGTCTTGGTATTCCATTTTCCTCCATCCTCTTTACATGTCCAAACCACCTTAGTTTATTCTTCTCAATTCTCTCATTTAGTTTTTCCATCCCTACTTCCTTCCTAACATCTTCATTTCCTCACTCTGTCTTTCCTTGTCTTTCCTATCATACTTCTCAGGAATTTCATTTCACTGGCTTGGATTCTACTCTCTTGCCTGCTTGTCAGGGTCCAAGTCTCAGCTGCATAAGTTAATATGGGAACATAGTACACTTTATACATTACCTCCTTGCATTTCCTTGGTACTACCTTACCCCAAACAAGTTTTCTTACACTTTGATAGAATGCATTGCTCTGCTGTACCCTCCTGCCAATCTCCATGTCCAACCTACCAGTTTGCATCAATTCACTTCCTAGGTATTTGAACGTGTCCACAATTTCCAAACTCTGACTTCCAATTTTCACAGTGCCCTTTCCTTATCATGGTCTTGCTTTTCTCTATACTGATTTTCAGGCCGTATTTCTGAATATTTTCGTTCAGTACAACTAGTTGTTTTTGCACTTCTTCGGTTTTCCTTCCCCAGGCCACAATATCATCTGCAAATAACAGTAACTTCATTTCTTTATGTCCATATGCTTCCTTTGTTTCCTTTATAATTTCATCCATGACCATTATGAACAAGAGGGGTGACAGCACACTCCCCTGTCTTAGTCCAGTCTTGTTCCTAAACCAATCTGTTTTTCCAACTGGGGTCAGTACCCTGCTAACACAGTTGTTGTACATAGCTTGCACCATTTCCAACATTTCTCTTCCCAGTCTCTTCTTAAACATGGTTTCCCATACCTTCTCTCTGGGGAGACTATCATATGCATTTTCTAGATCTATGAAAGTCATGATCAAATCCTCTCCATATTCCCAGTTCTTTTCCATCACCTGCCTCAAGCTAAAGATTGGGTCCACTGTGGATCTTCCACTTCTGAAGCTATACTGTTCTTCTTGCAACTCTCCTTCCACCTTTCTTCTCAATCTTCATTCTAATATCCTTTCCAGTATTTTTACTATCTGTGATATGAGGGTGATCCCTCTATAGTCATCACACACCTTCTTGTCCCCCTTCTTAAACACTGGTATTATTAGCCCTTTCTCCCAGTCTTCTGGTACACATTTCCGTTTCCACACACACTTTAGCAGTCGATACAACCATTGCATACCAACAGGTCCAGCAGCCATTATCATTTCTATACTGATTTCATCCACCCCTGTTGCTTTTCCCATCTTCATTTTCTGTACTGCTAATTCCACCTCCAGCATTGTTATATCATCTTCTGTTATAGAGTCGTCAGGTTGTGTCACTTCCATCTCACCAGTACAATTGCTCACATTCAATAGCTTATCGAAATACTCCTTCCATCGTCCCATTATCTCTTCTGGGTGTGATAACAACTCTCCATCTTCCTTTTTCACTAGCTTTGTAGTAACTCTTTCTTTCCTCTTTCTTCTTAGAAGCCCATACAGCATCCTTTTACTGCCACTTATATCTGTTTCCATTCTTCGTGTAAATTCTTCCCAACTTTTCTTCTTTTCTTCTCCTACCACTTTCTTACACCTCCGTTTGCTGTCGTGATACTTCCATTTGCTTTCTTCTGTTTGATCTCGGTTCCATTCTTTCCATGCAGACTTCTTTTCTTCCACTGCTTTCCTCACTTCCTCATTCCACCACGGTGTCTCATTCTCTTTCACTCTTGTTGACGTCCTACCACAAGCACTCTCTGCTGCACCAACAAATGCCTTTTTAAAGTGGGACCACTCCTCTTCTATGTTTTCCACTTCAGTAACTGGGATTTGTTGCTTCAATCTCTCCTGAAAATCTTCCTGTACAGTTTTGTCTTTCAATTTCCACACTTTTATTTTACTTTCTCTGATCTCCTTTAGGTTTTCCAAATTTTCCCATCTAAATTTTGCCACCACAGCTCTATGGTCCCCATCAAATGCTTCTCCTGGTAAAGCTGTCACATCTATCAGCTTTCTGCGATTAGTCCTTTCCACCAGAAAGTAGTCAATTACTGATTTTGTTCTTCTATCGCCCCAACCATATCTCGTAATTTTCCTGCTGTTTTCTTCCGAAACCATGAATTACCCACTATCAGTCCATTCCTTTCACAAAAGTTTACAAGTTCCTCTCCTTCCCGGTTCCTTTTCCCATATCCATATGGTCCAATGACTTCTTCCTTTCCTTATCTCTCGTTTCCGACTTGTGCATTCATATCTCCCATGATCACCACTTCCACATCTGAAATTACTATTTCTACATCTTCCAGGAATACTTCAATATCTTCTTCTCTGTCTCCAGTCTGTGGTGCATACACTTGTATGAAGTCCATCACGTCATTTTTCATCTTCATTCTAATTTTCATTATTCTGTCACTCACACACTCGACCTCTTCAACATACTCCTCCAGTTGTTTCGAGGTTATCAGTCCCACGTCATTTTTTGCCTCTTGGCCACCACTCCAGTATAATGTATATCCTTTCCTCAATTTCTTCCTTCCTTTACCTTTCCATTTCACTTCACTCAGCCCCATCAATCCAACATTCTCCCTCTCCATGAAGTCTACCACCTCCTCCACCTTGCCTGTCAGGGTCATGACATTCATGATTCCCACTTTCATTTCGGTTACTGGTCGCCCATTTCTCACAGTTCCCCCAGTACCAAAAGAACTGCGCGTCGCCTGCAGGGTACGCCCTAACCTTCTCCGAATCATGTGAAGTGCCATTTCCATTTTAGGCTATTATTACGATGGGGTCGCCACTCCCAAAGGCATTTTATGAAGCTACTGCCAGCTATTATACAGGCTGCCCCTAACATGGTAAGCAGACGCCCTTGCAGCCGCCCCTAACCTGGGAAACAGTCGCTGCCGATTGATGCTGTACTCATACTATTCCCTGAGTACTGGGTTGCCTCTTCCGCAATCTCCAACGTTCCGAAGTCCATCTTCTCCGCTGCAGATTCCGTTGAGGTCTTCGCACGTAACCCTGTGCACGGGGCCTATGTTATACCCCATAGGACTGGGTCCTCACCAGAACTTAGCTGGTACTGTGGTTCCATGGTATATTACAGTACCTTTGCTCACTCCCGCGACCTGGACGCGCCTGGCAAAAATTATCCATGTATCCAATTATAATTGCCTCATGGACCGGGTTAAGGAGCTGTCTAAATATAGCCTCCAAGGCCCTAAAAATGTACAGTTCTTAAAAACCAAAAACTTCAGCACTATCCCTTAATTCGATGAATTCCCTCAAAAAGTTGACCAAGAGGTCATTCATTATCAGTACCGTTGCAAATGTTTAAGTCTTAAGTATTAAATTGAATCGATTTGGAAAGGTTGAAATATTGATATTGCAATCTGACATAGCATTAATAGGCGATACAACAATGGACGAGGCACCACTATTCAAATTAACACTCATATTATTGCTGTCAACCTCATTGAGTTCTTGAAATAAACGATCAAAAGCCAGTACTGCACCCGTATCCTGCATAGCCACCATCCATATCCGCTGAGATGGAGAAGGATTGTAGGGTTGTCGATACCCAGCCAGATAAACCAACACTACCCTACTAGGTGAATGACTAGGAAGCTCTTGAAGCATACCGGTCAAGCAGTAACGCTACAAGTTAGTAACACATTTACTAGAAATCAAAATATCCATAACAAGATGGTAGGACGAGAATCTCGGATCTCGAGCGTGAACGGTGAAGTTGAGACTAAGTGATTTCTAGTAACTAACCGGTAGTATTATCGCACGACGATTGCGAAATGAAAAGATGATCTATTTCTATGAAAATGAGCAGGCAAACAAAAAAAAAAATAGTGCCTGGGTTTTAATAACTAAACACTTACAAAATCAAAAACTTCCTAACACCAATTAAAAATATATTCAGATTGAAAATAAAATCTTTCACACGTTAGATAGTCCTCCTATCTGTTCAATAAACAATCATCAATGTTTTAACTGCACAAATGCAATTATTTAGAAATAATAATTCAATGTTTTCGCTTTTAAGTCACCCTGTGACTCGATCACTTGAAGCATTCTGATCGTGATCAGCTGTTCATCCCATAAAATGTGATTATCAATGCAAAACCCTAAATTATACATATATTTACGTAAAACCGTGAATGCAATAAGAATAATTATTATATTATTTAAAATGGTTAAAATATTACATATGTTACAATAATCTATGTCCAGAACGGTCTTTAAAAATATATTTACATGATCTCTCGCGATTTGACAGTCTTATTTCGTTACTGTTTCTTTAAACAGTTCTACGAACATTTGATCACACAACAATGAAATGTTTAGGTATTCTCCGGTTACTTGTCACAATCAATATAGCTCTAATTTCGAACAATTAAGTTAAATATAGCTTTTGCAATGTCGTATCAATGAATAATATAAAATGGATTTAAAGAACGGTACGAAACTACTTAAATACACTTAATACACTTTGTGGATCTCGTAATAATACTAACTGACATGTACAACATAAATATAAACCCTGATGTCAGTTACTTTTTACACATAGTGTATCGATTCGTTGCTCCACATGGCAATACATTTCTTTCCTATCGTAATACGGTGAACAATCTCTTTAAACAGTGTCTGCTACGCTTTCTTGCATGACATACTCCTATTCATTCATTTACCGACAATCTCTACAATAAAGCACGGCATTCCTTCAATAAAAATCCCATCTTGCTACAAACGTGTAGAAGAATCAGTGAGTTACTAGGTAAACACGCACCTGTGCAATACCGTTCATAATGCACTCCTATCCAACTCTCTTCTGTAAATTAATTAACCACGTGCTCTTTCAATAACAATTACATATTTGTTCACTTCAATTCACCTTGTACAATATTTCTCCTTACTTCCAATAACGCTTTTCATTAACAAACTTCCATAATAGACTATTATTCCACGTTAAATAAAATATAAACATTACAAAATCGTAGTTCGCTAGTCTTTATGTGTTAATAACAATAATACATATCCTCCCGTATCTGGTGTACATTTAAATGAATCAATTATTCATATTTAAAACGTGTTTTATATCATACAAGACCTCAGGTAGATCTAAAAATCTCCTGGTCTGTGGATACTTTATAGCAATTTTTCCAATAAAATTGATAATAATTATAGGCATCATGTGACCTCAATTTTCAACAATATGATCCTAATTCATGTTTATATCCATTATAGCAAATGTCTATGACTATATCAATGTCAAATTACAGTTACATTCCGTAATTAGTATTGTATTACCACAATAATGTTATTAATAAATGTTTCAATTATGTTCTAACATTTTAAAATATTTTAAACAGTGTTACAGCATTTTATATTAATGCTTTCCTTCATAATAATGCAATTTAATCATATAAATGTATTCTGTCGCTAATTACGCATTTTTACTATCTAAGCATTCCCTTCTTAAAACAATTTCGTTCGAAATTGAGCATATTAAAAACATTCATTCATAAATATAAAAAAACGAATATCTAAAGTCAAATACGCATGAAATTACGTCCAAAACGACACATGTTGACGTATCACAAAATTACAGTGAAATCTCTAAAATTTACTGCAAATAAAAACATGGGATAAGAATAAGAAAATCTACTATGAATTGGTCTACCCTGACATACAATCAAATACTACGTCAAAAACTACTAAGGTCTTTGAACATTCAATTTTCTAACTTTCTGATGGTCTGATGTAAATAACTGGATCAGATATACTCGATGTTCCGCTCGAACAGCGCGTGCGACTCGTCTGCCTCGAAAACGGGTTCCAGATAGGAGCGTGCTGGTCAGCTGTACTGCTTCCCCCCTGTGTCGTGCTGCAAGCATCTGGGCTGTTGGCTTGTCTCTCGGCTAACGGCATCTCTTGCTTCGCGACCTGCGGTCTGCAAACTCGAACTCTTGGCACAAGGAACCCCTCCATCCGTCTTCTCCTCGTGTAGCAGTTAATCATCCATGTAGGTTTGAACGTCTCTGGTTGACATCTCTCCAAGCTGGTAGTGGCCATTTGAATCGTAGTATTCAAGATATATTCAGAATACTGCATGTTGATGAGCAGTCGTAGAATTATCGATCCCTGGTCTTCAAGATCACTTGAATTCCCATTCCATAGTGTAGACTAACCTCCTTCCATAATTTAGTTGTTCATGGTAATCTTCTTATCAATAGTCGAATATACATGTCCCCCCTGACTCAAGGACATTACTATCATCATGACTGTAAGATGATAATGTAGAATATATATATATATCGTTGCAATGAAGTAGCTGTAGAATGCAATGCTACTGCTCGGGGTTTCGTTGAAATGTGATACTGTTGAAGCGAAGTCTTCTTCCGATAAAATGTACTGTTGTAAAATACCTTTCTCTACTGCAAACTAGTGCGGTTGTATTTCGCCGGCTTCTCTCTTTTCTTCCTCGGCGATGGCTGTCTCTCCACACGATCTTGCCTCGCCTCCCGACCATTCTGCTTATACCGTATAGTGCTATTCTGGGACGCGCTACAATACACGTCCGCTCTATTCAAGTAGTTGAGTAGGAGTCATTGCTGCGCTCTCGACAAAGGCGCGCGTGGCAAAACTAGACTAGATATCTAGCCTCGCACAGAGCCTAATAAATGGAATAATACTCATAGTTTCTCTCCTAGCCAATTATTTATAATTTTGTTATACCAATTAAATTCCATATTCTCTTCTGCATCTGTAGAAGTGTTAATATAGCTTTATAGATGCAAATTTAATATAATAGCGATTCCCACAAAAATTATGTGATCCAATCTGATTGGCTATTCAGATATCATGATAGAAGCTCCTGGATCTAGCCTCTTATCATCGGGTCGTGTGCATAATTCGTTATTGTCAACTCGGCCAACCAAAACCGGTCTGTAGCTTGCTAACTAGAAGCCTTGATCATATTTCAGCATCGATTGATCAGACTCTCCCTTGGTTAAATTGTCATTCACTGAAATATTCCCAAGTCTTTTTCTCTCAAAATACTCCAAAATTTTCCACAAATTATCAAGATGTTTCTATCACTTCCTAAAATGCATATGTGAATATTATATTGTTTTAATTTCATATTCCTATTATTCCTCTTTCATGGTTCACAAGTCCGTTCGATCCTCGGCCGGGCTGAATTCGAGTTTAGATCCCCAACTGACTCATAAATTAAGTATAACATAAACTTTATTTAATTATCGACTTGTTCAAAACTGGAACCGAATTCATCCCTTAATGTATTCTGGGATAAAATCGTTTTAATTTTGAGTGGTTGTACTTTCCAATAGGTCTATCATCTTCTATCCTCACGATCTCATAACAATTATTTCCATACACTCTTCCTACTTTGAATGGACCCTTGAGCACATTAGAAAACTTGTCATACATCCTCTTTAATTCGTCCGCTTTGACGGGCACCCTGACTAAAACTAACTCTCCGATTTCCAACGGTTTGCTGTATCTATTTCCATAGCCTCTCTTCAGTCTCTTCTCATCTTGCTTGTTCAAGTGCTCTCTTGCTGTTTCTATGCGTTGTTCCACCGATGGTTCGTCATCTTCCTCTATCTGGCTCCTCTCTTTCATACAATAAATCGTCATCTGATACCTGATAAAATGCATTCACGGCGATCTCATGCCTGTTGTTTGTGAACAATGTTCTTTCCTCTACTTCCTTTTTCCAAACTGAGTTCTTTTTGTCCTCCACTCAGGTTTTGTTCTTGTAATCAGGAAGTTGAGGGTTGAGGTTCCACCACCTCACTCCTTTGGTTATTTCTTTCTTCATTTTCCCTTTGACTGTTTCGATAATCTTGGCTTTCCCTATCTCTGTCTTGATAATATTTTCTCACATTATCATTATTTCGCCAACCTCTCTGTAGTTGATGTTGTTGTTGTTGTTGCTGTTATTGTTGTCTCTGGGCATAGTTATCATCGTTCCAATTCTTATATCGGCGATAACCTCCTCCTGTGCCTCTATTATTCCTGTCATAATAGTCATTCCATCGTACTACGTTATTCCTGTGGTAACCTCTCCTACGTTGACCATTATTCCAGTATCTTGCCTGATATGGTCTTCCTTCCCTAAATTGGCGATACGGCGGTACGTAGCGGTTCCTTCCATACTCGTTGGTTCGATTCGGACCTGCTCTACTGCGGTTATCCTCAGTTTGTTGTGTTTGATCCACTAACACGGTGTGGACATCCCTATGCTCTTGTCTTTGTCTTGAATTGTTACTTGGCATAGCGTTAGGTCTAGAACTCGTATGACCTACCCTACGAAGTATTTCTGCCATTCCTTCCAACGTTCTTACCTCAGCTGATATTAAATGTCTTCTCTCGTCATTTGGCAGCTGTCTCGAAATTGCGTGTATCAATTCTATGTCGGCCAATGGAGGATTAATGTACTGGAGTCTGGCAAGTTGTGATGTGAAGTAGGTTACATAGCGCGTAGGGGTAGCGTGTGCATATTTCTTTGAATAAATCTCTGCCCTAATATCCTGTTGCAATTCCTTACTCCAGAATCTTCTTTGCAATGCATCAGCGAACTCTTCAAAATTGGCGTAGGTGTACCTAAAAGCTCGATGTCAAATTAATGCTTCGGATTCAAGAAATTTCTCGACTACTCGCATCTCTCGATCCCTAGGAATCCTATTGTCATCCAGGTAGCATCTCATGTCTTTCAAGAATTCTACTGCGGTAATGTTTCCTACTCCGCTGAAACGTGATGGCTTGTTATCAATGTTCTTTATTACAATGACGTTCTGGCTATTTCTTTGGCCTCCTTGAATATAGAGTCCTCCTTAGTCCTGCATATTCCCAGTGAATAAGCTCCGTGTCTTGCACTAGGTGAGGTCGCTCCTGTATACGACTGGAAATACTTTCCCTGTCCTCTTCAGCTCTATCTTCATTTCTTTCGAACTTTCCTAGCTCCTCTCTAAGCTTTTCGTCTCTATTCGGGAAAAATTCCATTAAGTCCCGTTTCATGCCTAAGCGTACCTCTTTCTTTAAGCCTTCATGGTTGCTTAGCTCTACCAAAGAAAGTGAATTGATCTTGCTACCAAGATCCAGTAGTTCTTTCTCCTGACCTGACTTTACCTTAGCAAGTTCTACGTTTATTTCGTTAACGGTTGATCGGATAACGTTTTCCTCCTCACTTTTTTCCGAATCTGTTTTATTTACAATACCTCTCATTTCGGTAATGCTCGATTCTCTACTTTCCTCAATGTGCTTGTACAATTCTAATTTCAAACCATCTCTATGAGCTTTAGCATTAGTTTCTATTTGATTAACATCTTCCAATATTTTGCTATGCAATTCGTGCATATAATCCTTATTTGATTTTATTACTTCATCTTTTAATTCTTTAACAGATTTAGATATACATGAAGCAATTTCAACATTTATACCCTCACTGATGAGTTTTTGTTGGTCTTCCAACTTACCTTGTAAATTGCCAACAATGATGTTCAAGTCGTTGAGCTGATCAGTGAGTTTCTTCTGGGAACCTGTAACGCAATCATTGTGCTGTCTCTGTTCTAGTGTGGCGCTACTGATAATTTTCTGAATCTTTTCTTCTAATTGGATTATATTCTCACTACACTGAACCTTAGCTTCCATTACTTTCTTAGTGACTTCTTCTCTCAATGTGCTCATTTCAGTTTTGGGTAGAGGCCATATCTTCTTTCATCTGATTGAAAGCAGATTTGGTCTCTTCCAGAGCTTTCCTACTCTCCTCTACTGAAAATCTACCCTCTGCCTGAGCTAACTGACTTTGCTCCTGAGCTAATTTTCCTTCACCTGTGTCTTTCTCTAAGGCTTTCTTAATGTCTTCCTGAGTTTGTTTCGCCTCCTTTTGTATCTGTCTAACCTCTTCTTGCGCTTTCTCTTGTGCTGTCTTGGCCTCTTCTTGGGCCTTTCTTTCCGCGCTTCTTTCACTTTCCTAGTTTCTTCTTGTGCTTTCTCTTGTGCTGTCATCGCATCTACCTGTGCCTTTCATCTCGCTTCTTGCACTTTTCTGGCTTCTTCTCGGACTGATCTGTCTTCTTCTCTAGCCTTTCATTCCTCCTCTCATGCCTTTCTCATTTCTACTTCGACTTTCTCTTGAGACTTTCTATTTTCTTCCTGTAGATTTTCCTGTGTTTTCCTAGCCGCATCTTGTCCCCGTCTACATTCTTCCTGTACTAATATAATGCTAGCTTTTGTGACTGACTGTGCTACTGCTAATTCTGCCTTCATCTCGGATTTAGCTGTGGCAGCTGTTTGTTTAATTTATCTATTTTCTTACCATTAGCATGTGTAAGTTTGTGGAGGGCATCTATATCACTTGTCAGCTTTTGTTGATCTCCTTGCATCTTTTGCAAGAGTGATTTGATCTCAGTCAAATCTCCCTACGACATAATTTTAAAACACTTGAGAAATTAGGAGGTATCATACACACTACATTATGGAAATTTCACATTGACCAACTCATATTGTTCATTAAAAAGGAATACTTTGATATTCTTAACTTAACATAATAGACTGAAGTCTAAAATCCTACCTAACCCTAATCTAATAAACTGAGCCTCTCTCATTTGGCAATCCCTAACTAAAATTAAGTTACAACAACGTGAATTTAACTATATTTTTACTGTTATATGACCAAAATATCAATAGCTGGTTTAATAAACATGTCTCTAACCTTATTGTACTCTTGACATTTGGCAGTGTTTATTCATTTAAACATCTTTCCAAAATTTGGGATCGGCATTTATAAACACGTTAGTGACCCAACACAATCGATGCCAAACAAACTGGTGTCTCAACGCAAACGATGCCAAACACATTGGTGTCTCAACGCAATCGATGCCAAACACTTTGGACGCCAAGTAAAATACCACATACATGCGCCCGAATCGCGCATAGCCACCACCCATATCCGCTGAGATGGGAAAGGATTGTAGGGATGTCGATATCCAGCCAGATAAACAAACACTTCCCTACTAGGTGAATGAATAGGAAACTCTCGATGCATACCGGTCATGCAATAACGCTACTAATTAGTTACTCATTTACTAGAAATAAAATATCCATAACAAGGTGGCAGGACAAGAATCTCGGATCTTGAGCGTGAACGGTGAAATTGAGACTAAGTGAGTTCTAGTAACTAACCGGTAGTATTATTGCAGGATGATTGCGAAATGAAAAGATGATCAGTTTCTATAAAAATGAGCAGCCAAACAAAAAAATAGTGCCTAGGATTTACTAACTAATTATAAAAAAATAAAAAATTCCTAACACCAATTAAAAAATATCAGATTGAAAATAAAATCTTTCACACGTTAGATAGTCCTCCTATCTGTTCAATAAACATTCATCAAAGTTTTAACTGCACAAATGCAATTATTAAGAAATAATAATTAAATGTTTTCGCTTTTTAGTCACCCTGTGACTCGATTACTTGAAGCATTCTGATCGTGATTAGTTGTTCATCCAATAAAATGTGATTAACAATGCAAAACCCTAAATTGTACACTTATTTACGTAAAAACGTGAATGTAATAAGAATAATTATTATATTATTTAAAATATTTTAAATATTTACATATGTTACAATAATCCATGCCCAGCACGGTATTTTAAAAAATATATACATGATCTCCCGCGATCTGACAGACTTATTTCGTTACTGTTTCTTTATACAGTTCTACGAACATTTGTTCACACAACAATGAAATTTTTAGGTATTCTCTGGCAACTTGTCACAATCAATAAAGCTTTAGTATCGAACAATTAAGTTAAATATAGCTTTTACAATGTCGTATCAATGAATAATATACAATAGATTTAAAGAACGATGCGATACTACTTAAATACACTTAATACACTTCGTGGATCTCGTAATAATACTTACTGACATGTACAACATAAATATAAACCCTGATGTCAATTACGTTTTACACATACTGTATCGATTCGTTGCTCCACATGGCAATACATTTCCTTCCTTTCGTAATACGGTGAACAATCTCATTAAAGAGCGTCTGCTACGCTTTCATACATGACATACTCCTATTCTTTCATTTACCAACAATCTCTACAATAATGCACGGAATTCCTTCAATAAAAATCCCATCTTGCTACAAACGTGTAGAAGAATCAGTGAGTCTACTAGGTAAACACACACCTGTGCAATACCGTTCATAGTGCACTCCTATCCAACTCTCTTCTCTAAATTAATTATACTCGCGATCTTACAATAACAATTACATATTTGTTCACTTCAATTCGGCTGAGTACAATATTTCTCCTTATTTCCAATAACGCTTTTAATTAACAAACTTCCATAATAGAATATTTTTCCACATTACATGAAATATAAACATTACTAAATCGTAGTTCGCTCGTCTTTATGTGTTAATAACAATAATACATATCCTCCCGTATCTGGAGTACATTTAAATGAATGAATTATTCATATTTAAAACTTTTTATATCATACAAGACCTCAGGTAGATCTACAAATCTCCTGGTCTCTGGTTTCGTTATAGCAATTTTTCCAATACAATTGTTAATAATTATAGGCATCATGTGACCTCATTTTTCAACAATATGATCCTATTTCATTGCGTATATCCATTATAGCAATAGTATATGAATATATAAATGTCAAATTACAGTTACATTCCGTAATTAGTACTGTATTACCCCAATAGTGTTATTAATAAATGTTTCAATTATGTTCTAACATTTTAAAATGTTTTAAACAGTGTTACAGCATTTTATATTAATGCTTTCCTTCATAATAATGCATTTTAATCATATAAATGTATTATGTCGCTAATTACGCATTTTTAGCGATCGAAGCATTCCCTTCATACAACAATTTCGTTCGAAAGTGAGCATATTAAAAACGTTCTTTCATAAATATAAAAAAACGGAATATCAAAAGTCAAATACCCATGAAAATACGTCTAAAACAACACAGGTTGACGTATCATAAAATTACAGTGGATTCTCTAAAATTTACTGCAAATAAAAACATGGGATAAGAATAAAAAAAATCTACTATGAATCGGTCAATCCTGAGATACAATCAAATACTACATCAAAAACTACTAACTTCTTCGAACATTCAATTTTCTACCTTTCTGATGGTCTGATGTCGCGATTACCTGGATCAGATATACTCGATGTTCCGCTCGAACAGCGCGTGCGACTCTTCTGCCTCGAAAACGGGTTCCAGATAGGAGCGTGCCGGTCAGCTGTACTGCTTCCCCCTGTGTTATGCTGCAAGCACCTGGGCTGATGGCTCGTCCCTCGGCTAACGGCATCTCTTGCTTCGCGACCTGCGGTCTGCAAACTCGAACTCTTGGCACAAGGAACCCCTCCATCCGTCTTCTCCTCGTGTAGCAGTTAATCATCCATGTAGGTTTAAACGTCTCTGGTTGACATCTCTCCAAGCTGGTAGTGGGCATTTGAATCGTAGTATTCAAGATATATTCAGAATACTGCATGTTGATGAGCAGTCGTAGAATTATCGATCCCTGGTCTTCAAGATCACTTGAATTCACATTCCATAGTGTAGACTAACCTCCTTCCATAATTTAGTTGTTCATGGTAATCTTCTTATCAATAGTCGAATATACATGTCCCCCCTGACACAAGGAAATTACTATCATCATGACTGTAAGACGATAATGTAGAGTATATATATAGTTGCAATTAAGTAGCTGTAGAATGCAATGCTACTGTTCGATGCTTCGTTGAAATGTGATATTGTCGGAACGAAGTCTTCTTCCGATAAAATGTACTGTTGTAAAATACCTTTCTCTACTGCAAACTAGTGCGTTTGTATTTCGACGGCTTCTCCCTTTTCTTCCTCGGAGATGGCTGTCCCTCCACACGGTCTTGCCTCGCCTCCCGACCGTACTTCTTATAACGTATAGTGCTATTCTGGGAGGCGCTACCATACACGTCCGCTCTGTTCAAGTAGCTGAGTAGGAGTCATTGCTGCGCTCTCGACAAAGGCGCGCGTGGCAAAACTAGACTGGATTTCTAGCCTCGCACAGAGCCTAATAAATTGAATTATACTCATAGTATCTCTCCTAGCCAATGATTTATAATTTTGTTATACCAATTAAATTCCACATTCTCTTCTGCATTGTAGAAGTGTTAATATCGCTTTATATAAGCAAATTTAATATAATAGCGATTCCCACAAAAATTATGTGATCCAATCTGATTGGCTATTCAGTTATCATTATAGAAGCTCCTCGTTTTATACTCTTATCGTCGGGTCTGTGCATAATTTGTTATTGTCAACTCGGCCAACCAAAATCGGTCTTTAGCTTGCTAACTAGAAGCCTTGGTCATATTCCAGCATTGAATGATCAGACTCTCCCATGGTTAAATTATCATTCACTGAAATATTCCCAAATCTTATTCTCTCAAAATACCCCAAAATTTTCCAAAAATTTATCAAGATGCTTCAATCACTTCCGAAAATGCATATGTGAATATTATATTCTTTTAATTTCAAATTCCAATTATTTCTCCTTCATGGTTCACAAGTCCGTTCGATACTCGGCTCAGTCAAAGTCTAAAGCTGGGCTGAATTCGAGTTCAGTACAGACCTTGAAATATGAGAATAAGAAGATCTTAAGTTATTCGAGGCACTACCAACAATATTATTAGTACAGGATGCAGGTATTCTAGTACATCTTTCATTTAAATTATTTACTTAGTCATCAGCACTTGGATTAACTGAGTTCGATATAGACTGTAGTGAATTATTTTACGACCCTATTTGGTTAATTATATCTGAATCATGCCTATCTTGCACATTATCTATCACCGATTCACAAACAATTAACGACACAAATTCAAAACTATTAATCAAGTTATTCCCTACATCAAATTCACACGTGTCACAATTTCTAGAAGCAACACTGCCTGAACACACAACAGTTTCCTCAGGGTTATCATTAGTCGAGCCAGAAATAATTTATTATACTGTTCGACCAACCTCGATCGAAGGATAGATAGCTCATCCGAAAATTCAAAGTCTCTATTCGACCAGACATTCATCGAATCACTTAGTCTATGAAACCAATGGATAGAACGATACCTAATTCTGTTCAGTTGGGAGGCAGAAGGAATACCAATATCATTCAATGACTGATAAATATTCAATAAATCAGAGACAGAAGGTACAATTGAGACCTTATCCAACGTCCAATAAGAATTGTCAACAGGTGGTACAATTACAGGAACCGATTTCAAGTTATTTAACAAGTAGACTTCCAAATCTCGGTGAAAATAAGAATCCTTTCCACGTATGACAATTACATAAGATATTTCTTCATCATTTAAATAAGAGATAGATTTCAATGTCCTCTCGTCCATTCAGAATAGTTCACAATACATGAAAAGGACAAACACACAATTATTAGAGACATTTCACAAGTACACTGCCACACATTCGGAGGTTAACAACATTATGTTTCCCAAGTCCAGAACCGATGTCATACCAAAATAAATAAATTGTGGTTAGAATATCAGAATATCAGAACCACGCCCTGCTACAAATTTTTGACCCACACATCGTAAGTACTCATGTACTCAAACTTATTACTATCGAGAGTGTGTGGAAGGGAAACTGCTAGGCTATTTTCAAATATAGCCGAGGTACTTATTTTGGAAATATCACCGATACGTAGCGCAGAAATAATACAAGTATAAATCGTAACATTCAATATTTATTGTTAAACTTATTTTTACAATTACAATAAATTAAACAACTAAAATAATAACATCATGCAATAAAAAATTAAGCTGTATGTGTCAAATTAAGGACGTACAACATGTACTTCCTTAGATGAAATACCCTGTAGTTGACGAAGTTAATATCGTAACAAATAAAACTAAAGAAGCCACGTTATCATTCCTTAGGCTATATTCATGCCAAGCATCCAGTATATTTTAGTATCTCATGGTCACGTTATGTGCTGAAATATGAAAATATTTAATATCTTCAATAAGCCCAACTAATCATGAATTGCCATTCAATAAATATCAAGCTTCATTAATTTATTATTTCAATCAACCAACTTTTAATACGCCTAACAGCACTACCACGACTATCTAGGGCAATGGCTACTCATAGACTCTTTTATTTTAGAACAGTTGATTGTCTCCCATCGTTTAATAATAATCCGACTCCATGACAGTCAGACAATAGACAAATTAAATGCATTACAACGTTGTAAGATTACCAATACAGGGAAAAGAATAAATAAAATAGCTCACGCCCATATGGGACATACTAAATCGTAGCTAAAATTTACGAAAGATTAGAAATATTTAGCTACGTATTGCCATTCTCTCCGGAAGTCATTTACGGGGTGGCAATTAAACACATGCTATCTAGAACTTACATGCAAAGACAGATGATCAAATCATTTTACTTACTTTCTCCTTTGTACCGAATATTTACCACTGCAAGTTAACCACAAACTTGCCCTTGTCATTCGACTTCACATCATACTATACTTTCCTTTCAATCGTACTAGACAACCTATAATCATTAAGAATTATAAAGGGAAGTATTTCTCAGCACATGTAGTCGAAATGAACCAATACACCAGTAACAACCAATAAGAAATATCTGACCTATGAACAAAGATCAACTTCCACTGATGCCACTCACAAAATTTTTAGTATTTTAAGCGGAATCCAATTTTACATGCCGTCAATACAGTAGTAGATCTCGTAGATGTTATTACGACGCATGGGGACTCAGATTAGAGAGTACTAGGGTTCCCCAATCCCCTTAAATTCTCCAATTATATAGAGCTATATCTAATCAAGTCCAATTCCAAATTCACAATCTTACAACAGTTGGATCACAACACTGGTTTTCATCGCCATACTGCAGACAAATGACGATACAACCGCATAGTAACAAGACGATGAGTGATGTTTAGCTGCGCTCTAGCGAGCCGAAATACAAGTGAGGTTCTCGCTCTCTGGACAGAGCTACACTCTGACAGGCACTTAATCATCTAATTGCCTCTATTTACTGAAGTCAAGTCTATACAGGGTACAACTGACACTTTTGCGACCTGAGAGGGTGAAATAACGGGTCAATTATTATTAATTAATATACAAATAATTTGGGAACTCCGGAACAGCTGATCGGTTAATTTTATTTTATGAAGGGAAGCTGTTGTTGGAATATCGTATGAGACATGTTTTTTTTATAATTTGTTAAGACAATCGTGCCATTGTCCTTCGCCGATATTTTCAAATTCATGGATGGAATTTTATTTTAATTTAACTGTGAGGCTTTTATTAATAAATGTATTTCGTTAGTTTAAGCATTGACTTTTGTGATTCATTTTAATTATAGAGAGATTTTGTTATGGAAATGGATCACGTATAAGGCCCCCATTTTCTAGATCCAATTTCGCCCAGAGAATCGTAAGTTTCTCACTCTCCCAATGTAGTTTGAGTTCTTTCCCCAGTAGTGTAGCCCATAACACAATCGCAGGACTGCTGAATCCTCATGTAGTGCTTGTCAGTAGGATTTTCAGGTTTTTCTAGCCGGGGACCTTCGAGATTCTGCGATCCAGTTGATCTTCGGATTTCTACAAGTTCATCCTCATTAATATTCGGGTACAATGGTTAGATGGCCATCTCTAACGCGGGGCTCGATTAAGGAAAATATTTCCAATTGTAGGACTGACGAAAATTACGAAATAACATCTATCCTAAGTGAGGCCATCGTTGTTTTGAATTTAGTCGATTTAAGAGTGGACGCACTCGAGAAAGGATTAGATCTGGTAATAAGGCTGAGAGAGGAGAATAGGTTATGATACAGAAATATAACCTATGATCTATATCTATGTTGTTTAATAAACTGGTTGGTGACCTACGTAGTCTCATTATAAATATAAATTTAACGTAGTAGAGGATAGTAATATAATTTTAAAGAAGGGTAGAATAATTAATATAAGTCAGGATGAAATGAATTTGAATGGTGATTAATGGCCAGGATTAATATTTAGGGTTATTATTAAGTTAATTGAAGGTATAGATAGACAGAAAGATTCCCAAACATGGTAGAAATTGGTTGCTCTAAAGTGTTATCATCACACTCTATACAACTGTGTTCCTTTAGCTCTCTGAGTGTATACTTATCATGTCGACGATGACTCTCGAGGAGGTTCACAAACTTTTCAGAGAGGTGCAAGTAAGGATGGAATCCTCAACAACCGATTTAGGGGGTATTCGCTCTTATAAGAAAAAAGTTTTTAAAATGTGCAGGAAGAAATGGATAGTGTATTACATAAAATTACTGGAAATGTAGTAAAAAATGTGTTAGAAAAAATTACTGAAAATGTACTACAAAAGGTTACTGACAATGTAGTACAAAAGATTACTGACAATGTATTAGAAAAAGTAAAAAGGGTGTTGTTGAATGTGAGAAAGGCAGTCTTAGAGAGGAAATAAATACAGTACAAGAAAAGGACTGCAAACTAGTGTCACGTCTGTTAATTAGAATGCAACTCGACTACAGATAAGCTCGACCCAGGTAAAAGAAAATAAAAGTAAGATTCTAACTGACATAAACAAAATGCAAACTGAAGCTTCACTCTTGAAAGATAGGTTTATGAAAATACAAAATAGATCCACCGATCTTCAAGATAGGCTAGGCAATGTAGAAACCGGCAACAATAATTTTCAATTTGAAATTAGGAAAGAACTTGAAAATACCAAGCAAGATAATAGAGATACTCTAGATGACCTCAACCTGCAATTCACTAATGCTACAACCAGACACATAATATACTTGCTGAATTGAACAGTAACGTTGAAAATTTACGTACTCAGGTCCAAGACCATAACAAGTTATTGAAAGAAGATATAGAGGTAGACATGGAAGGTACAATTAATGGAAGTATAGTTGTATTAAAACAAGATTGAATGAAGATAAACAATGATTGTATTACTAATATTAAGGGTAAATTGAAAAAGAAATTAGCTAATACTGAAATTAAGCTAAGCAAAGATCTAACTAATATTAGGGAGGATTTGTGTAAACGCATTGACAGTATACAGAAAATCCAAGTTGACGGCATATTACAATTCAGAACGGATTTAGGATATGAAACTAAGATTTCAAGGGATAAAATAGATCATATTATGATAGATACTGATACTCTAGGGGATGGAAATTCGTCAGAACTATTAGAGATAAGAATGAGATTGCAGTACTTGAACTTAGGAGAAACAGCAAATGTAGAAGTTCTTGAGGATGATTTGAAGAAAGAAATTAGAAAAGATGTCAGAGAAATACTAGGAGACCTAGACGAAATGGAAAAGGAAGAAAAGGAATTATATCAAACTAGAAGGGCTCGGATAGAAGATGAAATTAGAGAAGCTAGAACGTGCTTCACGCAAATAGAACAGTCATATCAGCAAGAATATAGAACCCAGGATTCAGGGAGAGATATGGGAAATCTAAGGACGAATATACATATGAGTCATACTCACAATGTTACTGTGATCCGCAACTACTGGGATAAGCCACAAAAAATTAGTCATTTAGACGGGTTACTCATATTTAATTCCTAAGAAATTTAACCCATTCCGTGTTGCATTTCCAGGCATGATATCCCCAGAAATCATCCAATTATTTTAGAATATGGAGTACTGTGGACATGAGTATAAACTCTAGCACTTAACATTGTAACTATATAATACAGCAGGCTACATTTAAATATAATAACAATTTACACGTGAATTACCAACAGACTTGCAATGACCCACAGTATATCACACTCACCTGGGGTCCTTGGTTTGAAGTCTGTCCTCATATAATCTGGTCACAATTTTAAAACTATATGATGTGGCCACATGTACAATTCTGACACTAAGTTTAAAATAATGTGACAGTAATGGAATTTGCACAGTTTTAACAAACTGACCACATATTTACATTGTCTACCGTTTTATTTCCCGAAGTTCCTGGTTCAGAACCACTTCAGTATATTTTTAGAATTAGTCACATTGGCCCATAATGCCCATAATACAAAAATTGCCAAATCCTAATTTAAATATACTAATATATACATCACGGTAGGCTTCTACATGGAGTCCTTAGTTCCAAATGACGACCCCCATCGCCAGTAAAATCACCTGGGGCAGTAAAAGGCAGGGAAGGTTGAATGCTTGGTTGTAGCCCGCTGACACCACCAGCAGTTACAGTGCACTGGTTCACTGTATCCTCATCAATATCACTCTCACTAGCATTTGACTGATCATTTACATCTAATTCATAGAGAAAATCCCTTCCACACGAGCTTTCCGAATCACTAACATCGCTTCTATTCAATTCCACTGGGACATCGACATCTGAGAGACCAGCCATATTTCCTAGCAACAGCTGGAAGTAAGGTCAAAGAACTAACATTTATTGTTCCCGCTAAAAGCACCACTATGCCTTCTTAATGCTGGTCCTATGCCTGCCTGACACATTGCCTATAGTTGAAAATTAATTTTAATTCCATACCAATACGAGAGGTGGCAGCAGAATGCCAGAACAAACACGGGCGCTTTCAGGCGCTTTAGCAGGGAGCTGTGACTTTCATAACCGGGCTCATTCGGGCGCTCTGAGAAGGAAAGGGTGAAGGGATTATATTTCGGAAAGTCAAATTTCTAAGGACACAGAAATGCGGGTAGTTGAACGCTTTCTCCTGTTGATGGGAGACCGCTTGAGTGGTATTGTGCTATTAGGTACACTATTGGAGACTTCGATGGATTCGCAGAAGCTTTTATAAAGCGAGTTTGGAGCATAGAGGCACAGAATAACCTTCGCGCCCAAGTATATTCCAAGATGTATTCAAGTATGCTTCCTACTAAATACGCAGATTACTTTGCAACTCAGTTAGCGAAGCCACGAATCCTACAGCCCCCATTATCGCAAGGGGAACTATTTGAGGCTATTTAGGGACTGTTGCCCGTAGATGTAAGACGTTACAACATATCGTAAGATGTCAATTATCTGACCATGATGGACGAGCTTTTGAGAAGACTAGATTACACCAGTGCAATGGCAAATGTGATAATGAGAAATCGTATACAGGAAAATCAGGAAATAAATACAGTTGTAATAGATAAAACGCAACAAACGGAAAATAACAACGAATCTGAAAGAGGAAGGACGGGTCCAGTAAGAAATAACTATGTTAGGGATCGGAGATACGAACCTAGATATAGAAGATTCAGGGAAGGACGGTTTTATTAACAACAGTATTACAGGAGAGGAGAGAATACAAGAGGGTCTGGTTATTACCACAACAATAACAACAATCGCTACAACAATAAATACAATAAGGAAAATAGGAATACTCATTGATATAATCGTTACCAAAACTATAACGATGATGTAAGACGTATTCACTAAGGAGGAATATAATGAGCGTCATAGAGAAAGCCGGGAATGTTTAAGAAATATGAGGCATGGAAATGCACTTGGCAGCAGCAGGAATGACAATAATGCTAACACGAAGCCTAGTACGTGTCAGCATTCTATAGAGAGGGAGGATGGATACTTGGAGCAACAACATAAACAACATCAACTACAATAATACTAATTATTCGAAATCATGATGAAAATTAAACGGAAATACTTAGAGATGAATATCAACTTGAAGGGAAGAAGACGCGACGTCGCCTTGACGAACTGCGCTTAGAAGAGACGAAGCAGATGAGATTAGGGTCGAACCCAATCTAATGCATGAAGTCTGGTACATTCGAATCCGAATACCGGGGGAACGCTGATCGAGACCCGAGGAAGCAGTTCGCACGGAGGAAGATGAAGGAATATATAGGACTCGCCAGGATGGATAACGCTGATTATCACGGTATTACCTATACCGATTTACATCTAGATGCTTCGAAAGGAAGAAAAGAGATCATTCATTGATATACAAGCATTATGGAGGATTGTGATGTTATATAGAGAATGCGGTAAATGCTATTTTAAGCAATGTTGGTGTATGAAGATAAGTTATCTATTGTAACTTATTATTATTATTATTGAATGATAACTTGGCGGCATGACAAGAAGTGTGTTGGCGGAAAATGTAAGTGAGGCAGATATGACTTTGGTTTATTAATTATATTAAAACCAGATATCAAGGATTTGATGATATTTACATATGAGCTTGGCTTAGCTGCGTGGCCTTATGAGCTAGGATTTGACAGTAAACCATAAGAATTGTGACGACGGTAAAATAAGTAAAATAAATGAATGAGCATAAATGTTTAAACGTATTTAAACAAATATAAATAAGTATTTAAACAAGTATTTAAACGCAAATTGAATTTAATATTTGAACGAATATAAATAAATGCAAGTGTAAATAAAGGATTGCAAATATGTAAATAAACAATTCATGTATGTTGTATTAGAGTTACGATAAAGCAGAGAGGAGAGTAGTAATTTTGTGCATCATAATAATATTTTAAATAAACAGGTTAAAATATCGTTATATGAGAGTGGAATGGAGGTTAATATTTTAATGAGAGTTCAGCGAGCAGTTTGAAATGAAGTATATTATTACGAACAGAAGATGGAAGGATGTTGATAGAACACTTTATGATGTCATGCTAAGATGCAAATACTTGTATAAAGTAAATGTAATGTAATGTAATGTAATGTAATGTAGGAGGAAGAGCAAAGCTGTTATGAATGTTTCATAGATTTGAGAACGGAGTTATTAATGTATAGATTAACAGAAGCATTGTTATAAGAGGAATTCAGCGGATTCAATTATGATTATTATTCTTATTCATTAAAATTCAATAACTTTTTCGGAACTCGGGATCAGCTGATACGTTAATTTTATTTTATGAAGTGGAGCTGTTGTTGGAATGTCGAATGAGACATGGTTTTTACATATTTGTTTTAATGACAAACTTGTAATTTTGCTTCGACGATATTTTTAAATTCATGGGAAGAATTTAATGTTCATTTAACTGTGATGTCTTTATTAATAAATTTATTTCGTTACTTTTATACCTCGACTTTCGTGATTTTAATTAATTATAGAGCGATTGTGTTATGAAAATTGATCAGGTAAAAGGCAGTCATTTTCCAGATCCCATTTCGCCCCGAGAATTGTAAGTTTCTCACACTCCAAATGTAGTTTGAGTTTTTGACCCAGTAACACAATCGCAGGACAGCTGTATCCTCATGTAGTGCTTGTCAGTAGAATTTTGAGAATTTTCCTAGCCGGAAAACTTCGAGATTCTACGATCCAGTCGATCTTCGGATTTCGACAAGTGCATACTCATGAATATTAGGGTACAGTACCAAACGAGTGTATAAGGGGATGTACTGGATGTTTTGGTATAGATACGTATTTTACAAATGCTTGGTATTTGGATTTTAGAGGTGATTTGACAATAACTAACGTTGGTGGAAACTTTGAAACGGACTTTTTAGTAGACGTAAACACATCATCGTCGCTACCATCATTATCAAAGGGACCTATGACCTCGCAGTTCCACTCCTTAAACGTCCACCACCACCACCTTCATAAAAAGGACTAATAACATCGCTTTTCTGCTCATTAAAATTACAATCATCATCAACTCTGTCTTGGTCTGCGTTGCCTTAGATAGTTTTAAATGTTAGGCATTGTATTAGATGTACTCACATCGTAACCATTATATACATTAACTTAGGTTGAACTAGTTAGGCATTGTATTAGACGTAATCACATCACCATCACCACTATCACCATCATGAGCATTGTTTTGAGTCTGTGTTGCTTTATCAAACTTAGTTTAATTTTTTAATGTTGTTTACTCTTCCATTCATGCTTTATACATTTTTAACGAACATTTATTGATTACATCACATAATCTTGTTGTTTAGAATACTTGTTTGAACTCCTATAGTGAACTGGAACAGGCCTAACTTCTGTTAAAAACGTGCCAGCCACTATTTACTGTATTGAAAATCCTTTATTCGCATTTTGTCATCAAACTCTTTTGCTTTTTCGATAAGCTCTGCGATAGCAACTGTTCCATGATATGAATGAGCTTGGCTTATCCACAGAGTTACAGCATTTCCAGCTCTTCATATTTAGCAGGTCTAAGCTGTGTTGCACTAGCAGAAGAATGTTCTTTAAGCCACTTTTCCTTTTCGTTTAATACGTTACCTACACTCCTTCCACTGTTAGTATTTCCCCAAAGCAATAAAATATGGGATGCAATAGCTTGCTGACTAGTCTTTGGATATTGTTTACTGTATTCCCATATTGGTCAATGAGACTACACTGCCTGTGCAACAACTGGGTGATCACTACACAGTAGGGTACAATTACAGTGAATATCATCATCATCATCATCATGTTTTTCAGTCAAGCGACTGGTCTGCCCCTACAATGAGTCTTCTCCACGTTGTTCGGTCTTGTGCTGTCCTTTTGACCATTTCATAATTTCGTAGGCCAGAGCTATGTAGGAAAGATCTCATGAAAGTGTTCCGTGGCCTCCCGCGAGAGCGTTTTCCGGGTATTTTGCCTTCTAGAATGTCGATCATCAGGCCACCATGTCGTAACCTGTGGCCAAGCCAGGTGGATCTCCTTCTATATATCTGGCGGATCATTTGCCGTTTTTCCTTTATTCGATCCAGCACCGTTATGTTGGTCATTTTCTCTACCCAGCTGATCTTTTCCATTCGGCGCCAACACCACATCTCAAACGCTTCTAGACGTTTAATGTCACCTCTATTCATTGACCAGGTCTCACTGCAGTACATTGCAACTGGCCATATGTAGGTCTTAACCAGTTGTTTTCTAAGGCTGAGGGACATCGAGCGTTGACAAATTAGAGAATGCTTTTCACGGAATGCCTGCTTGGCCATGGCTATACGGCTCCTGATTTCAACTTCACATCGTAGGTCTTCTGTGAAGATCTGGCCAAGGTATTTAAAACGATTCACCTGTTGTACTGGTTCTTTATTTATGGTAATATTTAGTTCGTGTTGATGCTTACTTATCACCAGAATCTTGGTCTTCTTAAAATTGATTTTCATTCCATACTCTGTAGCTGTATCATTTAAACATTGCAACTTGTTTGTTAATGTATGCGGATTTACTGCAAGTAATTCCAGATCATCAGCAAATTTAATATTCTGGATAAGTCTTCCACCAACTTTCACTCCCATATTAGAACCTTTAAAAGCCCACTTAGTTATAGCTTCAGCGAAGGCATTGAACAGTCCAGGGGACAGCAAACACCCTTGTCGCACACCTTTGCGGATCTTAGCGGGTTCTGATACGTCACTTCCAAGCCGAACAACAGCAGTTTGATTTATATACAGATCAAATATTAATCTGATTAATCGATGGGGACAACCTATTTGTTTCAGAAGAGGAAACAGCTTGTGCCAGAAGACTTTATCAAATGCTTTTTCGAAGTCCACAAAGCACACGTAAAGGTTTCTGTTTACACTTAACATCTTTTCTCCAAGACATCGCAAGGACCCGATAGCATCACGTGTAGACATATTCTTTCGAAAGCCAAATTGAGAGTTTTCTAGATACTGTTCGATGTATATTTCCATCCTTTTCCTTAAAATCTGCAGAAGTATCTTTGATGCATCAGGGATGAGACTAATGGTCCGATAGTCACTACATTCAACTGGTACAGTCTTCTTTGGAATTGGAATGATGATGCTGGTGTAAAACTCCTGAGGCCATTTACCTTCTTCGAAAATTCTTGCTACCAATTTGAATATCCATTCAAGTGTACTATCCCCACTATTCTTGATTAGTTCGGCAGGAACATTGTCAATACCTGATGTTTTACCCATGGATATTGATTTTAGAGCTTCATCGAACTCTGATCTAATAATTCTATCTTCTGCAATTGGCCTGTCTTCCTCGCCACGTGTTGGCAAAAGGAATGGAATTGGTTCTGCGTATAGATCTTCAACATACATCCTCCAGTGTTCCTTCTTGTAATTCAGGTCTGATAAAGGATTCCCCTGTGTATCACGGAACTGTCTAGTGCGGAATCCTTTTTGTTTCTTAGTAGTTTCCCTGATCTTTTGGTAGGCTAAATCTGTTCTTCCTTGTTTTTGCAGAAATTCGATCTCTTCGCATTTTGACTGCCACCACTCCATTTTCTTCTCCCGACAGATTCGATCAATCTGGTTCTTTAGCATTCGGTAGTTATTTCTGCCTACTTCTGAAGAGTCGTTTTTAAATTTTCTTGTTTCATCCATCTTTAAGAGAATGTCCTGTGTGATCCATGGTTTGCGATTCACCAGTTAGGGCTGAATATTTACCGAGTGGCCATACGTCGATTGTTATGAAATAAGTGAATATCTTTTTTAAAATTATATGCACTATATTATATCGTTATTTTTTGACACTATATCTTCAACAGCAGACAGTGATCTGGAATTCGGTTTGGCACATCGAAGGGATGCCACACGAATGAGGTGGCACATGAATCAGGTAGCATATCAATGGTGTGGTGCATAAACAGGATGGCACATCAACGGTGTAGCACATCAATTGAATGGCATATTAACGGGATGGCATATCAATGGGGTGGTATATAAATGCAGAGAAATATCAACGGTTTGGCAACTGGTATAAGTGTTCTTTCTATCCACAGGAATGTGATGGTAACATTATCCATTTTCCATGTATACCCAGTCTCGATTGATATCCTCCTCTTAAGGGCTAATTATGAATACCAGTTAGGGCTGAATATTTACCGAGTGGCCATACGTCGATTGTTAAGAAATTTATTTATTAATTTTATTTATTTAGCGTATGGCTACATCACAAAATGTACAGTTAAATAATATTACAATCATAAAGATAATTATAACGGACTACACACTAATATCAAGTCCATGAATATAGTCCAGTGATCCCTCCGTCATCACCAGGAACTCTGATTGGTCGCCAGCGAAAGCTCTCAAGGGACATTCGTGCACAACATGGAAGACCGTCTGTTTTCAGCACCACAGTCGCAGCTTGGAGACTCTCTTTTCTTCCACTTGTACATAAGGTCTGCACATCTTCCAGTGTTGGTTCATATTCTATTAAGTATTGACCAGTCCTTGCGTGGTAATTCAAAACCGGGAGGCTTCGTTGATATGCACGTCATCTTCAATTGCTCTGCTGTTGCGTTAGCCTGCCATGATTGCCTCCAGCAGTATTAAAGTTGTTGGCATCTTATGTTCTCGCAGTTTCAAGGGGTGGATGACGAGAGCGAAGCCTACCTCTTCCGATGTTTGGTATGTCTTCATGCACAGCAAGGTGTGGATTTTTGTACAGCTTTTTGTACTCGCGTAATAGTGCATTTTTCCGACGCAGAGATGGAGGTTGTATGTGGCTAAGTATGGGTAGCCAGAAAGTCTGCGTGGGTCTGATTGTGCCAGTTATAAGGCGCATTGTATAGTTAAGTTGAGTTTCGATAAGCTTAGTGTGTGTGCTGTGTAGCCAATTTTGCGAGCAATATTCGGCAACTGGGTAAACCAGACCCAGAGCTGAGGTGCACAGTGTTGATGCAGAAGATCCCCAAGATGTGCCACACAGTTTTTGAAGGATGTTATTCCGAGTTATAATTTTGGCAGCTGTTTTTGTTAGGTGTTCCTTAAAACTGAGCGTTCTATCAAATGTTACCCCTAGATATTTCGGGTTCCTATTATGTCTCAACAATTTTCCTTCAAAATGAACAGTGAGCTCTTTGTTGGCCAGCCTGTTGCTTAGGTGGAACGTAGATTCTTCTGTCTTCGTGGCACTTGGCTGTAACCTCCATTTCCGGAAATATTCTCCAATAGTTGATAAGTCATTGGTCAGTATGGTTTCAGTTGTTTCAAGTTCTTTATGCCTCGTAGCAAGGGCCCAGTCATCAGCATACCCAAACTTCCTTGACTTTGTTTCAGGCATATCTGATATGTATAGACTGAACAAAAGAGGGGCAAGGACCGATCCTTGTGGCAGGCCATTGTTCAGCTTCATTTGTGAGCTGATGCAGTTGCCCATAATTACTTGGAAACATCGGTTACTGAGCATTTCATTGATGAGATGGCTAATTTTCATACTTGGTATCACTTGAAGGAGTTTCAGTATGACACCTTGCCTCCAGACAGTGTCGTATGCAGCTGTTAGGTCAATGAATGCTATTGATGTCTTCTCTTTATTCTGAAAACCTTCTTCTATGAAGGTTGTTAGAGAAAGGACTTGGTCTGTGCAGCTGCGGTTAGGTCTGAATCCGGCTTGTTCAACCGGTATAGATTTGAAGATCTTGTGACAGATTCTGTTATACACCATTCTTTCCAGTAGCTTATACATACTTAGTAATGCTATGGGGCGATAATTTTCTGGCTTGTCATTTGCTATACCTGGCTTCAATAAGGCTAAAACATTTGCGTGTTTCATTTCATGAGGTATGTTGCCGGTTTGCAGGATATTTGTGAAGAACTTAGCTAGCCACTGTTTCACATACTTGCCACAGTGCACCAGAAATTCAGCGTGAATGCCATCAAAGCCTGGGGCTTTCCCTGGTTTCATTTCTTTTATGGAAGTTGCTACTTCTTCGGTGCTGAATGGAAGACAATACTCAGTACCAGCTCTACATTCTGCTTTGAGTACCTTTAATTTCTTCTTAGCTGCAATAGTATGTGTACGTACTTGAGGTGATCTGGAAGTGGACACAATGTTTGCTGCAACTTGGTTAGGGGTGATAGCATCGTATATGCGGTCTCTTTGGGTACTACCACCTAGCTTCCTGAGCAAAGACCAAGCTTTCCTACTTGATGTACGAAAGTCCAGAGATTCGACAGTTTTGGTCCACTTTATTCGTCTTGCTGCGTTGATGTTATTCAGCAATTCATCTGCTATTTCATGCTCGTTAGTTTCACAGAATTCTTTGTATAGGTATTCACATTTCTCTGTCCATCCGGGAATATGCTCCTTACGGAAACCGCGAGGGATACACTTCTTTGCCGTGCTAATTATAGCTTGAACGAACCGCTTGTAGTTTGAACTTACTGGAGGGATCCATCCCACACATTTATCTAGATTTTCTGAGAATATGATCCAGTTAGCTTTTTGAATGTCCCATCTGGGCCTGGGAAGCGCTCTTATTAAAGGGATACTGATCCCGAATTCAAGAAAAATTGGGCGATGTTGGCTATGTGGGAAGTCTCCAAGGACCTTTCTTGTTACTGGCAGTGGTCTGCCATTGCAGTCAGACGAGACAACGCAGAGATCGGGATTGTGGTCAGTGTTCCAGGCACCAGATCTGAAAGTGCCCCGATTCTTAGCATCGAAAACAAGATGTATATCATGCATGCTCTTCAGCCCAGTCCACCAATGCATTTCCATTTTCGTTACTCCGCCTGTATTTCCATTGTTCATGCTGGCTATTGAAGTCTCCGAGATATGTTGTAGGGTGGTTGTAAGTATTAAGCACTTTAGGTGGCCAAACAATGCTTGGAGGCTTATAGACATTTACTACTGTCGTTTCACCTACTTTTGTGACAACTTCTTGAATGCCATCATCATAGCTTGTAGAAATAAGATATGAATTTTCTACATTTGTCTAACATATGTTGCAACCCCATAAACATTGTCGTAGGTAGCACCTAGCAAGTCATATCCAGGTATTTTTCCCCTTGAACTAAGTTGATCTTCGTTTGCTGCATGGGTTTCTTGAATTGCAACTAGATCAATTTTGTTGTCTGTTAAGATTTTATGCAGCACTTGGCATTTTGCTCTACTGATGCCTTCAATGTTGAGCTGACAAACTCATAAACATTGTCCTAGCTTTCTAGAGGGATAGTCCTCAAAAGACCCCTTTGTCGACTTATTCATGTTCTGATATGTGATGTATAGTTTACCAGGAGATCTCAATGATTGTCTGGTCGCCAGTGTAACAACTAGTAATCCTCTTTCGACAAGAAGCTTACCACTTGATATTTTATTTTAAGGTAATATTCAAATTGATTTCACAGTACGATTGTTTTTTAACCCACGGTAGAGATTTAATTTTACAACGACAGTGTAGATTTATTGTTATACTGTATATTCTAGCAATATTTGCGACTGGGCTCACATGAATGGTGCTCCGTTGAGGAGAGAGCTGAGCTGAGAGAATGTGCGTATGCGACGCGACTGTGAAGGGGAGAAGAGGGCTGAGCCGAATCCCCGTATGTGCATATAGAAAAGTGTGATTAATTTATGCTTGAAATTTCCAAGGGATATCAAATCGATTAGAGAGAAATAAAGATGATCAATGATGGATGCATCCAATTGTATTAGCAAAGAGTGCATGAGGTAGATAATGTTGGGAGTCGCTTACCGTTGAATCCGCTTATGGTAATTTAGCCAGTGTCATGCCTTATCACATGCACACTGTCCATCAATGGACTTATAACACATAACTGGATATTCCCCTCCCATCAGGTTGTGGCAGGTTTGTGACCATTGATCATCGCAAAATATTACAAATATATTTCATCGCTGCTCCAGTTCTCCGTGCAAAATCTATGCCACGCTGGGAATTCCATTAAATAATTTTCTATTTCATAATAGAAAATTGTATGTTCAAATATTGTTCTCATAAGGCGACTTCCGATACTTAATATTGTGTGTAATGTAAGCGATATTATTATGAGTTTGATTCAGGCTATCAATATTATTGATCCCTTTATATACATTCTATATCAGAATTTTATCGTGTTGGTGACGTGTCCAATTGCCTTGATCAGTTCGCAGTAGATACAATTTCACTAATGTTAACATTATTATTATTATTATTATTATTATTATTATTATTATTATTATTATTTTTATTTAACGTCATGTTTTAATGTTGGGTATTGTACCGTTCTGGTTTGACGATACTCTGAAGCTCAGTTTAATTTTGTGTTGCATGGGATATTTTATAGGTCTATTCAGTTTGTACAGATTAAAAATGTTACGTCTATTTAAGTTAGGATGGGAAATTGAGAACTTGGATTATTTCATAAAACGCATGGGGAAGCTCCTTCGCCCATCGGTCTAGCGATATAGCTACGCTACGCGATAAAGGTCATCATCGTTGGGTAATGTGAAACTTCTGTATATTCATACTGGAGGATTCGATAGTCAATGTCAGGCTAATTTTAGGTTACATTTTTTATATTTAGTGGTGTAAATTAGAGTTATTTTTGTTAAGTTTCAGAATATGGAATTAATTTAAATGTTATAGAATAATGCTCTGTAGTTGGATGCCTGTAGATAGCATTCCTACCTCTTCTACGTTTGTAGGAGGTTTGGGTTAGTCCCTTACACGAGGCAGATCTTTGAGAAGTCTTTGTAAAGTTGTTGGATATTTTTAGTATGAATTATTATTGTAATTTACTTTAAATTAAAAACGAGGTCACTTATGAGGCAACTATTAAGTTTTAATATATTCTTTGTAACAGTATGTTATGCAGCAAATCATTCAATACACAATACGAAATCACATTCCGTATCAAATATAAGAAGTCCATTTTTAAACCCTTACCAAGTTATCATCTCTGCTTTATCTGAAGATAGATGGGCACTTGATGGTTGTTACAATTATATTATTATACCCGTACGTACATTGGACAGATAGTCTATGACTGCACCAGATAGCAATTTGAATTACTCCCCATAATGAATAATACACAATTAACTTTTAAAAATTTGAGGCTTTAAGGCCAGAACCAAGGACCCAGGGGACGTCCATAACCAGCACCCTCCATATCATTTCGGCCAAATCTTATAATCAGCCATAGTATTCTAGTACATTTCTTAGTGCAGGTCAGTTTCCTATTCTCAAGAAACGTTGGGCTTTGAATTTTATACAAAGGCCCAGGAGTACAAAGAGCGATCAGCTGCAGTTCGTGCCCGTTTTACAACTTAGGGAATCCCTTAGCCAGAGCAGTTAAAGAGCAATAATTAAAAGCATCAGTCGGACGGGAAACCAAGGGACCTCATAATTAGGAGGAACTTACGTCGAGACACCTGGTATTAATATCTTCGCTGAGTTTGGTTTACGAAGCGAGATATTTATTAAAAACCTTCTTTGAAATCACTGCGCGTATTTGAATGTCAGTTCAAATCATCCAACATATCTACCCCACTCCGAGGATCTACGTTTCTGTGCATCTAGGACGCTTTTGATTCAGGAAGAGAACGGGCGAACGAACCAAGGACGCAAGATGACAGTGCGATCCTCATTTTTATGTATCTCTGAATACCTAAGACAGCCCCCTGTAAGCCATGCTCATTGAGCGGAATAATCGCGGAGAAGAACTCATTGTGTGTATGAGCTCGAAATATAAAACTACACTTGACCTGCCAGAAGTTAGTCACGAGTCAGCCGTTGAGAGACTACCTTCACGTCGCCTTGTGCCAGATTTTGAAGCGACCGATGATGTCGCGGGGTATAGTCTGAGAGATAAGAAAGAATAATGAACCTACGAGCTAGGTAATTACTATCGGAATTTATATTATGGATACTCGAGTTTAGGCCTTAATTTCAAATGAGTTTTACTAATATTTTCCTTGTTTAATTCCGCGTTAGACTATGCAAGCCAATTATTCTCAAGTTTTTATTTTTATTTTTTTAAGGTTGAATGAAACCATGTCCGGTTTTCTGACGTCTTTTCTAGGAACTGCTCACTTAAATCTATACCGTATACATGGAAAATTACTTGGCTGAGGGTAATGAAATGTTTATATGTTATAGGTTTAAGTATTGATACGGTAAATCTCAAGTTTGAATTTTTTTCAACTACCCAATATAAAGTTCTTATACTTCTTATGAAGTAACGTTTTCTCAGCCCAGGATGAACGTACAGCAGGTACTTTGGCCTGATTTTGAAGCTCTCATTCGTGATTATCGGAAACTGTAACGTGCAGTGTGAAGACAAATTTATGAAGAGTAATATTAATGGAAGGTTTTATGCGTTTCGTCTCAAGCGATTAAAAGCGGGCGGGCTTGTGAAATCTGGTGCATTGTTGCCGCGTTAAGTTGCAATAGTCGCGGCTCGCAACGAACGAACACAGCTTTATCTTTACTTTCAACGTTTGATTTTCTCTCCTCGTATACGTTTCATTTTCCATCACCTATTCACATAAGGGCTTTGGACCTTCAATGACAGTTTAAAAAATGGTTTGCACCCTAATTTGGAAATGTCATACCACACAATTTTTACATGGCCTATTTGCAATATATACATATCTTTACAGTATTTAATTGAGTCAATATTCTTCGGCTGAAGAATAGCTCTGTTCCGATGAATCAGAACTGTTGTCATTCATGTAAATTATGACTGGCCCGAAATGAGGGACATTTCCGGACAGTCCATCTTTCTCCCATTAGTGGTCTTCAATTCTATTAGCGTGTTTAATACATTGTATCCAGGTTTCGGGAGTAACGATACGTAAGGCTTCTCGGCATAAAACATTCATTGCTTTAATACACCTAACATTTTGTAATATGTTAGCCATATTTGTTTTTGCTATTTTTCTTTTAACGTAAGCCGAAATAAGTTCGATAGGATTGTGCTCGCAATGAGCCACTGGTAACCGAACAAGCTTTTCATCCGGTCAAAATCGTTTGGTTAGTCATTCCAGCTTCTTCACTGGAGTTTGAAAATAAGGCCTGGCAAGGATAATCAGCTCCGATTTAGTCAGCTTGTTGTAATTGTCGACTCCAATTGTTAGCGATATATTCTTTAATTTTATCCAGGTTATTATGTCAGGTTTCAGTCACGACATGTTTGGGTTTGTAGTTGCAGGACCGACTAGAAACAAATGGCAATGAAAACTAGCGCAAGTTTTCCCTCAGGCAATGGTGGTCTCGAAGGCATCAGGAAGTGATGTTATGTGGCCAATATGCAGTAAACAGGAAGACTGAAAATAGCATGCGGACATAGCCAGGTCACTCGCATTCCATTCCACAACTGCCCGGGACGAGGGTACCCGGCAACGCTGCACTCGAATTCACCAGCCCGCCCGCCCGCTTTTAATCGCACTAGCCTGAACGCATAAAACCTCCCATTAATATAACTCTTCATAAATTCGTCATCACACTGTACGTTTACAGTGGTAGTAGTTTCCGATAATCACGAAAGAGAGCTTCAAAATGAGGCCAAGTGTCCTGCTGTATGTTAATCCTGGGCTGAGGAAACGGTACTTCAGAAAAAGTATAAGAACTTTTTATTTGATAGCTCAAAAAAAACCAAACGTTATATTTCCAATACCAATACTTGTGCCTATAACATATAAAAATGTCATTACCTTCAACCAAGTAGTTTTCCATGTATATAGTTTTAAGTGAGCGGTTACTAGAAAAGTCGTCAAAAACCCAGACAAATTTTCATACAAGCGCAAATAAAACAATAAATATTAAACTTGAGAATAATTGGCTTATATAGTCTATCGCAAATTTAAACAAAGAAAATATTGGTATAACTCATTTGTCGATAGGTCTGTTGGTTTGTTTGTAATTAAGGCCTAAACTCGAGTATCCATATTAAAATATCTGTTAGTAGAGCCAAATTGCTAAAAGATATAACCCGTGCGCGATTCATTTCTAGCCTAGCCTGATCGCCAGTTTCTTTGTATATATTTAAATTGTGGACTCCCGTGTGACATAATTAGGGAAGACGTGCTTAAATTTACATGTGGTAATATTTGTGTTATAAGTGTTGGGCAGAGCAAGGCCATGCTCGGGGATGAAATGAGGATGCAGGGTTTTTATCATATGTTGAAGGGAATTATAATGGACACCATGATGTGTGTGATCGGCTAAAACCCAGGAAGGGTGGGATAAGTCTGTGGTTCTAAGTCCATGTAGCTAAATACTAAATACCCATATTGTGGGGGTGAGCGTAATGGATTTGACACGTCGGTAACATAGTTGTCATGACTGCCACCTATGTTTTTCAGAGTTTTCCAGCGAGGGACTGGGTGCGAGTGTCGGTCGATGTTGGAGCCGTCCTTGTTTCCTTTTTTTTTTTTTGCAGTGGTAGGTGATTTCCGGCGTACACAATAATGCAGACAGTTTGAACGAAAATAAGGAAGAGACCCCATTTGCATTACTAATCTGACCTTTTGCGTGATATCTGTGTCTAGGGATGCATTTTCTTTTTCTTTTAATGTTTTATTCTTGTCTAGTTTCTGAATACAAGTGATGTCTTTTGTGTTTCAAAGCCGGGTAATTTGTCTCTGCACGCCTGTAAAGGTTTGCTTATGAGGGGAGGCCGTCAACAACACCCCCCATTTCGGCTCCGGCGAGATAATGAGCGACCAGCCTAGCACCCTTGTGGTGCCAAATGAGTGAATACAATGTATTTTTTTGCCCACTGATTATAGGTCTATGTGAGCTTTAGGTTGTGTTTGGTCATTTTCGGATTCATGCCAAGAGCGCTAGTGCGGCCGGGATGAGTTGACGAATGCTTTTTGTATCTGGACGCCATTCTCCGTTACGGAGCGATTTAAGTGTTTTTAATTTTTTTAATGCCATGAGTTTTTATTGTGAAGTGTGCGCTCGCTTTATCGGGTATATCGAGCTGATAAAGCGTTTGGTGCATCCACCTGAGGATGTATCGTATTTAGCTATGTAACTAAACCCTAATCAGGCCCGATAAAATAACAGGGTGAGTTAGCCGTGGTCGTTACGGCATGACTGCTGGCAGTCGCTCACATCCGGGAGGCGAGGAGGTTCGAATCCCCCCGCCGGCAACCTTGAAGATGGTCTTCTGTGGTTTCCCATCTTCCTTCCAGGCAAATGCCGGGGTTGGTCCCTAACTATAGGCCACAGCCGCTACCTTCCAACTCCTCGTCCTAACATTCAAACTTTCCTCCCCAGACAACACTCCACACGCGACGTTACTTGTAGCTCACCCATTGGGTGTCGGCCTCGAAGTAGCTACAAATATGGTGAGCCGAATATGTCCTCGGACACTCCTTGCACTAAAAGCCATACGCTAAAAAAAGGTCTGATAATGCAAACGGATTAGATGACAACCAGATAAGACCAGATGTTTATGATATTTGCTTATTGATCAAGTCACTAAATTTTTATGCAAGAATTCTTGTTCTTTTTTGGAATGGTTTGTATTTGTGTATTTTATTTTTATCTGGTTGCCCTTATCAGACTAGTTAATTTTCTGGAAGGTATCCATTGCCCATAGTTTCTGTTTCGAGGTTATATATTGAGATCAAATAAGTTAAGTGAGGATTTTTTGAATATTATTAATACTAGTATTATTATTTATCAATCATGTATTGTACCCTTGTGCACAATAAATACGTAATCATAGTCCGCTAGCTCATAGTTCTCGTCGCATGGTGCATTCTCCCACTCTATGATTCACGTAATTTGGATCAAAGCATAGGATAACACTCAAATGAATATCAAATTCAAAATATAAAAATTATTTAATATTAATGAAAATTAGGCGCTACAACACATACATTTTCAATGAAATATTCACACTTGCCCTTAAATGGACAAGGAATCATAAAACTGAACCACGAAAATCAATAATTAAGGTTCCAAACGAACCTGACAAAAATCAACATATTTCTCACTTCCATAAAGCAGGTTCCTTAAACTGCACATTTAAGCTCCTCATGGCTCTAAGTTTATATTTACACAGTTAATCATCTTCAAAATAAAGCACTCTTAACTCCCAATTTGGAGATTTTACTTCACTTGTGCTAATTTGTTTATAAGAATTGCATTTCATTGGGCCCACTTGAGTTTTAAAATCATTATCCCTCTCCATACAATTTTACTAACTTGCTGTTGCCTGAAAGAACTCGTGCATCCCTTGAGGTTACGAAAATACTGAATAATTCAAATTAAGAATGACTCCTAGACAATCTAAATATTTCCTTTTAATCGGGAGCAATATTTATGTTATCAACAATAAGGGATTTTTACAGTAATCTTACGACCATTATTTTAGCTTATCCGGTTTCTGAACGATTCTCAGTTAGAAATAGTAATAATTAGATCTCGGCGCTGTTGACCGGATTATCTCAAAAATTTATAACGTCCACACCGCATAAAAGCGGGCTGTCCCGGGCCTACCACAAAGCAATTAGTGGCGACCTTCAGTGCTTGTCAAAGTGCTTCACGCTTATTTACGAGCGAGGGTCGTATGGCCTCCCTGCTCTCAGACGGGATGTCCTTAACTTCAAACAACTGGCTACTACAAGCTTCATTTCTCTAAACTCAAAAGAATACACACACTAGTTCTATTTATCATTAAACTACGAGGCCATATTTATCCGTCTGTACTGGCTCAGGTGAAATCATTGATTGCGAAGTATCCTCGTTGGTGGGTATAACATTCATATATCAATAATAAAAGGGGCTTTCAACGTAGATGAACTTGAGTTCATAAATTAAGTCCGCCTCCTAAGCTATATTCCATTTTTGGAGGTCTTACCGACATTGTTACAGGAGTGGGATCATTTAACACCAATCTTCCTTAATTAGCGTCTTCTGTGCGGCCACAAAGCACTGTCCCCTGTGCTTTACACAAAATATACAGCTCCCGTTTCCAAATTTGCCTCAATGCAAACACAGTCATTTGAACATAACCGAGCCCAACTACACCTGGCAATCAATTAAAACCTGACACGTAATCACAGCAATCATTGGCGTGAAAAATCAAATAAGCTATCCTATCGCTTGTTACACTAGTCTTTGTGGGATATTTTCGTGCAAGATTAATACTACTTATCTTCATTTGATCTCGGTCTTATTACATTATTTGGAATTATAATTTTCCTGGCATTAATTATTAATTCATCTTTGACATTACTTTCATTAGAACATTTATTGTTCAACAATCATTTGTTATTATTTAATCATGGAACCTAAACTGCTTCCAACGTTCATTACCATTATTGTTAATTCAACAATTACTTCATTACTGAAGGTTTTATGTTTTATTTCTTGCTTTAAAAGTATGTTACTTTATATTACATCGCCATAGAACGTGATTTCAAAAGAATACAACTCCACTGAGTATACATTTAACACTTATTAATTAGTTAATTCGTGATTAAGTTATCGTTCAGAAAACCATATGCTTCATTTTATACTCTTCATTTCATTATCCCTGTTTATATGAGAATACTTTCTCATATATTTATTTGCAAGAACTCTTCCCTCCAAAACAACACATAATCAAATTGTTCTATTTACATGATTTCCCGAGCTGCTGGCTCCAGGCTCCCAATGAATTAGCCTTATAGCCCACATATTTGGGTTTTATGCCATCATTTCATCATTCACAAAACTCGTGGTATACACTGGTCTTTCGTAATATTTCAAATTTTTAATACACTGATACCCTCTACTTGAGGTATCAAAATCATATTTATATTTCACAATTTATAACACTTAACATTTATAAAATATTTGAAAAATTATTTTTAACACTTGACAAATATTTATATACAAGATTTTCATTTTAGGCATGCAGCAATGCCTTTTTCACACAATTTGGTTACACTTCCTACTTCACACGCTTTCACACTTTCCTTCTTTCCTCCTCCTAAGGTGCAGATACCAGCTTTTTCCTCCCCTAGATCTGACTCCTAGCTGGGTTGATTGAAAGTCTCGTTCAGGGCCTTCCCTTGACTGGTATGGATAATTTTATCCTACTCCTGTTTCCTTTAGTAATCGACACTTTGTCATTCTATTGCACGATACTAACCTCGATCAATTTGCAAGTTAATGTCTTGCAGAAAGTCTCTGCTTGCTTCGGTCCTAGTGTCGCTGTTTATATTGTTACTTTGCGCTCTAACAATATATTTGCCTTCGTCCACATTTGGACCGTATTTGTGAATACTATCGTATTTTAATCGTGGGACGATTTACGAAGTTTTCACTCTTTCCCTAAGCAGTTACTGCCCTGCTTTAGATTTCTCTGGCCTAACGTCATTTGAGCACTAATCTCCTAAGCACAGGAAGATTAGGCTGTTATCCTACGTTTTGACCCTGATACGGTTCTTTAACGCACTGGATACATTTAGAGTTTCACTAGTCCTTAAAGTCTCGTTCACTGTCGAGATATTTCGGTATTGTCTTCGAGAACTGATTTTATAAATGTTCGTTTCTAAGGCTTTTACAACGCCTCCGTCGGCTGAATATATCCCTTGGCCAAAGTAAAACAATTTGCCAAAGTCCAATGATTGACTATAATTATTAGCAGCACGACAATAAGTTCCTTCTAACGAGGATTATGAATACTAAACGTTCGGTGAAGCTGCATGACCACTCACGGTCTGATTATTACCCTAAGGCTAAATAAATTAGTTTCGCTCCTCCTCAAATTTACTTTCTAAAATAAAAGTCGTATATTTTTGAAAAAATTACCTCCTTGTTCCTCACGACCTAAACATCTCAATGATACTAAAATTTCCGAAAATCTATCGTGGGAAAATTCATCACTAAATAAAAATCGCTCCTGTATTTTGTGGGCGTACATACATTTTTCCCTCCCTCGGGGCTACTAGCTAGGCGAATCCCCCATTATGTAGAGCTGACACTGCGTTTCTATACTATTCAGTTATAATACAAGTTTATCACTCTTAAAATTCTCATTTCCAGGATGATTAACATTACCAGTGGGATCTTTTAAAATGTTTGCATATTTCTTGCCAATTTCAGTATTTCACCACAGTTTCTGGTTCCGCCCCTCGATCAGTGTTGCCGTTTTATTGCTACGTGAGGACTTTTAAGAGAACCTTCTGTCTTTCTCTATCCAATGGAAAGTTTCTTCCTGTGATTGCATCTCCAAACGCAGGCGGTTTTACTCACGTAGGCCGGGGTGATCTCATATGCGGCTTGCAAGTTGTAACTCAGATATTGCCTCATCGTCCATGCGTCATGGATAGGTGATCTCATCTAGCCCTCTTGCTGGCTTTAAAACTCTACTGAAACATTTTAAGATTTTCTTCCGTTCTTTACTTAAAAGATCATGGATTCGAACCTTGTGCACCCCACATGGGCACAAATCTCCCTCCATAGCTATATAAATTTTAGACATTATGAGGAAATTTATTTATATTATTCTCCAAAGAAAATTTATTTATTTCAGTTCGAATCCATCCTATCTTCTCACAGTCTCTTCTGGTTCCATTTCTCTAGGATCCCTCGATGATTCTGGTTTCCTGAATTATTAGTCATATCCTGTAAATGTGTCGTACGGGAACGTCCTGTCCCTACCCGTTCTTCATATTTATTTCCTCTGGACTATTTTGTCCTAGGAATTCCTTTATTCCTTACGGGTGTGGTCTATCCCTACCCGTTTCCTTATTTCCTCATTCTCTTCCTTTAATTTGCAATTTTCGTTTTCAATCTGCTCAATAATTTCCTTGAGTTCGAAATACGTCTTCTCAAGCTCACATTCACACTCGAATGGTTGCTGTTTTCTTTCACGATCCTTGTTGTGTTTCAATTCACTCCTATTTGTTATCAGAGTGGGTCATTTTCCTTCGTCGTTACTTTCTACTTCCATAACCAGGGCTGGTTCGTTTGTTTCATCGAAGTCTTCAGGAGGGTAAGATACTTTCAAATTTGCCGAATTCATTGTTAGCTCATGATTTGTTTCACAATGCTGTATTCAATATGCATTGTTTCGTAGATCCCTTATAATTCTATACGGCCCGTGGAAAATTTTTGGAAATTTTTGTTCACGCGATTCCCTGGATCTGAAATATCTGGTCTTTTCACTAATACCATTTCCCCCAACTAATAGTGGTCGATGATACCTCTTATGCCTAGTTCTTCGTTGCCTCCTATCGGCTTGAGCTTGCAAATGCTCAATGGCTCTCCTAATTCGGATGTCTCTTCCAGGCTGAGCATCCGTTGGTCTCGGTATGACCTGACTCCATGTTCTCTCAGGCTGTTCTTTCCGATGCAAGGTTATGGGTATCTCTCCAGTAGCTTCGTGTATTGCATTGTTTATACAGAATTCAATGATGTCGAGGATGTCGATGCATTTCCAATTTTCTTCGGCGCAGTATATCCTACAATACTTGGCCGTTTCACTAATGACTTTCTTTACGGGATTTGTCTCAGGATGGCAAATACTTGACAGTATTTGACGTATCCCAAGTCTCTCTTATTTCTGTCTAAATTTATGCTCGTTAATCAACTACCCAGATCCGATAACAGGTTCTCTGGTTTACCCAGAATAGGTATCAATTTTTCTTTTAGTCGCTTTAGAACTTGTTTGGTACTAGTCTTCTGTATGGGAGAAAGAACAACCATCTTTGTGAAGACATCCATAGCCACCATTATGTGTCTGTTTCCCCTCCTAGCCTTTGGCAAGGTCCAAAATTGTCGATCGATACAATTTGACCTGGCCTTTCGTGTAACAGTGGTATCGGCTTCTGTCTCATTAAGAACGCGTTTGGTTTAATTGTTTGATATGTGTCACATGTCTTTAACGTATCCCTTACAGTCTCTCTCAGTCTCGGCCATACAAAAACTTCTTTCAGCATTGAGACTGTTTTGTCGACTCCCATGTGTCCAAAGGATCTATGGGCTAACCATACCGTTTTTCTCTGCGAAATGGCAGGTACAACGATTCTCAATCGAGTGTGGTCAAAGTCAGCAAACGTATGCAATAATCCATCATAAAAATTGTAGTCTTGAGCTATCTTGTCAGCCTCGATATACGGTGGTGTTCCTCTTACTAATTTCCCTTCAAAATAAGATATGAGCATGTTCATCCATGGATCTTCGCGTTGCCGTTGTCCTATGTTCCTAAGTTCTTCTAACGTACGCTGATCTCTATCTTCCAATTCTATAGCCATTACTTACTCTTCTGGGGACTCTGGCTGTCTACTTAAGTAGTCTGGAACAATATTTTCTTTTCCTAGGCAATGCTCTATGTTCACATCAAACTGATGAATGTATAAAGCCCAACCTTTGACTATACAAATCCGTCTTCATTAAAAAGTTTAAGGCTTTATGATCTGTCCTATGTGTTATTGGAAACCTATATACAATCTTCCGCCAAAATTGCAGAGCATGCAATATCGCTAACAGCTCAATCTCGCTGGTTGTATAATTCTTCTCATGTGATTTCAGTCTTCTACTAGAGAAAGGTGGATCATTTTTCTTATGAAGGTTTTCCGGATCCTCCTGATAAAGCATCACTACTATTCCAACTTGGGATGCATCAGTCTGAATTATGAATCTCTGATTAAATCAGGATACCCTAGCTTCACATAGTTTAAGAGCATTTCCTTGGCTTCTTTAAATGCTTTTTCAGCTTCCTCCATCCACTTCCATTTGCCACCCTTCTTCAGAAGGTCCTGCAATGGTGCAACTGTGCTAGTGTATGACGGGCAAAGTCCTGAGAAAAATCCAATTAATCCCAAAAATTGACGGACATTTTTCACTTTTACTGGTCAAGAATAAAATCCTAACGACTCCAATTTGCACGGATTTGGTTTGACACCCTGTTTGCCAATCCCGTGTCCCAAAAACGTGACTTTTCGTTGACAGAAGTTTGATTTCTTCAAGTTAATCTTGAAGTTAGCTCTTCTCTAATCTTCAAGTAATTTCTTCAAATTCTTTAAGTGTCCCTCTACATTTTCTGAGGTTAGCAATATGTCATCTACATAACGGATGGTACAATCCTTTACTTCCTCCGACAGGTTGCGATCAAGTGCCCTTATCAGTGCTGATCCCGCTGTCGTCAATCCAAATGGACTTCTCTTAATACAATAAGTTTGTTGGTTGAACTGTAATCCAGTTAGAAGGCTGGTTTTCGCTTGTAGTTCGAGATGATGATAGGAAGAAGTATATTCGTAAAAACTTTCTTTCCCTTAAATTTCCTCAGAATTTCCTTAATGGGTGGTGCTGAATCATTTTCTGGTATTATTTTGGCATTCAAATTTCTTGCGTCTAAACACACCCTTACTGAGTCATCCGGTTTACTCACTATAACTTATGGACTAACATATGGTGTTGCCATTTTTTCTATCACCCCTGCATCTCTCATTTCCTGCAGTGTTTTCTTCGTTTGAGTATAATGCTTCTCTGCAACCGGATATGGTATTTGTCTTAAACCTGAAATGCGTATTGAAAGTTCTGGATCTGTCCTGGCTTGGAATCGAAGACATCCCTGTATCTCAAAAACAGTTCTTTCAATATTTCTTTACCTTCTGGCGTAATCTTGGCTTCTTCAATCTTTTCCAACAGGTTGGCATCGAACTCTGTTTCTATACTGCCCTCAAGTTCTATATTCATGACCTCAAATGCCTCTTCTGTGGCCCTATAACCTTCCTCGGTTAATTCTCCTATATGCCACACCTGTTCATATGTTTTCGTATCCTGCTCATGTAATACAATGTTTTGTTCATCCACATCCTCCTTCTGAATCTTAATGCAGTTTTGCGCTAGGTCTATTATGACCTTGTTTTCACGGATAAAGTTAATACCCAAAATAATATTATATGGTAATTGACCCACCAGCAAAAAGCATTGTGAAATTTCAGTGTTCCCTATTCTCATATCTATTTATACCTGAAATTTGCATGTTAGGGATTTTTCTGGAATAATCCCCTTAATTTTCACACTTGATGTGGGGATTTTCGATACGCGACCTCTGGTTTCTAATTCATTTAATAGACATTGAGTGATCAAACTCACAGTTGATCCAGTATCTATTACAGCTCTGAACAGCAACCCTCCTATCCTCAACATAATGATAGGTAATTCTTTCCTTATAGGTTGAATTCCTTCGGTTTCTTCTTTGATTAATTCATCTGGTGTGGCTATCCAGTTCACAATTTCGACCTCCTCCCAGCTCCTGGTATGTTTCCACTCTGGCCAATTTTAATTTGGAGTTTTTATCCTGAGGGTCTCTCTTTCCCTCATTTCTTAATTGAGCTTGTAATTCCAAGCTTTGAGCTACCTCGTGTCGGTTGGGTGATTTACGGTTTTTATTGCCTCACTCCAACTGACTTTCTGCTGTTCAGGTTTGTCAGTTCGTTCTTCCATGTAACGTAGACTTTCCTGACTTCTTTCCTCAATCTCATCACGATATTCTTGGCTCCGGTCTTCGGGCTTATCGTTTCTTCTTGGGTGATTTCCTCAATTTCTTCTATTTTCTTGCCTCTGATTATTATAATTATACGGTCTATTTTCTTGTCTTCTATATCCCGTATTTCTAGAATTCCTTCCTCGATATCCTCCTCTATTGTAGGGTTGTATTCCCCTTGGCTTATTGTGTCCGTATTCAGGACCAAGCCCACATGTATCTGTACTGGTAGATTTGTTTACTGTAGGGGTTTCCTCCCTATCGTCCTGTATACTGGCCATGTGTACTTGTTCAGTATGCCTTTGCTGTCCTGGAGTCACATGTGTGGTGGTCATATCAAGTTGACGCAGCACACTCTCCACTTCCGCAGCACTGTTTGCTTTGGATGAGATTAACAGCCTCTGTATCTCATACGAAAGTTGTCTTGCAATGGCGGCACACAGGTCGTTCTCTGCTGGCGCGATGTCAAGTTCCCTGAACATACACAGCTGATCAGTAAAAAATTCAGAGTATTTTGTGGGAGCGTTAGTACTATATTTCCTAGACTACAGGTCTAAGCGTAGATTTTCCTGCACATCCGCTGCCCAATAACGTTTCAAAAATGCTTCTCTAAAGCCCTCAACAGTGTCAAAGGTGTATCGGAATCTCCTGTACCTCGTAAGACAATCGCCTGCTAGCAGCATCTCAATTGCTCTCAGCCTCAGATCCTGAGGTATTTTCATCTCATTTAAATATTCGGCTACTTACTTTAGCCAATATTTCTGTGTAATAGGCATGTTATTACCCTTGAATTTAACTGGGTCATTAGACTTAATAATGTTTATTATTTGTCCACGCGTTTGATTAGCATATGGGGTTGACATTGCCATGGGATATCATGGATTCTTATAGGGGCTCTCCTATCCTAAGTCCCTATCTTTACTAGTGCCTTGGGTATCTGAGTCTACCCATACAGTTTTCTGGAAGTCATTCTGACTTTCGAAATCCAATTTCCTTTCTCTCCTGGCACTTTCTTCTTATGACATTATTTGAACCTCCATTTGACTATTTGTCTGTTCTGCCCTCTCCAGACGTGAACAGAATTCATTTTCAAACATCCCGTGTTTCTTCCTACTATTTTCAGCATCTTGTTTGATCTGGACTTTCTCTTCCTTGACGCAATCCCGCATTTCAGCGAATTTGCCCTCTACCTCTTTCTTGATGACTAGGACCTGTTTTTCTATGATCTCTTGCTTGACTTCATCTCTAGAGTCTAAGTCTTTTCGAATCTCGTTTATCCTTTTATTCATGTCTTCCTGAACGTCAAAGATATTTTTCTTAATAATTTTGAGCTCTCCCTGCGTGTTTCCCTGGGTCTCATATAATATTACTAGGTCCGTTTTAACTTGATCTATATCAACGTGAGTTTTCCTACTTGGGTTTTTAAAGTATTAATTGTTTCCCGAACTTCGGTAATCCCTTCGATTATTTTTCCTATTTCAATGAATTGTTCTCCACTATTTGCTTTCCGCAATGTACTTTCATTTTTAAGATTCTCTTCGTACTAACCTAACCTCTTTGATATCTTCGCCTCATGATCCTTTAAACTGTCATCTGCCTGCCCGGTAAAATCGTCAAATTGTTGTTTCATTCTACTCGCATCGATTTGACCTTGAGATTTCATCCCTTCAATGTCTTTGTTAACTATCCAGAACTCTTCCTCGAGCCTTACTAATTTTTTCTTGACTCCGATGAACCTATTTCCTAAAGTTTCAAGACCGTCCTTGATTTCATCCTGGGATGCCTGACAAAGATTCATATTGGATTCTATTTCCTTTTTAACTCGTCTTTGTTAGCTTCTAACTGTGTCTGCACTCCTCGGATTTGGTTTACAAGATTTTCGTTACATTCTTCAACATTTTTCTTACATTGTTCCTGCATCTCACCTAATTTGACTTCCATAGAACCAAATTTAGTGTCTATTTCTCCTTCTGCTTTTGTCTCCATGGCGTTTAATTTAGCTTCCATTATTTGATCTCTAAATTTATTATCACTCATCACAATTTCCTGAAATGATGCTAATGTGTTATCAAATTGATTGTTCATGCTATCTAGTTTATCCTACAAGACCATAGATTGTTTTTCAAAATTACTTAAATTATCTGTTTTAATGGCGTCAAATTCTTTTTTTCCTGCTTTATTTTCCGCAAGGATTTCAATTTTAAACTCATCAATTTATTCTTAGATTTAGCATCCAAATTTTCAAACTTACCATCTATTTCAGCCTTAGTTCCATATTATTGCTTTTACTGTCGGCCTTTATTTCCTTTTTCATTACTAGGAATTTATTGTTGTTATCTCTTTTATTTGCTTCTATTTCATCCTTCAGTTCTTGGTTCTTTTAATTACTGTCAGCCTTGATAGCTTCCAAGAGCCCCTGTTGTTCTTCACTCAACGCCATATTTCACAATATACTCTGTGAATTTAGTAGGCTACTTTAGCCTCATCACTGGGTCATGCATATGAGATAATACTTTAAACTCATTTTGTGTTCCCATTAATTATTATTTCAGTACGGGTGTGGACTAAGTTGTACCCATCTGGTATGTAAACTCTTTAAAAACATCATGTCTTTTATGGAAGTGATCTTCATAAAAAGTCAAATTTTGGAAGACAATGATTTTTCAAAATGAAAACTCAGTTTTTTGTGAAAACTCGGGTTTTCCCACGGAAAACTCAATCCCACGTTGGGCCCCATTTTAAATCGTTGGGGGTATGTTACGGTGCTTGCTCGGCTGAGTTCCCGTGTTCCCAATGCGGTCAGTTATGTTTATGTTTTAGCTTGTCTATCAATATATGGTTACTTTAATCTCTTAGGACCGTCTTTTAGTGCTTCCATAGCTCAGATCCAGGCACAGAATTTATATATCCCCTCTGTACCCTTGCGTACAATAAATACGTAATCATAGTCCGCTAGTTCATGGTTTTCGGGGTATGGTGCATTCTTCCACTCTATGATTCACGTATTTTGGATCAAAGCATTGGATAACTCTGAAATGAATATCAAATTCAAAATATAAAAATTATTTAATGTTAATGAAAATTAGGCGCTACAACACATACATTTGCAATGAAATGTTCACACTTGTCCTTAAAAGGACAAGGAATCATAAAACTTAACCACGAAAATCAATAATTAAGGTTCCAAATGAACCTGACAAAAATCAACATTATTCTCAGTTCCATAAAGCAAGTTCCTTAAACTGCACATATGAGCTCCTCATGGCACTAAGTTTATATTTACACAGTTATTCATCTTCAGAATAAAGCACTCTTAACCCCCAATTTTGATTTTTTACTTCACTTGTGCTAATTTGTTTATAAAAATTACATTTCATTGAGTCCACTTCAGATTTAAAATCATCATCCCTCTCCATACAATTCTACTAACTTGGTGTTGCCGGAAACAACTCGTGCATCCCTTGAGTTTAGGAAAATACTGAATAATTCAAATTAAGAAAGACTCCCAGACTATCTTAATATTTCCATTTACTCGGGAGCAATATTTATGTTGTTCTCAAAAATAAGGGATTTTTACAGTAATATTATAACCATTATTTTAGCTTTTACGGTTTCTGAACAATTCTCAGCAAGTAATAGTAATAATTAGATCTCGGCGCTGATGACCGGATATCCCAAAAATGTATAACTTCTACACTGCATAAAAGTGGGCTGTCCCGGGCCTACCACAAAGCAATTAGTGGCGGCCTTCAGTGCTTGACAAAGTGCTTCACGCTTATTTACGAGCGAGGGTCGTATTGCCTCCCAGCTCTCAGATGGGATGTCCCTAACTTCAAACAACTGGCTACTACAAGCTTCATTTCTTTAAACTCAAAAGAATACACACACTATTTCTATTCATCATTAAAATACGTGGCCATATTTATACGCTTGTAATGGCTCAGGTGAAATCATTGATTGCGAAGTATCCTCGTTGGTGGGTATAACATTCATATATCAATAATAAAAGGGGCTTTCAACGTAGATGAACTTGAGTTCATAAATTAAGTCCGCCTCCTAAGCTATATTCCATTTTGGGAGGTCTTACCGACATTGATACAGGAGTGGGGTCATTTAACACCAATCTTCCTTAATTAGCGTCTTCTGTGCCGCCACAAAGCACTGTCCCCTGTGCTTTACACAAAATATACAGCTCCCGTTTCCAAATTTGCCTCAATGCAAACACATTCATTTGAACATAACCGAGCCCAACTACACCTGGCAATCAATTAAAACCTGACACGTAATCGCAGAAATCATTGGCGTGAAAAATCAAATAAGCTATCCTATCGCTTGTTACACTAGTCTTTGTGGGATATTTTCGTGCAAGATAAATACTACTTATCTTCATTTGATCTCGGTCTTATTACATTATTTGGAATTATAATTTTCCTGGCATTAATTATTAATTCATCTTTGACATTACTTTCATTAGAACATTTATTGTTCAACAATCATTTGTAATTATTTATTAATGGAACCTAAACGGCTTCCAACGTTCATTACCATTATTGTTAATTCAACAATTACTTCATTACTGAAGGTTTTATGTTTTATTTCTTGCTTTAAAAGTATGTTATTTTATATTACATCGCCATAGAACGTGATTTCAAAAGAATACAACTCCACTGAGTATACATTTAACACTTATTAATTAGTTAATTCGTGATTAAGTTATCGTTCTGAAAACCATATGCTTCATTTTATACTCTTCATTTCATTATCCCTGTTTATATGAGAATACTTTCTCATATATTTATTTGCACGAACTCTTCCCTCCAAAACAACACATAATCAAATTGTTCTACTTACATGATTTTCAAAGCTGCTGGCTCCAGTCTCCCAACGAATTAGCCTTATAGCCCACATCTTTGGGTTTTAAGCCATCATTTCATCATTCACAAAACTCGTGGTTTACACTGATTTTTTTCGTAATATTTAACATTTTTAATACACTGATACCCTCTACTTGAGGTATCAAAATCATATTTATATTTCACAATTTATAACACTTAACATTTATAAAACACTTGACAAATTATTGTTAACATTTGACAAATATTTATATACAAGAGTTTCACTTAAGGCATGCAACAATGCATTTTTCACACAATGTGGTTACACTTCCTACTTCACACGCTTTCACACTTTCCTTCTTTCCTCCTTCTTAGGTGCAGATACTATCTTTTCCTGCCCTAGATCTGACTCCTAGCTGGGTTGATTGAAAGTCTCGTTCGCTGCCGTCCCTTGATTGGTACGGATAATTTCATCCTACTCCTGTTTCCTTTAGTAATCGGCACTTTGTCATTCTATTGCACGATACTAACCTCGATCAATTTGCAAGTTAATGTCTTGCAGAACGTCTCTGCTTGCTTCGGTCCTAGAGTCTCTTTTTGTACTGTTACTATGCGCTCTAACAATGTCTTTGCTTTCGTCCACGTTTGGAATTTATTTGTGAATACCATCGTATTCTAATCCTGGGACGATTTATGTAGTTTTCACTCTTTCCCTAAGCTGTTACTGCCCTGCTTTAGATTTCTCTGGCCTAGCGTCACTTGAACACTAATCTCCTAAGCACAGGAAGATTAGGCAGTTATCCTACGTTTTGACGCTGATACGGTTCTTTAACGCACTAGATAAATTTAGAGTTTCACTATTCTTTAAAGTCTCGTTCACTGTCGAGATGTTTCGGTATTGTCTTCGAGAATTGATTTTATGACTGTTCGTTTTTAAGGCTTTTACAACGCCTCCGTCGGCTTAATATATCTCTTGGCCAAAGTGCAACACTTTGCCAAATTCCAAAGAATGACTATAATTATTAGCAGCACGACAATAAGTTCCTTCTAACGAGGATTATGAATACTGAACGTTCGGTGAAGCAGCATGACCACTCACGGTCTGATGGAGACTGCATGATTACCCTAAGGCTGGCTGCTTATTTATTCAAATCCCCTACAAATAAAATAGTTTCGCTCCTTCTTAAATAATCGTCGTACATTTTAAAAAAAATTACCTCCTTGTTCCTCTCGACCTAAACGTCTCAATGATACTAAAATTTCCGAAAATCGATCGTGGTAAAATTCATAAAAAATTAAAATGCGCTTCGGTATTATGTGGGCGTACATACTTTTTTCCCTCGCTGGGGGATACTGGCTATGTGAATCCTCCATTACGTAGTGCTGACACTTCGTTTCTATACTATTCACTTATTATACAATGTTACCACTCCTAAAATTATAATTTCCAGGATGATTAACATTACCAGTGAGATCTTTTAAGATGTTTGCTTATTTCTTGCCAATTTCAGTGTTTCAACACAATTTCTGGTTCCGCCCCTCGATCAGTGTTGCCGTTTTATTGCCACGTGAGGACTTTTAAGAGAATCTTCTGTCTCTCTCTATTCAATGGAAAGTTTCTTCCTGCGATTGCATCTCCCAACGCAAGCGGTTTTACTCACGTAGGTTGGGGTGATCTCATATGCGGCTTGCATGTTGTAACTCAGATATTGCCTCATCGTCCATGCGTCATGGATAAGTGATCTCATCTAGCCCTCTTGCTGGCTTTAAAAACTGTACTGATATCTTTTAAGATTTTCTTCCTTTCTTTACTTAAAAGGTCATGGATTTGAACTTTGTGCACCCCACATGGACACAGTATAAGTATTAATTAAGTTAAATTTAATATTCCCGAGCTCATTTGATGTGGAATATGGTTTATGGTTAATCCTGCGGGGAATAAATTTATTTTAAATCTTGTTTTCTTTAGGCATCCAGGAGATGGTAGTTGTTGTTGGCTTATTTGTGAGATCTGTTAATCGGACACAGCTGATTGACCTTACAGACTTTCTTACGGACTTTTAGTTTAAGAATAAGTGTTTGCCAGTTTAAGTTTTTGTTTATTTAATCTCCTGGGGGGTTTATCAAGGCTTCATTTATGTGTTATTAACGTGGGTTCTTCTTATTATTAATACATTTTGATTTTCATGTTCGATATTTTCCTTTATTATTATTATTATTTTTATTATTATTAATATTATTATTATTATTACTATTGCTATTATAAGTAGTTCTTGGGTTTAATTTTATTGTGGTTATATTAGCTATGTGTGTAATTAGGATGTCTTTATTTGAGTAAATTGGTAATTTTTGGGAACAGGCTGTGTGTGCCTATTCATAGAATAGTTACTCCTGTATTTTCCCCTATGCCTAGAGTGGATCATTATTTTATGAACCATACGTGACCCTTGAAAACATACTCTTGGAGCCTAGGAATTAGGTGTGAAAAGAGCGTATAAGGCATCCCCATATAACCCCTTTAGTTTGGAAATACAGGAGGCACCACAGTAGCCAGTTGGTTTTGTTTCGACCAGGGCTATAGTTTATTTTCTAACGGGCTGAAATTTGTCCCCACACTCCAGTAAAGTAAAGTAGGATTCCCTTGCAGTCCACATGACTATAGCACTATCCCCCCTCCTTTTGTTTTATGTATATGGTTGTCCAGACATGGGAATAAGAAAAGAAAACACCCATGTATACCAGATGTAAATAAAAGGGGCGCCCAATCTTGTCGGCTCCAATTAATGAATCTACTGGGTGATCTAATCAAGTTAATGACCTAATTACCACGCCAATTGCACTAGCAATGCCCAGTGATACTGGTAGATAGCTTTGCTGCCAGTGGACCAGAGGGAAGGCAGCTAGGAACGTTTAGTAGAACGTCAGGTTTTTCCTTAGCATGAACGGGTAGGCTCTTTCCGCTAGTCTCTTGCTTATTTTATTTTTCTTCATCTTCCACTTTAGCAATTCTCTAGCTTGATTGCGTGTCTCATACACGATGCTGGAAGTGGATACCTACTACAGTTTCTATGGCAGTGTGGAGCCATTGATGAAGGGTATTTATTTGTTTATTTACATTACATTTAAATATTTCTCAATAAGTTACATCGGTTCATTCGTATCAGATGTGATTATATGTTTACATGTGCATGGTACGCTGGGGAAGCATTGGCGAACCCCATACTGTTTTATATTTTTCTTGTTGTTGTGTGTGCATTGTGAAATGGATAGATTAGAGCACTTGACAGCTATGTTCTAGCAGTTAGCCTGATAATAGAGGACAGTTATGAGAGGGTTAATAAGAAATTAGAGGACAAATTAGAGGTGCTTAATCAGAAAATAGAGGACAGTTCTGAGAAGACAATTCAGAAATTCGAGGAAAATTCGCGACAGGTACGAGAGGCACAGGAAAAGACCGAACAATTAGGGCAGGGATGTGCTTCACAGGGCAAAGCACTGAGGGTCGCGCTCGAACAGCACACAAGGGCGACGGATGAACGGATAGGAGAATTAGACGAGAAAACCGCTCAGAGTTTCTTAAACGTGGCAGTACGCTGCGAGTAAAAGTCGGAAAGACTGTTATAAGATATAAACAAATTAGACAGCCCGGCGCAATGAGTAAGTAGGAGCCTCAGAGGAATCAAATAAAGCATGGAGGCCATGGACGTACGTCCCAACGGCGAAGTAGAGGAAGTCAGAGACGAGGTTAGCGCCGCAGCTAGCCGAGTTACCGCTCTGGTGGGGCGCAACGAGAGACTAGCAAAGCAAATACAGGCTCTAAATGTGGATTAGCTATGCACAATAGATAGAGTCAAGACAAAGAATGCCAAAGGAGAGGACAGGTCGAACTCCAGCGAGAGCATCAGGGCCGCGACCAGCGTAACTGTGGTGCGACGCTTAACAAGAAGATTCAATGCTAGAAAAAGAAGGAGAAGGAGAGGAGACATTAACCGCCATTGTCGGCAGTTCCGATGGATTTAGGAAGGCTCACTAATTAAGATATACGCTGATACCAAGCAAGTTTCGGGTTGGATGCAATGGTCATCGAGCTATACATTGGCGTTCGCCGCAGCATGAATGATGTGGATGAATGCGGTACCATAGAACCAATGGAGACCTGCGCTGAAGCAGGGAGGAGGAGCACCTTGGGGATGAGGCCAGAGGCCGCAAGGACCATACCATTAACCTGGAAATAGGTAGGAAGACCAATGGAAACAAGGGCGCCGAGATATTGAGGAGCGCCATAGAGAGACGCAACAGTACCTGCAGGAGATTCATAATCGCCGTAATACGAGTCAAATGACAAATGGGGTGATGCCATGCACCACCGGCAGAACCCAGACATGGAATGTCACGGGGCAGAGGGCCTCGAACTCCAATGGGTACGCCAAGGTCACGTCCAGCATAATATTGGCGTGACGGCCAATGAAAAGCGAGCCCAATAGTAGAGGAGGAGGATAGCCTCAGGGAGCATCCCGACGACGGCCCACAGGAAAGGTTGATCGCGCCGATCGAGTCCTTGTTCACCCGGGATACTGACCAGATAGAAGAGGTAACCAATCAAAAGATCGGATGGAGAAGAAGCCCACTTGATTGATGAAGAAGAAGATGAAGGAGAAGACTCCGGGGACGAGGACATCACCCTGCATCACGACACGGGTGAAGATACGGAGAAACACTGATGAGAGCTGACCACCTTAAATGCAGAAATGGAGGAACATTTAGGACGAGCCCTAAAGGAAAACTACATGCTGAGAGAGGAAGGCGCCCATCTTCGAGAACAGGGAGAGCTATTCCGCCAAATTGAAGAAGAGTCCTAGGAAAACGCAAGGGGTTGACAGTACGGTGCAGCAGAACACGCCAAAGTTTGAAAAATTACACTTCAGGCTTTCGAATAATTTTCCAAATTCAGCAGAAGGAATAATGTACCCATACGTACATTGAACAGATAGTCCATCACTGCACCGGATAAATATAATTTGAATTACTGAGAAGACAATAAATAATTAATTTATAAATTTGGAGGCATCAAGGCCTGAACCAAAGACCCAGGGGAGGTCCATAGACAGCACCCGGAATATCATTTCAGCCTACATATCTTATAATCAGCCAAAATATTCTAGTACATTGCTTAGTGCAGGCCAGTTTCCTAGTCTCAAGAAACGTTGGGCTTCGAATTTCATACAAAGGCCCGGGAGTACAAAGAGCGAGCAGCTGCAGTTCGTGCCCCGTATTACAACTCAGGGATTCCCCTAGCCAAAGCCGTTAAAGAGTAATAAATAAAAGCATCAGTCGGACGGGGAATCAAGGGACCTCATCATTAGGAGGAATTTACGCCGAGACTCCTGATATTAATATCTTCGCTGAGTTTGGTCTACGAAGCGAGATATTAATTAGAAACCATCTTCGAAATCGCTACGCATAGTAGAATGTCATTGGCTGCAGTTCAAATCATCCAACATACAGTATCTACCCCACGCTGAGGATCTACGTTCCTGAGCATCTAGGACGCTTTTGATTCAGGAAGAGAACGGGCGATTGACCCAGGGACGCAAGATGACAGAGCGATCCTCATTTTTTTGTATCTCTGAGTACCCTGTAAGTCTTGCTTCAAGGAGCGGAATAATCGTGGAGAAGTACCCATTGTGTGTATGGGCTCGAACTATAAAACTACCCTTGACCTGCCAGAGGTCAATTACGAGTAAGCCGTTGAGAGGCGAACTTCACGTTACCATTGAATTCGCTTAGAAGATTCTGGAATATTTTCTCTCGTGTATTAGAAGAACGACTTGTTTCCTGCCTAATATAGCCTCATTTTGATTACTGCGATGTGGTATACAAAGATCTGACTGTTACTCTTAAAAACAAACTCCAACATGCACAAAATGTCTGTGTTGTCTACAATTGCAATTTACAGTATTGTGACCATGTCACCCCCCCCCCCCCCTCCCTTACGAGCAACTTAAAAGGTTACGTCTAAATCAACGCCGCGACCTCCATTATTATTATTATTATTATTCATTTAAGCCCACTACGGAGATCTTATGACTAGTTCTTCGATGCTCTTTTCCGTTCCCAATATCTCTTGAGCCCTGCTGATAATTTCTCCTTTCTCTCCTGCGAAAGGGGCTTCCGACATTTAGAGACTCTAGGAGGTGGGGTCCAAGATTCTACCATAGCACAAAATTTAGAACGATCTTCTACATCAAGGTCAGCAATTCCAGCCGAATCCAAGTCCTTTAGTACTTCATTAAGCCATTGGCTTTCAGTCTTGTAGCTTTTAACCAAGGAGAAGATCTTCTTAGTAAGCCTGTTGCTGTTCATTCGTTGTAGGTGCCCATAGAACTTTAGCCTCCTACGTCGCATACTGGTATTGGCAGATTCTAACTGTCGATACAGGTCAGAATTAGATTTCAAACGGTAAGTTCCAACTGGGAGCAATCTCGGGCCATGGATTTTCCTGAGGATACGTCTTTCGGCTTTCTCCAGCTCATCCATGGTGCCTTTTCTGTTCATCAAGAGGGTCTCTGTGGCATACAGAAACTGTGGTCTGACCGCCGTTCTGTAGTGACAGATCTAAGCATTCCTCGAAATGCATTTCTTGTTGTACAAATTGCGGGATAGTTGGTATGCTGCGTTGAGTTTGTTACGCCTTGCTAAGATGGAGGTGCCATCTCTACCATTGGGGTGGACCCATTCACCAAGATAACGAAAGCGATTGACTCTTCCAATCGTTCCATGTATGGTCGTCAAAGGGGTGTTTCCGGAGTGCCGATTCTCAAAGTACTTGGTCTTATCGTAAGATATCTGTAATCCAGATTTCACCGCTATCTCGTGCAGGGCTTGGACAGCTATGCCAGCATCCTTAGAGTTGTTGGCCAAGATTGCAATGTCATCTGCGAAGGCAAGGCACCTGATCTCGATTCTTCGGGTTTCAGCTCCAATGGCAACTGGTTTGATTCCTAGATTCCTCAATGTGCATTGCCAGGTCTTGATGACTTTATCAAGCACCAGATTAAACAGAATGGGCGAGAGACCATCACCCTGTCGTACTCCGGTTTTGATCTTGAAACTCCGAGATAGTTCTCCTCTGAACTTCACCTTAGGGGTTGTATCCATGTGAGTCTGTTTGATGAGGGTGCGTGTGTTATAATCCACACCTCGTTCTTGGAGTATTGAGAACAGTGTCTGGCGGTCAATGGAATCATAAGCTTTTGCGAAGTCGACGATAACCACAGTAATGTTCGTACTCCTTACTTGTTTTAGTTGGAGAATGGTTTTCAGATTGAAGATCTGCTCGGTACAGGATCTTACACGCCGAAATCCTCCTTGATATTCACGAATTGTTTGGTCACATTGACTTTCTACATTGTCCAGTAAAATCCTGGAGAGCTCTTTCTTTGTATGCTATTGACAGCAGAGATATCCCTCGGTAGATGTTTACATTACTGTGATCGCATTTCTTATGTAAAGGGTGTATGACAGCTGATTTCCAGTCATCAGGGATCCTGCCAGTCTCCCAACATTCGATTAAGATCTGGTGTAGGGCCTCTGCGATCGTATTTCCACCTGCTTTCAGGGCTTCTGCAATGATTCCATCTTCCCCGGGTGCCTTGTAGTTCTTAAGATGGTTGATGGCATTGGCAACTTGCTGCAAAGTTGGTGGGTTAGATGCCAGGTGTATCTCTGGAGGATCTTCAACAGACAATCTGTCCGTGGGCTCTTCGCAATTAAGCAATTGTTCAAAGTAGTTTGCCAAAAGTTCCACGTTCTCGCGGTTGCTGGTGACCAGCTCTCCGGCTGTATCCTTGAAGTGAAGGCATTGTGGTCTATACCCAGAGAGTTCCTCTTTGAAGACCTGATAAAAGTTTCTGGTGTTACACATTTTAAATTCTTCATCCAACTTTTCCAGTCCTGACCTATTGTAAGATCTCTTCACACGCCTTATGGTCTTGCTCGACAGTTTCCGCACCACTGTGAAATTCTCCCTAATCTTCTTGTCGTTTTGTCGAGTTCCACTTCATCCAAGCAGCAGCACGCTCATCAACTGCAAGGTCACATTCAGAATTCCACCATCTATGGCGTCGCTTCCTTCGAGGTTGTCCGAGGTTATTGGTCGATTCGCATATAGTGGACCTCAGGTGGTCCCAGTCTTTCATTTCATTTTGCATGATGTCAGATTTAAAGCGTTCTCTATTCTCCATAAGAAATCGAGGATCAATCCGTGGTGGAATTATGGTAGGAGGTATCTTTCGTTTAGGTAATAATCTGGTCTTAATTTATATGAAGAAATGGTCAGAATCAACATTGCAACCTTTTCGAACGCTGACATTCATGATCTCTTTCCTACTCTTTACACTGATTGCAACGTGATCGATTTGAAATGATCCCATAGCAGTGTTCGGTGACTGCCAGGTGGTCTGGTATCTTGCCTTTCTAGGAAAAACTGTGGACATGATCTTTAATTGGTACAACCTACACAGTTCAATTAAGCGTTTGCGGTTGGTATTGGTTCGTCTATGTGCTGTATATGGCCCCAGTATGTCTTGGTACTGTCGTTCATTGCCCAGTTGAGCATTGAAGTCACCTACCAGGAACTTGACGTGGTGATCGGGGATCTTACTGATCTCTTCTTCTAGCAACTGTCAGAAACTTTGGACCATTTCAGGGTTCTTCTTGTTGTCATCATTAACTGGAGCGTGTGCATTTACAATAGAGTATCCCTTGTTGCCGCATCTGAGAGATAATACGGCGATACGTTCGCTAGCTGATGTGAATCCGATGACAGAATCCATCACATCACGTCTTAATAAAAAGGCTGTTCCAAAAACGCTAGAGCCTTGTTTATTCTTAGACGCCGGCTTCCCCTTAATTACTCTATGACCTTCTGACTCAAAAGCCACATCATCAGTAAATCTGGTTTCTTGGATTGCTGCTATTGAAATTTTGCGTTTATTCAGGATATCGGTCAATTGCTTGAGTTTTCCGGTCTTACAAAGAGTTTGAATATTGACAGTTCCAACGTGTGTGATAGTTTTGGGTCTCAATCGGTTGACAGTATTGGGGAACTCCGACTTTCCCCGCACTATGAGGTCAGGCTCCCCAGAGTCCGAAGGCCTGAATGCGCCACCATTGGTGACGGGAGATTTGATACTCCCTGGGATAGTGACATCTGCGTCGTTGTTTATGATCGTATGTGAACTAGTAAAGAGATTTACTAGGGGTGAAGACTGACCTCTATTTCTTATACCTTCTTCAACAAATACTCTCAACTTCCACTCCAGCTTACCTGCATTCTCAGCGTCATCCCCTCTCATACTAGCATAGTCTTGGAACACGGTCATAAAACGACATTTTCATGCTGGTACCCACACACCGCACAGTACACTATACACCCCCAGGGGCTCACAACTTTCGGTACATGGGTTGGCGACCACGCGACCCCAGCTGAGTCTGGCATTGCTCCCATTTACTTGTACCGGGCTCCTCTCCGTCTTCTTTCCTCTCGTCGTCCCTTGGTCAACTCTTGTTCTTTTCCAACCCCGAGGGTATTAGGGTATCCGAGGCATAGGGAGTCACTTTCCCCCCTTAATTGACCCTTGTCTCATATTTCCTGATCCCTACTTCTTCGACGGGTCAGATCTCTTGTTTTCTTTTCATTATATTTCCTTTCCTCTTTGAGATTCCCATCCAAATGAGTAGTTGGATTCTACCATACATTTTGTAAGCATTTTCAATTTCAATTGCATTTCGTAAGCATTTGGAATTTCAATTGCGCTTTGTGAGTATTTTGGATCTGAAATGGGAGTTTTTCAATCTAAATTGCATTGTGTATTTTCAATTTCCATCGCATTTTGTATTTTGAACCTCAGTTGCATTTTTTACGTATTACAATCACATTTGCATTTTGTAAGTATTTAGGATTTCAATTGCATTTTGTAAGTATTTCGACTCTACATTACGTATTTTGAACCTAAACTACATTTTGTGCGTATTGTGCAATCTATTCCTTTTGTATTTTCCTTCTAAATTCCCTTTTGTAAGTATTATCACTCTCCATTTTGTGAGTCGCTCCAATCTGAGTTACATTTTGTAAGTATTTCCAGTCTCACATAATTTTTGTTCTGGTTTCCATTTCATTGCCATGTTTGCTATCACCCAGACCATTAGGGGTCGATAACATAGATGTTAGGCCCATTAAAACAACAATTATCGTCATCATCATCATCATCAGTGCGCTATACCAACTCCTTCTTTGTTGCTACTGCACGACCGTGGAACAATCCGCTTCGCTCTGTCAGAGGATCAACTCCGTCCAGCTTCAAGCAGCGTTGCCAGCAGTACATAATTACTAAGTAAATGAAAGTTGAACTCAACACTTAAGCTTATTTTCTTATGTTATATAACATATATTCAATCTTTCCAATTCTCACTTTCTTATTTACTCCCCATTTAGACATATAAATAACCTTCTTCAGTATTGACTAATCATCAACATCATTATCATCATCATCATCATCATCATCATCATCATCATCATCATCATCATCATCACCATCATTAGTCTACATTTTATCAGTATTTCCTTAACTTACTCTAATTTTAAAATTACTTGTAAGTTATCTTGCTTATTCATCCTAGCAATACGACAATTTACAGCCTATACAAAGCTAATCTGTTTTCATATATATAGGTATTTTATATTGTATCAACATTGTATTATTGTTAGATTTAAGTATTATTCGTATTGTGTATTATGTATCAATTATATAATCTGGTTAGAAGGAAGAGAGGGCCAATGGCCCTAATCTTGCATGACAAAATAAATCTATCTAGCTATGCTTGTGATCGGCTAGAACCCAGCATGGGGCAGGTCAATCTGCTGACCAATGTCCGCCATGTAGGGGTTTTAGCTAAATACTCAGCCCCATACTACGGGGATGGTCCTAATGGGTTTGACAGGTTACTATAAATTAAAATCAGAAAGTTATTAACCCTTTTTTCTTTTCTTTTTCTGTTAGTGACCAGTTTGGGTCAAGTAATTAAATGTTTGCTTTTCTTGTGCCGTGGCACGCACGTTGGATAATTATGTTTTAATTCTGTGGGTGCATGTTGAATGAAAAATGAAAATCCACAGCCTGCTTCCAGTCTCCGACCGGGTCAGGAATGGAATGAATGAAGCCCCCATCTAGCGGTGAGGATATGAAGTGTGCCGGCTGCCGAAGCCTGTCGCACTCCTCTGGGGCAATGATTAAATGAATGACAGATGAATTGAAATGATAGTGGAGAGTGTTGCTGGAATGAAATTGTGACAGGGAAAACCGGAGTACCAGGAGAAAAATCTGTCTGCCTCCGTTTTTTTCAGCACAGATCTCACATGGGGTGTCAGGGATTTGAACCACGAACCCAGCGGTGAGAGGCCGGCGTGCTGCCGCCTAAGCCACGGAGGCTCAGGGTACATGTTGTATGAACCACCATTTTTTCCCCTTTGTTTAATCTGTGTTAAGTTCCTGAGAATATTTTTTTGGTTTTTGAAGTCATCATCCACATTAGAATGCATGGGTCTTGGTTTAGAGAGGCCGGTTTTTGAGGATGGCCGACAGTTAAGTATTATCGAGAAGTTAGTTTTTTTGTGTGTGACTGGCTAAGTGAGTAAAATTAGGGAATTATAAAACAGGTTGAGGGAAGCGTATTATATTATTTTATTTTTATTTTACAAGTAAGCGGAGGGCGGATAATTGAATCCTGCAAATATATTTTCATTCAGCCACTGATTTTTGAACAGGGTTGATATTTGAGCATTGCCTGAAGCCGGATGCGACAGTGAATGCATGTTTTGTCACCATGTAATTCTTTTCCCGTCAGGGGAGTAATTTGTGCAGAAGTTGCGGGTCTCGTGATGAATAATTGTGTATCGTCCAAGGAAAGAGGTGGTTTGTTTCAGTATTGTGTGCATGGCGATTTGTCTTGACTGCCACCTATGCTTTTCAGAGTTTCCGACGAAGGATTGGGTGCGAGTCTCGGCCGATGTTGGAGCCGTCATTGGTTTTTTTTTCTTCAGCGGTAACTGCTTTCGGGTTTACGCAAACATGCAGACAGATTGAACGAGAAGACGAAAGAGACTCCGCTTGCCTTACTAAGCTGACCTTTTTCGTCGTATCTCTGGCTAGGGATGCATGTTCTTTTTTTAAATGTTTTATTTAAGGCTAGTTACTGATTTCAAGCGACGTCTTTTGCTTTTCAAAGCCGGGTAGTTTGTCTCTGCGCGCCTGAAAGGTTTGCTTATGAGGGGTAGTTTATGATCGTCTAGCCTTGGCCGTCAACAACTGCCCCCATCTCGGCTCCGGCGAGGTAATAAGTGATCAGTTTAGCATGCACGTGCTTCCAAATGAGTGAATAAAATGTAATATTTTTGCCCGCTGGTTATTAATTTATAGGTTTTTGTGTGCATTTGGTTGTGTTTTGTCTGTTTTGGATTCATGTCAAGAGCGCCAGTGTGGCCGGTACGAGTGGTCGCAAGCTTTTTGGATCAGAACCCTATCCTCCGTTGCCGAGCGATTCAAGGTTTTTTTTAGTAATGCCGCGAATTTTCTTTGTGAAGTGTCAAATCCAAATACATTACGCTCACATTACCGGGTATATTGTTTTATCCCTTGGTTGGGGGTTGGGAAAAACACGGTAGTGTTAGTGTGCTAATTTTGAAGGTGCTTCCGGATGAGAGTAGCTTCCCGTGGTTGGGAGAGACTACTAGTGTAGTGTGTTGGTGTGACTGCTTAATCTATTGGGGGCGTCCCTGCAGGATGCAATTATCTGTCAGCGGATGAATGTCTAAGTGCAGGCTGCTAAACTAGCCTGCCAGCTGACTGGAATGAGCAATCCAATGAATGTGCCGAGTCAGTGACTCGTCGCTCTGCTGTCGAGTCGCGTGCTTGAGTACAATGAAAACTGATGATGTAATTACTGGCCTCTACGGTCAGGGGCAATTATGACGAAGGTCAGGTGGGGTATGAGGATGTGAATTGGAGTGTAATTAGTAACAAGCGTGTAGTTTACTGACCATGTATTTATTGGCCAGTAGATGTGATGTGATGTCCCTCTTGGGGAGTTTGAACAAATATAAATGTGGTACAATTTGTAAAGTGTTAGGGTAGGTGTTTACAAGAATAAAGGACTCTGAGCACAAACTAGATCTCACCTGGTGAAGAGCTGGAACGGACGTCGGGCAGGGCCGCTGGCGAAGAAGAGAGTAGAACAGATAATCCCTCCTGTCCAGGTTCCACTCTTATACGTTTCGGCGCTGCTTGGTCAGCATTGCATCAGTGTAGCTGCCCCATATAGTTGTTAGTGTAAATGTTTATGTGAGTTTTGCAAGCTGTTGGCTAACCTCCTAGGCTTAGGTGGTCGCCGCTTGCTGTGTAGAGATATGTTCTGGAATTATAGTACTTCCAGTTGGGGTGGTTTTGGTAAAAGATGGTGGGGTGGTTCTCAGGGGGTACTGCCCCCCGGGCTGTACAAGTCCCCTTCGTCGTTTAGTTCTCGTCCTCGCGAACGGGAAGTAGAGTAGGCGTGTCGTTGTGATGATCTTTCGTCGTTTTCTGTTTGTCCCTCTTCTTCTTTTTTTCTTCAGTGTCGGTGTCGTGTTGTCCTGGTGGTGATGTGAGTTTAGCGTGTGCTCAGAGGGGGTGGGTTTTGGGTATACATAGTGAATTGTTTATCTAAAATTAATCACTATAAAGGTTGACATTGGAAATAATAAAAATGTAAAATACAAAAAAATACATATTCTTGAAGTTATATGCATGTTGGTATTATGCAGGAAGGAAAAAAAACCATGGTTGGACGGGTGGTTGTGCCGTCCGACGCTGTGTGGAAAAAAAATTGCTCCCTGCAAGGTATTGTATAAAAGACGGAAGAAAATAGAAAAACAGTTGCCCCAGGGTATACGTTAAAGGTATATCAGAATGATTTATTGTTGGGATGAAACGGGACACCTTTACAAATTTTGTCGTTAGTAGGATAGAAAGGAAAGAGACAAGTGTGTAGGAACGTGTTTGGTGTTAGAATGTTGCAGAGCTTTATGTGTATTCTTCATTCATATTTCTTGTGCTTTGACGGTTTTATAATTACTTACAATTTTCGATTACAATTCTCACATGATACGCTTAATTATAGTACTATTACTACTAAATCTTTTCTACTCATGATTACCTTTCTCCTTTCTCCTATGCATATGGCCATAGCGCTTTTCTTTCTTGGCCACCTTGTGTCATTGATCTGTGGCTTTAGACCTGACTCTGTGGTTTAGTGGTTAAACTGCTCACCCGCTGTTGTGAATTTTCCTCCGTGGGTGGAAGAATTCCCCTTGATGGCTAGGATAGACGTCCACTAAGCTACGTCTTTCCTGGCTATCGCATCCGCTCCTTATTCAAGCGTCTGTCGTGTGTTGCGTCAGTTCCGCTCGGTGCCCCACGGTCACCTCGCGTAACTGACTGTGGCGCCGTCGCCTTAAGGGCGCGTCCAAAATCGCTGCAGTGTGTACGTGTTTAAGCTAGAGAAAGTGTATTACATATGTGTGTGTGTGTGTGAAAGATATATTTACAAAAGACATGTGTATGGTGCTGATGATCTGAAAAATACATACATTTTGGCTATATCTCGTACACATACTTATGTCTACTGTGCACCTTTTAAGTCTAGCTTAACCTAATGTGACTGCAGCCTTATTGTTATACTTATGAATATACTCCTGTCTTCCTGTGTATTTGTAATGTCTCATCCGTGTATACAAGTGTATGATTGTATTTGTGTGTCGTGACGTCACCTTTACCTGATAATGATTCTGCTGTCCGCGTTCCCATGATGCTGCAGGGGTGGAGCTCTTTGCTAAAAGAAAATGCATGCAAATTAAGTACATGTGGCCGATACATTATGTGCACATATCGCGCAGCGCTGTTCTAAGGGTCGGCTTGGATAATGCCACCGCCCTTGAGACCTCTTCGGACGTCTCGTGTATTATCGGGGTCGGTCAGCTCCAGTGGCTGTACCGTGTACCTCGCTGATGGGTCAGACGGCTTTAGTGCCTCCGCCCCGTTGTGTGTACTTATTGCTATTTTATTGATTTGTCGGACTTATCCTGGCAACGTCTAGCCGCCAGGTGCCGAACGCTCTGTGACGCGTTCGCGTCGCATGCGCGTGTCTCTGCACTGTGTTGTCGGTCTTACCCTGGTAACGAATTTAGTTGCCAGGTGCCGAACGCTCGATGTCGCGTTCGCATCGCATATTCTTATTTATCTTAATGTATTGTCGGTCTTACCCTGGTAACGTCTAGTTGCCAGATGCCGAACGCTCAATCTTAGTTAAAAAGTATTTAACCTAAGCTATATTAATTAATACTAAAAAAATATATATTTTGTATTTACAAGCCGAAATGGTCCTTAGTCTAGTGCCGAAATGTGCTGTAGCTGCTGTTTTACAACAGCGCTTATTAAATTTGCTTAAGTCTAAGTTGCCTTTTAAAGGGAACTGTATCTTATATACTAGAATTTTGATCGGAGGCTCGTCCCGGTCGGTTTCCCTTCCGGGGGGCCCTTGTGACCTACTGCCGGGACCGGAACCCAGCAGTGGCCCGTAGACCCCTCCCTTAATACTAATTGTCGACGTCCCCCTCTTAGAAATTAATATAGGCCTGCGCGAGGGCGTTGCGAAGGAGCAGACGCCTCGCGTGGATATCCTTTCCGCTGATCTTATACCTGCCTGTGTTGGCATTATTTGCCATTTGTCATTCATTTGTATTTAGTGCTGGGTTGCCCACAGAATCCCTCTTGGCAGCCCGTTGCATACCTATTTAATATCTCTGGCCGCCCGGTGCGTTACCATTTAAGCTCTGGAGACTCGGTGTCATCCATTTATGTGGGCACGGGCCCGAATGATCGCATTCATTCCATATGCATTATTTATTATCCATTTGTTATTATGTATTAAATCGTCTTCACCTTGTCTTCCGGGTCAAGGACTTGGCGGATCTAGGATTGGTCCCGCTGAATCCTGAGACCCTGCTTCACTTCCGCGAGTGGAAGACTAACTCCCCACCATAGGAGCTCTACTTAGGTTATGTGCTAACTACAGTCTAGTCCTAATGTGGTCGTCTCTAGGTTCGTCTCCTGAGTCTAGTGTGGAGCTGGCTAATTATCCTACTAGCCGTCAAAAGTCTCCCCTGTAGGTCTGGCTTCGATGACCGTGGCGCATAGTGGGTGTAACTTTCTCCGACGAGGGGGCGGGCTAAGCACCCCCTAGGTCTCGACGTTTGCCCGCGCCAAGTCATCGATGCTTCAACCCTTCGTCTGTCAGTCATTTAACTGGGTCAGGCCTCATCATCGCCTTCTCCAGCTCTGTTCTTGTGTGGCGCCTCTGCTCCCTCCGTTTACATCTCATCACCATCTAGTGTGATGTCAGATTCCTTTTTTTAAATAAGTGTGATATGTAAATAAGTTTGTGTGTACCATGTAACTATGTAAAATTTTTAGTGTTCTGGGGTTGTAGGATCTTCTAAATGCAGTGTCTACTTTAGGCCCGACGGTGCCATGTCGGATTTCCAGCGGTAACGCCTTGGTAATTTCCTGGAGGTGTTAGTGGGTTTGTAGGGCGTTGGGTCCCTTGTTATTAGGATCCGGGGGTGTTATTTGCTGAATGGGCTTAAAGCGTGGTAGGAGGGGGTCGTGCGTCGTTGCTCTCCATGGCAATGGTGGCCGGGAGCCGATGATGCTGCTAGGAGGTATTTACAGTGAGTGGATGGGGTAGGTTTTTCCCAGGTGTGCAAAATTTTAAAAATGCCATGCAGGTGTAATAATAATACAATCCCTGGTATGTGGATAGGATATTCCATTCATGGGGATGGATATGAGGCGTGTCCGCTCTCACTTGAGGATAAAGCATGTGTCAAGGTCCCTTGCATGCGGGATTAGTTAAAAAAATAATTGTTAATATAAATGTGGCCTCATCTCTCTACATAGAGATGTGCATTACGCTTGATATTGTTTCCGACTCACCTCTAATACTCAGGTGTAGGCGTTTGGGGCCAAGGTGTAGCATACCTTAATTTGTTAGACGCATGAAGTCTATCAACCCCGATGTATATTTTGAAATGTAGTCTAGCTGTTTTTATGTGTCTGTATGTTTGTGTTGGATAGTGTTATAGGTGACAGGGTATGTAGGGAGAAGGGTGCTGGAATGGTAGCCCGTAGTTGGCACCATAGCCATCCTGATGGCACTATCCATCTCTGCTCCTGTCGTGGTGTGTCATCCTCTATTAGTCACGATGTGTTCACTACCTTTCCTTGGGATGTACGCTGGCTAAGTTGAGATGCCATAAAGCATCTACCAGTCTGTGGAGTGGCTGTGGGTCTGTGATACCCACGTTGTGTAAAAATGCCCTCGGGCTGCCCTTTGGGTTGTTTAAGTGCGGTGACGCTGTGACGTCACAGCCTAACCTGGTCTCCTGTTCATAACGTTCATAACGTTGGGGTAGCATTTGATTGTAAGTGGGAATTGTCATAGCCTGATCGCCTGTAATGATTTAAAGAAAACAGAAAATAAATTATTAGGGGGGGTTGTTCCCTTATGGACGCTGTCTGTATCCGATCCTGAGTGTTGGGCGCGTGTAGGAAGGAGGTGCCCGTGGCTGTAATAAGTGCGGCTGTGTGCGTGAGGTCGCGTATCGCTGACGTTCGCCGGCGCGTGGGACGTTATCGGAGAAGGCTTATCTCGTGTCGCGTGGCTAATTGTCAGGTGTCGCTTATTGCGTGTTAACACCCTTGTAGACATGTTCCTGTATTCCTGAGATGAATCCGGCCCATAGTATTGGTGCATTACTGGGTGCAAGGCCTATTGTAATAGCGCTGAATCCTGTGTCAACATCCGTGTCACTGTATGTTATTATTCTTATTGTTTTTTGTGCCGGTGTCATCATGTCTGCGTGTCATTGTCACGTCTGGCTAATGTGAGAATGTCTACCGGCAACAATGTTGCAACGCGCTGGAATTCGCTTATTCGCAACTCAGTGTTTTGTTGTATTTTGTTTTTGCGTCCTTGTATACAGAAAGTCTCTAATGTTATGTATGGCGGCTGACGGAACGTGACTTCCGCCACTGTCCGTATGTTGACATGTGTTTTGCATTATAGGAGGGCCAATGTGTTAACCTGTCATACTTTCGCTCCCAAGCTTGTGTGGACTTTGCTTCCGCAATACTTCTGCTTTGTGTAATTATCTATGATTTGTGTCTAGCAAGTCTATTGCCTATGTTCGGGGTAATCCAAATTTGCCTTGATTTTTGGCCGTAGAGATGTGGTGTTACCTGTTTTGTGTGGGCGTTTGTTTGTGAGAGTGGCATCCCCCGTTTTCAGGTGTCGGGCGCTATGGTTCAAAGAAAAGTGTCCCGTGGTCTTCGTAGAGGTCTGGCGTTCCCAGTACGTCCCCTATTGGTAGTCCCGGGGTCGCTAATGCCCTAAGTAGGCTGTTGTAGCGAGTACCTTAGAACGAACCTCGCCCATGTATCTATGTTAAAGAACCTTCCTGTGTTCATGATTGTGTGGCCCAATCGTTTATGCGCTTGCATATGGCATTCGTGCAATGCATCTGCCACCTCTAGTGTATGTTTAAAGCGTGTACCCAGTAATAATATGTCATTCATATGATTATAATTCAAACATTCTTATGCCTATCTTCGCTTTTGGCTATACTCTATGGGGCACAGTGTCGGTATGGGACCCTATGTTTTTTCTGTATGGGATTGTGTATGCATGCTGTTTGTGCGATGCTTGCCGTGTAATTGTCTGTCCCCGTGTCCATATTCCTGGTTTAATTTGGACGTACTTGCGGATTGCCTTAATTTTGGCCAATTTCCGTCTAGGTGGGAGTGAATTTTTCGCCTGTGAATGGGTCTATCTGGTGTCTAGTCGCGCCGACTGAGTTTTCTGACTTGTCATATCGAAAAACCTGTGTGTTGTATGTAATTGATCTTTCGTCGGTCGCCAATTTTTGTTTTCCACGGCGTCCGATTTTATTGGGTATTCGGACCCGTGATCCCGTGTAGCGCTCCGTGTTTTATGTCTGCGTTGTCTGTTGGGATTTTGTGCGTCCCTAGTGTGGCCTCTAATCGTGTTGTCGCGCCAAAAATGCCATTGGCTAGCTTCCTTTTTGGCACGTTTGTATCGTGTTTCTGTGCGTGCGCATATGCCTTAGCCTAATGCTTAGGTTAATGCCTCGGGACCACATTTTCTTGTGTTTTATGTACCATGGCGTGTATTGTATGTTTGAGATACGCGTGCGAAAATGTACGTTAGTGTGAGTGTTTTGTGTAATTCGGAACGACCCTCGTACCTTAATTTCGGGAGTTATCCGGCTTTGAAAATGGTGTGAATGATTGTGTATGTTACAGCTGGAGTGAAAGCACTCCTAGCTTGTCTGATATCTGCGAAAGCCGGCTGTTCCATTACGTCTTATCGCTGACTGGCTATAGTGTCAAGTTTCAATGGCGTGGGCAGTATCTGCTGTAGTCTAGCGGTCTGCTTATTGCATGTGTTAAGCACGTATGCGTGGGTTTGCTGACACGCTTTACTATTGTCTGCATCACAATGTGCCTTTGGCTTCTCGCCATGTAAAAGACCCTACCTCTGTTCATATATTGTGTGTCCCCAAATTTTGTGTTATTGTAGGTCTGATGCGAATATATTCCTGTTAGCGTGACTGTCCCTTATCGCTGTATCCTTCAATTGGATGGCTACCCGACCTTGCGCTCCTAGTATTCAGAAGGTCGCGGGTTTGAGACCGTCTTTGTTCAGGATCTGTTGGCGTCTGGTCCCGTCCCTGCCCTTCCGTGGAGCTTCTTTCCCCGGTAAAGATGTATGGTAGAGGGTGTATATTGTTGTTGTTGTTACTGGCTTAATGTCCTTGTCCCTGTGAGCGTCAGTGTTGATGCCCTTCGTTACATTTGTGCTGAAGAAGCATGGAGCTGGCCGCTCATTGTACTTGGCACGCTTGGCTTCTCGGCTTATTTCCTGGCTCGAGTTCTTTATCTCGGTCAGCGAAATGTGCCCATTCAGTACACTGCCTGCTCTCTTCACTGCCCGCGCTGTGAAAATACAGGGATTCTGGCGAGCGTTTAATGTTTTCACAGTTCACAGTTTCTGTGTAGGTGTGTTGTTCCTTTCTTCCTCCTGATAGGGTGTGTCTGCAAATCTAACCCTTCGTTTGCACTTGTGACCTCGTTTTTTGTTCCAGGCGGTCGCGAGTTCGATTCTTGTTGCTGGCTCCCCTATGCCAAGTGAGCTCGCGTCCTGCGCCTGTGTGGGGTCACTTCCCGCCCCGTGTTGTGGTGTAGGGGGTATGGTTTCCCGTCTGGAGGGTGTGGATTTGCCTTCGTTTTGTTCGCGCGTGATTGTGAGGGGCGTATAGTGTCCAGCCCTAGGGTTCCCCGTAAATAGTATGTGCAGGGCCCTGTCAAATCCCGTGGTTGTGAATAGTGGCGGCGAGTGTACGTCAGTGTATACGTGTATGTTCATCTCAAGTACCTTGCCGAGAGCGGTCACTTCTACGGCGCTGGCATAGGTACCATCCCTACCCATGTATCTTTGGTAGTCTGCTCCGGTCTGGAATGGGTTTTCCTGTTCGTCCGACACGAAATCCCGGTACTCGTTCCAGTTGGCCAGGATATGTTGGACCGTTTTCCGTCTGTAGTCCCTGTGGTGATCCTCGGTATGACGGACTAAAAAGCTAATGGCTCTGAACAGACAGTTGCCGTCCCCTTGTACGGGGTGTGTTTGGAAACGGTCCGGAGGTGGATCGTCAGCCTTGGCTTTAGTTGGCTGCTTCTTCACCCTGCTCTTGCGAGTCTGTTTAGGCGAGGGGCCTCTCTGGTTTTGTGTTATGGGAGGAACCTTCACCGCTTTTTTAGCTAGCCGAACCTCCCCGTCTAAGCGTTTTTTTGGAAACGTGGGCGTGCGTCTCCCCGTGCTGTATGTTTGTCCCCCCTCGGGGTGGCTGCGCCAACTCTCCGCTTGCGGTGGGTAACTGGGTGTGGGAAGTATTGCCCCCCTGTCTGCCCGGCGGGGTGCATCGTCCCTAAACTCCCTCGGGTGTTCGTCGGGGAGTGGATAGTGTTCTGGTCCCTTTGTGTACGTGTCCCTGGTCTCCCGTCCTTTCTGTGGGATTGTTGTTTTGCGGTTATTGACCGGTGGTCTGTTTTCTTGTTTCCGCCAGGGAGGGGTGTACGTCTGCTGCTGCGTGGGCGGGTTTTCCCGGCGATTCCCCTTTTCCCTGTACCGCGAGGGTGCATATCCCTTTCTGCCTGGGGGTGGGTTCTCCCGGTACTCCCCGTTTCCCCTGTATTGTGGGGATGCATAATCTTGCCTGATTGGGTGTGGGTTTCCCCGATAGTCCACATTTCCCCTATGTTGTGGGGATGCATAGCCTTGCCTGCCTGGGGGCGGGTTTTCCTGATAGTCCCCATTTCCCCTATACTGTGGGGATGCATAGCCTTGCCTGCCTGGGGGCGGGTTTTCCCGATAGTCCCCATTTCCCCTATATTGTGGGGCAGCATAGTCCTCTCTGCTCGGTGGTGGGCAGCTTCGCCGGGGGATGCTGTAGTCGTACTCTGAAGGGTAGTACTCCGGTGTGTATGGGGATGATGGTCGCCGTGAGGGGTATGTTGGCTCTACGTTTGAGTATGAGACCGGTGAATACAGCGGAGGGTAATGTGGCCTGTCCTCCGTATATGGTGTTGTCGGCCGCTGTGGAGGGTAGTGTGTTGTCTCCCGCTCGTAGTGTCTCCTTTCCGTGTACCCCCTTTCCCTTTCGGGATAGTACAGTTCTTCCGTGTCAGTGTGTTCACCCCTAAGCGGTCTCCCGCGTGCTTGGATGGCAGCTATCCTTAGTTTCTCCATCCTGTCCACTAACTCATCCATCTTCTGACTGGTGTCGTCTTTTGTGGATGAAAATGCAGATTCACGCCTTTCTCCGTAGCCTTTTCCTTGATCTTTCTCCCTGCCTCTATTGTTTTGATATTGTTGAGCATGTGTTGGACCGTGGGGTTATTCATTATACATAACTTGTCCACGATGGATGGTCTAAGGCCCTGCATTAGCAACTTAACTTTTTGCTTATGCGTCATAGCTGCGTTGTATTTGTCGCACATGAGCAGTTTTGCGTTTACATATGTCTGTGCGCTCTCTGTAGGTCCCTGTGACCTCTGTCTGATTTGGTCATACAGGTCCACATCATCTGGTGTGAGCTGGAATTCACTTTTCATCAACAAAGTGATTTCCTCCCATGTGGCATCTTCCAGATTGTCCTCATGGAGCTCGTACCATGTCATGGCCGCCTTCGTTAGGTATGCAGGGAGGAGCTGTTTCCTGACTTCGTCGCTCCAGCCATTGATCCGAGCCGTTCTATTGAAGGCCTTGAGGTATTCCTCGGGATCCTGGCCCTCCCTCGTGAACTTTGTTGGGTGTATCATTTGATATTCCGTGTGCCTGTTCATTTCCTGCTCCTTTATCTCTCGTTGGCCGTGTAAGGATTGTAGTCCGCTTACGCTGTCCGCACTTCGATCGTGTGACGAGGTGTTTGGGATTGTGTTGTCTTGAGGGGAATTATACTCACTTCCCGTGTATGACACGTGTGTTACGTTGCCAGGTGGCTCGTCACCTGATATATCGTCACTGATCGATGGTGAAATGTCGTACTGTGTGGACTTCACTACTTCCACTGTCCTGTCTAGGTCCTGCATTACTGTCTCCAAAATAGTGTGTATATCTAGGACTGCCTCTGTCGTGTGATTGTCTGCCTTAACAGCGCTTGTATCCAATAACTGTGTGATGCGCCTGAGCAGATTATCAGTCTTTTGCTCTGTGATTTGCAGTTGCTGTAACAATAGGGGGTGGAGTGTTGGCAAGCCATCTGCTTCACTAGCGCTGGATATTGGTGATTCTTGTCCGTGCGCACTGGTCTGGGCCTGGGATCGTGTAAAATGTGTGACTTGTGCAGCCGCTGCAGGGTGTTGAGCGCGGATTTCTAATGCCTTTAATTCGAGTTCCTGAAGGAGTTGTATCGCAGTGTGTTCAGTAATCAAGTCGCTGTTCTTAAATTTTAACTTCGGCAGGTGTGGAGTAGTGCTAGCTGACAAATGGTGCGCAAAGTCTCTTAGTGTGGTTCTAAACGTGGTCATTAAATTTCCACCGCTCTTGCACTATGAGGAGGTTGGGGGTGGGGGTGATAATACAAATCCCCGTGTAATAAAGGGGGGAGAGAAAAAGAAAAAGTGTGGAGCGTATTCTGGGAGAGAGAGAAAAAAATTCAACTTTTGCTTGGCTGTTTGCGGTACGGATCGCTCTACCACGGGGACTCGTTGTTTGAGTCCCTTACCCTTATTTTGCGTGGTAGTCGCGCCTCCATCAAATATGTTTTATCCCTTGGTTGGGGGTTGGGAAAACACGGTAGTGTTAGTGTGCTAATTTTGAAGGTGCTTCCGGATGAGAGTAGCTTCCCGTGGTTGGGAGAGACTACTAGTGTAGTGTGTTGGTGTGACTGCTTAATCTATTGGGGGCGTCCCTGCAGGATGCAATTATCTGTCAGCGGATGAATGTCTAAGTGCAGGCTGCTAAACTAGCCTGCCAGCTGAGTGGAATGAGCAATCCAAAAATTGTGCCGAGTCAGTGACTCGACGCTCTGCTGTCGAGTCGCGTGCTTGAGTACAATGAAACCTGATGATGTAATTACTGGCCTCTACGGTCAGGGGCAATTATGACGAAGGTCAGGTGGGGTATGAGAATGTGAAGTGGAGTGTAATTAGTAACAAGCGTGTAGTTTACTGACCATGTATTTATTGGCCAGTAGATGTGATGTGATGTCCCTCTTGGGGAGTTTGAACAAATATAAATGTGGTACAATTTGTAAAGTGTTAGGGTAGGTGTTTACAAGAATAAAGGACTCTGAGCACAAACTAGATCTCACCTGGTGAAGAGCTGGAACGGACGTCGGGCAGGGCCGCTGGCGAAGAAGAGAGTAGAACAGATAATCCCTCTTGTCCAGGTTCCACTCTTATACGTTTCGGCGCTGCTTGGTCAGCATTGCATCAGTGTAGCTGCCCTAGATAGTTGTTAGTGTAAATGTTTATGTGAGTTTTGCAAGCTGTTGGCTAACCTCCTAGGCTTGGGTGGTCGCCGCTTGCTGTGTAGAGATATGTTCTGGAATTATAGTGTTTCCAGTTGGGGTGGTTTTGGTAAAAGATGGCGTTCTCAGGGGGTACTGCCCCCCGGGCTGTACAATATCGAGCTGAAAAACGTTTGGTTTATCCACCTGGGGGTGTACCGTATTTATGTCTGAATTATGTCCGATAATGCGCACGGATCAGATGACAACCAGATAAGACCAAATGTTTAAGATAATGCTTATGTATCATGTTATTAATTTTTATGCAATGAATCTTGTCCACTTTTGTAATGGTTTGTTTTGTGTATTATATTTTTATATGGTTGTCCTTATGAGATTAGTTAATCTTTTGAGAGGTATCCATTGTTCAGGGTCTCTGTTCCGAGGTTATCTGTTGAGCTCAAATAAGCCAAGTGAGGAATTTATTGTTATTATTATTATTATTATTATTATTATTATTATTATTTATCAAACATGCATAAGAGTTATTAATTTAAATTTAATATTCCCGAGCTCATTTGAAGTTGAGGATGGTTTATTTTTTTTCCTGCGAGAATTATATTTATTTTAAATATTGTTTTCTTTAAGAATCCAGGAAGTGGTAGTTGTTGTTGGTTTATTTGTGAGATCTGCGGATCGGGTCACAGCTGATGGACCTTACAGACTTTCTTACGGACTTCTAGTTTTAGAATAGCTGTTTTCCAGTTTGGGTTTTTGTTTTTATTAATTTTCTGGAGGGTTTATCTAGGCTTAATTTATGTGTTATTAACGTGTTTATTAATATTATTATTATTAAATTTTCATTTTCCTTCTTGGATATTTTCCTTTACTTTTATTATAACTATCGCTATTATTATTAGTTCTTGGGTTTAATTTTCTTGTGGTTATATTAGATATGTGTATAAATAGTATGTCTTTAATTGTGTAAATTGGTAATTTTTAGTAAAGGGTGTGTGTGCTTACTCATAGAATAGTAACTCCTGTATTTTCCCCTAGGCCTATAAGTAGGTCTAGATCATTATTTGACACCACAAACAATGCTTTAACACGGAAACGAAAGCAAATAACACCATAGTCTATGTTTACAGGACATGTTTTTCTTTTTGTCAGGACCTCGATCGAATCCCCGGAGCTTTCCACATATTTGGTTACACCCTCTATAGCTATAGATGTTGAGCTTGAAAACATAATTTGTGGATTTCAGTGATTGGTATTTGAAGAAGGGAATATTGTCGGAATCAATTGCAGCTGGTAGAACCTATACAGTTAACAATTAAGCATCAATCAGTGTGTGTAACGAACACAGTCCAAGCTATTATGCAGGACATTTTAACGAATTCATGGAGCATAAATATAAATTAGTTGTTTCCAACTTTGCGCGCCGCCTCCGCCTATAGGCTACCCACTGTCAATTATTTCATGGTGGTGGGATTGCTCCTGTCCACAATTACTGTTTTAATGCGACACTAGCGCATGAATTTTAGATTCCCATGGCACTAGCGTGTCCAAGTTAAATCAACGAGCAGGATATTCAAGCAAACAGCGAGTGAAATAGTGTATTTTCAGTACACTAAATATAATATTAATGTCTGATATTCACTTACGCATTGAGTTAAACACTTTATTCTACACATAAAACGGTGTCACGAAATAAATGTCATGTACACAAATCCTTAAATCATAATAATTGAAATCATTCTCATCCTCCATTGAGCATATAGGGGAAATAGATACTTCAGCCAATCTAGAATCTTATTTTCTAATAATTTCTAACCACGTTTTACCGGAAATGCTACCGGTACCTCTAATTAGGTGCCTAAAGTGTTATAATATTTATGCTGAGGTAATATGTAACATGACAGGTCTATGAAGTCAAGAATCGTGTGGTTTGATACCGTGACGATCCTCCTCAAACTCCCCATTGCTTAGTGAAGGATTGATGAATTTATTGTTGAGTGATTGTTTGCTAAGTCAGGAAAAATTATGCTACTTAAAAATGGTGTTCAATAATGGTAATTGTAATGATTTTGGCAAAATTTTCGTAACTCATATCAAAGGATCCTGGTCACGAAAACCAAGATTAACGGCCGAGGGGATACGATGCGCTGACCACGCTTCACCCAAATATCTGCAGGCCAAATGGCTGGGCAATGGTCGCTTGTTAGGCGTAGGCCCGTCATGGCTGTAGTGCCAGGGGTTATTTATTACAGTATATCAAAGGATGTACAGTCACTCAAACTAAGAATGAGCGCTCTCCTTTAACTGTTTTGGTCAAATCTCAAAGGCGGGATTACACGAGAATATTTACATTGGCGTCAGGGGTTACAGGCATATATTGCGAGGTCACTCTTCTCATTCTTCTGAGTGTAGGCTCTGGATTCGCGAACAAACCCAGAAATAAAGAAAGAAATAAATAAAGAAAGGAAGAAAGAAATAAAGAATCAAAGTAAGAAAGAAAACTGAGTAGTTAACAAGATCCTTCTAAGTTAATAATTAACGAGGGCTTTTCCTTTATTGCTTGTAGCTCTTTGCTTCAGCGTCCATTGCATATTATTTGTAAAGGACAAGACACGTCCTGGATGTTTTTTGTCGTGTAACGTTCTATGTCAGCCTTGTCCAGGCAAAACCTATTGAATCTGGGAGGGCGTATTGCCATGAAAATGTTTGGCTCTGGACTTTGTTGTTTGGGCACCAATTGTTAACCGCATTAAGGCGTGTTTCCAAACATTAGTAGAGATCCGTTTATTAGTTCAGCCTTAATTTGATATAAGCTTTGAAAACTTTGGTGGCAGACTTTCTCATAAGTCTAATTATTTTTTTTTACAAAAATTCAAAAATAATTTTAAAATGAAAATCTTCTCAACACGTGGCAGTGGTTTTACTCATAGAATGATGTATACGTGATGAACATGTTTTCAAGTTCAAAGGAAATTCAAGTTTAAAGCAACTATCACATATAATCTACGGCCAAGCTAAGCATGCTGTTTGTTCCTTAGCCTCTCCGGGAACGCTCAGCTGTTCATCACTCTGTAAGGATGTATTTTTGTAAGCATACTGAAATGAACAATCACTTCTAATATTATGAAGAATGTGAACAAATATAAAACACATTCATCATGGTCATAGAATACCTCATAGGACAGTTTTCTTTCAAATAAATGTTTGAATAAAGTTATGAGAATAAAAGGCGAATTATTTTGACAACAATATTTTTATGGGCTAATTGAGAAATGGGAGATCACCACACATTAGGAGTTGCATTTCAGTTTCCTTTGTTGATGATCCTAGGTTCAACGCCTCGCTAGAACCTACAATGAATTTATATGTGTGACCATTGAGTACAATTGGAGAAGAATCTGATACGAATGATAGTATCCAAGTGTAAGGGAGCTGGCGATAATGAAGACGAGAAATCAACCCGTACAGCGTCATCTCATCCCCAATTTTGTCCAAAATAGGCAGCGGTAGGTCAATAGGCCCTCGCCTCAAAAGGGCTATGTCGCAGTTTAGAGATGAATCAAATAATGCAAGATTGCAGGCAGCCCCTGAGAGATCTTGCGTTATTTGATGTATGTTTACATACAGAACGGCTCATGCTAAAACTGTAGGTCCGCCAAAGTAAATTTAAAATCTCGCATTAGTATATAGCGCGTGGGTAAAACTAATTTTGGTGAAACGTTCAAACCCCACTCCTATTAACAGTCTCTATATGGTTATCGATTTCAATTTGAGAAAAATGCCCGACTATTGTCCCACTTGAGGCCATGGCCGCCTCCTTCTCAATCCGAGTCCCAGCTATAAACCCTGACACAAATCACAACAGCGCAGATAAACAGACATATTACACACTATGCTGATTGCGATGACGACGGTGTCCAAAACTCCTATATAAGACAAGGGAACAAATAAAAACGGGTCAGTTATCTTAGGGAGCAATAGAGCTATAAAAAGTGGTTAGTTACAAGAGAGAGCGTGAATCCTGTCATGGGTGTACAACGTATACATGCTGATTGATATTATCCAACAGCGTGAAAGAAACATTAATGTGAATTTCAACATGAGGTGGTGAAGTGCCTTCCTTGAACCTATGTTATGAGATAATTTATTTAGCCAACTCACTACACCTTGATAGATAAATCAGGGACTTCTCCAGGTCATCAGCAAAATCAATTTATATCTGACATCACCATTTGCTTTACCCAATTAAATAGAACGAACATTATTCGATACATTCATTCGAAGTCAAAAATCCGGTACTGATATACGTGTAGGAACTCCTGTATAATCCTGAATTAATGAACGAATATGTCTGCGTTTCCGAAACGATAACCATATTGGTAGTGAACCTCGTTTGAATACCCCGTGTGTAATTAGCAGGGATGAGTCCCAGGGGACGCTGCTAGATCAAATACGGGCGGTAATTGGACCAACAACGCATACTTTTGACTACCAGTTCCTATCAACTAACAGATGTTCGCGGGGCCATTCAGTGTTCCATAGGACCATGTCGCTCTCGTCTCCTCGTATTGAGTTATCACTGAAGTGTCTCTAGGCCTCTCCTGGATTAAATATCAATATCATCTAGGAGATTGTCCGCACGTTTCATGGAATTAAATAGGAGACCGAGTCGAAACTTCTTCATATCACATCACAACAGTGCCTGCCTGTCTGTTTAGCCACGCATGACTTGAAAATGGAATATTGTTATTTTCTGATATTTTGTATTTAAAATAAAGAGCAGGAGAATTGCAATCTAGGGTACAAATTATTTAGTTGGTGAATAGGGGCAAGCAGAAAGTCAGAAAATAAAAGGGCTATTATCTGGGTTAGTTTTACTTTCAGCAAAAGTTTTGTATATTTATGTCGCGTAGACTTTTCCATACCGCTTATAACGACGGAGATAATTGTGATTTTTGATTGTTAGCTCCATAATTCGAGAAATATCTAATTACAAACACCCAAACTGAACAGCACAGCCATATGTTTTGTGTCACGCTACATTACTGCCACTGAGCTCGGAGATATGAGTTTCAAACCCGGCTCTCACTATGACCTTCCTGCATATGGTCTTTCCCCAATCAATTGCCGTGATACTACCTGGTCTCAAGTCATGGACACCTACCCAAATCCTTGATCGTAATAACTACAGATATGCAAACTATTAATCACAATAGAAACACGGTTTTAAAAATAATATCAATCAATACACAAGTACCCGGTGTTGATGGCGATGATGTTTAAAGTCCGTTTACCGAGAGACTTAAACAATTTCTACTTGGCGTTTGATTTATAGCTTTTGAAAAATACATATTTGCATCCATTCCTAGTTTAGCGAAGCCGTTCACTCCAGCTGAAACAATATTCGAAACATACTGATCCTGGGTGTGGTCCCTTGCTTCTTGCAATAAAATATCAGTACTCTCAACAAGCAGAGGTTGGACATGACTCACCTATCGGTAAATGAGATAGTATGCTGTAGGCCTACTTAATAAACCATCCCATTATGAGTTAGCCACATTTCTTTTATCATAACAAGGTCCAAATACTTTGGGATCCATGTGGCTTCAAATGAGGTACCATCATTTATAGCTATTCATTCGGTAAACACGAAATTTTATAATGACTGGGCATGTATTTCTTTCCAGATGTGTATTTACATATTGATATTTTGGACCCCACCCAGTCATTGGGCGTATTCGTGTTGACCGACTGAAGAGGTACAAATGACAGTCTGTATAGGCAACACTGAAAGAATGGCTTCAAATCTTTACATTTACAATAAGATACCGTTTCAGCGTTTAGTTTGAGTACGTGAATATATGGGAAATCATGCTCGAGATGGATATTGAAAGTGTCGGGATCGTACAGCAGACATTCGAATCGAGCCCGACATATCCGTGCATGCTCTCATATGTCATCATTAACTTTATTGCAAAAGATTCTTACGTTTATCAATGTTATAAGTCAAAATAGAAAGAAAATGGATTTTCAATGCTACCTAAATCCTGATGAGTTTTATTAAATACTGTATCTTTGTAAGCTATTTGGTTTTATTTCCTTTGAAATGAGTGGTACAGTCAGTCAAGTATTGGTCTTCAAATCCCATTGGGTAAATAGAATGGATTTAAAGGATGTTGGAATGCGACAACATCGTTTTCGTTCATTCACTGCACTTAAGAAATCTCCTCCAAGGGTACACTTCCGACACCCCAGCCTTTCCAAAGCCTCAGCGCTTAAAAGGGTAGCAAATGACTCAGTATTATGGTGTTAGAATTTGTTTTCAGTGTTGCCCTATTAATCGAGATCTGATGTTTTTCTGTCAGTCAACACGATTCTAACCAATTGTTATTCCGTAATCCTGAAAAAAAAATACATGTGATTAATAATTCAATCGTGTTCACTGACTGAAAAATATGAAATCTTGATGACACCCTATATTATTTCTATTATTATTATTTATATTATTATTATTATTATTATTATTATTATTATTATTATTATGCAGACTTAGGGTTAGACCGTTACATTTAATAAAACCAATTTAGCAGCCTGCAAATGTAATCTGCTATGTTGAGCGATGTATTGGCTATGCCATTTCTTTGCTTTTATTATTGCTATTCAAAAGAATTTCCAAAGTTATAAATGCTACCTCACCTTTTCAAATTTCACATGCTTAATAAATTTAAAGGGATTTGCAGTGTAAAATAGAAAAAATATCTTAAATAGCCTTGGAAATCATCGGTGTTTTCGAATAAGTATAAAGGTGGAACTAAAAGGAGTCAAATTACCATGTTGGGGTGAATGTTCACGACCAGTGGTCGTTTCTCATTCGATGCTCCAGATGTAAGCGGAACTCTTATCAGCATTTTAAAAAGTGCGGCTCCTACCACCCTTACAATGTATTCCAACTTGTAAAGAGACTCCTTTCCTTGCCATCCGTCTGCCGAAGTTCCATTGTTTTATGTGTACAAGGTAAGCCATTGCCAGGTAATGCTTTCTTGAATACATACTTAATAAGCTAACAATGATTTTGAATGGTAGAAAACACAATCGGTACTTACAATCTCGAAGTCGGATCGGTTCCTCATTAGTCTTGGAGATATCCTCAACTGCCACTGCTATCTGTATATTCGAAGTAATTTCATGCCATTGAGAACGCTGTGGTTCTGCCAATAAGCTTTGACGCTATACATTTCACACCTGTCGTCGTTGTTGTTGTTGTTGTTGTTGTTGTTGTTGTTGTTGTTGTGGTTCTTGTGAAGGTGGTGTGGTGGTGGTGGTGGCATATGGTGTCTTAAGCTTAATATTGCGGTTACTTGCTTCCACTTATACATTTCAATAAGGCATTAAAATCTATTACGGCCTACATAACATAGCAAAAATTTACCCCTCTCCAACCATTTCACACAACGAACATATAATTTGAGTTATTATTATGTTATTTTACATAATGACATTCTCCCGGTGGCGCAATTTACTGAATACCATACTGAATGTGGCATGCAACTGGTATTTTTCAAAATAATTAAATTTTAGCTCAAATTACGTATACTGGTATTTCATTTGTGACTTGCACCACACTGGTCATCCGTCCCGTATACTTGTGTGTAAGTATACTATCTGTCTGATAACCTGTGCTTTTGTGGTGTCTGTATAAGTGTGTGTTTAAATTGGAGGTGGGATTAGGAAGAAGGTCGCCGTGGCTTTAAATTAGGTACCATCCTGGCATTTGCCAGGGGTAGGAGTGCAAACCCAAGGAAATCATTGTGACTGTGTTGGAAATGGAACGAACGTCTTCTCCATTTTGCCTCGTGAGGCTGAGAATATCCCGTTCCAGCCCTACTTTTCTCGGATGGCATATTACCAGAAACGTCATGGTAGGCAGTCGGCAACACTATCCATTACATCGCGAGATGGCAGTACACTACCAGCCAACGTGAAAGTGTGCTTCTGATTTTGGATTTTGAAGTTAACTTCCCTCAGTACTGTAATCTGTGCACAAGTGGAGTGGGCGCATTAAATTGTGTAGTATTATTGGATTATCTAGACATTTTGACATTGGTACTGCCCCCGTAAATTGAATTATTTAGGGACAAAATGAGAGTATTTTCCGTCCCCATGATAAAACTTAACTAGCAAATATAATTTCTGGAAGTGTGACACAGGAGTGTAGTGTTACAAGCTCGAGACTGTGGGAGAGCCCGATCACGTGATATATTGCACAATGGACGCTTCTAGAAGGCTATATTTAGCATAGCAACAGCGAGTTTGGAGATTAATATTATAAATATTGTTATAAATTATGCTATTGGATCCCAGCCCAGAGCCAATGAGAACAGGTCTTATTGAAGACGGGTTCAACTTTAATTACACAATATGATGAAATTATGCATTTGGGCCCTTAGAAGAAGATTTTATTATTTGGTAATGAAGAGAATATTAAGAGAAATTATGTCTGATACTTTAAAAACCACAGATCGGTTAATCTACGCAGTAATAAGCATTGGTAATCTACGCGCTAAAATTATGGTGGGAGTTTGATATAGCCGCCAAAAATTCGACTTGGAGGGGGAGATCCAAGGATCGATGTTCTTATTCCAGAAGACCTTGAAGAGTGAGGGAGTGTTTTAACTGGGTTAACGGAGATCCCAAAGCTTAGTCCGAGTGCGACGACTGTCGACTTTTGGAGACGCGAGAATAGCTAGGTGGAACGTAGGAGGTCACCGCACTTCCATTCTACGTGAAGTTGCGAGGAACATTGAATTGATTATATCTCTTATATAATTGAGATCTGAAGTTAAATAAGCATATATATATTGAACCCTTCAGAATAGCAGTGTTTTATGCAAGAATCTTAGATCAAGGGGTCGCGTTCAGTTCATAGTGTGGTGTTTACGTCCGCCAACAACGTGCTTTTCTGAGGCAAGGGTTATAGGATGAAAACTATAACTAAGAAAGAAAGGAGACAAAACGTAAGATAATAACAAGATTTAATAACTAATTTGTGCATAAAAGAATAAAACAAACAAAAATAAAAATAAATCCTCCCTGAATTTTCCCCTGACAGGAATATTTATCACTTTGAGGAGTCAGACAGATCTCCCTTTTTTAATAAAATGTGGATCCTAGTTCCACTACCTTGCATATGAATTTATGTTCGCGTGGTGACTATCTACGAGAAATGAGTACTTGGATGATCATTCGTTCACAACGGGTTAACAGCCACGGTGCTCACGAACAATCATCTCGTAAATCAACGTTTATGGATATGGGCATAACATTAATAAAAATCCTTAAATCTAACTCTGACGCACATATTACAACTCTACTATTTACAGGCATCTCTCTGAGACCCTTATTAGTGTGGTGACACACTTAACCAAATGAGCTGCCACAATGGCCAGATGCTCAACAACAAGGAAATACAGCGCCGCACGTGACTCACGGGTCACTGACATGGAAAATAAACAAAGAATAAACCAACAACAACAAACAACCTGAGTGGTTAAGATTACTTTATATTAACAAAATTTGCATGTTAATGAAACGCTTCGAAGATTATCGTGTTTCGTAGGCAACTCCCATTTATTTAAACAATTTTACCATTGATCAGTTTCTCACATTTATATTTATTTTCAAGTAATTGGGAGCCAGACGTGCACTCCACTAATGATGAGTTTGCGAAACTCAGCCAGCCCTTGTGACCACAACTCACCCTTTCCACATTACCAGTCATGTCCCCCTTCCAGTGTATATAAATAGCCGACCAGTTGGACTGTTATCTCAAGGAATCAACAGCAACTAACATCTCCTCCAACTCAACATATGGTCAGACAATAATCACATATCCATAATTGTCCTCGCAAGGATACAATATGAATCTGGTACCAAGCTGACAGAAATCAGTCTCTGCTGAAATTCCCGCTTGTAATACCACAAAAAATATACTCACAAAACACACATCTGGGACTGACATGACGCCTTTCACACGGGTCTGCTGAATTAGAGCTCGCAAACATTTAACACAATATTTAAAACTTACGATAGAGCTGAATACTCTTCGTCACAAATTACATTGCTCCAAAGGCAATAATCACACTGAATCTGACCAATAATAAATCTCATCAAAATTTAATTACCCTCCAATCTACTATATAATTATATTAATTCAGTCCTACTTCTGAAACACGACATATCTCCGAGAGACGTTTTTAACCGCACTTCGTAACATAGGCGAACACGGCCGTTCACATAGATACGTTAGTTAACACAACACAAAGAAAAGAACCTTCCAAAAACTACAATTGTGCGAGCTGCTTCCAAACAAAAGTGTGTCAGATCAAAACTAAATATACTACAATAATCACACAAGCAAAGTATTTACAAAAATATGTCCCATAAACCATAAGTTAATTTAACAAATAATAAATAATATTATTATGTACTCATCTCTTTTTGTAGTCACCCGTCAAAGAACATCAGACGCCATTCCCCAACTGGATGGTTCTTTATCTCATAGCAGCCATCTGGACGGACTGTGGAGAATTCCAAACTTCCTCTGCATTCATCGATGTCATCCTTGCGCTGATACAAAAATTAGGTTATTATACACTTTATGTCTGACTACTAAATTCGCTTGTTCAGGTACTAAATTCCCTGTCACTGTTCGTTGGCGAATTATCGACGATACTGCCCCTATAATTATAGTACTATGACTATCTATCACTGAATTTAACACTTTACAATGAATATCTTGTGTTCCTCGACACACAAATACAAGTCTACGTCCGTAGACGAACAGAATAATAATAAGTCTACGTCCGTAGACGCACAGAATAATAATAATGTCTTGGCTCTTCGACACACTTATAAATGAACTGGCCCTTGGGTCTAGATGGAGGGGGATTTTATGTAAAAATTTCTCGAAATAATTGTGATACAGGAATGAAATAAATATCACTGAACTCGTAATATTGCACAGGTCAAGAATATGCCCATTAAGCCTAGAATCGATCGTAGAGATTTTGTCTAGGCGATTTCCCGCGTGAATGCTAGCCGCCGCGTATCCCAGCCGGAGTTGGCGCGCAAGTAGGCATTCTCTTCTCATTGGTTCTCCATTTTCTGATAATTTGGCGGTTTCTAGTAGATCTTGGCGTCTTGGGAGTGTCTATTTTCTTCATCAGCCATTCACGTTACTGCATCATATTTCTTCTAGGCGCGAATATCACAATGAACATACCAGAACCATGTCTCACCGCGCGTCGCTTCTAAAATTGAGGTAGCCACACCTGTCCTTATGATACATCGCTCTGCTATTTCTTTTCATGGCTCAAGTATTTAGCCTTTTGTTAAACTGTCGCAGGTATGTCCCTACTGTCTCCAACAAATGCTTGAAATTTCCTCATCACTGTCTGGCTACTTTCATGATGCTGGTTGAAATATTTATTAATTGAAGAAATAAAAAGTAGAATCATTTAACCAACATAGGGTAAAGGGTTCACAACTCTCCCACTCACAAAATTTCGAACTTAGGAATAAAGTCGACAATTTTACAATACTTACGTAGGCCAATTTGTTTTATTTCCAGCGTCACCCCTTTTTCTTACTTGGTCTAGGCGCTCCTGTCTTCAATGGCATTTACTCGTTTTCATTTCCTGCTTGTCTCTTCCCCTTCCAATCTTGCGTGACGCTCGGATGCCTGCGGCAACACCTTACTTGCCTCGTTACTGTTTGTCAACAACAGCTCTACTTCCTCCTTCACCACGTGCCGTACTCAACTGCTCCCCGTTGACTTTGTTGATAGTAGGACGTCCGTATATTCAAACAGCGTCATTATTTCGGCGCTACCATGGTTCACTTCGACGATATTTCTTTAGGTTGGCAGCGTTGTAAACTGACATTGTTCCTGTGCTTAATTCTTTCACTCTGTAAGCATTATTTGCAAGGTTTCTTACGATAGAATAGGGTCCTATGAATTTCTCGCAGAATTTACTAAAGATTTTCTTTTCTGGGTCCGATGTAGCAGGTCGTTTTACCAAAACGAGCTGGTTGACTTCAAGATCACCGTGGAACCTCTTATTTCTTACTCGCCGTAATCTGCGGTCTGCTTGTTTCCTCATGTATGCTCTCGTTCTTTCAATTATCAGGTCTGGTGCTATCATGGGATCTTGTGGACAGTTAATGATGCTTTTCCACGTTCTTACTGGATACTCGTTCTTGTGTAGGACCAAAGGGATTTGTCCTGTTGACTCGTGCCTGGTAGAATTCATGCATGTCTCTACATCCTTAATTTTATCGACCCATTTGTGGTGTTCGTTCGGAATGAAGATCCTCAAGTATGCAGTTACACATTTAATTACTCTCTCGCTTGGATTAGCCTGGGCATGTCGGATACTGCTTAAAACATGTTTTATACCCATGTCTTCCATTCCTTTCTTGAATTCGGCGCTTGTGAAATAACTGCCGTGATCTGATAATATAAACTCTGGTTTTCCAAGGGTTGGAATAACTCTATTACGAATGCGACTGAGTACCTGCTTCGATGTTGTTTTCTGAATAGGGCATAGTACTACAAACTTAGAAAATACATCAATGCACACTAGCAAATGACGGCAACCTCTCCTTCCCTTCGGAATTGGACCAAGACAGTCCATCGCCAGTAGCTCACATGGTTTCTGAGGTAGCAATGGTCTAGGATATTGCCTCAGTAAATAATTATTTGGCTTTGTTCTCTGACACGGGTCACAAGTTGTAATGACGTCACATATAGTTGTTCTCATACGTGGCCATGTAAATGTCTCTCCTATTGTTGCTTCGCACTTGTCTAAGCCCACGTGACCGTAACTTTCGTGCGTATGCCATGTCAATCCTCGTTGTAACGATGCAGGTACTAATATGCGTAACTTGGTGTGGTCATTATCTACCCATTTGTGCAGCAAATTGTTGACATAAACATATCTTCCTTCTTTGGCTTTCGCTTCTCGAAATGCAGGTGTTCCTGTAGGTAGTTGCTTTTTGAAGTATTTAATTAATAGCATCATCCATGGTTCCGCTTCCTGTTCTCGCTGTATCTCACGTAACTCCTCCAAGAATTCCCGGTCCTTCGGTGTTAACTCCAAGTGTTGTACCATCGCTGTTTCTTCATTATCAGGCTCTGGGTTCCTGCTGAGTGCATCCGGTATCACGTTCATCTTCCCTGGACAATGTTCAATTTCAATGCTGAACTGCTGAATGTATATAGACCAACGTGTCACACGTTCGCTTGCCATTGACGTCTTAAACAAGAATGTTAGTGCCTTGTGGTCAGTTCTGACAACAATCGGGTAACCATAGATTATTCGTTTCCATTGTTGGAGCGCATGAAGGATGGCCAACAATTCTAGCTCGGTTACAGTATAATTTCGCTCGTGCTTACGCAATTTTCGGCTGACAAATGCCAAATATGTTTTGTGCTGCAGGTTAGCTGGATCCTCTTGGTAGAGCATAGCACCTATCCCAATTAGTGAAGCATCCGCTTGGATTATAAATTTGAGCTTGAAATCTGGATATCCTAATTTAATGCAGTTTTCTAATAGCTGTTTTGTTGCTTGGAATGCCTTCTCACATTCCGCGTTCCATGACCATTTGTTATTTTTCTTTAACATTTCTTGCATTGGAGCTACAGTCTCTGTATAACCTGGACAGTTTTCTTTAAAGAATCCCGTTACGCCTAAGAAAGCCCGAATGTGCTTGACTCTCGTTGGTGTAGGGAAATTCTTTATCGCTTCAATCTTAGCTGGGTTTGGCTTCACTCCCTCCTTGTCAATGACGTGACCCAAATATAATATCTCGCTCTTGAAGAAATGCGATTTCTTCAGGTTTACTTTGAAATTCGATGCGTTCAAGTTGCCCAATACTTTATCCAAATTTTCCATGTGAGTTTCAATGTTGTCGGATGCCAACAGAATGTCGTCAATGTATCGCACCGTCATCTCCTTTACTTCCTCGGTTAGGTTCCGGTCCAGTGCTCGGATTAAAGCACAGCCCGCTGTTTTGACTCCAAAAGGCATTCTGACGAAACAATATGTCTGGTTATCGAATAAGAAGCCAGTTAGAAGCTGTGACTTCTCATCCAATTCAAGATGGTGGAACGAGCTCGTCAAGTCGACTGATGAATAAATGCTCTTGTTTTTAAAGCCTTTTAATACGTCTCTGATAATTGGCGCTCTGTCATACTCAGGAAAAATGAGTCTCATGTTGAGATTTCTGGCATCTAAACAAAGTCTAATAGATCCATTTGGTTTTGTGACTGCCAAAATCGCATTTAGATAAGGTGTAGGTGTCTTCCTTATCACTCCAGCTTCTAACATCTCATCTATAATGATTTTAACTTGACCACGATACTTTTCAGGAATTGGGTACAATCTGCTTTTGAAAGGTGACCAGTCCTCGACTTGCATAGAGTACTTGAAATTTAAAATTTTCCCAGGTACTGTATCAAATACTGTTTTGTGCTTCCTTAAAATCTCTTCCAACTGTTTTCTGTGTTCACCCCCAAGTTGAATGTCATTGAGCCGCTCCTGTAGTAACTCTTCAAATTGTGCGTCGCTGTCATCTCCTTCTGTTAATAAAGACCATATCTCCTGGGATTCTATCTCCTCATCTAGTTCCACAACAGCCCCTTCTACGATGTTATCTTCCGCCTTTCGTACCTCCTCTTCCGTCTCTTCTGATATTGCTTCCAATGCCCAAGAATTTACATCTCTTCCGGTAGTGATTTCATCCATATGCAATCCCACGTTTTTCAGCTGGTCATATTCTCTAAAACTGACTGTATTCTTGTGTAAATCTATCACTGCTTGATAGTCACAAATGAAATTTGCACCAAGAATTATATTGAAATTCATCTTTGCCATGATAATGAATGTTTGCCCAAAAGTGTGTTCCAATATGTTCAGCTCTAAGTATGCCTGACGTTTACAAGTGACGGTGCGTTCAGGAATAACACCCCTCACTTTGAGCTGTGGTACCGGAATTACAGGAATATTCTGAGTCCGTCCCAACTCTCGAACCAAGGCCTCCGATACTAGACTGATCTGTGACCCCGTATCCAATAAACATCTTATATTAATTCCACCAATCCTTGCGTAAATAATGGGTAATTGCCTAATTTCATCGTTCCGTGGTTTCACCGTCTCCTCCAGGCAGTCTTCTGGTAAAGCAATCCATTCTTGTATGTTCGCTACTATCCATCCATCTTCAACTTCCGACTGTTGTGTCTGGAGACTGTCTCCTTGATCCAAAATTAACATTTTTTTTAGCTCCATTTCGACTCCCATCATCCTTCTGTCGCTCATGTCCTTGATATTCCTCTTGTCTCAGTAGACTTCCAGCTTCCTCAGTATGTGTATCTGGGTTCTTTCTGTTCCCAATGGCCTTTTCCCATCTTCCTAGCTCTCCACCTTGACTAGCGTGTAACTCTTCTAAGTAATTTTGTGATTGAGCGTGCCTATCATCCCAGTCATCTCGATAGTTACGTTGATCTCCTTGATTTTGATCTCTCCTTCCTTTCCATCGTTGATTGGCATTGTAATCACCGTATCTTCCATAAGGCCTGTCATTCCTTCGATTATCACGCCATTGTTGATATCCTCTCTGTTGGTATCTATTGTTGCCCTGGTATCTATTGTTGTAGTGATTTTCGTTACGCTGATATGGTCTGTTTTCCCCTTCTTCCTGGTTTCGCCTAGGTGTGGAGGTGCTTGTATTAGTACCCTGCGTTTTAGTATTTCCCTGTTTTGTTTTTACGACCTCTGTAGTGTTGACTAACTCCAGCTGTCTTCCTCCTCTAAAATGACTATGAGATGTGGTCTCATCTATTTGCCGTAATATCTGCTCTGCATGTAGGGCCGTACTAACGTTTGCTGCGACTAGTACTTGCTGTACATTAACTGGCATTTGCCTTGCTATTGTCATCACCAAATCTGCTTCGTTTAATGGGTAATCTAGGTCGCGAAATTTTAGCATTTGCATGTTAAAGAAATCTGAGTATTTCGTCTGCTGGGTAGATTGGTATTTTCTAGAGTAAAGCTCCATTCTTAAACTCTGTTGTATGGCGGGTGACCAGTATTTGCGCAGAAACGCTAAGTTAAAGTCTGACATGGTTCCAAATGTATATTTGAAACTTAAAAACCAGGTGAGAACATTTCCTGATAAAAATCTCTCCATCATTCTCAATCTACGTGCTTCAGGTACCCCAGTGTCATTGAAATGGTCTTCGATCTCTTTGATAAAGGCCTTAGGTGTTACCCCTGAATTTTCGGTGTATTTCTGCGGCTTGTAGTCATTTGAGCGAATTACTTGAATACGTTGTGTGGGCTGATGACCGTCCTGTGGTGTTGAGCTCCTATCTACGTTCTTGCGAAATCCGTCCGTGTTTGTTGTTAATGGGCTCTCTGCTTGAGTCTGACTTCCTGCTATGCTGGGTTGGGGACTATGTGAGTCATCCTGCTTGTCTTTCAATGCTCCCGTTTTAAATATAGATGATTGTTCTAATGAGCGGAGTTCGGCTTTAATGATCCTGTCTGTCTGCTCTTTAAGTTTATTTTTTACCTCTTGCTCCAAAGCTTGAATACGCGTGTGGTTTTCGCCTACTGTTTTAAGAATAGTGGATCTTTCCTCTCTAGAATCAATATTCATTTTCTTCCAATCTTTCCTGATCTGTTCTTTAATCGTGCTTATTTTTTCTTCAATCTGGCTCTTATTTTCATCCTGATTATTTTCTATCTGGCTTAGCCTTTCGTCTAATGTACTCTTAAATTGTTCTTGTTCCGTTTCTAGGCTTTTCCACTGTTCCGCTGATTTTATCTCGAGACGGTCCATATCTTTGATTATGCCTGAGATGTTCTCATCTACTGCTGATATTTGTTGTTGAATGACCCTGCCACTTTTCTCCATCTCCTTAAATCGTCATTCCAATTTATCCTGAGCTATTTTGACCTCGCTCGTATTCATTGTGCATGCTATTTCAATCTGCTCTAATTTAGCTAACACCGTTTCATCGAGAATGCTAAGTTTTTTATCAAAAATACTCTCCATTTTTTCAATCTGCTCTAATTGTTTCTCATTATTTTTGCTTACATCAAGGGCCAGTAATATCATCTGTTGGTTTGCTCTTTCATCTCTGCGGTTAACGAAGCTAATTGGTTCGTGTTTTTATTATTTTGCGCCTCTAACTGTGAATTTATAGTGTCATTAATTTCACTCTTTAATAACCTAGCTTGTTCCGCCTGATATTCATTTTGCTCAATTCTACTGTTATGTAACTGTGTCCGCAATGATTCACTTTGTTCTAACAGTTTAGTATTTAGCGATTTACTTTGTTCTGACATTTTCGTATTTAGCGATTCACTTTGCTCTAACATACTAGTGTTTATTTGTTCAGATAATTTTGTATTCAACGCTTCACTTTGCTCTAACATACTAGTGTTTATTTGTTCAGATAATTTTGTATTCAACGCTTCACTTTGCTCTAACATACTGGTGTTTATTTGTTCAGATAATTTTGTATTCAACGCTTCACTTTGCTCTAACATACTAGTGTTTATAGATTGACTCTGTTCTGCTAGTTTAGTATCCAACAATTCCTGCGTTCTCCTCGCTGCACTTTCAATGATCTCCTGGATCTGCGCCACCGTTGCCATGCTTTATAATTTATATGAGACATATGGGAAATGGCATACGCCAATGCCCTTTGACACGCACATAAATCCAATGCACATTTAATTTCTTTATCCTACTCAGTTCATTTATTTTTACCTTTAACCCCATTAGTTGATTGCATCTCTGAGTAGTTCTAGTTTTACTCAATTTAATTTTAACCCAAGCACATATTTAGTCATTAAACAGTTATCCTGATCTGATATTAACACTGACTAATTAACAAAGTATTAATTGTCATTTTAGGCTCCAGCCTCCTAATATTTCCATGAGTTTGACTTTCTACACAAATCTAGTTTTAACTTTATCATTGGGCGCCCGGTATCACATCTTAATTTTACTTTAATTTAAAAGACAACAACGTGCACCGTATTTTACTTTGCAAACTCCTGATTTTAATTTATCTTTCACACATTTGGCGGTATCCACTTCTCCTCAACTACTTTTAATAAAATATCACTTCCCGGTGATTAAATACTGTCATATCTGCCTGCACTTGCGGCATGCCAGTTTTACTCAAATACACCACTATTGACATGTGTAATCTCCCCGTTACACCACAGTGCATAGCCGCACCGTTGGCCGCCAGTTTTCACCTATGAACCCTTCAGAATAGCAGTGTTTTATGCAAGAATCTTAGATCAAGGGGTCGCGTTCAGTTCATAGTGTGGTGTTTACGTCCGCCAACAACGTGCTTTTCTGAGGCAAGGGTTATAGGATGAAAACTATAACTAAGAAAGAAAGGAGACAAAACGTAAGATAATAACAAGATTTAATAACTAATTTGTGCATAAAAGAATAAAACAAACAAAAATAAAAAATAAATCCTCCCTGAATTTTCCCCTGACAGGAATATTTATCACTTTGAGGAGTCAGACAGATCTCCCTTTTTTAATAAAATGTGGATCCTAGTTCCACTACCTTGCATATGAATTTATGTTCGCGTGGTGACTATCTACGAGAAATGAGTACTTGGATGATCATTCGTTCACAACGGGTTAACAGCCACGGTGCTCACGAACAATCATCTCGTGAATCAACGTTTATGGATATGGGCATAACATTAATAAAAATCCTTAAATCTAACTCTGACACACATATTACAACTCTACTATTTACAGGCATCTCTCTGAGACCCTTATTAGTGTGGTGACACACTTAACCAAATGAGCTGCCACAATGGCCAGATGCTCAACAACAAGGAAATACAGCGCCGCACGTGACTCACGGGTCACTGACATGGAAAATAAACAAAGAATAAACCAACAACAACAAACAACCTGAGTGGTTAAGATTACTTTATATTAACAAAATTTGCATGTTAATGAAACGCTTCGAAGATTATCGTGTTTCGTAGGCAACTCCCATTTATTTAAACAATTTTACCATTGATCAGTTTCTCACATTTATATTTATTTTCAAGTAATTGGGAGCCAGACGTGCACTCCACTAATGATGAGCTTGCGAAACTCAGCCAGCCCTTGTGACCACAACTCACCCTTTCCACATTACCAGTCATGTCCCCCTTCCAGTGTATATAAATAGCCGACCAGTTGGACTGTTATCTCAAGGAATCAACAGCAACTAACATCTCCTCCAACTCAACATATGGTCAGACAATAATCACATATCCATAATTGTCCTCGCAAGGATACAATATGAATCTGGTACCAAGCTGACAGAAATCAGTCTCTGCTGAAATTCCCGCTTGTAATACCACAAAAAATATACTCACAAAACACACATCTGGGACTGACATGACGCCTTTCACACGGGTCTGCTGAATTAGAGCTCGCAAACATTTAACACAATATTTAAAACTTACGATAGAGCTGAATACTCTTCGTCACAAATTACATTGCTCCAAAGGCAATAATCACACTGAATCTGACCAATAATAAATCTCATCAAAATTTAATTACCCTCCAATCTACTATATAATTATATTAATTCAGTCCTACTTCTGAAACACGACATATCTCCGAGAGACGTTTTTAACCGCACTTCGTAACATAGGCGAACACGGCCGTTCACATAGATACGTTAGTTAACACAACACAAAGAAAAGAACCTTCCAAAAACTACAATTGTGCGAGCTGCTTCCAAACAAAAGTGTGTCAGATCAAAACTAAATATACTACAATAATCACACAAGCAAAGTATTTACAAAAATATGTCCCATAAACCATAAGTTAATTTAACAAATAATAAATAATATTATTATGTACTCATCTCTTTTTGTAGTCACCCGTCAAAGAACATCAGACGCCATTCCCCAACTGGATGGTTCTTTATCTCATAGCAGCCATCTGGACGGACTGTGGAGAATTCCAAACTTCCTCTGCATTCATCGATGTCATCCTTGCGCTGATACAAAAATTAGGTTATTATACACTTTATGTCTGACTACTAAATTCGCTTGTTCAGGTACTAAATTCCCTGTCACTGTTCGTTGGCGAATTATCGACGATACTGCCCCTATAATTATAGTACTATGACTATCTATCACTGAATTTAACACTTTACAATGAATATCTTGTGTTCCTCGACACACAAATACAAGTCTACGTCCGTAGACGAACAGAATAATAATAAGTCTACGTCCGTAGACGCACAGAATAATAATAATGTCTTGGCTCTTCGACACACTTATAAATGAACTGGCCCTTGGGTCTAGATGGAGGGGGATTTTATGTAAAAATTTCTCGAAATAATTGTGATACAGGAATGAAATAAATATCACTGAACTCGTAATATTGCACAGGTCAAGAATATGCCCATTAATCCTAGAATCGATCGTAGAGATTTTGTCTAGGCGATTTCCCGCGTGAATGCTAGCCGCCGCGTATCCCAGCCGGAGTTGGCGCGCAAGTAGGCATTCTCTTCTCATTGGTTCTCCATTTTCTGATAATTTGGCGGTTTCTAGTAGATCTTGGCGTCTTGGGAGTGTCTATTTTCTTCATCAGCCATTCACGTTACTGCATCATATTTCTTCTAGGCGCGAATATCACAATGAACATACCAGAACCATGTCTCACCGCGCGTCGCTTCTAAAATTGAGGTAGCCACACCTGTCCTTATGATACATCGCTCTGCTATTTCTTTTCATGGCTCAAGTATTTAGCCTTTTGTTAAACTGTCGCAGGTATGTCCCTACTGTCTCCAACAAATGCTTGAAATTTCCTCATCACTGTCTGGCTACTTTCATGATGCTGGTTGAAATATTTATTAATTGAAGAAATAAAAAGTAGAATCATTTAACCAACATAGGGTAAAGGGTTCAATACATATAAAGAACAGGTCGCATACTATATATTGTGAAAAGTTGAGCGTTTTAATATTCACCGTTTCGACAATATAAGCCTGTCAAGTTAGATTTCCAAATGTGTTGGAAATAAAGCTGAATATCATTATAAATAATGCAACGTGAAGTTGACGAACCCAGTTCAAGTGAACAGTGGCGGAGAACTTTTAATATTGGCGCAACACATACACATTAACAGAATGACTATTCTTCTTCTTCAAACGTTATCATTCAACTTCATTAACATTGTTGATATGATGAACTAAACAGTCATGCGCCAGAGACATATTCGATAACAGGAGTTAAGATACAACGATGGAGCTTCGTTAGACATCGTATTCTTGAGTACAGACGTAGTGTACGGTCCATCTTGTACATTTTCGTCAGTCTAAGAACACTAATTAACATCAATTAGCAATGGAAATAATTCATTCACCATTTATATGAATATTTCCATAATTATATTCCAATGATGAAGCTGATAGATATTTACGACGGAGAATGAAGACTTTTCAGAAGAGATTTGTCAAGATGCTAGGGAAAGGTAGCCCAGCAACACAGAAGAATTTGCCAGAAGGATGTCGTTCGAGCCCAGGCGAATGTTGGTGAAATCCAGAGAGGGACGTTTCTTATCTCTGAGGTCGCAGATCCGAGGTTCGAATGCAGATCCATCTCAGTGTCTTGTACTGAGGAAACATCTAAAGTATTGTGGGAATACTTACATAGATCTTCAAGTTTTCGTCCAAATAAGGTATTAGTGTATCTCAATTGTTATATAGAGCTTGATTAGTAACATTCTGAGCCAGCGATCTTATTCCATATTTCCAGCGATCTTATTCCATATTTTCAAAGATCTTATTCCATATTTTTCTATATTTTCACATTTCATGTATTTCAGTGCTTTTAACTTATGTATTTTACACTTCAGATGTGTGTTGAGATTTTTATACTTCAAGATTATTTAGAAGATGATTGCATTTCATCTATTTTTTTGGAACAGTGTGTGTTTATGACCGGATGTTTTGGGAATGAATGATTGTTCATTGTTAAGAGAAAATGTGGAACCGAATTGGTATAGAACAATTGCGGGGTGCGAATGAAAGAGTATATACAAATTTTTAGTATGATTGTTTCAGAAACAGAGTAGTTATGTGAACTTTTGTAAGATCTAAATGTTAATTTTTACGTGTTTTTAATAAACGCACACACAAGCAGTCTCTGTGGGCTAGCGAGAATGATTCACCGTTATGTTGTAGAGAGTTGACATAATATAAACAGGTGTACACTCACCGCCTTGTATTAATTGTATAAACCAGTTTCGAGTACGGCGTGGTGCCAGTATTTCATTAATGAATCAAAGTTACTGCACGTGCGTTCTACAACGCAGGCTTGTGAATGAAACCATGTGTCTGGAATGCCATTAAGAGGCTTCATTAAACTTTTTTATTTTTACGCAGTGTAGGCCTAAAACAAGCCAAGATTTATGCTCATAATTTTAATACAGCATTGTAGTGAGACGTAGAGTTGAAAGGAGGTGTGAATGATTGCGTGTTTTTAATTTTAATGTCTATTGTTAAATTCGTTTATTGTTATTTTGTTGATACTAGATTAGTTTACCCTATTGTTAATAAATTTTATTCAGATTGTTTTCCATTGTTGTTGGAGTGTGATTCATTTTAAATATAAGGTGAAGAATGTTGTGGATGTAGTGTTGGCGAAGCTGAATTCCCAGTCCCCGAGAGGTAAGTAAAGGTGAGTTGGTTGTTGATCCACAATATTCTGGTAACTGCTGTCTGTAAATCCCTAAAGGCAATGTTAGAAGCGATTTCTAATGTAGTATATGCCAGAGCAGTTAGAAATAGGCAATCCAGCGGGGGCAATGGATATTCCAACAGGATCCTTTCCGGAGTATCGGGTACAGTATTAGGCATTGAAAGCTGGTTGAGTGTCGTAACCAGGAGCCAGTCACTTAAGAGCATCCTTACTAAGAAGTGGACGTCACTCTCGGACCTCCTGATTTTGTTGGCTCATTGATCTCAATACGTACATCACTGATACATATTTAACCAGGGGCAGGTAGTGGTGTGTCGTGGCTAAACGTGAACTCGAGAAAAGGGTCACATGCAGCTAACCATTTAATATATATTGCAAATTTGCAATAACTGCAGCTTAACATGTTGGCATCAGTCGGTGACATAGTGATTTCTCAAAATGCATGCAATTAGGTGATGTACATAGGTTGCTCCAAAGTAAGCAATTACTTTTCGAACGATTTTGACAATAAATACTTGAGTTTCCCCATTCTGAAAAGAATGTCTTGTGAAGAAATAATTTCGTGCTATGCTATATGTATTTCCTATTTTTCTCTACTCCATGGTGAAATTGACATAAATACATTAAGAAGGTGCCTATAAATATCGTCTAGCTCCGAGTTGTAGGGGTAGCACCTCTTCTTCCAAACTAAGAGCCCCCTTGTTCGAATTCCATGTCCACCAGAGATTTGAAAATGTACGTGAGAGTTGGAACGAGATGTGCTCAGGCTTACGAGGATATCGTAATAGCTGCTTGATATGAGACGTAGCATCCTATGGTACAATGAGAAGGTGTCGTTTCTCCAGCGCGTCACTCAAAATCCGTGAGGTGTGAACTAAGCGGCAGTAGTCCCTTGATATCGCGTTCCTTTGTGCTCAATCGTGGGGACAGTTTACTTATTAACATCACTGCGCACGACATACGTATACGATACACGTTATGTAGCATTGTGTATTCCCCAATAGGATACATATAAAATAGTGTTAAGGCCAATGAAATCCGTAAAATCGGTGCAAACATGGTTTTGGGGTATGGTATCTCTCATTTATTTCGTCGTGATTCATAAATGACATAAATAAGTATTTTAAAGCAGTAGCCAGCCCCGTGGTATTCACATAGCCTTTCTTCCTCTTACGAAGGAAGCCCGGGTTATTTCCTGCCCCTGCCAGAGATTTAAGATGTGACGCAAAAGATTGAATGTGGTGCACTCGGCCTCGTGAGGACAATTGAGTAGCTTATTGTTATTAGAAGAAGCATTTTATGGCCTAAAATCACGATAATGCTATTGAGGATGTGTTCACACTTGTCACGCATTCCCCACAAACCAGAAGCAAATAGCCATGAGACAGTCGTCTTTTTGTACACACGGTTCTCTAAAGCTCAAACGTGGGGTTGGTTTAGTTATTTGCAATTATCCTAACATCCCTTCAATATTCTTAAGTAGTCATTCATTCTGCGACAGCACTTCTGCAATTATGAAGAATCGGTCTGTAATTAATGTACAATCTGTGAACACTCTGATAACATTTACAAGTAATCTCGAATATCGAGCAGAATTCACAATTAGTCTTTCATTAACAGTTGAGCACTAGCTGAGGCTCGGTAACGTAACAAATATTGGCTTCGATACATGAGATAATGGCTTCCGCATCGATTGTAGAACCACAGGTAGCCTGGTCTGGTTCATACAGTAACACAAAGCGGATCATTATATAGTTGGCAATTGAAAAATAAAACAAGAGTTATAAACCAAATGGAAGTGACCAGAGAATAATTGCAGGTAATTATCAGAGTGATGCTTTGTGAGTTATAAATAACTTTTTCTTATGGACGGGTACTTAACTTTCTCTTTTTTGATGTAACTTGGCATCACAGCACTAAGTGATATTGAGCCCCACCAGGCTTCAAACTAGCATAAACCGTTAGTGCATTATGCCCATAGGGTATACTATGATACGTCTTAACAAAGTAAATGAAGTCAACAGCATTCAAAATGTTTGGTATCATCTTGTTAAATTATCACCACTAAATTTTCATCCGGTGAATGGGTAAGAGGGTGGTTCTATAAGCTTCGTGTCGACAATAGAGCTGTAATAAATACACGGTAAAAAAAGGTGGTTAGGAACCTTACATAATGAGAGAGGGACTCCTCACACACATCCCGTGACAATTAAGAGCAACTTATTCCAGTTGTCGTTAATTCATTTCAGGGGCTTGTGTCATCTTGGTCATCAGATGGGTGTGTGTTGAACTTGTCTGATAACCAGTATTCCTGGGATAACTTTAGTATTGTGAGTAACTGTATCGGGGACAGGGATAGAGTAGGCACCTTGAAGTAAGGTACTGGAGCGGTATTCTTGGCTGACATATCCTACAAGAAATGGATCGCACATACGAAATGAACCCCGCTAATGTTCATCGTAAACCGCTGACAACTCAAATACACATCCACTAAATATTTATGTTGTGAATGAAAATTAAACTACTCAGCAATACAACTCCAATTAGGTAGTGTGACAAATGATATATGTCAGTGTGTTAAAGGGATTATAGGTAAGTGGGTTTACTCCAATCAATAATTCAATGCATAAATATACTTTAACTAATGAATAAACAAGGCCCGGATTTTATAAAATATTGCCAAACCCCACTCTTCACTTATTCATATTTAACATATTTACAACAATCAAATCCTTATCAATATTGTCCCTAAAATGCGTATAATATTTTTAACGTATTTATTGATAGCCTTGATGAATATCATTTAGTATTAAGATGCTTGAGATTCCCTCTCCACTGTTTCTACGCGTTGACAGTAAATCATTATTAGGTTGTATTATATATGATAATGCCCCAAGTTGGGCGACCATTGTAATAGATATAATATCGAAAGCTTGCCACGTCAGGGTAGTGGGGCGATATACTCGCTAAATGAATCACACCAAGTACAGTACACCGACTTCACTAATACACTTATTTATTAATAACTAGCAACCCTCCCCGAGTTCGCCCGGGAACAGTGATGAATGCAAGTTGATAGGCTACTTTTAACCGCGGTCTTTTAAGATTTCCTTGTGTACGACATTAGTCGTTTTCCCTCCAGCAGTGAACACGAAAAGATTTCGGTTTGATGTAACACGCGATAGAGCCACGTAAAGCTGTCCATGAGAAAAACATTCTCCACCGAGATCAACTCCAGTTACGCTATGTGCCAGACCCTGTGCTTTGTTTATAGTCATGCCAAAGCAGTCTCTTACTGGGAATTATACTCGTTTGAAATGATAAGGCAAATCTGAAGGAATCATAGGAATTCTGGGTACTAAGACAGTTTCTCCTGTACCACAGCCAGTTAAGATAGTTGCTTCAATGAAACAGTTTTTCAAAGTTTTCACAACCAATCGCGTCCCATTGCACAACTTTGGTGGGTGTAAATTACGTAACAATATAATAGGCACTCCCACCTTTAAAATAAGCTTGTGTGGTGGCAAGCCAGAGGGAAGTAAAGAATTTAGGAATTCTGTAGGGTAATGAACAGGTTCTTCTCTATCGACTACTGCGTCTACTGAGTGATATACTTGAGCCTGGGCAGTGAATTTCCAGAACACCAAGTCATTAATTTTCACAACTTGTTCGTTTGTCGGCGATAATATTGCTCTTTCTTTAAACCATGAATGAGACTTGATAGATAGGTCATGGATTTGAGGATAAACGCTATCAATCAATTCTTGAATGCTGCTTACTAAAATACAGAAATCGTGACTGAGGGTAATTTTCCCGTCAATGACTGGTAAATCTCCGTTTCCGACTCTAAGTAACGAATTAGTAAACAGACTATTATCTTCTGAAGCTAAGAGTACTCTCATGTTAGTCTTGAGTTCCAATTTTGTTGTATCCGGCCAGATGTTAAGATCTTTTTAATGAAGCGTTCACTTCGTCAGCTCTCGTTCCTCTGGTAACAACTGGTAAGATTTGACGAAAATCTCAGTCGAACAAAACTGTGCAGCCACCCATAGGTGTGTTCCGATTCCTTAGATCACGCAAGGTCCTGTCTACAGCGTCAATGGAAGTTTTGTGCGACATAGTAGCCTCATCCCATACTACTAAAGATCAATTTTGGATTAAACTGGCAGTGTTATTTTGTTATGAAATATTACATACGCTTCCATCATTACTGCTGACTTTCAAAGGAAGTTTAAATGTTGCATGTGCTGTTCTTCTCCCTTCCAAAAGAGTGGCTGCAATTCCAGATGATGCGACGGCAAGAGCAATATTACCACCAGATCTCACTTTGGCGAGCAACAAATTAATCAAGAACGTTTTGCCTGTGCCTCCAGGGGCATCGAGAAAAAATATCTTACCATCCTTCACAGTGATGCCAGATATGATGGTGTCATAAGTTTGTTTCTGATCAGGGTTCAGACGGTGTTCTTCTTGAGCAACGGTTTGAAGGAGCCGAGGACGATCGCTGAAGTACTTATTATTGTTTGGCTGTAAGTTATAGTTATTTGGGAGTGGAAGTCCAAAATCTTTGATAGATTTGTTAGCAATGGATTGCACTATTTTGTTGACTTCAGTCGGCCCTTCATCGAACACATGTATTTCATAGTTTAATTGTTGTAATTGTGCCTCTTTTCGCTTTATGATCAATATGTCTTCTGACATGCTCTCCCGGTGATTATTCCAAAGACCTAATAGATCCGGAACTTGGCAAAGGACGATAATGATGGAAAACAAATATCTAAGTGAACTTGCCGAACTACACAGAGCAGCTTCTGATAATGTGTTTTCCCTGTGAGAACCATCTTCCAACAATCCCTTGACTCTGCATGCTTCCTGAAATGAGTCGTAAGTTATTCCTTCTACAGTCCTTGAATAATGAAAAGAAATAGGACCTTTGACAATATGAAGTAACATCCTTTGATGAAAACATTCACTGTTGTTGGGATGGACTACATACACTCGTCCAAGTGCATCAGTTCTTTTAATGTCATCGTAACCATCAACCGGCTCACCCTGTTTCCTCCGTTGAAATTTTCTGTTAGTTTGATTCCAAGTGTAATAACTTGGAACCTCGTCATAAGTAAGAGTCTTCGCAAAATCGTCACCTGCACATAACTTAAAGAATGCTGTTAGCGTAGTATCACGAGCAATATTGGCAAAATCAGAGGCAGTATTTTCAGTGAAATATACACGTTGCCCATTTTCTAAATGGACTGCAAAGTGAGTGATTGTAGGTGCTCTTTCATGTACACTGAATGATAAAATTCGCCACACTGCCTCGGAGGTGCAAATATACCTTCCAGATTGGTATTGTTGAACCTCATTTGTAGACTGAATGCTGAAAGTATCCTGATCGCTGCCTTTATTTACGTACTTACATACATAATTAATGGATTTGACGGAATTACATAATTCGGCGTTGATGTGCGCGTCAAAAATTTTAAGGTGAACCGGATTATAGGGAACCACCCATCGGTTATATATTTCATTGTTCCTGAGAGTTGCAGATTCTCCGCCGTCATCAGGTGACATCCTACGGTACTAGGGATAACCATCATTACTAGTAGATGTGCAGTTTTGGAAATGTTTTGGATACCTTTTGGTACAAACTCCTTCACGTATGCAAGGCGAATTTGCATTTAAAGCACCACATGGACCATGAATCATGTGCTTTGACACGATATCATGTAATGTCGGATCGGAGTGTTTATTGGGCAACTGCAAAAATTACACTGTCTATCTGTTCTGGTCTAATCTTATTATGCAACCGTAGTAGAAGATGGAGGTGAGACAAGCCACGTTTCTGCCATTCGACAGTGTACATGTAGCAGCGAGTTTGGCCAAAAATTTTCTCTTTATTAATAGAAACATATTTTTTTGAATTTTCAAATGAAATACCCTGTTTACTATATCGTATCTGTTTTGTGGTGATGTATTTTCGGGGAGATTATCTTTAATTTCAATCCAGTTAAAATTACAGGTAAGTGTAATGAACAAATCAGGTTTACCGTATTTTCTGTCATAAGTCATCGCATCTTGTGTTCTTTCAAAAATGAAGACGGCAATATGACCAACTGACCGATATTTCCAACATGTTCATTCTCCCGCTAATCATCTTGCATATGGATGTAATTTTTCGCTCGTAGTTTTGTCTGATTATTCCGTATGTAGGCTAAACGTTCCGATTCAATTTTAGCATACATATCTACCAAATACTGATTTAGTAGCATTCCAAATCTAAGTATTGTATTGAAATCATTAAGTCTCGTCATTATTCTGTAACGGTAATAATTCATGCATGACACCGTTTTACGTATTGGTTGTCCATTGATCGGGTCATGTTGCGAAATATTAATGGAATAGCCGTCTTCGTCTCTACGTAATATTAAAGAATATTGCAAGCTATCATACGATCTGTGAATTTCAGGAATTTTCTGAAGGATGTTATCTCGACTACGTAGGCTAATACTATCTCCCTTCTGTCAAACTGTTGCACAGCTATTACAACAACTACTTCACTCGTAGTAGGTGCATTAAAGCGGCCGCGATGTTCACCGGCAAGAATTTTATCGGCGTGGATAACAATATCGAAATCCATTACGTTAGGTGGGACACTATCAATCGCTGCTTTGAAAGTTTGAACGTACTGTATTTATCATGACAGTGTAACATTTCTAGCAAAGACCTAACTAAGCCATTATTAAGGGTATGTGTAGTGATGCTACATCCTGTAGAAGCTTGTATTTTTGGGACCGCTATGAAATAAATCTGTAGGAACTTATGATCATTAGGTTCAGGAGAATACAGACTGCCGGCCAAATGGTACACTTGTCCTTGTACCTTAAATGTCGGCATGAAGCCACATTCGATTACTTGTGTACTCATGAAGGAGGTCATTTGAAATGCATTCATATAATGACGTATGTGCTTCAGGAATGCTTTGCTCTTCGGGTGGTTTCCTGTCACAAGGGAATGCAAAGGTTCGGGAGGGGGAAGTATTGCATCTAGTTTTACTTTTCCCTGCAAACAACATATATCTTTTGATTCCTCTTTCTATTTTTGAGCTGACCAGTATTGGCAGACAACAGACATTGTAACAAAAGATACTGAAGCATCATTTATATAATTTATGGAGGAATCATAATTCATAGCAGAATTCTCTTTATCGGACCAAAAACCATGAACATTTCTTCCCTGTGTCAAAGGAACTTGTGCGAATGACTCCCTTTGTCTGTGTGAAGCCATTATTTCTCTCTCTTGTGACAATCGATAAATTTGTTGTTGTTCTGTTTCATTGCTACGTGATAAGCGCATTTTTTCGATATCAATGAAATTTGACCTATATCCGTTTTACGTCATGGCATGATGACTAAAAATCACTGACTGGACTATTAATTATAACGAACTCTTGTCAGGCGTAATTCAAGAATGGCGAGTTGCAACAAACACAAATCCCCCTTCCTAGAATGCAAATACATTTGCCATTGATAGCACAAATGTTTTTAGATATCCGTACTGATTATATTATATTATATTAAATTATACGCCAATCAGCATAATTTTATATAATATAACCCCCCTTCCGTCCAATCTAAATTGACTGTGAATTTTGTGGAACGAAAGGTTCACAGGCGAAATGAGAGTTGCACTTCCAGGGAATGACGAGGTGAATGAAACTCAAATCCCCCTTCCATCCAATCTTAACTTGACTGTGTTTCACATGCGAAAAGAAGAAAACCCGAGTTACACTTCCAGGGAAACTCCAAACAGAACCACCCTTCTCAGGAGTATTAACTCAACACGACTGCACGGTTTGCTGCTGGCTTCTATCTGAGGCAATAGGTTCGCCCGCTAGCTAGGCTGTAACAGACATGATAAACTCGCCCTTAGCTAGCTCGTATTCTGTCGCCTCAGTAGTTGAATGGACATGGTCGGAAGGAAAAAAAACGTCCAAACTCTTATAGTGGGCGATGTATTGAAGATAGACATATGCTCTCCCGGACTTTTTTGTAAAACTTTTCATGCTGAACAATTCTTACAATCATAGTATTTAGATATTTTTAACGGTTTGCCCAGCGTAAGCTTACAAATCGCTCGGACGCCTGTTTTTTTCTTCGACTTTTCCACTGAAATATTTACTGCTCGGCTTCCTTTGATCATAAATAAATTATTATCTACAGAAATAATCCTCGAGATATCCTTTACAGAATGGTGGAAACCGCATCAAAATCCATTCAGTGGTTCTCGAGTTTACCGTAACAAACAGGAATCGGGGACTTTGTTTTATACTAAGTAGAGACTAACACTAGATACATAGCAATTCTTCTCAACATACAAATTCTTCTTTTCTGGTCGTTCTCGGGCAATCAAAACTAACAATACCTGTTTAGTAACATATGAGCAAGCTTCCAATACCTGGATCTCGTGTACAGTATCAGCAAAAACGTTCATAAGGGAAAAATAAATACCCCTCACAATGCTTAATATTCTTGTGCTCCTTTCTTTTCTTCTTGCGTTTTATTAAACTTCTGCTTCTGTCCTTCTTACTAGATGTTCTCTGGCAATCTAAACTATCAATGCATGTTTGTCGACATGTAAGCAATCTTCCATTACCTGCATCTCTTGTTGGGTATCACAATTATCTTCATAATAAAAATTCCCCTCACAAAGCTTAATATTCTTCTGCTCCATTCCATTACTTCTCTTTTTCAGGGTAATATGTCTGCAGGGACAAACCAAATCATAATACTTGATACTATTCTTTCATTATTCTTGTTACTTCAATAAGCCTATCAAAATAAACCTTGTCATTTTTTCTTTTTTCATTCCAACAGGCAGACACAAAATCAACATATCCATCACTCTTCCCAACAACCCTACTACTATCTTCACATCTCAACATACCGATCCTATTCTCCACAAGATAACCTCCTAATTCTTCATGACATAATCTACCTCCAAACATGGCATCACCATAGTAACCTTGCCTTAAGTGAAAGCCACCTGTCCACCCACAGCTGGACCTCCACCATGAATCTTTATGCGACAAAAACACAAGATTCTCTGTGGTGCACCACCAAAAGGTGCCCATGGCTGGTAACTTGTTTCCCCCAAATAACACACCATAGCGCCAATACACCCACAGAAACCAAAGGTGAGCTCTGTAACCAAAGTAAATTCGGTTACAAGGTTCATCCGTCAACTATTGCGAGTTTCTACACTGTGTTAACACAACAATAAATCTTCATTTCTTTCAATAAAAATTAAAATAATATCACTTTCTTCTCATGACATTTCTATACTCACACATATAGTTGATATTCAAATTATTCAATTAATTTCCTAAAACACCCTTGCTTAGTTTATTTATTAATATTTTCCTTTCAATTATTTTGGTACTTATAAATTTTAATTTAACAGATTATTCTTCATAATTATTTACACTCTTCTCAACAATTTTGCAAGAAAATAAATTATTATCAGAATTCTTAAGTTATGTTATAATTTTCTCAATTTCTCGATTCCATTTATTTATTTCACTTCACATTGCTTTATATCATACTAGCAACCCACTCCGGCTTCGGTCGGAAAATGAAGCATCATTTATGTAATTTAAGGAGGAATCATAATTCATAACAGAATTCTCTTTATCGGACCACAAACCATGAACATTTCTTCCCTGTGTTAAAGGAACTTTGGAGATGACTCCCTTTGTCTTTGTGAATTCATTCTTTCTTTCTCTTACGACAATTGGAAAATTATTTGTTGCTCATTTTCATTGTTACGAGATAAGCGCATTTTTTAGCCTATTTTCATTTTATGAAAAAATTGGCATATGAGATCACCTTTTGTCCGTGTGTCTGTGTGTGCGCGTGTGAGTGATTCTTGTGTGTGTGTCCCCCCTAATAATTTCTAAACGGCTGGAGCGATTTCAATGAAACTCGATAAGATCATAGTACTTATCTGGCCGACCCCGACAGTACCCTTCAAATGATATTGTGTCGCACCAATCCAACATGGCAGCCGTGCGAAATATTTCACCAGCATTCAGTATCTCCGAAACTATTACCGATTTCACCCTGAAATAGTGTACGGTGATAAAGGGCACTACTAGAAGTGTACCTATGAGACGTTCAAAAACTTGGTAATTACAAAACCAACATGGCGGCCAAGCGAATTTGAGACATTTAAATCGACTTTCTCGCGATTTAACCATCCAACCGTAATGAAACATGGTACAGGAAGTGTTTATATACATTGTAATGCCCTGACGTCTAACGTAGTTCAATTGTTTACATCACCTCAAAATGGCGGCTGTGCGAAATATTTAACTGGCATTCTATATCACCGAAACTATTACAGATATCACCCCGAAATTTTGTACGGTGATAAAGGGCACTGCTATAAATTTTTCTATGTAACATTCAAAAATCTGGAGAGTACGAAACGATCATGGCGGCCAAACGAATTTGAAATATTTTAATACACTTTTGTCGTGGTTAAACCATCTGAGCGCAGTGAAATGTGGTACAGTAAATGATTATACATATTGTAATGTACTGGCATCTATTTAGTTCAATTGTTTACATAACCTGAGGTTAGCGGCTGTGCGAAATTTCAAAATTAAGCTTTTATTTCTTGTGCGGTAATCATGCGATTGAAGTGAAACTTTGAATAATGAAGCAATGCAATAATGTTCCTTTAATGGTATATAACTCTATAGTCTATACATACAATAATCCAAAATGGCGAGCATCTGATTTATATTGACGGTTCTCAATATCAACGAATCTTTTACAGCAATCAAACTGTTTTTTTTAAATGTTCATAGAGGCTACGGACATATGTTCACCTATAGGACTTCTAGTAACCTGGTGAGCACAAATCCAACATGGAGGGGACGCGAAGTATAAAAATTTAAATGGACGTTCCTCGCGATTTAACCATCCGAATGCAGTGAAATTTTGCACGTTAAATGCATATACAAATATTAATCCACTGCCATCTAATTTATTTCAATTGTTTTGATAACCACAAGATGTCAGCTGTGCGAAATTTTAAAATCTCGTTTTTACTTCTTGTGTCCTAATCATGCGATTGAAGTTTGAATACCACACGTACACAATAATCTTCATGTAATAGTACGTAAATAAAAATCCAACTTGGTGACCATCTGCAATATTTAGACGGTTCTCAATATCTACGAATGTATCACAACAATAAAACTGAATTTTTGTATGTTGATAGAGGCAATTAACATGAGTAGGATATATGAAAATCGGCTGTATAGTTCTTCGCGGAACTACTTGTTTTTATTTCAATGAACCTATATCCATTTTACGTATTGGCATAATGGGTTAAAATCACTGACTGGACTAATAATTATATTATCATGGAGATGGGATGTGCAACAAATTCTTGTCAGACGTAATTTAAGAATGGCAGGTACATGAACAACAATTCCCCCTTCTGTCCAATCTAAACTTGACTGTGTATTCTGCGGGACGAATAATTCACAAGCGAAGTAAAGAAAAGCCAAATTGCACTTCCAGGGAAGCTCCAAACAGATCCACTCTTCTCTGAAGTCTTAACTCGACACGGCTCTATATTGTCTGGGATGATAGGTTCGCTCGCCAGCCAGCTAGCTCGTAAACTGTCTCGAAGCTAGTAATTAAATGGAGATCGTTGCATGAAATGAAAACGTAAAAACACATATAGTGGGCGATGTATAGAAGATAGAGATATGCTGTCGCGGGTTTCTTGTGGAACTTTTCATGGTGAACAATCCTTACACTCATACTATATAGATATTTTTAACGGTTTGCCCAACTTAAGCTTATAAAGCGCACGGATGACTTTTTTTCGACTTTTTCACTGAAATAGTTACTGTTCGGCTTCCTTTTCTCATAAATAAATTATTTTCTACAGAGATCTTCTTCGAGATATCCTTTACAGAATGGTGAAAACCGCATCAAAATCCATCCAGCGTTTCTCGAGATTACCCGGAACATCCAAGAATCGGGGACTTTGTTTTATACTAATTTGAGATTCTGAATTACATTTGGTTACTAAACATAGTAATACCTGGCTTAATCTTCCTCTTCAATAAAGAAAGTAGTTTGGGATTGATCCACATTCTTGTTAGTACTTCTTATAACTCCGAATTATATTATAACTACTGTATATTCCAGTTAAATTATACAAACTTCCTTATTTTCCAAATAATTATTTTCATCTAGCTATATTATTTTTATTACCTGTTATCGTATCATCATTAGTATTCCATAACTGCTTTAGATGAATACAAAATATTCTTTACGTTTAGCATTATTAGTACAGCCCATCATGTTATTATAGCACAACCTCATATATATATTTCTTGGAAGACATTTATGAGCACAGTAGCACAACGTCGTAGTACTTAATTTAGCACGATATTATTTATAAGGTGCGTTCAAAAAGTAACGAGCCGGAGGCTCTAATGCGCAAACTGGTGACTACATCGGCTAATCGTGGTGTGTGTAACGAGGTGTGGTTCCAACCAGAGCGTGGAAGGTCACAGCCCGTCGCTAGAGGGCACGCGTGCACGTCACGTGACGATACAAAGCGAGCAGCAGCATGCATCAATCGTCCAACGCTGCCAGTCGCATTGCAAACAGTGAAATGGAGGCGTCAGACGACGAGCAAAGAGGTGTTGTTCGGTTTCTGACAGCCGAAGGAGTAGGGGGAACGGAATTCATCGCCGAATGTCACAAGTGTACGGCGAACACTGCATGTCCCTTGCAAAGGTCAAGGCGTGGCATGAGCGCTTCAGGGAAGGACGGGTGTCGTTAGCCGATGATGCCCGGTGTGGGGCACCCCCCTGCATTACCTATGACAACGTCCAGCTGGCTGATGCACTCATTACCCAGGACCGCCGCGTGACACTGAACGCCATAGCCGCCGTGGTCGGATTGAACTTCGGAAGTGTGCACACCATCATGAAGGAACGACTGGACATGCGGAAAATGTGTGCCCAATGGGTGCCCCACAGTCTTCAACCACACCAGGAAGCATGTCGAATGGCCTACTGTCTTGGTTGGACGATTGATGCATGCTGCTGCTCACTTTGTATCGTCACGTGACGTGCATGCGTACCCTCTAGCGACGGGCTGTGACCTTCCACGCTCTGGTCGGAACCACACCTCGTTACACACGCCACGATTAGCCGATGTCGTCACCGGTTTGCGCATTACAGCCTACGGCTCGTTACTTTTTGATCGCACCTTATATTTATTTTAACAAAGTTCTTTGTAAGCTAAATTTTATTCACTTATTTAATTTAAGACCTTTGTTAGCGCAGTATTATTCATTTATCATAATTATTATCCGTATCATACCGCATCATTAAAGCTCTTTACTTAATGTCATAGCAGATTCCCATAACTGCATGTCATATTTATTTCGTCGAACTAGCCATCAATTATTTAACATCTGCTAATATTCAACGGCATATTACTATCGTGACTTTATTTATTATAATTATCGCACCTCATATTTTATTATAAATCGGTCCTCATATTACATAATGCTTCTACCAGTTAAAAAAAATACCTGTGTCAGATTTGTAACGTTTATTTACTTCATGTGACTAAATTTCCATTCATAGATTTCAATAACTTCAGAAATATTCCTAGCTTATACCATCTTAATCTAATATCGTGTTTTATTTCATTCATAAATATAAGTTTCATTAGCTTCATTTTGCATAATATTGTATCTACTCTCTCCAATACTCTCTCCTATTCACATAGCTTTTCACCATTTGTCAATCTTCTTACACTATTGTCAAATAAATACAAACATTGTTGATATCACCATTCTCTAATTCGCTTGTACCAAAAAATAAACAGTGTTATTATGACGTTATTATTGTCGTCCAATCATACATCAACTTGTCAAACCAATCAGATGATATGACTATCTCGTCCAGATTCAAAAATATCGAAGAAAAAATCAAATATCATGAATTCCTAATTCAAAATACTGCTCACTGAGGTTGAAAAGTCTCTAAAGGTTATATAATAATCTCCAAGTACGCATGTTTATTTTAAACAATATCTTAAACTTCAAATGAGCATCGTAGACATATAATAAAACTCCTTAGAAAAAAAATTCAAGTTTCAAAACGAACATCCAAAAATTGCCTAGCATGAACTACTAAAATTCATAATGGTGCAAAGTCTACCATAATGAGCTGCAACGTCACCCTGCCTGGTGATGATTCCTCCATGTCTCCATTGGGAATTTCTCCTCTCTCTCGTAGGATTTTGATATACTCATACCTCTGCTCTTGACTGTCACCATGGATTGAAATTTCCCCAACACATCTCTTGTAGTCGTGTAGCCTTCATTCTCTGTGCGATCTCGTAGCAAGTTATAATAATGCCTTCGCGTGCGTTTGGTTTTCTTCTAACAGATGTAGTTTGAACATGATATCATGCCATTCGTCTGTATTCTGGATGCTTCTTAAGTCACTCTTGAGCTAACCATGTTTATAGCACAAATGTTTCCCTTTGCATATTTACTGATCCATCTTAATCATCGTAGTACTTGCCATAGCAACATCCCCCTCAACTTAAGTATATACTCCATTGTTGATGTAGAAATAATATTCGTTGAATAAGTATCACGTATACTTGTATATGTTTGCTGGTCATCGGTGTTAACTTTGTGATATTTTCCGAATAACAGTTGTAGTTGCCTCGTAATATACCACTGGATAGCATTTGATAAACTCGCTATCTAACTGTACTCAATATATTCAAAGAAAATGGCTATGTTAACCTTTGTATGATGTAAGTGACTACCTTACTTCCTAACGTTCTTATAATATCGTAGATAAATATCAATTATTGTCTATCAAAATATTCAAAGTTCAATCACCGATAAAATTCAATAATACTTGACGGACACAACCCACTTGGTTTCCATCTACTACAATCAAGTAGCAACACATTTATTTGTCGAGGACATATTTTAATTTCCTTATATGTGCATTCTGATTTATAAAAATATTCAAAGTACTTTTTCTGCACTAGAGACACTTTGGCAAAGGTACGATTTCGCTCCACGGTAAATACTGCTTTGCCTCCCGGCAAATTTTACCATACGAATGCTGCACTAGTCTGATCTTCTGCGAAGCGAAGTTATTTGCTTCAGTTCCCAAACAAGACAGATTATTTTTCTTCTCTCTCTTTCCACAATTGCAATTTCCCAGACGCGTGATTTCTAGATTGATCAGCAAACAGGTCCCGCTTTTTCTTTACATACATTTTATACAGCTATTAGAACATCTTGTTTTGAAACAAAAACATGGAAATTCCGATTATATTTTCCCTTCCTGTAGCTGTCATATCTTAACTAATTACTGCTTGTCATTATGCAACTGGTTCTAATGTGTTTTAATTCTCTATATTCCAACTGGCTGGATTAAGTCCCATTTGCACGCACACTTCCTTCTCACTCCTTTATCTGTCTTAGGTGTGACACTATTTTATATTTTGTTTATTTTTTCGAGCATTTATTTATTTATTTTCATTCATGAGCCACCAACTTATTATTTTCTGGTATATTTGCCAGCCGATCCCCACCATCGTGCCTGCCAGGCTTACAATAAAAAGAAAAGACAGTTGACTCTCTGCCAATATTACTTTTGAAAAAAGGTACCGCCTCTGATTCGTATTTATGAATTCAAACTATCGCGTTTAATTTTCTAGCCCAATAAATTATTTTCGCTGCTCAATCTTTAAATGCAGTAATTTACTTGTAATAAGGTCGCAAATATGGGCGCAGTACTATCCTGGAATCTGCCTGGAGAGAGTGTGGAAAATCCCGAGTGAAATCCACACTCAGGATACCGCTGTTCTCGCCGGGATTTGAACCTACGTTCCCAGAACGTGCTGCAGCTAACCTCGCTGCATGGTGCCACGATGTTAATGAGCATAGCTACACTGCGGGACGAAATTATTTAACTTGAAGGACGCATGTTCAATGTCTGGTCAGACAACTCTGAAAATGATTGAAGAAAAGATGAGCTGCTACTGACTCATCATGTGCTTGAGTGAGAAATGGAAATCAAAAGCAGGGGAAGGTTTGCTTGTAACCTTCCACATGTATATCACAAGATGGAAGTAACACATCATCACAACATGTTCCTGCAAATCTTTAGCTTCAATCATGGTCAGTGAATGAAAATACATAGGTACGAGTATAACCTAGTGAAGGAAGGCGATGGCATCCAACCGAATGCAAACCAGTCTGTCATGAAGTTTAACTATGCCCGGGAAGATCGTTTTTGACCCATCGATCTTTTCTGTTGTTTATCCACCTATTGCATTGGAACATTGGCCAAGTCAGTTCAGTAAAACTCGACACACATCGTAAATTAATTACACGGGCGTTTCGTTCATGGTTAAAATCATTCTCGATTTGGATCCAACAAAAGACAGGTTAGTTGTCAGCTGTCTGGAGCAAAAGGATGATTGAAAGTAAAGCAATAAGAGGCTACTGAATCTTAGGAATCTTATGAGTGCCATCAATTGTGTTACGAACGTGAATAGTTATAATAATGATTTGATTATTTTGAATTTTGCTTACAATTCCTGATATATTCGCTAGTATACCGTACGCTTCGAAAACGACCCGCTTGGCACCTGTTCGCCTATAAACATCAATCGTTTATATAGTATTCACTGAAGATTATTATAGTTGTACGTACAGTATGTTAGGATATGTACACATTCTTGCTAATTTCTCTTTAATTAATTACAGAGTGAGACGCCTCACGGTGGCGGAAATTTAGACATCCAATCTCTCCACACTTCCATATTCTGGTGTTGAAACTTTTATTTATTTACCGGAAGATGTAGGTGGGGAAACAAATAATGTATTGCTGATTCTAGTGATTAAGACTCTATGGATTGTGGCAGACTAATTCGTAGCCAATTTTGTGTTCAAGTCAAATAAGTGACGCAAGTAAACGATAACTTTAATGAAGAAGATCCATTCGAACTGGGTAATCACCTCATTTATACTTCGGATTCTGTACGACAAGCTTCCTGCAATAGGGTGATAAATGGATAAGAGTAATAGGAAGCTAAATTACTGTCCTTTAGTTTGAAAAAATGAAATTTCCTCTTACCTTTCATTTTAACTTCCGACATCCTGATCGAATGGAATTTAGAATTTACCCACATCCTACAGAAATCTTCAATGTATTTCTGTTTGTTGGCACGGTTCCCTGGATTCCAATATGTGGGCAATGCCTGTCAATTGTGAATACATAGCCAATAGCATTATCGTGATTTTGGGCCATAAAATGCTTCTTATAATAACAAGAAGCTACTCAATTGTCCTCACGAGTCTGAGTGCATCACATTCAATCCTTTACGTAACATCTTAAATCTCTGGCAGAGACAGGAAATAATCCGGGCTTCCTTGGTAAGAGGAAGAAGTGCTATGTGTATACCACGGGGCTGGCTACTGGTTTAAAATACTTATTTATATCATTTATGAATCACGACGAGTTAAAAGAGATACCATACCCCTAAACTGTGTTTGCACCGATTTTACGGATTTCATTTGCCTTAACATTATTTTATATGTAACCTATGGGGGAATACACAACGCTACATGATGTGTATGGTATACGTATGTCGTGCGCAGTGATGTTAATAAGTAAACTGTCCCCACGATTGAGCACAAAGGAACGTGATATCCAGGGACGACTACCGCTTAGTTTACAGCACACGGATTTTGAGTGGCGCGCTGGAGAAACCACACCTTCTCATTGTACCATAGGATGCTACGTCTCATATCAAGCAGCTATTACGATATCCTCGTAAGCCTGAGCACATCTCGTTCCAACTCTCACGTATATTTTCAAATCTCTGGTGGACATGGAATTCGAACAAGGGAGCTCTTTGTTAGGAAGAAAAGGTGCTACCCCTACAACTCAGAGCGAGCCGATATTTATAGGCACCTTTCTTAATGTATTTATGTCAATTTCACCATGGAGTAGAGAAAAATAGGAAATACATATAGCATAGCACGAAATTATTTCTTCACATGACATTCTTTTCATAATGGGGAATCTCAAGTATTTATTGTCAAAATCGTTCGAAAAGTAATTGCTTACTTTGGAGCAACCTATGTACATCACCTAATTGCATGCATTTTGAGAAATCACTATGTCACCGACTGATGCCAACATGTTAAGCTGCAGTTATTGCAAATTTGCAATATATATTAAGGAGTTAGCTGCATGTGACCCTTTTCTCGAGTTCACGTTTAGCTATGGCACACCACTACCTGCCCCTGGTTAAATATGTATCAGTGATATACGTATTGAGATCAATGAGCCAACAAAATCAGGAGGTCCGAGAGTGACGTCCACTTCTGGGTAAGGGTGCTCTTAAGTGACTGGCTCCTGGTTACGACACTCAGCCAGCTTAATTTAGGCCTACATCACTTTCACAAATGTCTTGTAAATGATGCACTAGATGGTGATATCGACAGAATCTCATGATGTACCCCTCACCAAGGCGGACCGGGTTCGATTCCCAGTCAATGTATGTGAGATTTTCGAAGTGAAATGCCATGCCCTGTGGTTTGGATTCCACGTAAAATGGAGGTCCCGTGGCTCATGATCTAGAGATTAACGATCACGTTACACTACAAGCTTCCTTCCTTCCTTTCCTTCATGATGTACCATGTGTGAAGAGGATACACTTCTAGGCATATTGTTTCGTTTCTTTGCGTAACGATTGCCATAGAACTTACGTCTAACGTTATAAAACGCCTTCTTACTTGGCATTGATTACAAACGATCAGCTTTCCATGCCTAGTACTGAACCCGAGGAGGTTATGCTGACTGGAATCGAACGTGGTTCTCAGAGACTGTGATCTCAGTATAAAGGTTCCACCAGGGAACGAATCAGAGATCTGTAGAGGCAGTTTCATGGTAAAAACCCCTCGAAAGAAGTGTATATTTAATCACTGGTGTGATTTTGGTGCAATGACATTATTTATTAAAATAATGCAGGAAAAAATGAGCAGATTACAGCATTATTAGACTACTTGGTGTAGGCTATACGAGGCTTGAAGCACGGAGAGGGCAGAGTTGACATTTTACAAATTAGCCCAGGATTGTGGGAGGGCCCCAGTGGAGCCATGTCCATCTCTGTGACCCCATTCTGTCGTCTGGAGCAGGGTGGAGGCCTGAATAATGACCCAGTTATTCCCCGACGGAGAATAGATTTGAGTAGGGGGAGGAGAGATGCCCAGGAAAATCATTGATTACTCGTCATTGGAGCAACGAATTGAGATGAGAGTTGCTCACAGGTGAATCTTTTGGCAGGAGGCTAATTTTAGAGCCTTTTACCTGCGAAATTGACGCATATTTAACGAAGTGCGGAAGGACTGTAAGACTACCATTGTTCGCGGATAGATTTGAGAATGTTGCCGGGGAATACCCGTAAGATAGCGTCCCACGCTATGGAGAAAGGAATTAATATTAATTAATTGGACGAGCGATTCCTTTGCACGCAGATAGTTTTGGGATCTGTGAAGAGAGAGGAACCCGATGATCATGGTTTGGAGACCAGAATCACGCTGTGAGAGGAGCCAAGATTACGCGGGAAGATTTCGCCCTACTTTCCGTGGGAATCCGATATAAGGGAGTAGACCCTTGGAGGAGCACACAGTCAAGCTCAGTCTCAGCTCAGTCTCTCTCAGTTGAAGCTCAGTCTACGCGCAGTTCACGTGAAGTTTACGCCCAGTTATAGCCGGTTACAGGCGAGCAAGTTGCAGTCTTACGCAGTCTTCACGACGTTAGAAGTTACCCAGTTGTAGCACAGTTGCAGTAAGTTGCAGTCAGTATGCAGCAGTACGAGACAGTATGTAAGCAGTCTACAGCAGTCTTCAAGTAAGTTACGGGCAATCTTCAAGTGAATCTTCAGTCAGTTACAGCCAGTTTGAAGCAAGTTTGTCAAGGCAGAACGCATGGCGGTCATACTCATAATAGACGCCGAACAAAGACTGGTACATGTAAATGAAGCATTTAATAAGCTTGTATGAATAATAGTCGTGCTATAGGCATAATCAGCAGTACGAACTATGCCGTGTTCAGTTACGAAGCACCGTGTAGACTAATGGCAGAACTATTGTAAATAATTATTTGTGTAAAGTATTGGACAGTGTGTAGCGCAATGTGTAAAGTATTGACTGATCGTATATGTGTAATTACGATGGAATGCGCTAATGAAGATCTACGAAGCGTTTGGTAATGTCATGAGAGTACCAGATGATAACACTCAGGACGGGAGCTAGCATATTTATGCAACGCAGGACGCTTACCGTAGGAGTAAGAATAATAAAAACTGTTGGTGAATTCCGAGAGCGGGTAAACCAGACTTTCAATCAGGAGTTGATAGGAGCACGGGAGATGCCGTCGACACCTGCAATTTCGATCTTTGCTAGGGAATTTCAGCATTGAAAAGTGTATAAAGTGACGTGTGTTAAGTGTACAGCATATGTAAAATATCCTTTAAAATAGTGATTAGATAAGTGTTTCACATGTGTGGGAGCGATAGCTTCCTGAGAGTTATGCAACGTGCCGTGTTGTTGATGAAAATTATGTGTTATAAAATGTGTGTATTCAAGATAAATATGTCGCGTTAAACCTGCTAATGGCGGGCGACATGGAGAAATATGATTGGTCGGAGCCACCATAAGACGCCTATAGAAATGTAAGTACCCCACAAGTTATGATTATGTAGAAATATGGGCCACTGCATGTTGTGATTTCCTTAAAGATGCCAGTAAAAATCAGTTTAGGAGGCAGATCCTCCATGTTTAATCATTATTGTGTTGATTTTTATAGAGTTGAGATGTTAATTTGCATCATTAAGTGGAGTAATTATTCCCACTATGAATTAAGAATGGCAATCAGTTATGTAAATGTGACGAGCACTATTGTTCGAGTTTTAAGACGTTTAGCTATGTCGGATTTTTGGTAATTTATGTGAGAATAATAATAAAGAATGATTTTGGTCATTTATGTCAGTGAGATTAATAAGAATAATAAAGTAATGATTTTGGTCATTTATGTCAGTGAGATTAACGGTAATAATAATAATAATAATGAATATTAAAAGTATGAATGAACACATCAGGAAACAAATAAATGTTGTAAGCGAGAGATTTACGCTAATTGCAAGACTTATCAATCCAAGCAGTAAGATGATACAGTAAGATTACATTACAGTAATTAAGGAAAGAAGTTTTATATCAGAATATTGCATATATTCAATAATGATGCCAGTAATGAAAGAGCTTTTAGTGAATTGAATTTGCAGCTTATATGAGAAGCTTATAGAGTAATTGATAGATTTCTCTTAATAATATAGGTCGGAGGTCGTAGCATTGAGTAAGGGGCCAGATGGTCTATTCTACGTATGAAATCTCCTATGTCATGGGCATAAGTGGAGATATAATTTATGCCAGAGTTGTAGTGTGCACCCTAGCTCTGAGGAAGGATATGAAAGTGTTCCGGGTTGGAATCCTGTGATAGAGACGAGGAAAACGAGGACACCTCGAAACTCTATGATTTCCCGAGAACTTATTGAAGAGTTATTTCCGCTCGTGGTAGCGAAACTCATGGCGACAGCTGCAGTGAGCGCCTATATTTTACTTGAGACATCGGTCACCCGTTAGACTAATGCATTACGAACCCCGAACCTTCATGTTGAATGGACCCGTGTGAGGCCAGTAATTATTATATCCTCTGTGTAGGAGTAATTATAAAAGCTCATTCAATACCTGTTTGCATAATAGTCAATTAAGATCCTTTGGGATATGTGTGTCGGTCAGACAACAGTATTTGTCTTGTAAATCTTTACTGCTTGGAAAGGAAAGCATTCAAACCTTTAAGGAGGGTCGAGGTAAATGGTGGAACACCCATCCCACATTCTATTGTGTACCGACTCCTCTAGCCGAGGGTCTGTAGGCGGGCACTCGAACCGTCAAGGCAAGTTGAAAGGGACAGATTTTAGACCCTGGTAAATGATATATAATGAAAGATTGTTATGTTGAGTAATGTAGCCATGTGGTTTAGGAACACATGGATAATTATAGATCATCCTGATGGTTCATTATTTTAGCTATCTGACGAATAGTTAGACGATGTATTTGTACTGTCACTGAAACCAAGTTATGAAGTTGGTTACCAGATGCCAATCGCCACGAGAGCAAGGTAATCTAATTGTACCATCCGACACAAGCTATAACGTAACGTTTTATGTAGGAATCACAGACAGCATGCAGTGGAACCATATAAATAGAGGAAGTGGAGGGGTAGCTTACATAATTATGGAGTTGCACGTTGATTGCGTTGCAACGTCCGAATAGGTAATGCATGAAAGCATTTGTTTGGTGAGGAGAGAAAAATCAAAACACGCACGGCACACATAATTGTTAAAACCAAGAGGTTTAAGGAATGATTAATTTGTGATATTAAAGAAGTCACATTGTATGACTGTTATGTTAATGTACAGTTTGTATTGAAGTCGTAGGTGCATCAGCGCACTAGAATATCTTTATGTAGTTCACATAAGGGTACAGCTTTGTAGTTTAATATGATTCTTTATTATGATTTCATTTTTGTTTATTTGTGGATTGTGGAAGTAAATTTTTGTTTGCTTTGTTTTTATGGTTTTGGGATTGTTTTTGTGTTTGAAGCCATGATTTTATTTACTGAATTGAAGTTTTAGAATAGAGTTGTGTCTTATCATTGTAGAGTTGATACCTTATAGCCTCAAATCCAAATTATGCACTGCTCATTTGGGGGAACGGCACGCGCCTGAGACCTGATGCTAGCTGGAGGCAGATGCATATTTACCATCGAGATTACTCACATGGGTACATGGGATTTGATGTCCTATACAGTGATTTGAGCTATAGGTACGACTAAAGTCGGTCAGATCTAGTGCACACAACTCTATTAAAGTAAGAATTAACGAAGTAGGGAATGACCGCTCCTATCCCTAGATAAGTTCCGATACGTACATATAAATTTTGATAGATGTATAAGTACAGTACTACTCCTATGTAATTATCATATAATTTATCATGGCCCAAGCAACGTGGAGCGGTATTAATTCATTATGGAACCGCCTGCGTCAGTGCAATATGAGCGATCTTGGCATTGCACATGCATGGCATACATGAATGATAACTGCATCATAATTTATCATGGCGCCCAGGTACGTGGAGCTTATGGGATTTAGGGAAAACCCATAGATTTTTTATGGTATTTCATGGGGAAAACCATAGTAATTGTTTTGCCTCAAACTGTGTTTGAGTGATTTTTGAATTCAGTAGGCTTTTTATGTAACGCAGAATCTCGCTATTGAGAAGAGAATTGCCCAAGGGTATGAGCGCTACATACCCGATCCACAATCTACCATAATATTATCAGGTTTTGTACGACTTCACAATATGTGTGCAGTGTTTGATGTTTCTCTTCGGAACGTATCCACATATTTTTCCAGGAAGCCTGCCTGCATATTTAAGTGTGTTATTGTAAAATGTCAGGTACGCAGGAGATCTTGCAGGTTATTGCAGGATTGAAACAGCATTTTGATGCTGCTAACGAGCAGAATAAACTGGAAGCCAAGGCTTTCCAGGATAGTATAATCACTCGTTTAGATGCCAATCAGGAGGCAATTAATGCAACTCAGGTTGAAATAAACAACCGTTTAGATGCAAATAAAGCTGAATTGAGTAGTCGGTTAGATGCCAATCAGGTTGCAATGAATAATAACCAGATTGAATTAAACAATCGGTTAGATGATAATAAAGTTGAATTAAACAATAAGTTAGGTCAAATGCAAGAGGTAATTAAGACCGAAGTAACAGATACTGTTGTAAGCATTGTATCGGAAATGCAGGTTAAAACTGATAAACGTTTCGAGGCTATAGAAGCCAAACTTGAGGGTAATTTACAAGCGTGTAAGCATGCTCAGGAGGAAACCAACAGTAGATTAGATGCGTTGTCTAACGACATTAAGGATATTCAAATCCAAAATGAGGCGAATCTCGAACGCCAAGCGAAACAGTTCGCAGAGTTTACAAGAACGGTAGACCAGAGATTAGAGGAGAACGACTCCAAATGGGACCAGAAATTGAAAAGCTATGCTAGAGCAATTAACGGTGACCTCAAGAAACAGGACCAGAATATATTAGGTCAATGCCAGGAAATAGGCGAAATTAAGGCTATCGCTCATGAAAGTAAGGAGCTGGTAAGCAACGTGAAAAGTCAGATGGGCAAAGTTCATCAAGAACTGGACCAAGTTCAAAGTGACATTGTCATAGTTAACAAAAGGCAAGAGGAGAATAGAGGTGAGATCACCAAGGTCCGGAATGAATTGTCTAAAGTCAATGGACACATTCAAGATGAAATTAAAGGGTTGAGAGAAGAACTCGATATAAGAGAAGGCCAGAAAACAGAGGCAAGTGACAAGACCCTTGCTCAAATTAAAGAAGATGTAGAGGATGAAATATCCCATATCAAACAAAGTCTGAAAGAAGACAAGGTGAAAATATTTCAAGTAGCCGAGGAAAACCGAGATAGGCTTACAAGAATAGAGAAAGAAGTCATTACTCGCCTAGAAAGAGCAGAGATGCGCCACAATCAAATGGAGACTAGGATAATAGCACAGGAAGAAACGCTTCTGAAAGATCCTAAGTCAAGTGAAGGCAGCATAGAGGATATGAGGAAAACAAGGTGGGCAGACTTAGAAACCCAACCTATGAGCAGGAATGCTACAGGCTCAGGGGAAAGTTCTTATACGACGCCAGGTGTACCAATTGCGGCATCGACGCCACATGAAAATGCTATGCACACCCAGGTGATAAACGTCATTAGGGCAAGCGAAGAAAAACCAAGGAAATTTTCAGGTAGCCACTGTAGTATGACACCAAAATATTGGTTAAAGGAAGTGACTGAATATCTAAATGATGCACGAATACCGCAGGAGCGTAGGCTACGTGCTATAGAGAAATTAACAGAGGGGGAGTGCGCATTATGGTTTCGCAGCTTCCGTTACACTTTCGATACTGTTGAGGAGTTCCGTGAGGCATTCTTGAAGAGATATTGGGACGCCGCGACCCAACAGAATTTACGGTTGGATTTATATGCAAAGAAATACAGTACCAATAATCCAACAAAGTACGCAGAATTTTTCATATCGCAAATGTGTCGCTTTAAAGAGCTGGATCAAAAACCGAGCGAACTGGAGCTATGTATTGCTATCGCCAAACAGCTTCCATACGAGATCCAAAGGCTACTAATCTCGGCTAATGCGAAAACTGCTATGGAAATGGAGACAGTTCTAAGGCAACTGGACCTCACCACAGCAAATACAATGCGTCAGAGTCGAACCGTGGAACAAGTCCACGTGACCAACACACAGACTGACCAACAGCAAGCTCCAAGGAACAACAAAGCTACGAGCACAGAAACCTTAGATTCCTATGGACGGCAATGGGAACAGGAACCCAGAAGATGGCAGTCAAAGTACAAAGGAAATGCTAATAGAGGAGGAAGAGGTCGAAGTTCGTGGAATAAGCAGAATACCAGGGGTAAACCGTACCATAACAATGGAGGTAATAATGGCCAAGAAGGCAATAATAGAAATTGGAGACCCCAAGAAAGAAGAAGTAACTTCGATGACGAGGTAGAAGAACGATATCACGCTTCTTTGCGATACCTCGAAGAAAGGGGAGATGAGCCCCAGAAACAACAAGTCCGCTGGCAAGAAGTCATGCAGAACAGGACATCGCCAGACAGATATGGAGATGGAGCTAAGAGTTTGGAACTACAGCGCAGCGAACAGGAGAGAAGAAACTCCAAGGGGGCGGGCGCTGAAGAAAAAAAAAACGCCAAAATTAGAAGAGTTTGAGACTGATGGATGGAAGTCTATTAACATCATCAATTGGATAGCCAAACCAGAAGAGCTAATTGAGGATACAGGAGGACCACAGGTCATGGTCAAGAGAGAATTGCCTATTATAATTGTAAGAGTGGCAGGATTAAAAATCAGAAGTCTGCTAGACACAGGGTCAACAGTGAGCCATATGACACAAGCTCTATATAATGAAATAGCCCGGAGAGAGAACATTTTGAAAATACCGATCTCTAGTGTCAAGATAAAAGGGGTAATTCCAGACCGAACAATGATATGTAAATACCAGGTATTCCTAGATTTACAGATAGGAGGCTCTATTTTCTCACAGAGTTTTCTGTTAGTAAACAAACTGCCTTATAACCTACTCATTGGGGGCAGAGTTTATAAGGGAATACAGAGTGATAATCGACCTAGCACAGGACAGGGTTATGTTCCATGTGAATGACGAAGCTAAAGGCTTAGAGGTCGCACTCAATGAGATTGAACCAGGATCAAGCGAACAAGTATGGCATACATACAGAGATGTGGCTTAGGAAGGAGTGTTAGCTATTGAGCAGTTAGAAGAGGAGCTTAAAACACTAGCCACAGAATTGGAAAAAGATCTGGAACCCAAATTGGAAGAATATATTTCGGAAAAGCTAGAAGAAGCGAAAATTGGGCTAAAAGAGAAGGAAAATTTAAAGCAGTTATTACTGGAACAGAAGGAAGTCTTTGATTCGAGACCTGGTCGGATAAAGAACTTCACTTATGCTTTTCAAGTCAGTGATTGGACACCATTTAGGCAGAAACCCTACCCTATAGCTGAAAAGCATTATGCTAAAGTGAAAGAGGCAATTCAGGAGATGTTGGAGGCCGGTGTTATTGAGAAGACACCTACGCCTTATGTAAGTCCATTGGTAATTGTACCAAAGACAGACGGATCTGTCAGAGTCTGCCTGGACCTGAGACGCTTAAATTTGCGAGTTATTCCGGAATTTGACCAAGTGCCACCTATTAAAGAGATCCTCAGGAAGTTTAAAGGGAAAACCATATTCACAAATTTGGATATCACATCCAGTTTCCATCATCTTGAATTAGAGAAGAAAACTAGTCTGTTGACAGGATTTATGTTTGATCAACATACATTCACATTTTTAAGGCTACCTTTTGGGTTGAAAACAGCTGGTTCAGCCCTGATAAGAGCGTTAGATCGCAATCTATCAGATGAGGTTAAAGAGAGTACCATCAGATATGTAGACGACATTCTACTTACATCAGAATCTCTGGAGGAGCACATGAGAGACCTGAAGAAGTTGCTAGATGACCTTCGAGAAGCTAACTTTAAGGTTAATATCAAGAAATCGCACTTCTGTCAGAGGGAAGTCAAATTCCTAGGGCATGTTATTGATGCAAATGTAGTGAAGGCTAATCCAGATAAATTGGAAGTAATTCGAAATTTCCCTCGACCCACGAAAGTAAAGCACGTCCGACAGTATTTGGGAGTAATTGGATTCTTTTCGAACCACTGCCCAAACTATACTACGACAGTAGCACCCCTGCAGGACCTATTGAAGAAAGGCGGCAGATGGAATTGGACGGAGCAATGTCAGGAAGCATTCGTGAGGTCAAAACAAATGCTTTTGGAATATGTGAAGCTGGGATACCCGGATTATACCCAGAAGTTCATCATACAGACGGATGCATCACTTATTGGGATTGGAGCGATGCTATTCCAGGAAAATGTTGACCAGCCTGAGAAGAAAGTTTTTATCGCCTTTATAAGCAGGAGACTGAAAGCCCATGAGAAGAATTACACGATCACAGAGATAGAGTTGCTCGCAATTTTGTACGCGTTGCAATCATGGCATAAACTCGTGTATGGCTTCCGAATAGTCCTCAGAACAGACCATAAAGCTTTAACATTTTTGTTAAAGACAGACTTGTCTAGCCAGAGATTGACAAGATGGTCCCTGTATATCCAGCAATTTAATGTGGAAATAGAATACTGTCCAGGGAAAGAGAATGTAATACCGGACATATTAAGTCGTTACCCTAGAGAAGAGGAAGCGCTAGCGGTCCAGATTGAGAATCGAGATCAGAAGACGTTGGATGACTTAAGGAATCTTACCAACCTACAACGCGAAGACCCATGGTTGAAGATGATGATCGATTACTTTGAGGGACGCTTAGCAAGGGGAACTGCGGTATAGAGAGAGGCGGAGGCATTGGCAACAGATTATGTATGGTATAATCAGATATTACACAAGTGGGACGACGTAGATCATACACGTCAAAGGATTGTAATTCCTGCATCTTTGCAGAGAAGATTAGTATGGCTAGCCCACAGAGCATTTGGACATCCTGGAATAGATAAAATTTGTGCTCTGTTGAAGGAAGCATTTACTTGGCCAAAATTGAGAGAAACGGTGAGAAATGCTATTAGGACATGTGATCTATGCCAGAGGTAAAGCCAAATCCCTTTTTAATGAGGCAACGACCTATCACGTTGTTACCGGAGAAGCCAAGGCATCTATTGAGTATAGACAACTTTGGACCATTGCCTAGAGCACGTAGAGGCAATAGACACATTTTTGTAGCCATGGATGTATTTTCGAAAATGGTGGTGTTATGCCCCATACAAAAGACAAGTTCAAAACAGGTCTTGAAGCGCCTGAAAGAGAGAGTTATTCCGATTCTTGGGAAGCCGGATAACATTCTCTCGGACCACGGAAGTTGCTTTACAAGTGCAGAATTTCGTCGAGAACTGGAAACTCTAGGAATTAGGCAGATTTTATCTACCATTCGCCATCCTGAGGCAAGTCCAGTTGAAAGAGAAATGAGAGAGATCCAGAAATACATGAAGATCTACTGCTCTGAGGAGAATTGGCGTTGGATAGAATTTCTAGAAGTAATTGAATACTGTATAAATAATACTGTACATGAGGCGACAGGTCAGGTTCCCGTGACTCTACATCTGGATCAAAGACCGGAGAGACCGTGGACTGGTGTTATTCCATTGCCAGTAGACACACAGCCAGGTAGAGAATTGAGGATCCAACGAACCTTTGAATATCTCAAAGCACAGGCGGAGAGACGTCAGAGAAGAAATCGTGCGAAGAGGTATCATAGACCGCTTCTCGTGGGAGAGAAAGTTTTAATTAAGAAACCCGCCAGTTCAGATCCAGAGGCACGCAAGTATAAAAAGTTCAATTTTGCTTACCACGGCCCGTTGGAGGTGATAAGAGACCTCCAGAACAATGCATCTAGAAAATGGAAACGAGGTCGTTATGAACGTAGCCAACTTAAAAGTTTATTACTCGCCAGAAGAATTCGACGAACAAGAAGAAGTATTGGTAACGCACACCCAACTCAACGTGGAGAGCGAAGTCAGCCAAGCAGTCAGACCTGAAAGTTGGAACGGCAAGACGGGACGAGAAGCAGACAGTTTACCCAGTGTAAGCGAAGAGCACAAAGGATGCCAGTGTCTGCGAGAATTCTATGAAGAAATGGTCAGAGTGGCGAGAGAGGTTGAGGCAATAAACGCGACCCTCCGCATGGAGAATGGACAGCTTAGGAACAAGGCCGAGTGTGGAAGGGGGAACAGTACTAACCTACTCGCAGCCAGACGAGGTGAAGGACCCCAGATGTAAACACAGACAGTGGTAGACAGTCAGCTGGTTACTTATAGAAAGCCACTTGCAATTGACTTTTATAAGTTTCGCAAGGGGAATATGAACCCGAGGAGGTTATGCTGACTGGAATCGAACGTGGTTCTCAGAGACTGTGATCTCAGTATAAAGGTTCCACCAGGGAACGAACCAGTGATCTGTAGAGGCAGTTTCATGGTAAAAACCCCTCGAAAGAAGTGTATATTTAATCACTGGTGTGATTTTGGTGCAATGACATTATTTATTAAAATAATGCAGGGAAAAATGAGCAGATTACAGCATTATTAGACTACTTGGTGTAGGCTATACGAGGCTTGAAGCACGGAGAGGGCAGAGTTGACATTTTACAAATTAGCCCAGGATTGTGGGAGGGCCCCAGTGGAGCCATGTCCATCTCTGTGACCCCATTCAGTCGTCTGGAGCAGGGTGGAGGCCTGAATAATGACCCAGTTATTCCCCGACGGAGAATAGATTTGAGTAGGGGGAGGAGAGATGCCCAGGAAAATCATTGATTACTCGTGATTGGAGCAACGAATTGAGATGAGAGTTGCTCACAGGTGAATCTTTTGGCAGGAGGCTAATTTTAGAGCCTTTTACCTGCGAAATTGACGCATATTTAACGAAGTGCGGAAGGACTGTAAGACTACCATTGTTCGCGGATAGATTTGAGAATGTTGCCGGGGAATACCCGTAAGATAGCGTCCCACGCTATGGAGAAAGGAATTACTAATAATTAATTGGACGAGCGATTCCTTTGCACGCAGATAGTTTTGGGATCTGTGAAGAGAGAGGAACCCGATGATCATGGTTTGGAGACCAGAATCACGCTGTGAGAGGAGCCAAGATTACGCGGGAAGATTTCGCCCTACTTTCCGTGGGAATCCGATATAAGGGAGTAGACCCTTGGAGGAGCACACAGTCAAGCTCAGTCTCAGCTCAGTCTCTCTCAGTTGAAGCTCAGCCTACGCGCAGTTCACGTGAAGTTTACGCCCAGTTATAGCCAGTTACAGTCGAGCAAGTTGCAGTCTTACGCAGTCTTCACGACGTTAGAAGTTACCCAGTTGTAGCACAGTTGCAGTAAGTTGCAGTCAGTATGCAGCAGTACGAGACAGTATGTAAGCAGTCTACAGCAGTCTTCAAGTAAGTTACGGGCAATCTTCAAGTGAATCTTCAGTCAGTTACAGCCAGTTTGAAGCAAGTTTGTCAAGGCAGAACGCATGGCGGTCATACTCATAATAGACGCCGAACAAAGACTGGTACATGTAAATGAAGCATTTAATAAGCTTGTATGAATAATAGTCGTGCTATAGGCATAATCAGCAGTACGAACTATGCCGTGTTCAGTTACGAAGCACCGTGTAGACTAATGGCAGAACTATTGTAAATAATTATTTGTGTAAAGTATTGGACAGTGTGTAGCGCAATGTGTAAAGTATTGACTGATCGTATATGTGTAATTACGATGGAATGCGCTAATGAAGCTCTACGAAGCGTTTGGTAATGTCATGAGAGTACCAGATGATAACACTCAGGACGGGAGCTAGCATATTTATGCAACGCAGGACGCTTACCGTAGGAGTAAGAATAATAAAAACTGTTGGTGAATTCCGAGAGCGGGTAAACCAGACTTTCAATCAGGAGTTGATAGGAGCACGGGAGATGCCGTCGACACCTGCAATTTCGATCTTTGCTAGGGAATTTCAGCATTGAAAAGTGTATAAAGTGACGTGTGTTAAGTGTACAGCATATGTAAAATATCCTTTAAAATAGTGATTAGATAAGTGTTTCACATGTGTGGGAGCGATAGCTTCCTGAGAGTTATGCAACGTGCCGTGTTGTTGATGAAAATTATGTGTTATAAAATGTGTGTATTCAAGATAAATATGTCGCGTTAAACCTGCTAATGGCGGGCGACATGGAGAAATATGATTGGTCGGAGCCACCATAAGACGCCTATAGAAATGTAAGTACCCCACAAGTTATGATTATGTAGAAATATGGGCCACTGCATGTTGTGATTTCCTTAAAGATGCCAGTAAAAATCAGTTTAGGAGGCAGATCCTCCATGTTTAATCATTATTGTGTTGATTTTTATAGAGTTGAGATGTTAATTTGCATCATTAAGTGGAGTAATTATTCCCACTATGAATTAAGAACGGCAATCAGTTATGTAAATGTGACGAGCACTATTGTTCGAGTTTTAAGACGTTTAGCTATGTCGGATTTTTGGTAATTTATGTGAGAATAATAATAAAGAATGATTTTGGTCATTTATGTCAGTGTGATTAATAAGAATAATAAAGTAATGATTTTGGTCATTTATGTCAGTGAGATTAACGGTAATAATAATAATAATAATGAATATTAAAAGTATGAATGAACACATCAGGAAACAAATAAATGTTGTAAGCGAGAGATTTACGCTAATTGCAAGACTTATCAATCTAAGCAGTAAGATGATACAGTAAGATTACATTACAGTAATTAAGGAAAGAAGTTTTATATCAGAATATTGCATATATTCAATAATGATGCCAGTAATGAAAGAGCTTTTAGTGAATTGAATTTGCAGCTTATATGAGAAGCTTATAGAGTAATTGATAGATTTCTCTTAATAATATAGGTCGGAGGTCGTAGCATTGAGTAAGGGGCCAGATGGTCTATTCTACGTATGAAATCTCCTATGTCATGGGCATAAGTGGAGATATAATTTATGCCAGAGTTGTAGTGTGCACCCTAGCTCTGAGGAAGGATATGAAAGTGTTCCGGGTTGGAATCCTGTGATAGAGACGAGGAAAACGAGGACACCTCGAAACTCTATGATTTCCCGAGAACTTATTGATGAGTTATTTCCGCTCGTGGTAGCGAAACTCATGGCGACAGCTGCAGTGAGCGCCTATATTTTACTTGAGACATCGGTCACCCGTTAGACTAATGCATTACGAACCCCGAACCTTCATGTTGAATGGACCCGTGTGAGGCCAGTAATTATTATATCCTCTGTGTAGGAGTAATTATAAAAGCTCATTCAATACCTGTTTGCATAATAGTCAATTAAGATCCTTTGGGATATGTGTGTCGGTCAGACAACAGTATTTGTCTTGTAAATCTTTACTGCTTGGAAAGGAAAGCATTCAAACCTTTAAGGAGGGTCGAGGTAATTGGTGGAACACCCATCCCACATTCTATTGTGTACCGACTCCTCTAGCCGAGGGTCTGTAGGCGGGCACTCGAACCGTCAAGGCAAGTTGAAAGGGACAGATTTTAGACCCTGGTAAATGACATATAATGAATGATTGTTATGTTGAGTAATGTAGCCATGTGGTTTAGGAACACATGGATAATTATAGATCATCCTGATGGTTCATTATTTTAGCTATCTGACGAATAGTTAGACGATGTATTTGTACTGTCACTGAAACCAAGTTATGAAGTTGGTTACCAGATGCCAATCGCCACGAGAGCAAGGTAATCTAATTGTACCATCCGACACAAGCTATAACGTAACGTTTTATGTAGGAATCACAGACAGCATGCAGTGGAACCATATAAATAGAGGAAGTGGAGGGGTAGCTTACATAATTATGGAGTTGCACGTTGATTGCGGTGCAACGTCCGAATAGGTAATGCATGAAAGCATTTGTTTGGTGAGAAGAGAAAAATCAAAACACGCACGGCACACATAATTGTTAAAACCAAGAGGTTTAAGGAATGATTAATTTGTGATATTAAAGAAGTCACATTGTATGACTGTTATGTTAATGTACAGTTTGTATTGAAGTCGTAGGTGCATCAGCGCACTAGAATATCTTTATGTAGTTCACATAAGGGTACAGCTTTGTAGTTTAATATGATTCTTTATTATGATTTCATTTTTGTTTATTTGTGGATTGTGGAAGTAAATTTTTGTTTGCTTTGTTTTTATGGTTTTGGGATTGTTTTTGTGTTTGAAGCCATGATTTTATTTACTGAATTAAAGTTTTAGAATAGAGTTGTGTCTTATCATTGTAGAGTTGATACCTTATAGCCTCAAATCCAAATTATGCACTGCTCATTTGGGGGAACGGCACGCGCCTGAGACCTGATGCTAGCTGGAGGCAGATGCATATTTACCATCGAGATTACTCACATGGGTACAGTACTGAGCCCTGATTTTGAATTATTCTTCACCAAATTGATTATATTTTTACAAGTCCATACTAAAATTTAGCATTGGGAATATGGGGCTGAACTTGTGTCAAGAAACTGGTTATAATGGCAAGTTGCAGTCAAGCCACCACGTAGTCACGTGATTTCTGATTCTAAGACGGCACATTGCAAGGTTAAAATGTCGCGTAGAAACACTGATTTGCCGCGAATATGAAGCATTAATTGTTATAAATTATGCCATTGGATATAAGCAGACTGCCAATGAGGAGAGGTCTAATGGAAGTCAATATTATTAAAAGCCTCGTTCACATCATTAAATAATTACTTTTCGGCCCTAAGAAAGTGTTTTTATGCCTTGGAATAATATAGAAAATAATAAGATGAAATTATCAGAACTTTAAAAGTCACTGGAGGTCCACAGTAGGCTGTAATAAGCCTTTAAACAAGTACGAGCAGAGTTTTATCGCCAAGTTAAAATGGCGCGAGCCAGAATCGAGCTTGGAGGTTCCAAGCTAGGAAGGGAGGTCTTTCGTCTCCAGAATTCATCGAGTACGGACGTAGATCCAAGGCAAGATCGAGACTTGGGAGCCCGATACTGAGTGCGAAGAAAGTTGACCGCAGAATACAGTGGCGTTGCGGGTTGCATTTATGTATCGCCCGGTAACGTGAATCTAGTGCAAGTTATACAAAGTAAAACCGATTGACAATTTACGGCTTAGGAAGTTATTCTTCAACAGTATTACAGTATAAACTGATAATATATATACTTGCGAGTATCCACTAACATAAGAGAGAAGATTTATGTCGCACTTTTTCAGTTAAAGCGAGTTACACACAGTTATATTCCTGCAGTGGAAAAGTGTTTCCTTCCGAGCAAAAGATCACATTTGCGCATAGCAAGATAACAGTGAATGCTGTTATACATTATTACTTCAAGGGAACGTGAGTTAATGAACATTATTAAGAGTTATATGAACAGTAAAATCAATTGTTACTACAGAAGAGATATTATGACTACGATTATGAACATTGAAGAGAAAACTTTTAACGATTTAGAAATGACTTCTATTATGGAGTAAACATAGATGCGATTGGGATATATCATGACAGAGATATGAGTTGAAAACATAGAGCAACGGTAAGTAGGGGGGGCAGTGATGGTTCTAACCCATAGTCTACTTTCCTGGAAGTTGTGCCCAAAAAAACAAGACGGCGGCGAAGCTGTGACCAAAAAACCAAGATGGCGGCCAAGCGGTGCCCCAAAAAAACAAGATGGCGGCCAAGATGGCGGCGAAGCTGTGTCCAAAAAACAAATATGGCGGCCAAGATCGTGGCTGTGCCCAAAAAAACAAAGAAGGCGGCCAAGATCGTAGCTGTGCCCAAAACATTGATGGAGGCCAAGATCCTAGCTGTGCCCAAAAACAAAGATGTGGCCATGACGTCACAACAAGATGACTGCCACTAGTGACGTTCAACGAGGGGTGATCAAAAAGTTACAAACTGTTAACTCATAGCCTACTTTCCTGGTGACGTCACAAAGAGGGGTGATCAAAAATTTTCTAAAATGTTAACCCATAGCCTACTTTCCTGGTGACATCACCTACCAGGTGTGATCAAAAAGTTAATTCATAGCCTTCATTCCTGGAGACGTCACAACGAGGGGGGTGATCCAAAATTCCAAAATGTTGATCCATAGCCTACTTTCCACTATCCAAAATGGCGGCTAACCAAAATGGCGTCTAACCAAAATGGCGGTTGACCAAAATGGCGGCCTTGGCTTAACTAACCTAGCCTCACCTCACCTCACCTACGAGGTGTGTTCGAAAAGTTCCAAAAATGTTAATCCATAGCCTACTTTCAAGGTGAAGTCACAACGAGGGGTGATCGAAAAGTTTCAAAATGTTAATCGATAGCCTACTTTCCTGGTGACTTCGCAACGAGGTGTAATTTATAAAATGTTGACGCATAGCCTACTTTCCTGTTGACGTCACATACTGACCCGCTATACATTCAGGGGCAACTCTGATATATCCCGAACGCATGGTTGGATTCTGACAAATGAGGTGTCGTTGAACTCGGACTGACATCCCCTTTCCAAATTCCCAAAATGTTGACGCATAGCCTACTTTCCTGGTGACGTCACCTACTGACTTGGCAAAGCCGATATCTCCCGAATACATGATCGGATTTTGACGAATGAGGTGTCGTTGAACTCGAGCTGGCGCCCCTTTCCAAAATTTCAAAATGTTGATCCATAGCCTACTTTCCAGGTGACATCACCTACTAACCTGGAAAAGCCAATATCTCCCGAAAGTGTCATCGGATTTTGACGAACGAGGTGTCGTTGAACACGAGCTGACGCCCCGTTTCCAAAATTTCAAAATGGTGATGCATAGCCAACTTTCCAGGTGACGTCACCTACTGACCTGGAAAAGCCGATATCGTCCGAATTCATGATCGGATTTTGACGAATGAGGAGTCGTTGAACTCGAGCTGACGCCCCTTTTCAAGCTAACAAGTTAGATTCAGTTTGATTCGTACGTGACAAAATGCAAGTAGATGTGTCACATGACCTCGTGCAGGTGTTGGCCTTGAACGTTAGCTATACACGTGCGCGATGATTAAATGTGTGGAAGCATGTCTGTAATGATTGAAAAAAACAATTGCAAGAATGATTGCCGAGCCACAGGACATGACATTTACCAATTGCGAATAGGAAATTGGAAACGTGGAACATGAATGTGAATTGTTAAAGCGTGGGGATAACAAGTAAGAAAAAATAATGAAAACAGTGCATACTCATGCATGCTATATTTTTTATTTCATTAAATTACATCTTTTTTCTTTACACTAGGTGGTTATACATGTAGTTTTTTTAAGCCATGACTTGCGGTAAATGAGTTTTCCACGGGGGGCATGGACGGAGGTGGTTAAACACTGGGGAAGCCGCAATGATTTTATTGGTGTAAACACTTGATCCTCATCTTTTACATCATCATTATCATTATCAGTATTATGATAATCATCATCATAATCATCATCCTTATTATAACAATGATCACTATAACTATGTACGTCGTTTTGATGTTTTTCCATGGGCATTTCTTGTTGAGTTTGCGTGGTTTTTGATAGTGTTGTTCGCCTAACAGATGGCTTGGAAGAGGGTTTGAACATGACATTTGAGGAGAGGGTAAATGATTTTTCACAAAGAAGTTACTATATTTTTGTTGCGCTTGCGTTTTTTTGTCCTTTTGATCATGTTTTGTTAACACTAACGGTGTTTCATTTGATATACCACATTGATGAGTACCAACACTTAAGACCTCACTATTTTTACTTTTCAGCTCACCTCGACACTGTTTTGAACTATGTTTTGACAACGCCAAATAACAGTTCCATTTTTATTGATTCGTTTTACAATATATGTATATCCTTTATTGTATGCATTTGGCTTACCATAGCTATTCATTGATACTTCCATGTCAATTGTCAAGCATGAACTAATCTCTAGTCAAGTTCACTCGATTATATAAATAATAGTTTAAAGTGGGTGCAAAACTGGATGCAAAAGTGAGTGCAAAAGAGGGTGCAAAAGTGAGTGCAAAAGTGGGTGCAAAAGGTGGGTGCAAAGTGGGTGCAAAAAGTGAGTGCAAAGTTGGTGCAAAAAGGGGGTGCAAAAAGTGGGTGCAAAAAGTGGTGCAAAAAGTGTGTGCATTAGTGGGTGCAAAAGTGGATGCAAAAAGTGGGTGCCAGAAGTGGGTGCAAAAGTGGGTGCTCAGCCTCGTGCCTTAAACCAGGATGACTATGGCGATAAGAAAGTGTATGGTATACTAGCTATGGAATTATTCATAAAGTCATTGAATAGAAACCCTTGAAAAAACAATATACCTACCTTGATACTCCATTTGTGGTTCCAGTACTCAGCTTGATGATTGTTTGAGAGGTGGGTGAGACATGCAGGTGAGAAATAATGATATAGCTTATCATAACAGTGATGCGTTATTAAGACGTGTTGCTAATTATGAGTGGAATGGTAAATGACTTTTATCAACCTATAAACTTTAGGAATAAAACAACAATTAAAATCTATTGTAAACCTCGTTTTTATTTTATAGCCAATAACACTTTACAAAATAGAATACAAAGAAATACCAATTCCTCATTCCTTATTCAATGTTTATGTCCACACATCATTAACTTTCCCTTCATAACACACATCAAAATCAAGGCTGCCAACCTCTCTCCCACTGAGGCATCACAGGATGCCAAACGTTGTTTAGCTTTTTTCAACAACACTTTATCCGTCACATGTCTTAAACCAGGATGACTATGGCGATAAAGAGGTCATGTTCTTTGCATGCTTGATCCAAAAGATTAATGGATACATCACCACGCTGCAAACATTCTTCTAGGCGAGTTCCAGGTCAACAAAAACGATAACCAGGAAGATGAATTTTGAAAGGCAAGTATTGAATGACCTTGTTAATGAGGCCATGGCTCGTACAAGTTTGATATATCCTTTTCCATTGATGGTGAAAAGGTTTGATCTTCCTCCTCCTCTGTGGACGATGTTTGTTGTTGTTGTTGCTGCTTTTTCTCGCCATCCCACCCGTGGAATGAAGAAACAATGTCTCTACACAGACTTTTATGACCGTGATACAGTTTCACCAGATGGCAAGTAGCACACTGTCGCATAGAGGGTATTTCGGCCATGGCCAATTGCTTATGTTGATCGTAATCCGTACATGGTTGCAATTCACTCAACATAGGGTCTTGAGTCCATGATTTTGGTTCATGTTGCCAGATTTCTTTCACAGCATTGTCTGCCACATAATAAATGAATGACTTGGGGAGCGCCAATAATTCCTCTTTGGTAAAACTGTCTAGTTTCTTTTTTCACACAAAGAATTTCCCAATCGCTTTATCAGTAGCATCTCCTCTCTCCGTGGTATTATGTTGATGTTTACACGTCGCTTGTAGAAATCTCACTAATGTCATCCACGGGTGAACCTTGAGTTTTAATTTTATTCAACTACTCCCAGCAGGCATTGGTGGTTAACCAATGAAAGAGATGCCATACTTGGGTCAAGGCTTTATGGGTAATGTTGCCACAGGGACAGCGGTCTATGAGTGTTTGAATCGAGGACATCCCAACGTCATGAGATCAATACATTGACAGCAAGGTTTTAAAAATGGTTGTAACCATTGACGTTTTTCATTACCTTTCACAAATACTTCATGGGCAGAGGACAAATGGGCTTTCATCACCATGTCCAGGTGCTTATATGAAATGGTTCCTTGATTCCAGTCTAGTTGCAAATGTTTTTCAATCCATTTAGTTTGTTTACAGTCTTTCTCACACAACAAATCAAAAGCATAGGGTGGTTTAAACACTAAATGGATAGATTGTGATATCCAAAAGGTCGAACAAACAATAATGGCAACCTCTTTAAATATAAATGTGTTATCTCCAATGTTAAACCCTTGACAATCCACAATCAGTGTGCTCAACATGTTGATGCTTGTCTGAGCCAAGTCCAACTGACCAATAACCAACTATCAGCGACTAAGTTATACTCATGACATTGAATTACATTCCCATTCTAGTAAACAAATTAAGGTTAGGATATGATAGAGAACATGAGAAATAATAACATTAACAGCAACCTTTTTTTACATCATTTTATTGGTATAACAAGTTTTACATGCTTTTGTCATCTGGGGATAGGGAGGATACCAACTCATACAACAATACAGTCTCTGGTGTTTATAGCGTCCAAAATGTCGATGATATCCCAATGCCTCTAAACTGGATGATTTTGACTGTGAGCTGCTAATCGAAGCACCGTTAACGCCATAAGGTCCACACGTATCATAACTTGTTTTTTCATCACTTAGAGGTACTAGTGAGGGCGAGCTTGAATGATAGGGTATATTACCCACCTCTATTCCACACAGGTAGGGACAGGTTGGTGACCAGCGCTGATGTTCATGCATAGGTTCATCACCTTCTTCCCATTGATCTAGGATGATGGGGCAAAATACACATTTCACTTCATCTCTTGTTTTTAAATAATAGAAACCAGCGGCTGCCAAGGCTTGAGGGTTTATGAAATGCACAGGCCACGTCGCAAAGGTCTTGAAACGTTGTTCCTCAGATTTTAAAGACATGGGTGTAACACTTGTTGAGGCTTTAAATCAAGACATGACCGAGTGACTTGACATGGGTTGGCCTGTTATTTATATACTCGTCACCTGGTTGGACAGTGGATAGTAGTTGACTTGTTTGTGATGAATAATCTAACAGTAGGCCGTGGTATTGGCTGGAACATTGTCATGCGTTTCAAAATCTAGTCGAATGTCGATATTGGATTGCTTGACAGATTCTTCCAAGTAGGAACAGTCAAAGAAAATCAGTGGTGCCCTTGTCTTAAAGGCTTGGGGTGACAACATGGGAGAGTTATCTTTTTGATAATATTACAATCTAAATTTTAAAAACAAGTCGTACAGGGGGCCAAACTTATTTTTTGAAAAATCCAAATCTAGTCCTTCATAGGGAAAAACAGCTCCGTTGAGGAAAACACGTGCATTTCTCAATTGCAGATGATCAAATTGTGTATCATCTTTGGTTTGTTGATACTTGCGATTGGTTTGAAAACCCATGATAATGTAGACAGTTCTTTCTATCTAGCGTGCTGTTTTTACAGACAAACTATGTGTGTTTGTGGCGAGTAATAGGGGATACTCATGGAGCGCCCAGCTTCTAAATTCCAAGGGTAACGGCATATCTCTTACCACAATCTTGAGCATGTCCAGTTTTTTGCTATCGGCAAGGGTCACGTGGAGTACTTTCCATAGCATTCGTTTTAGTTGAATTTTTGAATCTATGGGTGCATCTTGAGCTCCCATGAGTGCATTATTATCACTCCTGTCTCTAACCAGATAAAGCACTTGCGTTGCTTTAACCACAATACGCTGGTGATCTTCGGCAAAGCCTAAAATGAGTTTAAGAGGTAAAAATCCAGTAAAGGTGCCATCGGTGTGTACCATCCAGTCATTGGTCGAGTCAGGTGACCAACCTGCCATGCAAAGTGATTTACCTTCTTCCTCACTATAAGAGGGGTATAGTTTCATGAAACTCGAAATACCCACATTTCTAGTGCTATCCACCACAATATCGTTAATCACATAGCGCACCTCAGAAAACAGAAAGGCAAAAGCCTGGTTGGCTAAATTGGATGTTGTTGGTGTAGAGCAATCGGTTTAGTGAGTTGACCTACAATTTGAATAACACTTTCATGCGGTAGGGTGTAAATATATTGGTTGTTGATTACAAATTGAATTTCATCATTGTTATTGAGTCCAGGTGTTTGCGCTTGATATCAATGAAGGTAAATTCTTACCACCCCTGGTTGCTCCTCGATGTTGTTCACTACTTCTAGAATTGAATCCATCATGGGGGTATATGTGGTAACCTAGATGTTGTAAAATCTGCTTGTCCTTAGGTGTGAACGTGTATTCACCTGCCAAACAACTAACACCATTCCTAGACGGTGTTGATACTTTATACACCAGCTTCATAGCGGCTTTAGCACCAACTTGTAAGTCACTGGTGTGGTAGAATCTAGTTGAATGAGTTGTTGATTTCTATTGACCAGTCTTAACGTTATATTACTAATAGGATTAACAGCTACACAATGAAAAAGCACTGCTGGAGGGTTTTCAAGAATAACATAGACATTGGGTGATGTTACAATAAAGTCTTAAAGCGAATGCGATGTTTCTTGATTGGTATACACTTGGCTAATAATATTACACGTCACGGACACATGATGATCCTCAATCAATTTCACTTCATAGTCTGAATCATGTTTTTTGTTGGGCTCCAACACTCGTGGTTTAAATCCTAGTAATGGGCCAATGGAATCGGGTTGTGATTCAAAGTCAATCTTAAACATAGAGAAAATACTTCAGCGATGAGTGTTGGTATTTCCTGTAAGTTCAAACTTGTGTGTCCCATCAAGAAATGACTTTAAACCATATTCATTGATTAACACCAAATAATGTGCTCATAAATATCATCTATCGTATATCCACCAGGGTTCAGGGTGAGCACAGAATCATTATAGTAAAACTTGTTGTTTACATCATTATATATGTTGTATATCCTATTGTACATTTCAAGAGAAACAAGTCCCAAACCATAAGGTCTTTCACTCAATTCAATAGGCGGGTAAAAGTCTAGGCTGACTTCAGGTCCACGTCCATGCAGTGTAAACGTCTTACTTTCTGTCGACATACTGTTGATGGTTTTGCTTATGCTGTGTCTTATATAAAAACATTAAACACAAACGCCCACACTCTTGGCTGTTAAACGTTTGCTCACGTTTCACATTATAATATATCTTAGTCCTGTTTCCGAAATAGGTGACTAATTCCATGGGCGGGGGTAGATTTCCAAAACTGTCCAAGTACCATACCATGGATCCCTCTTTTAAATAGGCTACATAATGCGTTCCTGGTCCTGTACTCTCATCTAGATTTAAAACAGCAAATTCCTGTTTCCATGATCGTCGTGGTAATTGATTCCGCATAAACACACCTCGAAAATGAGTTAGCTTTAGTTGTTTTGCATAGCTGTTAAATTCTTCATGGGTTAGAGCACGTCTTGCTATGGTTGAAGTTAAACATTTTTTTTATTTGGAGTTGGAAAAATCCCAAATCCTTGTTGATAAAAGGCAGGCTTTAAATTGGTGTTTCTAGCACCCATAGCAATGGCTTCCATCGTTTCATGATGTCGCTGACTTTCTTTCAATTCTTGCTTACCCTGCTGTGCTGCTTTAATGGTTTTAGCCACCGCACTGGCACCACCTAAAAGTGAACCCAGAGCAGCCAGACCAGCGAATAAAGCCGGTAAAAACCTGCTCGTTTGGGGACAGGGATCACTCCAACTTGTTTTGAACCCTGATGCTGACGTTTTGGAATAACACGTCTCTGTGCTGCTGGAAGGGCTTTCCTTATGGTCAACACATTATGTTTGATTTTTTTTATTCGCAAGAGCTTGTCCACTAATGCCTTAAGCTCATGCTTAGCCAAGGACAAGGTCTTTTTTTAGTCTTTTTCATTGAATATCTTCGTTTCACCATGATGATGATCAACAACCTTTCACAAGAAAGTTTAGGTCACAACTAACGTGTTACCCTTATTTCATGGCTGTATATTCTAATTCTACATAAAGTTGGAAAACGTTTATGCTTTTTCCTGCTTGCGTTTCATTCCTTGTGAGCATGAGATAAAAGGATTTTTCATCACCAACTTTGACTGTTTGATGGTTATGGACTAACATTCTATGACCGTTTATCTCTACATGTAAATGATTCCCGTCAGGCATGGATAGTTTGATGTGAATGTTTCCATCATAGTGCAATCGATAGTTTCTTAAACCCGATGAAAGCCCATACGTTAAGTGGTTATTGACTAATGGTAAATGGTTTATGTCATTGACATGATTTTCATTTGTTAGATATACTAAAATATGGATGGGATAAATTTATAAAGCCTTTTCATTTCATAGGTCAGGTAACGTTTTGTGCAGACATCATCCTCTTCTTGAGGATCTTCCATGTGAATAATGCGGTGATGATTAGCCGTATAGCCTTTCACCGTAAGCAGAGGTGCTTTGTCATATAACTCGTGCACCTTGTTATCCACTTACTTTCTTGTTGTGACATCCATAGACACTTGAGGATGTTTCACATGAGTCAATCGCTTTCCTGTAAAGTCATAACCTCCCTGTTTAGTGCGTGGCACCACAGAACTATACACATAGTGTTTATTAGCGGGATCGGTTTCTCGTTTAGGATCATGTATGAGCACAGACCTAGCTTGTGCCGTTAACACACGTCAAAAGACATCCATCGTTAACCTGTAGTAGAGGTCTACTGATTCTATGCAAGACATGGTTTCATGTATATAGACAGCCTGCTCACCTCTCTAAGTCTTAGTTGATATGAAGATTATTAAGCAGCAAGAGTGATTCCCCGTGGGGGCATGGTTTCCCATCTCTATCCAACATCACATGAACAACGTCCCGGTTCACTGTTTCCGTCTTCCATTCGCTGCATTATTGTAGGTCATTCAGGAAGTGGAAAGACCAATCACTTGATCACGCTCATCACGGAGCCCAATGGTCTGCAATTTCAAAATATTTATATTCTTGCAAAATCTCTCTACCAACCCCTCTATGTATACCTGCATCAAGTCATGTCTGAATTACAAAAAGAGAATATGGGTTATTTTACATTTTCTATGCAAGAAAATGTTATTGCCCCGGATGAGGTAAAGCCTGACTCACTCAGGATGTTCGATGATGTATCCACTGAACGACAAGCTATCATTCAAAGCTATTTCAGCATGGGTCGTCACAAACATGTCGATTGCTTCTATCTTGGACAAACGTATTCTAAAATGTGTAAACAACTTATTCGTGACAAAGCCAATGTCATTGTTTTATTTCGGCAGGATGAGCGGAATAGTCGTCACATTTATAATGAACATGTGAATCCTGATATGACCTTTCAAATGTTTACCGAATTGTACGCCAAGTGCTGGAACACTCAACGCCATGCCTGTTTCGTGATTGATAAACAAAGTGAACTCACCCAAGCACGTTATCGCTTAGGGTTGGATAATTTTATTACTATTTAAAATTGTGGTGTTTGAAGCCATATTTTCAGTGTTGCCTTAGTAAACAAGAGTTTAGTGCTTTTCAGTCGGTCAACACGAATGTACCCAAAAGAGATGGGTTATGCCCTAATCCTGAAATAAATTACATGAGATTGTCAAGCTAATTACATCGGGCAGAGTGGAAGGCGAGTAGACACACGTTATAATGAACATAGGAATGCGATAAGATACGGAACACATTCAGCCGTGTGCGAACATATGTGCGACGCAGGGCACAGCTTTACCAACATAGAGTCGGACCTTAAAATAATCCATCACGAATCGAAAGGCAGAGCTCTTGACATAAAGGAAGCAATCGAGATACACCTAGCCAAACGAAACAATCCCAACAATCTAAATGAACACACGTTCATGGAGAGCTCACCCCTCTTCACGCTACTAAAAAACACACCCTGTTGGAAACAAAACACAATTTAGCGACACAGCCAAGCTAGATAAAAAGGGGGGAAATTAGGGGGTTTTTAATAGGTAAATGTTATCTGGATCAGGTGTACGATGTACTTTGCTTCTGCAATAAACCAAGGCCCATATTCGCGGCAGTATTAAAGGTGCCGGGACGTCCTCATAAGACCGTCAACGCTTAGTTCGAATGGGTTATGCTCCACGCGTGGCGAGGGCCAATCCACGGTCTTTAATAGTTGTGGACCCACCTCATTCAATAACATACATCTTATCTAGGTTGGCAACACCTCAAATAAACACATCGCTATCACTCCCCACAGCACGTAGGGACAGGGGGGAGGAGGCAGGGGAAAACCAGTCGTTAAGATAACCACCGCAGTCGACCGCACAGCGAGTTCCAGTGAGCACGAAAACTGCGAGTAGCTGTAATACGGAAGACAATCAGATAAGTAGTTAGCCAAAAAATTTATAGTTTAATCATAGTTTACAACCATATAATCTCTCTAAAGTACAATCTCCGGATAGCTATCACCATTTAGCATTTCACCTAACATATATACTGCATTTAGCATACACTGACAGTTGCAGTACCAATACTGCAACTAAATAATTGTACATATTGTAAATATTTTCACCTGTATTTCAAACATAGATTTTGTAGCCTAAGTGTAATGGATCTGATGATGATCGCTTGACGATCGAAACTGGTCATCCTAGTGTTTTATTAATCTCATGTAATTTAATTCAGGATTAGGGCATAACCCATCTCTTTTGGGTACATTCGTGTTGACCGACTGAAAAGCACTAAACTCTTGTTTACTATTTAAAATATAGTCTCATTCCCTCTCAAGTCATTTGACAAGACACCATGGCGTTAGCAGAGAGTCAATTGAAAAAGCATATTATTAGAGAGAAAAAACATTCGCCAAACGTTTTGCCAATTGAAACGATCACGTGCGGATCATGCTATGTTTATTCAACAACATTTAGCACCTCCGCTAAAAGCCATGTTTAAATCCTCTTTCTAGCTATCTGGATCGCTACCCTCTGTTTCACAAGCCACGCAGACTCTACACGAAGAGCCTGTGAAAGATGAAGGGGAACAGGAACATTGAAGTAGTGCCAGCGAGGTTGAGGATGAGGATGATAATAATCAAATGTTTACACCACAAAACAAATCCTCACCCCTTGCAGAGTTTCTAAGAAAAAGTAATCATTGGTCGTGGTTGAAAAAAACCTTGTCCTCCCAGATCGTCTCCGTTTTCACAACTCTTGGCCACGTCTCAACATAAATCTCAACTCAAAAACATTTTAATAAAATATTATGGATCAACACTGGAAGCCTATCTTACAAATCTATTTATTGGAAATACAGATACCACATAAGGTGTTCGCTATGAGAATGATGGTTTTAAAATTGGTGATTCATCGATTAAATTCGCTCGTACTGGTGTCATCATTAAAAAGATCAACTATAAATTAACTCCAGGACTGTTAAAGCTGCTATTCTCTCGTAGCCCCTCTTCGCATGATTATACGCTACAAGACCTTGCTAAATATAAATCCATTTTATTGGATACTCATACCCACAAAAGACAATATGATCCCACTCAACAAGTGAATGCTAATATATCTCATAAATATAAAACCATCATTGCAAAAATGTTTCCAACCTGTCAAAGTGTTCATCGTAAAGTGTCCGCTTCTGGAGTGACATTTAAACCATTAAAACTCTTGTGGATGTTACTTACTGGCATAATCCCAGTAAGTTCGTCCAACGACTACAGCTGTTGCATGCTTCACGTCAAGCTGGCCATACCTATCACGATTGGGAAATGCAAGAAATTGAAGAAGAACTTCGAAATGCCAAAATTATTGTTTAAGCCCTCGCCTATCAAAGTGGGCATTGCTCACGAGTTGCGTCGCCCAGCTAGGCGTCACTATCAGCGACTCAAAGTGATTTCACGGGGTGTGGATGAACCTTGGCAGGCTGACTTGGTGGAAATGATTCCCTACGCTAGCATTAACGATGGTGTACGCTATATGTTGACGGTCATTTATGAGTATACCGAAATGGCCTTTGTTCAACCAGTCAGTCGCAAGTCTGGCCCACTAGTCATCAAAGCTTTTAAACATATTTTTCAACAATCCAAACGTCAACCACAGTTGTTGCAAACTGACCAGGGAAAAGAATATTTCAACAAGGATTTCTCTAGTATTCACAAATCTTTGAATATTCACCATTACACCAAGTACAGCAATCTCAAAGCCAGTGTGGTCGAGCGGTTTAACCGAACATTGGAAACTCATATGTGGAAAGCGTTTACCGCTCAAGGCTCTTATCGCTGGTTGGACTTGTTACCTGAGCTAGTGACAGGTTACAATGGCAACAAACACAGAACCATTGGGACCAAGCCACGACTTGTGACCAAAAATATTCCGCGACTGGATAAACTGCTGAACCCCATAAAAACAGCAGACCCTAAACGTCATCACCTCAACATCGGAAACCATGTTCGTGTGAGCAAGTTTAAGTCTGTCTTTGATAAGGGCTACACACCAAATTGGGGAACTGAACTATTTCGAATACGTCGAGTCAACCTGGACAGCCCAGCCACATATTTACTCAAGGATCTCAATCATCAACCTATAGAAGGCAGGTTCTATCTTCATGAACTTTGCAAGACAGCGTTTCCAAGACATTACCTTGTGGAAAAAGTGTTGAAACAGGAAATAAGCTTTATGTAAAATGGCTAGGATTTAGCTCAGCCTTTAATTTTTGGATTAATAAATTACACGTTGTGTAAACTCATGTGCCTTTAATTTATTTATTCATTCAAGTTGTGATTAAACTATACCCCTCTGTGTATACTGTCCTCAGCTCCACATACAAGTTCCAAATGGTTAGAGACTTGTAATTAAGAGTAAAGTGTTATGAGCAACACATCTCTCTTTTCTTTCTCCTGCCTGCCTGCTCTCTCTCATTCCCCTCAAACCCTCAACCCTCAACGCCAAGATGGCGGCGCGTGCCTGCGTCAAGGGAAGTGTGCTCCGTGTGATTTTAGTATTTTTAATGGTAAAATGTGCAGTGACTGTGGCAAGACGTGTTCATTCTGTGAGCGTTAATGGTGAACAGGATCTGAAGAATCAACCCCTTATGTAAAAACTTCTGGTGAGTGACAAATGCACAATACATTCCTGGACATGGTGTGGCAGTGAAGGTCTGGGGCTGGCCACCATTAGCCGGCCACGCCGAGCGGGAGGGGAAGGTGTCGCAAGGCTACCTGCTACCGGGTTCTCACTCTGCTGTCTAGCGCTTGCTCTAAGCGGCGACATAGAACTCAACCCTGGACCTTTGCAATGCGCAATATGTGAAAAAATCGGCCGAAAAAATCAATTATATATTCAGTGCAGTAATTGTAACATGTCGAGTCACAGGACGTGTGCTAAAATCATTACCTCTGAGTTCTGGTGCATTAAAAAAGGCACGCGAACGTGGACATGTTGGCAATGTGCTATGCCGCCGTTTACCGACTCGTTGTGCAACAATACCAGTGATATTCCCAGTGACTCTGTAAATAGTGTAAATAACCTGAATAGTTCACTTGTAAATAAACACTTATCACTGTTCGCCTTCAATGCCCGCAGCATCACGCGGCCGGGACGGAAACAAAACATTCATGCTACAGTGACCGCCCTAGATCCAAGTATTGTGTGTTGCAGTGAAACGTGGCTCTCTGGGGTGTAGGTGATCGGGAGGTGTTGCCAGACACATACCAGCTGTTCCGGAAGGACTGACCACGGACTTCAGGGGGCGGGGTTCTCATTGCTGTGAAACCTGAGTACAATGCAACTCGCGTCCATCAGCTGGAAACTGACGCTGAGGCCGTGTGGGTTGAGGTTCAATGCAGTAACGGTCAATATCTGATCGGATCAGTCTATCGCTCTCCGAAATCGTCCCAGCTGATGAATGATGAGCTGATTCTCTCCCTCAAACGGGTGCAAAACCTTCAACAAAATTATGACGCTGTCTACATTGTTGGTGATTTCAACCTACAAATCACATGGAATAGAAATGCCGCTCCTATCCCAAATAATCCTATATCCAACAACTTCCTTACAGCATTCTATGATCTATTCCTCCATCAACTCATATTTGAAGCTACCCGTATCACTGAGACCTCCCGTTCAACCCTCGATCTCTTCCTAACAAACTCTCTATCCTCAATTCAGTCTCTACAAGTCATCCCTGGATTTTGTGATCACCAAGCCCTCCTAGCTATATTTACCCACAAAAAGAACAGTCCAAAATTACAAACCAGAACAGTTTACAATTACTCCCGTACCAACTGGAAACTCCTTTCTGACATCTTACTTGACAGATTACCGGTCATTACACCTTCAGTCACCAACATTGTAGATATAGATGGTACCTGGCATACTTGGAAGGAAATCTTTTTTCAGTGCGTCGATGAAGTGATCCCTAAGGTTACAATTAAAAATAAGAAAAAAACACCTTGGATCTCAAAGGACATAATATCCAAAATAAGAAAGAGAAATCAGCTCTATAACAAGTGGAAACAGTGCCCAAGTGACAGCAGGTGGGAAAAGTATAGGCTGGCTAGAAATAGTACCAAATCTGCAATTCGTGAAGCCTATAGTACGTATATGGACAAATTAAGCTTTAATCCCAAGGCAATGTGGACATTCATTCGGAGCAAAAGTGGCAACACCACACCACAGAGCTTTAAACATAACGGACTTTCTATTTCCAACCCACTAGACATAGCCAACTCATTCAACTGTAAATTCCAAAGTAACTTCTCTCCACCTGACACCAGTGAAGGAATGTTCCTACCAAGGATATCATCCCCTCTCTTTCCCCTAGCCAGTCATTATTTCACACAACAGGAAGTTCGAGACAGCTTACGGAGAACTAGACCCCATGCCGCGACAGGACCAGACTTAATCCCTGCTCGGATCCTTCATTACTGTGCTGATGCCCTAGCACCCTCATTGTGCGCACTTTTCAACCAGTCCATTAACACCGGGAATCTACCACAAGAGTGGAAACATGCTAACGTGGTCCCTGTGTTCAAAGATGGTGACAAGGAAGACATGGACAACTACCGCCCGATTTCTCTGACGTCTGGTATCTGTAAATATATGGAGCGCCTGGTTGCTAAGAACATACTGGAATTCCTGAGTGAGCGAGGCCTGTTAAATCCAAGCCAACATGGCTTCGTTCCGGGGAGATCTTGTACAACTCTTTTGACAAAAGTGATTGATGACTGGCAGAACTCTTTGGATCAGACTAACGTCTCCCAAGTGGACTGTGTGGCCCTGGACATAAGCAAAGCTTTTGATCAGGTGCCTCATCAAAGACTCTTGTTAAAGCTTGGCAAATATGGCATCGGAGGCAAACTGATTACAGTGTTGACGTCGTTCCTGGTAGGTCGAACGCAGTGTGTCGTGTTTGGCGGGGCCAAGTCACCGAAAATAGTGGTAACTTCGGGAGTATCACAGGGGTCGGTGATTGGGCCTTTGTTGTACATGGTTTTTACCCTCGACCTTCCAAGCTGTGTGACGTCCACGATGGCGCAGTATGCAGACGACTCAATAATTTACAGAGCCATAAAAATAATGATGACGTCAAAGCACTACAGGAAGATCTGGACAGTGTGGCACTGTGGTGTGATGTAAATAAGATGACCTTGAATGTAAACAAGTGTAAATATATTCGGCTAAGTAGGGCCAGACAGCCTATTGCACATAGCCTTTCACTGAGCGGCAAAGTTCTTCCCATGTGCAATTCACTGTGAATGCTGGGAATACACATTTCCAGCAATTTGAAGTGGAATGTACACGTTGAAGAATCTAGGTGTAAGGCATTTAGAATTCTAGGATTTGCAAGACGTAATCTTCTGGGATTCAGAAGCCGTGCACTCCGAGCGGTGTATCTCTCCACGATACGGCCCATTCTTCTGTACGGACTTCCTGCCTGGCATCCCACTACCGAGGAAAACATGAGGAAGCTAAGTGCAGTCCAACGTCGAGCAGAGCGACTCATTTACAATCAGGGTAACAAAGTTTTGACAAAACCATTAACATCCATCAATGACATATGTAGCCAAATAGATCTCACCTTTCTCCGAAAATCTCTAGCTGGCACCATTATACTGTACCCATTTCACCGCCTTCAGCTGTCATATCGTTCAGTCCGTAGAGCACAGGGTGTCACACTTGTTCCTCCATTCGCTAGGACAACAGATTATCAATCTGGATTCTACAATCGCTCTGCTCGACTTTGGAATGACCTGCCTCGTGAAATAAAAGACCTTCCTCCACGACAATTTTGCCGCAAAGTGAAGGCTCTAAAGGGACTAAAACCCCATGTAAATTGAATTATATACTGTTTAATGTAACTTTGTGAGTGATTGGGAGTGGGCGAGTGCGTGTATATATGTATGTATGTATGTATGTATGTATGTATGCGTGTGTGAGCGTGTATACGTGTGTGTGCATGCCTGTGTCTTCCCTTTTATTTATGAATTGTATGATATAGACGTCATGTACAGCAGATTATGTGTATATAGCAAATGCAAAGGTGTAAATTGAATAATGTAACATTTGAGATTTGTTTAGATTTAATGAACGGAGATGGAGACACTGATGTGTATGTGGGGCTTGCCCTATCTCTATCTGCCGTCCATAAATTGTAGGCACAATTTTTGTTAAATAAATAATAATAATAATAATAATAATAATAACCCCTCTTACCCAGCCTCTACTAGAGGTTACAACATTCCTACACGTACATGTTACTTTTATTGACTCAGCGATTTACACTCTTGAACATTCAATCATCGCGCACGTGTATAGCTAACGTTCAAGGCCAACACCTGCGCGAGGTCATGTGACACATCTACTTGCATTTTGTCACGTACGAATCAAACAGGATCTAACTTGTTAGCATGGAAAGGGGGCGTCAGCTCGAGTTCAACGACACCTCATTCGTCAAAATCCGATCATGCATTCGGGAGATATCGGCTTTTCCAAGTCAGTAGGTGACGTCACCAGGAAAGTAGGCTATGCGTCAACATTTTGAAATTTTAGAAACGGGACGTCAGCTCGAGTTCAACGACACCTCATTCTTCAAAATCCGATCATGCATTCGGGAGATAACGGCTTTTCCAGGTTAGTAGGTGACGTCACCAGGAAAGAGTAGGATACGGGTCAACATTTTGAAATTTTGGAAATGGGGCGTCAGCTCGAGTTCAACGACACGTCATTCGTCAAAATCCGATCATGTATTCGGGAGATATCGGCTTTGCAAAGTCAGTAGGTGACGTCACCAGGAAAGTAGACTATGCGTCAACATTTTGGGAATTTGCAAAGGGGATGTCAGTCCGAGTTCAACGACCCCTCATTTGTCAAAATCCGATCATGCGTTCGGGAGATATCGGCTTTGCCCCTGAATGTATAGCGGGTCAGTATGTGACGTCACTAGGAAAGTAAGCTATGCGTCAACATTTTAGAATTTTTGATTACACCTCGTTGCGAAGTCACCAGGAAAGAAGGCTATGGATTAACATTTTGGAACTTTTCGATCAACCCTCCGTGTGACGTCACCTGGAAAGTAGGCTATTGATTAACATTTTTGGAACTTTTCGAACACACCTCGTAGGTGAGGTTAGGTGAGGCTAGGTTAGTTAAGCTAATGCCGCCATTTTGGTCATCCGCCATTTTGGTTAGACGCCATTTTGGTTAGCCGCCATTTTGGATAGTGGAAAGTAGGCTATGGATCAACATTTTGGAATTTTGGATCACCCCCTCGTTGTGACGTCTCCAGGAATGTAGGCTATGAATTAACTTTTTGATCACACCTCGTAGGAGATGTCACCAGGAAAGTAGGCTATGAGTGAACATTTTGAAACTTTTTGAACACCCCTCGTCTAACGTCACTAGTGGCTGCCATCCTGTTGTGACGTCATGGCCGTATCTTTGTCTTTGGGCACAGCCGTGATCTTGGCCTCCATCTATGTTTTTTGGGCACAGCCACAATCTTGGCCGCCATCTTTGTTTTTTGGACACAGCTTCGCCACCATCTTGGTTTTTTTGGGCACACCATCGCCGCCATCCTGGATTTTTGGGCACAACTTCCAGGCAAGTGGGCTATTGGTTAGAACCATCACTGCCCCCTACTACGCTAACTTCAAACCATGTACGTCATCATGTTTGTCTACGATGTCGAATACGTTATGTACTTCACCAACTTGTACATTAATGTATATTCATGTACTACTACTACAAAATTAAGTGCATTATATTGAATTCATAGAACAACTGTATGCATATTTCATCGACAATTACGATCAAATCTATAATTTTCGAACTTTATTTCCAACAATGGAGATCAATCGACGATATTGCTCGAACATGACATGGTCTTTTGAAATGAATCGACGACGGAGATATCATCAAGTGAAGAGAGAAGATGCTAGGGAATCCCAGCTACCGCATGAAACTTGGAATCCAGAACGAGAAAAAGGTCCGCAGTTCGAAGCCCAGTGGAAGTGTGGAATCGTTCCGGGAAGGAACCCAGTCCTACGCGAGGTCGCTGATTCATCGTTGAGGGCAGACCTGCAGCCGAGCCTTTCTTCAGTGGAACATCTAACACCAGGGTATTTTCTAAATGCCTTACTTGATATCCGAGAATTCTTCACAAGGTAGAAATAGACCTGTTTCATTATGTAATGTAGTATTTTGATGACATTTTATGAGCAACATTTCTCCATGTTTTTCGATGTATCTTCAGTCGACGTTTATTGATTTTAAACTTCAGTATCATGTAAGATGATGGCCATCAATCACCTGTATATGAAATTTCAACGATGCAGTTTATGAACTGACTTGATTTATATTTGGAGATTTATTTAATTATTTTAAATAATTTAAGACTTTCTTAAATTATTCTACAACGTCAACGATTTTGATTTAATTGAATTTCAGACAGTTTTTGAGTATTGAATGTCTTGGACTTTACAACAGTGTAATTTGAGGAATATCAGTATGGAGAGACAATATAATGCATTTTTATTTCATGTTTAGTAACAGAGGTTTTTATGACAGAGTATCTTTACCTCGTAAACCTTCGGTAGGTCTTTCCATTAGCAAATTCAGTTGTCTTGAAAACGAGTACTACATAATATCAGTAGATATTTGTGTTAACAATGTAATGCAGTTGTATAGACAACAAGTTTGTGAAACACTAAGGTTGAGTAGATGCAATATTTTTATTGAGGTTGAAATAGACCATTATAACTCAGTTGTTTGACTTTGTTAATGATATACGAGGACGTTGTGTCAACGTAATAAGTACCGGATTCTCCGTGGAGATTTTATATATAGCAATACAAGGCTGTATTCGGTATTGGCTTGTATTGCATTAAAATACTGTTTTGTTCAGAATTGAAACATTGTCAAGTGTGTAACGAAGTTAATTATTACTCAGAGGAGTGAAAGAGCCTCCGATATTGAGGAGATTGGCAGTAGGGAGATAGGCTGAACGGTATTTGCGAAATAACCTTTGATTACTAACCTTTACTAACCTTTATTTAACCGGAACTATAATAATCAGATGCCTTCACAATCGCCGCTGATCTTGCAACATGGCGTATTTTACAATCGCCGCTGATCTAGCAATATGGCGTATTTGTCAATCGCCGCTGAACCTGCAATCTTCATTGACTGGCCATTGTAGACTTGATATAGACATTTAAACCTGAGATAGACCAAGGCATAGTATTCTAAACTGAGATAGTTTTAAACTGAGATAGTGGAAGGATTAATACTATTGTAAATAGTAAATTTAAACATTAATATTTGATAATATTAATAATCACAAGTTGAATTATTGTTTTAAACAATTAAACTTTGGAGATAGAATAGTGTAAATATTATAAACATGTCATTAATAATTATTTAATTAGTTGATTATTAGAAATATTTCGAGTGAATTTAAATTGTTTTACAGCATTTGAGAATGCTATGATAGTCATGTATACTGTTTGTGTGAATTAGAATGAGAGAGTGCAAAGGTTCTGTTACTTGCAAATGACGTGAACAGTTGTAAGTATGTGAGTGTATTTAAACGTTTTATTTTGTGTGTAACATTGTAATACTTCACATTAGGAAGAAGTTGGAAAGATTATAACGGAGTGGAAACACTATTGTAAGTGAGACAGCAAGCCTGCAGATTTACGTGTTGAATGAGGAGCACAGCTGCGCGTGTATAAAGCAGGCCGTGTGGCGAGGGCTCGCATATCAGACCGAGATATTATGTAACCCTGTTACAGGTGAGCTGGTTGAATGAACTCGCCAGAATGTAAACAGTCCCACGTCAATGAAAACATGTAATCTCAGCTTAAGTGTTAAAACTTGTAGAACAGTAAAGTTTATATTTTGATTGTTGGAAGTTCAGTAAACAGCTGAGCAGTATAAATGTACCAGTATGTTTGTTTTGAAGTCATAAGGACTTAAATATGTGTAATTGAGGGAGGAGTACGAGCTTCATTGTTGATTGTTATTTTTGTTTATTTATTGTTAACTTAGTATTAGGATTGTATTAATAAACTTATTTCATTCTTTTCTACATCGCGGTGTAACGTGACTTATTTTAAATATAGTGGAGATATTATGTTATGGTTTTCCCAGAAAAGGTAAAGCTTCCTTTTTATCCTTATAATCCCCGATAATAAGTACGATTCTCACTTTACCGCCCAACTATTGTTTTAACCATAACATGATCATTGCAGCTGTGTGTAGTCATGGAGTACATACTGGTAGGTTTTTGAGGGTTTTTCTTGCCGGGGACTTTCCAGATTCTACGACCCTTCCCATCTTAGGATTTCCAGCAAGAGGCTATTTGATGTATACGGGCACAGTACTAATGTGGAAATGTCTAGATAATCCAATAATACTACACAATTTCATGCGCCCACCCCACTTGTGCACAGATTACTGAGGGAAGTTCACTTCAAATTCCAAAATCAGAAGCACACTTTTACGTTGTCTGGTAGCGTACTGCCATCTCGCGGTGTAGTAGATAGTGTTGCCGACTGCCTACCAAGACGTTTCTGGTAATATCCCATCCGAGAAAAGTAGGGCTGGAACGGGGTACTCTCAGCCTTACGTGGCAAAATTGAGAATAAGTCCGTTCCACTCCCAACACAGCCACAATGATTTCCTTGGGTTTGCACACCTACCACATGCCAATGCTAGGATGGTACCTAACTTGAGTCTAGCTGTGAAGTAGAGTTTTTTGAGTGCTCTTTCTATACTTTTGAATAAATGTGCAGTCTGAAAATAATCTAAAAGTGGTGAGAGTTTACAAGTTATTGAAAATATCCAGGGAAGAAAAGGTGTAGGCCTAGCTTCAAAGCTTAGCTTTGCATGCAATGTGTGTAATACCTAGCAAGAAGATTGTATATCTGGAGTTACGGAGAAAGTTATGTATGACACAAATGTTCGAATAGCATATTCTATGTGTTGCATTTGAAAGAGATACAGAGTTTCACAGACTTTTTCTGCTGTCATGACTCCTCCTCCTACATTTGACAGACATAATAACGTAGCCTACTTCTTGATAGCCTAACAGTAGTTGGGAATATGACAATGAAAAGTGTTGTGCAAGAAACAATAGAATTGAATGTTAGGGATGGCATTGTAGCAGCATTCAATGGGATATGGTAAAAAAAAGGGGGCATACATCCCTAAATGGAGACATCTCTCAATAATGGTGAAATCATTGATGTAGTGTGTTTAACAAAATCTTGCCAGGGTTGCCAGTCAGAAATTGAAAACAATGAGTGTGCCATTAATTTTGAAGGTTACAGTGGATGAATAGAATCACAGGGTTTTGTTAGCTTCTTGGTGTAGATCTTTAGTGTGTTTAGAAATGTATCCAGCTTCAGCACTAGCAACAATTGATCGTCGTAGGATAATTGAGGCTGAGAGGACCATATTTGCGAGCTATAAGGAAGCCAGAACCAAGAGAATAGGAAGAGGAAGGTGCCCTCAATAATGAAGAATATGGAGTTGGATTGCATTGAGACTGTTGAGATTGGTCTCAAAATCATATTTTTAATTCGAATTGCTCTCCTGTAAAATTGCATATTTTAATGTATTAAAGTTACTAACTCCGTAACCATTAATGGTAGACCCTTCAAATTTAGCACACTGTTTTAGTGTCCAATTATCTTGAATATAGATAACAATCATGAATGTATCTCTTCATTTATAAAAACAGGCCTCAAAATATTTGAAAAATACTGACAAATTTAATAATAATTTTTGACCTTATCCCGAAAATAAAGAATTTGACCATATGCCATCATTGTAGTCTACTTTGTAGCTACATGCTGTGGAAATCGGCTGTAAAAATTACATTGATATCACATGAGTAGTTTCCGAGTTTACCTTTCCGATAGCTTGAAGTTCAGTCTTAAAAAATATCGGAAGAAAAAACTTGTCAAAAAAATGAACCATGAAGTGTAACCAGAAACTTGCAAGCTTACAGTGTTCTACAATGTTCATTTATACAGCATGATAATTTGTTGTTAACCTAGAATGAGTATATCTGTCCTAATTAGGATTACAAACTTTCCGATATTCTGCCTCTTCACAATGGTCTGCACAGACAGGTGCCCTTTCTCTATGCAGGCGTGGTTCGTCAAACATTGAAGTACTTTAAACAGTTGGCTGGTTGTTATAACAACAAGTCACGATTTCAATGATCTCTAGGCATATATTTCTAAGTAATTGTACATATGTCTATATGTTAGGGACAATTTTGACCTTCCGAAAGGTGAAAACATAGGAATGATGAGAAATGTTATAGAACATCTAAAAATCTTCTCTTATAAATGATCCCAAGTGAAACATATCATCTACGGAACAGTCAATAACATTTTGCTCTGACCTACACAGATGCAAGCGATTCATCTGCGGAAAAAATATTCGCTATGGCTTCAATGGCAGGTTTTCATCACGCCATACTGGACATTGTCTTCAAGGTGACATATATCAGGATCAAGAAAAAGGAGAGACAGAGGGAGAAGGGTCTTCTGTGGTTTCCCATCTTCCTTCAAGGCAAATGCCGGGATTGGTCCCTAACTATAGGCCACAGCCGCTACCTTCCAACTTCTCGTCCTTACATTCCAACTTCCGTCCCCAACGGTACTTGTAGCTCACCCATTGTGTGTCCGTCTCGAAGCAGCTACAAAACTGGCAGGCCGAACATGTCCTCCGACAATCCCAGCACTAAAATCCATACGCTAAAAAAAATTATATTTTTTCCCCTGGGACTGCAAAGGTATGATAAATGCAACGTCCAATTTAGTGGGTCTGCAGGTTTTCTGTAGGTCAATAAAGGAGAGTGAATGTTCAATGTTTTCCAAATAATGAACCAAAGTATGAGTGGAATGGTTCTTTTGAGAATCACAATATTCCTGATTTGAGAGTATTATTCATGGTAAGAAATGTTACAAATCTTACGTATAATAAATGTTTCATATTATATGGACCCGGCTGCTTATAGGTATCTGCTAGTGAGTCACCGTCTTATGCACCAATGCAAAGTGTGTGGCTATATAACTGGGAAGGCATATGCAAGGTGTGATGTATCTCCTCACGACCCTCATTTCGTGATTTGCCACGATGGAATCTAAGCTTCAACATCCGCTTTTGGAACCATGTGGCGTGTCCTAAGGGAATCAACAGTACCTTTTATTTCCATTGTTACCATGATATTGCACATTTCTCTCTATGTACTGTACCCGATACCTAGTTGAGGATATCGGCTACGCCAGCAGACATTAAGCCGTAGTTGAGGTTTTGGGAAGAGTTAAGAAAGATAGCGCTCAGATCGAGTCAAGAGGAATGTCAGGATGACGTAGTAGGTCTAGGATCAAGAAGGCGCTGACCGCAGTTAAGCAGATGGATTTATGAATGGAATTATGAAGCTTCATTAAGATCTATATGGAACATGGTATTTAAACATCTTAGAAGAGGAGATATAACATGCATTATATATGGTAATAATTTGAAGGAAGTCAGATAACCCTTAAGTTATTTTATAACTTAACAGCCGAGATGATGGGGGTTCGAGATTATATTTGTGACGCGAGACCACGGTGGTGGGGAGGACGCCACGTGACCGCACCAAGCAGGTAAGGGTCGAGATAGTGCAGGAACTGTCAGTCTAGCTCTGTGAGCCAAGCAAGAAAGTCAAGCTGAGTAACACACGCCAGGCGCATGGTATAGATCGTGCAGCGAACAGAAACTGTCACGGAAAGTGCAGGCGACAGTTTCAGCTTCTCCGAGCGGCGAGCGACAAGTAGGTCAGTGGGCCGGGCGGAGATCCGCAGCAAACAAGCATATGAGGCCGGGGTTTCTAAAACAGCATTGCGAGTAGTTGGAGAACTTTATTCCAAGCTGCATTTCAACGTAGAACGACATGGCGAGGCTAGCTTTATGCGGAGATTATTATGGCATAGCAGTAGGGCCGTGCGGGTTAATTCCCATTATTATACGCAAGCATTATAACAGAAGCTGAACTTCATTACTACGTTGAGTTGGAACGTTTATTCAGCACTTGAATTATAAAGACAAATAGTTACGTGATACTGCAACTTTGAACTTCGAAAGAACATAGTTATTCTCAATGACATTACGACTATGCATTTCATAGCGCATTCCAAGTAACATTAACAATTTTTAAGCAAACGGAATGTTGTAAGCATATGCACTTAGGAACATTAGCTCGTGCATTAATGCAAGTCATTCTTAAGAAGTGTTATGAATTACCGAGTACGAACACATATACAGGGTGTTTCATAAACTTAGACACTCTGATAAAACAATTTTATTTTCTACAAGTAAAACTTAACCGCTGTGGAAATTGAACTTTCAACACTCAAGCGAACATTGTATAGAACAGTGGCGTAACGTAGAAGAGGAACAGGGGGTCCGCTGTTTCTATGAACTTTTTCGTGAGTATTTGGAAAATATCCGCTATGGATAACCAAAAGTTCATCATGTCGGAGTAAACGCAGACAGAGACGCGATGGCACCACGGAGCGATGGATTCGATTCCTGACGAGGAGGAGGTCCACCAGCTGATTCACTTGGGATTCGAAGGCAATCGTCATTGCATGGATGGAATGATATTCACGCCGATCTTTCGAGAAATTCATTACGTAGGGAAAATCGACGATCTTTCAAATTTAATAACTGCTGATTATGAGAAGGTACTGTAAGAGTTATAACTACCTGATACGATTATTTTCATGAATACTGGGCACACATGTATATGTTTCTAATAGGAGTGATACGATTGTTTAAGACATGGCTTTGACTTTATATGCTTCAAATTTAGCTAGAATATGGCGTGACCATATGATATGGCAGGCATCATTATAGGAAATTCTCACCATTGGTTGGCTTTATTAAACAGATGTTTGGTCTTTTAGACATTTTTCCAGTAAGGATATTTTTCATGAATAGTTTTTTTGTGTGACGAGTATTTCGAACTCGTGATCTGCAATTGATTATCTATATTACTTCGTCAGTTCATTGCATACTAGCGAGTGTGTATTATTCATCAGTAGGGATTTTTCCATTGGATTGTTTGGAGATATTAAGATGTTATTCACTTTAGTGAATGAATATCGCTTTTATATGACAACTAGAGACTTGTTGATTCCTATCTGGTACATTCACTCATATAGTCTTCGAGATGGGGTCTTTCGTATTTATACGATTGTATGGTGGTTACTCATCTTACCCATCGCCTAGGGCACTATCATGATTAGTCGACGGGGCGAGGTCTTTCGTATTTATATGATTGTACGGTGGTTACTCATCTTACTTGCCATTGAGGGACTCATTTTTATCATCCGAATGTACATGAGATTGTAAGTGAATCAAACAAGGAACTACTAGTCACATATCAGTCGAACTTTTGTTAAATAAAGTAACGATAAATGTCAGCAGGGTTATATTTGTAATTCTTGTTTGCCAATCCAATATTTTGTTGCTATACTCTTTTGAGAGTAATTTCAGTTTAACAGCTGGTACAGCTGATGCTTTTGATGATTTTTATAATTGTGTTTGATACCTTTGAGAAGGATTTAAAGTAATTGAATCTTGTAAGATGAATCATTAATGGTCAGATTTATTTTAAGGCAGATCAGTATTGCAGATTTTGATATGAGAGATTATAGCACATTGGTGTTTTTCTGTGATGTGAATTATGAGAATTGTAAGAGAATTTATGCTATTTGAAAGCAAATCTTGAATTACTAAGGTAATATTTTTCCAATTGTTTAAGAAGTTGTCTAGATGTGATCAGATTAATTACAGTTATTGGAGATTGTGTGCGTTGATAATTTGATACCAGTTATATATTTTTTTGTAGATCAAGCAACATGGTTAAGTGAAGTTTGTGATAGGCATTTTGTGGAAGTTGCCAAGTGATAGTTGCAATGTTGCTAATGCATTTTGAAGCAGACATGAGGTTGTCGAACCCAGTCAAGCGTAATTGTTGAGATTCATGCTGTATGTGCTGAATATTTATGGAGTTTTGTGGAATAATTGTTGTATTCACATGTGATATTTGAAGAATTGAGGATATATAATGTAGTTGTGGATTGTCAGATCCAACGTGATGTCGTGAAGGCAATAATATTTTTTTGGCATGAAAATTAAATACGAGATATAACTTGGAAGTGATAAAACTGTAAGACAACGTTCTATAACCCATATTAAACAATTTGTTAGGAAATTAAACAAATAAATAATGTTGATAAGACAAGATTTGCTGAGAATAATAATTAATGAAATAATAATCTGAAAATTAAGCATATTAATGATCTGACCTAATGAAATAAAAATCAGAATGACTAGATGAAATAATAAGAATCTAAATAACCAGAAGAATGAAATTTAAATAAATTGATAAATTAAATTTTGGAATAAATCAACGAATTAAATAAACGGATGAATTAAAGATTGGATGAATAAACTGATTTAAATAAATTAATAGATGATTGGATAGATGATGAATAACTGAATTAGAAGGTGATAATTAATTAAAGAAGCTGATGATTAATGAATGTATATGGAATTAAAATAAATTTAATTGAGATATAATTTGAGGAATTGCAACTTGAGTTGAGGAATTAAACAATTTGTATTGATGATTTAAGATGATTTAATCTGAAGTAGATGATAAGATAAGAGTGTGTGAATAATTAGAAAGTATAATGAAGTGATGATAATAATTTTCATTTAAATGATTTAATGGTGATGAGTTGATGATTCTGACAGGAATATGTTGAATTTTGAAATGAGAATTAATGTGAGAAATATTTAATTTTGATGATGACGATAATGATAACCAATGAGAAGTGAATTTTCTGTAATTCACAAACAAGTAATTTATAATGACAATGTAAATAGTGTAAATTAATTATTCGATGTTTAGGAGCATTTGACTAACGTGTTCAACATTTAAATTATGCCATGCAAGCCATAAAATACGTGATAAAATATGTGATTATAATATGTGTATGTTTAGACAGATTAATAACTTTTTCAAATCCACATTTATGAGGTTAAATTAAAGAGAAATTAGGTCTCAGGTTTCACAAATGTCAGTGACGAAAGACATAGTGCTACAGTGATCCTGAGAACCCAAGAGAACTTGAGAGATTTTTCTTGTTTTATGTGGATGAAATATTTTTGATTAGAAAAGAGATGGTTCGATTTTTGGACAATGACAATTTAACGTTGGCATTCGACCATACTCTCAGGTAGGAGGTATATTTAAAATGTCTGTCTGACTATCAAAGTGAAATAAATTTGTTTTTATCTTAGTTGTGATCTGATGATGGTGTGATTCTCCTTTTTCTTTCCTTGTCTTGAATAAGGCTTAACCAGGAAAGGAGGTGGTTTGCTAGGAATTCACTTGATGGCGCCCATTTATATTTGCATTTTTTTATTAAACTTAAGCCCGTAACGACCCTAGAGATACTTTGTCTCGTGTTACCCACTGCTTTTTCTATAACTCAGCTGAATTTCCGACACATTCCTTATTTGACTAGAGGTTCATTTAATGCGATGTAATAGCAGATGGGTCATCGCATCCCCAGGACGAACGGGTACAGTACTCTGTATGTAAAAGTAAGTATTTTGAGATAATGTCAAACATGTTCTCCATTCTTAGTTTCCGAGCGAGTGATTAGTGGTTCGTTAACGACCCACACGTTCTTGTAGACCAGTAATGAAATGTTTCATGCTTTATTATGCCTAATAAACATTTAATGTCCATATTCGGTCATAAATGGGTTAAAACTACCTTTTCTTTATGGGATAGCTGCAGGTGGAGCGATTACATATTCTGTAAGTATAAACGATACATAGATCAAATGGTCCCTGGTTGTATGAAACACAACTTCACGCACTAACCAGCCGGGATAGTTTTCTCGCAACTGGCAGACCTTATCTTCAAGGACAAAGTATCAAATAACAGCAAGTCTATGTCAGCAGATATGGGTAAAAAGCAGAACTCGTACCGTTGCTGAAGTTCTTCTGAAAATATTTCTCCACTCTATCTTGCTGTGACATAAACTTTCTCCCATATCATTGCAGGGTCCATGACAGGACAAAGAATTTTAGGAGCTAGTTAACCACTAGCTCCTGATTAGCAATATAAAGTGAAAGTCACCAGATGACAGTTGTCTACAATTACGTGTTGTTGCTTTGATAAGGGGGCTTGGTAAATATTTTCATAACAGACCAGTGAACTTCTGATGGGTATAATATTCGTCTGATAACCTATGTCTTTAATCTATTTTAAATGATGAAAAAAAAAAGGCTTATGAGATCAACTTTTGTCCGTTTGTGTATGTGTGTCCTCTAATGAAATCTAAACAGCTGGAGTGATATTAATGAAGCTCAGTAAGAACATAGTACTATTTTGTCCGTACCCGACGGTGCCCTTCAAATTTTAATACCTCTCACCAATCCAACATGGCGGCTTTGCAAAATATTTCACCGGCATTATATATCTCGGGAACTATTACCGATATCACCCTGAAATTTTGTACGGTGATAGAAAATACAATGGTAAGTACGAAACCAACAGTGGCCAAGCGAATTTAAAGTATTTAAATGGCTTTTTCTGAAGATTTTTTTAAAACAATCGCAGTTTAACTTGGTACAATAAATGTTTAAAGAAGATTTACTCTACTGGCGTCCGTTTCAATTCCATTTTTCTCATAACAACAAGATGGCGGCTGGGCGAAATTCTTTTTTATTTTATATACTTTGTTTCCTAATAATGCGATTGAAGTGAACGTTTGAATAATAAACTTATGCGATACTTTTCATCTAATAGTACATAACTCTATGGCCTACGTAGAGAACAATCCAAAACGGGGATTATCCGAAATATTTGGACTGTTCTCAATATCTCACAATCTATCACAACAATCAAACTGAAATTGTGTATGTTAGAGGATATTAACATAAGTTCACCTATGGTTTTTTCAATTACCTGATGAACACAAATCCAATATGGCTGCTATGCGAAATGTAAATATTCATGTAGATGCTCCTCGTACCTATTTATCCTGGAGCACATTTCGCACGGAAAATCTTCATACGACGCTTAATATATTGCCGTCGATTTAAATTAAATTTACAAGATAAATTCAACATGGCGGCTGTGCAAATTTTTTAAAATCAGGCTTATGTTTTTCGTGTCCTAAACAAGCGACACAAATATAAGTTGGTACAATGAGCCACGATTACAATATTCATCTGCTGACTTTTAATTATATCTCTACTTAGTATAAAACAAAGTCCCCGATTCTTGGATGTTAGTGGTAATCTCGAGAACCTCTGGATGGATTTTGATGCGGTTTTCACCATTCTGTAAAGGATATCTCCAGAAAGGTTTCTGTAGGAAATAATTTATTTATCCCCGAAGGAAGTCAAGCATTGACGATTTCAGTGGAAAAGTCGAAAAGAAACCTGGCGTCCGAGCGCTTTGTAAGCTTACGCTGGGCAAACCATTAAAAATATCTACATAATGTGAGTGTAATGATTGTTCAGCATGAAAAGGTCTACAAAAGGTCCGCGGGAGCATATGTCTATCTTCAATACATCGCCCCCTATAAGATTTTTTACGTTTTAATTTCTTCCAACCATGTCCATTCATCTACTGAGGTGACAGTTTACGAGCTAACTAAGGGCGAGTCATTCATCCCTGTTACAGCCTAGCTAGTAGGCGAACATATTGCCCCAGATACAGCCAGCAACAAATCGTTGAGTCGTGTTGAGTTTAGACTTCTGAGAAGGGTGGTTTTGAGAGTTTCCCTGGAAGTGCAACTCGTGTTTTCTTCATTCCGCATGTGAAACACAGTCAAGTTAAGATTGGACGGAAGGGGGATTTGAGTTTCATTCACCTCGCCATTCCCTGGAAGTGCAGCTCTCATTTCGCCTGTGAACTTTTCGTTCCGCAAAATTCACAGTCAATTTAAGATTGGACGGAAGGGGGATTATATTATATTAAATTATACTGATTGGCGTATAATCTCTACTTAGTATTGAACCCGCTGAGCTAAGGTTCATGTGATATTATTTTATAACAGCACATTTATGATGGGATGTAGTACCTTTGAACACACCCAGAAAGCCACGTGGAGCTGAGAGCTCACGCTATACTCTTTGAAGTAGCGGTGAATTGCACTTTTGACTTTGGTGAAGTCTGCTAATTATTTATCTGAGGTCTTATTAATTAATTTTATCTTTCCACGAGACTCAGAATATTCCATTTCGTCATGCAGCATTATTAAAATATTTTGGAGAATGTTTTCTTCGCTTAAGGTAAGGTAATACCCTTGCAGATACGCAAATAGGAACGTAAGTAGTCGCTCAACGACTTTGTTTTGGCGACCTACTTCCTCGAGTAACCCTGTGCCTTGCACTACGTCTGGAGAATCCGCCCCGTGTAGGCGTGAAGTTACATCCGTCTTGTTAGACGTAGAAAATATCCGCTGTTTAGCGTGGAAGTTGTCATCGGGTGCCATCGTGCACGAATATTCTATAAATCACTGTTATTTATGCACAGTGAACAACAAGAAGCATATTGTGATATAATTGGCAAGTATAGTGAAAATTCTAGCATTACCGTAACACCACATTTTTGTACCCACGTGTTTGTGGAGGGCCGAGTGCCCGGTGAAAAATATAGAGGTAAACGTGTTATAACTACTTTAAATAAGTGTGATTATGAAAGTACAATAGATTTGAATTGCCACAGTGAATTTTTCAATTACAAAACGACGCACATTTCACGGATGCTACGTGATATAAAAGTGGCGTCAGCACACGCGAAGAACCACAGAACAGTGCTTGCTCACGTATTATTCTATATCTGCGAAGTAAAGGCTGTGTTATCAATTGCTATTAAAGCCTGTAACATTTTCAACGAACATTGTGATTTTGAAGTGAAAGAATGAACTACTACACGATTTATTCCACCACCCACGTGATCAAATTATTCTACACCATGTTTGAGACCAACATCATGGGCTAATACCATCATGGTATGAAGGTGATGTATCTATTGGAACCAGCATGATGGTGGAGCTTCCAGAACAGCGAACGAGGAGGAAGGAACCCAGGATGCCATTCACAGGCATATCCAGTACATCCACGAAGTTGTCGACAGGGACAGATCGAACCCTGGTCTTTGGGAGAGTCCAGATGGGAGTCCTGATGAGGACGATGCCGTTCCGGAGAGCCAGGGATGGATTTGTTCAACCCTTGTCGTTGAACAGAGGGCTGAGTGAGAGCTCCTCCATTTCGTGAGCTTTTGTACACCCTTTCTCGTTCTAGTTTCTGGTGGTATAGTAGGTTTAATGTAGTTTGTGAACCAACCGAATTCAGTGACAGCCATTTTTATAGGTAGGGAATGTAACTAGTCTAATTAGATGTCGTTCATTTAAGTTAGAGTGAGACACCCTTGGGTCAGACATTTTGGTCAGCCCTGGTGCAGCTTGATGGACGTCGTGGAACGTCAATGCCTATCTTTTGCTAAACGTGACCGTAGTCATTTGAGGCTACTTTGTTTAACCCTATTTGGGGTGATTTTTCAAGTCTTTGCTGACTTTAGTTATGGCAATCAGATGCCATGGTTACATTTCTTTAACTGCATTTTGTGCAGACAGTCTTTGTTACACCTCTGACTTCGTTAGAACAGTCGTATCAGTCAGATAATCGACTGTAATTACCAGTTTTGTAACTGCATTATATTTCATTTGAGATGTTGCTCAGAAGCCATCTGGTCAAGTGTGGACCTTACAAGTAAAAGGGATGTTTCGTTGTATAGCATCGAAACCAGTTCCCAACGTATCATTAAGCAGATCCAGAGTGTGGAATCTGCGTCACAATTATTATTTTGTTAGTGTCATGTGAAGACACGGATTTATTTCATGTTAAGACAAGCAACTACTGAAGTATTATATCTTTGATATCAAAGAGCTCCAGCAATGTGACATTGCTACCATTTAAATGTCTTTGGTTTGGAAGACAGAATTATATTATTGAATTCAGATTTATAGGGTGTTTTTATACGTATTCTTCGAGGTTTATAACCTATGGTAAAGGTTTTATGATGAGGCCAGTTGTACAGTTTTATTTTGCTTAAATCGCTGGCCTTGATAATTAGTGTGTGTTGTGTCAGATGAGCGCAGGATTGGTTTGTGACCCAGTGCCCTTGAGAGCACGCTTGTATTATGAGACAGAATTACTTTGACAGAGGACAGAATGCTTGTTGTATTCGCTCTTTCTTTCATTGCAAATATAGCTCATGGAACCCAGTGTCCAACCTTGTATCTGATCACATGTTTTTATAGATTGCTTTTGTTAGTTAAACGCACTTTTGCGTGTACCGTCGTTTGACGTGTACAGTTATGTCAGGTTTTCTATAGTACGTTGTAGGCGACCCTGTTATAGGAGGTATTTAATGTATGAAGGTATTTGTGTGTACCTTGTCCGGGATTGTTTCCGTTGACCCGATGTTATTGGAGGGTGACTGAGTGTGCATGCCCATCCCAGAGTTATTGAACGCGAGCTTTGCGCCGCTGGTAACTTGTGTTATTGTGTGTCCGAGTTGTTATTGCTCGTTGATTATATTCCGACTTTTGAGTCGAGGCTTTTGGTGGAGATTGATCCCAGTGGAGACACTCCGTGCCCAGGCTATTGTCAGTATTATTCGCCATAAACCAACGATAAACCTAAACCGACATCTTAATAATAAAACGCGTAATTTTGGTAAAACAAAAGCTAACTAACGAATTCTTTCTATCTAACTTTGTTCTGTTGCATTTTGAACCTGCTGACATGGCCGTGCTAATGAAGGTATTTCCTTTTGAGGAAATGACTAAGACAGCTGACACTTTTGAAGCGACCTGAAGCTTGCTCGAACATTGAGTTCGTAGCTTGTGGAGCGCAGGCCATGCGATGTTGGACGTAGTCTTTACTACGCAGTCGTCAACGTAACTACACACTTTAGATGACTATGGCTTACAAAGAGTAAACCAGGGTGCAGGCAGGCATTTTAATAAAACTGTTGTCTCTTATTAATTATTTATGATGTACAAATGTATGAATCCTACATGTTACCTTATTGTGTGCTGTTAGCACGTAGTTCCTAAGAATAATTACATGTTTTTTTATATGGCTGTTCACTTAGCTTTGAATGTTAATGTTTTCTGTTACGGACGTCATCGCCGTAAATTTTGTTATTAGCTGATAGGACTTCGCTAGATGCATTAACGTTAAATGTAAATGCGGAGATGGTATCATCCTAACCTAGATTTGTTTTGCTACCCTCTTAAATGTAAATTCTGATATTAGCTTGATCTTGTAACTTGACCTAGGGACTTGCGTCGTACCACTTTCCTAGCGTTGCTGTTGTTGCTTTATTATTGTGAGATAGATCTTTCGCGAGGGTTTTCCGTAACTTCTCAGGTAGGGACCTGCTCTTTATTTTTGTTTGTTTATTAGCTTGCGGATTAGCCGATTGAAACCCTCCGAACTAGGATAGGGGCTTGTGAATTTTACCAAAAATTTTCTCGGTGTTTTACATAAGTCTGGATGTTTATTTTCTCAGTCTAGTTTTTAAGGTTAACCTTTCCTTAGGCAGTCTATGACCTTCGTCACCATGTATCACGAACCCTGTGGACTACAGATTCTCGTGCCACATTAGCCTATTTGGAAGTTCATCTGATCCTCACGGCAGTTATGTCCGACGGGTGAGATGTTAGGGAAGTCATTGCGGTTGTTGGCTATCCTGGCAGCTCCACCGACGGTCTCAGTATAAAACAAAGTCCCTGATTCTTGGATCTCGAGAACCACTGATTGGAATTTGCTGCGATTTTCACCAATCTGTAAAGGATATCTCCAGGAAGGCTTCTGTAGGAAATAATTTATTTATCACCAAAGGAAGTCAAGCACTAACGATTTCAGTGAAAAGATCGAAACAAACTGGCGTCCGTGCGCTTTTTAAGCTTACGCTGGGCAAACCGTTAAAATATCTATATACTATGAGTGTAAGAATTGTTCAGCATGAAACGTTCTACCCAAAAGACCTGGAGAGCATATCTCTATCTTCAATACATCGCCTACTATGAGTGTTTTTAGGTTTTCATTTCTTCCAACAATCTCCTTTCAGTTACTGAGGCGACAGTTTAAGAGCTAGCTAGGGGTGAGTCTATCACACCAGTTACAGCTTAGCTAGCGGACGAGCTTATTGCCCCAGATACAGCCAGCAGCAAACTGTTAGTCGTGTTGAGTTAAAAACTTTACAGAAGAGTGGTTGTGTTTGGAGTTTCCGTGGAAGTACAACTCGGTTTTTCTTAATTTGTCCTGTGAACTTTTCGTTCCGCAAAATTCACAGTCAAGTTAAGATTGGCGGAAAGGGGCTTGTGTTTCATGCACCTCGCCATTCTTAAATTACGTCTGACAAGAATTTGTTGCACATGCATCTCCATGATAATATAATTAATAGTCCAGTCAATGATTTTAACCCATCATGCTGAGACTTAAAACGGATATTGGTCGTTATTCATTGACATTGGAAAAAAGTGCCTATCACGTAGCATATTCATAACTGCTCCCGGAGGAAGCCGGGTCGGGTTGCTAGTAGCGTATGAATCAACAATCAAACATGGCGTGCATACGATGTATTTCACCGGTTCTCAATATTTCCGAAACTATTTACGCAATTAAACTGCAATTTTGTATGGTGTTAGAGTACTGTTAAATAAGGACAAATATGTGATTTTTCCTAATCCTGAAAAGCACAAAACAGAATGGTGGTGAGGTGATTTTCTAATATTGCAAATAAGTTTTCTGGCGATCTTATCACTCAAGTACAATGAAATTCGGCACTGTGGATCATCATTCAGAACGTATTCCGTGACATCCAATGAATTGAATTGTTTTCAAAACTTCAAAATGCATTAGTTTTAAATTTCAGAAACTTCTTTTCAATTTCTCGTATCCTATAACTATTGTAGCTTGGTCGTGCATTTGAATTTTCTAAAAATGTATTCCCGTGGTTTATTGCAGATGGATGGCTTCTCACGGAAGGAGTCATAATCACTGATATTGAAAGCCATATATTCCAGCACATAACTTCTTATTGTAATGGTGTTCGTGAAGACGCATTTCGAGAATCAAAAGGTTGGTGAAGACGCATTTCGAGAATCAAATGGTATTTAGTATATCGCAAGGTAATCCTCATTATAAGCATGGGAATTTTAATGGAAAAGACCAGTGGGACATATGAAAATAGGCTATTTAGTTCTTCACGGAACTACTTTTCACATTTTGCAAACATGATGAAAAAGTAGACAGATGTGTGCGAGTCTGTCTACGTGTGTGTCCCCCTATCAATTCCTATACGACAGCAGCGATCAAAAGCAAACTTATTACGAATGAAGATCTATACCAGGATATCTCAAGGCCATATTTGAGAATGATGTCAGTGCTACCAACTACTGAGGAACACTAATTAAAATTTGAACATTATGTTGGATATCTCAGAATGTATTCCACACGCATGATACATAATATTTCAAATTATTTTCAGGAGCTCGTAAACAACAGCGCTCGCTACCAACATGATTCTACGCGTCCTGAGAGATTCAATGTTTAACTGCATGTTACTTCAATACCATCGAATGGATTGCTTCCGAAATTGGCACATATATAGATCATGCTTTTGAGCAAGCCATATACTATAGTGTTGCTAACACGATTCAGCGATTGCTGAGAGGTTAAATGTTTAACTGCATGTAACATTCATACTATCTATTGAACGTCATCCAAATTTTGCCCGTGCACTGTGTATCTTACGATCTAATATTAGGCATATGTTCAGAGTCAGTAAGGCTGCCAACTGAAGATAAATGATCTCCTTAAATTTAAACCCCAGTTTCAATATATCAGAATGCACACGCAAAGAACATAAAATACCACATTAATTTTGAGTAACTCATAACTGGCAGTGTTGCCTTTTTGATTAAACACGTCCTGACAGGTTGAATTTAACGACCATACTAACGATTGGATTTCATCGTAAATGCAATTTCATATTGAGCATAATTTTTCAGATTGATTTTGATCAACTCTTTCATGGCACTGTTGCCAAATTGATTCTACGCTTGCTGATAAGTATAATATTTAACTGTATGTAACGTCCAGACTATCTATTGAGCCCGTAGGCGCTCATGCTGGCGATATTTTTTTCCGAGACATTGTCCGTGAATTATACGAGCATCGCAAATAGAACGCACCCTGAAGCATGCCAGTGTAAAGCCTGTGGCAGATATAAATTGGGCCAGTTTTGTACGAATATGCAATATTAGAAGCAGTGTTGAATTTTGTAACTGCAGTGATAATTAGAAAATTCTGCCACGTGTATATTTTATTCTACAACATGCACTAAAACGTAGACCACGTGTACGTTTTCTTTTACCCCGTACCTGACGTGCACGTAATGGCGTAAACGCTCAAGATGGAGGAGACGTCAAGGAAGAGACCCAACCCATGATGACGAACCAGATGAACGAGGAACCAGCAGTGATGTCTGATTATTTGGAGACCACTTTGGAACCAGGAGAAGTCAGGATATGTTAGGAGAAGAGAGGAAAAAGGGACAGGACCAGGATGCCCTGGATTTTTGATATTCCTTCCTGCCACGAAGAGTCGAAATTACCCCTCATGTTATCTGGAAAATGAGGTGATGCGACGGTATTCCACACAGAGTTTTCTGTAATGTATTTTTGTAAAGGGCCTTGTTCGCAATGGATTATTATTATTTTTATTTTGTATAAAACCGTACTTCGATAACAACCATATAGGTCTGTAGATTTAGTTGTATTAATCAGTCTTATTTCAGTTATTTAATGGTCAACAATGGGAGTTAGACACCTAGTTGGCAAGTGTAATGCCGGGTGCATCAATGATTGTACATCTGAAATGCTTCAACATGAAACTATTAAGATGACAGAGCTTCAGAAGCTATACTTTGCCAGCAATAGCTGTGATTTTATAGGACGAATAACGTCTGAACGTAATTTATGGGACACCCTGTATTAAGGTATGTCTGATTTGGTGATACCACATGTGTTTTGTCGTATCAGTTGGTAGTTTGGAAATTCACTATCGCCTTAATAAATGGATTGAGTTAAAACATTATTGTGGAAATCTGAAACCTCTTCATTCCGAGTAGGAATTGAACATATGTGGACGATGTAAATTGTTAGGACTTTCATCGAACCCAGTACACATCTTAGTATCAGTTAGGACAGCCAGAAGGTTTAGTTGCTTTCACATGAATATTTACTTTGAGCCGAGTGAGGTCACACACCGTTATATGTGAGGAGAAGAGTGCAAATAGTCTGTGAGTGACATATCTTCAGAACCAAAGCAGTCAGGGAGAGTGGTATTCTCTGCGCTGCACGTTTGTTAGACATTTTGTACATTTGATATTTTTATAATTAGTGAAACATGTGTAGGAACAAGTTAGTATGATATGATAACTACCGTTTAACAATATTGGGACCACAAGAGAGGACTTGAATATAAGGAAACCCGCTGTATTTGATTCTATCGTCTTGCTAACGTGCAAGCTCCCTCCTACACGCAGCGTTGTAACTTATGAGCGAGGTTTAGCGGTGACATTCGCCAAGGCCAACAAGTATTACTAGTTTGGGATTGCCCATGACTCTGTGTGAGACAGACAGTTAGACTGTTAATTTATTCTTTCTACTTGATCTGACATCACATCCATGTAGAATGTCATTGAGATATGATAAGAATGCTGTTCTTATGTGGGTTACAGCTGATAGCTTACAGCTTGTGTACAAGTGACACTACTTCACGAAATTGAGATTGTTATTTACGAGCAAATGCTTAAGGAATGTTTATTGTTCCACAAACATGATTAAAGGTTTATACTGTTTCTTTTTAATGTTGACCAAAGCTGACACTGTATAAATTAGCCAGTTATGTATTTTTCGTGCTGTGTTAATGAATTGTTGCCGGATTGATGAATATCCGTGATTAATATTATGCCAGATAGAACAGAGCCATTGTTGCGAACTGCACTGATGAAGTTTGCCAGCTATGTGATGCCGTGTTTTATGTGTTATTTTATTTGAGCCTATTCTTAGCTCATTAAGTTGTGGTGACTATTAGAGTCATGCATTATAAGGATCTCTGATTGGACCTACTCATGTTATGTTTAACCAGTGTCATTTTGCGTCAAGTCCGAACAGCATTAAACCTGGTGGGAAGTTAAACCTACGATCTAACCTGGAATGAAATCCTGTAACTAATTATTTTAAACGACGTGTATAATTGATTGATAAATAATGTAACGCTCATTTAAACCTGTATTCTTTTTTCTACGTCCTGAATTATGCATGGATCATCGCATTTCCGCTGGGAAATGACTTAGATTTAGCAGACAGTTTTTTTATTGACCGACGAAGATCATGGGAGACCATTGAGTCAGTAACTGGTGGGCCGCATGTTCGAAGTGATATCAGACTTAGTTGGAGTTACGCATTCACCAACATAATTACATGCTGTAGATGACAATTGAGGACAATGAGCTCCTTGATTTGAGCAGGAAGGCTTTTGGGATGAATAACAATGCTATTGTATTGTCCATAACCTTTATTTATTAATGATAATCCTTATGTGTTCCTATATAATGTTGTATTTGTTATTGTATTAGTTACTGTTTTTTTTATCAGACTTGGTTGTTGTCATTGCTTTTTTATTAATCCTTGCTTACGGATGCTCCTCACCGTAATTTTCATTAAAGTCAAGATTGAGCTAGACGAGTAAATGTAACTGTAGATGCGAAAGTGGTACCATCATAACTTAGGCCTAGCGTTGCTTTTATGTTAAATGTAAATTCACTATTAGTCTTGTCTGTAGTTGCGTAGGTATCCGTTACGTTCCATATTCCAAGCGTTGTTGTTTTTGTTGATTATTTTCCCTGTAATAGGAGGACTTTCGCGAGGGTTAACTTACATTCAGTTAAGGCATTTTATTCATTGATTGTAATTGTTTATTAGCTTCGAGGGCTAGCCGATTTCAAACCCTCCGAAGTAGGATCGGGGTTTGTGGATAGAAAATAAATGTTTTCACGAATGTTACATAGTCCTGGGTTTATTAATTTTTAGGTTTGTGTGTTTTGGGGTGTACTTCTTTAGGCGTCTTTCACACTTCTACTCCGTGTTGGGATCTGATCCCTAGAATGCTTGATTCTCGTGCCGGCACAAGCCCTAAAGAAGTGCATCCGATCCTGTCAGGTTGTTGGTTCGAAGGATGAGCTTGTCTGGAATGCCATCTACTGTTTGGTGGTACCCCGGCAATCTCCTCTGACGGACTCACTATTGGACTACAACCAATTGTTATATGTGCATAGTGTACCTGAAGGGACACTTACTTACTTATTTCCTTTCTTTCCGTGTGGAACTTATGGCATATTAGAATTATTTTCATCTGACTCTGTTTGCTGCCTAGTTATTCACATCCCTCCAAGTCTTTCTTGCTTTCACGGCCTCCTCTTCAAAGAGCATAACTTCATCTTCAATTTTGGGTGCGGGACAAGGGGGAGGGAGGTGGGGGATAGGGGGACGAAGAAAATGCAGAGATCGGCAGGGAATGTTTCCACCTTAGGGGCACTAGTGTGGACAAACGTGTCCATTATTGTTATTATTACTTTAAGACTTGGGAGCATGTTGTAAATTTCGTCTCCCTTATTTTCCTGCTTCCTGTAATGCTCCTTTCCATAGAATCATCTGGAATGATGTTAAGGAATTAAAATCCACAAGTAATACCTAGGTAGATGTAAAATATTTGTAGTTGAACTATAATAATCTGTTGATAATTTTGATATCTTACAACTTTTTTTGCTAATTATAGGTCTTCTTGTTACCATGCAGGTGCACTGCCCTTTGAATGTCATTCCTTCATCAGAATATTTTCCACCGTGGGGTGGCTCCATAAAATGTTACAGTAGAAAATCTCCAAGCTTCAATTAGGTCTCCATTTGTCGTGATATCGTAAATCTCAACAAACGAGACCTTTTAACAGGGACAGTATATTGGAAACCGATAAGAAGGTAGACCATCTGTAGTTCATGAGCCAACACAATAAACCCAACACTCTTGTCGTCATCTCGCAGGATTTTTGGAGCCTGATGAGTCAGCCTGTACTAATGAGAGCTCTACGACGAGGAACTTAATTGCAACTCACCAAATTAACTAATGGTTACCAGTGAAACTCCAATAGGTTGAATTGTTGGTTTCAACAATTTACCGTACTATTCTGTCCTGTAAGAATGTCCTCCCTTCTTACATAAAAAACCGATATTTGGCTTTGCTGAAGGGAAAGAAAGACATCGCCGATGGTCGAGCATGGCCAAGCGTAGGGTTACCGGTAATTGTGAAGTCAAACTAACTCACTATTCATGGTCATGAATTGTCATGGGTGCAGAACAGGTGGATGTGATGTCCCAAGTCCACCAAATTAATTAACAAAAACTACAAAAACTACGGGGATATCGTGGGCATCAAACTCATGCACATGATTGTGTGAAACATATCATGTTATTCTCATGTAGTCTGAATTCTCTATGACAGCTGTAGTGTTGTCTTTATATGCTCTTTTGTGAATTAGACCTTCTTTGTCATCTATTTTGTTGTTTCAACGACCTAATTACATTCCTTTCGTTTTGTTAATTCTGTTATTGCTCCATTATTACGGTCATTTTCTTTTTTCCGATCTTTCTAGCTATATGAGAAGCAAAATGCATTGGAAAACTCCACGTTAACGACAAACTGTTAGGCTGTGAAAACAATGTTCATTCTGTTATTCACTCTACTGTAAAACTTGACAACCTTAGTTGCCTATTATGATTTTCGGTCGTTTCGCTTATTATTGTGTATATTTCTTAAATTTAATACTTCATTACTTTAAGCTTCTTGCTTCGAAGCGACTTTAATTTTTATTTCATGGTGAATGTTGTCAGCAAAACAATCCTGTTGGGCTGGATGCTAAAATTACTTCATTGCATGTATGTGCTATACAGTATAACTGACAGTTAAGTTCGCTCTTTCTTTACACGCGCAAATTATATTTCGTTTTCTATTCGTATAGATTTCGCTTATATATATGAAATGGCCACTGCTGGTAAACGATATGTGGACAGTACAATGTCCAGACGTATTACATTGAGTTTAACGGTAAATAATTTACGCACTGCATACAAGCAAATGGAAACAGTTAATTTAATTACACAACAATGTGATATATTAATGAAATATTGCGAAAGTATTACCAATGACAACATACGTGTCGTTTAATTCAATCTGTTCAATAGAGACAGCGAAACATTACATTATCACACGACGCAAGTGCTCATTTTTGTGAATTTGCAGTGGTGGGTATTTTCCTCACGCGAAATTTAGAAAATGATCATAGTTGTGAGTAGGCACTGGATATTTTAATAAGTCGAATATGCTGCCAGTAATGTGCAACGAAATTGTCCTGGAAAATTTTCATGTGGACAATGGAGTTAACTATATGCTGTGAGGTGATTTATGGATGAGATTAATCTATTAGACAACATATCGACAAGATGGAGCGGAGAAACCTAGAATACATTTTGCTGTTCTGGGCAGAACAATTCTACTCAAGAGGCGAACGTTTGAAGAAAATGTAAGGCCATCGAAACAGATCAGCATCAAACCCTGGTACAACATGTAGGCGAAGTAGGAGGCAAGGGAAGGACGCAGATGTGAACCCGGACTCAAACTATCCAAAGGTACAATGAAGATACAATTCCATCATACAGACAGTTAATAACATATTTGATTTCGAATAGTGGATCATTAATTTAAAATTTTCATAATATTCATCACCTATTTTTGTGAGAAGTGTTTAAGTAAGCGTAATTCATGTATTTTTCAGATACTGGGATATTAATTATAACTCCCTGCCCCTTATGAAAGGGCATGCTTGTGTTGACCGACTGAAAAGCTCTACTAATAGAAGCTAGTGTTTCAAACATTGTTCGAATAAAATGGTAGTGACAAGTTACAAGCATATGTTGTATTGACCAGTGATGATAAAATGGTAATTAAACAACCGTAACCAACCATTAGATTGATATAGAATCAGATATTGAAGTTATATGATTGGATGAGATACATTCCTTTACAATACGTGAGAAGGTTGACATCAGTTGATGATAATTATTTTCCCACTATATATTACCATATTGGAGAACGTATTTCAATATTGTTCGAGGGTTGATATTCAAGAAGTAATTAAATATTAGAAGGATATGATGATGCACGTTGTTGAATAAGAGTATGAAAGAATATGTCCGGACATGGATACTAGGCAATTGAATGACTGATGAAATTATTCACCGAGTTATTCAATTCATTATGTTTGTAAAAATCTATATTGTCAATGATACATTAATAATAAACCTGATGAGAGGTGTAAATAGAAGAGTTTGATATGAATAATTAAGAATAGTCAGAGGCACAAATTATCAAACACAAGTTGATAAATTGAATGAGAGTTATTTCTAGACAATATGATACTAAAAAGGAAGATTGTAGTTTTACGTGACCGTGAATCTTGTGATTATGAGCCACGGGACAATATGATACTACATCGATGATTGAACTAAGACGAAAAACACGCGGTGACATTTAAAAGACAACATATTGAACGTTAAACGTATTAATTTACTTCTACAATATCATATTCGAAGCGAAAAGATTTCCAGCTAATGATAATACTTATTATAGTAACCATATGCTTTGATTTTATTTAGCTACCACTACATGTGGAGATATTTTTAATTTTTTTGTTGAAATGTCAATTTACATCATTCAGATGTTACAAATTTTAATTTTAGCCGTGAATTGAAATAATTGAACTCCAATGAAACGCAATGACAGTAGCTCCAAATCGGATATATTTTAATTTTTATCTCCATGCTTAAATACGATTAAGAATCCGGAAGGTAATTTTAGGATATTACAGTACAATCTATTTTTATTTCAGGAATGTAAATATTTAGATTGCCTAACATTAGGACATAATCTATGGGTTGTTATTTTGTAGTCATTGAAGTCATATGTGTATCCTCGGCCGGAGTAGTCTTATCCCTCCGGGTTCACCTTGAGAATTCTCGTGCACATAATTTTGAGAAAGGCAAACCCAAAACTGATTCTTCTTGTGCTTTCTTTGTTTACGGGACTAGATTGAGAGAATGTTGCAATATTATCTCAACAGGAGACTGAGAGCAACTGGCACAATACTGAGCCCATATATTTACAGAATTCCTTCGTGATAGTCTGTTTGTGTCGACTGTGATTGCAAAATACAATTGAATATTCTTTCCTTCTACAGGCAAAGATACACAATCATCTGTATAAAGAAAAAAGATAGGAACAGTTAATGAAGCAAATGTTTCACTGTCCTGCCTGTCACTATTTACAACTAAGAGCTTCGAAGTTTATTTCACACACGATCATCTTCATCATGACGTCATTTACATTATGATAATGCAAAAAAGAATCCGCTGAACTGGAAGGTTCTTTGGAATCACCCTCTTCTTGATTATTCTTCACCGGTTAAATATTTAGTCTAAAAATAATCTCACATTTTACACTAATCATGAACTGGATTAGCTAAGCTTTAAAAAAATATAAATAATGTAATGGTTGACTCTAGAGTATATTTATAACACTGCATTTTCCATCTGCTGGACACAATAAATGTAAGTGAATTAATTAAGCACTGCGTTTGAACGATCCATTACATGAATTGGTAATTTCATTCAGACGTGACGCCATTCAACTCATACCAAGATATCTGACTAATATCATCAACGTTATTTCAGGTGGAATTTTATTATATTATCGGATCAATTATTCAATTATTAGAAACCCTCATTCATCCTATGGGACAGAAATGCCACTATTGCAACATGTACTAGATATGAGTGTATAACGTTTCATAGCTCGTGATAGAAAATGAGTGCAGTAAATAGCTCGGTTAATAGGCCGCTAATCTCCAATAGACGGTTGTGAAATACATTTATATTTATTAAATTTAGATTCTTTACTTTCGGGGGAGGGGCAACAGAGGCTAGCTACAAAACACCTTATTCTATTATTATGACCTCTGGGAAGTCTAGCATTGGGTAAATATTGACTGAAAATCATAGAAGGTAAAATTAATTTATTAACAAACACAGGATGAGATGAATGACGTCTTGCGACCTTTCAAACAGATAAAAATAAAAACATGGGAAATTTTTAAATGATTGAAGTTAACATAATTTACGTCCGACTTGCAATTGACAAATGTACATGAGCTCACCGGGTTGTAGATCTTCATGGGCGATGTTGGCGGAGGTATCTCGTTCCTGAAGTAGACATCTCGCGTGGTCTTCCATTGTTCCCAGTACCAATCCTCCCTGATAAAGCTATCTGCTCACTAATTGCCCAGATGCTGTCGCCTAGCTGAGTGAATGGAATGGTTTCACTCGTCTTCGATATTTAGCGCAATGCTGGAAATATCCTAGCTAGCTCTCCACTGAGTTTACTAGTTTAACTTTATGAAATATTGTAGTTGCATCTCAACAAGTGAGGTCCAAGTTTATAATTTGAAGTGCTTTCAAGTGAAAACATAATAATATTCTTCCTTTCCATACAGCTCTGTCCCGGCTTATATATGGCAATTATTTCTTCCACCAGCAGTAGGGGATCTGCCAATTGCAATATCAAAGTATTGTCTCCAGAAATTGACGCTCTTTCCTATTGGCCGAAGTAAGTCCCTTATCACGCACCAAGTGGCAATATAGGGGTGAAGGTCTCTCCCCAGTGTCACACTTCTCTATTGGTGTCATGTAGCGGTATCTTCCTTAAAATTCAAAAGGCTGCAGTTTTCTCGTCGTAAAACAATTTATTCTAAAAAGCTGTGGAGTACATTGTTCTGACATCTTTTAGAATTAGCCTGCTGGTTACCGAGGGTCTCTCCTGGTTGCGGCTCCCTTTCCATTCCATGCTGAAATTATTTTCCAAAAAATTATGTCAATAGGTATGTGACTCCGTGATTACGGTCATATACAGTGTACAACCTGTATGGTATTTGAATATTAATGTGTTTCTGAGGTATATGTGGTTCAAGGTTTTCATATTCTTCTAGTATGGAATATCACGAATACGCACTAGAATTGGCCTGCAATATTAAAGGGAAGAATAGCAATAACAGCCCAGAGCATCACACCCTTGAATGCTCTGTTGTTTGCAACGGAGACAATGATATCTCATAAGATAAAGTCTTTCACGTTTCGAAGCATTAAAATTATGACGAAAGTGTGGTCTACTTCTGTAAATTTCCATATTCTTAATTCAGTTTTGTTCTAGGTACTGTCCCCGATAATTCGGATAGTAGGCTGTCAGATATCCGCCCCCCTCAATCGGATTGCCAATAATCAAACGCACCGGCACAGCTACATCAATGAAAAAGGCACTGTCAGATACTACCGAGATTACAGCACAACAGTTAACAAGAAATTATTGTGGAACACACCAAAATATACGGGGGTTCATACTTACCTTTACTTACCTCTTCAAATTAATCTCGGGTATGGGTTGCCAACTGGATCACTTAAAGTATGCCCTCACAATAACCTCCACCATGATATTTAAAATGAACCAAAGACGGAAACAAGAAACTTTAAACTGTACAATAATTTATTTCACATAAAGGGAATGATTCTAACAAAAATTCAACAAAATACACGTTGCAATCAGAAGCCATTGTCAATATAATCATGTCCTCCTGTAGGACTTGTAGACGTTACATACAAAATTTTATCTTTCACTAGCTTAAAAGAACGTAATAATAGTAATACACTTGGAATGGATGAGGGAATTGGAACGAGACATGTAGCAATTGTTTTCCTCTTTCCTAAACATCACACTTTATTTATAACTGCCAGCCTGTTATGTAGTCGACCTTGGCCTCTAACATACAGTTGTCAGGCCAGCTGCGATCCACCCTACATCATGTCGCATGCCCACGTCGTCAAGTGGACCCACCTGTCCAGCCAGTGCTAGCATATGCTCGTAACCTCAGAGCCTAGCTCCTTTTCAAACACTTTAAATGTCCTCAACTCAACTCAAATATTATCATGCAAATCTTTTAAATGCTTCAATCACATATTACTGGATTACTCTAATAATCCCAAAACTTGTTTAATTACATAATCCACTTGTATAATTAGCGTTCTTTAGAGTATATTAACAAAACTCTTAATGTTTATAACAAAAACTCCTTAATTGTTTATAACAATTATAAATTGTTTATAATATTGTCAAACGACAATTCAAAAATCTGTACACGCCTCTATTAATTCCTTTCATTACAAATTATTGTTAAAGATATTTACACAATTATTTACAATATTGATATTATTTATTTTAGAAATACATTAAACCACACGTTTATCCGGTTGATAATTACTCAAATCAGGTTAATATAATCGACCAATGAAGGTTAGTTATATTTAAGTGTTATAAATCAGGTTTAATAAGTTTTAATAATTATGATTATTATTTGTGACGGTAACCTCCATTCAAAATCGTTATCTCAAATTATTTACCACTCTTGTTAATTTTAACAGTAATTTCACATGATTAATTTTCAAAGGACCTGGACAATACACTCAGCGGAAAAATACTTCGCTCAAACGCACAAAATTGCATAAAATAGGCCCAGAATTCATCATATATCTCCATATATATGGCATAAAAATCTTCCACAATATATTCAAAAACCTCCACTTACAAATTCTTCAACATCATTAATATTACTGTGGGAATCTCCTTCACTTATTCAAGGGCATTATTCATCAGCGACTTTTACACGTCCACTGAACTAACGATTATACATCCATAGTTCCACTTCAAAAATTCTTATATTCTTTCATTGTATCAAACTGTTATTTATTTAACCTTCGTGGGTTTCATTCATGAATCGATATGAAGTAAAAATTTGCCAATCACAAATAAATTTAATAGCAAATACGATTATACACGCCTCTCTGGTCTATCAAAATTGAGATTGATATCTCCTAAGTATCGTAGTATAAAAATACTATCTTCAATCAAAGTTCATCTAAACTGCAAAATAGTCGAATAGAATACAATTAGACTGTGGAATGCAAACATTATTTTTCCAATCTAGTATTGAGAAAAACTCCTATCAAAAGTTCATTGCTATAGTGTATTCAATAAATCGTAATCAAAGTTCATATTTCATAAAATTGTCTATAATGCAATGGTAATTCAGAACTGACGATAAATGTCTATGTTGCAATCATGTTCACAAAACGACTAGTATTTCCAAGATCGTCGATACAGAAATAGATTTTAACGCTCTAAAATCTTTTATTTATTCTTCTTTCTTGAGGATGACAGAAAATTGGTCAAAGTAATTTACTGAAATAGAATTACTTTAATAAAAATGACACGCTGTCTGAATTCAAATTTGCCATAGAAAATCGTTAACTTTACAGTCAAATCGTGACTACCAAAAATATGCAAATTACTGAAAGAATGTAGATATCAGTCTCAACTGATCCAAAATTATTTAACTATGCCACTGACATAACAATGTCTTAATAAATCGTAGAAAAAGCATAAATCATCGAAGTGTACTGAGTACAGAAATATCAAGCAAGAATATGGGGCAAAATATAGGACAGAACATATGAGAAAAATGGTTGCTCAGATATCGCTAAATGACTCAAATAAAACAAGAAACGTTCACGACTACCTTATCTGTTGATTGAAGTTCTAGAGGAAAATCTTCCAAAGAAGACTGGTGATGGTTCCATTTCACCGAAAAGATGTGCTCCGACCTCGAACCTGGAACCAGCGCCCTCGGAGAATAGAACTGCTTCCTCCTCCGGAAATTGCACTGCTCCGTGTATACGATTGACATCCTTCTGGCAAAACACTTCTTTGTGAGCCGGGTCCACCCTGGCCTCTCTTGATAGTTCCCTGAAGTTCTGGCAGAAATTCGCCATGAAGTTTATTGCAGTTATTTCCGCAGAAATATTCATAATCGTGGAGTATGAAAATATTTCCACTGCCATTTGATATAATTCAGCGTTGGGCAACGATGCATGAGTGTAGTTGGATGTTCACTACATGCTCGCTTTTGTAGAAAGACGATTAGCGAAGTTCCATGCTGCTATTTCACTCCATTGATATATGTCCCAATTGCATTAAAGTCCTTAGCCTTCCATCTCCATTTCCGTTATAATATTTGAAAGAACTGCCATATTATATTGTTCCATGTTAGAATGCAGCGTTGTATCACCAAAAGCAATATGTAGTATCACGGTTGCACTACACGTGTCAGTCGTAGCGTAGAATGTGATATTTTAAAAGTGCTTCTCAGGTGGCGAGAAAATCACTTTTGTCTGCCGTATTAAAATGCCAATATCTTTCAAAGTATAATCTTGAAAATGTTCAACATTTCTACACACTTTAATATAGTACTGCACAATCGAATTAGCTTAAAGGCATTAGTCAACTCTTGATATATTATCTCGTAGACTTGGAAATGTGTGCGTTTCAACTTCGCCTAGTTTCAAACACCGTAAAATGGAACTGCGGCACGCTCCGTACTCGTTCAATGCGGTGGGCTAAACCACACACGCTAAAGACAACTTGTTTCACTTATTCACTCGAAAACGACTATATGACATCAGAAATGTATGCGGTATGAGATATATATGCGATATGAGAGCTCCTCTCTGCTGTGCAAGACCTTTTATCAACTTCTTAAGGGACGTATCCATCCCTTCCATAGCTTGTTTCTCCGTCATTGCTAGAATTTCTAACTTTGGCTATACTTGACGGATTTTCAAATTTCAAAAACTCAAAAATAATTTCTTCAAAATTCCAAATCAATGCCATAACTGAAAATAGGTTTCCACAATTCTGCATTCCAAAAGTAATTAAATATGATAGTTTCAGTAATCTCCGTCTCCCTCCAAACTATCGTTCATTGGTTCGAGTCTTTCCTCCAATCGCGTAACTTCTTCCTCAGCACAATTCCACGTTTCCCTGCGACTGCGTCGTAAATCTCAGATCTTTCTCGAACAAAATCATGACGTCACCAAGAATCTCAGCTCAAGCAGCCTACTTGCGTGAAGTCTGCGTCATCCGTGCTTACGTCATGAGTATCCGCGTCACAACTATGACAGCCATAACTTTCTTCATATTTGCCAATACAGCCACCGTGGTCTCAATATAATTCAATTTACGGGGGCAGTACTAGATGGGCTACAAGATGCCATTTTAGAAATACGTTTTGAACAGTCTCTTGTAGGAGAAAAACTTAGTCACACAGTGCATGTTACAACCATCACGTGAACAGTATCGGAGTCCACCTGCACTATCTGTACGGGCAATCCTTGTATATACATTGTAATAATGCACCCCATACGTGATTTCCAATGCCTCAAGGTTAACAATGAGTTGTGCGTAGTACCTCATGGAGCAGGCAATGCTACATGTATTATACCGCTGACTTTCCTCGCACAAGTCAGTGGTAGAGTGAACCCCGTAATCGAAGGTTGGTAGCTTGCCGTGACGGTATATACTGTATAGTTTGTTATGTTAGACTTACATAGCTCATGTTACATGGTGAAATATAGGTGCATTTCACTTACATTTCAGTTTCAATGCTTATTATAAAATCATAGTCAACTCCACACAGGCCATTGAGGTAAATACCAGCGCATGTTAGAGGCTTACAATTTCTTCAGACAACAGCACTTGAAGAAATGGAGTTCTGAGCACCATGCCCAGTAACCTTAGCTCCCAAGAACTAATCGTCACTAATTTCTGTCCTGAGTGAGCCTCTTCAATTTTATCTTAGCTGCCATTAAACCACATGTACTTGCTGTACGCTTAGTTTGTTATTAAACTGCGCTCATGTTCTTACCAAAAGAATGATGATATTTTGCTGCGTGTGTTGGAAGGCAAAAGCTTCATTGTTCGATATTTACAGCCTATTAAAGCTTCCCTTGATGCTCACCGTTCTTATATGCTCACAACCATGCTTTTACTCAGTTTGTGGTCTGTTTGTGAACCTCTAGTTCTCAGAATAATGACTCTGCTAGCTTGCTGCTTTGTTGTATCTTTACGAGGCGATATTTGATATCCAATAACCTAGGAAGTAGCACACAGCCATGTCTCAAACTGCATCTGCGGTGGCATTTGTTGATCCATTTTGACATGAGCAGTTAGTTAATACCGATCCTACAGTACTTCACTCGGAGCCTGTCATCACGATTCTCTGTGACGACGGAGCGTTGGCTCTGGAACGAAGAGTGTGATATCTCCGTAAGGAATGGTCGGATTTGGATGTGCGAGGTATCATTTTTTCTTTCAGCGCGATGCCCTCTTTAACATGGTGCGTAAAGATGTGCAAAATTTTTGAAAATGGGGGATACAAACTTTTTTTTTGTGAAAAATAATGTTTTGATATCTCGGGAAGGAATGGTCGTAGGACGACATGCTAGATATAATATTCGTCAGCGCGTTGCCCTCTTTAACATGGTGCATGAAGAGTTTCAAAATTTATGAAAATTAGGAAAGCGGATTCTTTTTGTAAAAAAATTAAATGCTTTTTTTGTTTATTTTTTGTTACGTATCGTAAAATAATATTTTAACGTGACGCATGAACAGTGGTAAGATATTCGGAAATGGGATTATTATTAGTTTGATAATGTTATTGGTTTTACGTTCCTTTTAAATACTCTGGCTTTTAGAGACGGCTGGATGTTGTAATTTTGCCCCGAACGGGATCTGAACGTAACAGTAAATGTACTGACACGGCTCTCTCCCAGGTGTGCACACTAATATACTAACTGACTGTGCCAGGATATGAACCTATATCCTTGGGTCCACAAAGCGATGTGAATTGACGCAAGAAACGGGCGTAAATAAAATTATAATACTGTTATGGGATGAAGAAGAACGGTAAGCTGGCTGCAGGGATTGGAGCCAACCACTGGATTTCTGAAGATGATAGTGGGGCTCACGCATGGCCAAGTGATAAAACGGTTATCTTCGACTTACGAAGACAGTGATAAGAGGCACAGTGGCCGGCGAGTAAAGTATTGCAACCTACACAGAGGCTGGTCTGCTATGATGGATATTAAGCCACAGGCATGGTGACTAGGGTTGGCGCGGGACTAGGTTTGGCATGCCAAGGGTTGGCACGTCACGTTTGAAATAATAAACACTTCGAGGTTTCAGGATAAGGTAAAATAATTAAAAGACACGCGTGGTTTTTATTACAGATAATAATGCTTATTTACCATTGAATTTTAAGAATGAGGAAATCCAAGACACTTAACATGATATTGATTTCCTTTGGTCTTGAGTATTTATTCAACAAGAAAATTGTGGGGGAAAGATTTTTTGTAATTCCTCGATGTAAAATGCACTTTTAATAGGTTGCCTGGCATCGTCTTGAAGCAAATAGATGTCAGGATTTCCTATCTTTACTTGAAGGATTTTTCAAATTTCACTGGACCAATTTGGCGTATAGGCGTTTCCAAAGATGGATGTATGTTTACTAACACGGACGTAATCCTTTATTTTAAGACGAGAGTGCCTGAGATCCACTGTCGTCATGGGATTAAATAGTTTATCTAGCCGTGGAATATTCCTGGTTGCGAGCCGTGGCTTTGTTCCAATGTTGCGGTGGGTAGTATTATTATACTGCGTGACCAAGTCCTGCACGAGATCTAACGTTTGATAACTCCCTTTTGAGGCGAACTGTCGTCACATGTTAGTTATTAATGTACGGTTAAATCTTTCAATAACACTGGCTTTTACAATACTAAACGTGGAATAGTGATGAATATCACAGGATTTCATATAAGCAGAAAAAACTATGTTAAAATACTGTTTTCCATCATCCGGTTAAAGCAAACGAGGCTTTCGTTTTGAGCGTGAAATAATAGTTTTAAAAACACTGGTAACGGGAAGTCCTGTTTTATTTTTGCCTGGTTCAACAAACGCCATTTTTAGTACACATCAATAACAGTAAGCATATAGCGTACACCGTTAGTGACGTTTGCTTTGGGTATCATTTCGACTAGAGCTGCTCGTCATAAATCGTCTACCCCTTTTGAAATGACACGTCGCCTTTGATATAAACGATGGACTGGCCGATGAAATGCATAGGCAATGGCAAGCTTCATGGGTGATGGTTTATACGATGTTTTGGGCATGGCGGAATTCTTGCTCAATGTCTTGAATTTCTGCGTTGTGGAATGAATTTCCAGACTGTCTGGAATGGTGAAGCAGGTGCAATCGTTGAAATAACTTATTTCAACAAGTCATATCGGTGAGGTTTAAGCCATATTTCAGTGTTGCCTAAGTAAACAAAAGTTTGGTGCTTTTCAGTCGGTCAACACGAATGTACCCAAATAGAGCTGGGTTATGCCCTAATCCTGAAATAAATTACATGAGATTAATAAATACACTAGGATGACCAGTTTCGATCGTCAAGCGATCATCATCAGATCCATTACACTTAGGCTATAACATCTATGCATGAGAATACAGGTGAAAAATATATGCAATATGTACAATTATTTAGTTGCAGTGTTGGTAATGCAACTGTCGGTGTATGCTAAATGTAGTACATCTAATGTTAGGTGAACTTCAAAAATGTTGATAAAAATCTGGAATTTGTCTGTTTGGGGTGATTATTGGTTATACAAAATCCACTATGGTTATAATGTAATAATACAGGCTGATACTTATCCGGTTGTCTCCCTAACTGGAACTTCAAGCAGTTTCGTGTTCACTCCTGCACCAGTTATGGTCGACTAACCCGGGTGTTAACTGGGTGGAACTGTTTTTTCCCTTTCTCCCCCATTTGTTCCAATGTTTTTTCTGAGGTCAGTGCCATGTTCATTTGTGTGACGTTGCCAAATCCGGATAAGAATATATGTTATTGAATACAGGGAGATCTACAACTATTCAAGACCGTGAAACTATCTTCGTCACGCGTGGACTAAAAAGCCATTCAACTAAGCGGTACACGGTCTATTGAAGACGCCCCGGCACCTTTAATACTGCCGCGCATACCGGCCTAGGTTTATTGCAAAAAAAGTGCATAGTACACCTGATCCAAATAACATTTACCTATAACCACCGCTATTTCCCCCCTTTTTATCTAGCTTGGCTGTATCACTAAGTTGTGTCTTGTTTTCGACAGGGTTTGTTTTAGTAGAGTGAAAAGGGGTGAACTCTCCATAAAAGTGTGTTCATTTAGATTGTTGGGATTGTTTTGTTTGGCTAGGTGAATCTCGATTGCTTCCTTTATGTCGAGAGCTCTGCCTTTCGATTCGTGATGAATTATCTTTAGGTCAGTCTCGATTTTAGTAAAGCTGTGCCTCGTGTCACACACATGTTCGCAGACGGCTGAATGTGTTCCGTATCTTATCGCATTCCTATGTTCATTATAAAGTGTATCTACTCGTCTTCCGCTCTGTCCAATGTAATTAGCCTGACAACCACTGTCTTGGCATGTAATAGAATATAACCCTGAATTTGAATACGGGTCTTGATTATTTAGATTACTATTTTGCAGGTGCCTCCCGGTCTTATTATTCGTTGTGAATGCTATTTTTATGCCTTGCTTCTTGAATAGATTAGTGATTTTATATGTGTTCGCATTCACATAGTTGAAGCGCGCGAATTTTTCTCATTAATGTCCGGTTTTGGAATCATTTTATCTTTATTTTTATGTTTGGCTACAATTTGGTCTATTTTGCTTGGCGGGAAATTGTTTTCCATTGCTATTTGTTTAATGGTTCGTATTTCCTTATTATAATTGTATTTTGACATGGGTATGTTTAAACCCTGTGCACCATTGAATTGAACCCCGCTAATTTATCACCCCAGAACAACTCATCCGACACACATCTGCCTATCAAGGTTGCTATCGGAGTAAGGTTTTAAAATAGATTAATCCAGAGTAGACAAGGCCTTTGCAGAAATGACATTACAAAACTCACTGTGAATACCATGGAGCCATCTTTATTTCCGTGTAATATGAGGGATAATTCAACTCCTCTTTGTAGGAGGGATTACAAAACATCCTGGGCGTCAGGTCCTGCCTTTTCTCCTCTTCTTACGAATCCTCATGGTTCCTGGTGATTCGCCATAGCTGTCGGTTCCTGGTTCTGGAGCTGGTTCATCATAATGGTAGACCTATCTCCTCGATGTCTCCTCCATAGTGTTAGCTTAAGCCATTATACACATCTCGTGTACAGAGATAAAGATGGTGTACACGTGGTTGACGGTGAGATGCATTTTTACGTAGAATATAATACGATGTTTCAGAGAATGTATTCAACTTTCAACAAATACATAACTGCTTCTACACAGGTGCAGATAAAATCAAAAATGGCCCATGCACATCTGCACTGGCTTTATATGATACAACTTGTTGGATCTTAGCACACAGATTCTAATACTTGTCAAACACAATCACAGAAAGATCAATACAATCGTCGGGCGAAAAATCCCGCACAAACTGTTCTTGATGATTTAATAACCGTGGCGCACTTTGCGCGGTATCAGAGTTCTTACAATTTCACTTATATAACTCCACGCCGCGATTTGATGAGATTGTCAACAGCGTGGTGTCGCTGATAATTTGCCCACGTGCCGAACTAGAAAAAAATTAAATTTTACAATTTCAGTAAAACTGCAACGTGATTTTCACAGCACTCGCCTGACTCGGCGTATTTTTCAAATTATAATGTTTAACAGGCTCGATGGCAGCAGATAATTTCAAAGCACTTTATAGTGTGGTCAGTTCACAAAAACGTGCACTTCGTCGACAACGTAGTCCAGCTTCAGTGGACTCAAAACGCGTTGTGTTTCTTCACGGAACTAGGTCCCGGCTTCCAAGGAACTTCTAAAGTCGTGTAACGACTAAATAAATCTTTGCGCATATCCGCGATGAAAATACCTTTACCAAGATGATTTAAAATCATAATTAAAGTCACAGGAATGTGATAAATGGTGCAGAATTACTGGTAAAAAATTTCTGGGATATCTAGAGTGAAGATAATTTTAAAAATGTATCCAGGAATAATTTCTGCATATCTCTCCAGAGTCAAAAGAATGCTTGGAGCTCGATCATGCTTCCGGGTGAGTTCTACATGTAATGCATGTAATACCATGACTTCAAAAAAAAATAACACCAGCCAGAGACATTCGGGCAAAATACATTTTTTTCTACTTTACAGATTTAATAATGGCCAAGGATGATGCGTTTATGGAGACAAAACATACCACGTTTAATGATCATTGCTTATAAAAGGGCGGATTACCCTTCAGAATATAGAAACACAAAAGTACGAGTGGATACATGTTATTACGACTGTATTATTCCACGTTTTCAAATGTTGAATGATCCAGAACAGTATTGTAAAACATGGGTAATCTATGTTGGCTTTGAAAATAATTTATCTGCTGATGTGAATTACAATTCATGGTATGGAAAGACCATGAAACAAGTGATTGTATAACCGGCCAATGAAGGATATTTGGCTGATTTTTGGTGCACGTTATGTACTGTACCCGGTATGTACTTGACGCAATCAGCTACGATAGCTTAAATTAGAAATTTATTATATGGAAATAAAGAATGCGCTGGGATCCCGTCTGTGACTGCATGGGAATTGACGTAGTGGAGACTGGGAGAAGGAAGGACTACTCCTCCAACGAAATGAATCACGGGAGGATGCAAGAGATTTACTTCAGTAATGTAGAAATTACAACCCTGTGTTATGTCAGAGAAAAAGGAATAATGCTGGTTATGTATTTGGTTAATGTTTGAGATGGTTGATAACTTCTTTAAGGAAAATAATCGCTTTACAACAAGCTGATATTAGCCATGTTTTGGCCATGAGACGTCAGAGTACGGCATCAAGCAGGCTACCCTACCACGAGTGAGGTGAGTGAGGTCACATGACGGGCCAGGTGAACAGCAAGAGAGGTGCGTGGAGAGAGATGAGATTACTGTACGCTTCTTATTACTGTAGGCTTCTTAACACTGTACGCATCGTCTTCGGAACATAATCAGCTCTAGCACAGTTGCTAATATAATACAATTGCCAGTACGGTGAACGCGAGTAGGGTGCGGGAGACGAGGTCTCGATGGCAGTGTACTTGTCGAACGCGACCAGTGACGGGAAAACGTGTTATTTTGTAGTGGAGAGTACACAGCTTTCTTTCAACCAGTACTACAATCATGAACTGTAACTTGCGAGTCGGGGCAAGCGGGACACATCATGCCGTGAAAGCGAACATTATAACAGTGAACTTTGTGATGCATATTCAAGCACGTCTACGGTTAAGTGAAGCCATTTTATAACGTTGTGTTACCGGCATGTTACAAGGCAGGAACATTGCTGTTATAGCGGACATCTTGTGACAAAATTGGAGGTCGTGTTATGAGATACTGCAACTGACATTAACATTACTGCGTATTGGACATAGGAATTATAATGGTCCGAATATTGTTCCATTTTCTACCTTTATAATTTGAACGTGTATGCCTACCAGCGGATGAACTTTGTTACATTTTCGACATTATGTTTGAAGGCACAGCTGATGTATTTTATACAGTAGATCGTAGGTGACCACGAGGTTACTCAATTAATACTGGAACATTCGACTAGAACAGTGGAAGTGACTTCACATATTTTCTGAAGTGGTGAAGTAGGTGCCAATGACTACGATTAACGAACATTTGCGAATATGCGTGTCGCATTATATTCAACTACAGGGTGTCTGATAAACTTGAACACATATATTTTTATTCATCTATGCGACTCGACATTTGTTGGCGAGAACTTTACTGGTGGATGCCAATCGACATATGCTTGTGGAACAGTGGCGTGTGGTAGCAGTGGACATAATGGGGTACCTATTTAGATCGCAATATTCAGTGGATATTTTGACAGTATCCGAGATGGATATTGTACATATTAACATGATGGGCTAGGCGTAAGAACAGGCAGGATGGCAGAACGGAGTGACGGATTCGATTCCTACCCAGGCGAGTGACCGTGTCGAGATACGCATTAGGATGAGGATAATGCTGTTCCAATGGTACAGGATGAAGAAATCGCCGATCTTGCGAGAAATTTATCAGGAATATCTGGATTACCGTCGATCTTTGAATGAATAATTTACCACCTGGAATATTTTGAAGGTATTGTGAGCGCTTATATGAATACACTGATATGATTTGACATGACCATGGGTACACATGTATATCCTTAGGGTATATTTTAGAAGCATCGTTTTATATATTTTTGCATTTCATCCTGATGAGTTCGCTAACATATGGTGGATTCCATGTGAGATGGCAGGGGCATTTCACTGATCTTTGCTATTCACCGACGTTATTTGGCAGGGTATTTGCATTTTGAGCACAGTAGATTTTTTGATCGAGCATTTGAGAGAATCGAGACCTGCAGTCGAGTTTTTGATAGTTTTTGCATTCTAACGATTGTGTGGAGTTAATAACCAGGGATTTTTCTTCTTTTTTATTGGATCTTTTTAAGTTATTGAATTTAATTCGCTTTAGCGAAGCAGTGTCACTACTATCTGACAGTATAATAATTGTTGATTCCAGTCATATGCATTCATTCATTTGAGCCGTCGAGACAGGGCCTGTTGCCTAGTGCAACTGTGTGGTGTCTAAACGCTATACCTGTCAATGGGGAATAATCATCTGAGCCGTCGAGATGGGGACTGTTGCCTAGTGCAGTTGTGTGGTGTCTAAACGCTTTAACCGCCATTAGGAAACCATCATTCTATCATCCGAATGCAATATTGACTGTAAGCGAATCAAACAATAATTAACAAGTCATGTATTAGTTGATCTTTATCCAGTACAGTAAAAATAAATGTAAGCAGGATTACACTTTGTGATTCTGGTGTGGTAGATTCAATAATTTTTGTAGCGATATTCTACTTCAGAATACAGTAAATTTAATATCTATTAATTTTCTGATGGATTGATTTACTCCTTAAACAAGGATTTTAAGCGATTGATTCCTTTAAGAAGAGTACGTTCTTTTCATTAATTTGTCACAGGCAGAAAAGAAACAGCTATGATGAATATTATTAATCTAACACAGATGGTGTTCTTTTGGAACAGATTTCAATGATTTTTCCAGAGATATGAAACTTTAAAATAAATTAATGCTTGGATTGGATAATAATTATTTTAGTGATTAACATGTCATTTCAAAGGTTGTCAAACACAGTTACAGTGACCACAGTTCTCATGGGTCAACTTTATTAATGCCTGAAGCCAGTCTTACAATAAATGTGGATTATTAAATACGTTGATTCTAGATATTTTAGACAAGTGTTTGTATAAAGATTGCCTATATTTGTGAAGTTACCACTTTGATATATTAATGGTGTGGACTGAAGGTTAGTGAACCCAGTCTTATTTTTTTGATTCATGCTGTGCGCTGAATAATTGTGATGAATTGATGATAAATTGATAATGTTCAATTGTGATATTTGATGAAGTGGTTCATGTTGAATGAATTCAAGTGGTTATTAGTGGATGATAACGTCCAATGTGGAGAAGTTGTGGCAATAAATTTTGGTATGGCAATCGAGTGGTTTTTCTCCGGGTACTCCGGTTTTCCCTGTCAAAATTTTATTCCAGCAACACTCTCCACTATCATTTCATTTCATCTGTCATTCATTTAATCATTGCCCCAGAGGAGTGCGTCAGGCCTCGGCAGCCGGCACAGTTCATATCCTCGCCGCTAGATTAGGGGCTTCATTCATTCCATTCCTGACCCGGTCGGAGACTGGAAGCAGGATGTGGATTTTTCATGGCAATCGAGTGAAATATAAGCACAAATTATAACATGTAAGAGTACCATTACGTCTGGCAATACATTTTCACTGATGTGATATATTTTGACGACACCTCTATAATTAATCCTAGATATTTTTCTGGAAGTTTAGATAATCCAAGTTCCTTTAATAATTAATTTGTTGATTATAACTGAATTTAAATGAAACAGCTGATCTGACCTGATGATAATTTATCATAATTAAATAAACAACTGATTGAGTAGTAGCCAATGTGATAAGTGATTAACGATTTTTCAATGCTTTAAAATACCAAATAATTATAATGATGTCGATAAACGATTAAAATTTGACAGGATGATTGCAAATGCTTTGAATTATTTTGTTGTTGATTGTATTGAGTGATAATCATAATTTCAACGAGATTGGAATACAAGACATTCTGTGCTATTACGAATGATTAAACATGTTGCAAATATAATAATTAATGTGTGCAAAAATAATTTAAAATTAAATGGTTCACGTGCTTGCTGTTATCACTAATAATGATAGGTCTCAGGGATCACAAATAAAACAGTGACGTGTGATTCAGTGCTCCGTTGACCCTGAGAACCCAAGAAACTTTTAGTTCTTTTATTTTTGACACGTGAACAAATTTCTTTTGGATTAGAAAGGAAATGTTTAGATTTGGAAAAGAACAATTGCATCCTAACTGTCGCAATTTACCATTATCCCAGGCAGGATTTTCATGTGTTTCTCTTGTCGTTCAAGTTCAAATAAACTTTCTTTGATTTTATTTTATGTGATCTCGTGACGATATATTTTCCCAGTCCTTTCCTGTGTCATGTTAGGGCTTCACAAGGAAGGATGTGATTTGTTAGGAATCCAGCTGATGGCGCCCTTTGCTTTGTTTTCTCATTAAATTAAACCCGTAAACGACCCAGAGATACTTTGTCTCGTGTTACCCACTGCTATTTGTTTAAAAATTTCAACTGGAACTCTGACACATTCCTTGTTTTGTTTCAATCCACTCTGTCCCGGGAAAGCTGATAAGCGATGCTATGGCAGTTGGGTCATCGCATACTAGGGAGGTACGGGTACAGTACAAAACCCCTGTTCAATATGTATTTCCCCATAACATCGAGCATCTTTTGCTTTAATTTTTATACATTTACGGTTGATGAAAGCACAAACAGCACTATTCTGCACCATTTATCACATTCCTGTGACTTTAATTATGATTTTAAATCATCTTGGTGAAGGTATTTTCATCAGGGTTATGCGCAAAGATTTATATAGTCGTAACACGACTTTAGAATTTCCTTGGAAGCCAGGACCTAGTTCCGTGCAGAAACACAACGCGTTTTGAGTCCACTGAAGCTGGACTACGTTGTCGACGAAGTGCACGTTTTTGTGAACTGACCACACTATAAAGTGCTTTGAAAATTATCTGCTGCCATCCAGCCTGTTAAACATTGTAAGTTGACAAATACGCTGAGTCAGGCGAGTGCTGTGAAAATCACGTTGCAGTTTTACTGAAATTGTAAAATTTCATTTTTTTCTTGTTCGGCACGTGGGCAAATTATCAGCGATACCACGCTGTTGACAATCTCATCAAAGCGCGGCGTGGAATTATAAGAGTGAAATTGTAAGAACTCTGATTCCGTGCAAAGTACGCCACGGTTATTAAATCATCAAGGAACTGTTTGTGCGGGATTTTTCGCTCGACGATTGTATTGATCTTTCTGTGATTGTGTTTGACAAGTATTAGAATCTGTGTGCTAAGATCCAACACGTTGTATCATATAAAGCCAGTTGCAGATGTGCATGGGCCATTTTTTAATTTATCTGCACCTGTGTAAAAGCAGTTATGTATTTGTTGAAAGTTGAATAAATTCTCTGAAACATCGTATTAATTTCTACGTAAAAATGCATCTGACCGTCAGCCACGTTTTCACCATCCTTAACTCTGTACACGAGATGTGTATCATGGCTTAAGCTAACACTTCGGAGGAGACATCGAGGAGATAGTTCTACCATGATGATGAACCAACTGCAGAACCAGGAACCGACAGCTAAGACGAATCACCAGGAACCATGAGGATTCGTAAGAAGAGGAGAAAAGGCAGGACCTGATACCCAGGATGTTTTATAATCCCTCCTACAAAGAGGAGTTGAATTACCCCTCATATTACACGAAAAATTAGGTGAATCCACGGTATTCACAGTGAGTTAAGTAATGTCATTTCTTTAAAGGCCTTGTCTACACTGGATTAATCTATTTTAAAACCTTACTCCGATAGCAACCATGATAGGCAGATGTGTGTCGGATGAGTTGTGTTAATACATTTTCTCCCAATTTAGCTTTGAGACTGGTCAACTATGAGTTAAGACACCTCGTGGTGGAGTATAATTATTTTGTGTATTTTCCCTCAGTGTTCCTGTACAATTGTTATACAATCGTGTTGAATTATCTAATGTTTTTATTGGATAGACATGGTTGCTATCATAGCTCTTGTATTAATTGTTTCCTTACGGACGCTTCTCGCCGTAATTTGTAGTAATGTCAGGACTTAACTAGACCGAGTAAATTTAAATGTAAATACGAAGGTAGTACCATCTTAACTTAGAACCTTTATTTGATTTGATGTTATTTGTAAATTCTCTAATTAATCTGTGTTTGTATTTGTGCAGGGATCCGTTTACGTGAGACGTTCCAAGTGTTGTTTTTGTTGGATTTTTCCTGTATAGAAGGACTTTCGAGCGGGTTAACTTAATTTCAGTTAGTGCCTCTTATTCATTGTTTATGTTTGTTTACTCGCTTTATGGATTAGCCGATTCCAAATCCTCCGAAGTAGGATAATGGTTTGTTGATATTCAATAAATGCTTCACGAATTTTACATAAGCTTAGATTTTGTTATTTATTAGCTTTGTGTGTTGGGGGTGTACTTCTTTGGGCGTCTATGGCAATTGCTCCGTGTAACAGCCCGATCCCTTGGGAGATGGGATCTCGAGCCGGCGACCATGGCAATCCCCTCTGACGGGCTCAGTATGTGTATGTTTACCTTTAAGTTTAATTTGAATATGTAAAAAAGAGGTCAAGTTTCTGTTCCCCAACTAATATCTAAAAGCCATAAACAAAATCAACAATAAGCAAAAATAAAAAATAAACAAAAAATTAAATGGTATTGTGGATGTTGGCTTAACGAGTGTGGTTGCCTCCTCAGAAAGTACTCTAGTACTCAAGTACTGTCCACAAGTATCGTATTAGCACAAACCCAGGACAGCACCATCGTGAGGCCTACTAAGCCACGTGAGCAGTAAGGGGGTGGTTGCCCTGTTTTACTTTGCTAATACAAGCTAAGCGTGAACCTATCTCAACAGCTTCCCTATAATAACAGCCAACGTTTTCCTCTAGCCTGTACCAACCGACAAATGGAAAAAGTACTGCATTCAACCCTTTATGGAACAATATATATTATATATATTACAACAGGCAAATGTTTTTCATCTAATTATTTATACATATATACATATATACTGGGCCCGGTGTGCTCATGTCCTGGTGATACCTTCCATGAGAAAATGTTTGAGTGATTTGCTACAACACCGAACGCACCTGGAATCATGCACGAGCTCTGTCTGAATATTAAATACTCTTTTGACTTTCGTAAGAGTGTCATACTTCTTCGAATATTTTTTCTGAACATTTATTAAAACACATTTTCATTCCACAAGACTCAGTATTTATAACAACGTAATTCTGCTCGAATTCAACGCTTGGATGTTTATTATAATTAATAGAGCAAAGGTAATTACATCGCGGATATGCGAATTGGATTTAACTAGTCGCTCAACGATTTATACACTTCCTTGAACCTGGACGGCCGTCCCAGCGCTCGCCAAACCAAGTATTGAATCCGTCTCGAATAGACGCGATTGTGCGTGGGTCTCAGGACCCGGTGTAATAAGCCCGCTCCATTTAGAGCGAGGAAGTGAAATCGCTGTACATCAGTGTTGTATGAGCACCGTAGATGTGTCGAATCATATTAGAACGCACAAGTGTGGGAGAACTATTCAAGGAAATCGTTTATTGTGTGAAATGTCCATTATTTCGACAATTTTTCTTTCAGCACGTGGGAACGCCACTTATCATCCATGAGGCTGAAAAATTGTCAGAGTCCACGAGGAAATAATCGTGAGGAATCATCGAACACTGAAATACATTACTGTAAAATATTATACTACATTAAAATTTATCTCCACGTGTAGTGCGAGGATTTCGAATGTTACAATCGTCGATATATCATGCGATTTGCCAAGTGTTAGAATCTGTGTGAAATACTGTACAAGTATTATATAATCTGTGAGCAGACCAGTGCAAGGCCAATTTATCTTTGTCTGCAATTGTGTAGAGCCAGTGAGCTTTATTTTGTTTACTACGATTAACGACAGTAAATTCTGTGGAACACGTGTACATTTCTGCTACCTAACGTGCTATTTCATCGTCCTAGTGTTGTGAAAATTATCACCGTTATTCATGATGGTGAATATGGAGTAGACCACCACTATTTGAGGGTGATGTCCTGAAGGAAGAGCCACATCATGAATGGAAGCTTGCAAACGAGGAAGAACATGACATTCATCATCTCCAAGCCTTGGTAACATCTGTTAAAATGGGTAGGAAACGACTCAGTGTGAAGCCAGGAGGTCGCAGAAAATGGTCCGAAGAGGATGAGACTAAGGAATGGATGGTCTGTAATGGAATAATCCCTTCGAATCCAGAAGTTTGAATACCCCTCAATTCCGTGCCAGGAATGAAGTGATAAATGGTTCTGTGAGTCACTGTACTTCTTTTCATTGTACGGGATTTGTTCCGGTAGATGTAGATTTTATGTAGTTATTTAATCAACCGAACGTTTTGACGAACAATTCGGTAGGGTTTCTTAGTTAGTTTTCATGTGTTCTTAATTTCAGAGCAATCTCAAAGTTTGTTAGACACCCAGTTTTGGATTAAGTTCCATTGATGCATTTCTTATGGGCGTGTTATTATGCCGGACCTGAAAGCTTACTAATCTTGACCACAGCTGTTGATTTGTATTTTTTCCTTCAGTTTAGGCTGAATTTGAATGGATGATTTGGACATTCTTGTATTTTTAGACACCCTGTCCTATTATTTAAGTGGTTACGCCACTGTTTTGCTTAGGCACGTATCGTTTGATAGCCAGCAGTAGCTATCGCTGCTTTTGATTTGTTTTATTTTCATATTGTGAGCCCAGAAGCCACATTTGTCCAAGTTTGAACTAAAAAAAAAGGAAGATTGTAGTTTTACGTGACCGTGAATCTTGTGATTATAAGCCACGGGACCTCCTTTTTACGTGGAATCCGAACCACAGGACATGGCATTTCACTGTTTGAACTAAAGTAAGGGTAATATTTAAATACGCCAGCTTGGCGATGAACCCAGTGCTGTCATTGTAGCAGTTTCTACAATCCAGAGTGGAGTTGTTGTGTGTGTTTTATTGTGTGCAGGAGTAGACACCAAGGTTTGAAAGGCAATTTTGTAAATACGACCGAACTGTTATATCTGTCAAAATTCCAAAGCATTTATAGGAGATGCTACATCTTGCATTTCAAAGTGTTTTACTTTCCAAACACGTTGTATCATTATACTGCGTATTTCTGCAGCAGTATTAATTGAATCGGTCATTTCTAAAAGGCCCCATATGCATGGAGACTAGTTTTGAAAAAAAGAAGACAAAAATATGTTTTACATTTAAACTATTGATATGAGACCAACAATATTTTGTACATTATAAGTAACTACCATAATAGCTGTTTCGACACAACATTTGTTTGGTTTGGTTCATTAGAAAGGACTGAATAGGCTTCCCTCAGTATGCCTTCCTTCGGAGGGGAAGTAAAGCCGGCGGTCCCATTTCATAGATTTATGGCATGTTAAAGAACCTTCCACTAATTACACCTGTGTGAAGCTAAATTGTATAGGTTAAGAAGGTAAACAACGCTCTTAGGTTCCTACCTTCGTTGCCAAGAGCCGACTGCGGTAACGTCTGGTAGCTATGTTCTGAACTAGTAGTCGTTGACGGTGGCGTTTGGCGGCAAAAGTAGGAACTACTTGAAAATTGATCCTCTGCAGTCCTTACTTGAATTAAAACAGATACACGCACTAATACAGTCATCACAATTAACACCGGTTATCAGACAGATTATACACACACCCAAAGTACACGGGGCTACATGACCACGTTGTCGCAGCCCCTAAACTTAAGAACCAACCAACCAACCAGAATAAGCTCCCAAATTCTGCAAAATAAGGGCCTTTTAGAAATTACTCTCAAGAGTAAATATTTATATGTACTAAATATTTAATATTCTTGTGGATATTTGTTTCTTTAAAGATCGCTTGTGTTAAAGTTGATAAAAACTTTATTTTTTAATATAATCAATCTGTAACGTACACATATTTTTTACATATAATGATATTTCATAGCACGGAGTAGCATCATGTATTCGTCTTGTGTATGGCTCTAGTCGTCTTCTGTTGGGCATTTCAATAAAACGTCATAATACTCCACATATTCATGTGGGATTTACAGTACTTCATAACTTGATTGATGTCTTCTATCTTGTACGGAAAAATGATAAAACGTCGGTCGTACTCTGGGCACTAAATTTGCCAATTTTTGATTAGCTATGAAATTTCCGCATATTTAGCATACAAACATTTTGATCATCCCTTGGTCATATCAAAAATTCTTTCAGACAGAAGATTTTAGAAGACTATTGACCATTTTAATCTGTTTTGATATTGTGCCTATTAAGGGAGGCTTGATTGTTTTTCTCTCAAAACTCCATTTTTCTCAAAAAAAAACTTCACTGAGACGTTTTTGGCCCTTATTCAAAGAATATAACGATTGCATCTGTTTCTAGCTTGCTCTGGTTCCTTGCTAAACTGCCCCTTCTAACGCAGAAAGGGCCCTTTAGAGATGAATATAAATAGCACTGCCATCCTGTGACTACACTAATAGGTAGAAAGAGGCCTTTTCAGAATGGAATGGTTTGTTTACATCTGAAGAACCCCAATCCATGCTTAACTCATTTTCGCCAAACAAGTCAGAAAGGGCCTTTTAGAAATGACCGATTCAATTCATGTGAATAATGTATTATAGGACAAGGACACTTATATTCACACATCTGAACTCATTAAGTGGATTATAGCCCACAATGAATGTCATATTTTACTTGCCTGATGCAAGAAGCTTATAAGCGTGCAAGTTATTGTACCGCGCTGTGTAAAATACGAGTTTGATCCCAGAATGCAACGTAGTCAAAGTGAGACAGACTTTATTCATTACTTGGTGACGGATCGTGACGTCAAATAACTCTAAAGGGACACGTGTTCTTGACCTTGTCCCAAGGCCCGTAACTAAATATACGACAACACATGTCTTTCTATTATATAAGGTGCGTTCAAAAATTAACTAGCCGGAGGTATAATTACAGAAACCAGTATCTGTATGTTAGAAGTATTGGCCCTGGCTGTTGAGGATCTTGTCCCACTGTGACACGAGGTGATGGACGGCTGTCCCATGAAATTCCCTGGGCTGCGATGTGTACCAGTTCCGCACGTACAGCTGAACGTCGACGTCCGAGGTGAATCGTCGGCCCAGCAGAGCGCTTTTCAGGGGACCAAACATTGCGTAATCACAGGGAAAGAAGGCTGGACTGTATGGGGGGTGGCCGAGAACCTCCCATTTGAATTTCTGCATGAGTGCCGCGACTGTGTTGACAGTATGATGTCGTACATTGTCGTGGAGCAGAATGACCCCACGGGTGAGATTGCCTGGTCGTTTTGTTTTGATCGCTTGGCGAAGGGTGGTCAAGGTTTGCGAGTAACGCTGGGCATACACTGTCGTCCCGTGCGGCATGATGTGTACCAGAAGGGGGCCATCTTGGTCAAAGAAGAACGTCAGCATTACCTTTCCTGCACTCGTGTGGATGGCCTTGCCTTTTTTGGGTGGTGGTGAACATGGATGCTTCCTCTGGAGGCTTTGTCGTTTGGATTCTGGTTCGTACTGATGACACCATGACTCATCTCCAGCCACCACTCGTGCCAGGAACCCATTACCTTCCCTCGCATAGCGCTCAGATGACGCACTCAGAGGGCCATTCAACATGCTTCCTGGTGTAGTTGAAGACTCTGGGGCACCCATTGGACACACACTTTGCGCCAGTGCAGTCGTTCCTTTATGATGGTGTGCAAACTTCCGACGCTCAATCCGACCACGGCGGCTATGGCGTTCACTGTCACTCGGCGGTCCTGGCTAATGAGTGCATCAACCAGCTGGACGTTTTCATCGGTAATGCAGGGGGTGCCCCAGACCGGGCATCAACGGCTAACGACACCCGTCCTTCCCTGAAGCGTTTGTGCCACGCCTTGACCCTTGCAAGGGACATGCAGTGTTCACCGTACACTTGTGACATTCGGCGATGAATGTTCGTTCCCCCTACTCCTTCCGCTGTCAGAAACCGAACAACACATCTTTGCTCTTCGTTTGACGCCTCCATGTCACTGTTTGCAATGCGACTGGCAGCGTTGGACGATTGATGCATACTGCTGCTCGCTTTGTATCGTCACGTGTCGTTCACGCGTGCCCTTTAGCGACGGGCTGTGACCTTCCACGCTCTGGTCGGAACCACACCTCGTTACACACGCCACGATTAGCCGATGTCGTCACCAGTTTGCGCATTCCAGCTTCCGGCTCGTTACTTTTTGAACGCACCTTTTATTAGAGATAGTGACAGCAGCGTCACAGATGTTTTGAAACCGCCATTGTGTGCGAGATATTTAAATGAATGTAATTTCATGGGACTAAAGAACTTGATGAAGGTTTAGCTTTGCATTTTGATCATGGACAGCAGTGTATAAGGGTAGATTACGATGTTATTATAGTGCTTTTGTCGCACTGTCGTGAGATGGATGAATATCTACGACCTGTATTGTTATTGTGCTACCGGAAAGTACTGAAGTGGTTGCCAGACTTATCCGAGGACTGATAGGTAAGCAGTGCGCAGCCTACAGCTTCTTGTATTGTTGAGCTGAGTCTGTGTTAACTCGTGCTGTTATTCCGACAATATGTCAATGTTGTTTATTGTGAAGTACTCAGTGGAGACTCACAGTTATTTAGCCTGTGTCCCATGGTTCATCAGCATTCGTCATAAACCAACGATAAACCTAAATCTACGATCATAAATCATGAAATCTCAATTAGCTTATTTGTTTAATTAATTAATGCTTATAGTATTGAAACTAAGCTTGCACCTACATTTTGTTTACTCGCTGATGCCATGAGAAGGAATCATTTCAACCAGGAAGTGACTACTAGACTAGCTGACACGACTTGAAACGGCTGAGTAGGTAGCCGAACCATTAGTTCGTAATTCGGGGTCCGCAATACTCATGTAACTTAGACGTAGTTTATACTGCACTGTTGCCAACATAATTTCACATGCATTTAGATGACAATTGATTGCAAACCGCAATTCAATTTGTGGAGTATGGCTTTATCAATAATAGATGATGGCGTCTATTGCCTTATTTACTTATTTATACCCTTTGTCACCAATTTGTTACTGCATTTGTGTTGTTATTAGACATTGTTTTTTTTAGATAGACATTGGTTTTCGTATTAGCTTTTGAATTAATGACTTGTTTACGAACGCCTATCGTCGTAAGTGTTCTTCATGACAGGACTTAGCTAACCTAACGTGACGTAAATGTAAATTGGGAATTGGTTCCATCATATCTTAGGCTTTGCTTTGTTGTCATGTTAAATGTAAATTCAGATATTAGACCCATTTATAATTGCATGGGGACTTACCTTACGTGCCATATTCCAAACTTTGTTGTTGTTGATTCCTTTACCTTGTATTAGAGGACTTTCGTGAGGGTTTTAACTTACCATCAGTTACGGCTTGATCAATTTATTTTCTTTATATATTAGCTTTGCGGATTAGCCGGAACAAACCCTACGAAGTAGGATAGAGGTTTCTTTTCTTGAATAAACAAGTTCACGATATTTAATATAAGCCTGTTGTTCTAATTCCATTAGCTTGTGTATGAGGATGTACTTATTTGGCTGTCTTTGACATTTATCTCCATGATACACCCAGATCTCTGGGACCACGATTCTCCTGTCGCGCTGGCCTAAAAAAGTGCATCCGATCCTCTCAGGTCATGTGTTCTACAGAAGGGATTGTCTGGGACTTCCATTTCGGTTGTTGGTACCCCGGAAACCTCCCCTGATGGGTTGAATACACTTATTTACACACATACACACACACATATTAAAACAATTATATGATATGCTACAATTTTTTACATAACCTGCGATTGCATAACACTTTATACTAGCAACAAAACCAAACGCTTTACTTGCTGTATCCGAAAGGAAAGTTTGTGACCATATCATCACACCACTCTCGCTTATTGTCCAACAAGGCAAGCGTTTGCTTTTGTTGTTCGGCTAAAAATAAATGATGGTTTTTGGATAGATTCTTATACTTATTGTGAGGAATGTTCTTGCCTGTCTGAAAGACATTTAAATAATCATCGACACGAAGACATTTGACTTCATTCCGGCTTACACCTTTGGCTCGCTTGGATTCCTTCTGGTCCATTAACCTAAAACTATTCATTATAGGGGCGAGCCTAACATACTCTGTCATTATGGTATCAGAACACTCGTCTTTCATCAAACCGATCTCTTTCTTGTTTACAATGAGAACATTAAACACATTGTCCTTACTAAACGAGGATGTGTTGAACAGATCACTATTTTGCCTCATGACGACATACGGATTGTAATCACGGATATGGAACATAAACGAGTCCGTGTCCATGTAAAATAAAGACACGGTGCCAAACCATTGCTTTGCAAAGCCATAATTCAATTACTACAAATGCAATTTTGAAATGTCCAAAATGACCTGCGCCAAATAGATTTGTTAATTCCTAACGACTTTAGTTTTAGACATTTCAATCGTAACCAATTCGTTATGAATAATTTTCGTTGATTTGAAATGTTGTGCCCCCCATCTCCACTCTCAGGTATTCACCGATTTAATGTCCCGATATTGCCTTACGTTTTCAAGACTTTTCCCATAAATACATTTGTTCATCAGTTTGAAAAAAAATAATGTCGAACTGCTGAGTCGATCTTTGCCTGTGGCCGGTGTTTAAATCCATGTACTGCTTTAACCACGGTTTCTGGACAAATTAAATACCCCTTTGGATTTTTTCAACTTTAAGCCCAGGGATAGGCATTCAACCAACATTTTGATGTGTAAATGTAGCTACTTAATCGTTAATTGTACCCATCAATTTCTCATCTTTCACTTTACTTTGTAGGGGGATCATTTTCTCTAGACAAAAAGGGAAATCGCTACGTTTCTCTCTCAGGCATGTGCGGGAGTCTAGGTCGACTTCCAAAATAAAGTCGACCTCTTCTTTCATAGCAGCTGTATTGAAAATAAAATTTTCTACTTCTTCTGAGGGAGCCAGGCATAGTTTTTGTAAGGCAGCGGCTGGCTCATGGCGTGTCCATACGAATTATTCACGTTATAATACATGAGATAGGAGACAGGTGCCTCGGGATAATAAGAAGGCATGTATTCATTATTTGCCTTTGCATGCCGCTGGGTTAGCGTAACAAAACCTCCTCGAATCCCTCTTTCAATCAATAAAACTATGTCGGGATCAGTCAATAAATCAAGCTCAACATTTGTACACTTTAGTGCAGCATCAAAATACGTGCCTGGACTGGTGAAATAATGTGCCGGATCCAGACCATAAACGATATGGCACAATTGACGGAAATTTTCAAACACGTCCGTCAATAAAAGTACATCCAGTTTCAAGTGATGCATAGCGTATTCACCTAGGGTCTTTATTTGAAACTCACTCCGGACATGGCAAGCGTGGGCTTGATCTTCGTGACATATCGTGCTTTGTGTCAGCAGAGAAAATAATTTCTCGTGAGGAGGCAATGATTTTTCATGAAACACTGGCTAGCCATCCACATAGTCATGAGGGAATACGCCTTTCCGAATACACAATTAAAACTGTCGTGTATTCATAAAATGAGAATGCGTGTAATTCAACTCGTTTTCATCGAAGCCATTCACTTGGCTGTCAAGGGATGATGCCATCAAGTTAAACGGGTCAAGAAAGCGAGTGCACATCTTTCCTCGCAACCATGACAAAGAGGTAAAGCTTTCATGGTTTTGAGGCAGAATACTAAATGTGCCTTGTCTACATTCGTAAACTTTCTAATGATAAGTTGAAGATCGTAGTGGCTCAAATTATGAAAAAACACACTTACAAAGCGCGGTGCAGGATAGTTTGCACACCCTATGGGCAGCCCCCCTAAACTGTCGTGTGAAGTACGAGTAGTTCCGTACCTTTTCTTCCGTCACATAGGATAGCCTTCTCGCAAATATGGCAAGTCGTGGCTTGCTCATACTCCTCGCACTGTACATCATTTAAATGCATACGTACAGGGTTTTCCAATAACTTCTATTCATCATCTTTCAAAGCCGCCATCTGCTTGACAACCAGTCTGCACAATCAGGGCCTTGCTAGTTATCATAACGTGAGTTTGACTTTTCAAAAGTGCAAACCACATGAAACGCTACTGCAAACGGCTCATGATTTTGCGCATGATACGTTGAGCTTGTATTGGGATTGGGTTCACTACCTTGGAGGGGTACAGTTAATGCCTCAAAATTGGCATAAACAACGAAGAACACCATGTCATGTTTGTGTATGGCTTTAAATTTCAGAACTGTGTCGTTCCCTTGAAGCAACACTATCTTAACAAGTGTTTGCGTCTCACAGTCCTGCGTATGTCGTTGAAAAAGTTCAGGGGTTGAAGAATACTGCAGACAACAGTCGCAAATATGATTTGCATGCCCGTACTTAGACAGTTGGCTGCCTACTAGTCTCCATAGATTTTAAATGAGACAATAGTGCTTTCTATTCCCATCAGATAAAATACAACAAATGCATGTGATGTTGTTTCCGCTCTTTGGTGCCGTATAATGGTCCAACAATGTCGGAGCCTTCCACGCCGTATAATATAAATGAATAATCGGTATTATCCTGTTCAAACCGAATTATTTTATCTAGCTGGATGGGGAATGAATCATCCGTTAGAATCAAAGTTTCTTTTAACTGGCCAAACATTTCTTTGTACTGTTTTGGCCTATGACTATTGCCGTCTCTGCACGGTTGTAAAAAACTTGCAAGGCACCACAGAGAACAATAATCACCATTTTATTAATATTCACAACCGCCTTTTTCACAGTTATGGGCTTTGGTGTCGCAATATAGCTGTAGCCTGCGTTGAGCGAGTTGTACTTGCAAATATTTATTTGCAGATAGTGAAGTTCTTCCTATTCTAAGCCACTAGGGTCATCCTGCAGTTTTTCAAATTTATTAATGACAGAATTCACGGCATGAGTCTCATACCAGCTTTCGAAATTATCTGATACAATCAATTTCCGCATTTTAGTATTACGATTAAACATTTGCCAATTTTCCACGTCATTTTTATCTATATAATTTCACACAACATTTACATATTTACTTTTGAAGCATGGTGCAATCTCAGGTTTTTTCCATTGCCATCCTTAACAAGTAGCTTCGTGAAGAACTAAAGACTATTTTCATATACCCTACTTATCTTAATTGCCACTATAAACATATACCATTTCAGTTTGATTGCGGTAATGGATACGTAGATATTGAGAAACGTCTAATATTACGGATGGTCGCCATCTTGGATATTTAGATATGTAGGTCTTAGAGTTGTGTACTATTACATCAAGATGATTGTGTAGTGTAGTATTCAAACCTCAATCGCAGAAATAGGACACAAGAAGTTAAAAAGATTTTTAATTTCGCAGAGCTGTTATCATTTGACTATAAAAACAATTGAAATAAATTAGATGCCAGTGGATTAACATTTGTATAAGCATTTACTGTACCAAGTTTCACTGCATTTGGATGGTTAAATCGCGAGAAACGTGCATTTAAATATTGATACAGTGCCCAATGGGACACGGCTGACTGGCATCGAACCGGGGTCTCTATAGAGGAAAGATCAGGCCCATGATTTTCCTAAGAATTGAACCATTGATCTCTAAGGGGGAACAGCCACAGTGAACCCAAGGAGCAATGAGATAATAACAGTAAATAATAATAATAATAAAAGCTTAATTCCTCGTCCAGAACGGGAATTTTAGGGAATAATAAGTTGGAATATTTTGTAAACTGCAAGCCAGTAAATGAACATGCCAGCAAGTGCTACAGAAACAGAGCCAACTTGACATCTGACAAATTGGAGTTGAAAGTGGGAGGTGCAGACTGTCTCCGATGAACTATTTCTTGGCGACACTGGAATGAGAAGGACATGAATAATGACTGTCGAAACACCCAACCAACAAGGCAGACGAGAGGGGAGGGGATGGTCATTGAGAGAAATTAATTAATTACTGCCAAATGAAGCATTCGAATGAGATGAGACTTACACCCAGATACTTGTATTCGAAGAGAGGTAATTTAGGAGTGTCTGCACACCTAAATTAAAGCCTGTATGTGATTGTGATCATATTCACAGTCATACTGCGGAGGGGCATTGGTTAGTCTCTTTGCAAGAGGGGAGTCATCCGAGATAGCGTTACCAAGCCATGGAGGAAAGCAATTAATTTTAATTAATTGAGCGAAGGAATCACCGGCACGCGAGTGGATCTGGAACCTCCATGAAAAGACAATCAAGAATCACGCTTTATCTGGTCAGTAAACGCGATATTTCAGAAAAGAGCAGCTCCTGAGATGCAAGAGGACTACTTTTTGTCAGAAACCCTTATATGGAAGAGAAAGGAGGAGAGCGTCAGTTCTTCGTTGCCTCAATTTGTGGGACGACATGCTGTCCAGCCACACGGAAAAAGTGCGCGCAATATGCAAGTCGTTATGTTCAGAATCTTTTGTGATGAACAATGAAAGGTGCATTAGGCAGCATAGTACAAGTAATTCTGCAGTAATATTATAAACAGTCTACGGCAGAAATATAAGCAGGCAGTATACGCGACTAGTAATCGTTACAGCGTAGAGATATTGCAGTATGATGTTAATAGACAATGAACTTATCCACAGGAAGGGTTATGATCTTTAAAGTATCATATATAATTGCAACAGATACTGCAGATTATGGGAACCTGGAAGGCATCACAAGCATTTGTGATATATAATTGAGCAGCACACTGCAAGACAGAAGACAGGAATTGTAGGAGACGGGAGATGAGCACACATATTCGAGGTAGACTTTCGGAGGAGAGAGGCGGATGTCAGAATTTGCAGCATCGCATCTCTGAATTCACGCAATAGTGGAAATCTCAGCAAGGCTCCGCGTGTAAATTACCTGTAAAGTTAGTGTTAAACGTGATAACCAAAAAGTGTTAAAATTGTGTGTTAAAAATAATGTGTGGTATTTCACAGTGTAAAATGTGGGTATTACAAGATGTAATTACCATGTGCAAACCATATTCAATGTTTTGTGTGAAAAGTGTTGTGATGGCTTAGAAGAAAGCAAAATGGTGGTCGAAGTGCTACATTGTTGGATAAACCCAGCCAGAATGAAAGTGAGTACCATCAAAATATGTTAATATGATTTAAGAGCTCACCATACAACATGTCATTCCCTCAAATTCTAAGAATTTGCAGTCATTTGTATACGAGTTTACATCCCTCCTATTTTAATAAATATATTGCTTTGAGGATGATAAACTTACGACCATTTAGGCGTAAAATGTTGATGAAAGTATCGGTAAAGATAACTAATAATAATAATAATAATAATGATCTGAGGTCGGTGCCAATGACAAATGTAAAAATCGGCATAGTGATGCCTATAAAACGTGCAAAGTGTGTCATATCCATTGAAAGAATACAGTGTTATTGCAAAGAGTGATAAAGAGAGATTTAATAGCGAGATAAAAGGAGATTTTCAGTGTCATTGAAATATTAAGTAATGTTAAATGCTAGATGGTTATGTTTGAGAGCCATTAAGGTAGATAATGTAAGTGCCAGTAAAATGATACATGTTTTAGAGCTACCTAAAGCCTTGGTTTATGATTAAATGAAAGGAGGACATGAGTGTATTTTGAATTGAGTCATCTAAAAGAAATGTTGTTTTAGCCGCTACAAGCAAGCATATAACTTAGAATCAAGAGATTTGTGTCAATAATTGCAGGGACCATCCAAGATAGTTCGCGCGTTGATGAATCCAGTAGGCCAATCTTCGAATCAGCGATGTGTTGTATAGCCTCAGAGCATACATATTTCGCAACAGAGTTGGGGCAGATGTGATCTGTGACCCACTGTTAGCAGAATCTTCGCTACCAGGGAGAACATTGGGACACCCTAGGTATGCCATTATAATAATTGATCTATCTGCGGAGGTAAGACAATTTATTCGAATAGGAAACAGGTTGATTTCCTTCATATATTCGTACCCGTACGGCACGAGATAACAGTTTGAAACTCGGCTGGTACGCGTCCAGAGCCGCTGATTGCATCCATAAACGGCGAAACTATCAGAGACCCATCCCTAGCTATGAATACTAATTAGGAACCGAATTGAGCCCATTAAATACCCTACGTGTAGGTGTTAAATACTTGGATCGACTCTATTCATAATGACACAACCCAATCATGCACCCCTGAGAGAGCTGCACCAAGGGTGAGCTATGACCAGGTTTGTTTACAAGTAGAATGTCGGTCATGAAGGCGAGCGAGGGCCGCAGACCGGGTAGCCATATAAAAGGGCGGGCCTTGACGACTCTTTTCTGTTCACACTGAGGGGAGTTAATCGACCGTGACCCTTGTACTTTTCTTTTTAAGGTTGTACTGGACCACTGAAGAATCTCATTATCTCTGAAAGTAATTGAAATATACTTGATATTATGGTATCAAATGAATTAGGCTACATGCATGGTATCCATTGAAATAGAATGTTGGATCAAAGTAATCGGATAAGATTTGGCCAAGTTGTTGTCTGAGGACAGCTTAACCGCACCAAATAAATAAATAAATGCATTTTGTAAAGAGTAATTAACCAGTTTATGCTAATTTACACAGACGGGTAGCATTATTTAACGATATGGCACGTTTGTTATGATAGTAATGACATGACCAGACCCAGAAGATTGTTGTATGGTGAAGCTAAAAATCAATAACTATGTGTGTTTTGGAAGGGAAGGTAAATCACTTCAGCGTTTCAAATTTATGGCAAAGGAAAACGATGTTGTGCAGAAAGCAACACATGTTAAGTAAAGAATAAGGTAATAAAATCAACTTTGTTCAAAGTATGTGTTCCGCTTCAGAACGGACAAATATTTTAGTAATTGCACATAATGATTATTCAGTTGTAATTTGTTTTTATTGTTGTGTTGTGATATGCAAATTCAAGATAAACTGTGCGATGTGAAAGACACTATGAACGCTCGTCAGTTTCAGAGAGTATCAATGTTAGGATATCTAGGATAGATATGGGTGCGGAAGAGCGCCAAACTTTATGAGAAGAGACTCACATATATTTTTGATTTTGTGTTGTCGGAAAGTAATTATAATATGTTTGTGTTTTGTTGTGTTTTGCCATGATTTAATACCATTAAATGATATATTTAGGAATTTGTTGTTTCTTTCAAGTAGAGTAGTTACCTGACAGACTCAAATCCGGAACATGTGGTCGTATATTGGGATGAACGCCCCATACCTCGAAAGACCGTGAACTAGCTGGGATACGAACACATGTTCCATATGATGACGAAAGGGTAGAATACTTCGCTTCGCCACCATGTTGGATTTGTGCTCACCAGGTTATTGAAAGTCCTACAGGCGAACTTATGTTCATAGCCTCTATAAACATTATACATTATTGTAAAACATTCTTAAATATTGAGAACCGTCTAGATATTTCGAATGGTCGCCATTTTGGATATTTATATGTACATGCCATAGACGTATGTACTATTAAAAGAAAATTATTGCGTAGGTTCATTAATTCAAACTTTCACTTCAATCGCATGATTATGACACAAGCAATGAAAACTTGATTTGAAAATTTCGCACAGCCGCCATCTTTGGTATATGTAAACAATTGAAGTAAAATAGATTCCAGTGCATTACAATATGTCTAGTCAATTACTGTAGCATATTTCACTGCGCTCAGATGGTTAAATCGCGAGATTTGTCTATTTAAATTTTCAACTTCGCTTGGCCGCCATGTTCGTTTTGTACATTACAGGTTTTTGTAAGTAACATAGATGAACTTGTAAAAGTTCCCTGAATCACTGTCCAAAATTTATGGATGATATCGGTAAAAGTTTCGGACATATAGAATGCCAGTGAAATATTTCGCACAGCCACCATCTTGAGGTTATGTAAAAAATTAGATGCCAGTACATTAAAATGTTTATAAACATTTGATGTACCAAGTTTCATTACGTTTGAATGGTTAAATCGCGAGAAGACTCTATTTAAAAGTATCAATTTCGCTTGGCCGCCATGTTGGTTTGTTACTTACCAGGATTTTAGAAGTCTCATAAGTGAACTTTTAGTAGTGCCCTTTATCACAACACAAAATTTCAAGGGTGATATCGGTAATAGTTTCGGAAATATTGAATGCTGGTGAAATATTTCGCACAGCTGCCATGTTGGATAGGAGAGAAGTAATAACATTCTAAGAGCACGGTCATGATCGGCCAAAATTGAGCTATGATCTTACCGAGTTCCTTTGAAATTGCTCCAGACGTTAAGAGGTTTTTAAAGGGACACACACAGACGCAGGGACAATAGGTGATCTCATAAGCCTAGTTTCTCATAAAATGAAAATAGGCAGAAAATATCTAGACACGATTCCACAAAATCTTTAGGGGACAGACACTCGATAATGTTTTCAATTTGGCCTGAGCAAACGCAACTTTTAAAACAATTAGCTAATGGTAGCCAAATTACATTCTGTGGTGTAGACATGCTTATTTAAACAATAATTAACCTTACCTTGGTAATTCAAACTCCAACAACAACAGTGATGAACGTCTAGCCGTCGTGGCATAGCAACAGCAGTACGGCACAGCAACAACAGCAGCAGTCACCAACCTGGTTCAAATAATAATACACTGAAAACCAACCAACCATCCAAGACAATAATTAGATACATTATACTGTATTACACTAAACACTTTCTTTGCCAAAAACAACTGTGTATAAATTAATTAACACAAATAAATTACCATTCCAACATCAACCATAAACAAATATAATTTGCATTCAAAATACACCAAAAAATCACCTTAAAATAAATGGTCAAGCTGCTTGCCTCTCTCTCTCTCTGTCACAGTTTTCCGTCTGCACCAATACTACAACAAATAATTAACTTAAATAAATAACTGGATTTCATCAACTATAACCAAATATAATTTACATATAAAATACTCAAATACTCACCTTCAAATAAAGGGTCAAGGTCCTCTCTCTCTGTCACAGTTTCTTGTCTGCACCAATTCTACAACAAATAAATACTATCAAATAAATAACTAGCATTCATCAACGATAAACAAATATAATTTACATACAAAATACATAACTAAGTCACCATCAAATAAATGGTTTAACTGATTGCCTCTCTCTCTGAAACAGTTTTCCGTGTGCACCAATTCTACTACAACTGGATACAATTAAATAAATTTATAGCATTCATCAACGATAAACAAATATAATTTACACACAAAATACATAAAAAACTCATCTTGAAATAAATGGTCAAGCTGCTTGCCTCTCTCTCTCACAGTTTCCAGTCTACAGCAATTTTGCAACAAAATAAATACATTTAAAAAAATTAATACAGTAATTATTCATAAACAGACAATAAACAAACACATTGTTCAAAACCATTATTATTTTTCAAGCTAAACTCTTACCTTTTCAGTTTTCTTAAAATTATCCATAGGGTCTTGTAGACTAAGGGGTAGCACAGACACGCACACAGCAAAGTGTTTAACGACAGAGTAAAGACAAATTCATTCATTCATTCATTCATTCATTTATTTGCAATGGGGGGAGTGTACCCCGGTGGCAAATTGGATATTCATAACAAATAAATAATTATACATAACAATTCAATAACAATTAAACTGGAGTATTTACACAAATAGTCAGCCTTTTCTTAAACACACCTATAAGTTTGGGAAAAGGCTCTAAGACTGCAGCAGGTAGAGAGTTCCAGTTATCAATGGCACGGTTTACAAAATAATATTTACCATAATTTGTCCGCTGTGGTCGGCCCTTAACTTTGAAAGGATGATCGCTCCTACCCATGTAAGTGGGCTTTCCCAATCGTTAGCTAAGCTCACCCCATGCTGGTTGATTTGTATACGTGTTGTACATAGCGCAGAGTCTAGATTTCATCCTCCTAGCCTCCAGTGATTCCCACCCAAGTTTCTTTAACATACGGCTCACACTGCTCCTGGGATTAAAGTCACTGAGCACAAATCTAGCGGCCTTTCTTTGTACCATTTCCAACTCATTGATGAGCCCTACTTGATATGGATCCCAAACCGCCGAGGCATATTCCAGAATAAGTCTTACAAGTGATAAATAGCCTAACTCTTTAGCATAGGTACTACTTCCTTTTAATACCCTCATTACAAAGTGCAGGGATTTGTAAGCTTTTGAAACTACACATCTTACATGACTACTCCATTTCATATCATTCCTTACGTGAACGCCCAAATATTTGCAAGAATCTTCTTCTACAAGTATTTCCGAGTCAATGTTATATTGAAAATCCTGCCCTATTTTTAAGAGACTACATTTTCTTGTGTTTATTTTCATTTTATTTTCAATCGCCCACTTATAGACCAGGTTCAGGTCCTCTTGAAGCACTGCATTGTCTTGTGAGTCATGTATCTTTCGATATATTACACAATCATCCGCAAACAATCGACAGTCACTGCGAATCCCATTTGGTAAGTCATTTATAAACGCCAAAAATAACAAAGTTCCGATTACGCTGCCCTGAGGGATACCCGACGTTACGGTAATTTCATCCGAGAATATGCCTTCGACTTTCACATTCTGTGAACGACCCGTCAAAAATTCTTGGATCCATAAAATTACTCTTCTATCAATCTTCGTCGAAGCTAATTTATGAAGTAGCATGTCATGCGGTACGACATCAAATGCCTTCGCAAAATCTATAACCACGGCGTCGACTGAAACTCCATGATCTAACGATTCGCTAATGTCTTGAAAAAGTGATAGCATCTGACTCTCGCATGAGTAACCTTTCCGAAATCCATGTTGCCTATCATTAAACCATGATAATGTTTCCCACTGTTCCCTCAAGTAGTCGCAAATGAGATGCTCCATCTGTTTACAAACGATGGACGTAAGGCTAACCGGCCTGTAGTTGCCCAATTCAAGTCTGCTCCCTCCCTTAAATATTGGGACTACCGTAGCTCTTTTCCAGTCATCTGGGATTTGCGCATTGTTTAAGTACACATTAAACATCACCTCCAAGTATCGTGCCACGGCCCTACCTCCTAGTTTAAGTCCTTCACTAACAATATTATCAGGACCTTTTGATACATTGAAACGTAGTTTTTGTATTAGCTTAACAATTGCTGACTGGTTTATTTGGAACAGGGGAGCCCCTGATTCGTCGTTAAGGTCCAACACACAGCTATTGGATTTATTGAACACACTACCGTAAAAGACATTTAATTCATTAGCAATGGCCTGTTTCTCAGTAATTAATCTCACTCAACTCCACCGACGCATATATATAACTAACACAAATAGTTACTGTGTTGGCACTTCCCACGAGGTAGTAGAGGGGGATGTCTAACACTGTCAGTACTTTCCAAAAGTACGGTTGTTCCCAGCTAACTCAGCTAACAGCACCACTGTTCCCAGCTGAGCTCAGCTGGGAACACCTGCACATCTTCTCAAGTTACATGAGTGAGCAAGATAATGCAAGGTTGCAGCAGTGGCCATGATAACGCATGTAAACATACTCGTCAGTACATTCCATCTCACTGATATCAGATGCAACCTTTCTGTTCTCATGGGTAAGTATAGTGTAGCAGCCTTCGCAACACACCATTATCTTCATTGAAAGGATATCACATGCTCTGCTGTCTGTTGCTCCACAGCTCTGCCCATTCACACAGCAAGTTCACATGCAATAATAATAATAATAATGATACGTTTTCCTTTAACCATTTACAAACCACAGGTTTTACAATTTAAACATATAGTTTTACACAGTTCCAACGCATTCTCTGTTTTATTATTGGTGTCCCAGAAAACGCTATTTTGTAAAAGACATCCATTTCACACAATTTCCCAACGTTTAACAGAACTTTAATTACACCATGTTAAAGAGACCATCATTACAGAAACCATGTCACCACGCATCAGGTTATATGATTTGTCGTTTCCCTAATAAACGTTATTTTGTAAAAGAAAAGCGTTTTTATCACATTTTTCAACTTTAAACGAAAATTGAGTCACACCGTGTTAATGAGGCATTCATTATAGAAACAATGTCACCACGCAACAGGTTATATTATTTTTCGTTTCCCTGAAAAACGGTATTTGGAAAAAAAAGTTTTAACCACATTTCCCAACGTTTAACGAAACTTTAATCACACCATGTTAAAGAGGCATTCATTACAGAAACAATGTCTTCACGCCACAGGTTATATGATTTTTCGTTTTTCTAAAAAACGCTATTATGTAAAAAAAAAATACCACATTTTTCAACGTTTAACGGAAATGTAATCACACCATGTTAAAGAAGCATTCATTATAGAAACAATGACACCACGCATCAGGTTGTATCATTTTTCGTTTCCCTAAATAACGTTATTTTGTAAAAAAAAAAGAACGGGGCAAAATAAACGCACCTTGCAACATTTCCGTGTATTGCTTTAACTATGGACACCAGTGTATATACTAGTACATGTACATGGCTTTTTCAACGTTTAACGAAAATTAAATCACGCCATGTTAAATAGGCTCTTATTACCGGAACCATGACACCACGCTCCATGTTTTATCACTATTCGTTTCCCTAAAAGACGCTATTATGTAAAAAAAAAGGTTTTACCACATTTTCCAACGTTTAACGAAAATTTAATCACACCGTGTTAAAGAGGCAATCTTTACAGAAACCATGTCACCACGAAGCAGTATCACTATTCATTTCCATAAAAAACGCTATTTTGTAGAAAAAAAAACACGTTTCAACACATTTTTCAACGTTTAACGAATACATGCACTGTGAATACATGCAGAGAAAGTGCAGTATGCACAGAGAATACGCTTGGAAGGCCCTCTCCGGTGGAGGGCCAAAGAAGAATGGAAGCAGGAGAGCCGCAAAGTGATGTAGCCCTATGGCTTAGAGTGAATCGTTCTGTTGTTTCTTGGGTGTGGCGATAGTTTGCAGAAACTGAAAATGTATCCCGAAGACCAGGGCAGGGACGACCACGTGTGAAATCAGTACGAGAGGACCGTTATTTTGCTGTAAGTTCACGATGGCAACTGGCATCTGGCCTCTCAGCATCCACTGGAACAGTTGTATCGAGGCAAACAGTGTACAGAAAGCTTCGGCAGAGTGTCCTTTACTGTCGGATACCTACTGTATATGTAACCCTGACGCATCTGCACAGAAGGGAACGTCTAGAGTGTAGTCATCAACATGACAAATCGACGGTCGAATATTGGGACAATGTTCTTTTCACGGATGGGTCACAATTTGGTCTGGATGGTGATTTTTGGCGGATTCTCATCTGGAGAGAACCTGAAACACGATTTCGGGATCCAAACATTGTGGAAATAGACCGTTATCGAGGAGGATCCCTAATGGTATGGGCAGGGATTTTGTTGACTAATGAAACACCTCTTCGGGAAATTGTACGGGTAAATCAGCAAGGTACTGCTGGTAAGTTCCGTGACGAGATCTTGGGACCTCATGTTTAGTTGTTCCGAAGTGCTGTGGGCCCAGACGTCGTACTGATGAATGATAAGGCCCGACGTCATAATACAACAAGCAAAGAAAATATATTGCACGCATGGTGTGGCCTATTCGCTCTCCCAATTTGAATCCCATAGAGCATGTCTGGGACGCACTAGGGAGACGAGTTGCATCACGGCTGCTTCCCCCAACCCTCTGTAAGACTTGCGAGCTGCTCTGCAGGAAGAATGGGCGTCATTGCCTCAACAAGAGATTGATGACTTCATTCGCAGCATGACCCGCCGTAGTCAGGTCTGTATTGCTGCCAGATGTGGTCACACCCCATACTGAGCACATTACCAACATGTTGGAATGTGTGTGCAAATCCATGAAGTTGGAAAAAACGAAGAACATCTTTGTTTACTGTTGTGCATGTTGCAGTGGTTTAGTTTCTGTATTCTTTACATTTTTCTACTTTATTATCACCTGTTTAGGCCTATATTATTTTGTGGCAAAATAAACGCAACCTTGCAACATTTACGTGTGCTGCTTTAAATTTGGACACCAGTGTATATACATATATATATATATATATATATATATATATATACAGGGTGTATCTTAATTATACCGACAAAAAAAAATCAGGGACGCTCTGCGTGTTATGTAAAAGACGATGCCGCAATCGGATTGGCGGAGAAAATTTTTCCCTTCGAGAAAATGAGGTTAATTTGTTACTTCCGGGCGCGCGATTCAAATCTAAGAACTGGCCGTATTTGCTGACCCAGGGAGCCAGCCGCTGGCCACTAACTGTGCTTCAAGCAAGGGAAGGGAGTGTGATAAGAAGGAGACAGAGATATGCTGGCGGGCATGCGGCAAGCCGAGGCGATCGGGGAAACTTGCGCGAATTCGTAGATTTGAATCGCGCGCCCGGAAGTAACAAAGTAACCTCATTTTCTCGAAGGGAAAAATTTTCTCCGCCAATCCGATTGCGGCATCATGTTTTACATAACACGCAGAGCGTCCCTGATTTTTTTGTCGGTATAATTAAGATACACCCTGTATATATATATATATATATATTATGTATACAAAGTGATCACTCACACACACTCCCGGCAATTCCTATTCAATTTTTTTTTTTGCTCTCATCTATCAAATGCCTTTGTACAGTCTATGAAGCAAGCAAATATTGCGCTTTTCATGTCTTTGCAGCTACGGATAAAGATTAATTAGGCTTAGTGGTACAATTAATTAAGTGTTGTAGTTCAAGACTCAACATTTTGGGTTCGACACTGGCTCAGTCCGATGACATTTAAGGGTGTTCGCATTCGATAGCTTCCTTTATGAATATTTACAGTCTAATAATGCTTCCCTCGATGACAAAATTCCTGCTCGAAGATGTTTGTTCGTACAGGAGGTATGGAGACATTTGTCACATAATAATAATAATAATAATAATAATAATAATAATAATAATAATAATAATAATAATAATAATAATAATAATAATAATAATAATAAAGATAATAATACTGTAATAATAATAATAATATTAACAATAATAAATACTGTACCCCCTTTAAACACCAAATACGGTAAAATTGCCCAAGATTGCACTTTTAAATAGCTTGGTGAAATTATACTTATACAACCCTCAGGACTTAATCAAATCGCCAATGAAGACAGAATCACTAAGCTCCAGAAGGCCTACAGGCTAACGTGGGCCCATTACAAAAAATGCATTTCGACGAACGCCAAATTACGACATTATAAAACAGTTATTCTTCCAGAAGCAACATATGCTGCTGAAACAATAGTAATGGATGGTCATCCCAAGATTAGGGAACTGGAAAAACAGGAACTAAAATTCTCTGGAAGATCTACGGAGCAATCAACAGAAACGGCATGTGGATGAAGAGACCTAGTACATAACTATATCAAAAAACCAATACGATAACAGACGAAATTAAGAAACGCAGAGCCAAAATTTACACTCACATCCACGGGATGTCTACCTCAAGATTACCAAAAGAACTACTTGCTATCATAACACAGAGTACATGCTGCACAGAATGGATAAAACAGGTACAGAGAGACTTACAAGTAATCAGTATAGAAAATTTCGACGACCAAGCTCAGTGCTAAACGAGAATCGCGAATGTTAAGTTTGAACCGAGATCATTACGACAACCTGGGAAAATAGGATGGATGAGAGGAAGAGGGAGCATTCCTTGAGCATGAAGAGATTTTGGGAGGTGCGGAGGAAACACTCCTCCAAATGACATCATGTTATCAAGTTTAATAGCTCTCATGTAGGGGAATTTTCGCTTAAATAAATAAAAAATAAATACAGTACATACATTTTCATTTAAGACTGTGTTCCCTTTCAGCGTCCAGTCTAGTAAGCAAGCCTCTGTTTGCGAACAAGTCGCCTCCATGATGCCCTATTAGCAGTTAGCACAGCGACCTTCTCTGCTTCTACACCTCTCATTTCCAAATCGTTCAACACATAATATAACCATAGCTTACTAGGTCTTCCTCTGCTTCTCTTACCCTCTACAGCCGTACTCATTAACCTCTTACGTAATCTCTCCGCCTGCATTTTCTTCACATATCCCACCAACTGATTCGGCTCAAACTAACAGCTTCACCTGGCATGTTTATTTCCAACTTAGCCTTTATCTCTTCCTTACGAGCACCTTCCTGACATTGCTCCCATTTATGTGTCCCAGCAGTCAATCGTGCTACCCTCATATCAGTTACCTCTAGCTTATGTGTCAGATATCCTGAGTAGGGGAGCAGTGACAGTTTAAACGAGTTACACTAGCTTCTCGGCTACGCTGAACTCTCATGCGGATTTCTCGCGAACCCATGGTCGGACCTTGGCATGCGATATGTCGTTGGACTCGGGGTAATGCCCCTTTTCATATGGACCACTGGTTATAATTTTTTTTTTTGAAAATTTTTGTTTTTGTAAATAGGCAATATTTCCAAAACCAATGACGATAGAACATTGTGCCATGGTTCAAACGAAATGTCTCTATGTCCTTTATCGTCAGAACAAAAAAATTTTTTTTTTTACATTTTTTGAAAACAGTAGAATTTTGAAATTGTTCTATTTTGTAAACAATGCATTCTATAAAAAAGTTTGTTTGACATAAATAAAAGGTCCCAACCCCTGTACAAGGAAAATAAATTTCAAGTCTCTAGGGCTATAAATAACAGTAAGGGAGTGAGGCCGATTTAAAGCCCTAGCGTCAGCAGTTTCTAATGTGAGGCGATATCTCTCGAACCCATGGTCGGAGTTTTACGAATGAGGTGTCGTTGGACTCGAGCTGACGGGAGGCTTTGCTATGGACCACTTATTTCAACCAAAGGAGTTACAACTAATAGGTCATTGGCATTTTTAATATCTCGGAAACGAATGAAGCTAGGAAAGCGTGCGTGGATTCATTTTTTTTTGTCGCGTTGCTCTCTTGCCAAGGATGCCAATGTCGAGTGGGAGGGAAAACCCATTTTGGGGTACTACCGTGATTTTAGACTTTTTGTTTTATCCAGGGAAGCAATTGTGTTACAGACGTGTACGAGGGGTCCTAGGACTCAGGGTGACGCCTTCTATGAAATGTGATCGTTACTGTTAAAAGAAGGCAAAGTGCCCAACGCCATACATGTTGAAAAAATGTTTACCTGTTTTAAATGGTGGTAGACAGACAGACGGTACCGCTGGACATGTATTTTAGAACAAGGCTATCACCGGCCATGGTGGTCCTATTCCAATAGAGCAAATGGCTATTTCGGCGGGGCAGTCTACGACAGAGCGAGGGTCACTTTTCCGATATTTCCTATGACGTATGGGCAGAGGCCAATATTACAAAATCCCTCAAAGGAGATCTTTAAACATGTTAGGAAACACTGATCAGTAACCTGACAAATAATAATAATTGATGATGATGATGATGATAGTTGTTGTTTTAAGGGGCCTAACTTATAGGTTATAGGCCCCATAATAATAATTCTATCATGTGAATGAAAGCGAGGCTTTTATATTTGTCAACAATAAGAACTTGATTTGTATGTCTTGCTGGAAGCCAGACCAGCAAAGAAAGAAACAAATCTACTCGAGGCTGGCTGGCTGGCTGGCTGACAGGATGTGAAATGTTATCGCTATTAAGGAATGTGAGCGGACGTGACAACAGGACAATGGAAAATTACAGTGACGTAGAGGGCACTTTATGGTCAAACAAACTAGCAACTACGTCAGAGAGATAACAGAGTAAGCCATTACAACTCCTCCCCCTACCATTGCCACAGCAAATTGCCGGGCAAGAGCCGTGTTAACAGCTGTGGTGTGAGTGATAGCGGTGGGGCGGGGTGAGGAGGGGCGCGGAGGGGGAACCCATAACAGCGAATAGCTGGACGAATTGTGTGTGAACATAGAGTGGAGGGGGAAGGGAGGGGAGAGGGGCGGATTAAGAGTGAGACACAGGTGAGGAGAGAGAAAAAGAGAATCATGTGTGGACATTCATAAAGCTCTGAGCGGCGTACACAGGACTATATTACAACATGATTCAATATATAAAAAATAAAATTGCACAGGTTCACACAACATGTAATTTATTGATCCAAGAATTAAAGGAAGAATTAAATCCCAACCATTTCACATATAGCTTATTCCCTTTTTTTCAACACTTTTTCCACAAGGTAATGTTTAGGAAACGCTGTTTTCTGAAGTTCGTGGAGATAAAACCCGCCTTTTATGGGTTGATGGTTGAGGTCCTCGAATAAATAGGTGACTGGACTGTCCAAATTGACTTGACGAATTCGAAATAGTTCGGTCCCCCACTGAGGCGTGTAGCCCTTATTGAAGGCAGACTTAAATTTGCTCACACGAACAAAATCCCGAATATTCAGTCTGTGACGTTTAGGGTCTGCTGTTTTTATGGGGATAAACAATTTATGCTTTCGCTGAATATTTTTGGTCACGAGCCGTGGCTTGGTCCCAATCGTTCTTTGTTTGGGGTCATTGTAACGTGACTGTAGCTCTGGTAACATGTCCAACCAGCGATAAGTGCCCTGTGCAGTAAACGCTTTCCACATATGCGTTTTCAATGTTCGATTAAACCGCTCAACCACACTCGCTTAAAGATTGATGTACGTGGTGTAATGGTAAATATCCTTAGATTTGAAAAAAAAACTGGAGAAAACCTTGTTGAAAAATTCTTTCCCCTTGTCGGTTTGTAGCAACTGAGGTTGACGTTTGGATTGTTGATTAATATGTTGAAAGGCCTTGGTGACTAGAGGACCAGACTTGCTACACACAGGTTCAACAAAGGCCATTTTGGAATACACATCAATGACTTTCATCATATAGCGTACACTATCGTTAACGCTAGCAGAGGGGATCATTTCAACCAGGTCTGCTGGCCAAAGTTAATCCACACCTCGTGAAATTTCCTTAAGTCGCGGATAGTGACGCCTAGCTGGACGATGTATCTCATGAGCAATGCCCATTTTAATGGGTGAGGGTTTAAACAATAATTTTGGCATCTCGAAGTTCTTCTTCAATTTCTTGAAATTCCCAATCGTGACCGGTACGGCCGGGTTGACGTGAAGCATGCAACAGCTGTAGTCGCTGGACGAGCTTATTGGGATTATGCCAGTAGGTAACATCCACAAGGGGTTTTAATGGTTTAAATGTCACTCCCGAAGCGGACACCTTACGTTGACCACTTTGACTGGGGGGGGGGGGGAGACATTTTTGTAATGATGGTTTTATATTTTTGAGATATATTGGCCTTCACTTGTTGAGTGGGAACATACTGTCTTTTTGGGCATGGGTGTCCAAAAAAATGGATTTATATTTGCCAAATTCCTCTGGCGTATAAAAATGGGAAGAGGGTTTTCGAGAGAACAGCAGCTTCAACATTCCTGGCGTTAAATTATAGTTGATGTTTTAATGACGGCTTTAGTAAGAGCAAATTTAATGGATGATTCCCCAATTTTAAAACTATCATCCTCATAGCGAACACCTTGCGTGGTATGTGTTTCCAATAAATAGATCGGTCAAATATGGTTCCAGTGTTGAACCATACTATTTTATTAAAATGTTTTTCAGTTGAGCTTTATGTTGAGGTGTGGCCAAGACTTGTGAAAACGGAGACAATCTGGAAGGGCAAGGTGTTTCGACCATGACCGAGGATTTCTTTTTTCATAATAACTCTGCAAGGTGTGAGGACTTTTTTGAGGCGTAAACACATGTTCCTCTTCATCCTCAACCTTGCTAATACTAGTCAAATCTTCTTGTTCCTGTTGCTCTTCCTCTTCCACAGGGTCCTCGTGTAGCGTCTGCGTGGCTTGTGAAACGGTGGGTAGCGTTTCACACGGCTTGAAAGAGGGTTAAAACATGGCTTTTAAGCGGAGGTGTTAAATGTTGTTGAATAAACAAAGCATGATCCGCTCGTTATCGTTTCAATTGACGAAACATTTGGCGAATAGTATTTTTTGACTCTCTGCTAACGCCATGGTGTCTTGACAAATGACTTGAGAGGGAATGAGACAGTGCCTTAAATAGCAATAAAATGATCAAACCCTAAGCGATAACGTCCTTGGTTGAGTTCACTTTGTTTGTCAATCACGAAACAGGCATGACGTTGAGTGATCCAGCACTTAGCACACATTTCAGTAAACATTTGGGATGTCATATCCGGATTCACACGTTCATCATAAATGTGACGACTATTCCTCTCGTCCTGGCGAAATAAAACAATGACATTGGCATTGTCACAAATCAACTGTTTGGACATTTTTTAATACGTTTGTCCAAGATAGAAGCAATCGATATGTTTGTGACGACACATGCTGAAATACTGTAGCTTTGAATGATGCCTTGACGTTCAGTGGATGCATCTTCGAAAATCATGAGTGAATCATGCTTTACCTCATCCGGGGCAATAACATTTTCATGCATGGAAAATGTGAAATAACCCATATTCTCATTTTGTAATCCAGACATGACTTGATCCAGAAACACATAGAGGGGTTGGTAGAGAGATTTTGCAAAAATATAAATATTTTGAAAACGCAGACCATTGGGCGCTGTGATGAGAGTCAGCAAAAGATTGGTCTTTCCATATCCGGAAGGTCCCACTGTGATGCAGCGAATTGAAGATGGAAACAGTGAACCATGGCGTGTTTCACGTGATGTGGGATGGAGATGGTGAACCATATCCCCCACGGGGAATGACTCTTGCTGCTTAATAATCTTCTTATCAACTAAGGCTTAGGCTAGCAGGCTGTTTATATAGATGGCCTTGTCATAGAAACAGTAGACTCCTACTGCAGGTTGACGATGGATGTCTTTGGACGTGCGTTGATGGCCAAAGTTAGGTCTGTCCCCATACATGATCCTAAACAAGAAACAGATCCTGCTAATAAACACTATTCGGATAGGTCTGTAGTACCACGCACGAAACAGGGAGATTATGACATTAAGGGAAAGCGGTTAACCCATGTGAAACATCCTCAAGTGCCTACAGACGTCACTACAAAAAAGTATGTGGATAACAATGTGTATGAGTTTTTATGACATAGTGCCTCAGCTTACGGTTAATGGCTATACCGCTAATCATCACCGCATTATTCACGTGGAAGACCCACAAGACGAAGACGATATATGTACCAAACGTTACATGACCCATGAAATGAAAAGGCTTTATAAATTTATCCCTTCAGTGTTTTAGTGTATCTGACAAATGAAAATCCTTTGAGTGACAGAAACCATTTACCACTAGGCCATGACCAGCACCTGACCTATGTGCTTGCTTCGGGTTTATGATACTACCGATTACACTATGATGGAACCATTCACATGAAATACGCGATGACTGATGAGAACCATATACAAATAGAGATAAATGGTCATAGGGTGTCGGTACATAACCATGAAATGGTCAATGCAGCTAATGACTTATCATTTCGTCTCATGTTGACATGGGATGAAAAGCAAGCGGGGAAAACCGTAAACGATTTCCCACTTTATGTGGAATTGGAATATATAGCCATGAAATAACAACCTGAACTTAGTTGTGACTTAAACATTCTTATGAAAGGTTGTTGGTCATCATCATGGTGAAACAAAGATTTGTTTTGGAAAAGACTAAAAATATGACTCTGTCCTAGTCAAAGCCTGGGCTAAGGGCATTAGTGGACAAGCCCTTGCAAAATAAATAAAAATAACGTGTTGACCATAAGAAAAGCCCTTGGAGCAGCACCGAGACGTGTTAATCCAAAACGTCGCCGACAGGGTTCAAAACAAGGGCGAGTGATTCCCGTCCCCAAACGAACGGGATTTTTACCTGCTTTATTTGCCTGTTTGGCTGCTCTGGGTTCACTTTTGGGCGGTGCCAGTGAGGTGGCAAGAGCCATTCAAACCGCGCAACAGGGCAAGCAACAACTAAAAGAAAGTCAGCGACACAATGAAACCATGGAAGCGATTGCTAAGGGGACTAGAAATGCCAATTTAAAGCCAGCCTTTTATCAACAAGGATTTGGGATTTCACCATTTCGATTTTTTTTACCTCAGCCATAGCAAGACATGCCCTGACTCATCAACAAGTGGAAAGCTATGTTAAACAACTAAAGCTTTCTCATTTTCGAGGTGTGTTTATGCGGAACCAATTACACCCAGGACCCTGGAAACAGGAATGTGCTGTTGTCAATCTGGATGATCGCTGAGGACCAGGAACGCATTATATAGCTTATGTCCAAGAGGGATCCACTGTATGGTACTTTGGCAATTTTGGGGATTTAACCCCGCCCATGGAACTAGTGACCTATTTTGGAAACAGGATCAAGTTATATTGTAATGTGAAAAGTGAGCAAACGTTTAATAGCCAACAGTGTGGACGTTTGTGTTAATTTTTTTATAAGGCGCAGCATAAGCAAAAACATCAACAGTATGTAGGCAGAATGTAAGACTTTTACACTACATGGACGTGGGCCCGAAGTCATCCAAGACTTTTACCCGCCTATCGAATTGTTTGAAAGATCTTATGGCATGGGCCTTGTTTCTCTTGGAACATACAATAGAATATACAACATACGTGAAAATGTGAACAACAAGTTTTACTATGATGATTCTGTGCTCACCCTGAACTCTGGTGGATGTACAATATATGACATTTATGAACACATTTATGTGGTGTTGATCAATGAATATGTTTTAAAGTCCGTTAGCGGTGGAACGCGCAAGTTTGAACTTGAAGGAAATACCAACACTCATCGCTGCAGTATTTTCTCTATATTCAAAATTGACTTTAAAACACACCCCGGATCCATTGGTCCATTACTAGAATTAAAACCACGCGTGTTAGAGCCCAACAAAAACAAGAATCAGACGATGAAGTGAAATTCATTGAGGACCATCACGAGTCGGTGACATGTAATATTATTAGCCAAGTGTACACCAATCAAGAACCATCGCAATCCCTTTATGACTTTATTGTGACATCGCCCAATGGCTATATTATTCGTGAAAACCCTCCAGTGGTGCTTTTTCATTCTGTGGCTGTCGATGGTATTAGTAATGTAACATTAAGACTGATCAATATAGACCAACAACTCATACAACTAGATTCTACCACACCAGTGACTCATAAGTTGGTACTAAAGTCACTATGAAGTTGGTGTGTAAAGCAACAACACCGTCTAGGAATGGTGTTAGTTGTTTACCTCGTGAATACATGTTAACATTTAAGGACAGGCAGATTTTGCAGCAATTGGGTTGCCACGTCAACCCCATGATGAATTCTATCCTAGAGGTAGCGAACCACATCAAGGAGCAACCAGGGGTGGTAAGAATTGATCTCCATTCCTATGAAGCTCAAACACTTGGACTCAATAACAATGATGTAATTCAAATTGTTATCAACAACCAAGATATTTACACCCTACCGCATGAAAGTATCATTCAGATTAAAGGTCGGCTTACCAAAGGCGATGGATCTAAACCCACCACATCCATGTTAGCCAACAATGCTTTTGCCCTTCGGTTTTCTGAGGTGCGCTATGTGATTAACGATATCGTGGTGGATAGCACTCGAAATGAGGGTATTCCCGTGTCATGAAACTATACCCCTCGTATAGTGAGAAAGAAGGTAAAACACTTTGCTTAGCAGGTTGGTGCCCTGACTCGACCAATGACTGGATGGTACACACCGATGGCACCTTTACTGGATATTTACCCCTTAAACTGATTTTAGGCTTTGCCGAAGATCATCAGCGCATTGAGGTCAACGCAAGGCAAGTGCTTTATTTGGTGAGAGACAGAAGTGATAATAATACACTCAAGGGAGCCGATAATGCACTCATAGATTCAAAAATTCAACTACAACGCATGCTATGGACAGTGCCCCATGTGACCCTTGACAATAGCAAAATACTTGACATACTTAAGATTGTAAGAAGAGATATGCCTCTACCAATGAAATTTAGAAGCTGGGCACTCTGTGAGTACTCGCTTCCGACCACCACCAACACACACAGTAGGTCTGTATAAAAAGCCCGCTATACAGAGAGACCTCTCTACATTCTCGTGGGTTTTCAAACGAATCGCAATTATCAACAAACCAAAGATGTCCCGCAATTTGGTCACCTGAAATTGAGAAATGCACGTCTTTTCCTCAATGGTGCTGTGTTTCCCTATGAAGGACTAGATTTGGATTTTCCAAAAAATTAGTTTGGTCCCCTGTATGACTTGTTTTCTAAATTTAAATGGTCGTATTAACAAAAAGAGAACAGCCCCATGCTGTCACCCCAAGCATTAAAGGCAAGGGCGCCACTGATTGCCTTTGACTGTTCTTACTTGGAAGAGTCTGTCAAGCCATCCAATATTGACATTCGACTATATTTTGAAACGCATGACAATGTACTGCCCCCGTAAATTGAATTATATTGAGACCACGATGGCTGTATTAGCATAAATGAATAAAGTTATGGATGTCATAGTTGTGACGTGTATATTCATGACGTAGGCACGGAAGACGTAGAATTCATGCAAGTAGGCTGGTGGAGCTGAGATTCTTGGTGACGTCATGATTTTGTTCGAGAAAGATCTGAGATTTACGACGCAGTCGCAGGAAACAAGGTATTGTGCTAAGGAAGAAGTTACGCTATTGGAGGAGAGACTCGAACCAATGAACGATAGTTTGGAAGGAAGACGGAGATTGCTGAAACTACGATATTTAATTACTTTTGGCATGCAGATTTGTGGAAAACTATTTTCAGTTATGGCATTGATTTGGAATTTTGAAGAAATTAATTTTGAGTTTTTGAAATTTGAAAATCCGTCAAGTATAGCCAAAGTTAAAACTTCTAGCAATGACGGAGCAACAGGCTATGGAAGGGATGGATACGCCCCTTAAGAAGTTGATAAAAGGTCGTGCACAGGATAGAGGAGCTCTCATATCTCTCATACCGCTCAGATATCTCATATCTGATATTCTGATAACGCATATATATTTCTGATGTCAGATAGTCATTGTCGAGTGAATGAGTGAAGCAAGTCATCTTTAGCGTGTGGTTAAAGCCCGGCGCATCGCACGAACACGGAGCAGTTCCATTTTACGCTGTTCGAAACTAGGTGAAGTTGAAACGCTCACATTAACGTTTCTACCAGATAAGATATAAAGAGTTAACTTCTGCCTTTATTATAATTCAATTGGGCAGTACAACATTGAGGTGTGTAGAAGATTTGAACAATTTCACAGTTATACTTTGAAAGATATTGACACTTTAAGACTGCAGACAAAAGTGATTTTCTCGCCACCTGAGAGGCACTTTTAAATTTCCACAGTATACACTACGGCTGACACGTGTTACAACCGTGATATTGGAGAATACGTTCGGTAATACAACGATACATTCTATTATGGAACATTATAGTCTAGCAGTGCTTTCAATGATTATAACAGAAGTTGAGATGGAAGGCTAAGGCTTTAATGCAATTGGGACATATATCGATGGAGTGAAGTAACAGCATGCAACTTCGTTAAACGTCATTCTACAAAAGCGAGCATGTAGTGAACATCCAACTACACTCATGCATCGTGAATCCATCGCTGAATTATATCAAATGACAGTGGAAATATTTTCATACTCCACGATTATGAATATTTCTGCGGAAATAACTGCAATAAACTTCATGGCGAATTACGACTGGAACTTCAGGGAACTTTCAAGAGAGGTCAGGGTGGACCCGGCTCATAAAGAAGAGTTTTGCCAGAAGGATGTCTTTCGTATACATGGAGCAGTGCAATTTCCGGAGAAAGAAGCAGTTCGATTCTCCGAGGGCGCTGATTCCAGGTTCGAGGTCGGAGCACATCTTCACGCTGGTGAAATGGAACCAACAGCAGTTTTCTTTGAAAACTTTCCTCTAGAACTTCAATCAACAGATAAGGTAGTCGTGAACGTTTCTTGTATTATTTGAGTCATGTAGCGATATCTGAGCAATAATTTGTCCCATATTTTTTGTCCTATCTTTTGCCCCATTTTCTTGATTAACATTTCTGTACTCAGTACACTTCGATGATTTATGCCTTTTTCTACGATTTTTTGAGACATTGTTATGTCATTGGCATAGTTAAATAATTTTGGATCAGTTGAGACTGATAACTTAGATTCTTTCATTAATTTGCATATTTTTGTAGTCACGATTTGACTGTAAAGTTAATGATTTGCTATGGCAGATTTGAATTCAGACAGCGTGTCATTTTATTAAAGTAATTCTATTCAGTAAATTACTTTGACCAATTTTCTGTCATCCTCAAGAAAGAAGAATGATTAAATGATTTTAGAGCGTTAAAATCTAATACGTTATCGACGATCTTTGAAATACTAGTCGTCTTATGAACATGATTGCAACATAGACATTTATCATTGCATTATAGACAATTTTATGAAATATGAACTTTGATTACGATTTATTGAATACACTATTGTAATGAACATTTGATAGGAGTTTTTCTCAATTATAGATTGGAACAATAATGTTTGCATTCCACAGTCTAATTGTATTCTATTCGACTATTTATGCAGTTTAGATGAACTTTGATTTAAGATAGTATTTTTATACTGCGTTACTTTTTGAAGATATTAATCTCAATTTTGATAGACCAGGGAGGAGTGTCTAATCGTATTTGCTATTAAATTTATTTGTGATTGGCAAATTTTTACTTCATATCGATTCATGAATGAAACCCACGAAGGTTAAATAATAACAGTCATTAATACAATTGATGAATATAAGAATTTTTGAAGAGGAACAATGGATGTATAATCGTTAGTTCAGTGGACCTGTAAAAGTCGCTGATGAGTAATGCCCTTGAATAATGAAGGAGGTTCCCACAGTAATAAATGAAGTTGATGAATTTATGAGTGGAGGTTTTTTTATGTAATTGGGAAGATTTTGATGCCATATATATGAAGATATATGATGAATTCTGGGCCTATTGTTGAGCAATTTTGTGCGTATTGAGCGAAGTATTTTTCCGCTGAATGTATTGTCCTGGTTCTTTGAAAGTTATTCATGTGAAGATACTGTTAAAGTTAACAAGAGTGTTAAATAATTTGAGATGAAGATTTTGAATGGAGGTTACCGTCACAAATATTAATAATAATTATTAAACCTTATTAAACCTGAATTTGACATTTAAATATAACTAACCTTCATTGGTCGATTATATCAACACAATTTGAGTAATTATCAACCGGATAAACGTGTGGTTTAATGTATTTCTTGTATAAATAATATAAACAATATTAATATTGTAAATAATTTTGTAAATATCTTTGATAACAATTTGAAATGAAAGGGATTAATAGAGGAGTGTATAAAATTTCCAATTGTCGTTTGACATTGTTATAAACAATTTATTATTGTTATAAATAATTAATGAACTTTTGTTATTAACATTTAGAGTTTTGTTATTATACTCTAAACAACGCTAATTAAACAAGTGGTTTGAAAAATTAAACATGATTTAGGATTATTGGAGTATTCCACTGGTGTTTGAATGGAGCATTTAAAGGATTTGCGTGATAATATTTCAGTTGAGATGTGGACATTTAACGTGTTTTGAAGGAGAGCTAAGCTCTGATGTAACTCGTATATGCTAGGGTTGAACGGAGGGGTGAGTCCACTTTGACGATGCAGGTGCATTGCAGCTGGCCCGGACAACTGTATGATAGAGGCCAAGGACGTTTACATAATAGCCTTGTGGCTATAAATAAAATATGAAGTATATAAACACGCAAACCAATTGATATATGTGTCTCGTCCCAAATCCCGTTTCCATTCCAAGTGCATTATTATAATTACGTTATTTTGAGCTTGAGAAAGCTGAAACATTGTATGTAGAGTATACAAGTCCGACAGGAGGACATGGTTATGTGGTCGATGGCTTCTGATTGCCACGTGGATTTTGTTGTTTTATTTTTGTTAAATTCATTCTTTTTGTGAAATAAATTATTGTGCAGTTTAAAGTTTCTCGTCTTCGTTGTGGTTCATTTTAAATATCATGGTGGAGGTTATTGTGTGGGCATACTTTAAGTGATCCAGTTGACAACCCAGTCCCCGAGATAAATTTAAGAGGTAAGTAAAGGTAAGTATGAACCCCCGTATATTTTGGTGTGTTCCACAATAATTTTCTTGTTAACTATTGTGCTCTAATCTCGATAGTATCTGTCAGTGCCATTTTCATTGATGTAGCTGTGCCGGTGCGTTTGATTATTGGCAATCCGATTGAGGGGGCGGATATCTGACAGCCTACTATCCTGATAACGGGGACAGTAGGATTGGCGCAAACAACGTGTGGGGCACGATTGGCACGATCAGCAAAACATTGGATTACCAAGTTATTGCAGTAGAATTGACACCGCAATTTTTGTGGAGTGTTCGAATAACATTGGATTACCAAGTTATCGATGTCAAAGGGATTGTGAAGACTCAAATAAAGAGGTTGATTCTTTGTTAGATGTCTTGGCCAATTGTAGAATTTGAGAGTGTGATTATATAGGGATTAAATGTTGTGTTGTATTAGGAAAATTACACTCAGAAAAGATCAGATCTTATACAACTTGAGAGAGGTTAAATAGGCTGGAAACTTAGAAAAATCGCCTATGATCTGGAATCTTATTTTATTTGACCGGCTTATGACATGTGTAGTCATATTAAAGATAAAATTAAACTATTTGGATTGTAAATGTAAATTATTTGTGTTAGGATATTTTAAAATGAACCAAAGAAACTTCAACATGTGCTTGAGTTTATTTCAACATGAAGTGTCTACGAAGGTTAATGATAAGGTAATTTAAGACAGAAAATTGCTCAAATTTATATATGGTGAAAAATGTTGCTCAGATGTTGTTATTTTGCTCTGTTTGATGTATGTCCCTAAAGCAGTTTATTATTGAAATATTATTGAAATGGCAGATGAAAGTATTAAGAAAATATTGGAGGAGATGTCCAATAATATGAGGGAGATGGAAGCTAGGAATACGAGTCGAATGGAGGAGAATGCTCGTAATTTGTCTACTAGGATGGATGAAAATTTGAAAGTTCTTCAGACCAGTTCTGCAAACCTAGAAAATAATGTGTCGCGTTTACAGATCAGTACCCAAGGAATCGAGAATGCCGTGAGTGACATTCATAAAGATGTGTCTGATGTTAAAATTGATGTTTCTAAGGTACAGAAAGATCTTACTATGTTGAATCTTGATGTTGCCAATGTCCGGGGTGATATTTCATGTGCTAGAGCTGAAGTAATTGTTGTTAGGAATGATGTTGCTACTGTACAAGACAAAGTAGAGGAAATTCAAAGAGAGGTTAGAAATGCTCGAACTGATGTGTCAAATGTCCAAGTTGACATCAATAATATTCATTCAGATGTTAATGATATGCAAAGCGATATCAATAAAATACAAGTAGAAGTCAATACTGTTTTTGTAGACATTGCTAAAGTTCAGACTGATGTTAACAAAGTTAGGGAAGAAATTGAAACTTCAAAAACGCTTTGTACTCGTAACATTAGTGCATTGACAACTCGGTTAATTGATGAGTCAGTTAGGACAACAGCTTCTTTAGCTGGTTTAAAATACGATGTAGAGTTCATGAGAACCCAAGTATTAGATCACAATCGTTTACTTAAGGAAGACATTGAGGTATATATCGCGGAAATGTTAACTGCAAATGTAACGGTTTGGAAAGATGAATGGAACAGGTCAAGTGGGGAACATGTCGATCAGATTCAGGAGCGAATTGAAAGAAAACTTGCCAGTACACAAGTAGACATTAATAATGAAGTAGTTCAGATTAGGAAAGACTTGAATGTAAGGATGGATTCGCTATCCGAAAAGCAGGTAGAGGATAGAACTCAAATAGGTCAGGACGTGCAAGCATTAAAAACTGCGTTAGAGGAACAGATTCATAAGGTTGTCTCTGATGTTAATGAAACTACGAGCAAACTGCAGAATTTGAAACTAGGAGAAGCTAGCATGATGGAAACCTATAAGGAAGAGTTGATTAGGAAAGTCATCACGGAAATCACAGACAAGGATATGGAAGGATTGACTGGTGAAGAGGATAGAAATTACGTGAGAAGATGTAACCTCGCTACAGAAGAGAGAGATATTAGTCATGAGGAACGTATATCCAGATTCAGGGAAGAAGAAGAGGATCGGAATATTGAACCTGAATGGAAGTATCGTGATAGTGGGAAACATTATATGGATTCATATCCGAGAAATGTGACAGTCATCCGGAATTTTGAAGACAAACCTCAAAAATTTAGCAACACTGATAGTCTCACACCGATCGAATATATCAGGAATCTTAAAGACTATTTCATAGAAGCCCACATTCCTAGAGAGAGAGAGATGAGAATCGTAGAAAGATTTCTAGCTGGAGGACCCCTTGAATGGTTTAGAGCATTTCGGTACACTTTCAGCAATTTTGACGAATTTGCAGAGGCACTGATAAAACGATTCTGGTCAATAGAAGCTCAGAATTCATTAAGAGCTGAGGTATACTCGAGGAAGTATTCAGGTACTCTTCCAACACGGTACGCTGATTTCTTCACGAGTCAGCTATCACGCTTGAGATTTTTGCAACCCCCATTGTCAACAGAGCAGTTGATAGATGCGATTTCACGTATGCTGCCTGTGGAGGTAAGAAGACTGATCATATCGTCAAATATCAGAGATTTGACCAGTATGGACGAATTATTGAGAAGGCTTGACTACACGAGTTCAATGCCAAATTTGGTACAAAAAGGTCAGAGGCACGAATTCAAAGACGTTACTACGGTCTACATAGATCAAGTGCAGCAAACTGATAAGCCTGAGGAAGAAAAATCTGAAAATTTAGGTCCTCACAGGAATAATTATTTCCGCAACAACAGATCCCAAGGTTACCGTCCATATCAGCAAAGACGAGGCTGGAGTAATAATAGAGGGAATTATAACAACGGAAGAGTTAGATACTACAACAATGGTTATAATAGAAACTACAATAGAAATAACCAGTACCAGAATCAGAATCAGAATTCTCAAGGTCAGGTTATGACACCCGACAAGTATCAAGAGAGAGAGAAAGAAAGTCAGCAGTATCTGAAGGAATTACGAGAAAAGGAAGCTGAAAACCAAAAGAAAAGACAGGATGTAGTGATCGATCCTGGTCCTTCTACAAGTCAGCAGGGGAACTTTGAGATTGGTAACACAAAAAAAAACGCCGATTTCTCAACGACAGTGAGAAACTATGAATACATTGCCACACCACACCTAATTACCATTAATGAAATTTACGAAATAACTGATGAGGATTTATTAGAAGAGAGGGGAATCGTCAAAGAGGAAAGACCATGTGCCTTACCTATTATTTCGGTACTGATAGATGGCCAACAGTATAAAGCTCTTATGGATACTGGTGCAATTATTTCGATCATCTCTGATGAATGCTATCAAAGTCTGTTAAAAGGAGAAAACATGACAGTTTTTTCAGTTTCTACCGTCAAAGTGAGAGGAATTTTCCAAGACAAGGCAGTGAAATGCAAGATCCAAGTGCTGTTGAACTTTGAAATTAATGGAAGGAATTATGAACAGATCATTATTGTGGTGAACAAGATCCATTTCGATATTGTGCTAGGAATCGATTTTATATCGAAAGTTGGAGCCATTATTGATATGAAGAATAGGAGTATTAGCTTTAATGATGGGTACATGATCACAGAAGAGATTGAAGAACAGGACGTGAAAAACAGTCTGGAGATAGACCTTAGGGAAGAAATTTTAAATACCATTATTAATGAAGTGGAGAATATAACAGAAATACCCAGTAGAAAAACTGAAGGATTTGAAGAAATTCAGGGGGAATTTGAGGATTTGATAAAGGAATTCCAAGATATTTTTGATGATAAGCCTGGATTGATTAAAGACTATAAGTATAAGATAAGGCTGACCGATGAAACCCCTTACCAAAAGAGAATATACCCCATACCTGAGAAATACTATCAAGAAGTACGAGGGTTGATCAGAAAAATGGAGGTAGACGGGATTATTAAAAAACAGGCGTCGTCTTACATAAACTCCATCACTGTAGTCAAGAAAAGTAATGGTCAGATACGTCTTTGTCTCGATGCTCGGACCATCAACTTGAAGATTCTTCCAGAAAATGACCGACCACCTAAGATCAGAGATCTGCTTAGAAAGTTCAAAGGGAGAGCATGTTTCAGTGTTCTTGACTTGACATCTTCGTTTTACCAAGTTCAACTGGAAGAAGAAAGTATGCAGTACACTGGATTCCTATTTGACCAGACGTCATGGGTCTTTGTGAGAATGCCTTTTGGAATGGTCAACAGTGGACCAGCACTTATTCGAGCACTTGATAGCAAGCTCACTGACGAGGTAAAGGAGAATGTAATCTGCTACATTGACGATTTAATTGTATCTTCACCCAACGCCGCAGGACATTTAGTGCACTTGAGAAAGTTGTTTGAAAATTTAAGGGAGGCCAATATCAAGGTCAATTTTGGAAAATGTCAATTCTTGAAGAAGGAGATCAATTACTTGGGTCATACTATTGATAAGGATGGATATCATCCAAACATGCAGAAAGTAGATGCGATCACAAGATTCCCAAAGCCAACTAAGGTGAAACAAGTCAGAGAATTTGTAGGCGCATGCCAATTTATTAGCAGCCACTGTCCGAGATACTCTGAAATTATGGCTCCTCTGTATGATTTACTCAAGAAAAATAATAGATGGAAATGGAGTACCGCAGCAGACGAGGCTTTTGAGAAAGCAAAGGAGATGCTCAGAAACAACGTTAAACTGGAGTACCCAGACTTTGAGAAGGTGTTCTATATAGAGTCTGATGCATCAAGAATAGGCATTAGTGCAGTCTTATACCAAAAAGACGAGGCAGGCAACAAGCACTACATTGCGTTCACTAGTCGAAAGTTAAAGAAACACGAGGAAAACTACTTTACGACAGAACTAGAAGCGTTAGCTTTTGTTACAGCTTTGCAAGCTTGGAAAAAAATGTTGCTGGGACATAAGGTTATCATTATTACAGATCACAAAGCACTTCAGTTTATGCTGCAAACTGACATGTCTAGTGATAGATTGACACGTTGGGCTTTGTTCACCCAACAGTTTAACGCCACTATCGTCCATCAGCCTGGGAAAGATAGCTTACTGGCTGATGCTTTATCACGTAACCCTATCAAAAATGTGCAGATACACCATATACAATTGGAGCAGCAAGATCAAGAGACCGTTAGGAGGTTAGCCCGAATCGGTGTGTCACAGAAGAGACACGCTCCAATCAGGAAAATGTACAGGTTCCTTAAGGGTTACATGGACAATACTGATGTTGACTATGCAGCTACACAGAGAGATTCACGACACTTTGTCTTGAGTGGAGACATCGTATGTAAGTATGCTGACTCTGCGCATACAAAGCTCCGAATAGTCGTGCCACCTAAACTTGTTGTCAATTTAGTGTGGGTAGCTCATCACGCAACTGGACATGCGGGTTTAGATAAAACTCTTGATACCCTTAAAGAGAGGTTTATTTGGACTAACATGCGTTTCAGCATTGCTAATGTCATTCGTTCATGTGATAAATGTCAAAGAGCAAAGTATGCTTCCGCTCTATTAAAAGGAAAACCTAAGGCGATGATTCCCTCTAAACCTAATGAACTCATGGCGACAGACATATTTGGTCCTTGTCCGAAGGGATACCAGGGTAATCAGTATCTGTTGGTTACCGTGGATGTCTTCTCAAAATTTGTTACAATGAGTCCCATGCAAAAAGCTAACACGAGGAACGTTGTAAGCAGACTGGAACATGCTGTATTTCCAAAAGCTGGTAAACCAGAATATCTACTTTCGGATCATGGAGCTCAGTTTACGTCCTTAGAATTTGCTGCAGATATGGAAAGGCTTGGTATTAAGCACATATTTTCAAGCGTGCGATATCCGGAATCGAATTCTTCAGAAAGATATATGGCTGAATTTTCGAAATTCTGTCGAATTTTCTGTCCGAATGATCATTCTGGTTGGGTGAGATTTGTACCCCTTATTGAGGAATGTTTAAATTCTACAGTGCAGGAGAGCACAGGAGAGGTGCCAATGAGACTTCATCTAGGAAGAAACCCAGAAAGGCCGTGGGACAATCTTTTTAACCACGTTCCTAGACATCCCAACTTAGAAAGGCAGCAGAGAATAGACAGAGCGAAAGAACAACTCCAGAAAGCAGCAGAAAAACGACTGAAAAGAGTAGCTGGAAAACGTTTTGGTGCTCCCTTAGAAATTGGAAATCTGGTATTATTACGCAGACCTGTCAAGGCTGACGTGGGTAAGAAAATCTATCCCAAGTTTGGAATAGTGTTCATGGGTCCGTTCAGAATTACGAATGCCTATGGAAACAACTGTTATGAACTCTACGATGATGAGAATAATGTCGTTTACGGCAAGTTCAATGCTGGGAACTTGAAGATATATTATCCAAGAGTAAGCCAATAATAATTCAATTTCGTGTTCAAGTGAATTGAGATATTTTTAACACAGAGTTTAAAAACAATTTGCAACTGTTTTTAAAACGTGGTGAAGGGAGAATGCCCCCGTAAATTGAATTATATTGAGACCACGATGGCTGTATTAGCATAAATGAATAAAGTTATGGATGTCATAGTTGTGACGTGTATATTCATGACGTAGGCACGGATGACGTAGAATTCATGCAAGTAGGCTGGTGGAGCTGAGATTCTTGGTGACGTCATGATTTTGTTCGAGAAAGACCTGAGATTTACGACGCAGTCGCAGGAAACAAGGTATTGTGCTAAGGAAGAAGTTACGCTATTGGAGGAGAGACTCGAACCAATGAACGATAGTTTGGAAGGAAGACGGAGATTGCTGAAACTACGATATTTAATTACTTTTGGCATGCAGATTTGTGGAAAACTATTTTCAGTTATGGCATTGATTTGGATTTTTGAAGAAATTAATTTTGAGTTTTTGAAATTTGAAAATCCGTCAAGTATAGCCAAAGTTAAAACTTCTAGCAATGACGGAGCAACAGAAGTTGATAAAAGGTCGTGCACAGGATAGAGGAGCTCTCATATCTCTCATACCGCTCAGATATCTCATATCTGATATTCTGATAACGCATATATATTTCTGATGTCAGATAGTCATTGTCGAGTGAATAAGTGAAGCAAGTCATCTTTAGCGTGTGGTTAAAGCCCGGCGCATCGAACGAACACGGAGCAGTTCCATTTTACGCTGTTCGAAACTAGGTGAAGTTGAAACGCTCACATTAACGTTTCTACCAGATAAGATATAAAGAGTTAACTTCTGCCTTTATTATAATTCAATTGGGCAGTACAACATTGAGGTGTGTAGAAGATTTGAACAATTTCACAGTTATACTTTGAAAGATATTGACACTTTAAGACTGCAGACAAAAGTGATTTTCTCGCCACCTGAGAGGCACTTTTAAATTTCCACAGTATACACTACGGCTGACACGTGTTACAACCGTGATATTGGAGAATACGTTCGGTAATACAACGATACATTCTATTATGGAACATTATAGTCTAGCAGTGCTTTCAATGATTATAACAGAAGTTGAGATGGAAGGCTAAGGCTTTAATGCAATTGGGACATATATCGATGGAGTGAAGTAACAGCATGGAACTTCGTTAAACGTCATTCTACAAAAGCGAGCATGTAGTGAACATCCAACTACACTCATGCATCGTGAATCCATCGCTGAATTATATCAAATGACAGTGGAAATATTTTCATACTCCACGATTATGAATATTTCTGCGGAAATAACTGCAATAAACTTCATGGCGAATTACGACTGGAACTTCAGGGAACTTTCAAGAGAGGCCAGGGTGGACCCGGCTCATAAAGAAGAGTTTTGCCAGAAGGATGTCTTTCGTATACATGGAGCAGTGCAATTTCCGGAGAAGGAAGCAGTTCGATTCTCCGAGGGCGCTGATTCCAGGTTCGAGGTTGGAGCACATCTTCACGCTGGTGAAATGGAACCAACAGCAGTTTTCTTTGAAAACTTTCCTCTAGAACTTCAATCAACAGATAAGGTAGTCGTGACCGTTTCTTGTATTATTTGAGTCATGTAGCGATATCTGAGCAATAATTTTCCCCATATTTTTTGTCCTATCTTTTGCCCCATTTTCTTGATTAACATTTCTGTACTCAGTACACTTCGATGATTTATGCCTTTTTCTACGATTTTTTGAGACATTGTTATGTCATTGGCATAGTTAAATAATTTTCGATCAGTTGAGACTGATAACTTAGATTCTTTCATTAATTTGCATATTTTTGTAGTCACGATTTGACTGTAAAGTTAATGATTTGCTATGGCAGATTTGAATTCAGACAGCGTGTCATTTTATTAAAGTAATTCTATTCAGTAAATTACTTTGACCAATTTTCTGTCATCCTCAAGAAAGAAGAATGATTAAATGATTTTAGAGCGTTAAAATCTAATACGTTATCGACGATCTTTGAAATACTAGTCGTCTTATGAACATGATTGCAACATAGACATTTATCATTGCATTATAGACAATTTTATGAAATATGAACTTTGATTACGATTTATTGAATACACTATTGTAATGAACATTTGATAGGAGTTTTTCTCAATTATAGATTGGAACAATAATGTTTGCATTTCACAGTCTAATTGTATTCTATTCGACTATTTATGCAGTTTAGATGAACTTTGATTGAAGATAGTATTTTTATACTGCGTTACTTTGAAGATATTAATCTCAATTTTGATAGACCAGGGAGGAGTGTCTAATCGTATTTGCTATTAAATTTATTTGTGATTGGCAAATTTTTACTTCATATCGATTCATGAATGAAACCCACGAAGGTTAAATAATAACAGTCATTAATACAATTGATGAATATAAGAATTTTTGAAGAGGAACAATGGATGTATAATCGTTAGTTCAGTGGACCTGTAAAAGTCGCTGATGAGTAATGCCCTTGAATAATGAAGGAGGTTCCCACAGTAATAAATGAAGTTGTTGAATTTATGAGTGGAGGTTTTTGTATGTAATTGGGAAGATTTTGATGCCATATATATGAAGATATATGATGAATTCTGGGCCTATTGTTGAGCAATTTTGTGCGTTTTGAGCGAAGTATTTTTCCGCTGAATGTATTGTCCTGGTTCTTTGAAAGTTATTCATGTGAAGATACTGTTAAAGTTAACAAGAGTGTTAAATAATTTGAGATGAAGATTTTGAATGGAGGTTACCGTCACAAATATTAATAATAATTATTAAACCTTATTAAACCTGAATTTGACATTTAAATATAACTAACCTTCATTGGTCGATTATATCAACACAATTTGAGTAATTATCAACCGGATAAACGTGTGGTTTAATGTATTTCTTGTATAAATAATATAAACAATATTAATATTGTAAATAATTTTGTAAATATCTTTGATAACAATTTGAAATGAAAGGGATTAATAGAGGAGTGTATAAAATTTACAATTGTCGTTTGACATTGTTATAAACAATTTATTATTGTTATAAATAATTAATGAACTTTTGTTATTAACATTTAGAGTTTTGTTATTATACTCTAAACAACGCTAATTAAACAAGTGGTTTGAACAATTAAACATGATTTAGGATTATTGGAGTATTCCACTGGTGTTTGAATGGAGCATTTAAAGGATTTGCGTGATAATATTTCAGTTGAGATGTGGACATTTAACGTGTTTTGAAGGAGAGCTAAGCTCTGATGTAACTCGTATATGCTAGGTTGAACGGAGGGGTGAGTCCACTTTGACGATGCAGGTGCATTGCAGCTGGCCCGGACAACTGTATGATAGAGGCCAAGGACGTTTACATAATAGCCTTGTGGCTATAAATAAAATATGAAGTATATAAACACGCAAACCAATTGATATATGTGTCTCGTCCCAAATCCCGTTTCCATTCCAAGTGCATTATTATAATTACGTTATTTTGAGCTTGAGAAAGCTGAAACATTGTATGTAGAGTATACAAGTCCGACAGGAGGACATGGTTATGTGGTCGATGGCTTCTGATTGCCACGTGGATTTTGTTGTTTTATTTTTGTTAAATTCATTCTTTTTGTGAAATAAATTATTGTGCAGTTTAAAGTTTCTCGTCTTCGTTGTGGTTCATTTTAAATATCATGGTGGAGGTTATTGTGTGGGCATACTTTAAGTGATCCAGTTGACAACCCAGTCCCCGAGATAAATTTAAGAGGTAAGTAAAGGTAAGTATGAACCCCCGTATATTTTGGTGTGTTCCACAATAATTTTCTTGTTAACTATTGTGCTCTAATCTCGATAGTATCTGTCAGTGCCATTTTCATTGATGTAGCTGTGCCGGTGCGTTTGATTATTGGCAATCCGATTGAGGGGGCGGATATCTGACAGCCTACTATCCTGATAACGGGGACAGTAGGATTGGCGCAAACAACGTGTGGGGCACGATTGGCACGATCAGCAAAACATTGGATTACCAAGTTATTGCAGTAGAATTGACACCGCAATTTTTGTGGAGTGTTCGAATAACATTGGATTACCAAGTTATCGATGTCAAAGGGATTGTGAAGACTCAAATAAAGAGGTTGATTCTTTGTTAGATGTCTTGGCCAATTGTAGAATTTGAGAGTGTGATTATATAGGGATTAAATGTTGTGTTGTATTAGGAAAATTACACTCAGAAAAGATCAGATCTTATACAACTTGAGAGAGGTTAAATAGGCTGGAAACTTAGAAAAATCGCCTATGATCTGGAATCTTATTTTATTTGACCGGCTTATGACATGTGTAGTCATATTAAAGATAAAATTAAACTATTTGGATTGTAAATGTAAATTATTTGTGTTAGGATATTTTAAAATGAACCAAAGAAACTTCAACATGTGCTTGAGTTTATTTCAACATGAAGTGTCTACGAAGGTTAATGATAAGGTAATTTAAGACAGAAAATTGCTCAAATTTATATATGGTGAAAAATGTTGCTCAGATGTTGTTATTTTGCTCTGTTTGATGTATGTCCCTAAAGCAGTTTATTATTGAAATATTATTGAAATGGCAGATGAAAGTATTAAGAAAATATTGGAGGAGATGTCCAATAATATGAGGGAGATGGAAGCTAGGAATACGAGTCGAATGGAGGAGAATGCTCGTAATTTGTCTACTAGGATGGATGAAAATTTGAAAGTTCTTCAGACCAGTTCTGCAAACCTAGAAAATAATGTGTCGCGTTTACAGATCAGTACCCAAGGAATCGAGAATGCCGTGAGTGACATTCATAAAGATGTGTCTGATGTTAAAATTGATGTTTCTAAGGTACAGAAAGATCTTACTATGTTGAATCTTGATGTTGCCAATGTCCGGGGTGATATTTCATGTGCTAGAGCTGAAGTAATTGTTGTTAGGAATGATGTTGCTACTGTACAAGACAAAGTAGAGGAAATTCAAAGAGAGGTTAGAAATGCTCGAACTGATGTGTCAAATGTCCAAGTTGACATCAATAATATTCATTCAGATGTTAATGATATGCAAAGCGATATCAATAAAATACAAGTAGAAGTCAATACTGTTTTTGTAGACATTGCTAAAGTTCAGACTGATGTTAACAAAGTTAGGGAAGAAATTGAAACTTCAAAAACGCTTTGTACTCGTAACATTAGTGCATTGACAACTCGGTTAATTGATGAGTCAGTTAGGACAACAGCTTCTTTAGCTGGTTTAAAATACGATGTAGAGTTCATGAGAACCCAAGTATTAGATCACAATCGTTTACTTAAGGAAGACATTGAGGTATATATCGCGGAAATGTTAACTGCAAATGTAACGGTTTGGAAAGATGAATGGAACAGGTCAAGTGGGGAACATGTCGATCAGATTCAGGAGCGAATTGAAAGAAAACTTGCCAGTACACAAGTAGACATTAATAATGAAGTAGTTCAGATTAGGAAAGACTTGAATGTAAGGATGGATTCGCTATCCGAAAAGCAGGTAGAGGATAGAACTCAAATAGGTCAGGACGTGCAAGCATTAAAAACTGCGTTAGAGGAACAGATTCATAAGGTTGTCTCTGATGTTAATGAAACTACGAGCAAACTGCAGAATTTGAAACTAGGAGAAGCTAGCATGATGGAAAACCTATAAGGAAGAGTTGATTAGGAAAGTCATCACGGAAATCACAGACAAGGATATGGAAGGATTGACTGGTGAAGAGGATAGAAATTACGTGAGAAGATGTAACCTCGCTACAGAAGAGAGAGATATTAGTCATGAGGAACGTATATCCAGATTCAGGGAAGAAGAAGAGGATCGGAATATTGAACCTGAATGGAAGTATCGTGATAGTGGGAAACATTATATGGATTCATATCCGAGAAATGTGACAGTCATCCGGAATTTTGAAGACAAACCTCAAAAATTTAGCAACACTGATAGTCTCACACCGATCGAATATATCAGGAATCTTAAAGACTATTTCATAGAAGCCCACATTCCTAGAGAGAGAGAGATGAGAATCGTAGAAAGATTTCTAGCTGGAGGACCCCTTGAATGGTTTAGAGCATTTCGGTACAATTTCAGCAATTTTGACGAATTTGCAGAGGCACTGATAAAACGATTCTGGTCAATAGAAGCTCAGAATTCATTAAGAGCTGAGGTATACTCGAGGAAGTATTCAGGTACTCTTCCAACACGGTACGCTGATTTCTTCACGAGTCAGCTATCACGCTTGAGATTTTTGCAACCCCCATTGTCAACAGAGCAGTTGATAGATGCGATTTCACGTATGCTGCCTGTGGAGGTAAGAAGACTGATCATATCGTCAAATATCAGAGATTTGACCAGTATGGACGAATTATTGAAAAGGCTTGACTACACGAGTTCAATGCCAAATTTGGTACAAAAAGGTCAGAGGCACGAATTCAAAGACGTTACTACGGTCTACATAGATCAAGTGCAGCAAACTGATAAGCCTGAGGAAGAAAAAACTGAAAATGTAGGTCCTCACAGGAATAATTATTTCCGCAACAACAGATCCCAAGGTTACCGTCCATATCAGCAAAGACGAGGCTGGAGTAATAATAGAGGGAATTATAACAACGGAAGAGGTAGATACTACAACAATGGTTATAATAGAAACTACAATAGAAATAACCAGTACCAGAATCAGAATCAGAATTCTCAAGGTCAGGTTATGACACCCGACAAGTATCAAGAGAGAGAGAAAGAAAGTCAGCAGTATCTGAAGGAATTACGAGAAAAGGAAGCTGAAAACCAAAAGAAAAGACAGGATGTAGTGATCGATCCTGGTCCTTCTACAAGTCAGCAGGGGAACTTTGAGATTGGTAACACACAAAAAAAACGCCGATTTCTCAACGACAGTAAGAAACTATGAATACATTGCCACACCACACCTAATTACCATTAATGAAATTTACGAAATAACTGATGAGGATTTATTAGAAGAGAGGGGAATCGTCAAAGAGGAAAGACCATGTGCCTTACCTATTATTTCGGTACTGATAGATGGCCAACAGTATAAAGCTCTTATGGATACTGGTGCAATTATTTCGATCATCTCTGATGAATGCTATCAAAGTCTGTTAAAAGGAGAAAACATGACAATTTTACCAGTTTCTACCGTCAAAGTGAGAGAAATTTTCCAAGACAAGGCAGTGAAATGCAAGATCCAAGTGCTGTTGAACTTTGAAATTAATGGAAGGAATTATGAACAGATCATTATTGTGGTGAACAAGATCCATTTCGATATTGTGCTAGGAATCGATTTTATATCGAAAGTTGGAGCCATTATTGATATGAAGAATAGGAGTATTAGCTTTAATGATGGGTACATGATCACAGAAGAGATTGAAGAACAGGACGTGAAAAACAGTCTGGAGATAGACCTTAGGGAAGAAATTTTAAATACCATTATTAATGAAGTGGAGAATATAACAGAAATACCCAGTAGAAAAACTGAAGGATTTGAAGAAATTCAGGGGGAATTTGAGGATTTGATAAAGGAATTCCAAGATATTTTTGATGATAAGCCTGGATTGATTAAGGCTGACCGATGAAACCCCTTACCAAAAGAGAATATACCCCATACCTGAGAAATACTATCAAGAAGTACGAGGGTTGATCAGAAAAATGGAGGTAGACGGGATTATTAAAAAACAGGCGTCGTCTTACATAAACTCCATCACTGTAGTCAAGAAAAGTAATGGTCAGATACGTCTTTGTCTCGATGCTCGGACCATCAACTTGAAGATTCTTCCAGAAAATGACCGACCACCTAAGATCAGAGATCTGCTTAGAAAGTTCAAAGGGAGAGCATGTTTCAGTGTTCTTGACTTGACATCTTCGTTTTACCAAGTTCAACTGGAAGAAGAAAGTATGCAGTACACTGGATTCCTATTTGACCAGACGTCATGGGTCTTTGTGAGAATGCCTTTTGGAATGGTCAACAGTGGACCAGCACTTATTCGAGCACTTGATAGCAAGCTCACTGACGAGGTAAAGGAGAATGTAATCTGCTACATTGACGATTTAATTGTATCTTCACCCAACGCCGCAGAACATTTAGTGCACTTGAGAAAGTTGTTTGAAAATTTAAGGGAGGCCAATATCAAGGTCAATTTTGGAAAATGTCAATTCTTGAAGAAGGAGATCAATTACTTGGGTCATACTATTGATAAGGATGGATATCATCCAAACATGCAGAAAGTAGATGCGATCACAAGATTCCCAAAGCCAACTAAGGTGAAACAAGTCAGAGAATTTGTAGGCGCATGCCAATTTATTAGCAGCCACTGTCCGAGATACTCTGAAATTATGGCTCCTCTGTATGATTTACTCAAGAAAAATAATAGATGGAAATGGAGTACCGCAGCAGACGAGGCTTTTGAGAAAGCAAAGGAGATGCTCAGAAACAACGTTAAACTGGAGTACCCAGACTTTGAGAAGGTGTTCTATATAGAGTCTGATGCATCAAGAATAGGCATTAGTGCAGTCTTATACCAAAAAGACGAGGCAGGCAACAAGCACTACATTGCGTTCACTAGTCGAAAGTTAAAGAAACACGAGGAAAACTACTTTACGACAGAACTAGAAGCGTTAGCTTTTGTTACAGCTTTGCAAGCTTGGAAAAAAATGTTGCTGGGACATAAGGTTATCATTATTACAGATCACAAAGCACTTCAGTTTATGCTGCAAACTGACATGTCTAGTGATAGATTGACACGTTGGGCTTTGTTCACCCAACAGTTTAACGCCACTATCGTCCATCAGCCTGGGAAAGATAACTTACTGGCTGATGCTTTATCACGTAACCCTATCAAAAATGTGCAGATACACCATGTACAATTGGAGCAGCAAGATCAAGAGACCGTTAGGAGGTTAGCCCGAATCGGTGTGTCACAGAAGAGACATGCTCCAATCAGGAAAATGTACAGGTTCCTTAAGGGTTACATGGACAATACTGATGTTGACTATGCAGCTACACAGAGAGATTCACGACACTTTGTCTTGAGTGGAGACATCGTATGTAAGTATGCTGACTCTGCGCATACAAAGCTCCGAATAGTCGTGCCACCTAAACTTGTTGTCAATTTAGTGTGGGTAGCTCATCACGCAACTGGACATGCGGGTTTAGATAAAACTCTTGATACCCTTAAAGAGAGGTTTATTTGGACTAACATGCGTTTCAGCATTGCTAATGTCATTCGTTCATGTGATAAATGTCAAAGAGCAAAGTATGCTTCCGCTCTATTAAAAGGAAAACCTAAGGCGTTGATTCCCTCTAAACCTAATGAACTCATGGCGACAGACATATTTGGTCCTTGTCCGAAGGGATACCAGGGTAATCAGTATCTGTTGGTTACCGTGGATGTCTTCTCAAAATTTGTTACAATGAGTCCCATGCAAAAAGCTAACACGAGGAACGTTGTGAGCAGACTGGAACATGCTGTATTTCCAAAAGCTGGTAAACCAGAATATCTAGTTTCGGATCATGGAGCTCAGTTTACGTCCGTAGAATTTGCTGCAGATATGGAAAGGCTTGGTATTAAGCACATATTTTCAAGCGTGCGATATCCGGAATCGAATTCTTCAGAAAGATATATGGCTGAATTTTCGAAATTCTGTCGAATTTTCTGTCCGAATGATCATTCTGGTTGGGTGAGATTTGTACCCCTTATTGAGGAATGTTTAAATTCTACAGTGCAGGAGAGCACAGGAGAGGTGCCAATGAGACTTCATCTAGGAAGAAACCCAGAAAGGCCGTGGGACAATCTTTTTAACCACGTTCCTAGACATCCCAACTTAGGAAGGCAGCAGAGAATAGACAGAGCGAAAGAACAACTCCAGAAAGCAGCAGAAAAACGACTGAAAAGAGTAGCTGGAAAACGTTTTGGTGCTCCCTTAGAAATTGGAAATCTGGTATTATTACGCAGACCTGTCAAGGCTGACGTGGGTAAGAAAATCTATCCCAAGTTTGGAATAGTGTTCATGGGTCCGTTCAGAATTACGATTGCCTATGGAAACAACTGTTATGAACTCTACGATGATGAGAATAATGTCGTTTACGGCAAGTTCAATGCTGGGAACTTGAAGATATATTATCCAAGAGTAAGCCAATAATAATTCAATTTCGTGTTCAAGTGAATTGAGATATTTTTAACACAGAGTTTAAAAACAATTTGCAACTGTTTTTAAAACGTGGTGAAGGGAGAATGCCCCCGTAAATTGAATTATATTGAGACCACGATGGCTGTATTAGCATAAATGAATAAAGTTATGGATGTCATAGTTGTGACGTGTATATTCATGACGTAGGCACGGATGACCTAGAATTCATGCAAGTAGGCTGGTGGAGCTGAGATTCTTGGTGACGTCATGATTTTGTTCGAGAAAGATCTGAGATTTACGACGCAGTCGCAGGAAACAAGGTATTGTGCTAAGGAAGAAGTTACGCTATTGGAGGAGAGACTCGAACCAATGAACGATAGTTTGGAAGGAAGACGGAGATTGCTGAAACTACGATATTTAATTACTTTTGGCATGCAGATTTGTGGAAAACTATTTTCAGTTATGGCATTGATTTGGATTTTTGAAGAAATTAATTTTGAGTTTTTGAAATTTGAAAATCCGTCAAGTATAGCCAAAGTTAAAACTTCTAGCAATGACGGAGCAACAGAAGTTGATAAAAGGTCGTGCACAGGATAGAGGAGCTCTCATATCTCTCATACCGCTCAGATATCTCATATCTGATATTCTGATAACGCATATATATTTCTGATGTCAGATAGTCATTGTCGAGTGAATAAGTGAAGCAAGTCATCTTTAGCGTGTGGTTAAAGCCCGGCGCATCGAACGAACACGGAGCAGTTCCATTTTACGCTGTTCGAAACTAGGTGAAGTTGAAACGCTCACATTAACGTTTCTACCAGATAAGATATAAAGAGTTAACTTCTGCCTTTATTATAATTCAATTGGGCAGTACAACATTGAGGTGTGTAGAAGATTTGAACAATTTCACAGTTATACTTTGAAAGATATTGACACTTTAAGACTGCAGACAAAAGTGATTTTCTCGCCACCTGAGAGGCACATTTAAATTTCCACAGTATACACTACGGCTGACACGTGTTACAACCGTGATATTGGAGAATACGTTCGGTAATACAACGATACATTCTATTATGGAACATTATAGTCTAGCAGTGCTTTCAATGATTATAACAGAAGTTGAGATGGAAGGCTAAGGCTTTAATGCAATTGGGACATATATCGATGGAGTGAAGTAACAGCATGGAACTTCGTTAAACGTCATTCTACAAAAGCGAGCATGTAGTGAACATCCAACTACACTCATGCATCGTGAATCCATCGCTGAATTATATCAAATGACAGTGGAAATATTTTCATACTCCACGATTATGAATATTTCTGCGGAAATAACTGCAATAAACTTCATGGCGAATTACGACTGGAACTTCAGGGAACTTTCAAGAGAGGCCAGGGTGGACCCGGCTCATAAAGAAGAGTTTTGCCAGAAGGATGTCTTTCGTATACATGGAGCAGTGCAATTTCCGGAGAAGGAAGCAGTTCGATTCTCCGAGGGCGCTGATTCCAGGTTCGAGGTCGGAGCACATCTTCACGCTGGTGAAATGGAACCAACAGCAGTTTTCTTTGAAAACTTTCCTCTAGAACTTCAATCAACAGTTAAGGTAGTCGTGAACGTTTCTTGTATTATTTGAGTCATGTAGCGATATCTGAGCAATAATTTTCCCCATATTTTTTGTCCTATCTTTTGCCCCATTTTCTTGATTAACATTTCTGTACTCAGTACACTTCGATGATTTATGCCTTTTTCTACGATTTTTTGAGACATTGTTATGTCATTGGCATAGTTAAATAATTTTCGATCAGTTGAGACTGATAACTTAGATTCTTTCATTAATTTGCATATTTTTGTAGTCACGATTTGACTGTAAAGTTAATGATTTGCTATGGCAGATTTGAATTCAGACAGCGTGTCATTTTATTAAAGTAATTCTATTCAGTAAATTACTTTGACCAATTTTCTGTCATCCTCAAGAAAGAAGAATGATTAAATGATTTTAGAGCGTTAAAATCTAATACGTTATCGACGATCTTTGAAATACTAGTCGTCTTATGAACATGATTGCAACATAGAAATTTATCATTGCATTATAGACAATTTTATGAAATATGAACTTTGATTACGATTTATTGAATACACTATTGTAATGAACATTTGATAGGAGTTTTTCTCAATTATAGATTGGAACAATAATGTTTGCATTTCACAGTCTAATTGTATTCTATTCGACTATTTATGCAGTTTAGATGAACTTTGATTGAAGATAGTATTTTTATACTGCGTTACTTTGAAGATATTAATCTCAATTTTGATAGACCAGGGAGGAGTGTCTAATCGTATTTGCTATTAAATTTATTTGTGATTGGCAAATTTTTACTTCATATCGATTCATGAATGAAACCCACGAAGGTTAAATAATAACAGTCATTAATACAATTGATGAATATAAGAATTTTTGAAGAGGAACAATGGATGTATAATCGTTAGTTCAGTGGACCTGTAAAAGTCGCTGATGAGTAATGCCCTTGAATAATGAAGGAGGTTCCCACAGTAATAAATGAAGTTGTTGAATTTATGAGTGGAGGTTTTTGTATGTAATTGGGAAGATTTTGATGCCATATATATGAAGATATATGATGAATTCTGGGCCTATTGTTGAGCAATTTTGTGCGTTTTGAGCGAAGTATTTTTCCGCTGAATGTATTGTCCTGGTTCTTTGAAAGTTATTCATGTGAAGATACTGTTAAAGTTAACAAGAGTGTTAAGTAATTTGAGATGAAGATTTTGAATGGAGGTTACCGTCACAAATATTAATAATAATTATTAAACCTTATTAAACCTGAATTTGACATTTAAATATAACTAACCTTCATTGGTCGATAATATCAACACAATTTGAGTAATTATCAACCGGATAAACGTGTGGTTTAATGTATTTCTTGTATAAATAATATAAACAATATTAATATTGTAAATAATTTTGTAAATATCTTTGATAACAATTTGAAATGAAAGGGATTAATAGAGGAGTGTATAAAATTTCCAATTGTCGTTTGACATTGTTATAAACAATTTATTATTGTTATAAATAACTAATGAACTTTTGTTATTAACATTTAGAGTTTTGTTATTATACTCTAAACAACGCTAATTAAACAAGTTGTTTGAACAATTAAACATGATTTAGGATTATTGGAGTATTCCACTGGTGTTTGAATGGAGCATTTAAAGGATTTGCGTGATAATATTTCAGTTGAGATGTGGACATTTAACGTGTTTTGAAGGAGAGCTAAGCTCTGATGTAACTCGTATATGCTAGGGTTGAACGGAGGGGTGAGTCCACTTTGACGATGCAGGTGCATTGCAGCTGGCCCGGACAACTGTATGATAGAGGCCAAGGACGTTTACATAATAGCCTTGTGGCTATAAATAAAATATGAAGTATATAAACACGCAAACCAATTGATATATGTGTCTCGTCCCAAATCCCGTTTCCATTCCAAGTGCATTATTATAATTACGTTATTTTGAGCTTGAGAAAGCTGAAACATTGTATGTAGAGTATACAAGTCCGACAGGAGGACATGGTTATGTGGTCGATGGCTTCTGATTGCCACGTGGATATTGTTGTTTTATTTTTGTTAAATTCATTCTTTTTGTGAAATAAATTATTGTGCAGTTTAAAGTTTCTCGTCTTCGTTGTGGTTCATTTTAAATACCATGGTGGAGGTTATTGTGTGGGCATACTTTAAGTGATCCAGTTGACAACCCAGTCCCCGAGATAAATTTAAGAGGTAAGTAAAGGTAAGTATGAACCCCCGTATATTTTGGTGTGTTCCACAATAATTTTCTTGTTAACTATTGTGCTCTAATCTTGATAGTATCTGTCAGTGCCATTTTCATTGATGTAGCTGTGCCGGTGCGTTTGATTATTGGCAATCCGATTGAGGGGGCGGATATCTGACAGCCTACTATCCTGATAACGGGGACAGTAGGATTGGCGCAATCAACGTGTGTGGCACGATTGGCACGATCAGCAAAACATTGGATTACCAAGTTATTGCAGTAGAATTGACACCGCAATTTTTGTGGAGTGTTCGAATAACATTGGATTACCAAGTTATCGATGTCAAAGGGATTGTGAAGACTCAAATAAAGAGGTTGATTCTTTGTTAGATGTCTTGGCCAATTGTAGAATTTGAGAGTGTGATTATATAGGGATTAAATGTTGTGTTGTATTAGGAAAATTACACTCAGAAAAGATCAGATCTTATACAACTTGAGAGAGGTTAAATAGGCTGGAAACTTAGAAAAATCGCCTATGATCTGGAATCTTATTTTATTTGACCGGCTTATGACATGTGTAGTCATATTAAAGATAAAATTAAACTATTTGGATTGTAAATGTAAATTATTTGTGTTAGGATATTTTAAAATGAACCAAAGAAACTTGAACATGTGCTTGAGTTTATTTCAACATGAAGTGTCTACGAAGGTTAATGATAAGGTAATTTAAGACAGAAAATTGCTCAAATTTATATATGGTGAAAAATGTTGCTCAGATGTTGTTATTTTGCTCTGTTTGATGTATGTCCCTAAAGCAGTTTATTATTGAAATATTATTGAAATGGCAGATGAAAGTATTAAGAAAATGTTGGAGGAGATGTCCAATAATATGAGGGAGATGGAAGCTAGGAATACGAGTCGAATGGAGGAGAATGCTCGTAATTTGTCTACTAGGATGGATGAAAATTTGAAAGTTCTTCAGACCAGTTCTGCAAACCTAGAAAATAATGTGTCGCGTTTACAGATCAGTACCCAAGGAATCGAGAATGCCGTGAGTGACATTCATAAAGATGTGTCTGATGTTAAAATTGATGTTTCTAAGGTACAGAAAGATCTTACTATGTTGAATCTTGATGTTGCCAATGTCCGGGGTGATATTTCATGTGCTAGAGCTGAAGTAATTGTTGTTAGGAATGATGTTGCTACTGTACAAGACAAAGTAGAGGAAATTCAAAGAGAGGTTAGAAATGCTCGAACTGATGTGTCAAATGTCCAAGTTGACATCAATAATATTCATTCAGATGTTAATGATATGCAAAGCGATATCAATAAAATACAAGTAGAAGTCAATACTGTTTTTGTAGACATTGCTAAAGTTCAGACTGATGTTAACAAAGTTAGGGAAGAAATTGAAACTTCAAAAACGCTTTGTACTCGTAACATTAGTGCATTAACAACTCGGTTAATTGATGAGTCAGTTAGGACAACAGCTTCTTTAGCTGGTTTAAAATACGATGTAGAGGTCATGAGAACCCAAGTATTAGATCACAATCGTTTACTTAAGGAAGACATTGAGGTAGATATCGCGGAAATGTTAACTGCAAATGTAACGGTTTGGAAAGATGAATGGAACAGGTCAAGTGGGGAACATGTCGATCAGATTCAGGAGCGAATTGAAAGAAAACTTGCCAGTACACAAGTAGACATTAATAATGAAGTAGTTCAGATTAGGAAAGACTTGAATGTAAGGATGGATTCGCTATCCGAAAAGCAGGTAGAGGATAGAACTCAAATAGGTCAGGACGTGCAAGCATTAAAAACTGCGTTAGAGGAACAGATTCATAAGGTTGTCTCTGATGTTAATGAAACTACGAGCAAACTGCAGAATTTGAAACTAGGAGAAGCTAGCATGATGGAAACCTATAAGGAAGAGTTGATTAGGAAAGTCATCACGGAAATCACAGACAAGGATATGGAAGGATTGACTGGTGAAGAGGATAGAAATTACGTGAGAAGATGTAACCTCGCTACAGAAGAGAGAGATATTAGTCATGAGGAACGTATATCCAGATTCAGGGAAGAAGAAGAGGATCGGAATATTGAACCTGAATGGAAGTATCGTGATAGTGGGAAACATTATATGGATTCATATCCGAGAAATGTGACAGTCATCCGGAATTTTGAAGACAAACCTCAAAAATTTAGCAACACTGATAGTCTCACACCGATCGAATATATCAGGAATCTTAAAGACTATTTCATAGAAGCCCACATTCCTAGAGAGAGAGAGATGAGAATCGTAGAAAGATTTCTAGCTGGAGGACCCCTTGAATGGTTTAGAGCATTTCGGTACACTTTCAGCAATTTTGACGAATTTGCAGAGGCACTGATAAAACGATTCTGGTCAATAGAAGCTCAGAATTCATTAAGAGCTGAGGTATACTCGAGGAAGTATTCAGGTACTCTTCCAACACGGTACGCTGATTTCTTCACGAGTCAGCTATCACGCTTGAGATTTTTGCAACCCCCATTGTCAACAGAGCAGTTGATAGATGCGATTTCACGTATGCTGCCTGTGGAGGTAAGAAGACTGATCATATCGTCAAATATCAGAGATTTGACCAGTATGGACGAATTATTGAAAAGGCTTGACTACACGAGTTCAATGCCAAATTTGGTACAAAAAGGTCAGAGGCACGAATTCAAAGACGTTACTACGGTCTACATAGATCAAGTGCAGCAAACTGATAAGCCTGAGGAAGAAAAAACTGAAAATGTAGGTCCTCACAGGAATAATTATTTCCGCAACAACAGATCCCAAGGTTACCGTCCATATCAGCAAAGACGAGGCTGGAGTAATAATAGAGGGAATTATAACAACGGAAGAGTTAGATACTACAACAATGGTTATAATAGAAACTACAATAGAAATAACCAGTACCAGAATCAGAATCAGAATTCTCAAGGTCAGGTTATGACACCCGACAAGTATCAAGAGAGAGAGAAAGAAAGTCAGCAGTATCTGAAGGAATTACGAGAAAAGGAAGCTGAAAACCAAAAGAAAAGACAGGATGTAGTGATCGATCCTGGTCCTTCTACAAGTCAGCAGGGGAACTTTGAGATTGGTAACACACAAAAAAAACGCCGATTTCTCAACGACAGTAAGAAACTATGAATACATTGCCACACCACACCTAATTACCATTAATGAAATTTACGAAATAACTGATGAGGATTTATTAGAAGAGAGGGGAATCGTCAAAGAGGAAAGACCATGTGCCTTACCTATTATTTCGGTACTGATAGATGGCCAACAGTATAAAGCTCTTATGGATACTGGTGCAATTATTTCGATCATCTCTGATGAATGCTATCAAAGTCTGTTAAAAGGAGAAAACATGACAGTTTTACCAGTTTCTACCGTCAAAGTGAGAGGAATTTTCCAAGACAAGGCAGTGAAATGCAAGATCCAAGTGCTGTTGAACTTTGAAATTAATGGAAGGAATTATGAACAGATCATTATTGTGGTGAACAAGATCCATTTCGATATTGTGCTAGGAATCGATTTTATATCGAAAGTTGGAGCCATTATTGATATGAAGAATAGGAGTATTAGCTTTAATGATGGGTACATGATCACAGAAGAGATTGAAGAACAGGACGTGAAAAACAGTCTGGAGATAGACCTTAGGGAAGAAATTTTAAATACCATTATTAATGAAGTGGAGAATATAACAGAAATACCCAGTAGAAAAACTGAAGGATTTGAAGAAATTCAGGGGGAATTTGAGGATTTGATAAAGGAATTCCAAGATATTTTTGATGATAAGCCTGGATTGATTAAAGACTATAAGTATAAGATAAGGCTGACCGATGAAACCCCTTACCAAAAGAGAATATACCCCATACCTGAGAAATACTATCAAGAAGTACGAGGGTTGATCAGAAAAATGGAGGTAGACGGGATTATTAAAAAACAGGCGTCGTCTTACATAAACTCCATCACTGTAGTCAAGAAAAGTAATGGTCAGATACGTCTTTGTCTCGATGCTCGGACCATCAACTTGAAGATTCTTCCAGAAAATGACCGACCACCTAAGATCAGAGATCTGCTTAGAAAGTTCAAAGGGAGAGCATGTTTCAGTGTTCTTGACTTGACATCTTCGTTTTACCAAGTTCAACTGGAAGAAGAAAGTATGCAGTACACTGGATTCCTATTTGACCAGACGTCATGGGTCTTTGTGAGAATGCCTTTTGGAATGGTCAACAGTGGACCAGCACTTATTCGAGCACTTGATAGCAAGCTCACTGACGAGGTAAAGGAGAATGTAATCTGCTACATTGACGATTTAATTGTATCTTCACCCAACGCCGCAGAACATTTAGTGCACTTGAGAAAGTTGTTTGAAAATTTAAGGGAGGCCAATATCAAGGTCAATTTTGGAAAATGTCAATTCTTGAAGAAGGAGATCAATTACTTGGGTCATACTATTGATAAGGATGGATATCATCCAAACATGCAGAAAGTAGATGCGATCACAAGATTCCCAAAGCCAACTAAGGTGAAACAAGTCAGAGAATTTGTAGGCGCATGCCAATTTATTAGCAGCCACTGTCCGAGATACTCTGAAATTATGGCTCCTCTGTATGATTTACTCAAGAAAAATAATAGATGGAAATGGAGTACCGCAGCAGACGAGGCTTTTGAGAAAGCTAAGGAGATGCTCAGAAACAACGCTAAACTGGAGTACCCAGACTTTGAGAAGGTGTTCTATATAGAGTCTGATGCATCAAGAATAGGCATTAGTGCAGTCTTATACCAAAAAGACGAGGCAGGCAACAAGCACTACATTGCGTTCACTAGTCGAAAGTTAAAGAAACACGAGGAAAACTACTTTACGACAGAACTAGAAGCGTTAGCTTTTGTTACAGCTTTGCAAGCTTGGAAAAAAATGTTGCTGGGACATAAGGTTATCATTATTACAGATCACAAAGCACTTCAGTTTATGCTGCAAACTGACATGTCTAGTGATAGATTGACACGTTGGGCTTTGTTCACCCAACAGTTTAACGCCACTATCGTCCATCAGCCTGGGAAAGATAACTTACTGGCTGATGCTTTATCACGTAACCCTATCAAAAATGTGCAGATACACCATGTACAATTGGAGCAGCAAGATCAAGAGACCGTTAGGAGGTTAGCCCGAATCGGTGTGTCACAGAAGAGACATGCTCCAATCAGGAAAATGTACAGGTTCCTTAAGGGTTACATGGACAATACTGATGTTGACTATGCAGCTACACAGAGAGATTCACGACACTTTGTCTTGAGTGGAGACATCGTATGTAAGTATGCTGACTCTGCGCATACAAAGCTCCGAATAGTCGTGCCACCTAAACTTGTTGTCAATTTAGTGTGGGTAGCTCATCACGCAACTGGACATGCGGGTTTAGATAAAACTCTTGATACCCTTAAAGAGAGGTTTATTTGGACTAACATGCGTTTCAGCATTGCTAATGTCATTCGTTCATGTGATAAATGTCAAAGAGCAAAGTATGCTTCCGCTCTATTAAAAGGAAAACCTAAGGCGATGATTCCCTCTAAACCTAATGAACTCATGGCGACAGACATATTTGGTCCTTGTCCGAAGGGATACCAGGGTAATCAGTATCTGTTGGTTACCGTGGATGTCTTCTCAAAATTTGTTACAATGAGTCCCATGCAAAAAGCTAACACGAGGAACGTTGTAAGCAGACTGGAACATGCTGTATTTCCAAAAGCTGGTAAACCAGAATATCTACTTTCGGATCATGGAGCTCAGTTTACGTCCTTAGAATTTGCTGCAGATATGGAAAGGCTTGGTATTAAGCACATATTTTCAAGCGTGCGATATCCGGAATCGAATTCTTCAGAAAGATATATGGCTGAATTTTCGAAATTCTGTCGAATTTTCTGTCCGAATGATCATTCTGGTTGGGTGAGATTTGTACCCCTTATTGAGGAATGTTTAAATTCTACAGTGCAGGAGAGCACAGGAGAGGTGCCAATGAGACTTCATCTAGGAAGAAACCCAGAAAGGCCGTGGGACAATCTTTTTAACCACGTTCCTAGACATCCCAACTTAGGAAGGCAGCAGAGAATAGACAGAGCGAAAGAACAACTCCAGAAAGCAGCAGAAAAACGACTGAAAAGAGTAGCTGGAAAACGTTTTGGTGCTCCCTTAGAAATTGGAAATCTGGTATTATTACGCAGACCTGTCAAGGCTGACGTGGGTAAGAAAATCTATCCCAAGTTTGGAATAGTGTTCATGGGTCCGTTCAGAATTACGAATGCCTATGGAAACAACTGTTATGAACTCTACGATGATGAGAATAATGTCGTTTACGGCAAGTTCAATGCTGGGAACTTGAAGATATATTATCCAAGAGTAAGCCAATAATAATTCAATTTCGTGTTCAAGTGAATTGAGATATTTTTAACACAGAGTTTAAAAACAATTTGCAACTGTTTTTAAAACGTGGTGAAGGGAGAATGCCCCCGTAAATTGAATTATATTGAGACCACGATGGCTGTATTAGCATAAATGAATAAAGTTATGGATGTCATAGTTGTGACGTGTATATTCATGACGTAGGCACGGATGACGTAGAATTCATGCAAGTAGGCTGGTGGAGCTGAGATTCTTGGTGACGTCATGATTTTGTTCGAGAAAGATCTGAGATTTACGACGCAGTCGCAGGAAACAAGGTATTGTGCTAAGGAAAAAGTTACGCTATTGGAGGAGAGACTCGAACCAATGAACGATAGTTTGGAAGGAAGACGGAGATTGCTGAAACTACGATATTTAATTACTTTTGGCATGCAGATTTGTGGAAAACTATTTTCAGTTATGGCATTGATTTGGATTTTTGAAGAAATTAATTTTGAGTTTTTGAAATTTGAAAATCCGTCAAGTATAGCCAAAGTTAAAACTTCTAGCAATGACGGAGCAACAGAAGTTGATAAAAGGTCGTGCACAGGATAGAGGAGCTCTCATATCTCTCATACCGCTCAGATATCTCATATCTGATATTCTGATAACGCATATATATTTCTGATGTCAGATAGTCATTGTCGAGTGAATAAGTGAAGCAAGTCATCTTTAGCGTGTGGTTAAAGCCCGGCGCATCGAACGAACACGGAGCAGTTCCATTTTACGCTGTTCGAAACTAGGTGAAGTTGAAACGCTCACATTAACGTTTCTACCAGATAAGATATAAAGAGTTAACTTCTGCCTTTATTATAATTCAATTGGGCAGTACAACATTGAGGTGTGTAGATGATTTGAACAATTTCACAGTTATACTTTGAAAGATATTGACACTTTATGACTGCAGACAAAAGTGATTTTCTCGCCACCTGAGAGGCACTTTTAAATTTCCACAGTATACACTACGGCTGACACGTGTTACAACCGTGATATTGGAGATTACGTTCGGTAATACAACGATACATTCTATTATGGAACATTATAGTCTAGCAGTGCTTTCAATGATTATAACAGAAGTTGAGATGGAAGGCTAAGGCTTTAATGCAATTGGGACATATATCGATGGAGTGAAGTAACAGCATGGAACTTCGTTAAACGTCATTCTACAAAAGCGAGCATGTAGTGAACATCCAACTACACTCATGCATCGTGAATCCATCGCTGAATTATATCAAATGACAGTGGAAATATTTTCATACTCCACGATTATGAATATTTCTGCGGAAATAACTGCAATAAACTTCATGGCGAATTACGACTGGAACTTCAGGGAACTTTCAAGAGAGGCCAGGGTGGACCCGGCTCATAAAGAAGAGTTTTGCCAGAAGGATGTCTTTCGTATACATGGAGCAGTGCAATTTCCGGAGAAGGAAGCAGTTCGATTCTCCGAGGGCGCTGATTCCAGGTTCGAGGTCGGAGCACATCTTCACGCTGGTGAAATGGAACCGACAGCAGTTTTCTTTGAAAACTTTCCTCTAGAACTTCAATCAACAGATAAGGTAGTCGTGAACGTTTCTTGTATTATTTGAGTCATGTAGCGATATCTGAGCAATAATTTTCCCCATATTTTTTGTCCTATCTTTTGCCCCATTTTCTTGATTAACATTTCTGTAGTCAGTACACTTCGATGATTTATGCCTTTTTCTACGATTTTTTGAGACATTGTTATGTCATTGGCATAGTTAAATAATTTTCGATCAGTTGAGGCTGATAATTTAGATTCTTTCATTAATTTGCATATTTTTGTAGTCACGATTTGACTGTAAAGTTAATGATTTGCTATGGCAGATTTGAATTCAGACAGCGTGTCATTTTATTAAAGTAATTCTATTCAGTAAATTACTTTGACCAATTTTCTGTCATCCTCAAGAAAGAAGAATGATTAAATGATTTTAGAGCGTTAAAATCTAATACGTTATCGACGATCTTTGAAATACTAGTCGACTTATGAACATGATTGCAACATAGACATTTATCATTGCATTATAGACAATTTTATGAAATATGAACTTTGATTACGATTTATTGAATACACTATTGTAATGAACATTTGATAGGAGTTTTTCTCAATTATAGATTGGAACAATAATGTTCGCATTTCACAGTCTAATTGTATTCTATTCGACTATTTATGCAGTTTAGATGAACTTTGATTGAAGATAGTATTTTTATACTGCGTTACTTTGAAGATATTAATCTCAATTTTGATAGACCAGGGAGGCGTGTCTAATCGTATTTGCTATTAAATTTATTTGTGATTGGCAAATTTTTACTTCATATCGATTCATGAATGAAACCCACGAAGGTTAAATAATAACAGTCATTAATACAATTGATGAATATAAGAATTTTTGAAGAGGAACAATGGATGTATAATCGTTAGTTCAGTGGACCTGTAAAAGTCGCTGATGAGTAATGCCCTTGAATAATGAAAGAGGTTCCCACAGTAATAAATGAAGTTGTTGAATTTATGAGTGGAGGTTTTTGTATGTAATTGGGAAGATTTTGATGCCATATATATGAAGATATATGATGAATTCTGGGCCTATTGTTGAGCAATTTTGTGCGTTTTGAGCGAAGTATTTTTCCGCTGAATGTATTGTCCTGGTTCTTTGAAAGTTATTCATGTGAAGATACTGTTAAAGTTAACAAGAGTGTTAAGTAATTTGAGATGAAGATTTTGAATGGAGGTTACCGTCACAAATATTAATAATAATTATTAAACCTTATTAAACCTGAATTTGACATTTAAATATAACTAACCTTCATTGGTCGATTATATCAACACAATTTGAGTAATTATCAACCGGATAAACGTGTGGTTTAATGTATTTCTTGTATAAATAATATAAACAATATTAATATTGTAAATAATTTTGTAAATATCTTTGATAACAATTTGAAATGAAAGGGATTAATAGAGGAGTGTATAAAATTTCCAATTGTCGTTTGACATTGTTATAAACAATTTATTATTGTTATAAATAATTAATGAACTTTTGTTATTAACATTTAGAGTTTTGTTATTATACTCTAAACAACGCTAATTAAACAAGTGGTTTGAAAAATTAAACATGATTTAGGATTATTGGAGTATTCCACTGGTGTTTGAATGGAGCATTTAAAGGATTTGCGTGATAATATTTCAGTTGAGATGTGGACATTTAACGTGTTTTGAAGGAGAGCTAAGCTCTGATGTAACTCGTATATGCTAGGGTGAACGGAGGGGTGAGTCCACTTTGACGATGCAGGTGCATTGCAGCTGGCCCGGACAACTGTATGATAGAGGCCAAGGACGTTTACATAATAGCCTTGTGGCTATAAATAAAATATGAAGTATATAAACACGCAAACCAATTGATATATGTGTCTCGTCCCAAATCCCGTTTCCATTCCAAGTGCATTATTATAATTACGTTATTTTGAGCTTGAGAAAGCTGAAACATTGTATGTAGAGTATACAAGTCCGACAGGAGGACATGGTTATGTGGTCGATGGCTTCTGATTGCCACGTGGATTTTGTTGTTTTATTTTTGTTAAATTCATTCTTTTTGTGAAATAAATTATTGTGCAGTTTAATGTTTCTCGTCTTCGTTGTGGTTCATTTTAAATATCATGGTGGAGGTTATTGTGTGGGCATACTTTAAGTGATCCAGTTGACAACCCAGTCCCCGAGATAAATTTAAGAGGTAAGTAAAGGTAAGTATGAACCCCCGTATATTTTGGTGTGTTCCACAATAATTTTCTTGTTAACTATTGTGCTCTAATCTCGATAGTATCTGTCAGTGCCATTTTCATTGATGTAGCTGTGCCGGTGCGTTTGATTATTGGCAATCCGATTGAGGGGGCGGATATCTGACAGCCTACTATCCTGATAACGGGGACGTACCAGCCAATACCATGGCCTACTGTTTGATTATTCATCACATACAAGTCAACTATTATCCACTGCCCAAACAGGTGACGAGTGTATAAATAACAGGTCAACCCGCGTCAAGCAGCTCAGGCATGCCTTGCTTTACAGCTTCAAGAGTTGTCACATCCATGAATTCGAACTCTGAGGAACAACGTTTCAAGACCTATGCGACGTGGCCAGTGCCTTTCATAAACCCTCATGCCTTGGCGGCTGCTGGCTTCTATTATTTAAAAACAAGAGATGAAGTGAAATGTTCTTCTTGTGCCATCACCATAGACCAATGAGAAGAGAGCGATCAACCCATGCAGGAATATCAGCGTTGGTCACCTACCTGCCCCTACCTGTGCAGAATGGAGGTGGGAAATATACCCTACCATTCAAGCTACCCCTCACTCGTGCCTCTGAGTGATGAATAAGCAAGTTACGATACTTGTGGACTGTATGGTGTCAACGGTGCTTCGTTGAGCAGCTCACCGTCAAAAACGACTAGTTTAGAGATATTGGGAGATCGTCGGTGTCATGGACGTAACAAACACAAAATACTGTATTGTTGTATGAGTTGGTACCGTCCCTATCCCTAAATGACTAAATCCTGTAAGATATGTTAGGCAATAAAGTGATGTAATAAAGAAACTTAGGTGGTTGTTTTGTTCTTCTTATTTTTCATGTCCCCCTGTCGTACCCTAACCTTATTTTTTTAAACTAGCATGGTATATCATGGGCATACCTTAGTGGTCGATCGACAGTCAGTCGTCAGTTGAACTTGATCCAGACAAGGGTCAACATATTGCGCACACTCATTGTGGATTGCCAAGGGTTTAAAATTGGTGACAACAAATTTATATTTAAACAAGTCGCCATTATCGATTGTACCACTTTTTGGATATCGCAAGCTACGCATTTAGTATTTAAACCGCCCCATGCTATTGATTTATTGTGTGAAAATGACCCTAAACAAACCGAGTGGATTGAAAACCATAGGCAGCTAGATTGGAATCAAGGAACCATATCCTATAAATATTTGAATGTGGTGATGAAAGCGCACTTGTCCTTAGCCAATGTGGTATTTGTCAAAGGTAATGAAAAACGCGAATGGTTGCAACCATTTTTGGCACCTTACTGTCAATGTATCAACCATAAGGTTGGGTTGCCCATCCCTGCAAACGCTCATGGATACTTGTCCCTGTGGCAACATTACTCATACAGCCCTGGCACATGTGTGGCATCTCTTTCATTGGTTAACCACCATTGCCTGTTGGGATTTGTTAAATAAAATTAAAACTCAAGATTTACCTGTGAATTACGCCAGTGAGATTTCTACAAGCAACGTGTAAACATCTACAGAACGTGTTACCATGGAGAAAGGAAATGCTACGGCAAAGCCATCGGCAAGTCCTTTGTGTGCAAAAAGAAACTAGACAGTTTCACCAAAGATGAAATATTGGCGCTCCCCAAGAAGTTTATTTATTATGCGGCCGCCATCGCGGTGAAATAAATCTGGCAACATGTACCAAAATCATGGACTCATGACCCTGTGTTGAGTGAATTGATTTCCTATACTGATTACGATCACCATAAGCATGTGACCATGGCTTAAATACCCTCTATGCGGCAGTTTGCGACTTGCCAGCTGGTAAAACTCTATCATGGACATAAAGGTCCATGTAAAGACTTTGTTGAATCATACCACGGGTGTTATGGCGAGAAAAAGCAACAACAACAACAAACACAAACATCGTCCACAGAAGAGGAGGAAGATCAAACCTTTTCACCATCGATGGAAAAGGATATGCCAGACCCGTACCGGCAATGGCGTCATTGACAAAGTGATTCAATACTTAGCTTTCGAAATCAATCTCCCAGCTTATCGTTTTTGTTGCCCTGGAACTCGTCTCGAAATACGTTTGCAGCGTGGTGATATGCCCATTAATATTTTGGATCAAGCATGCAAAGAACACGATCTTTCTTATCGCCATAGTCATCCTGATTTCAGACATGTGGCGATAAATTGTTATTGAAAAAAGCTAAACAACGTTTCACATCCTGTGATGATTCAGTGGGAGAGAGGATGGCAGCCCTTATTGTGATGAGTGCTATGAAAGGAAAGTTGATGAAGCATGGACATAAACATTGAGGAATTGAAGATTGAGGAATCAGGATTTGTTTGTATTCTATTTTTGTAAATCCACTGTGGATATGAAATAAAAACAAGGTTTACCAGTGCACGATGTTTTATTTTTTAATTTTTTAGAAATCATGATGTTGATGGGCTGATTTTTCATTTGCACATATTCACACGTTGCCATTTACCATTTCCACTTTACAGTTTTTATAAATGTCCGTTTCAAATTTTTGCGTTTTTGGATGATATGGATTCTCCATTTTGTTGTTTACACTTTTAAACACTGTCAGTTGAAAGTTTTTGAATTTTCATATTTCACACATGACCATTTCCAGTTTTTAAAATGACAGTTTTACGTTTTTGAATTTTGATGATATGGAAAATTGGATATTCCATTTTGTTGTTTACACATTTTCCATTTGATGTATGTCGAAAGTTCATTTTTTGTCAATGATGTTGATGCCAGTGCTTGACCATGATGATGCTGCAGTGTGTTTATGTATGTTTCGAGAAACGTCGAGGTCTACCACTACTGCCGGTAAGATTGTTTTTCAAAAATAATGTATATTTACCGCTATAATTGAAAGAAAACAAAACTATTCAAAACAAAATGACTATTAACCAATTGCTATAGGCATTAATACTTTACCTCACCGTGTTTGCTCTGGTCATACATACACACCAGCTTTCTCTTTGCTCATACATTCACACACAACCATATCTGCCTTTGGGAACAAACACAACCACTTTATTTAGTCCCAGAGCACATTCTCGACATGCACACTCATCCCAAAATAACTTTTTAGTTTACGATTTACATTTAAAAAAATATTAAAAACTAGTCATTAAAGTTACTAAAAAAATACTATTACTCATTATATATTACAAGAACAGCAACTTTGTACAGCTTTAAAAGAATCAAACTATATACCATTTTCAAATTCCCAACTCTGTTAAATTTAAAATTAAAATAAAAATAAACTAGGGTTGCACTGGGCTTTTAAAGAGCAAAAGGCCTAAGTGAGTTGCCACTATTTCCAAAATCTACTATTTACAATGACATTTTTTTTACAAAATAACAAATACTAAATCTACGAGTTACAAAAAGGCCATGTCGCTAAACGAACAAACAGAAAAATCACACCTCCTCCTCCTTGTGGTCATAATCCAAGGGCAGGCGGATAAGCAGGTTTTCAGCCCACACACGTTTGTTATCCATGGAGGCGAGAGTGCGTTTTCTCTGATCTACAAGATACAAATGATGGTTGCTGGATTGTATCCTGCACTGTGTATGAGACATAGCTTTGCCAGTGCGTAAAACTGCTAGGTAGTCGTCCACAGTAGCGATTTTACCACTGCCCTACCTACACCTTTTGCTCTTTTGGCTTGCTTAGAGTCCAGTGTAGGATAAGCATACATATTGGAGGCCAAACCTACGAATTCCGTCATTATAGAATCACCATATTCATCTTTTAAAACGCCTATTCCCTTTTTATTTTTATGGGCAGCTGAAGCACGTGTCTTCGCTATAGGAAGAGGTGTCGAACCCATCACTATGCTGTCTCATGACGTCATAGGGGTTGCAGTTGCGAATGTGGTAAATAAAAGAGTCCGTATCCATATACAAAAAGAGACGTCCTCAAAATGACGTTTGGCAAACTGGTAGTGGAATCGATACATGACTGATTTGGAAAAATCTAAAATGACTTGACCCAAGTAAATCGGCTTATCCATGGTCACGCTGGTCTTACTCAATTCAATAGTCGCCAAATTCTCTTCGATAATGTTGATCGATTTTAAATTTGGCTTGGCAATGTACCGCCGGGCACCGTAACGTCCTTCCCAGACATTGACCAATTTAATCTCACGGTATTTGCGGACCTTTTACATGGACTTGCCATAGATGCAGTTGTTCATTAATTTAAAAAATATATAATTTCAAACTGCTGTGTTGCCATTTGTAGGTGCTCTGTGTTGAGTCATATGTATGGCTCAAGCCATGCTTTTTGAGCAAATGAATTACCTCTATGGATTTCCTTAACACCAAGCCTTGGGCATGGCATTGCACCAACATTTGGATAAGAAGCACATACCGATATTTGTTGTAAAGTGTGCCCATGAGTTTTTCAATTTTCACATTACTGTCAGGGGGAACCATTTGCTCTAGGCAGAATGAAAAATCGGTATGTTGATCATACAAGGATGAGGGATATTCAATAGCCACTTCTAACACATATCCACGGCCTGTTTGTTGACTAGCCATGTCCACATCAAATTCTGACAATTCCCTATAGAGTAAAGGCTAATTCATTGCGTAGCCATACAAATTATTCACTTAATAGTGCATTAAGTACGTTTCTGGTTTGTCTGGTGAATAATCAGCCATGTAGATATTGTTCGCTTCGGCATGGTGCTTGTTAAGCGACACAAAGCCTCCGCGAATGCCCTTTTCAAAAAATGGAACCATGTCTACATCAGTGATTAAATCCAAATCCACTTGAGTGTATTTCAAAGCGGCATCGAACGAGAGCCCAGGACTCGTATAATAATGAGCCGGGTCAAGACCGTAAATGTGCTGACACAACTCACGGAATTTTTTTAAACACATCGGTGAGCAGCAATACATCCAATTTTAAGTAATGCATAGCACATTCACCTAGCGTGTTAATGCCAAACACTCGCAGAACTTCACATGCAAGTGCATAGTCTTGATCGGAAACGGTACTGCGTGTTAGTTTCGAGTAAAATTGGGGCCGATAACCTCGATGAAAGGCCCCTTAAAACAACAATTATCATCATCGTCATCATCATCATCATCGAGTAAAATTTGCCTTGTTCTGGGTGAGTTTTTTGCTTTAACACGTCCCAGTTGTTACAAAAATCATATGGAAATACACCTTTCCGAATGCAAAATTGAAATTGCTCAGGATCATTAAAATGCATTCTGGTGTTTTTAATTTCACCTCATCCAAGCCATTCACAAGACTGTCTAGCCATGATGCCATAAACGTAAAGGAATCCAAAAGTTGAATGCTTAAGTTGCACAACTGCCATGTAAGGGCTGCAAAACGCTGATGGTTTTGGGGGATAACGGTAAACGAGCCCTTGTTTACATGACCCAATTCACGAATCAAATTGTGGAAAAAGACACTGATAAAACGAGGAGCTGGAAAGTTCAAATTGCTTTTACTGTTCGCAGCTCCACGAAACTCTCCCGAAAAGAGCGAGTGATCACGAACGGTGTCTTCAGCACTGATCAGTGGCCTTTCGCAAATATGGCATGGGTCGCATGCTCATACTGCTGCTACTGTTTTGGAGTTAGGCACAGCGGTACTGGTTGGTCCAGTAACCCCTGTACATGGTCGGCCAACTTAACAAGTTCATCAAAAAACCATTTCGCACAATGTGGCCCCTCACGGGATTTGTAAAAGGATTGTGTGGGGTCATAGGCACACACCACATTAAATCCTATGGCAAAAGGTTCATGTTTTTGATTGGGAGTGGTTGAGCTGATGGTGGGATCTGGTTCACATCCCGCCATGGGTGTGGCGAGAGCTTCGAAATCTGCATGCACCACATAGGGAACAGTGTCACGCTTTTGAATGTTCTTGAATGTCAACACAGCCTTGTCCCCTGTTGTCAAAATCAATCTCACCGCTTCCTGAGAAACACTATCTACCCTGTGACATTCCAAAAGTGTAGAGTTGTAAAATATTGCAAACAACGGTCGCAAATGTACTTCTTACCATCATGTTTAGACACTTGACTATTTAGCAGTCTACTTAAGCTTTTAATAAGGCAATAATGATTTACATCTTCCTCAGACATTTATAAAACATGAATGTGGTGTCGCTTAGGTTCTTTTGTGACATAAAGAGGACCCACTATCACATCACCATTATGGCCATACACCATGAACGAAAAGTCCTGGTTGCCGTGTTCAAACCTATGGATCTCGGTTAAGTCCATAGGGGACGACACACGAGTTAATTATAAAGGTTGTTTCAATTCATCAAATTTGGCCCTGTACATTCCTGGCTTACAACCATGACGTTGCGCTGGCTACAAATATCCAGCCACACACCACAGGAAGCAATCATCGTCATGATTCTTTATATTCACCACTGCTCTCCAGCAGGCAATCGCTGGTGGTGTTTCAATAAATCTAGACCCAGCATTCAACGGGATGAATGACAAATGTTCATTTGCTGGTGATGGATTTTGTCTAATGCCTAACCGCTGGGTCCTTGTTGCAGTTTATCAAATTTTGATAGCAAGGCATTGACCACAAGGCATTGATACAACTCATTCAGATTATCGGCTATCAAAAGCTCTTGCATTTTACTGCCTATATAAAATGGTTTTTAATGCTCACGGTCCTTGTTTTTATATACGAAATCACACAAGAGTTGTGTATTGACCTTTAAAGCTGTATGCAGCCTTTGCGCTGTACAAATTTGTTCTTTAAAAATTTCAAAATAAGATTCGATAAAGTCTTTTGGGATTAAACTCTCGCTAACATTCACCACGTGGCCAGTGGTGTATTCTTGGAATACACGGTACGAGAGAATATAATTTTTAATGCTCTTTGCATGTTCATTCCTTCCTTTTTATCAAACACCAACAGTGATCTCCTATTTTCTCTTTGATGGTCATGTCTCTTATGTCATTGTGAGTCTGTTCTAGATATATATCTTCCATGACCCACCTAGCGTCATCTAGCAGCGAATCTCTGAAGCTCCTCAATTCTTCCTGGTGCAAGAGGACTTCCTTTTCCATCTGGCCACCAGATCTCGTTACCATCGCCAGCTATTATCTCCATGAGCAAGAGAAATTCGTCTACTTTTTCACTCCCCATGCTGTGCTAGTATCGCCTGCTATCAACTCTTTGAAGACCATTCATCAAGAAGAACATTTATTTTTGATAAGTTGTCTATTCTGATATGTATTCCTTTTGTCTCCAACCCCCACTCTTTTCCCTTCCTTGGACCCTCCGCGCATCACTGAGTGGGTCTCACTTGTAAGTCGGCAGTTGACTCGATCAGTCAAGGCTCAACTAGAGCCAGTCTCCTCAAACCAAGAGGCACTCTCTACTCTCTACGCCATGTTGGCACATTAAGTATCTGTCAAAGGGAACTTCACCTTCGCCATGCAACAAAGATAAGTACCTACTTCAAGTTTTAACTTCATCTTCATCGGTTTTAACTTCTACATGCTTTTAACGATATTTTATAGACAACGTGAGATTACTTATTTGGGGCGGTAATCATTCTTCGCGGGATTTGCCATGTTGAGCTTTTGTCTGTCTAAGCCAACCTTAATAGAAAGTAGCTTTTCTTAAGCTATTTAAATGAGAAATCTTCTCACCACGTGGGATATTATCTAATACCCGCTGTCTATAAATTACCAAGCTAGTCCCTCCGCTGGATTAACTTTGGCCCCATTCTTCTATTAAGATCGTTCTGGAACCTTCCAGATCCTGTACTTTATCTACAAGTCCTGCCGTCATGTATTTTTCACTCACTTGTGAGAATACTATTTAAAATTGAAGAATCTTACTTCTGAATTAAAGCTCAATAGCGAATTTTCTTCCACCGTTGGAATGTTCTATGGCGCATTTAATTGTAATCCACAACTTTCTCAAGCAATAGACTTCGCCTATCTAGTGCAACCAGTCCTTTTTCATCATTGCAATAAATTTCTTTGCCATAAACTTTCGTGTTACTACAGTGAATTTTCCATCTATTCAAAAGACTATAGTGATAACTAGTGCTTGTTCAATTTTTCTACCGCGTCGCGATCGTCCGTTTACATTAAACAAGGCCATGAACATTGATCCTAAATCCCAATTGATCTTTCCCAAACCTTCTACTAACAAACCATATTAATAAAGTTATTTCTAGGTCTCACGAAAGGGAAACTTACCCCATATGTCACGTGATTCCTATTTAAACATAGGAAGTCTAGAACCTTCCTTTTGACTTTCTCTTCAGGTTTCACAGTAAGTGACCTGCTCTATTTTGCATAGCTATCATAAAAGTAATCCAGTATAAATATACGAAGTTATAGGAACTTCTTTTCCATTCTACCTGTTCTCTTTCTTTGTTATTTTGAAGTTGCAACTTTTTCTAAGATAGGTACGCAGAGATTTCTTAAAGTACACTCCTTGTACTCAATTTAATGTTTAAACTTTAATCACTTCATTTGTCTTTTTTAAATCTTACAAAGATTTTAGTACATATATAAGGTTTGAAACCTAAAGAATTGTTAATTGCCTGGAGCAAACGTCAAATGTTTTCTGAGGTCTGTGACCCCAAAATTGTTAAACAAATTGAAAATATATATTTCTTAAATTTATCAACTTCTTTTGAATTGTTAAATAAATTAAGCGTTTCTTTTCGCTTTTTCATTTTTCTAGTACAACGGTTAGGCAAGATCCTGTCTTCCTTGGCTCTCCCTACTCAATGCCATTAAATCTATTGATAGGGTTTTCACCACTCGTTGCATTTGAGCAAGAACTCTTAGTGGTAATCTCGTTAAAGTTTCTCTTAGCTTTAATAGCTAATTCTAAATGGAGAGTAAGGCAAGTAAAGCTCGCTACGCCAGCTACCTGCTTGTGGAGATCCGCTCTGAAAACTTATGGATGGTTTTCCAAAAGATAAGTGTTTCTCTTTTTCTAAACTTTAAGCCGGCTCCTTGCTGAGTATTAGCTTAGCCATTTCTAAATGCAACTATTGGTTCATTTACCAAATGTATTCCCAAAGGCATAATTCCTTTATCATTATCCTTCTTGGAAGCACTTGGTCGCTTTTTCAGGAACTCTATAACTTCGAAAACTGGAAATACCAAACCTGATTCAAATTATTGGCATTCTTCTAATTACTTTCCAAAAACGAATTTCTGTGAACAGACATACAATAAACCTGTTACTCTCAGTCTTGCCAGACCATCACCCTTCCCCATAGTAGGCATATGCATGCTTGAGAGGGAATACGCTAAAGCCTTCCTCTGGCAAACCGCCCAAGTCCTAGCTGCGGTTCCCGTCAGCTTCGACCAAGTCCTTACCCACTTTAGGTATCAGAGAGCGGATTTGCGGTGGCAACCGCCTCTAAGTGCATTTAAGGTTAAATTTACAACTTTTGTGGGACCCTCCTCCTATTTTTCTATCCTTTTTCTCCAGTCCGAAACCCACCTCCTTTTATTTATCATCTTCCCTTGGTGGATAGGTTATTCCTCAGCCAATACTCTACCCAAAAATTTGGTGCCGAAGCCCGGGAGAGTCCATTTGCTATTTCTATTCTTTGTCAAGTGTCATTTGACAATATCTTACAAATTATTAATATCTGCTTTGAATCTTTCAGCTATAACTACATCGTGCAAAGCCTGTGAAGTGGAAAGAGGCCGCTCCTGTCTCCTTTGGGGTGTCCCCTTCTTTCAACTTATTGGCTGCTGCCAGCTTGACAGCATCTCCAAGGTTCCACAGTTTCGTGAGTTACATTTTAATCTATTTTCTTTGAAATGGCTCCTACTGAAAAGGATGAAACTCTCATTGCCAGACGTTCTTCCTATAAAGGGCAACTCACCAGATTTAGAAATTTCATCAACAAAATAAATCCCGCCGAGTGTGATTTAGACAGCTTGACACAACGCCTTAAGTTGTACGAACGGTCCTATGATTATTACGATCAAACTCAAACCGAGATTGAATCCGCTTGGCCAGAAATTCAATCGGATCGGGACGAGGTCGAACCCTTGTACTTTGAAGGGATAGCCAAGGCCCACCAACTGATCCGCAGTATCTCAGAACCGGACACTAGGGTCATCAATCCGGCCCAGTTCGCACCCGCTTCAATTCACAAGGATAAACCGAAACCTTTACTTCCTAAGATAAGCCTACCTCACTTCTCAGGCCAGGAAGGTGAATGGTATTCCTTTTATGAACTCTACTGCTCCCTTATTCATGAAAACTCAGACGTTGTCGACATTCATAAGTTATATTTCATGCGTGCGTCCTTGGAAGGCGAGGCCTTGGCCTTGGTTCAGTCACTGCCTTTAAGCGCAGATAACTACCACATCGCCTTTAATCTCCTTAAAGAGAGATATGGTAATTTACGTTTGAGTGTAGCTCGCCACATCCGCTGTCTGTTCAACCTGCCAGTCGTCAAACCTAATGACGTCACCTCTTTAAGAGATCTGTTAGACTCTATTCAATTGCACGTGAGAGCGTTATATTAACTCAAGCAACCAGTCCAAACGTGGGACACTATTCTTATTCATCTAGCTACATGAAGATTCGATTTTTCGACATTAAAGGCTTGGGAGATCGAACTCACTCGCAACGAGGAACATTCGTTTGAACACCTCATCTCGTTTCTCAACAGCCGGTGCCAAGTCCTTACAGCACTCTCATTTCAGTGCGAAAATGTCGAAACGAGTCATAAGGGTCACATTTTTGAGAAAAAACTTGTCTTTTCAAATGGTCATCAGCCCCCATCTGTCGAGAACAAGCAAACTCGTCCTGCTTCTTTCAACCATCCAAGAGAACATATCAGGCCGCTCAATAAATCTTTAAAATGCACGCTCTGTAAAAAGTTTCACACATTGTACTCGTGCAAATCCTTTAAAGAATTGTCTGTCGAAGACCGAAGGAAGTTTGTCTTCAATAGTAAACATTGCCTCAACTGCTTGTCACCTAAGCATTCTTCTTCAAACTGTACGTCATCCAACCTCTGTTTCCATTGCAAACAACCGCACCATTCTTTATTGCACGTTCATGATAAATCGAGGTCGCCAGTACCCGCTTCTTCAAACTCCATGCAGAGCAGCTCCGAACAAACTAATGCTTCTTCCTGCATTTCTAACGCCGAAACTTCTCACAGTGCGCAAGTCCTTTTGTCCACTGTACAATTCGAAATCCAAGATAAATTTGGAAATTGATTTCGAACCCGCGGTCTTCTCGATTCCGCTTCAACTCATAACTTTGTTTCACAATCGTTAATTAAAAAACTAGGTCTTTCGTCATCGCCTACTCCCATCAATGTATCCGGCATTGACAATTTGAAAACTCAAGCCTTGCAGTCTTCAAAATTGAAAATCAGAGACGTTTGCCAAAGAAACACCAATCTTAACTTAAACTGTCTCATTCTTACCGGTATTGGCAAGGACACTCCTAGCAGCTCTATTAATACTTCCGGTTTAAAGATTCCTTCGCACTTAAGGTTAGCTGATCCTCAGTTTAAAGCTCAAGGTCCCATTGATGTACTTTTCAGTGCCAATGTTTTTTGGAATTGCCTTCGCAAACAAACACGTAGGTTATCTTCAACCGTGGTCGCCAGACACACCGATTTTGGTTGGGTTATTACTGGTGAAATCCAACATCCCAGTGTTCGAACCAAAGCGCAATGTCATTTCGTTACAGCTGACATAAATCCCCTTTCTGAAAAAGAGAACGCCTATGTTTTCGATCTCGATACTTTTGAAAAACACTTGCCGAAACGATGTCTCATCGTGAACAACTACGCCACCTTTGTAAGTTGTTTAAATGATTTTGCCTTCTTCCCGCATAAAATGGCAATTCAAGTTCGCCTCACCTTGTGTTACTTCGTTTACCTTCTCATGTCATTTTTTATAGCAGGTAATTGCTTAAACTCTCTATCGAAAACTATCTTCCCCTTGTGTAAACCATGGCTATCAGTCTCCATCACTTCGCTGTAAGCTATGTTTCACTTCTTTCGCTATTTAGAAGGATGGCCACGGGCGGCTCCTTCCCCCTTCCTCACAATTGGAAGCCGCTTTTGAAACCGCTTGAAAATCTGAATTCTCTAGCATCTGGAATAACTATTCTTACGCATAAACTCTTTCTCAATGTCCCAGCTTCTCTTCTTTGTTCGGAAGAATCAAGCTTTTTTCTGTTGAAAATTGTCGGATTTCGTAATCCTCAAAATTATGCGAAATTGATTTCTTACTTTATTTCATATGTCTCTAAATTGTTTTTTCACGTCCAAGCCACGAATGACTGCATGTCGTGTCACTTGCTTCGCTTTAAGCCACAGCTCATTGTGCTTGTGTTGTTTGTTTATTTCGAACTGCTTGTTTGTCCATTTTGTTTGTATACAAGCTTGAGTAAGGCCAAGTTGCTGTTCATTTCCTGTATGCTTGCCAAAGGTCAGAGCAAGTTTCCCTTATCTCTACTCTGGCTGACTGCCAACCATTCTCTTGCGAGTCGCTTCCGTAAGTTCAGAAGCCGTTCACCTCATTACCAAAATAAACTTGTTCCGGTTGAGGACTCTTTCAGCTATTTATATTCCTTATCTCGCTGTACTATGTGGGTCAAGGCCGTGTTTGCCTGCCTCTCCCACTTGCTCACGCTCGTATTCTACAACTGCTTCGATTCTTGTTTCATAACATCGTTGCGTATATTTCACGCGCTCATGTATTGCTCCTTGCTTACATATTTTGCAATCTTATTGTTCATTGATGAACAAACTTGTTCTTTCTCGTCTTTACATTCGATGCGCTTTTGTATTTATACTTGTTATGTCACGTTTCTCGCTGACTTAAGTATTTTTCAGATCAACCCTTTTGATGCTTATTATAACTTGAGGTCATTGTTTATGGCTACTAGATTGGTGTTACCTATGGCGTTCTTGCTTTCTATTCGCATAGTTCCTTTGTTTATTTGGTATATTCTCTTCCTTAATCGATGTAATTGTTTCTATACGCTTTGTTTAAACTTGTTAATTCTTCTTTCGCATCTTATCGCAATCTTTACTAAAGGTATACTTCTCGCAGCTTCTAGCTATTTTGTGATTGAAGGTGTTGTTAATTCTCGTTATTTAACTCCTCTCTCCAATGACCCTGATGACTTGCTTCCACTCACACCTGGTCACTTCCTTATCGGCACTTCTCTTTCTGCCCCTCCTCCTATTCCCAATTCTTACAGGGATTCTAATCTACCTATCGTTTGGCGTAAACTTGAAGCCCTCCGTAATTCTTTTTGGAAGAGGTGGAACTTGGAATATTTAACTTCCTTGCAACGGAGACAGCTGTGGTTTCTTTCCAGTCCCGACATTAAAGTGGGGGACTTGGTCTTGGTTAGGGATGTCTCTCCCCCCCTGGTTTGGACTTCTGGTAGAGTGACCGAGCGTTATCCTGGAAGGGATGGGAGAGTCAGGGTGGCCAAAATCTTGACCACTAATGGTCCGATCACAAGACCACTGTCTTTGATCGCTCCATTACCTTTAAATGTTTAACTGCTTATTTGTTCTCTGTTGCTGTTTGTCCCTCCCAGTATGGTGTATTCTTGGAATACACGGTACGAGAGAATATAATTTTTAATGCTCTTTGCATGTTCATTCCTTCCTTTTTATCAAACACCAACAGTGATCTCCTATTTTCTCTTTGATGGTCATGTCTCTTATGTCATTGTGAGTCTGTTCTAGATATATATCTTCCATGACCCACCTAGCGTCATCTAGCAGCGAATCTCTGAAGCTCCTCAATTCTTCCTGGTGCAAGAGGACTTCCTTTTCCATCTGGCCACCAGATCTCGTTACCATCGCCAGCTATTATCTCCATGAGCAAGAGAAATTCGTCTACTTTTTCACTCACCATGCTGCGCTAGTATCGCCTGCTATCAACTCTTTGAAGACCATTCATCAAGAAGAACATTTATTTTTGATAAGTTGTCTATTCTGATATGTATTCCTTTTGTCTCCTACCCCCACTCTTTTCCCTTCCTTGGACCCTCCGCGCTTCGCTGAGTGGGTCTCACTTGTAAGTCGGCAGTTGACTCGATCAGTCAAGGCTCAACTAGAGCCAGTCTCCTCAAACCAAGAGGCACTCTCTACTCTCTACGCCATGTTGGCACATTAAGTATCTGTCAAAGGGAACTTCACCTTCGCCATGCAACAAAGATAAGTACCTACTTCAAGTTTTAACTTCATCTTCATCGGTTTTAACTTCTACATGCTTTTAACGATATTTTATAGACAACGTGAGATTACTTATTTGGGGCGGTAATCATTCTTCGCGGGATTTGCCATGTTGAGCTTTTGTCTGTCTAAGCCAACCTTAATAGAAAGTAGCTTTTCTTAAGCTATTTAAATGAGAAATCTTCTCACCACGTGGGATATTATCTAATACCCGCTGTCTATAAATTACCAAGCTAGTCCCTCCGCTGGATTAACTTTGGCCCCATTCTTCTATTAAGATCGTTCTGGAACCTTACAGATCCTGTACTTTATCTACAAGTCCTGCCGTCATGTATTTTTCACTCACTTGTGAGAATACTATTTAAAATTGAAGAATCTTACTTCTGAATTAAAGCTCAATAGCGAATTTTCTTCCACCGTTGGAATGATCTATGGCGCATTTAATTGTAATCCACAACTTTCTCAAGCAATAGACTTCGCCTATCTAGTGCAACCAGTCCTTTTTCATCATTGCAATAACTTTCTTTGCCATAAACTTTCGTGTTACTACAGTGAATTTTCCATCTATTCAAAAGACTATAGTGATAACTAGTGCTTGTTCAATTTTTCTACCGCGTCGCGATCGTCCGTTTACATTAAACAAGGCCATGAACATTGATCCTAAATCCCAATTGATCTTTCCCAAACCTTCTACTAACAAACCATGTTAATAAAGTTATTTCTAGGTCTCACGAAAGGGAAACATACCCCATTTGTCACGTGATTCCTATTTAAACATAGGAAGTCTAGAACCTTCCTTTTGACTTTCTCTTCAGGTTTCACAGTAAGTGACCTGCTCTATTTTGCATAGCTATCATAAAAGTAATCCAGTATAAATATACGAAGTTATAGGAACTTCTTTTCCATTCTACCTGTTCTCTTTCTTTGTTATTTTGAAGTTGCAACTTTTTCTAAGATAGGTACGCAGAGATTTCTTAAAGTACACTCCTTGTACTCAATTTAATGTTTAAACTTTAATCACTTCATTTGTCTTTTTTAAATCTTACAAAGATTTTAGTACATATATAAGGTTTGAAACCTAAAGAATTGTTAATTGCCTGGAGCAAACGTCAAATGTTTTCTGAGGTCTGTGACCCCAAAATATTTAAACAAATTGAAAATATATATTTCTTAAATTTATCAACTTCTTTTGAATTGTTAAATAAATTAAGCGTTTCTTTTCGCTTTTTCATTTTTCTAGTACAACGGTTAGGCAAGATCCTGTCTTCCTTGGCTCTCCCTACTCAATGCCATTAAATCTATTGATAGGGTTTTCACCACTCGTTGCATTTGAGCAAGAACTCTTAGTGGTAATCTCGTTAAAATTTCTCTTAGCTTTAATAGCTAATTCTAACTGGCCAGTAAGGCAAGTAAAGCTCGCTACGCCAGCTACCTGCTTGTGGAGATCCTCTCTGAAAACTTATGGTTGGTTTTCCAAAAGATAAGTGTTTCTCTTTGTCTAAACTTTTAGCCGGCTCCTTGCTGAGTAAAACTTAGCCATTTCTAAATGCAACTATTGGTTCATTTACCAAATTTATTCCCAAAGGCATAATTCCTTTATCATTATCCTTCTTGGAAGCACTTGGTCGCTTTTTCAGGAACTCTATAACTTCGAAAACTGGAAATACCAAACCTGATTCAAATTATTGGCATTCTTCTAATTACTTTGCAAAAACGAATTTCTTTGAACAGACATACAATAAACCTGTTACTCTCAGTCTTGCCAGACCATCACCCTTCCCCATAGTAGGCATATGCATGCTTGAGAGGGAATACGCTAAAGCCTTTCTCTGGCAAACCGCCCAAGTCCTAGCTGCGGTTCCCGTCAGCTTCGACCAAGTCCTTACCCACTTTAGGTATCAGAGAGCGGATTTGCGGTGGCAACGGCCTCTAAGTGCATTTAACGTTAAATTTACAACTTTTGTGGGTCTCTCCTCCTATTTTTCTATCCTTTTTCTCCAGTCCGAAACCCACCTCCTTTTATTTATCATCTTCCCTTGGTGGTTAGGTTATTCCTCAGCCAATAATCTACCCAGCCAGAGCAGACACGTTTCTTAAAACAGGACTCGAGGGGCTCCCAAGTTAATGCATCGGTAGCAGTGAAATACATTATTAATATAAAGAAACAATCTCACCAGAGTTTTCTGCTCTAGACTGCCTGGTAAACAATGGTGTCACTCGCGCTCGTTCCTGGTTCAGCAATGGTACTGCACCCGAAGTTGACGTAGCCTCCACCTATTATCCTAAGGGATGGAAGGGATCGCACAGGGCGTTGATATCCAGCTAGAAAAGATCAACGGATCCTTGCTAGACGGATAGCTAGTAACCCCTGAATGCTGGTATATTTATCAAAACACGATACTACGTCTACTTAGCTACAATACTCAAACGTCCAACAATCCAAAATGTGGTAGGACTAGATTCTTAGAATCTCGAGGGTGAACGGTTACTTAAATTTGCAATGAACGCCAGTACCTAAATAGCAGCACTATCGTTTCCTGATTATTAAAGGTAGAAGATCGAGATGTTCTATCGAAACATCTGACAAGCACCAAATAACGCCTGCTAATTTATTATAAAATTAGAAAATAGGACACTCCGTCCTAACACATCTACATGCACGTCATTACAACTTTCTTTCTAACAAAATAAAAATATAGAGTATATTTAAAATCAAAATAAAACGTAGTGAGTTTCTTGTCACTATTACCTAGTCCGTTTGACTATATCAATGAGAAATAGAATATTTCTCCCACGTTAAATTTCAACAATTAATATTTTAGAAATATGTAGTCACACTTGTGGTTCATACTGTACTTGTAGTACTCAAAAATCCTTCACGCAAAACATCTACATTTATTCTCTAAATTATACATTCCATATATTATTTATCTACATTTAAAATCTTCACGTAGACGATCTATTCGGATTAACATTCTTATTACAAATCTATACAATAATATTTTCAATATATTTACAAAATATTTACATCATTATCGTTAGCTACGCGATAATGGTCTTGATCTCACTGATCCTTCTCGTTAATATCATTCTGTCCTTTGAAATAACAACATTTCTACTTCAGTGTCATATCAGGGTTTTAGTTTCACTTCCATAGAGCAAATGATTCAAACAGTAAAGCTAAAAACTGCTCTTTATCGACAAATCCATTTAATAAGTTTAATAAAATACGACTGAGACATATCAGACGATCTACGGTTCCTTACTTCCACGCATTACAATAGTTTATTTCATTAATGACTTTTGATATTTATCGCATCTTTCACATATTCTACCTCGACAACATAGTCGGAATTCCCTTATACATTCGCATTATACTTCACACTTCCTTAGGAAAATCACATTATATTAACCACAAAACACGAGGTAGCATCAACACCTACGCCTTCATATTCATTTCGAGTACACGCAATAATAATAAATAATCCCATTTCTCTGAATATTCTAGGTATCCAGGAAATTCAGTAATTCTACTCATAAAGTTCAAATTACAATTCTTCTCACACTTATACATTCTGTTCCTTTCACCGATACTTAATAAACCTCTTGTATTAACATTCCTGTTCCCTTATTATGCGAATTCTGTCACTACAGTATTTAAAAACCTTTTATTATGTATGCGATTTCATTACTCTCTATCATTTATGGAACTCATGTTCAGAGAACAATCTACTTTATACAAACGGTGTGGATTTTCTCGTCTTAACCAAATAAAAAAAAACGTTACATTCCACTTCATTCTAGTATTCCTGTCTTAATACATATTATCTTGTATATTTATTTCTTTTCTAACAACAATTCCTTTCTCTAGTGTTTCATTATATATTTCGATTTTTTCGTACCGTACTATAGCGTTGTTATCTGTGTCAGTATATCAGATTATTTTAAATAACGCGTCTCCTTTCTTTAAAAAGTCCGGTTTATGATTGCAAGTTCATTGTTGTTCTCAACAGAACCAAACAATAACTTGTTTCTCTATACAACTTTCCAAATACATCTCTGCCATGAACTGATTCATCTCTAAGACATGTCAACAATGACATTCTGCTTAGTCGGGTGTCAGAACTAACGCACTTTTAAAATATTCCAATATATCTAGCAAATATTCTAAAAAATCCAATAAACTCGCAATGACGAAAAATGACGACTACAAAACTTTAAATACGTCAAAATCCTAATTACGGCGTTCTCAAAACAATTAATTTTACAATTAAACGACAATATCGGTGCTCTACACTCAATTAACATATAAAAATGGTTTAAAATTTGGTCTATCAAATTAGCCACACAAAAACTAGGTCAAGTCAAGGATATCTACATTACTGCATGCTAACTACTTAATATTCGTTGGGTGTCTTTTACCTTCTACCAGAAACAATTTTCAGAATCCAAATAGGACCTTTCCTTCCCCCGCAGCCGTCTTCTCGTTCAGAAGTATGTTAACCAGCTGGGATAACGGTAGCTGTAGTGGTCGCGTGCGGGCTCATCTGGACTCAACCTGCGCGCTTCCTCTCCCTCTATCGTTCATCAGCCGGGAGCTTGTTCCTTCCATCACCGCCCTCTCCTTGGCTCGAGTCTCGTTGCATCTTCTTATTCTCGGTGTCATTTGCGAGTTCTTTGGCGAACAGCAAACTCGAAGTTCCCCGTCGAATGGTCGTTGTTCTTGTAGCTAGTAGGCATTCCTTTGGATGTTTAAGGCAATACCTTTCAGTTGTAGATGCGAAGATGATATTATTTGGTAAATCATGATTTTGAATTTTCACCTTCCTCGACAAAGCCTTAATATGCGAGCTAAGTCATTGCTTAAGTCCTCATGTTGCAAGTATAGTTCCCCTTCCTGATATAGTAGACTTCCATGACAATCGAATAGTATTTCATGTCAAACCTCCTCGTTGACCCCGGATCAAATAACATCTTCTCAATTTTTCTTAGATTTCGAATAACTCTTGTAGTTTTGGAAAACGTTCCTTCTTCTTTGTAATGGTATCTCCACTCTATAGATTACTTTTCCATTCGATGTTTCAAAGATTTTTCTTTATATCTTCCTCTGCCGTAATAGTTGTTTTTATATTAATTTAGTTTCTGCTTTTCATTAAAATAACTTCATTGATGTTCGTCTTCTTCTTGACTGGGTGATAATACTTTCCTTCCCGTCAACAATTCTGTATGTAACTTGGTTAACTTTTGCTGCTTCAGAATATACGTATTTATATTTTCGAAGACTGGTAGAGAATGCCTTTTCTCCGTCGCGTCCCCACTTCGATAGCAATTAAAAATGGCGTTTCTGGCATTGGACCTTGTAAATTCCTTTAACTTAAAATATCTGTCTCATCCTAATAAATCTCAAAATATAATTTATGCCATCAGCTTTCCTTTACCGTCAGCTTTCCATTTTTACCAAATATTCTCTTCTATAAGTTATTTCTAATAATTATTAAACTATTTATGACCGCCAATAAATAATATTGCTATTGGTAAAAAGTGGTCACGTGATGAAACTTTTTCATTTACGTGGTCATATCCCTTCTCCGCCACGCGTCAATGTCACCTTGGGCTAGTGCCATCCCAAAACTGGATTCTCCCAATTGCCGCCTTCGCTGAACTTGTAATTTCTGCCAGTTTCCAGTGTCTATAAATCTAATTTCTCTCCATGTTAATAAAATAGCGTTTTACATTTCTTCTTATATCCTTGCTATTTATAAACGAAAACTCTTCAAATTTATTCTGGCAATAGCTGTAGTCCTGATACACATCCCTATGCTGTTAGTTTTCATTTACGGCGCCTAGCGTTCGCGCTTCCACACTTGAGAGCTGTCGGTTCGATTCCCGACCCCTGCCTTATCTTAGGTCCTTTTAAATTATGGGTTCAGTACCAAACAGCAGCAGCATTCTAAAATTAATAAAATAAACCACCGTAAGTATATCAATTTCAAATAGCACCTTTCATAAATAAAACAAAATAAAATTAAAATATATTTTTATATATTTATATATTTATAACAAAAAAATATAACTTGCTCTTTATAAAAGCCTTGCATTTGCCTTTTCCCGTAGGCTTCAGTGAAATGGTTTGTCTCTGTGTCTCTCTATCCTTGGCCAGCAACGGTAGGCGGACTATCTAAAACAAACAAAAATAAAAACAAACCATCAATACAATTCAAAACCAATAATAATAATTTAAACATACATTAGCTTTAAAAACTAAATAACATTCATCATACACTTACCTCTGAATATATAATGTATCCTATATGGTCACTTACTGGGTCGGGCACACGAATATGTTCACCTTTCACACAGTTAAGGCACAGCCTATGTTTACACAGCAAATATCACAACAGTAATGACACGCTACGCGCAATGGCATCCACAAGTGTCTGATACACAGCCTCTCCCTGCCCCTCCTCTCCCCGCCACTCCCCTCTATCCCTCTCACCACAGCTGTTAAAATCGCTCGGCAATTGGCTGTGGCAAGGGTAGGGGGAGCAGTTGTAGTCACCTTCTCTGTTACCTCTCTGACGTAGTTACCAGATGTTTGACCTTCAAGTGCCCTCTATGTCACTGTAATTTTCCATTGGCCTGTTGTCACGTCCGCTCACATTCCTCAATAGCGATAACATTTCACATCCTGTCAGCCAGCCAGCCTCGAGTAGATTTGTTTCTTTTTTGCTGGTCTGGCTTCCAGCAAGACATACTAAGCAAGTTCTTGTTGTTGACAACTATAAAAGCCTCGCTTTCATTCACATGATAGAATTATTATTATTTGTCAGGTTACTGATCAGTGTTTACTAACATGATTATAAATCTCCTTTGAGGGATTTTGAAATATTGGCCTCTGTCCATACGTCATAGGAAATATCGGGAAGTGACCCCTCGCTCTGTCGTAGACCGCCCAGCCGAAATAGCCCTTTGCTCTATTGGAATACCACCACCGTGGCCAGTGATAGCCTTGTTCTAACACACATGTCCAGCGGTACCGTCTCTCTGTCTACAACCATTTAAAAACAGTTAAAAAATGTTTTATCAACATGCATGGCGTTAGGCCCTTTGTCATTTTTTCCAAACAGTAACGTTCACATATCAAAGAGGACGTCACCCCGAGTCCTAAGACCCCTTGTACAAGTCTGTAACACGATTGGTTCGCTAGATATAACAAAATGTCTAAAATCACGGTTTTACACCAAAATTGGTTTTCCCTCCTACTCGACACTGATATCATCGGTAAGAGGGCAACGCAAATAAAAAAATGAATCCACGCACGCCTTCCTAGCTTTATTCGTTTCCGAGATATTAAAATGCCAATGACCTATTAGTTTTAGCTCCTTTGGGTGAAATAAGTGGTCCATAGCAAAGCCCCCGTTAGCTTGAGTCCAACGACACCTCATTCGTGAAACTCCAACCATGGGTTCGGGAGATATCGGCTAGCATTAAAAACTGTTGACGCTAGGGCTTTAAATCGGCCTCACTCCCCTACTGTTATTTTTAGTCCTAGAGACTTGAAATTTATTTTCTTGATAGAGGGGTTAGGGGCATTTCAAGTATGTCAAACGAACGTTTTTGTAGAATACCTATTTTCCAAAATATAACAATTTCAAAATTCGACTGTTTTCAAAAAATGTAAAAAATAAAAAAAGTTTTGTTCTAACGATAAAGGACATAGAGACCTTTCGCTTGAACCATGGCACAATGTTCTATTGTCATTGGTTTTGGAAATATTGCCTATTTAAAAAAACAAAAAAATCAAAAAAAAATAACCAGTGGTCTATATGAAAGGGGGCACTACCCCGAGTCCAACGACATATCGCATGCCAAAATCGGACCATGGGTTCGCGAGAAATCCACATGAGAGTTCAGCGTGGCCGAGCAGCTAGTGTCACTGGTTTAAACTGTCACTGCTCCCGTACTATCCTGAATCTTCCATACAGAAAGGCCAGTTCAAATAATAATAATAATAATAATAATAATAATAATAATAATAATAATAATAATAATAATAATAATAGTTTGAAAGTACATCATTCAGAAAGCAATTTGAATCCAAATAGAAGAATGTTGGGCATAATAATAATATTAATAATAATAATAAGTATTATTATTATAATATAGATTATTGTTATCATTATAATTTTTATTAGTATTATTCTACTTCTTCTTATTATTATCATACACTTATTGTTAGGATCATTATGACCCTGTACGTTCAAGTGCTTAAATCCTTAAATTATAATATATATTCCTTAGTGAGGCTTGGATAGACATGGTTCGGTATTAAGACCACTCTGGTGAGTTGCAAGGGGAAGAGCATACATGTATCAGAATTCATTCCTATCAAAATACAGTGGAGCCAATCCTAGTTTGAAAGTACATCATTCAGAAAGCAATTTGAATTCAAATAGTAGACTGTTGGGCATGAATCACTCTCAGCTCATCTTCAAATCGTTCCCTCTCCTTCTACAAAGTGTGTCATGAAATTTTCTTATCTGTGAAAGCGTGAGAGAACTTGCAAGAATATCTGACAGACTATGAACCTTGGGATCATCACCGCAATAAAAAGAGAGTTAGACAACTTTCAATATTCCATGCATCAAGCACTGGCAGAAAAAAAAATTTGTAGGCGTGATATTGCTAGCGATTTCTGGAATGGCTATTCCTAGATTAGGCTGCGGCTGTCTTTTATGGATTGTGTCGGAGGTCTTCATGTTGAAGTGATCTCTGGTTGCTGTCATCTGGGATCAAGACCTGATCTTCAGTGTGCGTCTTTCTCTTCTCTTTGAGTTCTCGAAGTCTCACGATCAGGGGTAAATACGACAGGCTAACCCATTCCGCTTGATTTAGTATTCAGCTCCCGGGTAACTCAAGCGGTCTATTCACCTCTCTTTCTTATCCTCGTCTTTGCTCCTCCACCTCCCGCACTTCGAATGTACGTCTCGCTCAGCCCGAAGCTGTGCGCTCCAACTAGAAGGCTGCTATGCCCCAATTTGCGGCTCGTCTTTTTATCCGTGCGTCTGTAGTTGTGTTTCATTTAATGATTAGAGCACTGCCGCCACCTCAGAAAGAACCAGCGGTCTGGTGCCTTACCAATCTTAACGTGCTGTTATGTAAGAAAATTATATAAACGATGACCAACAGTTCTCCTGTGGAAGATAACTCTTACTCATCTGGAATACCTGCTCAGCGTCTCTTGTTGAAATATTATATAACTAGCAATAATACTATTAATTATAATATTCATAATAATAATTTTCATATTTTAACATGTTTCATACCGTTTAATGATGAATGTCCCCAAATGATATATTTCTGTCTTCTTATACGTCTGTTTTCACTGTCATAATTTGAGAACGGCTGGGCGGTTCGACTTTGAATTTGGTAGGCCTATCTCTGATGTATGAATCCTATCAACACTAGAATTATTCTTCATTACACCCGTTGTAGGGGGAATGCCGGGTAAACCGCCTACTGGCGTCTCTAAAAGCCCCGGTTGTTAAAAGGGATGTAAAACCAATAGCATTATTATTATTATTATTATTATTATTAAACCTTCTACTATATTTTTAAAAACTTTTTATGATGAGAACACAGCACGAATCTGAATTGAAGCAGCTATTTGAAATGATAAACTAAACTGGATGTCCGGTAGATACACAGAAAATAGGTGTTATGAACGGAGGTATTTTAACCATACAGCATGATAATACATTTTGTTTACACGTTCCTATAAATCGATGAGCTAATTGCAATGGTGAGTGCGATTTCATCGAATTCTTGGTGATAAAGCGGTCATGACCGTATTTTCTGTATTCTTTCTCCTCTCACGTAAACACAACGTTAACTTCCTCTGATTGCTTCTACCTTCATATAACACATTGAAGTTATTCCACGAGACAGTTACATGCCTCTAATGTAATTATCTATTAACTCTTGAGGTATCCAACACGATGCAGGTGCATAAACAATTTTTCAACAACGAACAGATGATATTTTTGATCCAATGTTAAGAAATCTAATGGATGGCCTGGAAACGAACCTAAACGAAATGTACTTAGTGTTAATAATAGTGTTACACTACCAGTTGAAGTGTGTATTGCTATGAAATCAGAGTTTGTGTGTTTGACTGATCAAAAACTGTTGCAAGATTTCATGCTGTAAAACAAAAAAGGAAGCTTGTAGTTTAACGTGACCGTTAATCTTGAGATCATGAGCCACGGGACCTCCTTTTTACGTGGAATCCGAACCACAGGACATGGCATTTCACTTCGAAAATCTCACATGCATTGACCGGGAATCGAACCCGGACCGCCTTGGTGAGAGGCATACAGCTAGACCGCTGAGCCACCACGCCCCCATGCTGTAAAACAGAACCTGGGTCTAGGGTTCCTATAACTGAATTCGTTGGCAAAGATGCATTACATTTACGTGTTTAGATTCACTTCTCTCATTCAAAGATGGAAATGGGGGTAGAATAAGGATTCTTCAAGAATAACGTTGTGCTAAAATATCTCTTTCATACCAGTATGGACCAACTGATCTCCCTCTTCAATCATATGTAGATTTAGGGGAAGAGGGGATTGTGGTGCAGATTCCCAAAGTTGTAAAGAATCCAAGTTTATGAGCTAATATAGGGCTCTTTCTCTCACAGAAGCCCTATGCCAACTGCTGGAGAAATAAGTTTACTGTTAGCGTGTGTCATTCATGGATGAGAGAAGCCTCCTGTCTGAGTACCGTTATGGTTTTCATTCTCATCGTACCACCACTGATCAGCTGATGCGACTGGAGAGGGCAACCCGAGAGGCATTTCTCTGACAGCAACACCTAGTCACGGTTTTGTTTGATCTCAAAGAAGCCCTTGACAGCACATGGGCGTGCGGAATCCTTTCCGCACTTCATGTCTGGGGATTCAGTGATAATCTCCCGACATTAAGTGCGAACTTTATGTCCCTCCAACTCATCCATGTGAGAGTATAAAGGGCATCGTCACAATACTTTATCCAATAAAACTAGAGTTCCACGGGATTCGTTGTTGAGTGTTACCCTGTACGAGATTGACATAAACAGCCATCCTTGGGTCAAAGAGAGTTCTATCGCTGTATGGAGACGACTTAGCTATACATTAAGGCACTGGAAGTGTGGAAGTCACCGAAAGGGAATTCAAGCTAGCTACTAACGTAGTTGACGCATGGAGTCAAGAGCAAGGTTTTCACTTTTCATTAGAGAGATCCCCAGTTGTCCGATTGTGTCGATTCCGAAAACTACATATACACCCATGATTGTATATATTGAGTCCGAGACACGCATCTGAGGAAGATTTCTTTAGGATCACTAATGGAGGAACGAAGGAACCCGAGGAGGATAACTTTTACTCGAGTAGTGGAGATATGCTATTCTTTGAAATGTTAAATTTTAACACGTGGAGGATTTTTATACATTGGATGAAAATGAAAAGACTGTAATTTAATAAATAAAGAGGCCATTTAATTCGGGGATTTTACGACTGGTGAAACCTGATATTTTCATGCCACAGATATATTTTTGGCAGAATAGAGTGTTGCTCAACGTGACGGAGATGACTCTTGACTCGAGCAGTCAAATCCGTAGGAGACAGTACTTCTCTACTTGTGACCCGCGTGAGGCGGTGAAAACTTTTCTGTTGGATAAAAACGTAGTTTAATTATTATCAGCGTGTATCGCTTGAGAACTGCAAATTTAATACGTACTGTGAACACGGGAGATGTTTATAACGTTGATCAAAACGCGTGAGAACAGAATTTTGTTGATTATTGTAACATCCGTGAACAGTGGAATCCTATAGAGGTGCCGTAATTTTTCAGCGAACTGAAAGTGCTTTGAAAGTTAGAATCAGGGAGGTGACGCTGAATGACCAGTGTCTAAAGTCTGTGGCACACCAGTGGCCAATTTTGTAATCTATCTGCAAGTGTAAAGCCAGTGCTTCAATTTTTCACAACGGTTGAAACTATACGAACATTCTGTGTTGTAATCATCATGGAACATCAGACCAATTGCACACGATATAATTCCCCATTGGAGACCAGGATGTTGATGGAATAATTTAAACCATGCTTTGGGGAGACCAATATTGAGGAGCCATGAAACGGAGAAAGAAGAGATATCTAAGCTCAACCGAGCGGAATACATGGTCACTCACATCAATGGCATGGTTGCCATAATGCCGGTGTAATGTTCAAAACTAAGTACATCAAGTCCGTGACTTAAGATTAAATCTTTGTAGAGGGTTAGGGGCTCGTAGATTAGTTTTAGAGACCACCGTTAGCACGACTTTATCCAGGCAGGGAGCTTGTAGATAGTCTAATATTATTCTATTCAACAGCTGCTAGATTTGAACAGGTCATCACATAATCGTCGATATTTTTTTCTTATATAAATTTCACCATGAGAATTCCAGGAGAGGTCTAAGGAGGCCACATATGATTTTATAATTATTTGAGCTTCTAGTAGTTTTACCTGCAAGTGGACGCAATGTATGCCAAATTTTTGGTTGAACGTTGTAGTTTCTTTATTTAATACCACAATGAACTAGTGGAATATCTTCAGTCCAAGAGTTTTGGACCATTATAATGTGTGGCAGACTTCAGCTAAGTCATGCATAGAATATTTGACCAACTCCGTCATATCATTTCAAAGTGTTAAGGAGAAACTCACTGTTTTATCTTTCATATTATACTACCTGGGATATTTATTTGAGATTCCAAGAGCCTTGGAACAGTCCATATATGATTGCGGTGAGGCAATATTTTGAAATCGCTGCATTAGCATTTATAGAATGGAATGGGAGTGTAATTTTGTAGCTGTTTGTGCCACAGCTAACTTGATGTTCATGTCTGTTAGATCTACAAGGCATTGAACACGTGGTGTTGATTCGCAGAAAATAGTTTTACTCTGCTAACAAGTGAGTGTTGCGCCAAGGTCAGACACTATTTCTGATACGATTACAATAAGCGAGGCGACCAAATGAATGACTAAATGAATGACTTAAAGAATGTCCTGTGTTCGATGAAGTGAGATAGGTCACGGCCAGCTTGACGCTGCACATTTCATTTTATATCAGAGTAACTTTGTCAAATTCAACTGCAAGTATAATGTATTTGGGGTAGTTTCATGCCATGATTTAATACTACGCTGGCTAATTTATGATAGAGTGTTTCCATTTACTAGTACAAATGACCTTTGATGTATAATGTAGGGCGAATTTTATGTGTTTAATACCGTAGATGATTTATTCCTACGAGGATTTCCGCTGTTAGAGCGATGTGATATTGGTTAGAGGTGACATCAGGCCATTTTTGCCCAGTTGACCAAAAGTTATATTGAGCTGTTAGAAACAATGTATGACGTCACTAGGACGTAGTGTTATGTGCATCGTCTATGTAGACGACTATGGAGCTGGAGTGCTCACATTTTGAGAGTGTTATCTGGAGTTTTGATGCTAGTTTCCACATGCAGTGGAGTTATTCATTTTTCTGTGTTTTCATACACGATGAGGGAATAATTTATGACCTAGTACTCAACTTCAAAAATCATAAGATGTAATTATTTTACCAATATCGGATCTAATATTGAAACTTAATTAATTCTTGCTTTCTTCTCTGATGTTTTGTTTCGGTGACGTCGTTTTCTGCGATGTTGTTTCGTTCTTCGACCGCTTGTTAGACATTAGACATACTAGGACAGCTTTTACACTATTTTTGAGACGATTGATTGCAATCGCGGTGACAACCTGATGGCACCGGCGATTATTAATCAAGCTATATGTGCTGTAGTTGTAACTACGCTCTCGCCATCCTAACGTTACACGCAGATGACGATTTAATGGAAACAAAATTAAGTTTGTGTAGGCAGGCTTTGTAAATATGAATAAATGATAGGAGTGTACTATTTATTTGTTGTTGTATGCCCATTTTATGTACCCTGTGGGTATTAGTTAAATGTTTTTGTTTGATGGACATTAAGTCGTGCATAGCTTTGTCTGTTTACTTGATTTAGACGCATCTCGTCTACAGTGTAAAGTAAAGATAGGAACTAGCTAACAAAATGTAAAGTAACGTTACATGTTGGAAGTGATACCATCGTAACATAGATATTTCTATTGGTGCTGTTAAATGTAACGAAACACTTTTGCTATTGTCGAAGTTCAGCTTCACTTGTTTTGGTAGAGATTCAGGGTGTAATTATTCGTATTTTTCATGAATTCTTGTAGTGCTTAGGGCTTGTTTACGTATCACATTCCTTCCTTGATTCATTTGTGAAAGGCCTTCGAGAGGGTTTGGCTTAAATTAAGTTGAGGATTTAACTTATTTTTTTTAAATTATTTAGATTTGCGTATTAGCCGATTTATACCCTCCGAAGTAGGTTAGGGATTTGTTTTAGATGAATATTTTTGTTATTTTACCTAAGACTGGACTATTTATTGCTAGCTTTACGTTTTGGGGGTGTGTTCATTTTGGGCTGGTTTTTAATATCCACTGAATTCTCATCCAACCCGATGCTACACGGGTGTAGCATTCGCGTGCGGGCTAGTCTGAGAACACATTCCATCCTCTGAGTATATGAGTTCGATGGATGGGGGCGTTGGGAAGGCCGTTGGTGGTCTGGTGTCCCCAGATACCCTTGTCGATCGGGCGCAATATGGGGTAATTAATTGCCGGTGGTTGACACTTATTGCTTCCTAAGCCTCCCTTCTTACATCAAATTAATGAATCAGCACCTTCTCCTTCTTCTTCTTTTCAGCGTTTGTCCCACGTGCCTGCGGGGTCTGCAACATTGATCCGTTTTCTCCACTTTGCTCTGAGGCCGTATCAGGATGGAGATTCACGCTTTTGAGATCTTTATTTAGCGTGTCATACCAACGTTGCAGAGGTCGTCCTTCTGGCCTTCTGCCGACGACTTCAAGTGTGTATCCTGCGTTGGCAATCATTTCACCTCCTGCCCGTGAAACATGTCCAAACCAGCACAGACGGCCCTCGCGCACTTTGTCTTTGATTGGTGCAATATGAAACTGTTTCCTGACGCTGTCGTTCGAAACACGATCTAACTTAGTAAGGCTTGCTGTCTACCTGCGCATCTTGGTCTCCATAACACTTAAACGGCGTTGTGTTTCCGCTGTAGTCGGCCAACATTCGGAGCCGTAGAGCGTTTTTGGGAGGATGACTACGATAGATTTTTGATTGTAGATTATCATTCATCCTGAGGTCACACATTACTCCCGTTGTTATTCGCCATTTCATCCACGCACCATTAGTCCTTGAATTGACCTCTTCCACAAGTCACCCGTCATCAGAAACTGTGGAACCAAGATATTAAAATTTGTGTCACTTGCAGCAGTTCCGCACCGTCCACTTGGATGCTTCTTGTTTCAAGGGAATCTGTCGTCATATACACTGTATTATGCACATTAAGGCGCAGGCGATCACTCCTTTGTTGGGTTTGATTTTGCAGATCCATTTTGTTTTCTGCAGCAAGCATGATGTCATCTGCATAAAGAGGGGTCCTCAGTAATGGCGGTTACAGGTCAGCCGTTACTGTGTACATTACTAGGTTGAACAACAGTGGTGATAGGGCATAATCCTGGTTGATGCCGACTGTTATTGGGAAATCCTTTGATGGTCCTGCGGTGATTTGAACGTTGCTCCTTGGTTGTGCATTCAGCAGTTGAACCTACTTTTGTAGCTATTCAGTCACACCGTATTCTCAAAGCGCTAGCCAAACGAGACTGTGTGGCACTCGGTCAAAGGCCTTTTCCAGGTCCAAGAAAGCAAAATGCAACGGCTTGTATTTCGGTGTTTTTCAACTATGAGTCTTGCAGCATGAATTGCATCGGTTGTACTATACCCGATATGAGCCGGGGACTATCGGCTACGCTGACGTATTTATTACATATTTTTAGAGAGAAGGCGACAGCTATGGAAATTTTAGTCTCTTTGGACATCTGGCGAGAGAGAGCGCATCATAAGATCATGATAAGAAAGGAGGCCATTTATTCGCTTTATTTACTTATTTCCAAGACTCCAAGAATATCTGAAGAGAGAGAGAACTCTATTTTATATTGCTTACAAGTTTTGAATTCTAACATAAGCAATACTTGATGCTCAAGTCTAGGGGTATGACGTCAGTCAGGGCGTGACGTATATTACCACAGGGCTAGTCGGTCACGTGAGTTGCGAGAAAAGGGGGTGAGGATCGAGCCTTGACCAGCTGGAAGAAGCAGAAAGAGTCTTGAAAGTGTGGAGTGGACTAGTGGGGTTTACCTTGGCTGTGCGCGCTAGTGAAATTGTCCGAGACTTCAAACAAGCTAGGTAACAATTTTACAACTTCACAGTATTCGTGTGATATAGAACTTGGTGTAAGCGACGTGAAACTTGAGGTGTTTGAAACGAGGTCGTAACAGCATGGGGATAGACTTCGTGAATTGCGCAGCATACTCGACCAACATGTATTGTCTGATAAACTAGTTCAGTTCACGGGCATACGAAAGGCAACTTTTAAATGCATTGGCATTGAAATACAACGTTCAGTGGAACATGCTTTTTCAAGCTCATAACGTAATGACATTTTCACATTACTTTCCGAAACTTTGTTCTTCATCCATTTATCTGAACATTTATGAGCGACCACGAGGCATTTGGACTTAAGAACTTTTCAACATTCCGAGTAACCATTGGCGACCATGAGGCATCGAAACTTAAGAACTTTTCAACATTCCGAGTATTCATTAGCGACCATGAGGCATCGGAACTTAAGAACTTTTCAACTTTCCGAGTAACCATTAGCGACAATGAGGCATCGGAACTTAAGAACTTTTCAACATTCCGAGTATCCATTAGCGACCATGAGGCATCGGAACTTAAGAACTTTTCAACATTCCGAGTAACCATTAGCGACCATGAGGCATCGGAACTTATGAACTTTTCAACATTCCGGGTATCCATAAGCGACCATGAGGCGTCGGAACTTAACATCTATTCCATGAGTTATAGATCAGTCAAGTGGACACTGACATTATCTGCAGACTTGAACATTATTCCATGCGCTTACGAAGTAAATGCTTATACAACCATAGGGTGTTAGAAAATAATTCGCTCATTTTTACATATTTTTGTACGGCACTTGAACAGAAAACCCTTCAGCGCATTAATACACTGTTTTTTTCATCGTGTGTCTGGAACAGTGGAGAACATTGAACAATATAATGGGGCATCCTTCGTAATGAACAATATACTATTTTTGCGGAACATCATGGAGACTTGTTGCATCATGGACACCTACAACATTAAGATGGGGCTTTAAACGGAAAGGAGACATTATGGCTGAGCGAAGTGACGGTCCTTAGTTGAATCACGAGTGAGGGGCGTGCCCATTCGACGGGAGACATCCGGCGTCGACGATCCTCATGAATATTAGGGTATGCGTCGATCTTCGTGAAGTCTTCGCGAATGCTGTTCAAGCAGCTGTTCAACCACCAGGTATTGTGAGAGTACATGAGTATTTTTGCTTGATGTGGAGTAGACATGGGCACACACGTGTAATGGGGCATGCATTATCATATTTGTTCATCTGAATGTGAGTGAAATAGATTCTTTTCTTCTTCGTGGGTATGAAGGCATATAGTTGATTTTAAGCCGTATCAGCTTAGAACCATGGCTAGTCTTTTACAATGAGTTTTTTATGGATTAGTTTTTTTCTTGGTCGAATGTCGTTTTTCATTCATAACTGATAAGCGGGTGTAAGTTTTTAGTCCACGCTTTGTCATTATCCTATTTGATTTATTTTCGAGCATGGTGATTTAGTAATTTCAGCAGTCCTTTGAATTTCGTTGTTTGAAAAAATTTAAATAATTTCAAATTATTATTTATTTCTTCTAGTGAGATATTTTGAATCAGATGTGGATTTCAGACAGTGGATATGCTATGTGGAGCATGGCACTTTGTCCTGTTCTTTGGTAGTATTTGACAGACAGTCATTTGTTTTTATTGGGGTATTTTATCCGGATCTATAATGTTCATGAAGTTAATGCATACTCGATGCATGTTCAGTTTATGTCAGCGATTGACATGTTGCTTTTCTGAGATATATTTAACAAAGTTTTTGGCCATTATGCTTGGAGGTCAGGAGCAGTCTATTATCGGAACCAATTCATAGATTAAGACGATTATTTGAGTGCTCGAATTCATGCCAGTTTGATGTGTGAGTTTTGCCATTTGTTAGTTAATGTGACTGATTGGTTCGAGTGAACCCAGTTGATTATATTTTTAGATCCAGCCGAGTGCTGAGTGTTTTTGTGAAATCATCATGATGATGTATTTAAAGTTGATGGAGTGGCCTGAGGATTTAATGAGTTGGTGTTTGTGGATTTTTGGTATTTATGATGGCAGTTAATTTGTTCTTGAGTATTAGATATTTAAATCCGTTGAGGGATTTCGTTTACACACATACTCGTGCACTCTGATAGACGTCAAAATCTGTTGACTTTTCCGAAAGATGTTTGTCGAGGGTTCTGAGGATCCTGAAACAAGTCATTCTGTTTTCTGAAATTTATTGATATGATCTGGAGATATATATATATATATGATTCATCTTGGATAAATCCGCCCTGAATAATTATAAATGGATGATCTTAAGTATAAAATATAAATTAAATTAATAATAATGAGTTAGCCTGATCTGATATTTAATTTAAATTAATAATAATGAGTTAGCCTGATCTGATATTTAATTTAAATTAATAATATTGAGTTAGCCTGATCTGATATTTAAATTAAATTAATAATAATGAGTTAGCCTGATCTGAAATTTAAAATAAATAAATTAATAATAAATTAGTCTGATCTGATATTTCTGAATAAAATTAATAATAAATTAACTGGTGAAGTCTGAATAGAAAATTAAATGATGATGATAATAATGGATAAATTATTACGGTGATAATAACAGATGACATTTATGATTACGAATTTCTTAGATGGTTTTTAAAGAATGATGGAAATAATTTGATTACCATTAATATTCGAACACTATCCAGTTTGATTATGTTGTAAAATTTTGTAAATATAATAGTGAGAGTGTATAGACTATAATATAACCTCACACTCACATGATTTATATAGGGTGTGTATGTGTGTATTTAGACAATGGTTACAAGTTCGCATGCAATATATATATATAATTATGCTTTAACTTTGATAAGGCTCAGTGGTCACGAGTGTCGTGTGTTCTAGTGTTCAGAGCTTCGGTGACCCTGAGCACCCAAGAATGACTTGTAGTTCTTTTCTTTTTATGTGAACTCAGATTCTAGGGGAAATGGTTGGAATTGCAATGAACAGTTCATCAAAATTCTTTTCGTTTCCACCATATTCCTAGGTAGGATTCTCCTTGGGTATATTTTCTTGCATTTGACCAGACCAAGGCCTCAATAAATTTTTAGTTTGATTTAAATGTTGTCACAGTGCTATCTTTCCTCATGTCCCTTCCTATTAGCTTAAGGCTTATCCTGGAAGGTTGTGCTTAATGGGAATCCAGGCGGATGGCGCCCTTTGCATTCATTAATCGATGTTGATTTCACCCGTAAACAGCCCGGAGACACTTCGTCTCGTGCTACCCATAGCTGATTGTTTTATTTCCTTAGTTTTTCTCTTCCTGGATTCCGACACAAGCCTTATTTTCTTTCGTCATATTGTTTTCAGTGTGTGTGTGCCGTAACGTTTGGTGTGCGTTGCTATGTCAGCTGGGTCGTCGCATACCATAACGGAACGGGTACAGTACCACAATTCTTAACAAATCCTGATTGATTTCTGGTAAGCTTGATGAACTGTCGGATCCTTTGCTCCAAAACACGCTCGAAGTTTTTAGAGCGTTACACAATAGTCGAATTGGACGATAGTTGGAACACTCTGCGGGACTTCCCTTCTTTTTGGAGATGGGAACAATGATACTTTGTTGCCAATCAGTTGGTCTTCGTCCTTCCTCGATAACTCTGTTTAAAACTGTGTTAACCATCTCGCTGCTTCCCAACAGTGGGAATACCAGAGTTCGGCTGGGAGATCATCTGGGCCAGTGGCCTCTCCTGGCTTCATGTTCTTCAAAAAAGTTTTGACTTCTTCGATTTCTATTTCTCTTTGAGGCCCTTCGACCGGATTGGAAAGTGGGGAAACTATTCAGTTGAGATCTTCTGGTAGTAGCTGTGCCACCATTTTCTCGCCTTGTTCCAGTTTACCAACAGATTACCAGCCTCATCAATGACTCACTAGATTCGAGCGATATCCTCTATGTTGTGATGTCTTGATTTGGCGAGTCGGTATTAGTCCCGCTCTCCTTCTCGTGTGCCAATTTTTGCATATAGGTCTTCATGACGTGCTGATTTTGTGGCAGTCACAGCCTTCTTCGGATCACTACGAGCTGTTCTGAACGCATTCCAACGGTCTTATGTTTTATCATCAAGAAACTCGTGATATAATTGTTTCATTTTGTGCACATTGCATCCTTAACGTTTTCATTCCAAAGCCACGTATCCCTATTGATCCTCCATCGCCGCGGCTTCGTTGCCCCATGAATGACACGTCCAGCCTCATGAGCCGTCTGATTTAGTTTGGTCCAGTTTTCTTTTACGGTGGTAATTGATGGTAAAGTGTGTCGTGCAACGTTTGCCTCTTTCTCTTTGAAGCGCCACCACTTAATTCTCGCTCGTCCTGTGCAATCCTTATGCTTGTTTGTCAGCATCTTGATGCGCAGCGTGCATATGAATGGTCAATGCCGCGATGCAGCTGTCTCATACAGCACAACTTTAGAATCAAAGACGTCTCTCAGATCACGACGTCTCGCAAGGATGTAGTAAATCTGCGTGGCATTTGTGCCATTATAGTATATGATCAGGTGTGAATCATGCTTTTTGAACCAGGTATTCGTGATTACCAGCTTCTGAGAAATCGAGAATACGCTGACCATCCTCGTTCATGACTCCAAATCCTTGACCTCCGTGAGCAGCATGATCTCTTTTCCGGCAACCGACTTGTCTATTCAGATCCCCCGTGACGATGGATAATCTTCTAGAGGCACTTCGGTGGTCTTCTCATCGAGCATCCTCCAAAAGGCATCCTTGATGGGAGTTACTTGGCCAGTCTGTGGGGCGTACGCACTGAGGAAAAGTATTTTTCAACCATCAGCAATGCAGACAATCTTCATTAGGCGATCATCGTATCTCTGCACTCCTGAGACACTGCCGTCAAACTTTGCAGAGAGTATAGTGCCAATCCCGCTAGTTGTTCCTCGGGTGCCAGTATACATCAATGTATATTCACATTCAATGTTGTGTGACTTATTTCCGCTCCATCGTGTCTCCTGCACTGCACAAATATCAATGCATCGCTTTTCAAAAGACTTAACCAGTTTGTTGTATCTTCCAGTCAAGGTACCGACATTGAGTGTTCCAAGACGGGAAGTGAGGGCTAGCATGTTAAGCCGTCACCGCCCATGTGACGATAACCCTTGCACACTTCTCACGCTGACCAGGCCTTGCCAACGCTCGTCGCCTTACGGGGACGCTCTAGCCTTCATATCAGATCCATAAGACAACATTCCATAAATATGTGACAAAAGGTTTTACAGCCGGCTTGTCACGAAGTCTGTCGCCAAGCATATTAGAGCTAATGCCAGCAGTAACGAAGTAGCACCATATTTATGCAGAAATTGAAAATGGCATGACACAGGATACTGAATATGCTTTAGTTTCTTAGTGACTCTACTTCCGGGTTGATAATGCAGGAAATCAAATGAGAGAATTTAATCTGAGTCATATCTGCACCTATGAGCCGACCATTTATTCCCCTCCTTTGCAATCTTTCTTTCCGGATTAAAGATGACTTTGCTCACTATCAAACACTGGCACGAATTCATAATTGAACAAAAGTAATAATTTAAAATCAAAAACAAAACAAGTCCCTGGAATAAAGCATGATGTGTATACAATATTACTTTATTAACGTCAATGTATGTGCTTAAATGACAGCGGTATGAGGATTCACTACAGTGAGCAGAAATCGTTAATTAGTAGCAGTCTGTTTCATAATTGAATTTTATGCGTGGTGTTTAAAATGCGATGTGTTATCCTATAAATGAGATATACTTATGCGCTTTCCTTCAAATGTAAAAAAAAAAAAATCTGATCATGCTTGCACCTGCCGTTTACTCCCATAATTTGACATTTTTCTGTCCAGTTTACCGGAGACATTGCTTACAAGTTATTGAGTAGCCAAGGATAGATAGATAGATAGATAGATAATGCCTTTATTGGTGGCGAAGTTAGGGCTCAAGGCCCTCTCTTACACTTAACCACTAGATGAGTATACATCTACATGACTTATAATTACAAATACCAATAGCACAAATAATATTAATAACAATAAGAATAGTGATAATATGAATAATGGTAGAATCATTAATTTCAAAAATACACAAAGTAAAGTACCCTTAAATGACGTAACTACAGTAATCCGATCATTCATCTCATTCATCCATTCGTTCATTCAACATTTATCACGGAAGTCAGCGGGATCCACCAAGCAAATACTCGCAGCAAGCCACTTTAAATTTGCGATGAGAGGGATTGTCTCTAATGTTCACAGGTAGCAAATTCCATGACTTGGACGCAGAGATTATGAACGAGCGGTTGTAAACAGCAGTACGGTTTATAGGTATGGCAAGAGAGGAGCCAGATCTCGTATTGTGGCCATGATAGAACGAGAGGTAAGAAAACGGTGAAACAAGATAGTTAGGGGTATTAGTGGAAAGTATTTTGTGCAGTAGTGATAATATGTGGAGTTCACAACGCTGGTGCACTCGAAGCCCCGACAGCTCCTTATAATAGGGTGATATATGATCATCATATCGCAGGCCAAAGATATATCTTACACAGTTGTTGAGGCACCGGTCCAGTTTCTTGTTACTGTCGCAGGTTATTTCAGTCAACACAGTGTCACAGTAGTCAAATATAGGTAGTATCAGAGAGCGAATTATTTGTACTTTAAGCCGAACAGTGAATACATTACCGAACCGTTTCAGAGGATATAAGCATTTGTGTACTTTATTACATGTGCTTATCACCTGTTTAGTCCAATTTAAGGTCTCAGTCATAATAATTCCTAAGTTTGTCACTGAAGTAGAGTACGGTATGATTTTATTGTTTAAAATTATTGGAGAGATGTCACGTTGCTTGAGGGAATATAAGTTTTTACTGGTACCGATAATAATCACTTGAGTTTTATTTGGGTTTATTAATAAACTGTTTTTATAAGCATAGTCACTAAGCTGTTGTAGGTCAGAATTTATTTTAATGATTGCATTATTGATATCACTCGGTTTTGAATGATAGTAGATCTGTACATCATCTGCATACACTTGCAATTTGCAGAAATTAAGGGCTTTTGATATGTCATTTATTTGGATGATAAATAACAGTGGACCAAGAACCGAACCCTGAGGGACACCGAGGGTCTTACTTTGCCATCCCGAACTCACATTTCCCACTATCACACGTGGGCGGCGATTTTCAAGGTAAGAGGAAAAGAACCGGACTGACACACTATTAAAATTTAGTTCTAGAAGTTTCTGCAGTAGCAACTGAGGGTTGACGTTGTCAAAGGCACTACTGAGATCTAATAATGTCAGTACAGTCACATCCCGTTGGTCCATTGCACATCTGATATCATCTGTCACTCGTAGTAAAGCTGTCGCAGTGCTATGCCCCTTTCTGAAGACGGATTGGAAGGGGTTGAGTAGGGAATGCTTTGTAAGGTATTCAGTAACTTGTGTATGAACTAGACGTTCAAGTACCTTGGATAATGGTGGTAGGATGGATACTGGACGATAATCTGAAGGAGAATCAAACTTGGAGCTCTTCGGGATAGGTCTAATTAGTGCATCTTTCCAAACATCTGGGAACACTCCGTTTGTCAGGCAGTAGTTAAATATATGAGTTAGTATTGGCAGAACAGCTCCCAAGACATGCTTAATCAGTGATATAGGAATGTCATCGTTACCTGTGGCATTGGATGAAATAGAGAATATCACACCTTTAACATCATTCGAGCTGATATTTCTAAAAGAGAATTGGTCAAAAACAGACTGCTGTTGTAACAAGGGTACCAGTAGTGAACTATTAGGGAAGGAGGTAGAGGCTACTTTTGGCCGTGCGAAGTGAACATTTAGAGCCTCTAGCGATATGCTTGGTACATGTTGTTCAACTGTCTTACCTATCCCTAACGCACGTAATTTACTCCATTTTTGTCTAGGGCTGTTGGTTTTCATCAGTTCATGAAAGTATTTATGTTTAGAATTTCTAATTAGCTGCTTGGTTCCGTTTCTCAGAATTCTATATATCTCAAAATCAACTGCATCATGTGTCTGTCTGTATAGTCTGTATAGTTTGTCACGACTGGCAATAGCAGATCTTACCTCAGCCGTTAGCCACGCAGATGAAGAGCGGGTAATTCTTACCAGTTTCTTTGGTGCATGTTAGTCAAATATTTCTAGTACCATTAAATTGAATGTATTTACTTTAGAATTTATGTTCTGAGAATTACGTATATTATCCCAAGGCAAGTTATATGCATCATAGCGTAGTTTATTCTGGTCAATATGTCGTAAGTCTCTATTGTAATGTAGCGTAGTTTATACTTAGGTATTCGTATTGAACCCTTATTGATCTACAATAAATAAGTATTCATAATTTATTATTATTATTACTGCAGCCCAGGCAGTACTTGTGGAGTTGACGAGGATAAAGGCAAGGTAGCGTGTCGCAATGATTGCCACAGAGGTAGAGCTTGTAGCTATTCTTGAAGAACGGCCTGGTAAGCTGAGTTCAAGGCCAAATTGTGTAACAACTTGCACCAGAATTGGAATCATAAAGGGATGGTCACGAGTTACTTACAACCGACCTACGATTGAATCACCCAATCAGGAGAGACCACCCCAATATCACGCGATGGAAGGCGTCAGTGGTAAAAAGCGCGCGGAATTGATTATCTAAAGAACCGCCGATCGGAATTATCTCCGCACGAGTGCGATGAGACGTTTGATTTATTTGATGAAGATTGACACTAGTCCCATCTTTGTGAGATGAAAACTCTGTTTTTTTTTCTAAAACCACCCCACTCTTCCGTACCCTGTCAGTTTCTAATAAATTGTTCGACGAGCCGCTGTTCGATGTCTTTCTGTTCGTGAGCTCTGTGGGCTAACTTCACGCCCGTTTGCATAACGATTTTAACGCTCTGATATATTCGAAGTTATTTTATTTGTGGGTTCTGATGAGCTAAATTCACGCTAATTTGCGTAGCAATTTTTAACGCTCTTAATTATTTTGAAGTCAATTACTTTGTGAGCTTTGTGAGCTAAAATTCACGCCTGTGTGCGTGATGATTTGAAACTTGTAATATTAACTTAAAGACAACTATTTTCAGCTCTTAGGGGCAAGTCTTGTAACGTTCTAATTAGCGCTCACCCGAGCGAAGGTCATGCAGAGCAGTGTCGAGATTACCGAGCGTGATAGCGACTGTGAGTCAGTCAGACTTTAAAACTTGTATTGTCGAGCCAGTGACGTTGGACTCGAAGTGTGTATTTCATGTATATTTTTAAGTGTATTTTTCATGTGTGTATTGCGCGTGTGTGAGCGATATTTAGGGAAAGTCTTCGTAATTAATCGCATAGGACTATTTGTGGGCGAATTTAGTAACCCACAAGCGATTATAGCCAGGTCAAATTATAATAACATTGAACTTTTCTTCCAAGGAGACTACATCATGATGTCCAACATGTGGTCAGGAGTTGGGATGATGTCCGACGCTTCAACGAAGACGACTATGGAGTGCTAACTTTTCCATAGGGAAATAGGCTGAGATGGATGTCATAATGTTCTGCAAGCTGAGACGGTGATGTACAACAATTGATTATTCAATTATGTAGTTAGATTGGCGGGGGGAACTTTTGTAAATAGTTAATTTTAGTCTTTTCTTGTTTTAGAGTGTTTTCCTTGTACCGGCACTAATTGTTTTAAATGTACGTTGGCATGTGGCCAACGCGTTTGTTGTGTATTTGTTTTTCTTTGGAGTCATATTTAATGTGCACGGCACGTGTACGTGATGTTTATCCATGCAAATGCGAAACCCGTTACATTCGATAAGTGGTGCTTTATTAAAGTTCATATTTGTGATAGGATAGGGAGGTAATAACTGTAAGATGTTTGCTGAACAGGTTATTATTCATATTAGGGTTGCCAAGTGCAACGATTTAAGATGTAATTGTAGAACACCTTAGTTCTAATTTGATCGATTTTTTGAGTCCTTTTCAGGTTAATTAGTCACGGCGTAGAACGGTGGCGCTAGCAAGTGGAAAATATTTATGTCTTTTTATTTCAGGGTCTGTCAAACCCATACGTGTGATTCTGTGTGTGTTATTGTGTCAGGTGTGTGTGTTGATTCTACGTGAAGAGGGGTAGAGGTCCTACTGCCCTCATATTTTTGTTGTTGTTGTATTTTTGGTGGAAAGGCAGGGTGCTCTAGGGAGACCGCTGTTCCTTGTCCATTATGCTGATTCTTGGATTTCCGAGTGGAAATGCCGGGATATTTTGTTCTGACACACACACACACGTATTTTTGTGCTTTGGGGGACGCTTCTTCGAGATTCGATCCCCTGCCTTGGGAGGTCGAGGTCATTTTTGACACGTGGGTTGACAGATATGCTGATTTCCACAAATCGCCCGTCTCGCCTGGTGACTTATTTTGATAGGCAGTCCTGTTGTTCCGACTGGCCCCTTTAAGCTTTCAAGTAGCAAACCTGTTCATTGTGATGGTTATTTTTGAACCATAATTAATTGGGGAGTTCGCCATTTGTGTGACGGATTATTGCATGTTGTATGGATAGAGTCTTGTGTTAATAATGTAAATGTTGGCTTTGAGCCTATTGATTTTGTTTATGACTCAATCCATGTAATTTAGTATGTCATACCTGTGTGGTGCAGTGGTAGTGTACTTGTAAATTTGACGGCAGTCATATGTGTATTGTTTATTGGTCACGTGTTAACTTACTTGTGTTGATTTGTGTGAGAAGTCCTAAGCTTTAGGCAGTAATGTTTTTGATACGGCAGTTTGATTCCAATTTCATACGGAAATTATTGTATTGTATATTTTAAGTATAGGACGTGTCGGTTTAGTTTTAAGTGTTGTATAGTTGTTCCCCGCGTCTGTCTAGCTCTAAGCAATGTGGATTCGTCGTCTGAATGTTTATTCTGGATGATGACGAATCATGCATTCGATTGTACACATCGTGAAGCATGCGGAACGGCACACGCACATACATTGTCACTTTTGTTGATTTTCTTAAGGACACTTTGTCCGTGTAATTAATCTCTCCAGAGATTTGGCCTAGTTTCGGCATATTTAATTTATTAAGTGGGAGTAATTTTTGAGAGTTTGTTTTGTTAATTCTTTTGTATAATTAGGTGATTTGTTATTAAATTCATTTGTTTTAACCCTGGCTTCACTTTTTCCTGCTTGTTATTTTGTTATATGTTACCCTGCATGTTAATGAAGCGCTTTAAAAACAACTTACGATATGGACTGTTACACCCCCCGAAACTGAGTCTCATAAGCTTCTTTGCAAGGGTTCAGTATAGAATAACATACGTACAATAGATCATGTGAAGATATGCCAGGAGCAGGGATCTGTCCGTGTTCAATTACTTTCTGAGGTTGATTTGTCACAAGAAGATCAATTAAGGTATGGCTCGTATGGTCAGAGTAATGAACATGATTAGTAGCGTTCAGGGGTAAAACCGTCATGTTTGTGGCGAGAAATAAATTCAGTAGGCTGTTAGCTTCACCAGTCTGCTTTAAGAGGTCAGTGTTAAAATCACCCATGATTATAATGTCGTCGTATGCCGATGCAAGACCTGCTAATGCATCTTCAAAATCAGCAGTCTGTCTTATTTTAGGTGGCTTGTATACAATCCCTATTAATATCTTTTTATGGCAGTCTAATTCTACAAACATAAATTCCGGTCGCAATATAAGTGTTGGGTCGGAAGTGGAAATTATCTTACATTTTAGGTCGTTTCTGTAATAAAGTAGAAGCCCACCACCTATTTTGTCAATACGGTCATGGCGTAATATAGAGTATCCATCAAGGTTAGCTGCCGATGACGGCAGGTCTTTACGCATCCAACTTTCACTGATTCCAATAATATGTACATTGTTTACTTCAAAAATAGCCTGTATCTCCTCCAGTTGTGCTAATAATGACTGTCCATTTAGGTGGCAATATTGTAACGACCACGGGTGGTTACTAAGCTGCTCTTGAACACAAGTCCCGTTGAAGGTGGAAGGGACGGGAGAGAAGTGGTGAGCGAGGTGAGTGGAGAGGAATGCAGGTCAATGGTATTGCCGTTGTCCTGGTCAACAAACATATGAAAGTATGCAGTGGGAAATAAAATTATGTAAGAAGTAAAATGAGCTTACCTGAGCAACCTGGTGAGCAGATCCACTGACTTTCACAAGCACACACATACACACACACAAATATAAGCTAATTACTATACACATAATTTATTTCCAAGGTTCACTTGTTCATCCGCCGGCCCCGTGGTGTAGGGGTAGCGCGCCTGCCTCTCACCCGGAGGCCCCGGGTTCGATCCCCGGCTCCGTCAGGGATTTTAAAACTGACGTGAGGGTTGGAACGGGGTGCACTCAGCCTCGTGAGGACAATTGAGTAGCTGTCTGACAGTGAGACAGCACCCCGATCACGAAAACCAAGATTAACGGCCGAGGGGACCCGACGCGCTGATCACGCGTCACCCCAATATCTGCAGGCCGAATGGCTGGGCAGCGGTCGCTTGGTTGGCCTTAGCCCGTCATGGGCTGGATAGTGCCAGGGGTTGTTGTTTTTTTTTTTTTTTTGACTTGTTCATCCTACTCCCTGCCATGTTATTCAACTGCATCATCGTGCATATTTGAATTTTGCTTCCAGCCTCCCTTAAAACACAAATACGTGTTCAAATACAAATTCATCACAGATGTAAAATAAATAGTAAAATATACCTGGGGAGTAAGGGAGGAGTAAGACCAGTGCTACCTTTGGTATAACGTATAGATTCCAACTTCTTTTTTAAATTTTGATTCATCTCTCTTAAGTTCATAAATCACTTAAGGTCCTGAAGTTGTTGTATTTATTAATAATTGTAATGGAGTGGTATAATAGCTATTTTTCCCATCTTAAAGAAATTCTGTGCAGTTGATATATGACCTTCATCGCCTCCCCATAGTTCCTGTCGTACTACACCGAAAAAGAACTTTACAACTTTTCTATAACTCCTTTGTGCTTTCTGACAGAGAGATTCTACGTTATTAAACTCTTCCTTTTACGGTCCTTATCTCGGCCTGGGCTTTATCTCTTCTCATAGTAGGTCCGCTCACAGGAAGGCACAAAGGAAGGCTTTGGGGCTCTGTATTGAAGACCTAATGAACACTACATTTAAACGGAAAGAAATGTAACGTGGTCCATTGTGAGAACTGAGATAGTATTATAAGAACGTTGCATAAAGCTGTTTTCACGCTGCCGGAAAAAGACTCTCAAACGAGTTTCCAATGACAGCTCATTGCACATTCTCCACTGCGTCATGGAATTATATTATATTTCAGTTTCCTTTTGAACGAAAAGAACACATTTATACGAAGTGCACTATTCGCAAATTCAAGTCTTATATAATTCTATTTTGCAACCGCTTGAATTTTCTGTTCTTAAATGTTTACTTACAACCTGAAGACTCTCCATTTGATGAGAATTAATAAATACGCTAGTAGTGTCACACAGCAATATTTGATTAGTAATAAGTTAGGCACATGTCATATGTTATTAATTCTTACATAGTCATTTTCTTAATAAAGTAATATGAGAAATATATATATATATATATATATATATTAGATCATTTATTTTGGAAACGTGTTTATTACGTTTCTCTTAATAGTTACCCAAAGGCATGCGTTCTTTGATTTGAGAATGAAATGTATGTTATTGTAAAACAAGGCTATTCGGTGATTAAGTCTGGAAATTATTCCTGAAATGGCCCATATATTAACCTTTCTTCTAGTTCCATGTAGTTTGGGATGGACAACTATTAAGTAGATAGATAACCGGTAACATACAACTGAACGTTTTGATTTGGAAGGTTTTGCGAATCTTCGTTTTGTATTGTTATTATTGTGTTGTTGTTAATCTTGTTGTTGTAGATGTTATGCTTGTACCCAAAACGAATATGAAGAATTGGGATCCTGGCCTTGAGTCACGAGTGGGAGATACCTCTGTAATAATTTCAACCATTGTGATGGTTGCATTAGTTTATTGTTGTTATCGAGACTATAATAGTGGTGAGGGTTCTGCTGCTTGAAAAGCAGGAAGCTGTAGGGCATATTGCCTGAACTTGGTCCAGCGAGAAGATCAGATTAAGTCAGAGTTGTGTAGGTATTATTAATCCATATTTTCTTGGGATGTAAAGTATTATTAGCTTATTAGCTTAATTACCTAATCTTTTCACAGTATGCACCATTGTACTGTCGTGACACTCAAGCAGAGTCATGTGCATATTCCACTCACAACGCTAACTCACGAATTCCATTCTTACAATTATAGCTCCCAATTTTCTGGTTACTACAACCCTAATTGAAACACTAGTGCTTGAGGTTTTATAGCTTAAAATATGCTTATTCAGGCAGATTGTTGGCGTAGTTTTGCCTTGTGTGATGTCCGTGTGTGTGTTCGTAATAAATGTTGATTGTCTGGAGCGATTTGAATTATATATACATAGTAAGGAATTACAACTATCCCGTCCAAACCCAAACTGGCCTTTCAAATTTTAATAATGGGTACTTATCCAACTGAACAGACTTTAGTAATATGTTTCCTGTGCCCAACATCTTGTAAAGTATTACAACAATCAATCTGATGTTTAGCCTTATTTCATACAAAAATAGGTTTATGAGATCACCTTTAGTCCGTGTGTGCGTGTGCGTATGTGTGTGTGTGTGTCCCTAATAAAATCCAAACGCCTGTAGCAATTTCAATGAAACTCGGTAATTCCATAGAACAATTTTGTCAAACTCCGCCCGAGCCCTTCAAATTTAAATATGTTTAACCAATTAATCAAGGCAGCCGCACGTAATATTTCACCAGTATTATATATCATCCAAACTTTTACTGATATCACACTGAGCTTTGTATGGTGATAGAGAATACTAAATTAATATCAGCTATGTGACGCTTCAAAAGATGTTACGTACAAAACCAACATGCCAGCCAAGCGAATCAAAAATGTTTAAATGGCATTTCCACGAGATTCAACACAGTGCAGTGAAACCTCACACCTATATGAAATCAAGATGGTGGCTGTGTGAAATTTTGATATTTTTTTGGCCTATCACGAATCGAAGTGAACGTTTGAATTATCAGCCTATGCAATAATCTTCCTCGAATGGTGTATCATCAAAAATAGTAAGACGGTTCTCAATATCTGCGAATCTCTTGCAGCAATCAAACCGAAAGTTTAGAAGTTGATAGAGGTTATTAACACAATTTTACCTGAGGGCCTTTCAATAACCTGATGAAAACAAATTCAGCATGTCAGCTATGCGAAATTTAAATATATATATATATTGATTTTTCTCACGACTTAATTATCCGACCGAACGGAATGAAACACGGTAAATCAACATATAACGCTTAGTTTATTGGCATCTAGTTTAATTCAATTCTAACTTAAAATGGTGGCTTTTCAAAATTTTTAATATAACGTTTATATTTGTCATATCCTAAACAAGCGACAGAAATTTTGGTTGGTATAATGAGCCACGATTATAATACGATGTAAACTTTTGCTAACGTATAATTCTACAGTATATATCTAAAACAATCCAGCATGGCGTTCATACGATATATTTCACCGGTTCTCATTATATCAGGAACTATTTAAGCAATCAAACTGAAATGTTGTATGGTGTTAGAGGACCGTTAAGTAAGGACAAATATGTAACTTATCAATACCTGAGAAACATCATGGTGTCATGTGATTTTCAATTATTTATATTTAATTTTGAGTCGATCTATTCATCCGAGTGAAATAAAACATGGCACAGCTAATCTTTAATCAAGGCTTAGGGTAGAGTCATTTAATGTTGTTCAATTCGTTTCAAAAATTCAAGATACGTCACTTCGAAATTTTAAAATGTCATATTTCAATTCTTGTATCTTATTCGGGGGAATGAAAAGATGATTCGTATGATGGGCTATGATGACAACCGTTATCTAATGACACTAAATTACGTAGCCTACTTTTCGTAAATCATAGATACCGTGAATTTTATTTTCTAAAAGCCGTGGTTCATTACAGAACGATGCCATCTCGCGGAAGGAGTCTTAATCACCGATATTGATAGCATTATATTGACTAGAGACACATTTTCAAGAAGGACTATTCCCGAGGTATCATCTGGGAAACAGTGAATCGAAACGCACCGGTCGAGAGTCGAACTGGGAAGTGAAGAACGTAGGAAGCCGTGAACATACCAGCGCAATACAATTTACGACACTTATTGAGTATAATTATTACAAAGAATTAATATGTAGGAAATTCTTTAAAATTATGAATGATGAGTCCGTATACTGGAGTTGATTCCTCCGCGACCAATCACGTGGGGAGACCTGTAGCAACAATCCAATGGGTCTGAAACTTCGATCGTTTACATACCTACATGGCATCGTTCCATATCTTGAAAATCAACACAAACGACCAATGCCTTCATGGTGTTGCAATTTCCATTTTCGTCAGTGTATTTGAAAGCCCAAATAATGCAGTTATTTTTAACTGACATAAAATTCCAGAGCAAATTATAATTTGCCCACATATTTATATATGCAAACCAACTTTGAACCAAATATCTTGAAAACTGCAAAACAAGGAACATTTTGTATCATAATACATGTGAGAAAAATCACTTCATGAGAAAAAAGCAAATAAAGTTGGGTGGTTAGTTACATACATCAGAACTACCCTGCACCATATGTACAACCCCCAGACCTCTTCTTTTCCCTTATTTCTATTACTACAAAGTTTGATTTACATTCTCTACACAATAAACATTGAATCAGCTCTTTCCAAACACTGATATATACAATAATGTACTGAGACTGATGGAGCTAATATCAACAAAGATCATAGTGCAGCGGTAGGAAGTAACTATGGTAATCAAATGAGCAAGTCAATTATTTACTTATTTCTTCTATTTTCTTCATTACTGATAACAAAGATGAATTTCACGGCATGAAGAAAACTAAAACTTGAAGTTAGAAGGAAATTATTTCAATATATTTGGACATAACTATTTCATGCCCGTGTATAAAGTTATAACTTGACTATCATAGTAAACTAGGATAATTTTCTGTTCCTAGATGTCATAAAATACTTGCCTGACCATTTCCGCCAAGGGATCTTTTGGTAACTTGTTAGCAATGACATGAAAAAAAGATCCGAAGTGTTTCAGTCCATTTGACATGTGGGTGTGTCGCGCTGAAGTGTTTAATAATTTAATTTAATAATTGAATCACCGCCAGGGCTTTAAAAATGGCGCCATGGGAAAATTTTCATCATTCCATATTTCACAAAAGGTTTGGGCACCAAATTTGGGCAAAATCCAAAATTCGGTATTTTGGCCGAATTTCATGAAATCTCATTCATCAGTCCCCTTAACAGGTTTGCTGCTATCGTGCAAATAGGCTTACAGCAGCATGGACACATAAAACGTCTGAGTATAATTAACTGTGTCAACTGAACTGTCAGGACATTTTGAGTATCTGACTGTTTTCTTATATTATTTTACGTACGGAGAAGTACGTTAAAAATGGTTTCATTTTAGGTGTGTCTTGATCACCACAAGGTGGCTCGTAAGATTTGCTTATATGCTATATTGAATCTAACCTGTGAGCAGAGTCACACATGGCCATTTTTGAATTACTTGCCAAAATGTAGAAGCAGTGAGCCAGTTAAAACGTATCATTTTGTAAATTCAATGTAAATATAAATTTTCGTTCAAATTTGAACCGAACGGCGAACTTCAATACCTCATGTGTTACCGCATGGTCTGAATTTACGCTGTCCTGGTGGCTTAGGTTACCCATTGCGAGGAGCGATGGTGGGACATAGATCGAGATGCCGAGATGCCACTCTGTATGGAAAGTACGAGAGCCCTGGGACCTATATTGAACCCCGGACTCCAAGATTGGAAAATCTGAGTTAAATTTATCACTCATCTCCTGTAACTCTATTTGTAACGTCTGTGATGTCCAGACTTAGGTTGAAGGGACCGGATTTATTCATGTGACATCCTTAGGATGTGAACCTTGGTTTAGATCTTACGTTAATGTAGAAGATTCCACAGGTATTAATTATTTCGTTCTGCACTGCAGAAGAAATCTGAGCTAAGGTGAATCTATGAATACCCATGTTTTGTGATAATGGTTAGTTGAAACAGATGTTTACTAGAATTAATGTTGTAGGCAGTGAGCTGCTAAGAATCCGTTTCCTTTCCGTGTTTCAATATTTTGTCATATCGCCAAGGCGACATTTATAATTCAGTAATAGGATGGTGAATCGCATACGAATTTGAAAGCATGGGTGCAGAAGATCAAAGAGCTCAGACGAACAGACTAAACTCATATGAAATGATAAGCGGAGAACTTGGTCTGATAGTCAAGGAATTTGTAGGGAAGGGCATGAATAGCACAATTTTAAATTTTATGAGAAACGCAAGTAGATGATCAATACTATTTGAGGTTTATTTTTGGAGAGGAATCCCAACCTATGTTAGTGTGGAAGGCTGATAGAGCCTTAAATCCTTCGAAATCAGTCTTTAAATATTGTATTATGGTACCAATCAATGTAAGAATATTTTAACACGACAAGGTTCGTTGAGGAAGTTTGTGAAGCCATTTGTGGCATATACAGGCAACACCACCTAGATAACAGGCCTTTGCATTCAAACAAGATGGCGGGCACTGTAGGCAGAGCTGCTGGAGCTCGCCGCAGGCCATGACCCATATGATCGGTTCCTTCCAACTGATACATCGTAGTCGGCAGCATTTCTAGGCTATTATGATGACTTCATCCTTCTTACCTTTACTTACGTAACAAATATACTAGGCCTACTGAATAAGCTTCTTCTCATCCTTCACCTGAAAATGAAACCTCACGGGAAACTAGGTACCGTACCGTAGGAAAAAATGAAACATACACTATTTTAATGTTTCTGGATCAATTTTATGTCAACAGTTCACTGGCCACAAAACATAGCGCTAAATTAACAGCAGTAAAATATACGCATTTGATACAGTTATGTTCAATATTTACATAAGATCAGGTTTTTAGCTAGATATCTGGACTTGACATATAAACAACTGTGTCTTCTTCACGAAAACTTCCGGGTACACATTTCATCATTTAAATTATAGATTTACTATTATGATGATGCCATCAGCCAGTGTCAGGGGCGTATATACAATTTTATTTCGGGGGGAGGGGGGGACTGGCTATCCTGGAAAATTGTGAGTATTTTCAGGGGATTGTCACCGCAAAATCCCAGAAATATCAACCAATAACTTAGAGCATATAACGTTGTGTAATTATTTTAGATAAGATTCAAAGTTTATATAGCCTACAATTACTAGCAATACAAAAAAAAAGTAAAATACAACACAACCCACAAATAAAATTTTATACTTAATGAATTTTCCATTATGATCTATGGAGTATGAATGGCAAATGTCTAAATATTTGTCAATTTACTAAGCAGAAAGGTAAACAGTGTTTTTTTTTTTACAAGTTGATAATTTATTTCTCAAATGTACCGTACTGTGGAATTCACAGTTTTGCCTCACAAGTCTGAGAGTACCCCGTTCCAGCCCTCGGACTAGAATTAAAATTTCTTGGGGGAGCCGGGAATCGAATTTGGACATCCGGGGCGGCAGCCAAGAATGCTAGCTACTACACCACGAGTTAATCTAATTTCAATCTTAATATTGTTTATAACAGCCAATAAGTTAAGATTAGAGTACAACCGAAATTACAATTACTTTATGCTCTTACCAATGCAACAGTTTTTTAATTTGATTGGCTTTTTTCTAGTAATTTATTGCACATCATACCTGTCACCTACAAATATGAGGTGTATATTTTATTATTATCATTTATATCCAGAGCATCCTAAATATTTACATACACTGTGAGTGGAAGCCAAGTTGAGCATAAAATACCCTTAACACAGCAATGTCTCTGCTAGTTTAAAATATATAGTAGGCTATTCACATAAACACACAATGTCACATCAGATCCTTTTCACTCAGGCTATTAATCTATGTCAAAACTAGTCATCTAAGTGTATTTATTACTCTCATGTAAATTTCTTTCAAGAGTAGAGAAACACCCATTACAATTGGATACAATCATGTTGACCGACTGAAAAGCATTAAATTTTGATCCAATAGCTGTTGAAGCACAATGACTACACTACTAAATGAAATATTTTTATATGTGAGGTATGACTTTCTAAACCATAACAAAAGGCACTCATTTGAGCTTGAAGATATTTGAAATGTCATTGGACACATGGGGGGAGAGGCCGACAATCCTGTATAAGTTTTAGAGACAATGAAACTTTAACACAGTGGATGGCTTTCTAATATATTGAGGCTGTAAGGCTACAAATGGCGGAGAAATGCAACAGACAGGGTGAGAGGAGGAGAGACTGTTCATAATAGGCTATTTCAAGACTTTCAGGATAACAATCTAATATTTGGTGCCACAAAAATGGTGTCCATACAACTTGAACTTTTCGAAGTCATTTTTCAATGTTGCGCTCATAATCTAATGAATTAATTGCATTTTAGTTGCTCCACATGTTAATTGGCCCAATTAAATTGGTCGGGGAGTAAAACGTAGGACTATCGACTCACAACTTTCTGTCAATGTGGAAAAATTATTTGGATTAATTATACACTTAAGTGCTTAATTAATCCAAGTATTTTTAGAGGTCCTGTACGCAAGTGTGAATTGAAAAGTTTTACTCCTCGCCCAATTTAATTGGGTACAGAGGGACACTGGGACTGAGTTTTTGTCAGAAATTGCAAAAATATTGATTTTTTTATTCTTTGATATAATTATGCCCCTGACTCCAGCGGACAATTTAGTGAAAGTCTTTTCCAAATTCCGCCATATTTAAAGGCCCAGCGAATTCTTGAAATGTCTAGTGCATGGTATCTAAACGCCTCCTATTCATGGACTTTCATTGAGGCGAGTATTTCTGTACTTAATTTCCTAATAAGGAGCTCAGAAAAGCAAGAAAGAGGGTGTTGACATATGGTGCTGGGCAGTTTTAGCTGACAAGGTAAGCTGATAACTAAAAAAATATGCATGGGTTTATAAAAGTGCATTTTTCTGAGCTTCCCATTTTTTGCAACAAAATTCGCCCCATATGCATCAGACTTGTGGCTATAATGTAGCAAATTTTTATATATAGTCTATATTAATGCATCCATAAGCACAGTGATTAGTTTTACTGTAGTATTCATAGTTTTGCCATTAAAAATATTTTAATTTTCAATTAATGGGAAAAATAAATTGTGAAATACTGTATGTTAATTTATATCTCAACAAATATTCATATGAACTTAAAACCAATCACTAGGATTGCTTCCATACTAAATATCTATATGGGAAAGTCATGATAAATGACCTACCTCTATCTGTTTAACGCAAGGACTATCTTCAAAATTTGCATATTTTTCATATTAAAATAATCATATCTCCTAAACGGTTAGAGATAGAAAAGTGTAAATCAGTAGTCTAGTGTATATTACTATTAGAGTGCTGTATGGAACATTAAAACAATATCCATTGATAATTACCTATAATTGAAAGCCTATCACCAAAGAATATGCATGTTTTTATAAAAGTCCATTTATCGCGGCTTCCCATTTTTTGATACAACATTTGGTCCTTGCGCATTAGATTTGCTGCTATAATAATGCAAATTTGTATTCATATTCTATATTAATGCATCCATAAGTTCAGTGATTAGTTTTACTGTAGTATTCATAGTTTTGCCATTAAACATATTTTAATTTTCAAATAATAGGCAATTAATGGGATAAATAAATTGAGAAATTTGTTAATTTATATCTCAACAAATATTAATATGAACTTAAAACCAATCACTAGGATTGCTTCCATACTAAATATCTATATGGGAAAGTCATGATAAATGACCTACCTCTATCCGTTTAACGCAAGGACCATTTTAAAAATTTGCATATTTTTCATATTAAAATAATCATATCTCCTAAACGGTTAGAGATAGACAAGTGTAAATCAGAAGTCTAGTGTACATTACTATTAGAGTGCTGTATGGAACATTAAAACAATATCCATTGATAATTACCTAAAATTGAAAGCCTATCACCAAAGAATATGCATGTTTTTATAAAAGTCCATTTATCGTGGCTTCCCATTTTTTGATACAACATTTGGTCCTTGCGCATTAGATTTGCTGCTATAATAATGCAAATTTGTATTCATATTCTATATTAATGCATCCATAAGTTCAGTGATTAGTTTTACTGTAGTATTCTTAGGTTTGCCATTAAAAATATTTTAATTTTAAATAATAGGCAATTAATGGAATAAAAAAATTGTGAAATGAGTTAATTTATATCTCAACACATATTCATATGAACTCAAAACCAATAACTAGGATTGCTTTCATACTAAATATCTATATGGGAAAGTCATGATAAATGAGCTACCTCTATCTGTTTAACGCAAGGACCATTTTCAAAATTTGCATAATTTCTATATAAAAATAATCATATCTCCTAAACGGTTAGAGATCGAAAAGTGTAAATCGGTAGCATAGTGTATATTAGTATTTGAGTGATGTGTGTAAAATTAGAATAATATCCATTGATAATTACAGAAATATGAAAACTCAGTCCCAGTGTCCCTTAACATGAAGACCGACTGAAACTAAATTCACTTATTAGACTAAAAAACAATAAAATTGATTTCAAATTTCATAAGCTGTCAAGATTGTCTGTTGACATACTTGCTGAATGGATATATTTATGGTGTGAATAGAGGAGTAGCTGAATCTAATAAGAGTATATAATTAAACAGTTGCATCTTCTCATCGGAAATAAGTATGACAACCTGAAATTCGACAAACATGATCCAAATATTTACTTGTGCCATCTCTTGATGATTGTAGTGTTTTTGTGTCTGTCGCACAGGCTAGAGCAAAATGTGGCTTTTCACTAATGTCTCATCTCATTCATGATTGCGATTATGTGGAAGCTACCAAGGTATGGCTGGTGCCATGTACTGAGTCAGTACATCAGTACTGACACAGTACATCAGTACTGACACTAACTGTACTCAAGTTGTACAGAGGAACCTTGCCTAGTATGTCTCATCGTGGTGCTGCTTTGTGGGTTTCTATTAGCATAACTTACAGTGGTGCTTGTTGAGGATCCAACCAGCCTTTGGGCTGACTATTAACAGAGAGATCAAAATATACATCTGCCATAAAATCAGATTTGACACATAAATGGCTGGTATTCAAAAGCCATTTTCAAGTTAGGTTTTGTATTACTACCAGAAACAATGTGGCATATAGAAATATTCTAAAAGCCTAGCGGGTGGATCACAGTTATGTAGCTGGAGGGTCTATCTATTTTTGGTACGGTGATTTTGGAAAAACAGGCGCTCCAGTTTTATTGGGCGATTGTTAATTTCAGGCACAGTAGCAAAAAGTGAAAAACAAAGTACCTTGGAAGACAGATACGGTAGCTGGGGAACCACAATGTGCTATATTGGATTCATTTAAAGGCCAACTGCAATGATCACATTTAAAATACTGGAGTAGAGGAATATTGAAAATGATTTTGAACACAACAGAGGGACTGAAGTGGGGTACTGATTCTTGTTGACAATGCATATTATAAAATTAGGCTAACTTTTGTAAAAATGTGATTTGTAATTATAACAGTGACAGGATGCACCTTTTGTCATTAAATATAATATAACATATTTTATAATTAGGCTACTAGGCAGGCATGAATTCACTCCTCAGATCAAACATGACAACTGAAAAACTCTGGATGAAATAGGTATTATACTAGAAAATATTTACAAATATCACAGGAGAAGATTGAATTTTAGGTACGGTAGTTATTGTTGTTTTAAGGGGCAGAATTACGAGGTCGTTGCATTTTATTTGAATGTCTTTTCGATCATACATCCAATAGATGGCTGATGACATCACATTGTTGACAGCAACATCTCGATCAGCTGACTGCAGGGAACTGCAGTGGTTTGGAACACTGAAATACTACACGTGATGATAGAATTGGGCTATTTAAAGTGAGTACTATTCATTACTAACAAAGGGAGGATACGATGCATGGGTCACTGATTCAATTTGGTAGACGAGATGGAACAGCACCAGGTTTAAGTCTTGGCACTTTTAATGGGAGTGTAATCTCTTGGCCATCTTCACAATTGAATACAGTATTCTGTCGAATGTCTTGAACATTAAAATGCAGTTCACAAATCTGCAATTTGCAAAAGAATCATACTGAGTAACATTCATTGAAGTAAAGTGTATAGGCCTACCGATAATTAATCTTACATTCTGAGCTACATCGCCACATTGGGCTCTTTGGGTCCTAGTGAGATAACTGCTGCACTTTCCAAGTGATCTAGGAATGTATTTATTATTACTCAATGAATTGTGAAATATCTTAGTGATATGGTTCATGATAACTGACCAAATTTCTTAAAATTCAGCAGATAATACCATAAAAAGTTGTATATTGGACAAGAAAATGTTATGAATATGCAAAGAATACAGCTTATCATCGAAGTAACCTACACACCTGGGTATATTTAGGGAAATAGTAGTGATTTCTGGCATGTATAGAGTAGCCTATATTTAAAAATATCAATTACCAACCAAGGTATAAATACGGTACTGTAAATCATTGAGTACCATAGGCTAAATTTTTTTCTAGGCCTACTCTTTCGTCTCGAGTACAGTACTATAAGGTACCGGTATCAGAAGATTAGTTTTAGAACAAACTATTGAGCTACAGGTCTACTTATATTTTATATCTTGCTTTTAAACAATTACCTTCACTGGGGAATTTCCTATTAAAACATCTCCGCTGGGAGCAATAAAGGGGTTAGGTACCTACTTAATCAGGAATCGGAGCAATTTGTGGTGCATATTAAATGACTTTCCAGTGAGGCCAGACTCAATTATATAAATCATTAGCTTTGAACACCGATTCTCAATATGCATGCATTAAAAATGAATCTATAATTATCACACTAAAACATTTTTTGATCACAACATGTTTAATTCACCCATGCACAACAAACTTGCCTCGCATGTTGGGAGATTCGTTTATTAATTATTTAATGAGGAAACACCGTTCATTATTATTATTTGAAACTTAGCCTAAATGCAAAGTATTGCTCCAACTCTAACCTTAAAATGACTAGGCTTGGTCACTTACGTGTTGCTTGCAAGGCAATGAAATAGTTCTTAGAACTATTTATAGCAGCCTAGGTAATTCTTTACATTATTAAGATTACCGGTATATCGGCTATTTATGTGGTACGGTAGGCTAACACTGCTTAGATAATTAAAATACGTGTACCGTATTGGTAGCCTACTTACCACACAATGTTTCGTTAATAGCTGATATCCAAAGTTTCTTCAAATTCTCTTCTTCGGGGAACTTAAACACTCGAACTTTATTCTCATGATCATAATTCCCCCTGCACTTCAGAACACAACACTTGTAAACCATATTTTACAGCAAAAAACTGAAAAAATCGCACAAAAACAACAACAAATGTATGATCACAGACTTCTGCCTTCGGTATCCGCCATCTTGCTTATTTTCAATTCAGTGCAAAGGCCTGTATATAGGTGGTGTTGATACAGGCCATCGCGGAACTGGAAACCGATCAGTTGTGTTGGTAGGCTTACAGAGGAGACATTTAATGTTGTGTCAGGCACATTACCTACGTTGCGTGATTGACGATAGTGAGCCGAGGGCCACTTATGGTGTTTATGCAACGTTACTATAGATTGAGAATGTAATAATCTATAAATTAATAATGCTTAGGAAATTAATCCTAACTTAACTTGATCTTAATAATCATAAACATGCGTCATTTTTGTACTATTAGAATGATATAAAATCTACCCCGAACCGCCCCATTAATAATAGCTGTGCTTAATTGCTTGATTATAGTCTGCTGTGTATTTTCGACGACGGGTTGCTATCCACGTCTTGTCAGAAGTTAGACTAAGTCTTAGACTATTTACCCAGTTTGAGACAAATCCCCTGTCATGACACGATGCATTGGACATCATGGACATGAGCGTATTTCCAGCATGAGTCGGTATTATAACCGCAGTTGGCATCCTATTTCCCTCCTATGTCAGTTGACGATGAACTACAATCAGTACTCCATCCTGAGTTGGTAGTGTGCCCTTGTATATAACAGCGTCGTATATACGAGAATCAAACTTCGGGGGGCGTTCAGTCCGGGTATGCTTTCACTAGAGCTCAAATACCAGACGGCTGCTTACAAATACAAGGACCATATGCAAAACTACAAACAAGAAATGAGTGAAAAACAAATAAAATTACCACCATTTAATAACTGAATAAAAACAACAAAACATAAAAAATATAACATAAACAAAGTCCACCCTGAACTTTACTCCCACTGTACAAGAATTTACACAGATCTGAGTGGCCTAGAAAGGTCCACTCCAAAGAATTAAAATTGTGGATCAAAATTCCACTTGTCTGATTAATATCTATGCACGCGTATAACTACGCTAGAGAAGAAATAAGTACTTTTGATGGAGATTTGCTCGCAGATGGAACAGCCAATATGCTTGCAAACCCCCATACTGCAAACCATTATTATGGCTTTATGGGACACACTCGTAGAATAACATACCAACAATTATAATTTTACTGACACACGCAACCATTTAAAATTTATAAACTAATTGATCTCCATCGAGATCGCAGTGAGTCAGGAAACTCCCAGCAAAACAGAAGCTTGCCCAATGGCTCATATTGCTCAACACATACATGACAACAACGTGACCGAACATCGAGACCACCCGAGGTCAATGAACATGACAATAAATAAACAAGAAATAAGATGCCTAAAACCCGATGATATTTACATGAAATAAAAGCATGGATAAGCTAACACGCTGGGACTCGATCAATCAAAACGCGAACAGCACCCATTTACCGATTACAATTCTTTTATCATTAAACAGGCTTTATTTTAATATATATAAGATAAACAATTACGAAGAACGGAGACCTGGTCCGTGAATACTAATGAGCACAGCTTGCTCCTTATCTGATGGAGTGCGCCGGGTAGAAATACCTTCACTTACCACTCATTAACGTCTGTGTTCAAAACCAGCCCTCCTTGTCGAAGCTTTGAGTCATGCTATTTATAACAAGAGACTAGACAGTCCCGTTACGCCACCTGTTAATCGCGACACAAAATTTCACACACTCCTGCCAATTTCAAAGAATTGCAAGAACATCGTAAAAGGGGATTCCAACATTTTCCTCGCAAGGATTAAATGCTTAACCTGGACATAGCTTCAGACAGAACCAGGATTCCCGAAAACTCCTATCCCATAAAACATATATTTGCAGACTCAACAAAGCATTTAGGGCAGAACACAACACAAATCTACCACGGGCCGACACTCCAATCAAATATCATAGATTTTGTGTACCATAACACTAAAAGAGAAACTTCATCAACAAATAAAGTCATTGGGCATATGACCCCTCACTTAACAAAAATGCAACAAACGGCAATTAACACACAAGCCTGTGTAACAATAAAAATCTATACAATAAAAAGATTTCCCACCAATTCTATTATCTACTCTAGTTAATTCAGTTTCGCTTCTGTTATGATATCGGTTCCCAATTTGCGTCGCTTAGCCGCGCATTTTACGGTAGCGACACGCACTCGAGTACGCTTGCCCCGTGTACTTGACATCAACAAAAAAAATCTTCACACAGATAGAATACATGCCACGTTGCTCATGAACTAAACTAAAGTGTGTCAATACCACCAACCAACTACACTAAAACACGAAGACAAAAATAAAATAAAATATTTACACAAAATAATATGTTCCCACAAAACCATAACCAGTTTGTCAAATAATAAATTATTTCAGTACTCATTCCTCTTTCTGCGTCGTCTCATCGAACATCGCCTGACATTCTCTCTCCAAAGTGTTTAGCTCATCTCAGACCACATGGAGCCGTAGAAACGTTGGTTCGATGTCTTTCTCTGGGTCTGGAGTTCCATCTTGACGTTGAATAAAAATAAAATGCTATTTAAAGTCACACGTAATTTTCTATCTAAATTTTGCCAATAGTTACTTTATTCACCATTTGTCTAGTGCAAAATTAAACGTAGACTTTCCCTAATAGTTGTAGTCGTGGGAGACTACTAAAATCTTACCGATACACAAATTTCACACTCAGCTGTGCGCACACAACTTTATTATAATGTTTTCAATAATGACCCTATCTCTGATAAATTTAACACAGTATATCTTCACGGTATGGAAAAGAATAAGTGATCACCTCACGGTGTCACCAAGAATCAACCTCGTCGTCACTCAGACGACAGTATTTATGTGAATTTAGCAAAAGGACGGAGGGAGAGGGAAATCTATCACTAACTTCTATAATAATGCGACTATTGGCATGCAACAGGTATCAAACAGTTTGAAATATTATACAGGTCACAATGGGGCTATCGTGCTCTGGAATCGATCATAGATTTCGTTAATCCAATCTTTCCCGCTTTCAACTTCAAGCCGGCGTCAAACGCTCCCTTGGCGCTAAAATTGGTGACCCTCTCTGATTGGTAGTTCATGACGTCAATATCGCAGTTTAGAACAGAAGCCTCTGTCCTATGATTGGTTGAAAGTTGCTCTCGTCTCTCTCATCCAGCAACTATCTTACTCGTAACGCTAGGGTGCCAAAGAATTACGGTCTGAAATGAGTCAGGACCCCAACACACCTTTGTCTGATAAAGTGTCTGTCAAACATTCCGATCTCGTCACTCCTTTGTTTCAGGACTGGGCACGTTCAAACGTACTGTCTCCAAATAAGCTTGATATTTCGCAATCCAGTCTGGCCTTCCTGTATGATTCTGGCAGTAAAATCAGAATATAATGAAATGAATAATTAGAATCATTAATATGCGTAGCTTATTAAGGGTTCAGTAGCGCTCATATGTAGCACCAATAAGAGGGTATTTTCACTGTAAATTTTTGTGTTACAGTATGTTGTAGTGTGAATTTATAAATATTTGTTTTTGGACAGGATGATGTCTTGATTTTCTTGTTTTTATTTTTATTTGCCTCTGTGCATTTTTAAATTTATTTATTCTTTGCCGTCAGATAAGGGTTAACTAGAAATGTAACGTAACGGTTAATGTTGTATGTGACACCTCCACAGCTTAGAAATTGTTATTTGAGCTCATTAATAAATGTAACTTGAAACATCGTAGAAGATAAATATTTTGAATTGCAAGTAGGATCAGGTGTCATGTGACTATTACTATTCTTAAGGATAATTGTATTTGATTAGGGATTTATTTACGTGTGACGTACTAGTTTGATTGCTTATTTTTCTTGTAGATAGCACTTCTACAGGGGATATTTTGAGAATAGTTGATGGAATATTTTTAGTTAGATTAAATTGTTGGAATATCGAAGGATTCCCGGAGTGTAGGATAGGGATCTGAATTTTTAAATAAATGTACGAAAATTTTTATATAAGCCTGGTTCATTTAGTAGATTTGTTTTCCTTGTGGGTGTCCATTCTGGGCTGGTTTTGGATTAGAGCTTCTTATAGAACCCCGGAAGCGGCCCTAGATTAACTTTCATGTGCAGAGCTAGTCTAGATGCACATCCCAGGAGAGTTTCAATGGTAAACACTAGTGGGATATGTGAAAAAAGGCTATTTAGTGTTTCACGGAACTACTTATTATGGTGACGGAGTAGTACATAGGGGGGTCACAATTGTGACTCAAAAATAATTTAATCACAAACCACAGCCACGTGACATTGAAATACTTAAGTTTTACTGGTGCCCTACCACTTGAGCGCAGTAAAACCTTGCAGAGTAAATATCTATTTTACGCTTAATATATTGGTGTTTCATAAAAAAGTTACTTTGAATACAAGAATCGGGCATTTGTGATAAGTTTTCCAATTTTATTCTTAGCCTACGCTTCACATTTTGCAAAAAGAATGAAAAATTAGACATGAGATCATTCCTGGCAAATGTGTATCTGCTTGTCTGTCCTTCTGTCTGACCTGTCTGTCTCTGTGTGACCACTATGAAATCCTAAACAGCTGCAGCTTACGAACAAATTTGGTATGAGTAAGTTCTATACTAGGAGATCTCACGGCCACATTTGAACATGACGTCAGTGTTCCATAGAGATGTAAAATCTTAATTGAGATGTTAGCTTATGTTTCATATCTCAGCACGTATACATGAGAACTGATCAAAAACAGACACACATACAGATGATAATTTATTTTCAGCAACAAATACAATACAACAAAATAAAAGGATGAATTAAGAATAACCCTTAAACTCGTGAATAGACATAAAAATCCCACGGACATTAAAATAATACACGGTCTCCGAAGATAAGAATAGAAATGACATGAAGTCACAACAAACGAAAAATTCGAATTGTCCATCCAAATTAAAACATTAAATGGCTATGAATTTAAATCGCGAAACAAATCAAGAGCTTTCCAATATTATCAGTGTTCATTTCCTTTTGCCAGCTGTGCAGTATTGCTTTGTGGAGGGGCATATACCTTCCGTCTGACTGTTGCCAAGATTTCGCAATCTTTGTCCTCGCTTTTGGTTATAAATCAGCAATATACCGTGTCTTTCTTTGCAGGAAAAATATTGTGTTTTTATATTGTAACGATATCAGGACCAAAATGATTAGCCCATGTTAGCCCTCGCTGGTTCAAATGTGGCCTTTCTAGCTCCAGGACAAAAAAGGTACAATATCAAAGAGTATGTAGGTTGAATGTTTCAAACTTTGCATGCGAATAGAACATGAAATTTCCATTTAATTGTTAGTAATCAATATTCGACAGTGTGGCATATATGATTCTACGCATGCTGATAATTTCAAAGTTCATCTTCCGCACTAACGAATGTATTTCATTTTATTTTGTACGTGCACTATATGTATTAGGGCACATAATTAAGTTTCTTGTATGCGTCAGAAGGGCTACCAACTGTGTTGCTTGTCTTTTGGGCCCCTGATTCATTATCTCCGAATATGTGTACGGAATACACATTAATCGTAGCAAACTGTAAGTGCAAGATGTTTCAGAGATATAGACAGTAAATTGTTAAAGCTAATGCTATCAACATATGTTCAATTGCATGTAATATCGATACTAACAAATGAATATCAATCACATTTAGTATGAACAAATTATATGCCTATAACTCGACAATAATAATTACCCCTTCTGGACATTGTATCCGTCCAATTACTTGTGTTTCCCCCTTGCCATTCTAGTCCTGTCTCTCTTGTGTATTTCTCTTGTTTTTTTGTTGTTGCCCCTCTGGCAGTATGTTTGAATTTGCGAATAAATTAATTTATTAATTTTGCAAGTTTACGTAAATTATGTCAGTCAGCCAGAATTGATTTTTTTTCATAACCTCTAACCATCACCGCGTGGTAGTGATCGTTCATTTTGTAATCGTGCTTCTATTTCAAATTAAGTATTTTGTGGATTACTTACGTATTATTCCATAAGCCATGCTCGCTTTTAAGACATTTCTCCAAGTATATTAGTGAAACATTACGTTCATTCCACACACCGAGCATACTCAAGACAGACTGGCAACCATAGCTACGCTCGCATTGGTCGGCCTCCAAGCTTCGGCCAATCACAGCACGTCTTCTTCATTACGCCTCGCAGAAAGTGCTAGAACAAGACCCTGTCACCTATTTAAACGGCTCGCCGGACTGGATCTGTGTGATTTTTCTTGCAGACGCAGTGCTGTTCACCAGTCTTGAAACACCGGACTTAAAGATCATCTTGCTATGATGAATCATATATGCTTCTGCTTCAAGAAGCTTTGCTTAAAACTTCATAATGTCTCCAAGACATCTTCGCTTCGTGATCTGACTTGATCACAATCTTCAAGTTCCAAACGGCATGTTTATGAAATGGATATTCTTCAAGTGCAAACTTCGCATCATCAGTGCAACGAAAAACAGTTTCGTTATGGACCTTCTTCATCTGTAATTGGTTTAATACCTATGTTGTCGCCTTCTACAGCTTCTACTAGGAAGCTATCTTTTCTGTGAATTCTACAACTTTCTAGTGCTTCAAACTGAAAGTGCTTCAACTTCTACGAGTGCTTAAACGTACTACGTGTGGCACCTATTTAATGTCTTCGACTATGTGCATCATTGTACTAAAGTTTCTAATCTAGGCAACCGCAAAGTTAAGTAACATTGATAGTGTTTTAACCTCTATGTGCATTTTCTCATGTGTGCTCTTCAAGCATTATGTTTTTCATAAATCTACATGGCATTCTTCTCTTTCATGGTAAATGCTTTTGTGTAACTGTCACGAGTGTTTTCTCTTTACGCAGGTATTTCACCTTTTGCCAAGCCTTCCTTTCTCGTGACAAAAGTATCTTGGATTGAGGCCCCAAGTGCTTAATATTTATGAAAGTTTCACAATTTTGCTTTTCCCTTTGTCAAATTAATGGAACAAGGTCTCCTAAAATTCAGAGGTTTTTAGTGCTGGGTCCCAAGCACTGTAAAGAAAATGTTTCTTGATTATGATAATTTATTAAGGATATATTTTTCATCTGTTGAACTGTTTACAAATATATTTATATGTTAAAGCAAGATCCTCTCTCTCTCTCTCTCTCTTGTCTTGCATTTGTTCTTGCTGATATGCCCCATATATACCATAACGCTCAAATCTATTTCGACTCTGAATGCATTGAAGAGTACTGTCTGATACTGGAAACTTTTAATTGGTTGATCCAATGGTTTGTGGTAACTTACTACACCAGTCGTCAATGCTATCAACTATTGATAGTTGCAGTCCAAACGTTTGAGCCCAAGTCTCAATATATCTTAATGCATGCATGCAAGCAGTTCAGAACTAGACAGATGTATAGATCATAATTTTATTGATTATCTTTGAGCAACCCATACTGAGATAGGTTGGTAGAGAACCACAGTTGAGTGATCAAATAAAATGACTTTGTGCAGACTGTTTAATACTACTACTACTACTACTAATAATAATAATATTAATAATAATCTCGAGTGAGCGAGAGGTCGCAACTTGAAGTCGACGAACTAATTTATACATAAGTAATAAAAACCAGAGAAACAGAAATCTCTCTCTCTCAGATCGTGGCGTAACTGAGTCAGCAACCAATTGGCAATCGATAGGGGAGAAGGAGAGGCATTATACATAAATCTAACTACTGGGAAAGAAAGATCTAGCATAAAAGCAAAAAAAGAATATATTTATAAAACAAGTGGCAAAGATATAAGACCTTTTGTTATTAAATAAGCTGAAGTTACTTTAAGATGGCTAAATGCAGAATGGAGGTAAACTTGAAAATGAATATAATACCAAAGCTGGAATTTAAAGTGTCAAATTGAAAACTACAGAGAAACTTGAGTATAGGCAGTTCGCTCGCTCTCCGTTGATGTCTTGCTTTTGTACATGACTCTAAGTCATGGCTTCAGGTTGTCGGTTGATGGTTATATTGGTCATCTCCAAATTAATGGGGTGTCAGTCTTAGAACGGCGATGATGATGAAATTGCAGATTTAAATTATAGTAGGAGAGACATTATTATGGTAATTGTGTACTGAATTCGTGATCGAATCTGATTCAAAAAATCACCTCTGTAAGAATGACCAGATACACAATCATTTCACAAGTCCAGTTTTGAGTGAATTATACTTGGAAAACTAAGCAAGTTCCAGCCGAACTGCTTATTTCAAACTCAATCAGAAAACGGTCTGACTCGTTTGATATTGAGAATAAGTGGTCTGAAAATCAAATGTTTGCAAAGCCTCCAGAGACAAAATAATATTCAACGAGAGACGATGTAACAGTCTCCAAAACGAAATAAATTTCATCGAAAATGGTTCTGCCCGGAGAGTATATTGAATCGTCATACTCCCTCCACGATCTCACCTGTCCACCAATCAACGTACAGAAGCTAAGGCAACGGATCCCCCCTACTTCAAAAATCATTCAGGTCGGCCGTGATTAGGTATGAATATCACGTGACCGTCTCTTTCTTCCCATAAAAATGAAAATGAATTTGTTTCAAGGCCAACGTCACTGCCTTGTCAACCACTAAATATATATATTCGTAGCCAAACTGACCTTAAACAACAGGACCAAATAAGTCAGCACATAGTTAGTCACCGGGTTTACTTGTGATGACAGCCTGCATAGGACCATGAAGATACCGACAGGGGTATTTTGACTTGTGAAAAAGTTCACACTTAGCAAGAAACCTCCTAAAGTCCCTTTTCATCATATTCCAAATAACGTCATGCTGAATTTCATACAGAACTTTGTTACCACAATAATGCACTAATTCGTTGTGAATGAACCATAGTAACTCCTCCCTAAAACAACTGGGAACACAGATTTCCCATCTCTCAAACATGCACTTACGAGCAAGGAAGCCATCCTGAAGTTTGCATGAAAATCGAGGTATATTCACACAATCCGAGTGACCCACTCCCAACATAGCTAGGGCTCACTTAATATGTCATCCTCTCTCTGTCTCGTCAACATCTTACTAAGTGTCTCTAAAGACTTCATGATTCTAGAATCCAGATGTGCGCATATCAGAAAACTCTGATCAGCTTTGTGAACTGAATTCTCCGTTGGTAAAATATGTCTCTAGACAACATTTTATCCTGCATATTGGCTTTCCCTCTGATATGGAACACCTCAAAATCATACTCTTGTAGAGTCAGAATCCACCTACTGACTCTATTAGAACTCAACTTACAGGTAATAATAAATGCTAGATATCTGTAACAGTTTCGGAGATATAGAATGCCGATGAAATATTTCGCACAGCCACCATGTTGGATTGGTGAAACGAAATAGAATTTGAAGGGCGCAGTCGGGGTCGGCCAAAATAGTGCTACGACCTCCTCGAGTTTCGTTGAAATTGCTCCATCCGTTTAGAAGTTATTAGGGGGACACCTACACAAGCAAACACAATAAACACACACACGGACAAAAGGTGACCTCATAAGCCTATTTTTTTTAAATGAAAATAGGCTAAAAACTATATTCGTGGTTTAATTTTACGTAAGTTCTTGCAGAGGATGTCTCTATTCAAATAAATACATTCTATGTACACCTTTATTTACGGGATGGTACACTCCTCTCTGTATACAGATAATCACAGTTCACGAACTGTACACTGCCCTGTGAAGTTCATACAATCTCCACGGTTTGAGATGACCAAACTTGCAGAATCGGGTTTCACCACCAGAATCCCGTTAAGCTAGGTTTAAATGTGTTTCAGTCCACACCATGTCGGACCCAGGTGCTCGCATGCGTCTTCAGGGACACTGCTGCATCAAGTAACCACAATACTTGACCGTCACTGGTCTCCTACCTGGCAGATACTGCTTGTGCCCTGAACTGCTCCACGTAACTACTACACTCGCTGACTACACTTAGTCACAACTCGGAAGAGAAACTCTCAGTATTCTAGCTCTAAACTGACTGACTCTGCTCTCGCCTGCATGCTCATTTGTTTATCGGTGACAGAGAGAGAGGTCGAACTGGATTTTTCGATTGACTGAACAATCCAGCAAAACAAAAGTTTCGTGCTTTTTCATTCGGTCAACACGAATGTACCCAAAAAGAGCTGGGTTATGCCCTAATCCTGAAATAAAATACGTGAGATTAATACATTATTAATGACCAGTTTCGATCATCAAGCGATCATCATCAGGTCCATTACACTTAGGCTATAACATCTATGTTTGAGAATACAAATGAAAAATATTTACAATATGTACAATTATTTATTTGCAGTATTGGTAATGCAACTGTCGGTGTATGCTAAATGTAGTATATCTAATGTTAGGAGAAATGCTAAAATGGAGATAGAAATCCGGAGTTTGTCTGTTTGGGGTAACTATATGGTTGTAAAAAATCAACTATGGTTATACTGTAATAATACAGGCTGCTACTTATCCGGTTGTCTTCCTGTCTGGAGCTTCGAGTAGTTTCGTGTTCACTCTAGCACCAGTTGTGTTCGACTGTACCCGGGTGTTAACTCGACGAAACTGGGTTTTCCTTTCTCCCCCCCCCCTTTATTCCTATGTGCTGTCTGAGGTCAGTGCAATGTGTATTTGTGTGACGTTGCCAAATCTAGATAAGAATGTATGTTACTGAATACAGGAGGGTCTACAACTATTAAAGACCGTGAAACAGTCTTCGCCACGCGTGGACTAAAAAGTAATTCGAGCTAGGCGCTGCCCGGTCTATTGAAGACGTCCCGGCACCTTTAATACGGCCGCGCATACCGGCTTAGGTTTATTGCAGAAAAAAGTGCATAGTACACCTGATCCAGATAATATTTACCTATTAACCACCGCTATCCCCCCCCCCCTTCTTTATCTAGTTTGGCTGTATCGCTAAGTTGTGTCTTGTTTCAGACAGAGTGTGTTTTTAGTAGAGTGAAGAGGGGTGAACTCTCCATGAAAGTGTGTTCATTTAGATTGTTGGGATTGTTTCGTTTGGCTAGGTGAATCTCGATTGCTTCCTTTATATCGAGAGCTCTGCCTTTCGATCCGTGATGAATTATTTTTAGGTCAGTCTCGATGTTAATAAAGCTGTGCCCCGTGTCACACATATGTTCGCATATGGCCGAAAGTGTACCGTACCTTATCGCATTTCTATGTTCATTATAACGTGTGTCTACTCGTCTTCCTCTCTCTCCAATGTGATTAGCTTGACAACCAGTGTCTTGGCATGTTATAGAATATACCCCTGACTTTGAATACGGGTGTTGTTTATTTAGATTACTATTTTGCAGGTGCCTACCAGTTGTATTGTTCGTTGTGAATGCTATTTTTATGCCTCGCTTTTTGAAAAGATTAATGATTTTATATGTCTTCGCATTCACATAGTTATGTGCGCAAATTTTTTCTCATTACTGTCCGGTTTGGGAATCGTTTTATCTTAATTTTTATGTTTGGCTATAATTTGGTCTAGTTTGCTTGGCGGGAATATTTTTCCTTTGCCATTTGCTTAATGGTTCTTATTTCCCTATTATAGTTGTCTTTTGACATGGGTATGTTTAAGCTCTGTGCACCATTGAGTTGAACCCCGCTAATTTGTGCGTACTGGGGTGATTAAACTGATTGATTATCGATTGTATGCGAGGTTTGTGTGGCTTTCCGGAATATGGAATATGAAATTTCGTTATCTTAAGGTTCAATGGTTATATCGAAATAATTTATTTTTCGGTCTGTTTCGGATTCCTTAGTGAAGTTGTTTGAGTGGTGTAGGCTATTAATGGATTGGATACTTTTTCTTCGCTTGTTAGTTCATTATCGTAGATGCAAATTACATCATCTACGTATGTTTTCCATATTACTATTCACTTTGTTGAAGTCTTTTCTATGAACTTATTTTCTAGTGCATTAATGAAGATGTCAGCGATTGGTCCGCATAGTGGTGAACCCATCGCTAGGCCTTCTGTTTGTGTGTACATTTTTTGTCGAATTGAAACACGTTTTGGTTGAGGACGACCCTCAGTTATCTCACAAACTCTTCAGTTTCTTTTGCCGAATTGTTGGATTTTAAGTTATTTTCGATAGTGATGATTGCGTCAATAATAGGAATATTGGTGTACATGTTAGTTACATCGAAAGATACAAGCCTCAATCTAGGTTTCGTTTGTAGGGTGTTCAATGCTGTTACTAATTCCGTTGTGTTCTTTACAGAGTTTTTTTTGTCGTTGTAAAGGCGGTGTTTTAAGATTTTTAGTTAATCTTTGCTGGTTTTGTAATTAGGAACATTCCTACAATTGACTATTGGTCTCATTGGGCACTCCTTTTTGTGTATTTTAGGTTGTCCCCTCAATGACGGTGTTTTCGGGTCCATGTTTATTAGTTTAGATTTTTCGGCTTTGGTCAAAATGTATTCTGTTTCATTTAACGCACGTTATATTTGTTTTTGAAATTTCTTGGGGGGGTCTTTTGCTATTTCCTTGATTTCGTTGTTGTTTAAGAATTCGACTGTTTTTTAAATGTATTCTGTTTTGTTCAAAATTACTGTGGTGTTCCTCTTATCTGCTTTTGTAATGATTAAGTCATGTTCTTTTATTTTTTGCTTCAATGACATTATTCCTTTGAGTTGTTTGTTGATTTGAATGGCATTGCTATCGCTCTCTCGTTTGAGGATTTTTTTGGCTTCTTTGGTGGCGAGATGTTTGGTTAATTCCCTGTCTTCCGCTGGGAGCTTGTGACTGGCTATCTCGATATCTGTGATTGTTTTATATTGTGGTTCGTGTGTGTGTCTGTGCAGTTGTATTTCAAACCTTTGTCTAATATATTCATTTCACCTTGAGAAAAAGTTACGTTCGTTCTTTTGTTAACCCCTCTGTGGAAATTGAATTCATTGTTATTCGTGTGTTGTTCATTAGATTGATTGTTCTGTGTTTCTCCTAGTTTTCTTAGTTTATATTCTAGCGTTTCGTGCTTCCTCGTTGCTCTGATTTTGTTGGTGTCATGTAGGTGCTCGGTAAAACTATCCCATTGGGATGCGTGCCTGAAGTTACTTAGTTGCAATTGAATATCGTATAGTTGTTGGTTGTTTTTTTTTTTGCTTTCTTATGTATCTTAATTCGTTTTTTATCCAAAGCGCTTTGGCGTGTTTAGTTGGAATGATCGAGGCTGGTGTAGTCGGTACGGTTTTAATTGGTATGTATTTAGGGGTGAGATTTAGTTCTATACATTTTTTGTTGAACCAAATTGACTTGTCCAAGTTCATGAGTTTAAGTCTGAGTGTTTTGAACCTCTCGGCTTCACGCCACAATGAACAATCCAGATTCACCCCGAACTTTTTAATTGCAGACCTAGGGGCTTATTCGCTAAGAGTACTCACTGCCCCGCACACAGCCCTTCCTTTAGTAGATTACCCGGCCGCCACCCTCCCCCCCCCCCCCCCAGCAGCCTCAACTCCTGCCGGAGTGATGGACATAAGAGGTATGTTTATTGAATTATAGGGTACTACAAACATTAAAGAATTATTTTCTCATAAAATAGAACATTTTTAACTATGGCACATATTTAAAACGGTGTTAATTTTGTGGCTTGTCATTGTATATCACCAATGTTTCAGTGCCAACATTTGGCTTCACGTTGCTCTCAGCGTCATTTATGAAACGGCTAAAATTAATTCAGGGTCATCAACCTGCTCTGTGGTTTCGTGCTGAGCCAGCGATAAATAATATTTATGATGAACCGCAGATAAATAGGGAAGCAGGTCCATGACCTCAGACAGTTTCTTATGCTGTATAGGAATGGGCATACGATATTTTGATATTACGTTCGTAATTCATGATATCCGTGTAGAATGGCCACGATTCTTGACATGAGTTTCACGGAAATCTTCGTGAACGGTGTGCTTCAGGAAAAATGAATCAGGATTTTAGGCCAAACATTTGAACACTGTAACGTCTGAAAGGTTAATAGGATGTCCATCTGTTGCTGTACCGTATTTCCTTTTGATATGTTCTGTGCTGGCACTTCGCTGAACTCAAGGAAATAGTTTTCTTTCTTAACTGTTACGGCAAATTTCTCTTTACTTTGCTTTTCTTGACAATATCAACCCACTCAGTGGACGAGAAAACTTGGCTCGGATGGTGCCTTTGTTATATACTATTTCAATGAATGTAAAATCTCTAACGGTTGGGAGTCGTGTGTGATCAGTCACCAAAAATATATGTTCAAATTCTTTGAATTTGTAACCAGGTAGTAGTGACAACCACATGCACACACCGTCCAATTCTTAATATGTCCGGGACAATTATCTGAATAACATTCACTTTTGGAAGCAGAGCTGTTTGTCTGGAGAAACTTTATTATTGTTATAGCACCAACTATATCACCCTCCACAAACGCCTATCTGCTAGGATTCATCATCGGCAGTAGGTTGACTTGAAATGGAACTGACCGGTGACGGAATGACAAATCTCAGCTCCATAATCAACAAGTCACCTGCTGACAACTTATTACTACGACCAAGTCCGCGCCTCAAATAAATGGGCAAGCATTGAGAACTTCAAGGCAGTTGGGACCCAGTCAGATGGAGGAGACAGTGCGACGGACGTACGGAGGCGAGCGCCTCTCGGCACGGCGGTGCCATCCCCAGCATGGACGACGATTCGACGACAGGAATTCAGACCAACTCCAGGGTGGTGTATTCTTCGGAATACACGGTCAGGCAAAGTTAGCTTTTGCTGCTCTTTGCTCAAACCTTTTATTAAATTTCTTTACTTGCAGACACCAACAGTGATCTATTTGTATTTCTATTCTCTTGTACAGTTATTTATGTATCCCTTGAGTCTGTTCTAGATATATATCTTCCATGGACAACCTAGCGGCATTTGGCAGCTAACCTCTGAAGTTCCTCAATATCTCCATGCTCAAGAGGACTTCCTTACCAATCAAACCCCCAGGTTTCGTCGCTGTCACCATCTAACATCTCCTAGAAGATACTGCTCTAAGAAGAATTCTATGTTCTTTAAAAGAACTTTGTTTTTCTCATGTCTTATACTCTGATACATCCTCTCTTGTCTCTTACCCCCACCCTTTCTACTCCTTGGCCCCTTCGTGCGTCGTTGAGCCGCTCTCATTTTTGCGTCAGACGTCAAAACATACAGTTGGGGCTCTCTCACGAGCATGCCTCCTGTGCTCGAGAGACATTTTAAATCATACGCCATGTCTGTATTTTAGATCAACGGTTACAAGGAACCATCGCCTACTCTACAAAAATGAGCTAAGTACAAAACTGCAATGTTTTTATACATGTTTTAGTGCTTTTAATACAATTTTATAGACAGTGTGAATAATTGCAAACTATTGTGCAATAACCGTCTTCAAGATATATTTTTTTGTCATGCTTTAACTATCTCAGCTGGCTTTATAAAGTGAAACTCAGTACTTCTTGTACTAAATGATTGGGGTTACCTTCCCACTACGAGAGATTTAATTTAAATTACCTACTGTCTATCAAAACTTCGCTTTTTCCTCCGTGGGACCTCTTTTGCCCATTTAACTGTCATCATGGTTCTAGAACATTCCACATGAGCCAATATTTCTACAAGTAAAGCAAACTAGTATTTTCCGCTAAAATACGGGAATGCTTTTCCTCACTGAGGAATTTACGTTACATAAACTGCTGGTCAACACCTAATTTGCTTGCCCCGTGGGAACATTACCTCATCATTCAACTTCAACTCATAAACTTTTTAACTCAATAAATTCAGTCAAGATCAACTTAAACCAAGTGTGCTACACAAACGCAATAGCATTTTCCTACTTTACGAACTCCCATACAATGCAATAGTGAAGTTTTTCAACTTGTCAACAAACTATCAGTGCCATTGTGTGTGCTAACTATCTTCCGCGCCGCGTTCTACGAGAGCAATAAAATTGGTCAGGACATTATGTTTCCATCCTCCATTTCCAAACACCTTCTACTAACAAATTTCTAATTAACTTATGTACCCTGTTATTTCTCTATGAGGCCTCGCCCTAAGTTTGGCCCCCTCCCATTTTTCTTCATGTACAATTTATTAACTCTGCGAAAATACAAGAAGTTGTAGAAACTTCTTTTTATTCCTTCCTCTTTCTTTTTTTAACCAGCTAGTACAGGAATTGTTAACTTTCTGATCATTAATCTTTTGTACTCAATCTCTTTTCTTCAGGATTCGTCAATACGACCTCTACACGTATGTTTAACATAGTAATTTATGTGTAAAATAGCGGTAATTTCCGCTTGTAATTTTTTCTTCATTCCTGTAATTATCAGGAATCAAATATTTGTTTATAGCCTTTCAGATTGTCATAGTGGCATTCTAAAAGTGCTTGAATTGCACCTAATCAAACTATGAAAATTATGCTTATTTTATAATTAGCTCTCCATTTCTTATTCAAAAGCATAAACTTTAAAATCTTTGAAAGATTTTGGTTCTTTCACAAGTTCGAAACTTGTACACTATTGTTCATAGTAAACATTTACGTTGTTGGGTCTGAGACCTTTGGATTTGTAGAACTAACCAAAGAAAAGATTCTTCTAACTTTAAAAGATAAGATTTTGAATCTACCGAATGTTAAGTTTCCAAAGTTTATATTTACTGTTTAAATAAACTAGTTGTTTCCCTTTGTTCTTTATCTTTACCGTTAGAATAACTATTAGGCAGGACCTTTACATCCCTGACTCTTTCTATAGGCTTAAGCCCTCATTACGAAAACTAATAACCATTCAAATAATAAAGGTTTTGCTACTTGTTGCATTTGAACTAAAACTTCAAGTACTAACATCTTCAAAGTTTCTCTTGGTTTTCTTAGCCAATTCTAGCAAGCCATTAAGGCAAGTACAGCTAGCTCTGCAAGCTTCCTACTTGTTGAGATTTTCCTCTTACTTATGGTTTGTTTCCAAAAATTTTAGTTTTGTTTGAGTTAGATTTGAGGTCTGCATCTTTCTGGGTAAAAGCTTAGCCTTCCTTAAATACAACAATTGGTATTCTTTAAAAATTGTCAAGAAAACTAGTAAAATTATTACAAACGGCATTAAATCTGCTTTATCGCTTCCCTCTCAAGGAAAACTTAGTCGTTTGCCGGGGATCCAACAGTGCCCAGAAATAAAATTAGTATCCCACATTCAAATCCTTCCAGCATTCTTGAATACATTATAAATCCTAATCTCTCTAAAGGGAAAGTTAGTACTTTTTTTTTCTCGGCTCACTTTGCCTTGCCAGAGTGTCACCCGTCCCCATAGTACAGGAATACCGGCTCGAGAGGGAAAGTGCATTCACCGAGCGCTTGCAGGTAGCCTTAATTCACGCTGCGCTCTCCGCCTGCCCGAGACAGGCCCCCGCTGGAGTTAGGTTCCTCCTAGACTTGGCACTGCTTAATTCTTCCTTAACTTGCATAACACTTAGTGTTGGATTCTAATCCTGTTTACCATTACTTTTTTCCACTCCAAAACCTATCTCATTTCCTCTCCTATCATCATCCCTTAGGTAGTGTTAACCCTAAGCTAAAACCTACCACGGGGTAAGTGTGTTCAGCTTCATCCTTATTTCCATCCCCCAGATCTCTCACCTCATCAGCCTTTTATACTACTGCAATAAACAGCCATTCATTTAAACAGGATTTTTTTGCATGTTTAAGCCATCCAACTTTTCATTCCCCTATTTTCGCAGTCACAATGGCCTTGCCCCCAGCATTTCGCAAGTCAGCTTACATACACGTACACACGCCTGCTGGTCACCATCTGCCGATCTCTGACCATGCAAGTACTCACGCCATTGCTCTGGCGCTGAGCGACCACCCTGATTCTCCTTGTCCCCTTCTTCCCGAACCAGCACACAAGCCCCCAAAGAATTTGAAGCGTGTCCATTTCCCCCTGGGAAACACTCCCGCAATTGCACTATACACGAGTGCCCTACTTATTGGGAAAACACCCTTGAAAAAATATACAGCTACAACCTCAACACCACCGCGTTTTGCGATATTCTCAGTTCAATCGTTTATTGTTAATGGGTTCCAGATAAATATCTTAGAAATAGTCCCATACTTCATGGTTCCTTTAAGTATGAGTATTATTAAGGAGTATTACATGTAAGTACTACTGTTATGATAATCCGCATAGTTACGTCCTATAATATGGCAAGCCACATAACATTTTGTTGATGCTGACCTCCGATGATGATGAGAAATCACATGCATTTGGTTAATAATCCACATATACAGCACTGCCATCACATGAGGATTCACTCTGGTCAGTGATTTACTCGTCAAACCGTCACCCACTATACAAAATGCCACTTTAAAACTATTCTATGTGACTGTTGTAACTAAGTAAAACCATAACAGAATAAGAAATATAAGGTGCTTTTACTCAGAGTTCATCATTCATATATGCAAATATGCAAGCGACTCCATCCTTCCAATTTGCATATTAAATTAATATTCCCCCGAATAAGTCTGCGAATTATGATATTCATAATTTATTTCCATAGACCCAAAACACTTAGTGACCAATGGGTTCAATCAGCATGTCTTCTTCATGAGTTCTTATTTACCGTAGAAGTGGCAGTTGCGGTAATGTCTCCAACGTCAACGTCAGCAATTATAAAATAATATTCATAAGCAAATAGTAATGACATAAAAAGCAGAAGAGGCTTTAGGTGACGAATATCTTGAAATAGTCTCTCCATTTCCTGACAAAGAATTTCGATGTCAGCACAAAATACATCATACGTGGTGCTGTCGTCATCTTTTTCTACAGCTTACTGTAAGCAAGGGATGTTCTACGAACTTTGCTTATAAGCTGCAATAGTATACTATGGAATTTTGATCTAAAATCAATTTTTGAGATAGGTGATTTAATGATGCTGTTTTCTGAACTCCTGAATTTAATGTATTACAGTGACCTATTGAATTATCAAAATATCAAATTATTATTCAGTTGAAGATTACTTTCACTAAGTGACTAAAAAAATTGTATTATATCAGGAAATTAAGAATGGCATATTTCCCACCCTGGCCATCCAAGGAGTGGTTTTTGTCATTTCCATCAACTGAGTATACAACATGAGATCTTTGTTATGTGCCCGTTCCTGGATGAGAAGTGATGACCCTCCAAGAAAGGTGCATTCTGTCTTTCTGCAATAGAAATATGTGTGTGAGGGAATTTCAGTGTTGCAAAAAGAAAAGCACATTTTGTAGGTTGAGATCTAGATAGGCCTATCTCGGGGGTTAAACGGAATAAATAGGTGGGATCCTTGAAGCGTGAATTCCTTAAACAAACAAATAAAGGCCACAATCTATCATCAGTAAGACGCAACAATGATGAAGAAATCCGAGTTATGATAAAATAATCCATTGCCTATTATTCACTTCATAAGAAAACAACAGGAAACTCTCCTAGATTATGTCAGGACCTTAATAAATTATGATGGGAAAGAGACGTCCCTAGAACCAGGTTAACAAAAAAAGAAAATATCTTACTTCAAATTTCATCATATTAGCAAAGGCTAACATAATGGCCCACCTCGTTGCACAATGGCTAGTATTCTTGGCTTTCACCGCAGAGGTCCAGGTTCGATTCCCGGCTCTGCCAAGAAATTCAATTCTGAGCTGGGCTGTACTCAACCTTGTGAGGGAAAACTGAAAAAAGGCGGGTTCAATTCTTACCTCAGCCATCTTGAAGTGGATTCCCGTGGTTTCCCACTTCTACTCCAGGCAAACTCTGGGATGGTACATAATATAAGGCCACAGCCACTTCCTACTCAAAGTCTACCTCATTTACAAATACACTCATCAGTACAGGCATTACAGTGACACAGGTTATCAGATAAATTCTCAACACACCTAAGTGCATGGGGCTACATGACCACGATGTCCTAAATCCCCTCATCAATCACAAAAAGCAAACCTAACATAATGTTCTATCCTAAACTTCTACACAGTAGATCATCAACAAAAAATAAATAAACTAAACTAAAATAATCTAAAACTCCAAAATTACCTTACCCCCTGGAAAAGATTACAATAGCACTTTACGATCCTATTTCTTCTCCCTGACTCCCCTATTTGACCTGAATTTTCACTATGGCTCACGAAGTTAATTAAATTTGAATACACGGAATCTCATGCTTCCTATCTTAATATGTTAATAAAATCTCATGAAGTCCACATTTGAATTATATTTTAATTATGTACAACTTCTGCTCTCTTTGTGTCTGAACCAAATCCGACATGTCCTGCAATTCAATAAAGCAAAGCTATCATTATTGCCATCATCACTTGTCTGATCAACAGTCATCTATTTCTCATTGTTATAATATTGATACAAATATTTCTGACAAACTCTGTTTCCTATATATGTATTTTCAGTGACGTTGGCACACGAATCATCCATCACATATTGACAGAATAACTAAACTTCATATGCACCATAACTTATCATTATTATACATCCACATATCTCCTTATCACCATCAAATATGGCCTAAATCCAGCACCAATTCAATTCTTATATAATTACCAAATATGTGGCACATTACCATAACGTCAATCAAATGCAATATCTTCAAATGTTTTACTGGATATCAGCCTTTGCCGAAATACCCCTATGGTGCCTCTTAATATATATATCGCCATATCACCGATCTAATACATGAGATGAATTAACATTAGGCATTTCTGCTCATCGCAATACCAATTATACATTAATCAATTCCTCTTCAGAAATTCATAAAATTCGGATATTATCTGATACTTTCTAAATTTCAAGCTTATAAATCCTATGTTCTGTTAATAAATTTGTCTAAAACTCACAGATTCTCATTATGGCATTCCACAAATGTTTATATAATTCATATTACTCAATAATCCTTGTCGTATATCACATCCTTCTCATTTCCATAAATGCATGGTATTAATTTCACATTCCTGATAATACCAAAATATTAGGATCTCTCCTTTCAATCCTCAAGGTACCAACAAAAATCATAGGTCCTGATAACGTTGATAACATTTACTTAATTTACATATAACCTGTGTATGTGCCAAGGCTTAAGTATTTCAAAAAGTTCCTTTAATTCGTAAGCCAGAAAGTTCTCCTTTCGTAAAAATTAGCCAGTATTCAGCCTATGACTTGTCGCGTGATCTTGACCTTCCTTGACAGCAGTATGTTAACACGATATCACACTGTTTAGTCTCGTAATAATTCACAAAACAAAAGGTGCCGGGTTCAATGCGGTCGATCCCGTTAGTCCATATGTGAATATATAAATGATATGCTTATTCGTGAACTACTAGCACTGTTCCATTATGATATCGTATCTAGAAACATACTCGCATATTGCAACATGGGCGAATGACACTTATATCGCTATGCGCTCATTTATGCATGTACATATATACATAATTCATATTACTCAATTATCCATATAATGCATATACAGAGTGGTCCACCAGCCCCTTATTTTTTGGAGGAAGGCGACCCGACTAACGCGTATATCATAGTCATCATAAAAACATTAGTACCTGCTCCTTTACGGCCTTAGTACAAATTTACCGTTGAGTTTAAGCTCGGGAATATCGAAGAACTCATTAGCGACAGTGTTATTTCAATGTCCTCAAATACAATGCTTAGTTAAAATGATCACAGCCTCGAATAACTCCACCTTACGTTTGGACAGGCAGTGTCAACGAATAGATTCAATACGTGCCAGCATTACACCATGGCTCTCAGTAGCTAAGTAGGCTAAATCAAGCATTTTTAAGCCACGTCAGTTCTTAGGTAGAATGTTCGAAACCCGAGCTAGTACATTTTGTTTTCTTGCCTAATGTAGATTATAGTGGATGCATACTCGTATCAACCTGTTCCATCGAGTGATTTTTATTTGGGCCTGAAAAGGACCGTTTTTATCCGATGGTACCTAGCCAGATTGGACAACGACATAATGATCTGTACAACAAAAGCACGGTACTCTGCATAATCAGGCTAGCAAGTGTTCGAAATGTTGACCACCTTGGTTTAAAGGAAAACTCAGACTCACTCAGGACGCCGCACGTGTCGTGTCATGACCCTCTGAAACACCAGGTTTAACCATTCCTTATTCTTACGCTGTGCCAAATCAAAACCCTCTGTAACCCATGATGCTCAGGTGGCATGAGCATGCGATCGAGCAGGCGGTAGCAAGTGTCCAATGCAAAAAGTTCACACTTTCTTTCTTCGTATTGTGTGTAAGCGACCGTGGCTGAAATGGTAACCCGTTGGACTGCGGATTGAAGGATTTGGGGTTCGATACTTGTTACGGGGAGTGTTTTAAATTTGTTTTCGTTACGTTTTATCGTCTGTGTCGACCGCTTTACCAATGTATTACGACAAAAATGATACAAGAGGTCACAATTACCGTTATTAGTGAGGATGGGGCACTGGTAATATAGCGAGCAGATGAATTTTCATTTTGGATTCCATGAACGTTACATAGTGTTCGAATGCGGTATTACTCCATACATCTTAATATGTTCACCTCAAATAGAGTTGTCTTCTTTTTGTTAGAATTTAATAACAAAATAATACCAAGATAATTTCTCAGGAATATGTGTCCTTCGATGCTATCACTGGCGATCAGAATCTCCTTCGATATGTAGTAGTTGTTGTTTCATTTGAAGGGCTAGAACATCGCAGTCATTTATACCCGTGAACTTGGGTGTGTGTAGAAGTTATATGATAACCTGTGCTATAGCGGTGTCTGTATTCATGTGTGTATTAGCAATTTAGGTGAAGATTGGGAAGGAGGCGGCCGTGGCCTTAAGTTAGAAACCGTCCCAGCATTAGCCTGGAGTAGAAGTGGGAAACTACAGAAAACCACTTCCAGGATGGCTAAGGTGGGAATCGAACCCACCTCTTCTCAGTTTTGCCGCCACGAGGCTTAGTTCCACGTTCCAGCCCCAGAGCAACATTAAATTTCTTGGCAGAGCCGGGAATCAAACCCGTACCTCCGGAGGAACACTTCGATAAGTTTTGTTAATATCCATGTCGGATTTTTTATCTTTCTGCCATTACAGGTCACGTGGCATATCCTGCTGATTCGATCGTATTCTCTTTATAAATCAGCAAAATTCAACGTACTCTTCACAGGAATACATCGTAAGTTAATAAACGTGGCAATGTGACTTTTTACGTGTGGCTTAATATTACATCACCATCCAAAATAAAGCACGGGCAGGCGTTCAAAACGGTACGCCTACGGCTGGATTCGAAGCACCATTCTACCCGTTCTCACCCAGCCGGAACATAACCGATTCAGCCACTACTACAACGTAGATAGTACGTGCTGCACGTGTACTAGTTACAGTGGCCATCCCACCTCAAACGTTATTATCCATGTAAATGTCTTTAGTCATGGTTTATGGTGTTAATTTAACATTTTTACTGTTACAGATCACGTAGCTTAACTATTAATTCAATCGTATTACGTGTATGTGTGTTCTTTCAAGGAGCAATACATCATATGTTACTAGAATGGTCCTTAGTATTTGGCGCGGAAATCTTTAGGGTCGTCTTTTCCTTGCTCGACCCTTGGCTCAATTACATTGCTGTCACACAGGCAGAGCGCAGAGCAATATCGACAATCGGGTGAAATATAATGTTAGTTGGGTTTCAAAAAACTGAATGATAAGGAGCTGGTGGACCACTCCGTATATATAATATAATATATATATATTATGTATATACTGTATATTCCCGCTTGAACTTCACTTTCATGACGCAATTCAACTCCGTATTCATAGACGCAAATTCTCAACACGGAAATGTTATAGCCAAATGCCTCACGCAGTGATATAGTGTGAGCTATGGCGGATGCTTGTCACACAGAACTGACTATATGTCCCACGGTGTGGATGAGCGGTATAAGAATGCTTCCCCCGTTCACTTAAGAATAATGGTCTTAACTCATATGCACGGTATATATTTATTCTGATATTTTTTCCACCATGTAAGGTGAATTAAAGTCAAGTCGTACAGTTGTTATAAGTTCTAACCAGAATTGTTGTATTTCTTCTAGAAAATTCTTGATCTTGAGGTTCCGTTTACACGTCATTATTGTTTCTAGACTTTCACGGACGTGTGTCACTCTCTCCCCATCACACCACATCATACATTTTGACACGTACAAACCTCCCTTCATTGTAAGTCATTAGTCAGCTACTTGGTAACGGCAGGAACCGTTGAGAATCTCTCGCGATTAGTTAAATCTTTCGCGTAGCTCAACTCTCCAACTCCGAACGGGTACAGTCTCAAGTTGAGTAGGCAAAAAGTCCCTTTCCTTGAAATCATTGCACGAACTGAGTTAACTGCCTTCACAGCAATTACATAACGTCCTCCAAGTATATGTTTTTCTTTTCTTGCAAAGTGCTGGAGACATATTTTTCTAACCAACCATAGCCAACCTCTCGTCCGCACACGAGCAAAACTAACAAAATGCTTTTAAACATTATCATCTTTTGTAATTCATATCAGAGGAAATACTTCTAAAAACTCATCTTTGCTACACATATCAGGGAATACCATCCTTATGAACACAATTAATTGAGATGTGTCCACCACGTCAGTTAGTTCATCGAAAGTCAAGGAAAAATAACTACATAACTAACAACTTCCAAGAGTGCAGTCACTGATCGACCTCAGAGAGGCATATCTATGCCACCTTGAATAATTACAGCTTTATTCAAACCCTTTGGCACATATTGGACATATATGTCCCATGAATTTGATCGGTACCTGTATCCAAGCACGTGTTATGACACCTTTGAGAATAATGTACATGTGTTCTACAATGTCTATGCTTTTAATTTGCACTTGTCACCGCAATCAACAATGTATACAAGGAAATTCAATCCTTTCTTGATTGCGCGCCGTTTTCACATGGTCGGTGTGCTTCCTTTAGAAACGTGTATCCCGACAGTTCTGTTCTGTGTTTTAATTGAAACAATTATTTCGAATCTCATAGACAACTACAAAACTACAAAAGTTACAATTTTGAAACAAAAATCACATATACTAGTTGTAACTGTGTTTTTAAATTTTGGGACATTGGTGTCGCTGTATGCGGTAAAGGTAATGAGTTGAATTTCTCATAGCAATATGTATTCTTGGTTATTCTTTGGCCTGTTACTTGATATGTTGAAGCATAGCTGGGATACTTGTCTGTTTTAATTTTGTAGACCTATGATGAGAAGGTGTCGCGTGTTTTAAGTCTGGGAGGACGAGATTCTGCAGTATCTCCATGTCTGGAACATTGATGAGAAATATAACCTTGCTCTGGACGAGGGAGATAGGGCTTTCCTCGAAGAATACGTGAATAATGGGAATACTAGTATTATAATTGGTGATCGTCAGTGTTGCCAGAAACCTTATCGGCGGATTATCAAGCAGGAAAAGATCGTGCCCCAATTATGTGTTCTCGCAGAAGAAGATAGGTATTTAAACAGCTGCAAACGCTCCTGAACATAAGATAACGAAATAGGATGTTAGAAAAGATATGTTGAATGTGCTGAAATTCGTGTGGAGAACAGAACAAATAATTTTTGTGAGACAAATAACGTCCATTATTGTTACACAAAGGAAAGAAACTGCTTTCTTAAATTCCACACTGCCTAATGTAAAATTCCTCGACGCAGCCAGGAATCAAGTGTGGATTCCATCAACACTCACCCACTGAGTTGGACATTTACTTATAAGTTGTGATACCGTACACAAAGGAAATAAACTATACTCTTAAGTTTGTTAGCAACTAATATTAAGATATGAAAAATTTTCCCTTGTCACATAGTGGGACAAATATGTCCCAAATTTGAAAAGCCGACACCTCCATTGGAATAAAATATATTAATTTGAAATTTGTGTTCTTGACTTTCCGTCAACATAAATTTAGGAAGATAATACCAAAATATACATTTACAAACCCTGGTTCCTTGCATGCGTCAAAGGGTTAAATGAATGGAAAAACATTTCCAGTTTTGACGAAGGCTTGTATCAACATTTCTCGATCTTATAAAGGTTAAATATTGTGCCGCACTAAAATGTTGGTAATATTCAAGACCACCGCATTGAACGAAGAGTTGATCACGACATCTTCCGCAATATTTATTTAGGTAAGAAGACATGTTCATTATGGTGTTACGAATACTTGAAAAATGCCTCAGTATGCCCCTTAATTGATAATACGACATTACAACTACGCCTTAAACGCACCTACGTATCTCTAAAGAGCGTGAAAATTAAATCATGATTGACTTCATATCAAAGTGGTACTTTTCTTGGCCTTTTTGGTGTACTCATGTCTCAAGTTTGAAAACCTCTTTTAAAACAATCCCTTTTATAGAAATTTGTGCAAATAAAACCCGTGCCACAATCGCACGCTCTTCTTCAAAACACCACCTGTTTACGAAACGTTTCATATCATATTTCAAAGTACTGAGTCACGAATGGCTTGGGAATCCAAGGGAGCGATGCACTGAGGGAAACGCGCTGTGTACAGGTCGTTGAATCAGGTTCAAAACTTGAAATTAGTTAATAATATTACTATTATTAGTATATTATAATTATATAAACAAATTTAACATAATGATTGAAACCACAAGCGTCCACGTTCAACCGGTTGATCACGATCGACTGTTTGGACATGCCTGTTGTAAAGTATTTCACATGCAACTTGTGACAATTCTATATGGCAGCTTGTCACTAGTATTCCATACGCATGCTATGGTTGGTGAACATGAGGCCTTCGGTGCTAGATAATAGTAAGTCGCACACTGAGCGATATTGAGATTTGTACGCTTTTCACGCCTCCTAGAGGATGGCAAGTCACTGGCAGAGTAGTATTTGAAGAAACCAAGAGATATCAGCCCACACTTTGTTGTTATGTATTCCACCAAGAAACAACACGTAATTTTGTGATTTAGGATGGCGCCTTGCAGAGACTTAACGGGCAATATTCAACAGCAATGTTGACAGAGACAGACGAGGAAATATAATTTTAGTGCATATCTCGCGCGGGACGACAACTGTAATGATGCCACCTGGCAGAAGAATGGCAAATATTCCAAAGAATATAATGGGGGCCAGGAGTCAATTTTGCAACATTTAAAATGTTCATTAGTAATGAAAAACCAACTGCAAGGATCCATTCAACGCGACCAGGCTAGGATTGGCTAACTTTGAACACTCCGGAAGGGGAAGCCCTAAACTAATTTCAAGAGTCAGTGACGCCATGGAAATTGTTCAAATTCCTATGATCGAATTTTGATGAGAAGTGTACCTTCGAATTCAGCAAATTTTACAGTCCAAGATGTGATATGGCTGAATTCTTACCACTGGAGTATGAATTCGTGTCCAGCCATCAAACAACCTCAGTCGGATCACTTCAACGAATCCACACCTGTTTACGGTCCGAGATGACGGGAAGTCTCGAACTGTTATCAGTTGATCTATACAACTATGCATACATTAAAAATAAAAATCTAGTAATTTTACACACAAATACAAGATAGCCCAAGTTGTGAATCCATTTGTAACTTTTGAATTAACAAACAATATAATAAAAATAAATAGTTGCCACATAAATTGACTCTTTTGCAATTTAACGTATTAAAATAAATGATAATATCCAACAACTTGACAAAAACGTATCTTAATCCTCGGATGCGTGCAGAGATCCTGAGAGGAACTGGCTAGTGCATATGCTTTACCAACAACTCCTGAAAATGTATAAGAGGTAGAAAGGCTAACAACAGGCATCTAACTAAAATAACTGTTATACCAAATTAAATTAATACTGCACTGAGAATCTTAACAACAAATGACTCTAATTTTCAAAACAAAATATAAAAGTTAACCCTAAAAATTAGGCCTTGCATTGATTAACCATTTCTATGATATATACATTTCCACATTTCCCCTTGTGTTATGTTCTTCCTATGACACTCTTGCTGCTGCAGAGTTTGACCAATTCCTTTCGAACACTGTGATACAGCGGAACTCAGTCATAGATTGCAAGTGATGATCGTAGATTTTTCGAACGTCAGCAGTGACACAGTCTTTTTTCAAAGACGCACTCACACAAATCACAGTTATAAGTGACCTGGCATAATGGCCAAACTCTTACACGCAACACTTCACAAATAGAGAAAAGAGTTCCTAATAGTTATTTCTCCAGTTTAACAAACGTACCGGTACTCTCACGAGACACTTAAAATACAGAAAACAGTTCTGAGTAATTATGTTACGGCTAGACAGCCATACTCTCACGAAGAACTCAGATACTCAATAATTCAGCCCTCCGTCCCAACAGCCACTTGCAGAATTTCCATGAACAGAAAACATTTTTGAAAATACGTCCTCCGGCCTAACAGCCTTACACACATGTAGCATTTCCAAATACACAGCAATTAAGTCCCTGATTTATGCCTGACTCCATAGTATATAGCCGAAAACCTCCTTCCTTCCGCCACATTCTGAACCGTAGTTCCTGCGCCGAAGCAAACCAATTGTGACTCGGGCTGCAGTTACTGAGTGCCCACTCCTCCGTTCACCTATCCTATACTGGTCTTCACTCCTGGCTTAAATTGATGTCCTTCAATCACAAAGAGACACGTTCACTGGGTGGTACTCAGTTCAAGACAGTGTTGCCATATAGCTTGAACGATGTGTCATGGGGCAGGCCTGTGCGTCAGTCAAAATAACCTCAGCTCTGAATTTCTCATCCAGGAGTCAGAAACTTACTCAAGTTAAATCCTTCCAAGATCAATACACATCCTAACATTCGATATCGACTCAAATAAATATAAAATATACCATACTATAAACCATAGAATTAAACCAAACTTCAGAATACCACCAAACACAATTATATATAACCCCGGAATGAAATATGACCTAATAGATATAATAATAATAATAATAATAATAGTGATAATATTAATACTAATAATAACAGTGATAATAATAATACTAATAACAATAGCAATAATGATAAAAATAAGAGCGACACGGTGTCTATTCCAAACGGACCAATGTAACTGGGCACGTTATCAATAAGATAAAATATTGATATAAACGTTTTAAACATAAATTATTAATAGCATTTGCCTAAATCAAACTGTCATGGGGGACTCATAAAAATATTGGCCACAGTGTAATGAACATCCGATGAGTGATGGTAGCGCATAAACTCAAATAACATTCATGATCATGTAAATTACGAGTGCGCAATGTCGGACAGCCTTTGGACATGTTATTATTATCGTAAGGCAGTGACAAAAATAGTGTCAAATTCAAAGTACACAGTCTCGATGGTACAGTGACATGTTCACGAGGTAGGTAAGGAAGTGAATACAATTCATGTGCTATACACACGACAGACTAGTAGAGGAACAGTGCAGCTATCGGCGTTGTGATGGAGTAGCGTGTGACAAATTTTCTCCAAGAGTGCTCTTAGAAATGTTAAGTGTAAATACGGTGAAATTAATGAATGGAAATCTTAGTAACAGGAATTTCATCCAGAAGCATGAAGATGAAGCAACCTGCGATGGAAAATCTCGTCGAACCCATGGTCGTAAAGATCAACATATTAGGCTAGAACCATGGATTGCGTGAGCAACCGACACCCTGAGGCAAGATATAACCTGGGAGATGTGATAAGTACTCAACATTTCATTAATTATCAGTTTGTCATTATTATGAGAATCTTGAGTTACTCCACTATTCAACTTTATTTTTAGTGTGACGACTCCACGGCTTTGTAGGTTGAGAATCCTTTATCTCTGAACCCGTTTATATCTCAATATCATTCCTCTCCATACTGTACCCGCTTACAAGCGGAGAATGATTTGGTCACAACCTAGCTTAGCTCGCGGCTTCGGGGTATGTAACGTTCAGCCCACGATATGACCTCACATTCGGATATGATACACTATAGGTTAACAAGACTACACAAACAACTAACATCTCAACTCAAAAATCATATTAATTAAACTCAAGAAAAACCAAAATAATCAAATCACATATTACAGTTACAATTGGAATGAAATCCATTACAAATCAAATCTTAAAAACACATAAAATCGTTCTACATTAATAGCTTGTTCAATTCCCAATGAATTATCCTTAACTTGGAATATTCATTCTCTAAGTTTATGAGCGTGCCTATCGCACGGGTAAACACATTTCTCTAAATCTTGTGAACATTTATCTTTCCTATTTCCTCTTTTGGGTGTCAACTTGAATCGGTTAATTATCATCATTGCATTTAGTACTTTTATGTTCAACAACTTTCACTACGAACAAGCCTGAGGATTTAAAAAAATACATTCAATACACTTTAAACGATATTACACACATGTCAGGATCGAATCCCTTCCTTCACACTCCCTTTCATGTCCGCATGCCATTAGAGTTAGGTATGATGTGCCATGTCATGTTACGCACTATTTGCAATTATTTAACAGTGTGTTTCTTTCCACCTGAAATCAATTCAACAAATTAGTTTACCCGTCTGTAAAACATTTTCTTAAGAGTAAGGGAATAGCTTATTTCATTTCATAATATCATTGATTATCTTTATCAAATTTGGAATAATCCACTTTAATTTTAGCTGAAGGCACTAGTTAAATCATCAGCTATTCAAAAATATAATTTGAGCCTTGTAGCTCTACTCATTAACAAATCCAATGCACTCCAGTAATAACTGGTCAGACTTCCCTTCTTATGTCTGCCTTTATCATCATAAAAGAACCATAGCTCTCCCTCTTAGCCACGGCGTTGGGCAAGGTTGCGCTCCCCCTCCTTAGCCGGCTCGTTAAACAAAATGTATTACCACAACACTGTGTGATACTTTGAAGGCGTCTCATTCATATAACCACAATCGCGTTTTGCGTGACAACGATTATACAAACTCATTACACTACTCCTATCACTTTAATTACTTCACTTCTCATTTCAATATAACTTTACTTGCCCGTTAATCCATCCATACATTGTTCGGAGATTTTATTGATTGGTCGGTATTTAATAGCACCTGCTCACACATACATTTGTTTATAGCGTACTTTCGCACGCTCCGGCTATTATAATTGGCACTGCTGGGAATTACACGAAGACATTTGGCACGACCTGAGACATTGTGCTCGTTCGCCCATTAATACAACACAACAATACATACATCCAGTCTTACTATGCATCTTTAACAACAATGGCATGAACGACTCGGGGAGGTCTCTTACCTAGCCCGGTCTTCAGCAATAATATAACACATTTCACAATACGACAAGAACCGACTCCGTAGATTATCTCTCAAAAATGTGTATGAATTAACCATGCATTCATTTAATTTCACTTTAGCTTGAGTTTAATTTTGCCCTTTAATCGGCACAACAAGTGCACTTGGATACTCATCAATACTATCATAACTTGCCTTCAATCACTATCATAACTTGCCTTCAACTGCTATCAACTTCAATAAACTCGATTACTATCATAAATTCAACAAATATCATGACTTCAATAACTTCGACACTTCAACAACTTCAATTATATCTCGATCGGTATTTACTTTCCTTACAACATGGCGACACGGCCTATACTTCACAACTCAATTATTTTACTTCAATCAATACTTTATTTATTCTTATTCACGACGAACTCTATTCCTGCAATACTTCAATCAATACCTTATTTGTTATTATTCACGACGAACTTGATTCCCTCAATACTTCAATAACTACTGGTTCTTTATTCAATTATAGGCTCAATTAGCGCTTTATTCAATTACTTGCTCATTTTTTACAACTCATTATTAATTTCCTATTTTTGAGTATAACACTTTATTATTATTATTATTATTATTATTATGGAGCATTACAATTAAATTATTATTATTATACTTTTACTATTATCATCTGGAGTAATATACTCAATTTTAATTATTATCATATGACATGTTGATCTGCCATTGGTCCAATACTATTAGCGATTTCCTTCTCTAAGATTTACTTATTATGATCCTTTCATTATTACGGGTTTCTACTGACTTTAACAGTAATACATTACTTTACATTATGGCAAAAATTTCCATTTACTTGATCACACATTTGATTTGTCATTCCTTAATTCAGTTAGTGCGTAACATGGCATATGGTAATTAAATATCACTTCTCATCCCATATTCTCCTCCATCAGGCGGATATTCTCCTCCATCAGGTGGATGACCGAATCTTATGATAGATTCACCCATCATAAATACACTTTAGAACTTCATCGCAACACTTTTCCCTAACACCTTCATATTATACTTACACATTATTACACTGACACATAAAAACATATTATAACACTTTTAACACTTATACACACTTATAAACACTTCCTCTTCTCAACACACGGCCATATCTCAGCGCTTCGACAATTTTATTCCCTGCTGGATGATCCCTGACGTTATTCTACGTCTCTGCTTTCATCATCATCATCTTGCACACTTTCCAGCCACTGGCCGGGTCTGTTTGGAACACAAGCCTCTCCAACGTCTTCTGTCTTCCCACCATCTCTCAGCCTCCACCCTTGTCCAGTCTTCTCCTCTATTCCTCACGCTTTCTTCCACCCCTTTCAGCCACCTGTCTTGGTCTTCCTCTCGGTCTCTTTCCTTCCCACTTCGTCTCGTGTACTCTCCTGGGTATCCTCTTCTCCTCCATTCGTTTTACATGTCCAAGTCTAGATTTCTCTATACCATCCTGTAATGGTTCCTCCTTCATTAATTCTCTGGTCCTCTCATTTCTTATTCTGTCCAACTTAGTAGCTCCAATGCTGCTTCTCAAGAACCTCATCTCACTGGCCTGTATTTTGCTCTTCTCCCTTCCTTTCATAACCCAGGTCTCCGAGGCATACGTCAGGATAGGGACATAGTACGTCCGATATATGATCTTTTTGCTATTCTGAGGGACATCCTTGCTCCATAACATGCTTCTCACACTCCTCCGAAATGCTTCTGCCTGCCTCCCCCGCTCATTTATTTCTCTATCGTTTCTTCCATTATCTTGTATCAGGCTTCCCAGATACTTGAAACTCTCCACTTTCTTCAGCTGTTCCCCACCAATTGTTATTCCCGTTGTGGTTCTTTCCTTCTTCCTTGTTGTGATCACCATCTCACTCTTATTTATGCTAAATTTCATTCCATATCCTTGTATTATTCCTTCCCACACATCCAAATGTTCCTGTACCTCCTCCTCCTTGTTTCCCCAAATCATTAAATCATCTGCATACACCATTGCTTTCATCTTTCCTTCCCCAATTACTTGTGCCACTCGGGTTATTATGTCATCCATCACCACAATGAAAAGTAACGGTGACAGTGCACTTCCTTGTTTCAGGCCGTTTCTCTGTTCCAACCAGTCTGATCTCTCTCCTCCAACTTTCACACAGCTCACGCTTCCCTTGTACATCTCCTTTATCCTCTTTATAGTCCATTTCTCTACTCCTCTATCCTCCAGGGACTTCCTTACTTTGTTTCTGCATACACTGTCATATGCTTTCTCAATGTCCAGGAAGGCCATCAGTAGATCTGTTCCATACTCATAGTGCTGTTCTTGTAACTGCCTTACAGCAAAAATCAAATCCACTGTGGACCTTCCTGCTCTGAAGCCATGTTGTTCTTCCCTCATCCCTCCTTCTATCCTTGACCTAATTCTCTTTTCCAAAACTTTCTCGAAGATCTTTGCACAATGACTCACCGGTGTTATTCCCCGATAGTTTCTGCAATCTGTTCTACTACCTTTCTTGAAGATCGGGACAATTATTCCCTTTTTCCAGTCCTCTGGGGTCTTCCTTTCCTTCCATGCTGTTCTCATCACTCGGTACAACCACTGTATCCCCACCTCTCCTGCTGCTCTCGCCATCTCCACACTCAACTCATCCACACCCGGTGCCTTCCCTCCTTTCATCTTGTTCACTGCATCTTCCACTTCTTTCCATGTTAAGTCCCTTTCTGTTTGCAGTTCATCTTCCTATTCCCCGATTTCTTCCTCCTCACCATCTTTTCCATTTGGATTCAGAAGTTCTTCAAAATATTCTTTCCACATTTTCTTCAATTCTTCCCTATTTTCTATCTCTTGTCCCCTTTTGTTCACCATTCTAAGATAATCCGTAAGATCCTTCCGCCTCTTATTTTTTTACCATCTCATACAGGACCTTTTTTGTACCTTCACTATCCTCCTTCATCATCTTTGTCCACTCTTCCATCCACTTTCTTCTCTCCTCAGCCACTGCTCTTTTCGCCTCCTTCTTTCTTCCCTGGTACTCTTCCCTTGTCTCTACTGTCCTATTTTGATTCCACCTCCTAAAAGGCTCTATTCTTTTCCCTTACTATATCTTCTGTCTTCTCATTCCACCATGGTGTTTCCTTCCACTTCTTCTTACTACTTGTCCTCCCACATACTGCTTCTGCTGCACCTACTAGTGTCTTCTTAAATCTAGCCCATTCCTCTTCCACCCCTCTTTTTTCATCTGTTGGAATTCCTTACTTTACCATTTTGAGGTACTCGACCCTTCTATCCCCTTCTTTCAATTTCCATATCCTTATACGTCTTTCCTGGTTCTCAGTCCCTTTCTTCCCCTTACTCCCTCTCAGGTTCATTACCAGCAATCGATGGTCGCTATCCAGGTTCTCCGATGGTATAACCTTGATGTCCGTGATGTTCTTATTTAGTTCTTTCTCATACAGTATATAGTCGACCACCGACTTCCTGGTCAAGTCATCACTGGTAATTCACTCCTTCCTTGCTTCTCGAAAACTCCCAGTTTTCCGCTCTCAATGAAAGTCTCTATCTCCACGTCCCTGCTCACTCGCTCCTACTTGATCTTGGCCATAAATATTCCTCGTACTTTTCTTCACCCGTTCCTTTACTTTTGCTTCGCGTAAATGATCTAGTTTCTAGCTTGGTCCCCAATTCGAGAACATTAAACTCGTCTACTTTGTTATCATGACACTTATTCTTTTGAGTCTCGAACCCGCAGTCTCCTAGGTTCCTATTCATTCGATTTATACCTTGCGATCTCTACTTGTTTCTAATATTCCCTTCTAGGCTTCGATGCTTTATAACTGTCTTTACTAGACGCACTGTTATTCGTTTATCGGGTCCCTAAGACTCCGGTTACTGGTTTGAACCAATGTTCCTTCCGAGCTCCAAGTTGCTTACTGATCGCTCTCGTTTCACGTATTTCTTTATACTCGGCAATTCAAACTTTTCGTTAAAAAGTTCTTTGACTTCTTTAAGTCTCAACTGTTAATCTATCGCAACTTGTGATATGTAGCGCAACTGGCCTACAGTACTTGTGATACCACTTATATCGTAACTAGCCTACATCGAGGTCTAGATAAACTGTAATATACCACTGCCTCCCTCAGGAGTCCCTGGTAACTGTCTTACAGCGTAACACGCCTCATCGAGGTCTTGATGAACCGTGATACTGACATTTAATGTAGCGCCTCCCCGAGGCTTGATAAAACTGACATGAAGTATAACCTCCCCTGAGGAGTCTCTGTCAAACTGTCACGTGGCATGACCTATGCCGAGGTCTGGATGTACTGTGAAAATCTGGCTGTGCTCAGAGTGTATTTTTTCACTTTGACACACAACATAGTCCGTCAACTGCTTCTGGAGATTATTTCCTAAGTGTATGCTCCAATCTGTTCAAAACGTAATTTGCAAGTGTGAAGCATGCTAAATATAACATCCGTTCCTGGCGGATTTAATTCTGATCGCTTATTAATTTTAAATTAATTTAAAACTTTATCATCCCTCTTCAAGGGCCTATAATTTTTCTGCGTTGGTCCGCAGATCCATGCGTGGTCTTCCCCTCTGACGCTATGTCTAATCAGCGTTTTAAATTCGAGTAAGCCTTACGTGCTGCCAACCTATGAAACAGTCTTGTTCCTATTGCTTGCCTCTGAGCTTGGTGTTTGACAGTAGTGTTTTACCGTCGTCAAGTTATAATCCATTAACTCTTTTCTCTTGTATGTGGATTCCCTTCTCTCTGTATTCACATTTTTTGTCGAGCTTGCATTTCCTGGGGCCCACATTAATAGCTATAATAATCATAATCGTTTAAAGTAGTTCCTCCATTAGTGTCACACTTAATTGGTAATCCATTCCCCCAAAGTTGCCGTATTGCAGAATGTTGAGTGGCTATTTATGCTTCCCATATCTTCAACTGTGGGTGCCATAATTGCTTCTTTAATGGCTTCTTGCCCTCTTATTGATTAAAAACTGTCACCGTAATATTAACTTATGTTTCCGGTCCATTTTCAGTACCACAGCTGCATACTCTTGACTTTCATCCTACAGTCCAATCTTGTGCAATCCTTTCTTGCTAGCCATTATTTCCTTTCAAGTTTCTACTACATTATACTTGGTTCGACTTGTGCCAAGGTCAAATTGGGCACAGTATAACCTGTATCATTTTTCCTTGATTGGCCATCGATTTATGTATGGATGGGCTGGGTCAAATCGGATTACACCATGCAAGTTGCCTTTGTTCAGATAGCGTCTACACGCCATTTTCTCGGGGCATTTTGTTTTTAGCTGAGTGCACTGGACGTAGACTGTGTCTGTCCCCATTTTCCAGAGAAAGTGCCCGCATTCAAAATTAATCCATAACAAAGTGCCAGTATGTCGTAAACTATTGTTGCATAAGTCATTTTCATATTTCAGTAATTTAAAACTTTTATAGCGCGTAATTGTAATTTATTTTACGTGTGCCTGCACTCTCCCGATAAAGTTACTCCTTCCTTTGTCAAAGTGCAATTGATGGTGATATTTTGTCCTGGTATGCTAGTATTATCCATTTATTTTTGATAATGTAGTTAATTGCTCTTTAAGGTTTTAAGAATATGTGTTATACTCGGTGCGCATGTGTTTATTCTTGTTGTCTTCCCATCGTCTCAACGTAATGCTTCTAAACCATGACCCTATCCTATAGGTTCTATTCTTGGACTGGGTCGGCTTGAGTACACACCGCATGATTTCGCTTGCTACGCCAAAAAGAAAACCGAACCGTATCTCAGGCTTTATTCATGATAAAGTTCATTTTTATGAACATCTGTTTGAACTCTCAAGTTGTTTAGTTATTGCTGAGTAGGATGAAGATTTTTGGAACTTGGGCATTTGTTCTTATTTTATATTTGGAATATTTTATTTCCAAAGTATATTTTTTGGATTCGTTCATGCATAAGTTAACTCTATGACAAAAACTAAACCCATCAGCCTATATTTTATGATAAAATTGCCTACAATCGCCATGTTTAGCTAACGCTGATGCACAGTGCAGGAATCCTACATACATGTGCTGTCAGTTTGCGGAACATATCACTACTATTATTTTCGAAATGTGACTAAGAATTGATCTAGCCTAAGTTGTAGGATGTGATTACAACACCTACGCACGCAAGGTTGTTAGAAGTAAGTTCTATTTTAAAGCCCATTAGACCATGGTGGCAACCATATCTGTAAAGTGATCCGCATGAATGATGATATAAACCGTGAATTGATTCGATTTTTTGTGAATATGATATAACATTTTTGAAGGAAGAGAGAAACCACCAAATACTGTTCTATATGTGACTATGTATTTACCTTATTTTCTTTCAAAACGCTCCAGCTATTAATAAGTAGACAAACCTTTGCTATGAAGTCTTTATTGATTGGTTGTATTGATAAGCGTCAATAGACAATAGACAAAGACGCATTCTGGAGGCACCCTGCGTAGGTTTAACATGTATTTATGCTGTTATGAATTGCGCAACAACTTCTAACATACGATTTCTTAGGCAACATTAACAACTGGCTTCTAATATTTCAATAGCCTATCTTTTAGAGAGTAACATCTGCGGAATAGGTCTATCAAAACCCATTGCAATTAGACTTTACGTTCCATCCACCAGTAACCTGAATTCTCTCTTTTTAAAAGTAAGCAGTAAAACAAGTTAGCTTTGAGGAGCTTTAGCTGCATGACTACATGGTACGTGCTCTTTTAAGAAACCACGTCGAGTGACCAAAATTTGTCAACTTGGTTACAGCATTTGCAATTAATGTCATATGCGCTCATGTTATTAAGCCATTATGCGAAGGTAACGGAATCCTTTTTGATATTTGTAGCCTCAATGGAATATTTTGGTCGCCATTTACGCTAAATATCTCTTCGCTCCGGCAATTCTCACACAAATTGGAAAAGCTCATTCCGTATCGATCCTACATCCTATGCGTTGGAATATTATTTGAAACTTTGAGAAACTCCGTCACTTCGCACTTTTAGTTGGTTGAACTTCTGAGAGATTCCATTAACATTTATGAGGTGAGATTAAATTTCTCGTAGTAATGGTAGTAAAGTGGGCCCTGCAATCATAGGCTCAGAGAAAGCACGTCAAGGGCCGTAACTGAACATTTTCGACGGCTGATGGAACTATTAACTTGTAAAATCCTGTTCAAATGATTTGCAAACTGCATGATGGTTTCATTTGCATGAAATAGACTCGCGAAATGTATTCCCTCCACAGAAAACGCAATTACGGATGGCCCTCCAATTGTAATAACGCCATTCAATAAATACAATTAATCTCCAATTGATATGAGAGGAAAGTATTTCAATGAGTAAGGTTCCCTGAACTTACTACACCATTATCCCTACAGACCCTTACCCTTCAGAGTTTTTAGGTAATGCCTGAAGGATGGAGCACTGAAGTTTCACCTGGGTGGAGGGTGTACACAAATATGAGGGGCCTTATTTATGATTTCGAGCATGTGAGGTCAATACATAAATAACAGTGACAAGATAACTACAAACCTGTGTTATCATTGAAAAAGCACTGATAATATACTGATTCTAAACTTGTGGGTACATTGAAAGCATGACTTCAATATGAACGGACCAGTGGAGAAGCAATACATGCAAGGTGATTGGAAACTGGTGCTTTTTGAAGTACTAATGGTTGTAAGGTGATTTTTAACTGATGGGGCCATTGAAAATGCACTAGTATTAAGGTGATTTGAATACAGCGGATGTATCGAGGATTCTCGGTTGCAAAGTGGTTCGAAACAGTTGGGACAATTGGAGAAGCACTAATGTGATTACGGCGAGATCATTAAAACGTTGTTGTTTCATTTGAATCGCGGGATTGGACACCGTGGCCATTCATTGGGTGCTTTTGTAATGTTGTCTGATATTCTGTGTCATTGTGATGGCTGTATTAGTGTGTGTATTTACGCGAGGATTGGGAAGGAGGCCTTGCATTTAAATTAGAAACCATCACTGCATTTGCCTGTAGTCAAAGTGGGAAATCACGGGAAACTATTTCCAAGATGGCTGAGGTGAAAATCGAACCCAACTCTACTTAGTTCTGCCTCATGAGGCTGTGTGTACCCCAATCTAGCCCTAAGACCACAATTGAATTTCTTAGCAGAGCTAGGAATCGAATCAAAATCTCCGGGGCGACAACCAAACATGTCGGTCACTACATCACGAGGTGGTCAGTCATTGAAGAAAGACTGGTTGTAACATGAAATGACACTGGTGAGACCCTTGAAGAAACCCTGGTTGTATCATGATTCGAAACTGATGGGGCCATTGGCTAAGCCCTTGTTGTAACCTGTTCTGAAGTTGAGGGGATAAATGGAGAAACATTCGTGGTTGTTACATGATTTGAATCAGTGAGACCATTTGAGAAGCACTGGCTGCATGGTGATCGAAACCACTGAGGCCATAGGAGAAGCACTGGCTGTATGGTGATTGAAACCATTGGAAGCATGGGGAAACATTGGTTTTATGGTGATTATACCAGTGGGTTCCTTAGAGGCATCGTGGTTGTGTTGTTGTATGGCGATTTGAAGCTGATGGACCCATTGAAAACTCGCTGGTAAAAAGGCGATTTCTTGACCTCCGAAATATGAACTGCCTGACCAGTACCCATTCTGGCCAGAACTGCGGGCTGTTAATATCTTCTAGCGCTTCTATTGGGACCACCACAATAAAAGGCGTATTCCTCCCCTCAGGTTTGCTTGCAACTGATACTAGTCTTGATCCCCGTGCTATTTAGGTAGCTGGTATTTTCTGCATCTGTCGTCGATGAGCGATACCTCCCAACGTACCAGGAAGCCGAACATTCTCCTGTCTTTAAGCACCCGTTATCTTCGTTTCTACCCACAATATACAGAATGACGGGGTTTTCTTCTGACAACCGTGGTCCACGATACTTCTGAATCATTGTCCTCTAGGGTGCTCTGTGTTTCGTGTTGTTTTAGAGTCTTGTCATCTAGCCACGGAGGGTGGGTGGTTTTGTGTCGGACTACCAAACCCAAGCTTGCAGGTTCGCTCCTGGCCATGGTTAGTGATTCTTAAAATGCAACAAAAATCACAACACGCATGTCATACGTTGTTGGCATGGTAAAGGACCCATTTGAATTCAGTAGGCCGTGTTCATAAGGGCAAAATTAATCTCGGGATTTTCCACCAGCAAGAATGTTCCTCCTTTCTCTACTAGAAAGTTCTATTGTGTCGAGGAGCTTTGATTTCAAACCTCTTTGACTTTCGTAGCGCTCCAAGGAACAACAAAATTTGAATGAAAGCTGCCCTCTGGGCACAAATAACAGAGCTTGCACCCATCACCTGAGGTCATACGATATTATATTATACGTATTATAGAGTCTTGTCGTTGTTGTTGCTGACCTCTTAGTTGGTGCTTTTAGTATCATCGGTTTGGATGCGTATCAGTTTGCCCTCCTGCCTAGCTTATGTTGCTGTCTCAGTTCTTGCTTACTAGTGGAACCATTGAAGAAGGGTTGACTGTAAGATAATTATCAATGTACAGTATGTGGCCACTGTAGAATCGTAGGTTGGAAGGCGTTATTCAATACATTGGAGCAATCATGTCAACAGGAACGGTCGCTGTGAGCAATGGGTTGCTACGGCGAGATTTAACGATGCTGCTACGTAGTTCATCAAATAAGCAATGACATATCGGTACACAGCGTTGTACAGGTGATTCCTTAGAGAATGTCCCACCTATTTGGATGTCTACTTGATTAATTCCAGTACCTCAGGAAATGTCCACATTAAGTGTTCGCCTCAATTAAAAAACATATAAAATTATTGAACCTCATTAGTCTCCTGAATAAATACTTAACATATGAGCACTAACCGTAACACAATAGTGTTAGGGCCCTAGGACGTCTAGCGCCCTATTGAGAGAGATATCCACATATGGATACTACACGCTGGACACTTATCTACAGATGGTCTACGAGTAACAGTACCATCTACACATCTATAATCATCTATAGACGCACCCCCGTTGTCTACATCTGTCCAACCCCATACACTGGCTTCACCCCTTTTTTTACCCTCAGGCTGATAGCAACAACAGCATCAACACACTTCTAATTACACCAAGCCAGCAGCGTTATATAATGGTTCTTGCCCAAGCTTGACATACATCCACATGTAAACACAGGCTGCTACAGAAACAGCTATTCAGCAACATAGCAGAGTCGGCACTTGAGAAACACTTATAACGACCCCCTTTTCTGAGGGAGGGAATCCGTTTACGTCGAAGACCCTGCCCGACTGCCTGCCGACAGCATACCTCCGGTAAGTGTGATTCTCCGATTCCAGACACACACAAGTTGTACATCCTTCCTTTAGCCACCCTGATTGATTGATTGTACCATTTACACATTGTTACACTCTCCCTGAATACAGGGAGACATTCAGTACACTTTGGGTCCAATAAACAAGTGACCACCATTATTACAGAACATTTGTAGCCTTTGTTCATTATCGCTGTTTTTACCGCTTACCTCCCCACCTTACACCTTGACCTGCCAGTGCATTGTTTCCAAAACCGCTGTGAAACACTAGAATCATTTTCATTGCCAGTAGCCATGACTGCTTGGTCACGCGCCCGCAGAGCGTAACGTTGCACGGTCATCAGATAGTTGGGTTATCCACGGCAGTACTTACTCTGCAGACTAATAGCTCCCACTTTACAAGTGCACCCCTTTGGTTTTCAACCCTTGTCACATAGAACTCTACCCGATCATCCAACACACTCCCCAACACTGATTCGGAGTTTCCACACCTCCGTTAAAACTCCTCCTTAATTAAACAGCACCCCCTACACTCTCCCTCACCCCCCCCCCCCCCCCGATTTCGGCCAACCACCGTTAAGGGCCCAAACAAAAAGTGGTGGACGCGAGGGTAGTCTCCGCTTAGAAAGAAATTCAGACGACGAATTTTGAGGCTACCGATTCCCGTATCTAACTTAAAATTAGAAAACAGCCAAGCGAGTGAGAAACATTTTCAGAGTACGATAATTGTGAGAATTTTTTACGTGGGCCATATTAATTTACATTACCTCCACCCCCACCCTATAGGGAAGTCCTTAGAGAAACCTTTTACAAGGAAAGCGATCGTGCCAAGGCGGATTTTTTTCAAGAATAGAATATCCGGAAGCGGATAGACAGATTTAGCAGGGAAGAGCGAAAGAAACCATACGTCCACATTTAAAACTACACTAAGGGATTTCGCACATCACTTATCAGCCAGCACAACACAACTTTTACCGAAACTACAAATCAAAAACTGCGAGTTAATAGACGAGGATACTGTGCCACGCCTGCTTCAAGTGCTCGAAGCACAGGCGTTAGAAGTCCGCGATACGTACCCTGCAGCAGCAGCATAAAATACACATTTTACACGATCACAGGCCCATAGAAGTTCGCAAGGACAACAATCACCGGTATTCAGTGACAGTTCAGGAGACCTTCCACTAGCACTTCCTCCCCTATTAATACAGCAACTCCAAGTTACACAGCAAAAGACCGATTGCCTGCTCACCCTCATAACACGGATATTAGAATCATATATCTTCACAAACGACGGTAACACATTAGCGGCGGCCCTAGATATACAAACCACAGGGGAAACAATCAAACAGGACATAGACAGGGCGGTATCAGTAATCAAAACTACACAATACGATAACACACCCCCAATTAGCGAGGATATATCAGGAGACGAGACTCCCGCTGATACAAGACACATTTCTTACTCCGGGAGTGTGGACAATCCCCTCCGAAATAACACAAGCTCATACACTTCATCGCACGATAACGCACAAGGTAGCGTAGACGATCACGGATCCTTAGCTAGCCATGAAGAGATAGACGAACATGAGATGGTCATGCAGGTAAAATACCCCTTGATCCAGCCTGCGAAGTATTCAGGGGATGGACAGGATCCCGAAGAGTATATAGGACAGCTAAGATAAGCGGATGGTCTGTCGAGGCCAACAGGCGCCTCTTACCCTCTTATCTCACGGGGACAGCACTCACTTGGTATGAGCTCCATGCGGGCAATCTAGACAACACCACATGGGACGAACCTTCCCAATCACTAATACAAGAGTTCAAACTCACCGCGGACCAAGACGACCTGTACGATAAAATTAGGGAATGGACTCAGGTACCCACAGAAAGTGCGCAGGCTTACTTTAACGCCAAGTTACTGATGTGCGGCAAATAAAATATGGCTATGACAGACAGACAGAAAATCCGATTGATTATGCAAGGACTTAGGCAATCGCTGGTAGACAAGGTATGCACAATGAACAACCCAACATTGCAACAGATGCAACAAAACATCAAAATAATAGAAGTAGGAAGGAAAATCACAGAAAAGGCGATTGACCACCATATTATCAAGGCAGAGAGAGATGGCATACACCAATAATGGATGAGATGACACAGCACAGGCAGCAATTAACAATCGCTGCAATTCACATCCAAGGGGTACACACTATGATGACAGGGGTGACACGACACGGCCACAATATAATGACGGGTACGACAGATATGCGGGGGGGGGGGATGTTATAACCAGCAGACACCAACCTACCCTCAACGAGGGCCACCATCCCCACACATGCAAGCACATTACCCTCCGGAATACCGACAGGACAGGACATTCCTCCTCGGGACACTCCACCCCCATTCAGACAGGCGCATAATCCCCCGCGACACAGAAACAACGAGCAATACCGTGGCAACGCACCCCCACGCGAACAGGCATATACAACCCCGCATCGCAGACAGAATAGCGCGCCACAGTACGAGCAAAATGGCCCTACCTTCAACAGGCCTAACCCTCCACGTGCATATAATGCCCTTAAGGAAGGGCCCGGAACAATACCCCTTCCGGACGACTATACACAGGGACCCAGGCAAAGCGCACCCCAACAAGATGGGCGGACATTGCAACCGACACCAAGAGGCCAACCCCAATCAGAAAATTGGTGAGGATATGCACCCGGAGAACAGACAAGTTGGACGGATAGGCGAGGGAACTCATTTCAAAAAACTTCTGAATAGGAAGGGACGGTCGACAGTAAAATCGACTGAGGACCCTTCCCCACAGACACCCAAACAAAGGAAGCCACCCCAGGGAGAGCCCCCCCCCCCTCTCCTACTCAAACACGGGAGAATAAGTGAGAGGAACAGACAAGAAATAAGACGGCCACGAATCCTCCCCCAACACAATTTCAAACACACCCCGTACAGGGAGATGGCAATTGCCTATTCCGAGCGGTTAGCTTCCTGCTCCACAGCAGTCAGAATAGTGCACAGGGGATACAGACTGCAAACGGTGACCCACATAGTGAGCAATTGGGAAGAATATAAGGATTTTGCGGCGGACGAAACGGAAAATCCATTTAAAACCAAGGAGGGATACCACAAATACATGAGTAGGGACGGTATTTATGCCGGGGCAGTCGAATTAACCGCTCTGTGGATAGTAACCGAGCGTAATATACATGTATACACTGATACTACCTCACCGCCACTATTTGCCACTACAGGATTCGGTAGAGACCTACACATACTATTCACATGGGACCCCTTGATCGGGACACTACACACCCCTCACAATCCCTACACAAAAACAGGACACGAGGGTCAAACCCACACCTTTCCGGAATGAGAACACAATGCATACACAGAGAAAGAACACGAGAATGGAACCCGTACCATCTCCAGACACAAATGCACTCCCTATACTAGAACATGAAAACAAAAGGAAGCCCACACCATCTCCGGGCATAAATGCACTTCACACACCAAACAAATATAACAAAATCGGCCCCAAATTATCTCCGGACATAGATACACTCCCCACACCAAAACAGGGAAGGAGAATTGGCCACACACTAGCCAGAGACAGAAACACATTTCCTACGCCGAAACGACAGACAGGAATCGAAACCTTACCCGCCGAGAAAGGGATAAGGATCCATGCAACGAAGCAAAGGGCAGGATTCGAACCAATGCCTCAGAGGCACGCTAAAATGACCAGGACATTCACACAGAGCCTATGAATCGAACCCACGCCAGGGCAAAGTAAGGTAACAGGCATTTCGGCCACGAAAAAACGGAAAAGAAAATACACTGCAGTCCAGACAAACGTTTCGCAATGCACGGCAGAAGCATAAGTCGAGAGAATGCCTCACATTGCGAAGCATGCCAAGCGTGGGCAGGAGATAACAATAGGCAGGCTAGTCAGCAAAAATACAGACAACAGGAAATCCCAAGGTAAACAGTGACACACACACCTTGCGGAATAGGGAACCAAATACAACAATTACATACACACTTAACAACACATATCTACAACGGACAGGAAACACTTTATCACCATTAACAATGCACGCTAATATAAATGGACACAGGGTGCAAATGCTAATTGATACAGGAGCCGCGGTCAGTTATGTAAGTAATAAATACATCACTGAGGGGGAGACACAAAGGGTGGATGGTAACATAAGACTCATAGTGGCCAATACACAAACCCTCAAAAACTTAGGAGTAGCAAACATACACATTCAAATGGGAGAATTTAAGGTGACACCCCCCATGTTCGTGATAGAAGACTTATCATCCCCGGCGATAATCGGGACAGACTTCCTCGCAAAATACGATGCGAATATAAGTTTCGCCAACAGCGAGATACGCCTCGTGAACGATCGCCAGGTGAATACACATTCGATTACCTATGCTAGGGACACAGGTAGTATTTGACCGGAGCGAGAAACACGCGAGCACCAGGCCTCCCCATTGGCCACAATACACGCACAAACTCACACAAACATCAATATTACACCAGATAAACATACACCTACACAAGAATTGACACCGGAGCAGGATAAAAGGCTCACAGACCTGCTAGAGAAATATAGCGTCATATTTGCACACTCGATGGCGGATTTAGAGGTAACGGACATCATCGAACATCGCGTCAACCTCACTAGTGATAGTCCAGTTCATCAGCCTCCTATTAGAGTCAGTAAGAAGGAGAGGCAGGCTATTGATAGCCAGCTTCAAGAGATGCTGGCTGACAATATAATAGTACCCACGATTTCCAACTATAGTGCACCAGTGATACTCACTAAGAAGAAACACGGATCCCACAGGTTTTTCACAGACTATCGTAGATTAAATCAATTAATAGCGAGCGAAATTATCCACTACCTCGTACAGACACGTACCTAGAGGCCCTCAGTGGAGCCAACTGGTTCTCGACCATGGACTGTTTTAACGGGTTTTATTAAATTCCGATATATGAGCCGGATAAACACAAATTGGCATTCGTTAGAGAAAACGGCCTATTTAGTTACCGTATCTTGCCCATGGCACTCAGAAACGCAAGTCAGACGTTCCAGAAGTTAGAGGATAAGGCATTTGCAGGCCTGAAATGGAAGTCTGTATTAATTTACATTGATGATATTACAGTATTTTCACAAACATTTGAAGGACACTTGGGGCACCTCGAAGAGACATTTACGCGGATTCGACAGGCGAAACTTAAACTCAAACCGACGGAATGTCAGTTCGCTCGGCAGAACTTTGGCATACTGGGACACATTGTGAGCAGGGAAGGAATTATCCCTGACCCGGCCAAGACAAGCACCATAACGGATATTCAAATGCCAGCAAACCTGAAGCAATTACGCAGTTTCCTGGGGCTCGCAAGTTATTACCGTAAATTCATCCACCAATTCGCACACGTTGCTCACCCCCTCACACAACTCACCCACGAAAAAACGCCTTTCAATATAACACAAGAGCACGTAGACGCCTTTTTTACACTTAAACAACTACTCACTAACCCTCCCTTATTACAACACTTCCGGGACGATAGGGCTACATATTTACACGTGGATGCAATCCAGTACGGATTAGGGGCTGCTCTACTACAGGAGGACGATAATGGACTTAAACGGCCAGTGGCGTACGCGAGTAGGAAGTTAACGGATGTCGAAACTAGGTACTCCGCCACAGAACGCGAGATGTTAGCGTTCTCATGGGGAGTGAACTATTTCAGAACATATTTATATGGGATCTCGTTTACAGTGGTTACAGATCAAGCGAGCTTGCTTTTTTGGGATAAATTGGAAAACCCAAACTCACGCCTTAACAGTTTTTTAGACTCAATGACTACGATTTTGTAGTCAAACACAAGAAGGGCGCTACCCCTCTTGACGCTGATGGGTTGTCCAGATTACCAGTGGCAGATCCGCCAGATGATAATAAGGATCATGACTGGGATAGTACGCCCAAATATGCGATAACACAGGTAGACATGAAAAAGGAGCAAGTACACTATCCCTAATTAAAAGAGATACTAATGGCACTAGAAAATATGGACAAGGTCGATAGTTAGACCGCACGTCTGACTAGGCGATTTCTTCTAGACAAAGACGGGATCCTGAAATTTAAAACCACAGAAACACATGACACCGCGGCCATAGCACTCCCGGAATCGTTAAAATCGAATATAATGTAGAACACCATATCCCACCCCTTGCAAGAACGCATCTAGGTTCACACAAAACTTACCACAGAATTCGAACAAAATATTACTGGGCGAACATGAAGGAGGACACAGCAGACTATGTAAAAACATGTCTCACTTGCCAACGGTTGAAAAATAGGCCGGGCAAAACCCACGGGAACCTCAACCCCGTCCCAGTTGAAAAAATGTTTCACAGGGTGGGTATAGATGTCAAGGGACCTATTACCACATCTGATAAAGGTATTAAGTACATATTCGTAGACACGGAGTATCTTACACGGTATATGATTACAATGGCCGTGCCCTAGGTGAATACACAGAGTAACGCGGAATTTATATTTGACATTATTACACGTTATGGGTTATTTCAGACACTGTTGTCCGACAGAGGAATAGTTTTCACCTCGGGGGTATTCCAACAGTTGCTAGAGATACTCGGAGTACGGGCATACACGACCACTAGTTTTTTCCCACAAACAAATGGTCTGACTGAGGCCATGAACAAGGTTATAGGAAATGCTTTGACAAAACTCACTAATGACACCAGCACAGATTTGGATAGCTACCTACAACCAATCACTTTCAGCTACAACACCTCGGTATCAACAGCTACAAAGTACACTCCACACTTTCTGGTACATGGATACCACCCTAGAAATCCTATAGATATTATATGCATCCCCCAAGGTACCCTGCCGGACAATGCGACACGATTAGAGTACCTACAAATAGCACCAATGGATGCGAGGAAAAACATAACAGAGGCACAGTGAAAACAAAAACAAAGATACGATAGGGGACATAAACACCAGGAATATACAGCTGGGACAAAGGGTAATGATTTGGACACTCGTGCGCAAGAAGAACGTGTCCGAATTTCTAATACCGCGATGGATAGGTCCGTTCAAGGTTCACAGAAAGGTATCCGATCTAAATTATATAATTAATGTTAGAAACGGACACAAAATGTTTAAAGACACCAACCATGTGCGGCGAATGATGGCGTATCATACGCGGATAGTAACACCAGGAAATAAAGCCGCAAAACCCGCCAAGAGGAAACGCAGCACGATATACACACGAAGGGAAAGAAAGCTAAACATTAGGAACATAACCATCACTTACAACTCCACACTAGAGATACGGGATTTTCCCAGTACACATTTAAACACGGGAGGCACGCAGTCGACCGACTAAAACAATCGGCCCTGACACCTCTCAGACACAGATTATCACACCCGGTAAGGCTTTAAAGTTGCGTACAGCTATAATATGACAGAAATTAACAATCTACACCCACAAAGTAGGATTATACATAACAGACATTTCTAAAGAGTCGCGTACAGCCCACATAGATATAACGCCATAGACCCCAGTATGGTTCTAAAATACACACAGTAGGAGCAAAAGAGTACATCCACGAAGGTCAGGAGGACCAAACGCTAGAGACATTAGACACATAGACGGTTACACGAGCCATTAATTAGAAACGGTGACCGACTGAAAAACAATCGGCCCTAAATACACAGATATATAGACCCGTTCAAATCATAAAACTGCATACGCTAGTAGAAACAATAGTAATTAGCGATTCCCACATTTATACGGTAAAGCAAATGACATAGCGTCGATCAAAGAGCCTTCCAGGCTCGAGGCACCACTCAAACACAGGTCGTTAGACCTTAGTACGTCGGAAAAATGTTACAGCTATAAATTAGCTGAAAGTCACAGCTCACACACATATAACAGAGCAAGCAGGGCAAACAGATGTCGCGTACAACCAGCAAAATCGCTAACACCATAATTCACTAGAGAAACACACAGATTGACACTATAAACGGGCATGACAGTGCAACACATCAGTATTTGCACCCAGAGTATATTTTTGAGCAGGAGCCCGTATTACATTAATATATCAATATTCGCCATAATTTTGATAACACCATTGCTAGATCAGGGAAATACACTTACAACTACAGACACCACAATAAGACAGGTTACTATGCACACTTGGAAACGGACACTAGAGTTGGAGGGCACACGGAAGGTCAGGAAAACGCACGCAGTAGAGCGCAGACACTCCAATTACACAGGTTGACAGTCAAGAAAGTAGCAGTACACAGAATAGCACAGTGTTGCAAATACTAGAAAAGTAGTCACCGAGTTAGAAGCTAGGATATACGCGAAGGCATACATAAGGGGACAGCGGACGTAATTTTTTCAATATGATAGAATAATTCGAGCCAACATACATTTCGAAAGATATACACAAACTAGTAAAACTGTAGTTTGCGTCACTCTATACACACAGGGCATGTAAGACGTATTTCGCAGTAATTTCAAAACAAATATCACACATGTCCAGTACACTGTTGTAATCAAAACACGACGGCGGCACGCAATCAATAGGCGCATTCTAAGCATATTAGCACGCGCGCGAAGGGAAGCAGGAAATGCATACGCAAACATTGCCCAACACTGTAGATGAGTCCGATACCAACAAATGAATGCCGGTAACAAACGCCTGAGACTACTTACAGTGACAGCTAATTTACTCCATAGGACAGCGGCGAGCACACAAATAGGACACAGGGATTTTATTTTAGGCGATAGGTGACCATTATGATCATTGGACACATAAAGGAACACCACCTACGGCAGCACGATTTTCTTCTTATAACTTATGAAGGGGATTGGTATTAATTCTCAGCTACACTATTGCTCCTATTAGGACAATGGATATGATAAACGGTCCCAACATTTTTACGGACTACGGACGCACCACCGGGAGTTATGCATATAGGTATATAGGTTAAAGGCAGCCATTTTATAGAGTCTCACGCAGCGGCGCGGAGCGTATCATAGGACGGGGTACCGCCCCGAGATAACACAGAACAGACCTCAACGGGAACCAAATCTACTACCGTTGTCAGGGAGACGACACGACCCAGAACATACGTCACTGATATGAAAGATGACGACAAGCGGCGGCCATGTTTCCGCGCCAGTCATGAAGACACAACTATTACGTCACTCGTGTCAACACGTCCCCGGACACGCAGGCCCTCACAGGCAGCATGGCGAGCAGGACAGGTAGAGCGTAGGGCGATGAACACATAGACTGTTCATGATTATTATGCCAGACATTTTATGCAGAGCGCAAAGCGCATCCATTAATATAAGGGATACAGATGAGGGAACGTTCATAGATCTCCCGAAAGAAAATAGTAGCGATCATGAGCGATACAGAGGAGATATCATATATAGTAATGGAGAGGAGCGCCATGACCACCGAGCTATATAAATGACACCCTATTAATATTAAGGGAGGATAATATAATTGCAGCGATGAGGAATGATCTTGAGTAGTCATTCCATGTATATAACAACAACGTTGAACACAGATGCGCAGAGTAAAAACGCATCCACTTAGCAGCGTAAGCCAAGTTTGACCAAGAGAAGGCACAGGAAACACAAATATTCACAGCTCTAAAATCCCCATGCAGGCACAAATCCACAACACACTTCCCATCAATCCCTACCCCTAATAACCCACACAACATTAAAATAGGGCATTCATTTTTTTTACAAACATAGGGTTCAATGCACCCCCAAAAGCACTTAGCTCTATATGAGAGGCATTCGGAAACAATTAATGAACGCTTGATATATCTATTTACATAGATAATGGCCACAGAATTACTAACCATGATTATATCGGTTAATATACCTGCATGAAACATGTGTAAATTATGCAACCCGCATGAAAACATCCCCTCACCTGAGCACTAACCAAACACGCTCAAAATCCATCTGTACGCATGCAAATCCCATCCTCACACTCCCAGTGTTATGTTATCAATATACCTGCATCTAATATTTTAATTTATACAATGTAAAAAACTACCCGGGGAAATCCGCATATAATCCAGACAATAAATATATCCTTAGGCATTATTGGCCCAAGGCCAATATAAAATGAAGAACCCGATAATGCATACCATCCTCTCACACGCGGTAGCACCCAATATTAAACAATAACTCAGCCCCGAACCTCGCCAATATACCTCGAATGAACCCACACTTCCTACTAACAATCTTCATGATATATATACAAAGTATCATTGTGGAAGATCCGATAAAGCAGAGGTGCGGAAGCAGTTATGCGATTAAGCTATAATGCCCTACTATACCCCAACACACCACACAATATTTACACCCAACATTAATTACACCACTGATTACACTTCCCCCAGAAAATCCCAAAATTATGCACTAAGGATCGGAGATCACACGAGGTAATGACATACGTAAATATTAAGGAAAGAATTGCACAGGAGGGCAGAGTCTCACACGTCAGTAACGAATCTCGACGACCTTCCTAGACTGAGACTTTCCTAGTTAGCCCTAAGGTTATGTCGTCACCCTTGATGCGTGAGGGAAAGATTTACGCCCGGATAGGAGAAGCAAAAAAGTCCTGATGGCGGAACGCAGGTGAAGAAAAAGCCCTACACTGGTTAGGTGAAGATTTTAATAATGAAATATAAATGAATTTTCCCGAATGATATATGAATGTTTGTTCCGCAATAAGCCTTATTAAATAGCGGACAACTCTCCCTACAGTTTTAAATGTTCGGCACTCGTCCGTCGATTGGGGTAGGCTCCCAATATGGCCATAAATGGTTATACGGGGACGCCCGAGTTGCAATTTAAAGGTATATTATAAGGTGATCGAACAAGAGCGAATGATATGCTATTTTTAGCAAACAAATAAGCACAAAGGCCAACACACACACACTTAGTTATACAGGGGGGGGGGGGGGAACCTAGCAGTTAGTATTTAAGGAGGGGAAACGTAAAAGGACTTCTGTCTGGCTGCCTTGATGGATTCCGGTTCCATGAAGATTTGCACGCGTGGTGCCCCAGGGGGGAAACCGCCCTGGGCGTAGCCTCATTTAAAATTTTAGTCTGTCAGAAAATAGTTGCCTATTTCAGGGTCAACTTAGATATAAGAAAATTTAACGAGTTTACTGCCTCAAAACAGTAACTTGTAAGGGGATATTCAGCAAATTTTATATTTCTAGTAATAGGTTAGATATAATTAGTTGTAAGATACACATATAAATTAGGAGGGACAATTCGGCATTGTGAGAACTAAAATGCGTTGTAAGCCCGATAAAGGGATCAAATACGATAAAGCGATCAAATACGGATAGAGCGGAGAAGTGAATTGGGCACCAGACTATCCATCCAATATGCGAGATAACCGAAGAGATATCTCCACCGCGCCAGCCATCGGAGCTGATCGACTTATGAACAGCGCTGCGCGATAGGCCTAATTAATAGAGTATGGAAAAAGGGGATTTAATCCATGTGCATTTTTTACTGCAAGACATCCAACACTTCAGCAGCGAGCGATAAAATGATCGTGCTAAAACAAGGAGGTAAAGTAGACCGAGGTCACACAATAAAACACATTCGCACACTATATGTACACTTTACACAAATACATGAATATAGTTATAAGCTACAGATAGCTAGCCTAAGATTATAGCCGACATTGGCTAGAATAGAATATAAGACGCCAAAGGGCATTATTATTTACATGCACCAATGGTGACATATGAATACAGGGTTAACATAAAATGCCGCACATGGAGGTCGGCATGCGGATCCTCGTCAAAATTCACGACAGCAGTTTATCATGCAAAACCTAGTCCTGCCAATAGGTTTAACAGAAATGCGTGCTAAGAAATGAGGCTCTGGCAACGCTGTAACTGCATGCAGCGTGGCCAAAAACTAGTCGCAGGAACTCGGCACTTTGCCGGAGCTGTCTCATTAGCTCAGTGAGACGTGGTAATGCCATAGATGCCGGTTGTGCGGACGCGCCGATGTTCGAGTCGCGTTCGTGCCATTTGTTTTTTCACGTAATGTATTTAACCTGTATTTAATCATTCAAACGTAACATGAACTTCTTAAAGAGGTAAACGAACCCTTGTTTCGTCCATGGCACAAATAAAGCCAATAGAACATACGTTATAGTGGATAGAGTAACACCGTCTCTATCCAATACGGTACAAAGAAGCACAATACTGTAGGTAGCCTACACTAGATTGCCATTATGCTACTCACCATAATTCCATAGTGTACGTTTGACGTCCAGTCTTATCTTCACAGAGCCGGTATGTACACTTAAGAGCAACGCCTTCACTTCACAGCAGATGTTCAAAGCGACCTCCTTGCATTTGCAAACACTTCGCCACTCGTTGGAGCATACTATGCCGGGCCCTACGCAACACACCTGCATCCATCATTACCGATGCAGCATGCACGCGAGCTATTAGGTCTTGTACATCCATGGGTGGAGTACTACAAACTTGTTCCTTTAAGTGTCCACACAAATAAAAAACTAGTGGATTAAGGTCCGTGGAACGTGGCGGCCAGAACATTGGACTTCCAGATCCAATCCATTTCCCTGAACACACTTCATTTAAACAGTTACGCACGGTCATTCCAAAGTGTGGCGGTGCAACATCATGCTGAAACCATAGCTGTCGCCGAACACCAAGTGGAACGTACGATAGAGGGGGGTAATAAACTTGTCTGGAAATAGGTAAGGACCTAAAAGCACTCCTCCCACGATTCCAACCCACAGGCTTATGCCAAAGCGTGCCTGAAAGCCACGTTCACGGGTGACATATGAGTTGTGGTCAGACCAATAATGACTGTTGTGATGGTTGAAAATACCTTCCCGAGTGAAGCTACATTCGTCACTCCATAGCACATTCTTGATAAAATATTCGTTATCTTTAACTTATTGCAAATGCAATTCACAGAACTGTACTCGTTGAATGTGGTCTTCTGGCCGCTGGTGTTGAGTTAACGTGTAAAGATATGGATTCAGTTCTTCGTCATGCAACACGTCAACAACCAGTGTTGGAGATACCTGGAACTGCTTTGCAATATCACCGTGATAGAGGGGGGTAATAAACTTGTATCACGGTATATCACTTCGCCGAGGTGATTGGTGAACGGTTTCAAGAATTGCGTCGTCCGTTTGTGGAGTAGGCTACGTCTAGTGCTTGGACGACCTCTGTTCACTACTTGTGGGCGAAGATTACCGGTTTCCCGCAGGCGTTGCTCAAGGCGACGAAAAACATTCTTATCGGGATGGCGTCTTTGAGGGTACCGTGCCGCATACTTACGAGCAGCACCCAACACTAAAAGCATATCGACGTATTCACCATTTGTGAACTCCATCATGAAGGCACTCTACATGAACTTGACAGGACCAGTTACGGTAGTGCAATGCGTGGTTAGTCGACTCATGCATGCCGTTTAATTGATCAGACTGTGCGTTCTTTTTTCCGTTATCGTTTACGGACTAAGCGAGGATCCCACTTTTACCGCCACTGAGGGCAGTGTCCTGGAGCTTGGGACTCTAAGTCGGGGATACAACTGGGGAGTGTGAATAGCACTTTGCCTAGGTGGCCTCATCTGCAAAGCGAACGGGGGCCTGATGAATGGATGGGAACAGTGGGAGGGTTAGGCAAGGAAAGGGGAAGGAGGCGGCCATGGCCTTACGGTAGGTACCATCCCGGCATTTGCCCGAAGACGAAGTGGGAAACCACGGAAATCCACTTCGAGGATGGCTGAGGTGGGAATCAAGCCCCCTGTACTCATTTGGACCACCCGAGGCTGAGTAGACCCCATACCAGTCCTCAGACCACTTTTTAAATTTCGTGGCAGAGCCAGGAATCGAACCGCGGACCTCCGAGTTGGGAGATAATCACGCTGACCACTACGCAACGGAGGTGACTCACACTGACATGTGACAAAATGAAGTGATGTCATGCTTACAAACGCAGTTAGACGACGGGAACTGACGCAAAAAACCCTCACGTAGATTCGAACCGTAGCTCGTTGGTGCATGTGGGTTTGATAACCCAACAGTCTACTCAGTGAGCTGCGACAAATAGTACGGTATTGCGGGATGATACACATATCTCTGTACATTCCGATGCGCTTCAGTATGTGAGAGTGTTGCCAACTCCTCGCTTTCATACTTGTTGTTTTAAACAACACCAGATCCGATTTTGCTATAGAAACTTTTGTCTTGCAATTGGATGTGGAATCGCATGCCGACCTCCAAGTGCGGCATTTTACGTTCACCCTGTATATGCCCCTAATGATGTTATTGTTATTTCAGGCATTGGGATATTGACTATAATCATAGCAATGCATCTTTTGCAGGCCAGTGGAAGGGCGATATGCATATCAGAATACCCACTATTTGATTTATTTACAGATGCCGAAAGAAATGTATATACCTATTGTACATATATCTCCCAACCCACAAACACTACACTTTCTCTTGCTATCAGATATACATATACACCGACCTGCAATTTCAGTCGCGCCAGTAAGGCGACGACGGCAGCAATCAATGGTGAGCAGCATCCGGGTGACGCTGAATGCCATTGAAGCCAACACGTGAACACTCAAATGAAGAGTGATATACGGCACCTAAGACCGGTACAACTTTGTAGGTGCCGATATTTGATGCCAGGATGGATTTACCACCCACGGCGGGAAGACCATTAGTATACTAACGGATTAACCAGTAAGCAATGCTAGGACGGCCGTTTAGACGTAAAATGGTTAAGGACACTAAATATATGTCTAGCGTGCGCATAAGATACATATAAGATGAATGGCCAGGTAAGAGCTCCGGAAAGGGATTTCATTGTCTTGTATTTATACACGAAAGGTACCAGGTACCAGGGTCATGGATACCACTATTATTATTATTGGTGTATTTCCATCCGTATGAGAGATTATTATTATTATTGTTATTATCAGCACAATAATTGCTATCGACTATTATTATCATTATAATTATAGATTGGCAATTGTTATTGTTAGGATGATTATCATTACGACTATTGTTGTTATTGTTGAACACCATTGTGATTATTATTATTTATTATAGCGACTATCATTATGAATATTACTGACACCAGCATTATGATTATTGTACTTACTGTTATAACGAGTATGCGCAATTCATGTTATATTTACACCTGTACACGTATACATTTAAACACATGTATTTTCCTTTGATACTTCTAACGACACATTTGTGAAGGTGCCCTATTATTCCCCACCAGAAACACCTTATAAAATATCCTTCAATTACACCTTAAGGGCATCTCTTTTTCTTTCCCTTCAGTCTATTACACGTTTACATATTTCACAATTCATATATCGTAAATGCACCCACAAAAAGTATTTTTTTTCACCGCTGCAGAGACAGCAACACCACTTGTTATGAGATGTTTTTTTCCTTTCTACGGTATTGTACTTACGATTAGGAATTTTCAACTCTTCATTCTTCTATTCAAAGCGATTTATATCATATGTAAAAAGAATTGTTCCAACCCCTAACACCTACCCCTATCTGAGAACACACTGCACTCCATAAATACCGAGGTACACATCACCACACCTGACACATCATCTTCGCCGACACAACGATGGAAGAAGAGGAAGAAGAATGAAGAAGACGGATGGAGAAGATGGAGACGAAGAGGAAGAGAGCTACCCTCTAAGACGATTTTGCGAGGACGCAAACTAAACTGGGCCGACCTGTTGTTAGGGCCCTAGGACGCATAGCGCCCTATTGAGAGAGATATCCACATATGGATACTGCACGCTGGACATTCATCTACAGATGGTCTGCGAGTATCAGTACCATCTACACATCTATAATCATCCATAGACGCACCCCCGTTTTCTACATCTGTCCAACCCCATACACTGACTTCACCCTTTTTTTTTACCCTCAAGCTGATAGCAACATCAGCAACAACACACTTCTAATTACACCAAGCCGGCAGAGTTATGTAATGGTTCTTGCCCCAGCTTGACATACATCCACATGCACACACCGGCTGATACAGAAACAGCTATTCAGCAACATTGCAGAGTCGGCACTTGAGAAACATTTATAACGACCCCCATTATTGGGGAGGGGATCCGTTTACGTCGAAGACCCTGCCCGCCGACAGCATACCTCTGGTAAGTGTGATTCTCAGATTCCAGACACTCTCAAGTTGTACATCCTTCCTTTAGCCACCCTGATTGATTGATTGTACCATTTACACATTGTTACACTATCCCTAAATACAGGGACACCTTCAGTACACTTTGGGTCCAATAAACAAGTGACCACCATTATTACAGATCAATTGTAGCCTTTGTTCATTATCACTGTTTTACCGCTCACCTCCCCACCTTACATCTTGACCTGCCAGTGCATTGTCTCCAAAACCGCTGTGACAGCACTAGAATCATTTTCATTGCCAGTAGTCTCGATTGCTTGGTCACGCGTCCGCAGAGCGTAACGTTGCACGGTCATCAGATACTTGGGTTTTCCATCGCAGTACTTACTCTGCAGACTAATAGCTCCCACTTTAAAAGTGCGCCCCTTTGATTTGCAACCCTTGTCGCATAGAGCTCCACCCGATCATCCAACACACTCCCCAACATTCATTCGGAGTTTCCACACCTCCGTTGAAACTCGCCCCTAATTAAACACCACCCTCTACACTCACCTACATCCCCCCAGTTCGGCCAACCCCCGTTAAGGGCCAGAACAATAAACAGGAGATCAGTGTTCAAAGAACTGCATCATAGCTGGAAATGTGAAACGAACATTCTTGTTTGACTGCCAGTTCTAATTGTTTGTGAATTGACTAGAGGTAGGTGGGACTGCCAATCTAATCACACACTGCATTACTTTAATCACTCTAAAATCTGTCATAAATAATAGGTTGCGTGGCATGTTATCAAAGGGAGTTATTCTGTTTGAGGACAACGCATGCCCTTATGTTTCACTGGGTACGGTGATCTGCTGCGACGTTTCAACTTGGAGGTTATCGACTATCCACCTCCCAGCTCCGATCTCTCATATTCCGACTGCCACATTTTCAGGCGACTAAAAAATCAACAAAATCCTCCGGTTTGTCAACGATACTAAGTTCTGTCATTTTGAAGATTGGTACCACCGTCAACATCAGATGTTATTCTTTCAGGGTATCAAAACGTTTGTGATCCTTTGGGACACGTGCTTCAATAGGCAATAAGACTACGTATAGTGAGTATGCCATCAATTTATCACTGTTACATGCCATGTGTCCATATGCTTGAGCAAATAAACAATTTCAGATCGGAGAAATCTCATTTTTATTTAGGTGCCTCTTCTAATCGGATACGGATACGCGATAACCCGGCTAAACCAATTACACGCCGTCGGTAAAGGGATACATTCCCAAAGGAAGAAAAAGGATTTCCGTGACGAACTAACAATCCCACTTTTCTTTAAACTTAAGATTAATTCATTATTCCTCCAAACATACTCTGTTCAGAATGTTGGTAGAACTGATATTATAAGATTTGCTCAAGATGTTCAATATATCATATGTCTAATAGAGTAATACAGCATGTTGAAAATTGTTTCCTCGTATGAAATCTGAGATATTGAGTGTTTACGGCTAAAATGCACAAGTGTTATTTGTTAGTTTGTTTGATTGAAAGTGTGCGAAGGTATCTCTTATGGCGTACACTAAATACACTAAATTTGGTAGAAATGCACTAAATGTTACGGAAGTTACATGCAGTTCAACATGGAATACATAAACGTTAGTAGATATATATTGGTACCACCGTCAACATCAGATGGTTTTCTGGGATCTCTATATAATGATCTCTATATAGGGTGTCATTTATCTACTTGAGTACCCTTAAGGGGTGTGTAGGGGATGGGTATAGGATCAATTTGAGATAAGGAACGTGGGTTCGGAATGGCCTTCTAACCTCAGAAAACAGGTTTGTTTCAGGCCCTCCGCCCCTGTAAATTTGGCAAGCGCGCCATGTGTTACTCTGAGGTCAGGCACTCTTTCGCTGTCAACGGTCTTGTCGTGACCACCACTCAACGCTGCGTTAGCCGAGAGCCAATCCTCTTGCAAATCAATAGTTCCGTCGTCTGTAACTACTACAGAAACACACGTAACTCATTGATAATAATAATAATAAAAATAATTTACAGAATCAACGATAGTTTAAAAAAATCAACACAGAATAAAAATGCACTGTGACTACGCCCCCTCCTTCCCCTCTAAAAATAAAGAAAAAGAAAAAATGAAGGCATGGCACCCCACGATAAACGAACGCGGGACCACCGGGGCGCCGCGCCTCGCCACTATCCTCTCGGCTAACGCAGCGTTGAGCGGTGGTCGCGCCATGGCCGTTGACAGCGAAAGAGTGCCTGACCTCCGAGAAACACATGGCGCGCATGCCTTCTTTACGGGGGCGGAGGGCCTGAAACAAACCTTTTTTCTGGGGTTAGGAGGCCGTTATGTCCCCAGGTTCCCTATCTAAAATTGATCCTATACCCATCTCCTACAAGCCCCTTAAGGGTACTCGAGTACATAAAAGACACCCTGTAATACAAAAATGAAAGTTTGTCTGTTTTGTTTCTGAAATTCTACGGAAATTTGCGTAATTAACGGGTTTCAGTGTGTTTTATGACGGATGCGCCTGAAAATAACTTGTATCTCTGTCTGTATGTATGTCTGTTTGTGGACAATTTTGTTCCCTTATCACTCGAAAAACGCTGGGTGGATCAACGTAAAATTTGGTACAGATATCCATCAGAGGCACAGCACCAATCATTTATGTAACACTTCTCCGTACCTCTCATTAAAGGGGGCCTACCTTCATACAATTCAATTCTGAAATAGGCGTAGAAAAGCGAGACAAAGCTCATTTTCAGCCCCTCAATGTGTGAAACAAAACACGGGCGTCTGTGGCACTCGAAAACCACATTTTAAGGCCCTAAAACCAATATTGTGTGAGATATTCCCAGAAAACTAATTTCATTTAATTAAATAATGAAAGAATGCAAGCCGATAACCATGGCAACAGACTCTCATAGTTCCATATATTTCTGGAAGACGCAATGCAATTCCAATTATTACATAACTGTGAAAATTTGCAAACGGCTATAAGGTTATCAAGGAACCAAATAAAGCTGTAAAATTCATCAATGCAACAAATCCGCTAAGGGGGTCAAGGGGTACTTTGGATTATTTTCACGTGATTTACACGTGCTGGTGTGGCACGAAAGGTCTATTACATCTCTATATTATCTCATTTTCAGACCCTCGGTGTCGGAAAAACACTCGGGGGCCGTAAAGGATCCCCGAAAACTACATGTTAAGGCTCTATGACAAACAGTTGCTGAGATAATCCCAGAAAGCTAATTTTATTTCATAAACAAATCGAGGAATGCAAGCCGGTAACCATGACAACAGTATCTCCAGAGGTGCCATCCAACTTTCCATTGGGGCAAATAACCTCGCAGTTCCGCCCTTAAAATAACCATCATCATCAACTTTCCATATCTTTCTGTAAGAAGCAATGCCACTCCATTTATTACATTTCTGTTAAAGTATGCAAATGGCTATAAGGTTATCATGGAACCCACTGAGACTGTAACAGTCATCAATGTGCTTAAGGGGGTAAACGGGTACCCTCGATTTCTTCAAACGACTTACACGTGCGATATGTCGTACAGAAGGTCTATTATATCTCCAAATAGCGACATTATTTTCAAAGAATCCTGAATTGAAATAGTATTTTTGCGGCTTTTAGGAATCTGGACAATTGGAGGCTAACAAACTGAAGTTTCGTGCACCACAAGCCTTTATACATTTATTAAAGGCGTCTTCCTGTGGATGGGGACTTAACAGAACGGTGAGGGTCAATTCGAATGTGACGTGTATTGCGTTTCGTCTATGAGGTTTTCACACGTTAGATGAATTTATTTTGAGAGCACATTTAAACTAATCATTCTTTTTTTTGTTGACCAACGGGTTCATCGTAAAGATGATTGTTTGAGTTAGTTAGTTATTGTTGTTTTAAAGGGCGGAACTACGAGGTCATCTGTCCCTTGATTTTGTTTGATACTGTATGGTTGATATATCCGTATTTGGACATCTGGGTGATATGTTGTAGCATCGCCGTCTACAATTCTCAAGCCGTGTCGTAAGGTTTGACAACACCACCCATCTGTTATCTGGGAGTCCTAGCTCAAGCACATGGTAATTGTTAACATTGCGTAAACACATAGATTTTGACGCCAAATGTTTCGAAAATACAACAGAACATAACCTCCGCTAAATCTACACACAAATATCAGAAATAATGGATACATATTATCATGCTATGTACTGTCGATTCCCTATAAGGTAATAATAAAAGGCTATACTGTACCTCAATGTCCCAATGTCTGAAATTTCCTTTTATTGTTGCTAAGCTCCCTGCCGTCATTGACGCGCTCAGAAAAATAATTAAGACTATACTTACGGACTTAGAGACTGCCATTGATAAAAGAATCTTCACTTTTTGTCCACAGAGGTACTCAACATAGTCACAACAGGCCTCCAAGCTTAATTATGACAGTCTAGCAATAATGCTCGACTGGTCACTTAATTTAAAAATAGGTTTCTAATGAAATCTACTTAAAGACACTTGCCAACTGAGCACAGTTCATAATGTACTGGAATATAGAGGCCGCATCAAGGTATATACCAAAACTAAATTACTAGGCACTGAAAGTCCAGCCAACGGCCTAGCCGTGTTGAAACACCGGATCCCATGAGAACTCCGAAGTTAAGCAACATTGGGCGCAGTCAGAACTTGGATGGTATGCCGGTTCTAGGTACTGCGCGCTGTTGGCCAACATAAGGAGGAGCTGAAAGGCCCTGGCCACCCTACCGCACGTAAACTCCGGCTGGGGGAAGCCTCTTCGGAGGCTCGGACCTGCCTCCGGGCAGAATACCGATCACATTTTACATTTACTGAATGTCCACCTCACGGTAGTGATCAAAATGTAGTGATATAACCAGATATTTTAATAGTGCTGCCATAATTGGACTTAAAGTCAGGCACCCAACACTTCCTTGGCATCTGAAATAGTTAAATGAAATATTAGGGAAGACTGAGTCGGTTAAATTCACTAAGAGGTATTTGTTACACATGCAAATTAATACGGGAAATACTCACTTCTACAACTTTCAGGAGGTCTGATTTACCACGAGGAATTTAACGGGTGTTGAAATAGTTAGTACGAACTGCTTTTAGATGCTGTCAAATCAAAATAAACGATATTTATGAATAAAACTTGGCGTGTGGTCTAACGTTTATAGAACTTACGGGCACTGTTAGGTTTTTGCTGAGGATTAACACTACCTAAGGAAAGATGATAAGAAAGAAAAAGTTTCGGCATAGAGACGAGTATTGGGAGATAGGATGAGAATCCAACACAACAATTTAAGTAAATTTTTATATATCAAAAGGAATTTAGCCGTTCAAACCGTATGAAAAGTCTACCTTTATTGGGGACTCGCACAAGGCTAGCGGAGAACGCAGCATGAATAGAGGTTGCCTGCAAGCGCTTGGGAAGTGCACTTTCCCTCCCGATCCGATATTCCAGTACTATGGGGACGGGTGGTAGTCTGGCAAGACAAAATAAGCCAAAAGGAAAGGATGTCATAACTTTCCCTTCACAAGGGTTAGATTTATTATGCATTTTGAAAGGCTGAAATAATTTGAATTTGCCATGATATTTTTTATTTTTGGGAACTCTTGTATCTCTGGCAAACCAATCGAATGCTCCCAGAGAGTGAAGAGAAAAAGTGGCTTGATGATTTTAGCGATATTGTTATTTTTTTGTGAAAATCTTATACGAATACCAATTGTTGCACTTAAGGGAAACTAAGCTCTTCCCCATCAAGATGCCGATTAAAAGCTTAGAACAGAGGAAGACATCAAACCTAACTCAAACAAAACTTCAATTTTGAAAACAAACCATAAGTCAGAGAGAAAATCTCTACAAGTAGGAAGCTTGCGGAGCTAGCTATACTTGCCTCAATGGATTGTTAGAATTGGCTATGTAAACCAAGAGAAACTTTTAAAATGTTGTTACTTGAAGTATTAGTTTAAATGCAACAAGTAGTTAAGACTTTATTGTTTGGGAAATTATACGTTTTCATAAAGAGGGCTTAAGCTTAGAGGAAGAATCAGGGAAGAGAAGGTTCTGCCTAATCGAAATTCTAGCGAGAAATATAACGCAAAAATAGAAGTAATTTATTTATGAATAAATATAAAAGTTAGAAAATTAACAATGGTTAGATTTTGAATCTTATTTTTTGAATGGGAAGAAATTTTTCTTTGTTTAGTTCTATAAACATTTTAGAGTCTCAGACCCAATAATAAGAGGTTCACAATTTATCAACAATATTAAATGGAGTACAAGTATCGAACCTGATAAAGCACTAAAATCTTACAAAGATTTTTAAAAAGTGTGCCTACGATTAAGAAATTTGAAGTTCGTAACGATAATTGTAAAGCAATTTTAACTTTGAAAGTTTAATGGCTATAATTCATGCTCTTTTAGAATGAATGCCTTTATGGCAATCGAAAAGGCTATAAACAAATGTATTATATTCCAGATTGTAACAGAAAAAGAGGAACAAATCACAAGCGGAAATTACCGCTATTTTTAAACAGAAATTATTAGAGGTAATATAAAAAATGCACAAGTCGTATTAACGAAGCCTACATTACAAATAGTTAACTCCTTTATAATTAGAAAAATTACGATTCCCTAATTTTAGAAGGGAAAGACACATATTAAAATGTGGACTAGCCACAGTTACACAGAGTAAATATATGGTAAATCTAACAAAATGGGGGGGAGCCTCTATGGGCTAAGCCCCGTAGAAAAAGAAAGAACCCAATAGTTAAATTTAATTTGGTTAGTAAAGGTATTTGGGAATGGGAAGTAGGAACTTTAGGAAAAAGTCCTGGCCAGATTTATTTTCTATCAACCGAACGCGGCGCGGAAGATATTTAGCACACGCAAATTCGAAGCATTGATAGTTTTTGATAAGTTGAAAATTTTCACTGTTACAATGTATGTGAGTTCGTAGAACAAAAGAAAGTTATTGCAGTTATGTAGAACACTTAGTGTAATGTGAGCTTGAAACAGTTTATAACGTTGGAAAGTTTATGGGTTGCAGTTGAATGTTGAGGAAAAGTTCCCCCGGTGGAAACAAATTAGGTGTTGACCAGCAGTTAATGTAACATGAATTCCTCGGTGAGGAAAAGTATTCCCATATTTTGGCGTGGAAAATACTAGATTGCATGAATAGTAGAAAGATTGGTTAACATTGAAAGTTCTGGAGCTATGATGACAGTTAAATGGGGCAAGGGATCCCGCGGTGGAAACCTAAGTTTTGTAGACAGTGGTTAATGAATCCCTCGGTGTGAGAAGGTATTCCCATTTAATTTGCACAAGAAGTACTAAATATTCATGTTTTCAAATCAGCTTAGATAGCTAAAGCATGACCAGGAAAATCCATCGAAGACGGTTATTGCACAATAGTTAGCAATTCCACACACTGCCTATAAATTTAAATTAAAAAGTATTTAGCTCTCTAAAACCCATTAAATATGTTTAAAAACATTGAAGTCTTGTACTTAGCTTTCTTTTCATGTAGCGTAGGCGATGGTTCCTGGTGACGGTTGGTTTAAACAATTGACATGGCGTCTAGTTTAAAATGTCTCACGAGGGCAGGAGACTAGCCCGAGGAAGGGCTCCAAACTCTACGTTTGACGACTGAAGCAGAAATGAGAACGAGCGATTCCTCACACGACAGAGGTAGGTAGCAGTGTGGAAGGGGAAGGGGAAGCAAGGGAGAGGGAGTAGGAGACAAGAGAGTAAATATCATAACGTACAACATGACAAAATGAAATTCTTCGTGAATATAAATGTTCTTCATGAAGCAGTCTTCATGGAGATGTTAGCTGGAGACAACGACGACGCCTGGTGGATTGATGAGGAAGTTTTCTTGAGTTCATAGGAATTGAAGATCTTCGGCAGTTAGCTCCTAGATGCCGCTAGGTTGTCCATGGAGATTACATATCTAGAACAGACTTGAGGAGAAAATATACCTGTGCACAAAGAAAGAATGAAATAGATCACTGTTGGTGTCTGCGAAGAAGGAATTAAATAAAATAGATAAATCGAAGAGCAGAAAAAGCTAACTCTGAATGACCGTGTATTCCAAAGAATACACCATACTGGGAGGGGGCAGACACCAGCAGGGAGCAAAAAATAGTATGTTAAAGATTGAGTGGAAGGGGTGCTAGCATAGAAATGGGACATGCCCAATGGTTGTCAAGATCCTAACTATCCTGATTCTTCCGTCCCTTCCCGGGTAACACTCGAGCACTCTTCCAGAGATCCACACTACAGGGGGAAAGCATCCCTAACAAGAATCAGGTCCCCCACTTTGATGTCAGGATTAGAAAGAAGCCACTTCTGTCTCCGTTGCAAAGAAGTTAAATATTCCAATTTCCACCTCTTCCAGAAAGAAATACGTAGAGCTTCAAGTTTATGCCAAACAATCGGTAAATTAGAATCTTTATAAGATTTAGGAAGGGAGGGAGGGGAAGAAAGAGAAGTGCCCATAAGGAAATGAGCAGGTGTCAATGGAAGAAGAACATCAGGGTCATTAGAAAGCGGGGTCAACGGGCGAGAATTGATAACACCCTCAATCAGGATAGACAGTGAGTTAAATCCTTCATAGCTTAGAATGCGACTACCTAAAACCTTTTTTGATGATGTTTAGTAAGCTTGACACACGATTCCCCCCTACAGCCGTGATGAGAGGCCTAAGGAGGTATAAACCGCCATTTGAAACTTTTTGAGTAGGAGAAATTCGAAATTTGTTCCATGGCAGAAGGAGATGTGAGATCTTTCTTCCACAATGAAGCTGCGCCTTGAATGGTGGAGGCGTTATCGGAGAACATTTCAAAGGGAACGCCACGCCTGGCAGTGAAGCGAGGAACGGCTGACAGAAAGTAAGCAGTAGAGGCATTTGTTACTAGTTCCAAAGGGATTGACCAATAACCATGCTAACGAAACTAGAAAACATAGAGTTTTCCAAACAATTTGCGTCTGGTTTCAGGAGAATTACGTTGATATTGAAATGGACCCATATGGTCTACGCCAGTTAAAGCAAAAGGACAAATAGGGGAAGAGCGGAAAGAAGGTAGATCGCATATCAATTGGGTACTAACCTTAGGTTTCACCTTGAAGCAAGGGATGCATTTGTGAATTTCAGAAGAAACTTCATTAACTCCATTTATTATACAGTACTTTTCCCTTAATAAACAAAGCAGTGTGCGAGTGCCAACATGCAGATTTCGATAATGAAAGTCACCTATAATTAAAGAAGTTATGTGATATTTAGAACGCAAATTAACAGGATGCTTTCTGTCTTCAGAAAGTAAAGAGTGCGAAAGCCTGCCACCTACTCTGAGTAATCCATTGTTATGAAGGAAAGGGGCTAAGGCGCGAAGACGACTAGATTTTGGAAGATCTTTTTAAGCTGAAAGCAAAGATAATTCAGTAGGAAAAGCTTCTTGCTGTATGAGTTGCAAAACTTTAATAGTAGCGAGATTCAATTCATGATTAGTTAGATGCGGTTTAGGAAGAACGGGTTGGTCAACAACAAGATGTTTCCATCTGAGAAGATAGGCAAAAATTCGAATCAATTTATGAAAGGAAGAGTAGCGAGACAATAAGGGAAATGAAACGCTGGAAATAAGACACGAAGCGGTAGATTTAGATACTTTAGAGTCAGGCAAGTTGGAGTTAGTGACCGGAGGTTTAGAAGGCCAGCAAGAAGAGTCTTCGATTAACCACAAGGGTCCATACCAGTACAACTGAGATGCTGCCAATTGAGAGGGTAAGCAACCACGGGAGATGATGTCAGTGCGGTTATCAGCGCTAGGCACATGTCTCCATTGACATCCCGAAGAATGTGTTTGAATTTTAGAAGAGCTATTTGCAACGAAGGTTTGCCAGCGGGTGGGGTTTTTGGCGATCCAAGAAAGTGTAATCATGGAGTCGCTCGACAGATAGGTTTGAGAAAATTCAATTTTTAAGACTTTCTGATGTTTTTTAGCAAGTTCTGCGGCCATGAGTGCAGCACACAATTCGAGCACAGGCGAAGTGATAGTTTTAAGAGGAGCAACTTTATATTTATAGCAAATAATATTTGAAAGCGAAGTTTCGTTTAGAGAATTACGATAAACCAAATATGCTCAGCAACCATAAGCTTTCTCGTAGCTGTCGGCAAAAACATGAAGAAAGAAAGATGTATTAGGAGGAGCGTTAATTAAATTTCTAGGAATTTCAATAAAAGAAAGATCAAGTAAACTATGTGGAAAAGACAACCATCTATCGAGGGAAAAAGAGGGAACAGCATCGTCCCATTCACATTTAGCTCTTGCATGAAAAGCTTGGCGATAACAATAACCGGAGCAAGGAATTGAAGCGGATCGAATTTTTTTGCAATTTCAGATAAAATTTGCCTTCTTGTGTTAGGGAGCTATTCGGAAAGCGAGACCTTATAAATGAGAGTATCAGTGCGAGTGCACCAGCGCACACCTAGCGTTTTTATGGATACAGAATCTCCACCAATTTCGACAGAAGAGGGGTCTACACCTTCGATGGGAAATTGAGCTAGGAACTCAGGGGAATTAGAATTCCACTTATGAAGTGGGAATCCTCCATTCTTTAACAATGCCTTCAGTTCTAGCGATATGAGAGAAGCTTCCTCAAGAGTTTGAAAGGACTGGAGATAATCATCAACGTAAAAAGATGTAGTTAATGCTTCTGAAGCTTTAGCATTGAATAAATGGCCATCTTGAGAGGCTAGCTTATGTAGGGATCGGATGGCTAGGAAAGCGGAAGGTTTAAGACCATAAGTAACTGTTATCAAGCGAAATATTTTAATGGTTTACTAGTTTCGTCACGCCATAATATTTTTTGGAGATCTTGCTGTTCGGGTTGAATTAAAACTTGACGGTATATTTGTTTAATGTCTGCTATGACAGTTATGGGAAATAAGCGAAAATTTAAGAGGATAGTAGACAGATCGAATAGAATAGCAGGACCAGAGTAGAGAGTATCGTTGAGACTGTTGCCATTAACATCCAGTGATGACCCATTAAACATGACTCGGATTTTTTCCTAAAGAAGATGGTTTTTCCACACGGGATAATGATTTAAGAATACAGTTTCTATTGGGGGGTGTAATTCGTCATCAGCTTTGCTGACAACTTCCATGTGATCCAAACTTTCGTATTCGTCCATAAACTCAGTATACTGTTGTTTAACGAGGGGTTCTTTCTAAAATTTACTCTCAATAGCAAAGAGAGCTTTTCGAGCCTTGGGTTGAGAGTTAGTTAGTTTGGGAGGATTGAGTAATCTCGGCATCTGAACTATGAATCGGCCTTCAGGTGTGCGAGTAGTGGTAAAAACGAAAAGTTGCTCACAGAAATCATTTTCTGAGGAGGTTAAGCTAGGGGAATCGATGTTTTCAAGTTTCCAGAATTGTTCCAAATCAGTACTTGTGAAATAACATTGAGGCACGGGTTGGGGGGAATAATGAGGAAGTTGACTAGTAACAATCCATCCAAAATTAGTATACCTGGCAACCACATTTGAAGATAATTTATGAATTTGTTTGCGAAGGCCTTGTTTATTGAACAGAGGATCGGCTAGCCTTAAGTGAGAAGGAATATTTAAACATGAAGTATCAACAGAGTGGCTTGGAATATCTTCTCCAATGCTGTTAAGAATGAGGCAATTCAGTTTGAGAAAATTATTTCTATGACAAGTATCCTTTTTGGTTAGTTTTGAGAATTGCAAAGCTTGTGATTTCAATCTGTTAATGGCTGATACATTGATAGAAGTGGGAGTTACTGGAAGACCCAGTTTTTTGATTAATGCATTGGAAACGAAATCATGGGTCGCCGCTGAATCGAGGAGACCTCGTACACGAACCCAGTTGCCAAATTCATCCTGAACTTTAATTTGAACAGTGGATAATAATACTTGAGCACTACGCAAGGACTTAGCTTTTTGAATAAAGGATGAAGCATTGGGACTGCTACTATTATCACTTTTTTGAGAAGTAGATGCTTCCGATGACCTCGATTTATCATGACGATACAATAAGGTTGTGATGTTTTTTTTACAATGGAAACAACTTCTGGAGGTCTTGCAATTAGAAGCAGAATGCTTAGGTGGAAGGCAGTTGAAACAATATTTATTGTGAGAAACTAATTTCCTTCTGTCGTCAATTGACAGTTCTTTAAAGGATTTACATAAGTATAAAGCGTGAGAATCTTTGCAAAGTATGCACTTTAATGGTTCGTTAAGACCTTTACGGGGTTCACATTGAGTATTTAAAGCAAGAGAACTTGCAATACGGCGTTCACTTGACCTAGTTTGGTAACCAGTGGCGTGTGACTTGGATTTAGAAGAGCTAGACCCAGGTTTCTGGGTACTAGACGCTGCATATTTGCTTTTAGGTTTAAGATACATAGATTCAAATTTAGAATTAGGAGGGGCGGGATCACTTTGGTTAGCTAAAGCGGTTAAAAGTTGACATCTAGCATTTATAAAGGTGACTAAATTTTCGTAATATAATCATCATTGTTGGAAAGTTCAATTTCCCAAGCTTTGAGGGTAGCAGTATCAACTTTAGAAACCAGGAAAGTATTAGGAAAGTATCCCAATGGTCAATGGGTTGATCTAATTGGGATAATGCTTTTACATGATGTTGTGTCGTATCGATAAGGGTACGCAGGCTGGTGACGTCGTTATGCTGTGACGAACGCAAGTTAAATAGAGCCTTCATATGGCGATTAATACGTAAACGTAAATTACCGTATCCTTCCTTCAATAAGTGAAAGGCAATAGGGTAGTTTTCGGCACTTAAAGGGAGTGCTTCAACTAACTGCAGGGCTTAATGACGGAAAATAGATCTCAAATCATGAAATTAATGGATGACTTGAATATCTTCATTGTCATGGACAAGGGAGCAAAAAAGTTCACAAAAGGAATCCCAAGTAGCTTCGTCTCCTGAGAAGTGAGGCAAAATTGTTTTGGGAAGCATTGGTTTCGGTTTATGAATGCCCTCACGATACGAGGTTTGTTGTTTGTGGAGGGGGATAACAACAGAAACATTATTTTTCTGGGTCTCCTCAAGTTGGCGAATTATTTTAAAGGCAGAGCCTATGCCTTCATAGTATTGGTTTTCTTTTTCTACCCGATTGAGCATACAAGTTTCAATTTCTGTTTGAATAGTGCAAGAGTTTTCGAAAGATCGTTCATAATCCTTGACACGATGTTTTCATAAATCTAATTGTGCTTCTGAAGGATCAAGGTCTTTGATGTAATATTAAATCGGGTAATTTTCCCTTTATAAGACGCTCATTTGGAAGTAAGCTTGTCGTTCTTTCTTTCGTTAACTTTGTCTGTGGAAGGCATGATGAAATGGGTAAATCAAAGTTTAACATACGAAACTGTGGAGTTTTGGAAATGCTGTCAGACTGGCAGCAGCGAACAAGTTGAAAGGGGGAGACACTGAATGAGACAGGAGCAACTTCTTTCCCTTTCACCAGCTTTGCACACTAAAGTTATAACTGAAAAATTCAAAATAGATATTAGTATTTTGCAAGATATTGACGAATGGATTCTCCCGGGTTTCTGGGACCAACTTTTGGTAGGTTTTTGCTGAGGATTAACACTACCTAAGGGAAGATGGTAAGAGAGAAAAGGAGATAGGTTTCGTCATAGAGACGAGTATTGGTAGATAGGATTAGAATCCAACACAAAAATTTAAGTAAATTTATATATATAAGAGGGAATTTAGCCGTGCAAACCGTATGAAAAGTCTAACGTTAGCGGGGACTCGCACAAGGCAAGCAGAGAGCGCAGCATGCATAGAGGTTGCCTGCAAGCGCTTGGGAGGTGCACTTTACCTCTCGAGCCGATATTCCAGTACTACGGGGACAGGTGGTATATCCTTGCAGGACAAAGCAAGCCAAAAGGAACGGTTTTATAACTTTCCCTTCAGAAGGGTTAGATTTTACTATGCATTTTGAAAGGCAGAAATAATTTGAATTTGCCATGATATTTTTTATTTTTGGGAACTGTTGGATCTCTGGCAAACCAATCGATTGCTCCCAGAGAGTGAAGACCCAAAGTGGTTTTGATGATTTTAGCGATGTGATTATTGGTTTTTGTGAAAATCTTATACGAATACCAATTGTTGCACTTAAGGGAAACTAAGCTCTTACCCAGCGAGATGCCGATTAAAATCTTAGAACAGAGGAAGACCTCAAACCTAACTCAAACAAAACTTAAATTTTGAAAACAAACCGTGAGTCAGAGAGAAAATCTCTTTAAGTAGGAAGCTTGCCTCAATGGCTTGTAAGAATTGGCTATGAAAACCAAGAGAAACTTTTAAAATGTTGTTACTTGAAGTATTAGTTTAAATGCAACAAGTAGTAAAGACTTTATTGTTTGAGGAATTATACGTTTTCGTAAAGAGTGCTTAAGCTTAGAGGAAGAATCAGGGAAGAGAAGGTCCTGCCTAATCGTGATTCTAGCGAGAAAGATAAAGCAAAAAATAGAAATAATTTATTTAACAATAAATATAAAAGTTAGAAAATTAACAATGGTTAGATTTAGAATCTTATTTTTTGAATTGGAAGAAATTTTTCTTTGTTTAGTTCTATAATCATTTTGAGAGTCTCAAACCCAATAATAAGAGGTTTGCAATTTATAAACAATATTAAATGGAGTACAAGTTTCGAACCTGATAAAGCACTAAAATCTTACAAAGATTTTTAAAAATTGTGCTTACGATTAAGAAATTTTAAGTTTGTAACGATAATTGTAAAGCAATTTTAAATTTGAAAGTTTAATGGGTATAATTCAACCTCTTTTAGAATGCCTTTATGGCAATCGAAAAGGCTATAAACAAATGTATTATATTCCTGATTTTAACAGAAAAGGAAGAACAAATCACAAGCGGAAATTACCACTATTTTTAAACAGAAATTACTAGAGGTAATATTAAAAAATGCACAGGTCCTATTAACGAAGCCTGGATTACAATTAGTTAACTCCTTTATAATTAGAAAAAGTACGATTCCCTAATTTTAGAAGAGAAGGATACATATTAAAATGTGGACTAGCCACAGTTACACAGACTGAATATATGGTGAATCCAACAAAATGGGAGGGAGCCCCTATGGGCTAAGCCTCGTAGAAAAAGAAAGAACCCAATAGTTAACTTTAATCTGGTTAGAAAAGGTATTTGGGAAAGGGAAATAGAAACTTTCCGATAACATCCTGGCCAGATTTATTTTCTCTCAACCGAACGCGGCGCGGAAGATATTTAGCACACGCAAATTCGAAGCACTGATAGTTTTTGATAAGTTATACATTCTCACTCTTACAATGTATGTGAGTTCGTAGAACAAAATAAATTTATTGCAGTTATGTAGAACACTTAGTGTAATTTGAGCTTGAATCAGTTTATTGCGTTGGAAAGTTTATGGGTTGCCGTTGAATGTTGAGGAAAAGTTCCCACGGTGGAAAGCAAATTAGGTGTTGACCAGCAGTTAGTGTAACATAAATTCCTCGGTGAGGGAAAGTATTCCCATATTTTGGCGTGGAAAATACTAGATTGCTTGAATAGTAAAAAGATTGGTTGACATATAAAGTTCTGGAGCTATGATGACAGTTAAATGGGGCAAAAGTGATCCCGCGGTGGAAACCTAACTTTTATAGACAGTGGTTAGTTTAACATGAATCCCTTGGTGTGGGAAGGTATTCCCATTTAATTTGTACCAGAAGTACTAAATTTTCATGATTTAAAGTCAGCTTAGATAGCTAAAGCATGACCAGAAAAATCCCTCGAAGGCGGTTATTGCACAATAGTTAGCAATTCCACACACTGTCTACAAATTTAAATTAAAAAGCATTTAGCTCTCTAAAAACATTAAAATATGTTTAAAACATTGCAGTCTTGTACTTAGCTTTCTTTTCAAGTAGAGCAGGCGATGGTTCCCGGTGACGGTTTGTTAAAAAATTGACATGGCGTCTAGTTTAAAATGTCTCACGAGGGCAGGAGACTAGCCCGAGGAAGGGCTCCAAACTGTGCGTTTGACGACTGAAGCAGAAGCGAGAACGAGCCATTACTCACACGACAGAGGTAGGTACCAGAGTGGAAGGGGAAGGGGAAGCAAGGGAGAGGGGGTAGGAGACAAGAGAGTAAATAGCATAATGTACAACATGTCAAAATGAAATTATTCGTGAATATAAATGTTCTTCATGAAGCAGTCTTCATGGAGATGTTAGCTGGCGACAACGGTGGCGCCTGGTGGATTGATGAGGAAGTTCTATTGAGTTCAAAGGAACTGAAGAACATCGGCTGTTAGCTGCTAGATGCCGCTAGGTTCTCCATGGAAGTTACAAATCTAGAACAGGCTCAAGGGGAAAATAAACATGTGCACAACGAGAAAATGAAAAAGAACACTGTTGGTGTCTGCGAAGATGGAATTAAATAAAATAGATAAATCAAAGAACAGCAAAAGCTACCTCTGACTGACCGTGTATTCCAAAGAATACACCAGGCACTTCTAAACGTTGCCAATTCTACCAACAGCTGGACTTGAGAATTATAGACGGTGATTGTTGTAGTCAATTGATTTACTTTGTTTCGTGGCCACTATATATATATATATATATATATATATATATATATATATATATATATATATACTATTTACACCCATATATAAATATTTGATTGATTGTTTATTCAATTTTCAATTTTGTTTCTTTTACGCGTTTCGGTATGTTTTTGACGCTTGCAAGCAAAAAGTGGATTTGTCTGTTTGTCTTTCTGTGTATCTTTTTGTACGCCTATAACTCGTGTTCGGATGCTTGGAGCATCGTAAAATTAGGTATGGTTTCCATGGGAGTCAATACACCAACTCTTTATAAAACACTTCACCGTACTTCTCATAGGAGGGTGGGTATAGGGAAAAACTTTTAAAAATACATGCTAAAATAGGCGAAATATAAAAATATCCTAGAAGGACCACCAGAGCATCTGTTTCGCTTCTCCGTGTGAGACACAACATTCGGGAGTCCATAAAGGGTCTCCGAATACCACATTTTAAGGCCCTTAAATTAACAGTGTGTGTGATATTACCAGAAAACTAACTTCACTCTGATAAACTTGTGAAGGAATGACAAGACCCTAACCATTGCAACATCAGTTCAATTGATAACGTCTGGTTATTCATACCAAAGACCGTTCGAAGAACGGGTACTTCTGCTAGTATATATATATACGTGTTGCTCAAAATCCATCTGCAAAATTAAGACGTTATAGTGTATCGAGTTTGAAACTTTTTATATCAATAGATTTTACCTTATTGATTATTGGGCTCAAATGCTCTGAGAATGTTAGTTGGAAGTTGATGGTCCGGTGGAATATTTAAAAAAGCATACTTATGTCAAACGTAGGTGTACTTCCATAACTTTGCACGACAGTTACTTGTAGTTGAAAATTTTACATTATTAGTATACATTGAAATGTATTGGTAGCACTAAGAATGACGATTTACTTTAATTTTTTCTAAAACATCATGGACAACACTGAGCTAAGGTTCCGTTACGAATATTCCGAGATTTTGGTTCTAGGATTCAAAAGCCTTCAGATAATTATTACACAGTTGGTAGCCCTAGCTAACCATCTAAAAAGCACAGTTATAAGTTCTATACATTGCACATAAAAAGGAACAAATCCCGCCGTTAGTATGGAAGTAACAAGCAGTTAAAGATTGAAAGTATCAACGCGCCTTGAATCATGATGGCAAAAGTCATGCAAGGGTTATTCAAAATTAATCAATGTACAATTTTAAGTTCTACACGTGTACATTGTTTAGAACTGCTAGGCCGTATAATATATATTTTCTCATATATTGATACTAGGCTTCAAAATCATTGAGAGCATTTATCAACAGTTGGCTGTCCTGAAGACTCTGAATTTAGGCCAAGTATCATGTCCTAACGTACATTGTACACATACAAAATGTGTTTGAAGTCCAATAGACAGTGTGGACGTTACATGCCATTATATATCGACCTTATCACTACGCCTAGTATCATGTAGGCAGCAGTGTCATGTATGGGATACCCAAAATTAATCTGATACATTATGATCTATATGTGTACCAATTTTGGATGAATTAATCAATTCGTTGGTATGGAAGTAACATGCAGTTAATCATTGCAATTATCAGGACGCGTAGAATCATGTTCGCAGCACTGTCATTTATTAGTTGCTCAACACTAATCTGAAATTTCATAATGTATACGTGTGTAAATTTTAGAACTGTTGGCCTGCACCCTTTCTGCTATGAGGCTGGAGTTGAAAATTATACAGAGCATTTATCAACATTTGACAGCCTTGGTGACTGAATATATGTCAAATTTCAGCTATTAAGATACACAGTGCTCGTGCAAAATTTGGTTCCATTCAAATGGATAGTATGGACGTTGCATGCAGTTAATCACTGAATATAACAGCAAGCATAGAATCGTGTTGTCAACACTATTGTGTATGCAATCTGAAATATCATGTTCTAAATATTTTCCAATGTTGGATGAAATCTAATAAACAGTATGAAAGTTCCATGCAGTGAAATGTTGAACTTATCTGGGCACGTAGAATCAAGTTGATAGCACTAGCGTATAAGGGCTCACGAAAATTAATTTCAAATATTTTGTTCTATATGTGTGCCAATTTTGAAGTGGGTCCAATGCAACCTTCCTGAGATGTCGAACTTAGAGTTCATATTTCAATTATTATTTTTCATCAGCCGGCGGCACTGACGTCATTTTAAAACATGACCGTGAGATGTACAGACATTGGTCTTCATTCATACGAAGTTTGGGTTTGATAGCTGCATCCGTTTAGGAATGATAGGAGAGTACACACACAAACAGGACAGAGAGAGCCACATCTGCCCGGGTGATCTCATAAGTCTACATTTTCATATTGCTTTAAAAACATGTGAAAAGTTGGCAAAAAATTATTTATGCACTGGAATTTATTTTGGTTATAAATTATATCTAGGGCGGTGATTCGAGTCCTTTGGATCACGATGCATAAACAGGATTGTTGGTAGGGGGATTTTCATCAAACTAAGTTCACCAAAGGTAAAATATACTCTCATCTAGATAATTGCAAGTCTAAACAACTAACTACAACTACATGGAACTACAAGGAACGCATTCTCTTTTATTCTATTTTACACATAGCAACGATATAAATACTGCCCTTTCCATAAATAATCATCGTAATATCCATCGGGGATGAATCAGTCGTTGCCCTTGAATGCTGTACATTTACTTTGACGATGAAAATAAAAATATATGTCCTAATATGAGCACTCGTACATGTTCTAAAACAAGGAGATATAACAGATACGAATAAAATCGCTAATCTATGGTATATTCTTATTACCAAAATTGTCAAACATTGTGAATCTTGTAGTTCCGTGACGAACTAAAGTGCCTACCTCTCTTAACATCTAAGATTCAACCCTTATTCCTCAAATTCGACCTGTTAAAATGCTGGGAGCACTGGCATTAAAAGATGTGTTCAAGATCTGCAATATGAGATTTGTCTAATAGAGCTGTACAGCATGTTTTAAATTGTTTACTTCCATGGGTTCTGAGATGTTGAGAGTCTACGGCTTAAATGCCCAGAGAGAATTATGTAGTAGGTAATACTGAGAATGTGCATAAATATGTATCTCTTATGGCATGCACTGTATATACAGAATTTGGTAGAAATCCAATGAATGTTAAGGAAAATATATGCATTTCAACAAAGTATGTAGAATGATTTTGGGCTGGCTGCGTGGCTCAGCGGTAACGTTCTCGCTTGCTGTTCCCAAGGTTTCAGGAGCGAATCCTGGTGCAGTCAGCTGGCATTTGCGGGTGCGCAAATGTGAGGGAGGGGTGTCAGTAGATATACTGGCACGTTAAAGATCTCCTTCGGGGCAAAAGTCCGGCACCCCGGTGTGTCTATAAACCGCAGATGTTAAATGGGACGTAAAACAAATAACATTGTTATTAGAATTATTTTGGTAACACTGATATGCCACGTGGCTCATTTGATCCTTACAATATACTTTTAGGTGTCCCGCATGTACTAATGATGAATGCAAGCAGGTTACGTCAGAATGCCAAGAGATAACAACCAGACGGTCACTCGCTACATGTTCCTCAGTGCTCTCGTCCAATGCGCCCCATTGCGTTATGAAACCTAGAGTTTCGACAGCATAACGACAAATTTTTCCATAGATTAGAATGAAGTCCCTGTACTCGTTGTTGCTGATACCACGAGCCATTGTCGATATGTTGCCAGCAACTGTCGTGTTGTTGCACCACATATGAACCTCTTACGCTCTCACATGCGAGTTAGCATTACGCAATGGGGCGCATTAGACGGGCAGCGCTTAGGAAAATGCCGCAAGTGGCCGTCCGGTTGTTATCTTTTCGAATTCTGACGTAATCTGCCAGCATACAGCGTGTCCCCCATGGAAATCATTTATTAGACATCCCCTACAGCAGTAGTGTATGCGGGACACTTATAGGTAGATTGTACGGAGCAAATGAGCCACCTGGTATATATATATATATATATATATATATTTATATATTAGGATGTCTCATAAGTAATGCCGTTTTATAAGTTTGGAATTTTATAAGACAGAATTGGTCTTCTTTGGTTTGCTAATGCTTTAAACAGCAGGCCATGACTAGAATTGCGTAAATTGCGAGAATGTATCAGTCGTCAGTTGTTGATACACAATTACAAATGTAACTTACAAAGTTGGAACTCTACTGGAAGCAAGATTACAAAGTTGCTGCCGCGGCTTGAAGAATGTGAGAAGTGGAAGGAGAAGGTGTCGTAAGTGAGCGTGTGGCACAATATTGGTTCCAACGTTTCAACACTGGAGAAGAAAACACTACAGATTTACCACGTTAGGGAAGGCATAAACGATAGGATATTGAGAATACACGCAGAGGTTTGGAAGAAAATCCGCAAAGGAGTACTCGTAGGTTGACAGAAGAACTTGGTGAATCCAAAGATACCCTGCATTGCCAGATTAAGAAACGTGGAAAATCAAACAGAAACTGTAGATCTGTACCTCATGAATTGACCCCCGAATCTCTGTCGTCAGCTTATCTGTAATGCAATGGATCGTTGATTTATCAGGAGAATTGTCACATTTGGTAAATCTGGGTCTATTACCGCAACGCTGACGCCTCGAAACAATAGCTCAGTCCTCGTCAACCTGCCAAGGTAATCGTTAAAAATGATCGGTTGTGGGTCTGGTGGAATTTTAAAACAGTGGTTCACTGGGAGTTTGTTCCGAACGGGCGTGTAGTCAATGCGGATATTTATTCTCAACGACTGGAACGAGTTCATGACATTTTGAAACGGAGATTCCCAGCATTATTTAACCGAAATAGAGTTTTCTTGCAGCAGGACAATGCGAGACCTCATACTGCACGAACAACCGTGGCAAATATTCAGGAATTTGGAGGAGTCTAACTGCAACCACAACCAGCATATATCCTTGATCTTGCGCCTTCAGATTACCACCGTTTTCGATCAATGACCCATTTCTTGGTGAAAGAAATTACGAAAACAGTAAGGCTGTGGAAGTGGGTCTCACCGAATTCTTAGATTCAAAACCCACAGTCTGGGACCGTCGCGGGATGAGAAACCTCGCTGAATGATGGCTCAATGCCATAGAATCTGATGGTCTCTACTATTGAAGAATAGTTCAATTTTTGTCAAGAAAATTTCCAAATAAAATTTTCTTTAAAAACCAACATTACTTATGAGAGATCTCCTGTATATATACTGGGTGAATCAGCTGCACCTAATAATATTATTTTATGCAGCCCAACTATCGCGGGTTGTCAGGAAGGACGATATATCTCTACTTGTAACCCGTATGGTACTAAAGCAGTGCAAGCATATCCCGTATTTGTCTGTAGTATACTACTGTAGATTTTGGTTAATGTGCAATAGATAGTATGGACGTTACCTTAAGTTAAACATTAAACCCATCAACAAGCGTAGGAACATGTTGGCAACTGTGTCATGTATGGGTTGCACAAAATCTATTTGACATGTCATAACCTATTGTGCCCGTCATAGGAGCTGCCAGGGTTGCCAACAACCGAAATGACTTCCCAGACACCTCACCTGCCGGACCCATGTGCCGAGAGGATCAGATGCTTTTCTTATAGGCCAAAGCAGCAGGAGAAACTATGATCCAAGGGATCTGGGGTAACATCGTGGCTAAAATCATAGAGGGCCTAAGAAAATACACCTAAAGAAACTAGACTGAGGAAGGAAACATCCAGAATTATGTAAAACTTGTGAATACATTTTTTTTCAAAATTTGCAAACACCTATCCTAGTTCGAGGGTTTATATCGGCTAATCCGCCAACTAATAAACTAAGGTAAAGCCTCGCGAAAGATCTATTTACAAAGGTAAGCAACAACAGCAACGCTAGGAAAATTGCACGAAAAGAAACCCTAATTCAAAATACAAAGTTCAAGTTATTAACAGAATCTACATTTAACAGGGTGGCAAAAGCTAATCTAAGTTACGATGATACCATTTCTTTATTTACATTTAATGTTAATCAATTTAGCTAAGTCCTGACATCATCATCATCATCATTTCCCCTTATCCAGCTCCTGCCTGGTCGGGGTATTTATGGCACTTCTCCACTTTCCTCTTACCTTCCACAATTCTTCCACGATCTTGTCCCAGTCCAGATTTCTTTTTCTGACCCTGTTCTTCACTTGGCCTCCAGCATCTGTCTTGGTATTCTATTTTCCTCCATCCTCTTTACATGTCCAAACCACCTTAGTTTCATCTTCTCAATTCTCTCATTTAGTTTTCCCATCCCAACTTCCTTCATAACATCTTCATTCCTCACTCTGTCCTTCCTTGTCTATCCTATCATACTTCTTAGGAATTTCATTTCACTGGCTTGGATTCTACTCTCTTGCCTACTTGTCAGGGTTCAAGTCTCAGCTGCATTACTTAATATGGGTACATAGTACACTTTATACAATACCTCCTTGCTTTTCCTTGGTACTTCCTTATCCCAAACAAGTTTTCTTACACTTTGATAGAATGCATTGCTCTGGTGTACCCTCCTGCCAATCTCCATGCCCAACCTACCAGTTTGCATCAATTCACTTCCTAGGTATTTGAACGTGTCCACAATTTCAAAACTCTGACTTTCAATTTTCACAGTGCCCTTTCCTAGTCTTTCCCCTCTTGTCATCACCATGGTCTTGCTTTTCTCTATACCGATTTTCAGGCCGTATTTCTGAATATTTTCGTTCAGTGCATCTAGTAGTTATTGCACTTTTCGGTGTTCCTTCGCCAGTCAACAATATCGTCTGCAAATAATAGTAACTTCATTTATTTATGTCCATATGCTTCCTTTGTTTCCTATACAATTTCATCCATTACCATTATGAACAAAAGAGGTGACAGCACACTCCCCTGTCTTAGTCCAGTCTTGTTCCTAAACCAATCTGTCTTTCCAACTGGTGTCAGTACCCTGCTAACACAGTTGTTGTACATTGCTTGCACCATTTCCAACATTTCTTTTCCCAGTCCCTTCTTAACCATGATTTCCCATACCTTCTCTCTGGGGACACTATCATATGCCTTTTCTAGATCTATGAAAGTCATCACCAAATCCTCTCCATATTCCCAGTTCTTTTCCATCACCTACCTCAAGCTAAAGATTGGGTCCACTGTGGATCTTCCACTCCTGAAGCCATACTGTTCCTCTTGCAACTCTCCTTCCACCTTTCTTCTCATTCTTCTTTCCAATATCCTTTCCAGTATTTTTACTATCTGTGATATCAGGGTGATCCCTCTATAGTTATCACACACTTTCTTGTCCCCTTTCTTAAACACTTGTATTATTAGCCCTTTCTCCCAGTCTTCTGGTACCCATTTCCGTTTACACACACACTTTAGCAATCGATACAACCATTGCATACCAACAGGTCCAGCAGCCTTTATCATTTCTGCACTGAATTCATCCACCCCTGTTGCTTTTCCTATCTTCATTTTCTGTACTGCTAATTCCACCTCCAGCATTGTTATATCATCTTCTGTTATAGAGACGTCAGGCTGTGTCACTTCCATCTCACCTGTACAACTGTTCACATTCAATAGCTTATCGAAATACACCTTCCAACGTCCCTTTATCTCTTCTGGGTGTGTTAACAACTGTCCATCTTCCTTTTTCACTAGCTTTGTAGCAACTCTTTCTTTCCTTTTACTTCTTAGAAGTCCATACAGCATCCTTTTACTGCCACTTACATCTGTTTCCATTCTTCGTGTAAATTATTCCAACTTTTCTTCTTTTCTTCTCCTACCACTTTCTTACACCTCCGTTTGCTGTCGTGATACTTCCTCTTGCTTTCTTCTGTTTTATCTCGGTTCCATTCTTTCCATGCCGACTTCTTTTCTTTCACTGCTTTCCTCACTTCCTCATTCCACCACGGTGTCTCCTTCTCTTTCACTCTTGTTGACGTCCTACCACAAGCACTCTCTGCTGCACCAGCAAATGCCTTCTTAATGTGAGACCATTCCTCTTCTACGTTTTCCACTTCAGTAACTGGGATTTGTTGCTTCAATCTCTCCTGAAAATCTTCCTGTTCAGTTTTTTCTTTCTTTTTATTTAATGTTTTTTATTTAACCAAATCTACTTGTTAATTGTCACTTTAACTCAGAGAGTCATATCGTGACATACAGACAATAAACATATAGATAACATAAATTTACAGTATGGCGTTAGATAATTAAACCAAATGCTCATTCGGCATTTCATAGCTTCCTCGATATTTCAAAACTTAATAATGCTTTGCAGTAGTTATCTTCATTCACAATATCACTGGGCAACTTTTCTGATGGAGACTGCACAAAGTTCTTTCTTAATCATAAATGTGGACACAGTGTTCTTCATTTTTTGACAGTTCTCTATGGGAGACACATCACAGAAAGAATTACTTTTATTTCCCTATCGAGCCCTTACTGACTGTAAGAGTCTGATAAGTTTTGTTGTAAGGAAAAAAATAAATATCAAACTCACAGGAAAAATCTACAGACAGCAATATGTGGCTGTACTGTAGTAACCGTATAGGCTACCTAGTTAATACAGATAGGCTCTCCTAGGCTTTAACAAGATTTATAGCTTAGGAAGCCATCTCCTGTACTTGAATGCTTAATTTACATGCTTCTTTGTTCTGAATCTCATCCGACGCTTTCTTATTCCACATTGCCCTGATGGTATTAAAATATTTTGCTAATTGACCTGCTTTCCCCCATTCCCTTGTTAGTAATTTAATTAAAGTGTGATACTCATTTTCATTTTCTATTCTGTTTAGATCTGCTTTGTCTACAAACTTTGCTCTTATCATTTTAATTTCCTTGCATTCTCTGATCAGGTGCGCTGCACCCATAACCTTCCCACAAAACAGGCAAATGTCCTCTTTTCCTACTTCTCTCAACGCTTTGTTCTTATACACCCCCATTAACCATCAAATTATCCCTCTCATTTCTCTTTTCATTAGGCATTGAGGCTTTATGCTCATAAAGTTCCTTATTTCGCAGAACTCCGTTAAGGTTCTCCTACTGGCGCACTCTTCTCTTAGCACCTGCAACTCTACGTCATTAACCCTTCTACACACTTTCTTACACACCCTACCTTCCTCTCTTTGTAAGTCCCTATCCCATAGATAACCCATTCCTAATCTTTCCTGTACACTTCTTACCCCGTCCACCCAGTAGCCCTCTTGCTGATGCTTCATTTGGTGCAGGTAGGCTACCTAAAGCATTTCCCCCCCCCCTCCACCTGCTTTTAAACGAATCCAAGACTTTATGACCCTTTTTATGATATGTTGTCTAATGCTTACATCCTCACAAAACATTCTCGCTCCACAATTCGCCGTGCAACTAGGTAGCCCCGAAATTATCTTGGCAAACCTACTTACAATACTGTCCAGGGTATTCGTTCCTTCCTCTAAACCCCATACTTCCACTCCATGGAGTGCTCTTGAAACGATGAGTGCGTTGAACACATTCTTATACACTTTGTAGTCAAGATTCGGTAACCTATGTTCTAACACTTTAACATTCGCCAATGCCGCTAGCCCTTTCGATTTTGCCCTTTCAATTTGTTCGGTCCATTTACCATTACCTGCCATTATCGTCCCTAGATACTCAAGTTTTTTCACCGTCTCTAACTGCGACCCATACATGACCCACTTTTCATTCTTAGCCAGTTTAACTCCTTTTTGCAGACCATAACTTTGGTCTTACTCGAGTTAATTTTTAAGTTCCAGTCCTCACAGTATCTCACAATCTCGTCAATACTATATTGCATATTATAGGGTGTTAGAGCAAGCAGAAGGATGTCATCAGCAAAAGCTAGGCCCGGGATATCATAATTGTCCAAGCAAGGGTTGGACCGTTGCTCAAAGCCCTTTGAATCAAAAATATCGTTGATAAATAGCAAAAAAAGCACCGGGGATAATTTGCATCCCTGTTTTAATCCTATATTAGACGTTATCTCTCCTACAATTACATCATCTTTTGTTTTAATTGCACATTTCACTTCGGAATACACATTCTCAATTGCTCGTATCATTTTATGTGACACCCCGATTTTTCCCAGTTTAGCCATGACAGCTCCCCTGCTCACTGAATCAAACGCCTTCTCCAAATCAATAGCTGTGATATACAGCTTACCTCTTTTCCTTCTTATGTGCTTGTCCATTACCGTTTTAACCACCATTATATTGTCACTGGTCCTCATCCCTTTTCTGAATCCTGTCTGGAGTCTCGAGAACACCGAACAGCCCTCTGCCCATGATATTAAACGCTTGGATAAGACCCCGGTGTACATTTTGCTCAAATTATCAAGCAAAGTTATGCCTCTATAGTTGCTTGGGTCTAGTTTGTCCCAACGCTTCTTATATATTGGACAAATTATTCCCTCCTGCCACGCCCTCGGAAATCTACCTCCTTCAAAGATTTTGTTAAAGATTTTTACCAAGCTGTCCATCATGAACCTATTGTTACTCAACTCTTGCCAAAATTCATTTGTTATCCCCGAAATAGCACCTGACGTCCCTCCTTTACTTTTTGCTATTACTTCCTTAATTTCCTCTATCGATATGACTTGGTCCAGCATAGGCAGAGCGGCCTCCAGCCCCCTCGGGACGCCAAAGTCATCCCTCTTCCTCCACTTATCTTCAGCATTTAACAGATTCTCATAATATGCAATCCATACTTCATCACTAATAGAGCTCCCCCCACCACTTCTGCTCCCCCTACAGTAAGAATTTATCCTGCTCCAATCTTTGCTACAGTCGTTAGCTTTAGAATCCTTATTTAGTGCTGTTGCTTTCTTACCCTGCCATTCATCTTTCATTTTGCTGAGCAGTTCCCTATATTCTTTCCTTAGACGACAAATTTCTACTCTCATCGTATCATCCCCTCCTCCCTTGTATAACTTCAGTGCCCTAATAACTTCGGTTTTCTTCCTTCTACAAGATTCATCGTACCATCCTTTAATTCTCCCTAATTTTCCCCTAGACTTCACGCGCATTTTCCGCCCGGCCATCACAATTGTATTCTCAATCATACGTATTACCCCTTCAATTTCATCATTACTGATCATTAAACTTATCCCTACCTTTATCAGCTCAAAATTTTCTCCCTGGAAGTAGTTCTGGAACTCTCTGCAGTTTTCCTCCCTCCATCTGAATCTATTTACTTTTCTCTCTATAGCTTTAACTTGTAGGTTCCCTTTTGATTTTGATTTTGTCACCGCTCCCTGCATGTTGACGATAATTGGTAGGTGGTGTGATTCCCCCCATTCTTCAACAGTGAACCTCTTAATTAGGGCTAGTGCTCCACTGGAACATATTGCTAAATCTATTACACTTCTTCCAATCTCTGTTATATACGTCAGGTTACCTTCTTCATCCCCCACACAGACACCATTTAATATATATAGCTCTTCTGCACCACATAGTTCCAAAATCTTTTCTCCGTTCTTGTTACATTCCTTGTCTTTGCTGTGCCTATCCCCACATACGGCCTCGGCAACCCCCTTGCAGTAAAGGGGCTTTCTGTCTGCAACCCTCGCATTGAATTCCCCTAAAAGCACAATCTCTGCCTCTTCATATATATTTTGAATTCTGTTTATTTCAATAGCTAACTCATCGAAAAAGCTTTCTCTTGCATACGGGGAATTCTCCGGAGGGTTGTAGACCAAGCTGAAACATACCGTTCCTTTCCCCCACCCCCTAATATCTGCTTTTACCCACACTACTTCTTCCAGTTCTGAACTAATAAATTCTGATAATTCCCTCACCTCTTCTTTAATTAAAACTACAATTCCCCCCGGGAACCTACCGGTACGCGCTTTCCTAATCTTAGGTTTTGTATATATATTGAAGCCATCTATTTTAACCTCGCAACCTACAAGGAGCCAACTCTCAACAAATCCTACAATCTGCATATCTTCTATTAGGGTCAAAACTACATCGTTCCCTCTCTTATTTAAAAAACCCTCTATATTTACGCTAGCAATATTCCAGTTTAGTTATTTTTTACCCCTACCCTCTTCGCTGGCGGTAGCTTTACTTCTAGTAACTCTAGCTTTCTCTAGCTCTAGTATACTGCCACCTGGAGAAGAAATGACCTCCTTCTCCACATTAAACTGCTCTGTCAAGGTTTCCTTGCCCCATAGTTCTTTTAGACTAGTAACTCGTTGTTTGCCAGTCTCACCTTTCTGCAAATCACGCACTTGTCCGGTGTTCCTGGCGCTGACGTTAGTCGTTCCTGCTCGCGCCACTTCCGTGTTGGACTTGGAGGTCGATGCTCTCTGTTGAATCATCACCGCACTTCCCTCTGAACCGACAGCTGCTTCCAACTGGTTGCTAGGTCTAACTGTCTCCTGTTGTTGTTGCTTCTCGATATCCTGGAGTTGTGCCACTGTCCAAATCCGATCCCAGTTGTTGCCGCTAACCGCCAGTCTTTTGCATTTTACATAAGCCTTGAGACCAGAGCTCCTTGCCTTCCTTAAATGAAACTGCAAGGTCCGTTGCTCGCTTGCCTCTTCTTTACTCATTTCTCTCCTTACCCATATCCTGACCCCTTTCAGGTTCTTTGTGTTCGCTAGAATTCTGTGAGCCATCAGCGAAGAAACTAATGACACTTTCACGGGCCTCGTGCCCCTTCCCCGCCCTATCCTGGTCACATTATCAATCTCTGAGACTCCAATGTTTATCCGCATGCCTTCACTAATCACCCGGAGCACCTTGGATGTTAGATCCTCGGTGCTTTCCTTGGCATCTTCCTTTATTCCGTAAATGAAGACGTTTTTCTTTCTCTCATCCAGCTTGGTCTTCCTTAATTCATTTACCTCCACCTCTAATATCTTCACCTTTTCTCTTAGCTCTTTTATCTCTCTACTATTCTCGGTCAGCCTTTCTGTCACTATTCCCATCTCTTATCTTATACATGTCTTCATCTCCTTGAATTCCTTACATTGCTCACGAAGAATGTCCCGGATCTGGTCATTTTGTGACACTTCCTTTACAATTTCCCTTATTTTTTCCATTTCTTGCCATCCCAGCTGACCAGGCCCTGGGTTTGACTCCACTCCTCCAATTAATAGTAGCGTCGCCACAACCAGCGCAACCATCCCCATCGCCAAAAGCCCCGTCTGATCAGTGACGTTGCCCGCTATCACCTTCCCGACACCGAAATCGCACTTCACTCTAGCCTGCCAGCGGCCGATGACCGCCCGGTACTGCTGAATAGCGATTCCCATTCTTCCTTACACTTCACTGCACGTCTATTCACCTTGCTTGCCTGGTTGAAACTGACGAGTTTTTTCTTTCAATTTCCATACTTTTATTTTACTTTCTCTAATCTCCTTCAGGTTTTCCCATTTTTCCCATCTAAATTTTGCCACCACAGCTCCATGGTCCCCATAAAATGCTTCTCCTGGTAAAGCTGTCACATCTATCAGATTTATGCGATTTGTCCTTTCCACCAGAAAGTAGTCAATTACTGATTTTGTTCTTCTATCACCCCACCCATATCTCGTAATTTTCCTGCTGTTTTTCTTCCGAAACCATGAATTACGCACTATCAGTCCATTCCTTTCACAAAAGGTTACAAGTTCCTCTCCTTCCCGTTTCCTTTTCCCATATCCATATGGTCCAATGACTTCTTCCTTTCCTTGTCTCTCGTTTCCGACTTGTGCATTCATATCTCCCATGATCACCACTTCTACATCTGAAATTACTATTTCTACATCCTCCAGGAATACTTCAATATCTTCTTCTCTGTTTCCAGTCTGTGGTGCATACACTTGTATGAAGTCCATCATGTCATTCTTCATTTTCATTCTAATTTTCATTATTCTGTCACTCACAAACTCTACCACTTCAACATACTCCTCCAGTTGTTTCGAGGTTATCAGTCCCACTCCATTTTTTTCCTCTTGGCCACCACTCCAGTATAATGTATACCCTTTCCTCAATTTCTTCCTTCCTTTACCTTTCCATTTCACTTCACTCAGCCCCATCATTCCAACCTTCTCCCTATACATGAAGTCTACCACCTCCTCCACCTTGCCTGTCAGGGTCATGCCATTCATGATTCCCACTTTCATTTCGGTTACTGGTCGCCCATTTCTCACAGTTACCCCAGTAGCAAAGGAACTGCGCGTCGCCTGCAGGGTACGCCCTAACCTTTTCCGAATCATTGGAAGTGCCATTTCCATTTTTGGCTATTATTACGATGGGGTCGCCACTCCCAAAGGCATTTTATGAAGCTACTGCCAGCTATTATTCAGGCCGCCCCTAACGTGTAGAACAGACGCCATTGCAGCCGCCCCTAACATGGGAAACAGACGCTGCCGATTGATGCTGTACTCATACTATTCCCTAAAACTGGGTTGCCTTTACCGCAATCTCTACCGTTTCGAAGTCCATCTTCTCCGCTGCAGATTCCGTTCAGGTCTTCGCACGTAACCCTGTGCACGGTGCCTATGTTATACCCCATAGGACTGGGTCCTCACCAGAACTTAGCCGGTACTGTAGTTCCATGGTATATTAGAGTACCGTTGCCCACCCCCGTGAAGTGAACGCTCCTGGCAAGAATTATCCATGTAGCCAATTATGATTAGCCGGCCCCGTGGTGTTGGGGTAGTGCGCCTGCCTCTCACCCGGAGGCCCCGGGTTCGATCCCCGGCACCGTCAGGGATTTTAAAACTGACGTGAGGGTTGGAACGGGGTGCACTCAGCCTCGTGAGGACAATTGAGTAGTTGTCTGACTGTGAGACAGCGCCCCGATCTCGAATACCAAGATGAACGGCCGAGGGGACCCGACGCGCTGGTCACGCGTCACCCCAATATCTGCAGGCCAAATGGCTGGGCAGCGGTCGCTTGGTCGGCCTTTGCCCGTCATGGGCTGTATAGTGCCAGGGATTGACTTTCTTTTTGGCCAATTATGATTGATTCATGGACCGGGTTAAGGAACTGTCTAAATCCAGCCTCCAAGGCTCCAGCCTCCAAGGCTCCAGCCTCCAAGGCTCCAGCCTCCAAGGCTTAGCTATGTCCTGACAATTAATACAAAATTTACGGCGATGACGTCCGTAAAGCAAAAACAATTACATCAACAGCTACATGGCATGCCATTAAAAAATGTTAAATACCCTCTTGTAATCTATGTGTTCATCAACACAAATAAGGTAAACATTGGGATTTACACACATTGTAATAATAAATCAAACACAAGACAAAATTCATATTATATTCTTGCCTGCACGTTGGAATACTCTTTGTATCCAATGTCATCTAAGTGAGTGTTATTTAGGTTGGCAATGGCGTAGTTATAACTACGACTTATATCGCATGTGTGTCGTGCTCCACCAGCTGCGAACTAACGGTTAGGCAACACTCCGTCGATTCATAATAGTGTCATCTGTCCTAAGTCATTTCCGCCTGGAAATGTACAACATCAACAAGGTGTCAGTCAGTAGGTCCAAAATGCATGTATCTCAAGTTTAGCAGAAATAAGGAAATAGTTATTAGCTTGTTTAAAGTAATTATGTGCTTGATTATTATTTTCGTAGGTTTAAATTCATCGTCGGTTTATGGCGATAGTGCTGACGATCCTAGACACCTGGGCTCAGCAGTAGCGTCTCGTGCGAGATCAAGTATCTGCTGTCACATCGACATAAAAGTCGGAAATACCTTCATCGAGCTCCCATCGCTCGGACAAACAATAACACAAGTTATCAGTGGCGCTCGGATCATCTGATTAACCTCGGGCAGGCCTGGGAAACACTTCATTCACATCCCGTAAACAACAGGTCCTCAGAACAATGTCTTTGTATACGTGCATTAACAGCAATAAATACATGAATAGCCTCCAACAAGGGTGTCTAATAATAGCCTCACAATAAAGAATAAACCTTAACCGAATAGTCGCTGCACTAGCGATCAAGCGTGTGGCGTTTGCCAATCATTCATCATAAGATCAAACATCTGATTAAAACAAAATGGCTGCTTAGTCTTTGACCCATAAGTAGTGGGATGATAAGAGAGCTGCGCCACCCCCTACTTTCATATAAACTTTGGCGATATCTCCCGAACGCATGATCGGATTTTAACGAACGGGGTATTGTTGGCGTTGGGATGACGTCCTCTTTGCTGAAAATATGTGATGGTATTTTTCGAAAATTGTTGATTTTGAAATTGGCGCTATTTTGGAAACGGTGGAGATTAGAAAAAAGTTTGTTTGATGTGAATGAAAAGTGGCTATTGTGCCCGTCAGAGGAGCTATCAGGGTTGCCAATAGCCGAAACGACATCCCTAACATCTCACCTGCCGGAACCATGTGCAATGAGGATTAGGTGAATTTCTTATAGGCCATAGCGGCACGAGAATCCATGATCCAGGGGGTCCGTGGTAACATGGTTGCTAAAAGGTCATAGACAGCCCAAGAAAATACACCTCCTAAAGCTAGACTGAGAAATAAACTTCCAGACTTAAGTAAAACTTGTAGAAATATTTATTCAAAATATTCAGACACCTATCCTTGTTCAGAGGGTTTCTATCGGCTAATCCGCAAACTAATAAATAAGTAAAAATAAAAGATCAGTACCCTAACTGTAAACTACTCTAAACCCTCGCAAAAGATCTATCTGACAAAGTAAAGCAACAACAGCAACGCTGGGAAAATGGTATGGCGATAGTCTCTAAATCAAGTTACAAAATAAGCTAATAACAGAATTTACATTTAACAGGGTAGCAATAGCAAGCCTAAGTTAGGATGATACCATTCCCTCATTTACATTTATTTTTAAATCTAGCTAATTCCTAACAATTAATACAAAATTTAAGACGATGACGTCCGTAAAGCAAAAACAATTTAATACAAAATCTACATGACAAGCCGTCAAACAAAAACATTAAATGCCCTCTTATAATCTAAGTAAAGGGTAAACATGGGGTTATCATACACTTGAAATAATAAAACAGGACCATAAACATTATTATTCCTGCCTTCGCCCTGGGTTACTCTTTGTAAACCAGTGTCATCTACGTGCATGTGATTTACGTTGACGATTGCGTAGTGAAAACTACGTCTAACGTCGCATGAGGCTCACGCTCCACCAGCTACTGACGAAAGGTCGAGCAAGCACTCCGTCGATAAAAATTAGTGTCATCTGTCCTAGATTACTTCCACAAGAGAAGTGTGCACAAAGCAGGTGCCAGCCATCAGGTCCAAAATGCAAGAAAATCAAGGTTAAATGCTATGAGTAGTTAATTATCATCAGGTTTATAATAATGACGTTACTGATTATTAGAATCTTTGGTTTAAATTATCGTTGGTTTATGACGAATAGGCTGACAATCCTGAATACCTTGGGCTCAGCAGTAGCAGTCTCGTGCGAGATCAATCTCTGCTATAACACCGTCAACGAGCTCTCCCGCTCGGATATAACAACAATAACACAGGTTATTAGTGGCTCTCGGCTCACTTAATTTACCTCTGGTTAAGGTCTGGTATGAACATCAGTTACCTCCCTACAATAACACAGTCAACAGAATCGAAGTCTGGACACACATAAATATAGCCTCTAAACAGGTACCTCATCTAGCCTCTTAATTACCATAAATAAACCTTAACATATCGTGAAATCATTCTCAGATGGGGAAGAAAGATATTCGCTTAAGTAGCGATGCACATGGCTTTCGCCAGCCATCTCTAAGTAGCAAAACATATGATTATTACAAAATGGTGGCCTGGACATTGACCTACATATGAGACACATCATCTAAATGTTAGTAAAGCTAGCATTGTCAAAGAGTCTGAAAAAGTTATGGTCTCGCTGAGTGAGTGGTGCTCTAGTACATTGCATGCTGGGAACTGTTAACACCTGTGCATGATTCGAGCTAGCCTCGCTACTCGCAATCATCTACACGGACGGTTTAGAAAATGCACATCACTGAAGGCAGGCAGCTTTCACGCAGAAAGTTATATAAGAAAACTGGCCTTGTTATCATGTCCCAGATATAATAGAAATTTCCATAAGCATTAGGGTTGAAATCACGCCTTAAAACTATGCTCAAAGATATAGCATGTTTGTAAAGTCAAAGAAAAGAAAAACATAGATATTCCACTTCATCTGAATCTCTTTGAAATGTGCAGATATGTCAGTTCATAACTGCTCTGTCTAAATATAACCAAAATAACAACTGTGTCGAAACACTGACACGAAATAAACATTATAAAGGCGGAAATCTTACAATTGCTAAGTTTGCCAATGATACGGCATTCATTGCAGGGTTCGATGCTAGATTGCATACAAACTGTAACACTCTGAATGTGTTCAAACTTGAACTGGATGGCTTCATAGCACATCAAAATGGAAAATGACATAGTATTACAAAACTGATAGCTTCAGTCGGCTATCCAACGATACGGACTGTTCTGACTAAATCAGTGGCGTGACAACATTTACTAGAAAGGGGTGTTATAAAAATAACACTGGCCATGATGTCTGATCGTCATTCCAAATAACTGTACACAAAATCACCCACCTAGGGTTGAACAAAACGTAGTAACAAAACTACAGTCACGCTTAGCAGGGCTAGAAATAACATCTTAACGATGTCCCTCAGAATGCACCGTGATCGAAGAGAAATTCAATCACAACAGGTGACTAACAATCACTGAAAGTGAACTACAAGCATTAATTCTAACAGTACAAAACCTACCTATGGCTTGTCAAGGAGTTCGGCTGATTCTACAATAAACTACAATAAACTACACCAAGCTACACCACAAAAGAACCTCACAAGGAATGAATATTTCAGACTCACAAGAATGGATGTCTACATCTCGGTCGTTCCAACGACCCGAGGGATATAATAAGGCTTTGGCCTCAGGACAAGGGTTGTCCAATCTGAGCCTCCACATCGGCTCTGTCCATTTCCACGGCCTTTATTCGTCCTCGTCGTTGTCGTGATGATATGACCAGGCTCCTCCACAAAATCGTCATCTTCCATGGATTAGCGGGTGCTAAAGCAATGGTTCTTCCGTCATCAGCTGTAGTTCTCTGGTACTCTCCTTCACATGATGAAGCTTAACAGCTCATCTCCACAGGTGATGCGTAACAAGGATTGTCGTACACGTGGTCGTCAAAACATGACATCTTGAATTATGACTTTACCACTTTAAGATACGATAAATAAGCGTAGCACAATTTCACAGAAGCTAGCTTTAACGTGGCACTAAATTCACTGCTAATGCACGGCGCAGATGGTTTAAAATTGGCCATGCACTATTATCTGCTTCACTGACACAGATTTTACTTGCCCACAAATCACGTGGCATCGGCGTTGTGCTTCACTGAAAAGAATCGCACTTGCGATTAAAGCAATATTCGTAGTTGTGAGTGTTGAAATGATCCACTCGGTTAATAATTATTTCACTGTGAGTGATGTATTTTATCGCCACTCGACGATGTCGAAATATGATGTTCAAGCACGTGGCTGAAAATGTGGCGTTCCTCGGTTATGATCAATTTTCCCAGAAATCCACAGTATTCGTAGCACAAGCCTTCTCCGGCTGTAATATTTAATAATATCATGTACTATTGGAATTGAAATAGAGTGCGATGCACTAGGATTGCTTTCCTCGCCTTCAAACGGACTGTTACCTCGTCTTATAGACAGACTTGTTACAAACGGCATCCAACTTGGATGATAACCCAAACACTTGTGGTAAGCTCTCAGCCATGCGCCGCGTTAGCTTGTGACTACACTGGTCGTGCAGCGTCTGTCTGGCTCCGGTTCGCGTATCAGCGAGGTTACTAACTTACCAAAAGCAGAAATCACATTCTAAAGAATGTTTCGATGATACAGAATTACAATATGATAACATCTGAGCTTCGTAGAAAATAGAAGTGTCATAATTTAGCTTCAGATTATTTAATAGTGGGTTTCTCCGTAGTCAAAAGATCAACCATTTATAACTCCAAAGAATGTTAGCATGTAGCGACAGCTTGGTCGGCCAGTGGGTGCGTTCTAAAGTGATGCATCAAAAATGCGTTGCGGTGAAAAATATTACATTAACCAGTGGTTAGCGGGTTCACTATGCCCTGTAGGCGGACGGCAAGGTCCAAGTGTGTAGGAGGAAAACATTATAGACTACTTTCTGGCGAACATTGGTGATAATTGTCGAACGGATGGTCGGATTTTATCGAATGAGGTGTTGTTGGCGATGGAGTGATGTCCTATTTGCTAAGAATGTGGGTTGGTATTTTTTTTTAATTCTTGTTTTTGAATTTTTGATTATTTTGGAAACGGTGAAGATAAGAAAAAGTTTTTTTTACGTTAATGAAATGTGCTTATACCCTCTGGGTGGACAGAAAGTTTCAAGTGTGTAGGAGGAAAAATATGACAGCCTACTTTCTGGCGAAAGCTGGTGATAATTGTCGAACGGATGGTCGTATTGTAACGAATGTGATCTTTTTGGCGTTGGAGTGACGTCCTCTTTGCTAAGAATGTGTGTTGGTATTTTTTTTTTGAAAATTCTTGTTTTTGAATTTTTGATTATTTTGGAAACGGTGAAGATAAGAAAAAAAATTGTTTGACGTTAATGAAAGGTGCCTATGCCCTCTAGGCAGATACCAAGTTTCACGTGTGAAGATCAAAAGAAAACGAATTTTGAAAAACGGTCACTATTTTGGAAACGGTGAAGATGAGAAAAAAGTTTGTTTGACATGAATGGTTGGTATTTACCCCATCTACCGCACGATAAATTTGAAGTTGCTATGCACGTTTGGGGGGTTTAACCTATGTTCTTGTCATATTTGAGATATTTTTGGGAAACGGGAATGAGTTATGGGTATGAGGGAGTTCATGTTGTCTTTTTAGCCATGATGGATTGGATTGGATGAGGTGGGGAGTTAAACACCTTTTTTTTTAAGGGGGTTTAGTCTAAATAAATAAATAGGGTTTTATTACAAAAAAATCATGTTTATTGACCTATGAATTAAACGTGGAAGGAAACCCTAACCACTTTACAAAATATTTTGCACCTTTGACTTTAATTACTCTTTCAATGAGATAATCGTTGGGATATAATGTTTTTTGCACATCTTCATAATAGTATCGTCCTTTGATGGGTTGGCCGCTTTGATCTTCTAAAAGATACGTCACTGCTTGACCTAGCTTGGCTTTGCGAATCTTAAAAATGTCTGTCGACCACTGTGGAGTGTACGATTTTGAAAACACACTTCTATGTTTACTGATGCGAACAACATCCTCAATTTTAAGGCGATGTCGCCTTGGGTGAACCCTTTTTATAGGGTTAAACAGTCTATTGAGTCTGGGTAGGTTCTTGATAACGAGACGAGGTTTCATGCCTATGGTTGAATGAATGGTGTTGTTGTATCATGACAAAGTTGAGGTAACCAGTCTATCGATCGATAGGAACCATGTATTGTAAACTCTTTCCACATATAATTTTTTAATGTCAATTGAAGCGTTCAACTACGCTAGATTTGATATTGCTATAGGTGGTGTAATGGTGAACATCCGTAGATTTGAGAAAACTGGAGAAATCCTTGTTGAAAAATTCTTTGCCCTGGTCGGTGTGTAATAAGTGAGGTTGACGTTTTGATTGTTCAATAATATGTTGAAAGGCCTTCGGACTAAGACACCATTTTTTTTTACTGGTTCAACAAAAGCCATTTTGGAATAGATATCAATGACGGTTAACATATAGCGTACGCCATCGTTAAAGTTAAAATATGGTATCATCTCAACAAAGTCTGCCTACCAAAGTTCATTGATTCCTTTGGAAAAGACACGACGGCATTCATAAATGCGTCGGGCTGGTTTATGCAATTCACGAGCAGCGAAGCCCACTTTGATGGGGGATGGCTTATAAGATAATTTGGGCATTTCGGAGTTGTTTTTCAATGTGGGCGATTTCTGCCTCATGTCCTGTGTGCCCGGCTTGTTTTGACGCATTAAGCAAGTATAAGCGCTCTACTAACTGATTGGAATTATTCCAATAGATTATATCTATGTAGGGTTTTAATTTTTTAAACCTTTCATCAGAGGCAGAGTGGTGTTTTCGCTTACCAAACTCGTTTGCAATAATGGTTTTATATTTTTTGGATATATTGGCATTGAGCTGCTGAGAGGATTTATAGTTTCTTTTGCGAGCGTTGTTGTCTAATAAAATGGATTTATATTTAGCAAGGTCCTCGGACGTAAAATCTTGTAGAGATGGGGTGCGAGAGAATATCAGCTTTGAAACTCCTGGTGTTAATTTATAGTTGATCTTTTTAATGACAGCTTTAGTACGAGCAAATTTAATAGATGAATCCCCAATTTTAAAACTAACATTCTCATAGCGAACACCATACGTGGTATCTGTCTTTCCAATAAATAGATGTGTCAGATATTTTCCAGTGTTGCCCCATAATGATTGATTAAAATGTTTTTAGTAGAGCTTTATTTTGAGGGGTGGCCAAGACTTATGAAAACGTTGACGATGAGGGGAAGACGGTGTTCCCGCTATGACGGATGATTTTTGCTTTGTTTTTAGAAACTGTTGAAGGGGTGAGGATTTTTTTTCAGGAATAAATACAGTTTTACTTTCACTTTCACTTTGTCCATGTTCTTCTTCTTCTTCTTGTTGTTTTTCTTCGTGTTCTTGATCTCTAACATTGGAGGAGGAAGTGGATTTTTACCTGCCATGTGGATTCTGTTTGAGTAAATTTTGAACTTGTTACGAGTTTGGTTTGAGAGGCAGTAGAATTTGGTTTCAACCTCATGGGATCAAGGTATGATGGAGCATGCTTTATCATGGGTAAAGGATTGACGTTTCTTAAGCGTTGTAATTCACGACATTTATGTCGAATCGTATTTCGTTCCTCAATAATACGCTGCTTGAATTGAACATGTTTCCTGTACCCTATGGCGTTCGCCATGGTGAAGGTAAAGACACACTAACAGGGAATGTCAAACCCTGGGTCTTTTTAAACAGAAATAAAATGATCAAAACCCAAGCGATAACGTCCCTCACATCGTTCACTCTGTTTATGTATGACCAAACAGGCATGGGGATGATGGTTCCAACATGAGGCACACAATTGCGTGAAAGCTGTAAAGGACATATCTGGATTCACATGATATTGAAAAAAATGATAGAGATTTCTAGAGTCCTGACGAAACATAACGATGAGATTGGCATTGTCACGAATCAACTCTTTGGGGATTCTAGAATAGGCCTGAGCCAGATAAAAACAATCCGCTTCTTTATGGCGTCCCATACTAAAATACTCTTGAGTAATGGCCTGTCGTTGAGTGGCAATATCATCAAAAATTATAATGGAATCTGGTTGAATGCGGTCTGGTTGAATGACATCTTGGGGTGAGGTGAATATAAAATAGCCCGTGGCTTCTTTACTTAACCAAGACATAATTTGTTCCAGATACACGTACAGAGGTTGGTACAAGGATTTGGCAAAAATATAAATATTTTGAAATCGTAGGTCATGAGGCGCGATAATAATATTCAGCAAAACATTGGTCATTCCACAGCCCGAAGGCCCCACCATAATACATCGAAGGGTAGATGGGAACAGAGTGCCATGACGTTTAGGTTCGCACACGGACAGTGATAGCTCTGAAACCAAATCAGAGACGGGCTGGGGTTGTTTCATTAATTCCATAGTGTCGACGACTGAGTTTTTCATGTGAGTATAAGGTATATATATAGGCAAGCGGTGAGTAGTATAGGTTAGTTATCGTCTATCACCATGGACGTGTTTGGGCGAGCACGTGTAACCATGGCCACGGACGCCTCTTGGTCAAAACAGTCTCGAGAGGTGGCTACAAAAAGGTATGTCGATCGCAAAGGGCAAAGTGTCTATCACATGGCCCCGAGACTAAGAGCTGAGTGCTATTAAGCCAATCATCAACGTATTATTGATGTGCAAGAGCCTTGACGCGAAAATGACGTTTGCACGAAACATTACGTCACCTACCAAATGAAAAGGCTTTATAAATTTTTCCCATCTGTATTTTTAGTGTATCTGTCAAATCAAAAACTGGACAATGACAGAAACTATTCCCCACCACCACCACTGGTGAATGATGGACTTACCTATATGCTTGCTTCCAGGTTAAGTCATTATCGATTGCATTATAATGGCGTGATTCATATTAAATATGCGATGCCTGATGAGAAACATTTAAAATACAAATAAACTGTGATAGAATGTTGGTCCACAACCATCAAACAGTAAATGTTGGAGATGAATTATCCTTTCATCTTATGCTTACGTTTGAGGAAAAGGAAGCTGGGAAAACGGTGAATGATTTTCCGCTTTATATAGAATTGGAATATACTGCTATGAAATAAGGTTCTCTACTTTAGTTGTTATCAAATGTTTGCTGAGAAAGGTTCACCAATTATCATCATGGTGATAAAAAGATCTGCAATGATCATGAAAAAAAAATCTCAAAAAGAGAAAAAAAGCCAGGCCGGAAACCAAGTCGATCGATCTGCCTCACACCCAGTGTTAAAACTTAAAAAAAAGAGTGGATATCGAAAGCATTACAGGCAGTGCCATTGTGATTATGATGATGATGATGATGATAATTGTTGTTTTAAGGGGACTAACATCGAGGTTATCGGCACCTGATGGTTTGGGTGATCGTGAAGATGAAAATGCAAACCTAAAACTAAAACAAACTACTAACTTCCATACTAGAAGAAGAAATGGAAAACTAAACGAGAATAAGGCAAATAAAGGACAGGAGGAAAAGAAATGCCCTCAACCCTCAATGAGTGCGGATTGAGGGACTTGAAAGGAAGGAGAGCCATGAAAGGCAGATAGGAAAGGGAAAGAGGAGAGGGTCCGCCCCAGAGGGAAGGGACAAAAGGGGTAAACGGACCCAGCTCAGGAATTCCTCGGGGTCGCCAACTCCCGAACTCACCAGCCCTGAGCCCCTGAGGGTGTAGCATTATCTAGGGTGCACCAAAAGTGCTGGGGCTACTTACACCCGCCCTCCTTTAGGGCCTTGATCAGAAGGCAGGAGATAACATGAAAAGAAAAAGAAGGCTGACCCTTCGCAGAAGGAGGGAATCAGAAAAGATGAGACAAGGGCCAATTAAGGCGGGAAAGGAAGAGACTCCCTAGGCCTCGGATACCCTAATACCGTCGGGGTTTGAAGAGAACAAGAGTTGACCAAGTGAGGTCGACAGGAAAGGACACAGAGGGAAACCCGGCACAAGTAAGTGGAAGCAATGCTGGACTCAGCTGGGGCCCCATGGTCGCCAACCCACGTCCCACTAGATGTGAGCCGCTGGGGGGAGTGCCATTGTCTACAGCACCAAATTCCCACCATAATGCATTGATAAAAAGAAAAGAAAGAAAGAAAAAACGTGGGCGAGTCTTTCCTGTAGCTAAGCGCGGGTTTTATTGCCGGCTTTATTTTCGGGGTTGGCAGCTTTGGGCTCGTTTTTGGGTGGTGCCACAGCCGTGGCGATAACCATAAAAGCCGTGGAGCAAGGCAAGCAACAACTCAATGAAAGCGAGCGACACAATAACACGTTAGAAGCCACTGCTATGGGCGCTAGAAACGGAAATCCTTTAAAGCCAGTCTTTTATCAACAAGGTAGTGGCATATCGTCTAAGAAAAAAAAATGTCCATCTTTGATAAGCGCTCAAGGCAACTGCCTCGTCATGCCATGACCCATGAACAAGTGGAAAGCTATGCCAAAAATCTAAAGATTTCTCATTTTCGAGGTGTATTTAGGCGAAATTAATTACCCAAAGCACCGTGGAAAGAAGAACGAGCCATGATCAATTTAGATGATGATGCAGGCCCAGGAACCCATTTTGTAGCCTATGAAAAACATGGTTCCACAGTGTGGTACTTTGTCAGTTATGGATATTTACCACCCCCGATCGAGTTGCTACGTTATTTGGGAAACGGGGTAAAGATATTCTATAATGTGAATCGTCAACAAACTTATGACAGTCAAGAGTGTGGATGTTTGTGTTTGCAATTCTAATATAAGAGGTCGCGTTAAGCCAGCAGTCTCATCATTATGAATGTCAACGCCAAGACCTTTACCGTACACAGCCACGGGCCTGAAGTGTCCCTGGATTCCCCCCCCCCCCCCCCCATTGAATTGCATCCAGAACAATCCTATGTGCTAGGATTAATTTCTTTGGAAAGTTACAACAGAATTTACAATAAAAAACTGGATATCGATGACAAATTTTATTATGATGATTATATGTTGAGAGGTTATATCATAGACGATGTGCACGAAGCCATTAGCGTGTCGATGATAAAACAATTTGGTGTCTAACCATTTGCGGATGGGACACACAAATTTGAACTTACAGCCAATACGATTACTCATCGCAGCCGCATTTTCTCCACGTTTAACGTTGACTTTGAAACACGAGTTTCTTTCTATTGGCCCTTTACTAGGATTTAAACCAAGAGTTTTGGCAGCTCACCATCCCCATGATTCAGATTATCCAGTGAAATTCATCGTGGACCATCACATTTCTGTGACTTGCAATATTATTAGAGACGTATTTACGAATCAAGAACAAAGCCATTCCCTGTATGATTTTTATTGTCACCTCCCCTTGTGGCTATATTATTCGTGAAAATCCATCAGTGGTTCTATATCATCCTGTGTGTGTCAGCGATATTAGTAATATTACCTTACGCTTAGTGAGTAGAAAGCAACAACTGATTGCATTGGACGCCAACACCCCTGTGATCAACAAGTTGGCTTTAAAGACGCTATGGAATTTATCTGTAAAGCAACAACAGCGCCTACGAACTCGGTTAGTTGCCCGCCGTGTATGGAACGGTTGACACGAGTAAACCGACAACGTTTACAACGCATTGGTTATACGTTACACCCCAATCATGAACAAAGAGCTGTTGCAAGTGTTTAATCATATACTAGTGGAAGATGGCGTCGTGCGCATTGATATGCATTCCTATCAACCTCAAGTAACAGGACTGAATAACAATGACGAGATTCAATTCATCATTAAAAATAAAGATATTTTTACGCTATCTCATGAAAGTGTCCTTCAAATTGAGGGTAAATTGATGAAAGCAGATGGCAGCACACCCACGACGTCTACGTTGGTAAATCATGGTTTGGCTTTTCTGTTTTCTGAAGTGCGCTATGTGATAAATGATATTGTCATAGATATGACTCAAAATGTGGGCATGACTAGTCTTATGAAATTATATCCTTCCTATAGCGAGGAGGAAAGTAAAACGCTTTCTATGGCAGGGTGGTGCCCCAACAGTAGCAATGACTGGCTAGTTCATACCGATAGCTCTTTTACAGGCTTCCTACACTTAAAATTACTCCTTGGCTTTGCCAAAGATCACACGCGTATTATTTAAAACGCAAGACAAAGTTTGTATCTGGTGAGAGACCGCAGTAATTATAGTGCACTAAACGGAGGCTCCGACCAAGTGATAGACTCACGTGACGCTATCGGTTCGTAAAAAGCTAAGCATGTTCAATTTGGTGCAAAAAGATAAAGCCTTGCCTATCGCGTTTCGAAGTTGGAGTCTACATGAGTACCCCTTGCTACCTACCACAGACACTCTTAGTTGGATTGTCAAATCGGGTCCCTCTACCGAGAGACCCCTCTATTTTATTATTGGTTTTCAAACCAATAGAAAATACCAACAAAGCAAAGATATCATCCTGTCTGATCAAATTCTCTTGAGAAATATACGACTATTTTTAAATAAAGTTTGCTTTCCCTATGAGGGGTTGGAACTCAATTTTTCTAAAAATAAGTTTGGACCCCTTTATGATATTTTTGCTAAATTTCAATCATCTTATTATGAAAAGCAGGATTGTCCTATGTTGTCGCCACAAGGGTTTAAAGCAAAAGCACCACTAATTGTTTTCGACTGTTTGTATATAGAAGAATCTATGAAAATCACCACCATTGATTTAAGGGACGATTTTGAAACACAAGATAATGCACCAGACCATACCAGTGCCTACTGTTTGATTATTCATGCCAGACAAGTGAAATATCTTACTTTGTCCAATTATGTCACCTGCACGTAAGCCACCTGTGGTCAGGTGAAAAAAATCATCATTCATAGGATTTATGATAAGCGTCAGCATGCACATTATCTGTTGCGCTATGGCACTGTGCACACGTACAACGAAAAACGTCGTGTGTCCCTCAATAAGCAACAGCAACAACAACAACAACATCAACAACGTGACAAACAAACCATGGAATTTAAAATGTGAATTTAATCGTCTGAAAACTTTTGAAACATGGACAGTCCCCATTATCGATTATGGAGAATTGACAGCGAGCGGATTTTATTACTTAAACCGTGGGGATGTGGTCAAGTGTGTTTTTTGCAACATTGAAATTGGAAACAGGGAAATAGAGGATCGACCAATTAGTGATCTTCAGCGATGGAGTCCATCCTGTCCTTACCTGAATCGCTAATGTGGGCAATATTCCATGGAGTTTGAATTACCCTGCCATTGTACCAGACCCTGCAAAACTAGGAGATACCTGTGGACCGTATGTGCAAACTGATCATGTGAATGTTGTTCCTTATTAAGAAAAACTTGTAATAAAATTGTAAGTGTTTTTTTATGTTACGAATAAAACTTGTAAAAAAATATTTAGCTGTTGTTCCATGCATTTGTTCCTTTTTTTTGAAGTCCTTTGACTTTTGCAATGTTAAACCATGAAATGGGTTAGTTGTTGATTAGTCGTCAACGAGGTAACAAGTAAAAAACCATCATACGTACGGTCATCGTGGATTTTCAGTGGTTTAAAATTGCAGACAACAAGTATTTTATTTAAGGAAGTAGCTTTTATCGATTGTAGTTCGTTTTGGGTGTCTAATCCCATTCATCTGGTGTTTAAACCTCCCTATGCTTTGAATTGCTTAGTGAAAAAGATAAAAAGCAGAACCAATATATTGAATATCATTTACAATTAGTATGGAAAGAGGGTGATATTTCCTACAAGTATCTTGACATAGTCATGAAAGCCCATTTGTCCTTGGTCAATGTGTTATTAGTCAAAGAGAGTGAAAAACGCCAGTGTCTCCAACCAATTTTACCCTCTCACTGTCAATGTATTGACCTTTTAGATACGGGTTGTCCATCCCGGCAAACGCTTATGGATACTTGTCCTTGTGACAATATATAAAATAAAGCCTTAGCGCATGTGTGGCAACTGTATCACTGGCTCACCACTATTGCATGCTGTTAATTGTTGAATAAAATTAAAACTGAAAGTTTATCGTCCAATGATAGCAGTGAGAATTGTACACGTGATATGATAACATCAACATTATAAACATGGACGCCACTACAATCGACAAGGCTATTGGAAAGTTCTTTGTGTGCAAGAAAAAACTTATTTGCTTTACACAACGTGAATTATTAGCACTACCCAAATCATTGCTTTTTATGTTGCTGGCAACGCTGTGAAAGAAATTTGGGAAAAGGCGCCTGCCGAGTGGATTACTGACCCTGTATTGAGTGAACTACAACCATGCGGTCATTTTTCCCATCACAAGCAATTAACCATGGCATAAATACCTTCCATTCGACAGTGTGCCACATGCCAATTGATGAAATTATATCATGGTCATAAAACTCACTGTAAAGTCATTGTTTCATCATTCCATGGCTGTCATGCGGAAAACAACTACCTACCATGCTCGTCAGCAGCCACCGACAAACGACAACAATAACAACAACAGCAGCAAGAACAAGAAAATGAAAAACAACAACAACAAAAAAGTGTTTTTCATCGATTGAAACCTCCATGCACCAAGTGTACTGGCCGTGGAATAATTGATAACATCATTAAAAATTTACCATTCGAAGTTCACCTACCTGCTTACAGCTTTTGTGGTCCTGTTACTCGTCTTGAAGATCGATTAAGGAGAGTGAATTTAGGATTAAATGCTTTGGACCATGCATGTCGTAATCGTGATATAGCCTATCAAAACAGTGATCCCACACTAAGGCACATTGCCGACAAATTCTTGCTAAGCATTGCCAAGCAACGATTAACAGCTTCAGGTGCCACTCTATCGGAACGAATGGCTGCATTTATGGTTATTGCTGCTATAAAAAGCAAAGTACTTTTATCTAAATATGGACTTTAACATCATCAATTTATTTAAAAAAACGTATAGTATCACTGTTATGAATTTTGAAAACGAAATAAATAAATAAATAAATAGACAAGAGACCATGGATGTGTTCTTTTTTCATTAGTATTATTGACTAATAGTTTGAATATGAATATAATAACAATGTTATAAATGAAGATGGAATTAAAATTATTAAAATTATATAAATGGTATTTGAACTAAAACATTTTTTAAAGTTATAAACAATAAAAAGATGTTGTTGTTGTTGTTTGAGTCTTCAGTCTTTTGACTGGTTTGATGCAGCTCTCCATGCCTCCCTGTCCTGAGATAATCGTTTCATCTCTACATAGCTCCGACACCCTACATCCGAGGCAATCTGTTTAACATATTCTAACCTTGGTCTACCCCTACAGTTTTTGTCCTCGACCCTTCCTTCCATAACTAAGCTTGCTATTCCTGGGTGTCTTAGTATGTGTCCTACCAATCTATCTCTTCTCTTCATTAGCAGTCGCCAGAAACATCTCTCCTCTCCCACTCGTCTTAATACCTCTTTGTTTGTAACCCTATCTACCCATCTGATCTTCAGCATTCTCCTGTAACACCACATTTCAAATGCTTCAATTCTCCTCTTTTCTGCTGCACCAATAGTCCAAGTTTCACTTCCATAGAGCGCCACGCTCCAGACAAAGGCTTTCAAAAATGACTTCCTAATACCTAAATCTATATTAGATGTCAGCAGATTCCTTTTTTTGTAGAAATGTTTTCTTTGCCTGAGCAACCTACTTTTAATATCCTTTTGCTTCGTCCATCACTGGTTATTCTGCTTCCTAAGTAACAGAAGTCTCGTACTTGCTTCAGCTTTTCACCTGCCAATTTGATCTCCATAGAGGTTTCTGATTTATTCGGCTGCATTCCAGTATTTTATTTTACATTTATTTATTTTCATCATGAATTCTTTCCGTATGACGGAGTCCATACCATTCAAAAACTCATTCAAATCCTCAGGCTTGTCGGCCAAGATGACGACGTCATCAGAAAATCTCAGAGTTGAAATTATTTCTCCTTGAATCTTCACTCCCACTTTACATTTTTCTCTAATTTCCTTCATTGCTTGTTCAATGTAAAGATTGAAAAGTATGGGTGATGAGTTGCAGCCTTGCCTTACACCTTTCTGAATACCAGCTTCTCTCTCATGTCCTTCAACTCGAATGACTGCTGTCTGGTTTCTGTACAGATTGTATATCACCCTCCTATCCCTGTACTTTATTCCAATCGATTTCAAAATGTCAAACAATTTAGTCCAATCAACGTTATCAAAAGCCTTTTCTAAGTCTACAAAAGCCATGAACGTTCTCTTATCTTTCCTTATTCTACCTTCCAAAATCAGCCTAAGACTTAGTACAGCTTCCCTTGTTCCTACATTTCTCCTGAAACCAAACTGGTCTTCACCCAACTCCGTTTCTATCTGGCTTTCAATCCTCTTGTAAATTATTCTAGACAGGATTTTTGAAGCATGAGTAATCAAGCTGATTGTATGGTAATCTTCACATCTGTCAGCTCCCACTTTCTTTGGTATAGGGATGATTACATTCTTCTTGAAATCAGGGGGTACCTCACCTGTCTCATAAATCCTACACACCAAGTGAAATAACCTGATCAGACCTTCATCTCCTATGCAGCGTAGCAACTCAATCGGTATATCATCTATGCCTGGTGCTTTGTTCCTGCTTAAGTCTTCCAAAGCTCTATCAAATTCTGATCTCAATATTAAATTTCCTTTTGCATCCTCATCAATTTCCTCCTCCCTTTCCATTACATGATTCTCAATCTCCTTTCCCTTATACAAACTCTCTATGATAGCTTTCCATCTCTCAACCTTTTCTTCCCTATCTGTTAGAGGCTTTCCATTTGTGTCCTTAATATTACAGCACTTAGTCTTCTTTTCCCCAAAAGTATTCTTAATCCTTCGATAAGCTGCGTCTACTTTTCCTAATTTCAGACAATTTTCTATACCTGCACATTTCTCTTTCAACCATTCTTCTTTCGCTTCCTTGCACTTCTTGTTAACCTCATTTCTCAGACGTCTGTATTCTGCTTTCCCCTTTTCATCTCTTAGATTCTTGTGTTTCCGCCTTTCATCCATCAATTCTAGTATATCCTGAGTGATCCACGGTTTTCTACCTATTCTTTCTTTCCTACCAATGTTTCTTCTGCGGATTTTGTTATTTCATTCTTCAGAATTGCCCATTCGTCTGTAATTGAAGTTTGTTTAGGGTTTTTCATTAGTCCTTCCTTTATACTCTTCTTGAATCTTTCGTTTACATCCTTCTCTTTCAGTCTGTCTATTGCCCACCTTTTTGGCTTTTGACTTTTCTTCAGTTTCTTCAACTTTAATCTGCATTTCATTATAACCAGATTGTGATCAGAGTTTATGTCAGCACCAGGATATGTTTTACAATCCAAAATCTGGTTTCGAAACCTCTGCTTGACCATAATTAAGTCGATTTGGTAACGCCCTGTATCTCCTGGTCTCATCCATGTGTATATTCTTCTATTGTGGTTATTGAATAAGGTGTTAGCTATGACCAATTCATGCTCGGTGCAGAATTCTACCAGCCTGCTTCCTCGATCATTCCTTTCACCTAATCCGAAATCTCCTACTATCTTCCCTTCTCTCCCATTTCCTACCACAGCATTCCAATCTCCCATTACTATAACATTTTCATCACCCTTGATATACCTCAGAATTTCGTCTATTTCTTCGTAGACCTTTTCAACATCCTCATCATCAGCTTGACTGGTAGGCATATAGACTTGTACCACTGTGGTGCACGTAGGTTTAGTATTGATTTTTGCTACAATAATCCGTTCACTATATTGCTCATAATATTCCACCCGCTGTCCAAATTTCCTACTCAATATGAGGCCAACCTCTGCTTGGCCATTGTTTGATTTAGTGCTAATGACCCTATAGTCTCCTGACCAAAAGTCCTGTACTTCCTGCCAGCGCATTTCACTAATCCCAACCAAATCCAACCTCAACCTATCCATTTCCCTTTCTAAGTTTTCTAACCTTCCACTTCCTAGCAGATGACAGTACATCATTATTAACTAATAAATTCATTATGATCATCATAAAAGTTGATATAAATAATATTTCTACAAATAATAAAATAAGTTGAAAAGTCATGGGCTTAAGGGTCGCTTGTTCATTAAACAGCTTCTGATGCACTGCAACCACAAGTAAAATAAAAGTAAAATAATAAAATAAATAAAAACATGTTTTAAAATTAGTGCTAGTAGCATATGAAATCATTAACAAGTATAGGACTAAGCAAATAAGATTTTGTTTGTGCAAAACCATGTGACCATTTAAGACAATGTAACGTTAACTTTAAATTATTTATTATTATTATTATTATTATTATTATTATTATTATTATTATTATGTCATAAAACAGGTCATTATGATTTTGTTTGTACAAAACCATGCGACCATTTAAGACAATTTAATTAGTAAATAGTGTTCATTTGTTTTCTTTATTAAAGTTTCTTTTGTTCTGTTTATTTTTTACTTGTGGTTGCTTTGTATGAGTGCGTGTGCTAAATCAACAAGCTATACTTAAGCCCATGACGTTTCAACTTACTTTAAATACAATACATGTACATGAAAAGAAAGTAAAAAAACATGCATCATAGATATGATTCTATTCACGTAGCCCTAAGGGCTAAAAAATTCTCTCATTAAAGAGTGAACTAACAAAAAATTACCATTCACCCATAGTCATTATAGGCATCAATGTATTGACATAGCTTAAGGCTAAGTAACAAACAAAAAATGTTGAAAAAATGATGATTATTATTATTATTTACCATTTTTTTTCGTGTAGCCTCCTGAGAGGCCGAGTGCAGGTCTTTCTAGTCGACGCCCGTGATCAACCATTAATAATCGTCAAAACGGATGAGCAACAAAAATATTTTTGTTATAGAAAGACACCAATAAACGAAAGTCATGGCTTTTGTACAATGATTATTGGTTTTCTAGATTAAAAAAAAAACGAATGATGCAACGATTATTTTTTTCTCATCATCATAGATTAAATACACAGGGTGAATACTCGAATTGACACCTACTATGATATTATCAGGTAGGTTATTAAATCGTGTGGGAAGAAATGTCTCAAAGTCTTGACAAATGCAAAGAGCTCGTTCACTAAATTTGGTTTTTAATTTTTGTATTTTATGTATGCGAAAGGGTGTTTGTGTAGGCAATTCACACATTTTCTTGCGTGATAAGCCGCAATCTTTGCCAATGGCGTTCAAGGCGTCCATGCTTGGCTTTAATGAAAAAAAGTGTTATTTTTTAACACTCTCATCTTTATATATAACAACAACAACATTGTCAATATATTAAAGCGTGTTATTTTTATGCCTGAGCGTTTAATGCCTAAAGTTGTAGATAGTATTGGATAAATTGACAACAATATAATAATGTTTGTGAGAGGTACGCGATAACTGTTGAACCAATATCAACAGCCAATATTTTTGTGTTTCATGGACCACATGACGTAAATAGGTATACTGTTGTAAATGACAATCATCATCGATAGGAAAAATTTGTGTTTTAGTGCGTCTGACGTCCATTAATAGTGCTTGATGAATTTCTTGCCACGGACCACGTCCGTCAAAATAAGTTGTTTTTAACACTGGAAGAAGCAAAAACTGTGTTTGATGAATATAAACTAGGCTGTCAGCAATATGGTGATTCATATTATGATACATGTTCATGTTTTTCTAAAAGAAACAAAAAATGAACCCAAGCTATAATTTTAAACTATTTTTAAAGCTGTAAATAAACCAAGAACTTGTTTTAAATTTTAAATTAAAAACAATAGTTCATTCCTACCATAGGGAAGAGGGGGTTGTTCAATCATATCAATAGTGTGCTAGAGCACCATTAGACAAATCAATGAAAACGTATTTATATTGATAGGGTTCAATCACTTGCACATCTGCTAATGAAGTGGCACAAAACACTAACCATTGCCACTGGCGAAAGGTATTTTCAAAATCTGGCAAATATGTAAATGGTATTAAATGACCATCATTTTAAATTAAAAATAATGGGATTCTCACATCTATAAAATCTAAAATAAGATTTTGGTTTAAAGAATGATTACCAGCAAAGCCTGTTTTTTGTATGAGTACAACTAAGACTTGATTATGTTGTACCATCAGTAACTGATCTTGAACTTCTCAGCAAAGGGCTTCATACATTTTTTCTAAAAAGATAAATAACAAAATTGCAAAGTTATTATTATTATTATTATTATTAACATGTCACATTATCAGTTATATGGGAGGTCCAAAAATTTGTGGCAACAGTTTCTTTGACAGATTAACAAAAACCTAGGCGTGTGGGCTATGTTCACATGACCTCTTTATTACCTTTCGGTAAAACGCATATAAAACAAACAAATGATTGTCCCACACTGTGTAGCCTACTTCAGAAGTTGACATTCATTTTCATCGTTTTCAGCCTAAACATGAATTTGAAAATTATTTAATAGAAAATGTTTCATGATGATTAAGTGTGAATCATTTTCAAGATCGCTTGGAGGAAAATGTATGCCTCTGTTGTCAATAGGTATTAGTATAAAATCTCTTTGTTGAATGAGTCGTATACGATTCCCCTGTCGCCGTGCAAATTCGCACTGCATACTGTTAAAAATGGTATGCACAGATACTATAAACAATCAACTGGATACTACTGGATGCCTATAAAGGTAAAGTTAACAAACCATGCAATTTATTAACCATGTCTATATCCAAGAAACAAAACAAAAAACAATACAAATTTAAACCAGGTTATGTGTTTCCATAATCATGAATACACCAGAAACTAAAAAAAAATAGCCAAATTTCTTTTTTTAAGTAAAGTATGTTCCTAAAAGCCGAATCAAACAAAAAAAACAACGTATGCATCACATTTTGTCGTTGTTGTCAGTTTCTAATAGACCGTATTCTATGTGGTGAATATTGATTCATTGGTAAAGTAAAATAAAGTTGACTAAATGCTTGTTGGCGATATGAAGTGGTTCCTTCCTCAGCAGGGAATTTATAAAAGTGGAAGCAAAACATATTTCATGTTAGTGGAAAATTAACATTAAACAGAGACTTTGCACATAACGTACACCAAAAATCTAGAAAACGATTCTCATCAGCTAATTTAACAATGACGTTTCATCGTTAAACCTTACCATGAACCACATCCGTAGATACATTATTTTGAAAACCAAAATTTAACATACAGGATTTGCAATTGTGCTGACTTGGATCATGGAACAAGACATCATCATCATCAGCATGATCAATGATGCTGTTATAAAAAGTGGTATCAATGCGCACTTTAGGGTTTCTGTACTCTGAATGATAGGCCACAAGTTGTGGATTGTAATTTACAATCGTAGCATATTCATCGAACGTAGTGTGTTTCGTGACAATAAAAGAATCTTCATCAAGGCCCATAATTGAATCTGAAAAGTAGTTATAGACGTTTTACTAATTATATATATTAAAAAAATGTCAATTTATACACTGTCTGTCCCCTAAGTGAATAGCAAAAATAAAATAAAAAATAAGCAAGACACAAAATAAATAAATAACCATCTGTCTGTTGACTTTTTTAATGCATTAGGTTTAAAAAACAATTTCTGTTCAGGTATTCGTCTGGTGTTGTTTTGTAATACATCACCACTCATAACACTAATCATAAAGTCAGATTGTCCACAGTAAAAGCAGCAGATTATTTTTGTTCTTGCAAGAGGCCTACTAAGCCACGACCTAGTGAGGCCTATTAAGCCACATGTCTACTGGGGGTGGGCGGTCAGTTTTCAGAAACATTAGGCTTATTAAGCCAGCACCTAGTGAGGCCTATTAAGCCATATGTCTACTGAGGTTGGGTGGTCAGTTTGCTGAAACATGAGGCTTATTAAGCCAGCACCTTATGAGGCCTAATAAGCCATATATCTACTGAGGGTGGGTGGTCAGTTTGCTCTAATTTAAGGCTTATTAAGCCACAACATAGTGAGGCCTATTAAGCTGCATCCCTACTGAGGGCGGGTGTTCAGTTTGCTGAAACTTGAGGCATATTAAGCCACTAGCTAAAAAAAAGTCAACATGTTTTAATTTAGCCTCTGTACAGTGAGCCATGCAAACGTTGATGCATGCCTCTCTTTATGCGTTGACAGGCAAATAGCAAAAGACATTCAGTTTATATACAACTATTTACATGCATTCACACATCCTTACATACATCCATGCACACAGGTTAAAATTCAAAATTTATATGATACACTACAATTTTTATTTTTATTCCAAGGCTCAACATGGCATCACGCACTTCTTAGCAACCAAACCAAACACTTTCCCTTTTGTACAATAACAATAGCAACAACCATTACTGGTTGTAACCAAAGGGAACGCTTGTCATCATAACCTGACACCACTGCCTTTTATCATCCAACAAAGCAAGTGTTTGTTTTGACTGTTTCATTAAAAATAAATCATGATTTTTCAATAGAATCCTAAACTGACTATGTGTCATGCCTCTGTGGGTCTGAAGGACATGTAAATAATCATCCACACAAAGGCTTTAATCGCATGTTGACTAATTCCTTTGGCTCGCATAGATTCACATTGATTTATCTGTCAAAAACTATACATTTTCGGCGCGAGACCTACAAACTCTAACATCATGGTGTCTGAACACTCATCTTTCATTAAACCAATCTCTTTTTTGTTGAGACGGGCGATATTGAACACGTTCTTTTCACTAAACGAGGACGTGTCAAACCCTTTTGGGTTTCCTTTCATAACGACATATGAATCACAGTCACGGATATGGTAAATGAAACTATCTGTGTCTGTATACAACAAGGAAATGGTAACAAATTGCCGCATTGCAAGACCATAATGAAATTGATACATATGCAATTTAGAAAAATCTAAAATAATTTGATCTAAATAGATGGGTTTATTCATGATCTCTTTAGTTTTCGCAAGTTCAATAGTGACTAGACGTTCAACGATTTGAAATTTTATTTTCAAATGTATTTTTGAGCTCCCCTTCGTCCATGCCATGTGTTGATCAATTTAATGTCCCTATACTGCCGCACATTTTCAAGACTCTTGTCATAAATACAATTATTCATCAGTTTAAAAAAATATTTCAAATGGCTGAGTGGCACTTTGTCTGTGACTGGTATTTAAATCCATGTAAGGTTTCAACCACCGTTTTTGACAGAAAGAGATACCTTTATGGATATTTTCAGGGTTAAGCCCTGGGCTAATCATTCTACCTGCATATCAATGTGCAATAGATAGAGATTTTTGTCATACAAGGTGCCCATCAATTTGTTATGATTACCCTTACTCTCAGGCGGCACCATTTTCTCTATACAAAAGGTGAAATCACCATGTCGCTGTTTGAGATCGGGGAGATAAGCTAAGTCAACGTCAAGGACATATGCTACGTCCTGTTGCTCGCTTGCGCTATTCTCATTACAATCTTTAGTTTCATCCTCAGACAGCCAGACAAAGTATTTGTACGGCAACGGTCTGCTCATGGTGAAACCGTATAAATAGTTTACATCGAAATACATCAAGTAAGATTCTGGTTCTTCCGGACAATAATCAGGCATGTAATGATTATTTGCCTTGGCATGTCACTGATTGAGCGATACGAACCCTCCACGAATCCCTTTTTCCAACATCAGTACCATATCAGGATCCGTCAATAAATCAAGCTGTATTTGAGTGTATATGAGCGCAGCGTCCCAACTTAACCCCGGACTGGTATAGTAGTGAGCGGGGTCGAGCCCATATATAGAGTGACATAGCTGACGGAACGTCTCAAATACGTCTGTCAATAGCAACACATCTAATTTTAAATAGTGCCTAGCATACTGGCCCATGGTTTCTATACCAAACGCTCTCCAAACTTGGTGTGCGTGGGCATATTCTTCTTCACTTATGGTGCTTCGAGTTAACTGAGTAAACATTTTTTCTCTAGGGGGCAAAGACGTTTCTTTAAGCACCTCGTAACTAGCCACATAATATTAAGGAAAATTACCTTTACGAACACGCAATAAATTGTTTTGTATCCATAAAGTGGGAATGAGTATGTTTCAACTCATTCTCGCTTAGCCCATTCACAAGGCTATCCAGCGAACTAGACATAATCTTGAATGCGTCGAGAAAACGAATGCTCATCGTTCCTTTTCTCCAGGAAAGAGAAGTGAAGCTCTCATGGTTCTTAGCTAAAATGGTGAATTGGCTCTTATCTACATGAGCTAATTCATTAACAATGAAGTGAAGGTCGTAGCGAGAGAAATTGTGTAAGAAGACGGGGAGGAAGCGAGGTGTGGAATACTTCGAATTGCATTCCCTATGGGCGGCACCTCTAAAATGCCCTGTCCTGTGGCAGTGATCTCTTAATTTTTCTCCGCCTAAAATAGGCTTTTTGCATATGTGGCAGGTGGGGGCTTGGTCATATTATTTTTGCTGTATGTCATTCATCTGAATTGGTACAGGGTTGTTCAATATATTCAATATATATTTTCTACTTTGCCCCCTAAAGCCGCCATTTGATCAAAAAACCACCGCGCACAATCCGAACCTTTTGTGACTTACATACTCACATTGGGATTTATCGTAGTGACAGACAACATAATAGCCTACAACAAAAGGCTCATGTTTCTGCACTGGATATGTTGAGCTTGTATGGGGGATTGGTTCACATCCCTGAATGGGAACAGTCAGAGCCTCAAAATCAGCATAAACAGTAAATGGTAGAATATCTTGTTTGTTAGTTGCCTTAAATTTCAAGACTGCGTCATTCCCTTCGGGCTGTACAATCTTTACAGCCGGCTGGCCCTCACAGTCTCCCATATGTCGTTCCAAAAGTGCAGCAGTTGTAAAATACTGAAGGCAGCGCTCGCAAATGTGTTCTTTACCATTATAGTTAGACACTTGGCTGCTTACTAGTTTTCATTAATTCTTTATCCAACAATAATGGCTTTTATCCCCATGAGACAATAATAGTAATTGACCATGTTATTGTTTTGTCTCTTTGCTAGCATACAAGTCGCCGACAATGTTGCTTCCCTCAACGCCATATACAATGAAGGAGAAATTTGGATTATCTTTCTCAAATAAATGAATTTTATCTACAGACATGGGAAATAAAACACGCTGTAGATTCAGAGTTTGTTTTAAGAGGTTAAACATAGCCTTGTATTTCCCTGGTCTATAACCATGTCTCTCTTCACAGGGTTGCAGACAACTAGCTACACTCCATAAAAAGCAACGATCGTCAGTGTTCCATACATTAATCACTGCCTTTCTGGAAGCGATAAATCTCGGAATGGGAATATAGCTACTTCAGGCATTTAATGGATTGTATTTACAAATATTAATTTGCAAATAAGCAATGCTATTCAGAGCCAGGTCACTTGGTCCGTCTTGTAAGTTATCAAATTTACTGATAAGCCCATCAATAGCATTTTTCTGATACCACATTTATAAATTATCGGATATCAGTAATTTCTCCATTTTTGTACAAAGATTAAGAATATGTGTTTCTTCATCATTATTTTTAATCAAAATAAATTCACATAGTAGCTCAAAATTGACTTTTAGGGCATGATGCGTTGTTGCTTCATTCAGAAAAATAGACAAACACTATTCGACAAATTCTTTAGGTGATAGACAGTTTTCACATTATAAATTCGGCCCGAAAATATTCTACTTTTAAAACATTTTGCTAATGGTTGCCATTCTAATCTATGACATTTAGACATAATTAAAAATCAACAGTAAATGGAATGTTAACTCACCTTATAAATAGGGCAATCCGAAAACCAGCAAATACAGATGTCTTCTAAGACAGTGGCACAAACTCACAGTCACACACACACGCACAAACTGTTGTTCTCCAACTGTAGGCGGGGAGGGCTCCAACAGACGGCCAGTTAGTCACAATGTGGATAATGCTTTCTTTCTTTCTTTCTTTCTTTCTTTGTAAAAAAAGGAATTATCTGAAATGCACTGCAATAAAACCCTTTATTAGTGATATTATATATACGTGGAAAAGTAGTTTAAGAGGTGTAGAATGTTGTGCAATAAATATTTTTTCTGTATCTGTACACTATTTAATTTTATTACCAAACGGAGCTTACTTTCTGGACGTGCCTCGTATATATTCAGTAAACATGTGCATTCAGTTATTGGTTGATTCATTCATTCATTCATTCATTCATTCATTCAATCAATCAATGATTCATTTAGTTATAGCACATTATAACAAAACAAAAAAGGATTAGGAGTGGAATAGGGTTAATCATACGCACTCACACACATACAATAAGACCCACACTCGGGAAATAATAAGCTAAACTTTGCACAAACAAAAAATATCTTTATAACGTACATTATCAATATCAGAATTGTAGCTTAGTGGCTTCGCTGCTACTCTCGATCGTATGTTGGCACACCCAGTTTAATTCTCCAACAAAAATAAATATATTCTCTATGTTCATGCATTACCATTAAATAAAATCGCATTCATTCATTTTAGCGTAAGTCATTAAAAAATATGTACATACCTTTTGCCAATGAATAATATATATTTTTTCAAACTGATCTCCCACACAGCTGCTTTGCTTTGTTTTTTAGTTGTTATATGCATCAAATTAGTTGTTGTTTTTTTATCAGCAACAAAAACACATTAATAGCATTAAGTCATTGAATCATCTTCCAATAATGCACAAATAACAATAATGTATTCCATAACATTATTATAAAACAAATAACATACCTTGTCTTTCACTCGATCTTCAATATAGGTCTTTTTATTAAGTTATTTAAATTAATGAATGAATGAATTAATTAATTAATTAAAAATCATCGATGTCCACAGGCTAATGGCTCAGCAGACCGTTATGTTGCGAGTAATTCCCGTGATAGTCTGACTCAGTACATATATATGTGTGTGTCTTTAAATTGTCAACACGTTATTTCTCACAATGTATCCATACACCTTGCAAGTAATTACTGACTAAGTTAGAGAACTCTTGACATTAGCACTTCACACTTACTGTACGCCTACATAACTTGCCTATGCGCACCCTATGATAACTTCAACATCAGCATTTTCAAAACAAAGCTCTCACAGCATATTAACCTTGAGCATAGTATCAAGTTATGGTAGCTTGCAAAAGCTACTGTTGTTATCTGACTTTGTACCCAGCGACAAAATTGCATAGGCAGCCTTCCCACAAACACGTGCACCTACGGCATTCTTATTCTGATAACGAGCTGGTCTCTCGCTCTCATGCTGGTTCAACACCTCACTACTGTTAGCAACTGTTTCTATGTCCAGTCTAGCTTAGTATACTGTAGTAAAATCACATATGTATGTTTTAGCAACAATAATAATAGCGCTTGACATGGTAACCCAACGTTACTTCAAATCTCATTTCAATATATCTCTAAATAACAAAATAATAAAATAGCAAAAAACATAGGTTAAACCCCAAAACGTGCATAGGTTTTATACCTAGCGACTTCAAATTTATCGTGCTGGTAGAGGGGGTAATTACCAACCATTCATGACAAACAAACTTTTTTTCTCATCTTCACCGTTTCCAAAATAGTGACCATGTTTCAAAATTCATTTTCATATAGCCTACACACTTGAAACTTGCTTTCTGCCTAGAGGGCATAGGCATCTTTCATTAACATCAAACAAACCTTTTTCTTATCTTCACCGTTTCCAAATTAATCAAAAATTCAAAAACAAGAATTTTCGAAAAAATAAAACTACCAACACACATTCTTAGCAAAGAGGACTTCACTCCAACGCCAACGAGATCTCATTCGTTACAATTCGACCATCCATTCGACAATTATCACCAGTGTTCGCCAGAAAGTAGGCTATCATGTTTTTCCTCCTACACACTTGAAACTTGTTGTCCACCTAGAGGGGATAAGCACCTTTCATTAACGTCAAAAAACTTTTTCTTATCTTCACCGTTTCCAAAATAATCAAAAATTCAAAAACAAGTATTTTCCAAATTTCCTTTTTAAAATACCAACACACATTCTTAGCAAAGAGGACGTCACTCCAACGCCAACAACACCTCCCTCGTTAAAATCCGACAATCCGTTCGACTATTATCACCAATGTTCGCCTGATAGTAAGCTATCATGTTTTCCTCCTACACACATGAAACTTGCTGTCCTCTTAGAGGGCATAGCCACCTTTCAATCACGTCAAACAAATATTTTTCTCATCTTCACCGTTTCCAAAATAGCGCCTATTTAAAAATCAACAATTTTCAAGAAAATAATTTAAAAATACCAACACACATTCTCAGCAAAGAGGTCGTCATCCCAACGCCAACAATACCTCGTTCGTTAAAATCTGATCATGCGTTCGGAAGGTATCGCCAAAGTTTATATGAAAAGCGCAGCCCTCTTATCATCCCACTACTCCTGGGTAGATAATTGGCAGAGGAATAACCTAACCACCAAGGGAAGATGATAAAGAAAAGGAGGTGGGTTTCGGACTGGAGGAAAAGGATAGGAAAATAGGAGGAGAGTCCCACAAAATTATGAATTTAACTTTAAATGCACTTAGAGGCGGTTGCCACTGCAAATCCGTTCTCTGATACCTAAAGTGGGTAAGGACCTGGTCGAAGCTAACGGGAACCGCAGCTAGGACTTGGGCGGTTTGCAAGAGAATGGCTTTAGAGTATTCCCTCTCAAGCATGCATATGCGTACTATGGGGAAGGGTGATGGTCTGGCAAGAGTAACAGACTTATTGTAGATCTGTTCAAAGGAATTCTTTTTTGACCAAGTAATTCGAAGAATGCCAATAATTTGCATCGATTTTGATATTTCCAGTTTTCGAAGTTGTGGAGTTCCTAAAAAGCGACCAAGTGCTTCCAAGAAGGATTGTAATAAAAAAAAATTATACCTTGGGGAGTAATTTTGGTAAGTGAACCAATAGTTGCATTTGGAAATGGCTAAGCTTTTACTCAGCAAGGAGCCGGCTAAAAGTTTAGACAAAGAGAAACACTTATTTTTTGGAAAACCAACCATAAGTTTTCGGAGAGGATCTCCACAAGCAGGTAGCTGGCGTAGCGAGCTGTACTTGCCTTACTGGCCAGTTAGAATTAGCTATTAAAGCTAAGAGAAACTTTAACGAGATTACCAGTAAGAGTTCTTGCTCAAATGCAACGAGTGGTGAAAGCCCTATTAATAGATTTAATGGCATTGAGTAGGAAGAGCCAAGGAAGACAGGATCTTGCCTAACAGTTGTATTAGAGAAATGATGAGTCGAAAAGGAAAGTTTGAATTTATTTAACAATGCAAAAAAGTCTAATAAATTTGACAAGTATATAGTTTCAATTTTTAGTAACAATTTGGGGTCGGAGACCTCCTAACATTTAAAGTTTGCTCCAGGCAATTAGCAATTTATTAGGTTTCAAACCTTTATAAAATCCTAGCAAGGATTTAAAATAGCGAAGATAAAAATTCAAAATTTAAAGACAATTAAGGTGATTAAAGTTTAACAATAAAATAGAGTACAAGGTGTGTACTATAAGAAATTTCTGAGAAAACATTCCAGAGAAAGTAACCACTTCGAAAATAACAATAAGAAAAACATGAAGAATAAGATAGAAGTTCCTATAACTTCTTATATTTGTGCAGAATTACTTTTGTTACAATTATACAAAAGAGGGCAGGTCACTTACTGTGAAACCTGAAGAGAAAGTCAAAAGGAAGGTTCTAGACTTCCTATGTTTAATTAGGAATCACGAGACAAATGGGGCAAGTTTCCCTTTCGTGAAACCTAGAAATAACTCACTCCTGAGTTGAAAGAATTGTATTCCCTGATTATAAGGGAGAAACAATGTAAGCTTGAACCGTGTATGAAACACGTGGTTATGTCGAAATTAATTAATGAGATATAAGCAAAGGTGGCAGGGCACGTCTTTAGAGTGACACCTCATTGCAATAGACCTTAGAGTAACAATTTTATTAACATGGTTTGTTAGTAGAAGGTTTAGGAAAGATCAATTGGGATTTAGGATAAATGTTCATGGCCTTATTTATGGTAATCGGACGATCGCGACGCGGTAGAAATGTTGAACAAGCACTAGTTATCACTATAGTTTGTTGAATGGATGAAAAGTTCACTGTAGTAACACGAAAGTTTATGGCAAAGAAAGTTATTGCAATGATGGAAAAGGACTGGTAGCACTAGATAGGCAAAATTCTATTGTTTGAGAAAGCTGTGTATTGCAATTAAATGCGCCATAGAACATTCCAACGGTGGAAGAAAATTTAGCTATTGCAGTAATTTATAAGGAAGATTCCTCTTTTTAAATAGTATTCCCACAAGTGAGTGAAAAATACTTGACGGCAAGACTTGTAGATAGAGTACAGAATCTGGAAGGTTCCAGAACAATCCTAATAGAAGAATGGGGCCAAAGTTAATCCAGCGGTGGAACAAGCTTAATATTTTATGGACAGCGGGTATTAGATAATATCCCACGTTGTGAGAAGATCTCTCGTTTAAATAGCTTAAGAAAAGCTATTTTCTATTAAGGTTGGCTTTGACAGACAAAAGCCCAACATGGCAAATCCCGCGAAGAATGATTACCGCCCCAATTAAGTAATCTCACGCTGTCTATAAAATGATCAATAAAAGCATGTAGATAATAAAACTGATGAAGATGAGGTTAAAACCTTAAGTCTGTACTTATCTTGGTTGCATGTCGAAGGCGAAGTTCCCTTTGACGAATACTTAATGTGCCAACATGGCGTAGAATGTAGAGAGTGCCTCTTGGTTTGAGGAGACTGGCTCTGGTTGAGCCTTGACTGACCGAGTCAACTGCCCACTTACAAGTGAGACCCACACAGCGAAGCGCGGAGGGTCCAAGGAAGGGAAAAGAGTGGGGGTAGGAGACAAAAGGAATACATATAAGCATGACCAATATTGTAAACTTAAATTCTCTTGAGGAAATGGTCTTCGAAGAGTTGATATCAGGCGATACTAGCACAGCCTGGTGGGTGAAAGAGTAGACGAAGTTCTCTTGATCACGGAGATAATAGCTGGCGATGGCAACGAGAACTGGTGGTCAGATGGATAAGGAAGTCCTCTTGCACCAGGAAGAATTGAGGAGCTTCTGAGATTCGCTGCTAGATGACGCTAGGTGGGTCATGGAAGATATATATCTAGAACAGACTCACAAAGAACATAAGAGACATGACCAACAAAGAGAAAATAGAAGATCACTGTTGGTGTTTGATAAAAAAGGAAGAAATGGACAAGAAAAGAGCATTAAACTTTATATTCTCTCGTACCGTGTATTCCAAGAATACACCATACTGGGAGGGATAATCACCAACAGAGAACAAATAAGCAGTTAAACATTTAAAGGTAATGGAGCGATCCAAGACAGTGGTCTTGTGATCGGACCATTAGTGGTCAAGACTCTCACCACCCTGACTCTCCCATCTCTTCCAGGATAACACTCGGTCACTCTACCAGAAATCTAGACCAGGGGGGAGAAACATCCCTAACTAAGACCAAGTCCCCCACTTAAAAGTCGGGACTGGAAAGAAACCACTTCTGTCTCCGTTGCAAGGAAGTTCAATATTCCAAGTTCCACCTCTTCCAAAAGGAATTGCGGAGGGCTTCAAGTTTACGCCAAACAATAGGTAAATTAGAATCCCTGTAAGAATTGGGAAGAGGAGGAGGGGCAGATAGAGAAGTGCCGATAAGGAAGTGACCAGGTGTGAGTGGAAGCAAGTCATCGGGGTCATTGGAAAGAGGAGTTTAAGGGCGAGAATTAACAACACCTTCAATCAGAACGAACAGTGAATTGAATTCTTCATAAGTCAGAATTCGATTACCCAAGACTTTTCTTAAATGACTTTTAGTGAGTTTTACGCAAGATTCGCACCTACCACCGTGATGAGGAGCGTAGGGAGGTATAAAGCGCCATTTGAATCCCTTTGAGTAGGAAAAATTAGAAATTTGTTCCATGGCAGGAGAGGAAGTGAGAGCTTTCTTCCACAGGGAAGCTGCTCCCTGAAAAGTGGAAGCGTTATCAGAGAACATCTCTGAAGGAACACTACGCCTAGCAGTGAAGCGAGAGACAGCTGATAAAAAGTAAGAAGTAGAAGCATTCGTTACTAGTTCCAAGTGGATTGCGCCAGTAACCATGCAAACAAAGAGAGAAACATAGAGCTTACCAAACAATTTGCGTTTAGCTTCAGGGGAATTTCGTTGATATTGGAACGGACCCATATAGTCCACACCAGTTAAAGCAAATGGGCGTATAGGAGAAGAGCGAAAGGAAGGCAGATCGCTCATTAGTTGAGTATTGATTTTAGGTTTCGCTTTGAAGCAAGGAATGCACTTGTGAATTACGGAGGAAACTTCGTGAATTCCATTTATAATCCAGTACTTTTCCCTTAAGAGGCAAAGCAGAGTGCGTGTACCAACATGCAGATTGCGATAATAAAAGTCACGTATAATTAAGGAAGTTACGTGTTGTTTGGAAGGCAAAATAACGGGATGCTTTTTGTCCTCAGAGAGCAAAGATTGCGAGAGCCTTCCACCTACCCTGAGTAACCCATGGTCTTCAAGGTTCGGGGCTAAAGCACGCAGACGACTGGATTTGGGAAGATCCCTTTTAGAAGAAAGTAAAGACAATTCAGAAGAAAAGTCTTCTTGCTGTGTCAGTTGTAAAACCTTAATGGTAGCGAGATTCAATTCATGATTGGTAAGGTGTGGTTTAGGGAGAAGAGGTTGGTCATCCACAAGATATTTCCATCTAAGGAGATAGGCGACTATTCGTATTAATTTATGAAAAGAAGAATAGCGGGACAACAAGGGATGAGAAGCGTTGGAAACAAGACACGAAGCGGTAGGTAGAGATACTTTTGCTTCAGGCAAGTTGGAGTTTGTAGCTGGAGGTTTAGAAGGCCATGAAGAAGAGTCTTTGATTAACTACGAGGGCCCATACCAGTACAACTGGGAAGCTGCCAATTGAGAGGGTAAACATCCACGAGAGATAATATCGGCTGGGTTGTCAGCGCTGGGCACATGCCTCCATTGACATCCCGAAGAGAGAGTTTGAATTTTGGAAACCCTGTTTGCAACAAAAGTTTGCCAGTGAGAGGGGTTCTTGGCGATCCAAGAAAGAGTGATCATGGAATCGCTCCAGAGATAGATTTGCGAGAATTCGACTTTTAAAACTTCTCGTAATTTCTTAACAAGTTCTGCGGCCATGAGTGCAGCACACAATTCAAGCCTAGGCAAAGTGATAGTTTTAAGTGGAGCGACCTTAGATTTGGCACAAACAAGGTTGGAAACTGAAGATCCATTTAATGAACCACGATAAACCACATATGCGCAGCAACCGTAAGCTTTTTCGGAACTGTCCGCGAACACATGAAGGAAAAAGGATGCATTAGAATGAGAGCTAATTAAATTCCTGGGAATTTCAATAAGGGAAAGATCCAGCAAATTGCTGCGAAACGAGAGCCAACGATTAAGAAAAGAAAGAGGAACAATGTCATCCCATTCACATTTGAGCGACCACAGCTCTTGCATGAAGAGTTTGGCTATAACGATAACTGGGGCAAGGAATTGAAGCGGATCAAAAAATTTTGCAATTTCAGAGAGAATTTGTCTTTTTGTGTTAGGAAGCTCTTCTGCGACCGAAACTTTATAGATGAGAGTGTCAGTGCTAGTGCTCCAATAAACTCCTTGAGTTTTTATGGATTCGGAGTATCCACAAATTTCGACAGAAGAAGGATCTACGTCTTCGATGGGAAACTGGGCGAGAAACTCAGGGGAGTTGGAATTCCACTTATGAAGTGGGAAACCTCCATTCCTTAGCAATGCCTGTAGTTCTAAAGACACAAAAGAAGCTTCCTCCAAAGTGGGGAAGGACTGCAAATAATCGTCAACATAGAATGACGTAGTTAGTGCTTCAGAGGCTTTGGAGTTAAATAAATGACCATCTTGAGAGGCTAGCAAGTGTAGGGATCGGATAGCAAGGAAAGCAGAGGGTTTTAAGCCATAAGTAACCGTTTTTAAGCGAAATACCTTAATGGGATTACTGATTTCATCACGCCACAAGATTCTTTGGAGATCTCGTTGTTCCGGTTGAATTAAAACTTGGCGTTACATCTGTTTTATATCAGCTATGACAGCTATGGGAAATAATCGAAAGTTTAAGAGCATAGCAGATAGATCTGATTGAATAGCAGTACCAGAGTAAAGGGTATCGTTAAGGCTGTTGCCATTAACGTCGGGTGATGAACCATTGAAAACAACTCGGATTTTATCTTTTACAAGAGGGTTTTTCCACACGGGATGATGATTTAAATAAACCGTTTCAATAGGGGGGTGCAATTCATCATCAGATTTGTTAACAACTTCCATATGATCTAAGCTTTCATACTCATCCATGAAATCAGTGTACTGCTGTTTAACAAGAGGTTCTTTCTTGAATTTGCTCTCGATAGCAATGAGAGCTTTTCGAGCTTTGGGCTGAGAGTTAATAAGTTTGGGAGGATTTTTTAATCTTGGCATTTGAACAACGAACCGTCCATCCGAAGAACGAGTGGTGGTGTTCAAAAAAAGTTGCTCACAGAATTCATTTTCTGAAGAGGTTACGTTAGGAGGATCAACGCTTTCGAGCCTCCAAAACTGTTCCAGATCAGTATTGGAGAAGTAACATTGCGATGCGGGTTGGGGAGAATAATGGGAAAGTTGACCTGTGACGATCCATCCAAAGTTAGTGTCTCTGGCGACCACGTTTGAGGATAACTTGCGAACCTGTTTACGAAGGCAATTCCAGAAAACATTGGCACTAAAGATTATGTCAATAGGGTTTTGCATGTTGAAAAAAGGATCGGCTAGCCTTAATTGCGAGGGAATGTTTAAACCTGAAATATACACAGAGTGACATGGAGTGTCTTCTCCAATGCTATTGAGAATTAGACAATTCAATTTAAGAAGGTTGTTTCTGTGACAAATGTCTCTTATGGTTAGCTTTGAGAATTGTAAAGCTTGCGATTTTGAGCTGTTGATGCCCGACACGTTAATAGAAGTGGGGTTTAGAGGAAGGCCTAGTTTTCTAATCAAGGAATTAGACACAAAATCATGAGTTGCCGCTGAATCAAGAAGACCGCGTGCACGGACCCAGTTGCCAAAGTTATCCTGAACTTCGATTTGGACAGTAGACATCAATACTTGGGCACTACGAATGGACTTAGCATTTTGAATGTACGATGAAGCATTGGAATTGTTAGCACTATCATTTTTCGGAGAAGTAGATGCTCTCGATGACCTTGCCTGATCATGACGATGTAGCAAAGTGTGATGAGCCTTTTCACAATGGTAGCAAAGTCTTGTGGACTTGCAATTAGAAGCAGAATGCGTGGGCGCTAGGCAGTTGAAGCAATGTTTGTTTTGAGCAACTAATTTTCTTCTGTCGTCGACTCACATTTCATTAAAGGATTTGCGGAGGTATAGGGCATGGGGATCTTTACAAAGTATGCACTTTAAAGGTTCGTTTAAACTCTTGTGGGGTTCGCTTTGAGTGTTTAAAACCATAGAGCTAGCAACGCGACGTTCACTAGACCTAGTTGGGTAACCAGTAATGTTTGATTTAAATTTAGATGAGTTGGACCCTGGTTTTTGGGTATTAGACGCTAAGCGTTCGCTTTTAGGTTTGATAGACATTAATTCAAATTTAGAACTAGGAGATGAGGGTTCACTTTGATTAGCTAAAGCGGTTAAGAGCTGGCATCTGGCATTTATGAAAGTGACTAAATGCTCGTAAGAGTAGTCGTCTTCTTTAGAAAGTTCAATTTCCCAAGCTTTGAGGGTAGCAGCATCAACTTTAGAAACCATTAAATGTATTAGGAAAGTATCCCAGTGTTCAGTAGGTTGATCTAATTGGGACAGAGCCTTAACGTGAAGTTCCGTAGTGTCAACTAGAGTACGCAAGCTAGTGACGTCATTGTGCTGTGACGCAGGTAGGTTGAATAGAGCCTTCATATGGCGTTGAATACGTAACCGTAAATTCCCGTATCTTTCTTTTAATAAGTTAAAGGCAATGGGGTAATTTTCGGCGCTTAAGGGGAGTGCTTCAACTAACTGCAGAGCTTGACCTCGGAGGATAGATCTCAGGTAATGAAACTTGTAAATGACTTGAATGTCTTCATTGTCATGAACAAGGGAGCAAAATAATTCATAGAAAGAATCCCAAGTAGATTCATCTCCAGAGAAGTGGGGTAAATCAATTTTAGGTAAAATTGGTTTGGGCTTGTGAGTACCATCGCGAAACGAAGTTTGTGGTTCGTGAAGAGAACCAAGAACAGAAGCGCCCTTTTTCTGCTCCTCTTCGAGTTGGCGTATTATTTTGAAAGCAGAACCTATGCCTTCGTAATATCGGTTTTCTACTTCGACTCGATCTTCGGTTTGATTGAGCATACAAGTTTCTATTTCAGTTTGGATGTTGCAATAATTTTCATACGAACGTTCAAAATCCCTTACACGATGTTTCAACAAGTCTACTTGAGCTTCGGAGGGATCTAACTCTTTTATGTACTTTCTGAATCGGGTAATTTGCCCTATATAGGATGCTCGTTTAGAAGTAAGTTTTTCATCCTTATCCTTTTCAGTAGGAGCCATGTTAAAGAAAATAGATTGAAATGTAACTCACGAAACTGTGGAACTTTGGAAATGCTGTCAAGCTGGCAGCAGCGAATAAGTTGAAAGAAAGGGTCACACCAAAGGAGACGGGAGCGGCCTCTTTCCCCTTCACAGGCTTTGCATGATGTTGTTATAGCTGAAAGGTTCAAAGCAGGTATTAATAATTTGCAAGGTATTGTCAAATAATCTTTTAAACAGAAAAAATGACAAATGGACTTTCCCGGGTTTCTGGTACCAAATTTTGGGTAGATTATTGGCTGAGGAATAACCTAACCACCAAGGGAAGATGATAAAGAAAAGGAGGTGGGTTTCGGACTGGAGAAAAAGGATAGAAAAATAGGAGGAGGGTCCCACAAAATTATGAATTTAACTTTAAATGAACTTAGAGGCGGTTGCCACTGCAAATCCGTTCTCTGATACCTAAAGTGGGTAAGGACCTGGTCGAAGCTAACCGGAACCGCAGCTAGGACTTGGGCGGTTTGCAAGAGAATGGCTTTAGAGTATTCCCTCTCAAGCATGCATATGCGTACTATGGGGAAGGGTGATGGTCTGGCAAGAGTAACAGACTTATTGTAGATCTGTTCAAAGGAATTCTTTTTTGACCAAGTGACGATCCATCCAAAGTTAGTGTCTCTGGCGACCACGTTTGAGGATAACTTGCGAACCTGTTTACGAAGGCAATTCCAGAAAACATTGGCACTAAAGAGTATGTTAATAGGGTTTTGCATGTTGAACAAAGGATCGGCTAGCCTTAAATGCGAGGGAATGTTTTAACCTGAAATATACACAGAGTGACTTGGAGTGTCTTCTCCAATGCAATTGAGAATTAGACAATTCAATTTAAGAAGGTTGTTTCTGTGACAAATGTCTCTTATGGTTAGCTTTGAGAATTGTAAAGCTTGCGATTTTGAGCTGTTGATGCCCGACACGTTTATAGAAGTGCGGTTTACAGGTAGGCCTAGTTTTCTAATCAAGGAATTAGACACAAAATCATGAGTTGCCGCTGAATCAAGAAGACCGCGTGCACGGACCCAGTTGCCAAAGTTATCCAGAACTTCGATTTGGACAGTAGACATCAATACTTGGGCACTACGAATGGACTTAGCATTTTGAATATACGATGAAGCATTGGAATTGTTAGCACTATCATTTTTCGGAGAAGTAGATGCTGTCGATGACCTTGCCTGATCATGACGATGTAGCAAAGTGTGATGAGCCTTTTCACAATGGTAGCAAAGTCTTGTGGACTTGCAATTAGAAGCAGAATGCGTGGGCGCTAGGCAGTTGAAGCAATGTATGTTTTGAGCAACTAATTTTCTTCTGTCGTCGACTGACATTTCTTTAAAGGATTTACGGAGGTATAGGGCATGGGGATCTTTACAAAGTATGCACTTTAAAGGTTCGTTTAAACTCTTGTGGGGTTCGCTTTGAGTGTTTAAAACCATAGAGCTAGCAACGGGACGTTCACTAGACCTAGTTGGGTAACCAGTAATGTTTGATTTAAATTTAGATGAGTTGGAACCTGGTTTTTGGTTATTAGACGCTAAGCGTTCGCTTTTAGGTTTGATAGACATTAATTCAAATTTAGAACTAGGAGATGAGGGTTCACTTTGATTAGCTAAAGCGGTTAAGAGCTGGCATCTGGCATTTATGAAAGTGACTAAATGCCCGTAAGAGTAGTCGTCTTCTTTAGAAAGTTCAATTTCCCAAGCTTTGAGGGTAGCAGCATCAACTTTAGAAACCACTAAATGTATTAGGAAAGTATCCCAGTGTTAAGTAGGTTGATCTAATTGGGACAGAGCCTTAACGTGAAGTTCTGTAGTGTCAACTAGAGTACGCAAACTAGTGACGTCATTGTGCTGTGACGCAGGTAGGTTGAATAGAGCCTTCATATGGCGTTGAATACGTAACCGTAAATTCCCGTATCTTTCTTTTAATAAGTTAAAGGCAATGGGGTAATTTTCGGCGCTTAAGGGGAGTGCTTCAACTAACTGCAGAGCTTGACCTCGGAGGATAGATCTCAGGTAATGAAACTTGTAAATGACTTGAATGTCTTCATTGTCATGAACAAGGGAGCAAAATAATTCATAGAAAGAATCCCAAGTAGATTCATCTCCAGAGAAGTAGGGTAAATCAATTTTAGGTAAAATTGGTTTGGGCTTGTGAGTACCATCGCGAAACGAAGTTTGTGGTTCGGGAAGAGAACCAAGAACAGAAGCGTCCTTTTTCTGCTCCTCTTCGAGTTGGCGTATTATTTTGAAAGCAGACCCTATGCCTTCGTAATGTTGGTTTTCTACTTCGACTCGATCTTCGGTTTCATTGAGCATACAAGTTTCTATTTCAGTTTGGATGTTGCAATAATTTTCACAAGAACGTTCAAAATCCCTTACACGATGTTTCAACAAGTCTAATTGAGCTTCGGAGGGATCTAACTCTTTTATGTACTTTCTGAATCGGGTAATTTGCCCTATATAGGATGCTCGTTTAGAAGTAAGTTTTTCATCCTTATCCTTTTCAGTAGCAGCCATGTCAAAGAAAATAGATTGAAATGTAACTCACGAAACTGTGGAACTTTGGAAATGCTGTCAAGCTGGCAGCAGCGAATAAGTTGAAAGAAAGGGATACACCAAAGGAGACGGGAGCGGCCTCTTTCCCCTTCACAGGCTTTGCATGATGTTGTTATAGCTGAAAGGTTCAAAGCAGGTATTAATAATTTGCAAGGTATTGTCAAATAATCTTTTAAACAGAAAAAATGACAAATGGACTCTCCCGGGTTTCTGGTACCAAATTTTGGGTAGATTATTGGCTGAGGAATAACCTAACCACCAAGGGAAGATGATAAAGAAAAGGAGGTGGGTTTCGGACTGGAGAAAAAGGATAGAAAAATAGGAGGAGAGTCCCACAAAATTATGAATTTAACTTTAAATGCACTTAGAGGCGGTTGCCACTGCAAATCCGTTCTCTGATACCTAAAGTGGGTAAGGACCTGGTCGAAGCTAACCGGAACCGCAGCTAGGACTTGGGCGGTTTGCAAGAGAATGGCTTTAGAGTATTCCCTCTCAAGCATGCATATGCATACTATGGGGAAGGGTGATGGTCTGGCAAGAGTAACAGACTTATTGTAGATCTGTTCAAAGGAATTCTTTTTTGACCAAGTAATTCGAAGAATGCCAATAATTTGCATCGATTTTGATATTTCCAGTTTTCGAAGTTGTGGAGTTCCTAAAAAGTGACCAAGTGCTTCCAAGAAGGATTGTAATAAAAAAAAATATACCTTGGGGAGTAATTTTGGTAAGTGAACCAATAGTTGCATTTGGAAATGGCTAAGCTTTTACTCAGCAAGGAGCCGGCTAAGAGTTTAGACAAAGAGAAACACTTATTTTTTGGGAAACCAACCATAAGTTTCCGGAGAGGATCTCCACAAGCAGGTAGCTGGCGTAGCGAGCTGTACTTGCCTTACTGGCCAGTTAGAATTAGCTATTAAAGCTAAGAGAAACTTTAACGAGATTATCACTAAGAGTTCTTGCTCAAATGCAACGAGTGGTGAAGGCCCTATCAATAGATTTAATGGCATTGAGTAGGAAGAGCTAAGGAAGACAGGATCTTGCCTAACAGTTGTATTAGAGAAATGATGAGTCGAAAAGGAAAGTTTGAATTTATTTAACAATGCAAAAAAGTCTAATAAATTTGACAAGTATATAGTTTCAATTTTTAGTAACAATTTGGGGTCGGAGACCTCCTAACACTTAAAGTTTGCTCCAGGCAATTAGCAATTTATTAGGTTTCAAACCTTTATAAAATCCTAGCAAGGATTTAAAATAGCGAAGATAAAAATTCAAAATTTAAAGACAATTAAGGTGATTAAAGTTTAACAATAGAATAGAGTACAAGGTGTGTACTATAAGAAATTTCTGAGAAAACATTCCAGAGAAAGTAACCACTTCGAAAATAACAATAAGAAAAACATGAAGAATAAGATAGAAGTTCCTATAACTTCTTATATTTGTGCAGAATTACTTTTGTTACAATTATACAAAAGAGGGCAGGTCACTTACTGTGAAACCTGAAGAGAAAGTCAAAAGGAAGGTTCTAGACTTCCTATGTTTAATTAGGAATCACGAGACAAATGGGGCAAGTTTCCCTTTCGTGAAACCTAGAAATAACTCACTCCTGAGTTGAAAGAGTTGTATTCCCTGATTATAAGGGAGAAACAATGTAAGCTTGAACCGTGTATGAAACACGTGGTTATGCAGAAATTAATTAATGAGATATAAGCAAAGGTGGGAGGGCACGTCTTTAGAGTGACACCTCATTGCAATAGACCTTAAAGTAACAATTTTATTAACATGGTTTGTTAGTAGAAGGTTTAGGAAAGATCAATTGGGATTTAGGATTAATGTTCATGGCCTTATTTATGGTAATCGGACGATCGCGACGCGGTAGAAATGTTGAACAAGCACTAGTTCTCACTATAGTTTGTTGAATGGATGAAAAGTTCACTGTAGTAACACGAAAGTTTATGGCAAATAAAGTTATTGCAATGATGGAAAAGGACTGGTAGCACTAGATAGGCAAAAGTCTATTGTTTGAGAAAGCTGTGAATTACAATTAAATGCGCCATAGATCATTCCAACGGTGGAAGAAAATTTAGCTATTGCAGTAATTTATAAGGAAGATTCCTCATTTTAAATAGTATTCCCACAAGTGAGTGAAAAATACATGACGTCAAGACTTGTAGATAGAGTACAGAATCTGGAAGGTTCCAGAACAATCCTAATAGAAGAATGGGGCCAAAGTTAATCCAGCGGTGGAACAAGTTTAATATTTTATGGACAGCGGGTATTAGATAATACCCCACGTTGTGAGAAGATCTCTCGTTTAAATAGCTTAAGAAAAGCTATTTTCTATTAAGGTTGGCTTAGACAGACAAAAGCCCAACATGGCAAATCCCGCGAAGAATGATTACCGCCCCAAATAAGTAATCTCACGCTGTCTATAAAATGATCAATAAAAGCATGTAGATAATAAAACTGATGAAGATGAGGTTAAAACCTTAAGTCTGTACTTATCTTGGTTGCATGTCGAAGGCGAAGTTCCCTTTGACGAATACTTAATGTGCCAACATGGCGTAGAATGTAGAGAGTGCCTCTTGGTTTGAGGAGACTGGCTCTGGTTGAGCCTTGACTGACCGAGTCAACTGCCGACTTACAAGTGAGACCCACACAGCGAAGCGCGGAGGGACCAAGGAAGGGAAAATAGTGGGGGTAGGAGACAAAAGGAATACATATAAGCATGACCAATATTGTAAACTTAAATTCTCTTGAGGAAATGGTCTTCAAAGAGTTGATATCAGGCGATACTAGCACAGCCTGGTGGGTGAAAGAGTAGACGAAGTTCTCTTGATCACGGAGATAATAGCTGGCGATGGCAACGAGAACTGGTGGCCAGATGGATAAGGAAGTCCTCTTGCACCAGGAAGAATTGAGGAGCTTCTGAGATTCGCTGCTAGATGACGCTAGGTGGGTCATGGAAGATATATATCTAGAACAGACTCACAAAGAACATAAGATACATGACCAACAAAGAGAAAATAGAAGATCACTGTTGGTGTTTGATAAAAAAAAGGAAGAAATGAACAAGAAAAGAGCATTAAACTTTATATTCTCTCATACCTTGTATTCCAAGAATACACCAACTCCCATATAAATGAAATACCAAAACTAACAGAAAGAAATGTTTTAAGCATCCATCTAGGGTCTGAATAAGTCTGTCTCAAATCTGAGTGCGCTCGGTGTGTGCTGGGAAATATCTACACCTGTTCAATGACAATGAGCTTGGGCTCGTAACCTGCGTCACATCGGACGGCTATGACAACACACTAGATTCAACTGTAGGCAGTAGCTCTGTTCAAAGAAAGTCCTATGAGAAACTGGCCTTGTAATTTATCCCAGTATAACATTTTAATCCCATAACTGAACTCCGTAAAAGCACCTCGTAAAAGTATACACTATAAGACGTGGCATGTCTTTTCAAACAAAGAATAGTAAATGGTAGTAATGTTACTCGATCTGAATATCTTTGACATTGACTGAGATGTCACTTCATGAATGTTTATCATATTATAACCAACAAAAACCTGTGTCTGATCACTTGACACAAATAAATACAGAAAAATACGCAAATTCTCACATCTGCTGAGTTTGCTAATGATGCGTTGAGAACAGGGTTCGATGCTCTACTGCATACAAGGTAATTCCCTGACTATATTCTTCACTTAGAACTGGATGGCATCAAAGCTCATCAAAATGAAATATTATAGCATAGTTACAAAACTCCTGGTTTCAGTCGAACACTACTGATACGGTCTAATCTAAAGAATTCAATGGCGTGACATAATATCAAAGGAAAAGTGTGTCACGGAAAATAACACTGACAATGACGGCCAATCGTCATGTCAACGAAGAATACACAAAATCCCCCATACCAGGGTTAAACAAAGTAGTTCAGAGACTACAGTCACGTTTAGTTAGCGAAGAGACTTAACATCTCTCGACGTCCAATGGAATGCACCTGATTAAACCAAGTTCAATCACTAGGGTGTCTGACAATCACTGAAAGTGAAAGACAAAAATGAGTGCTAAAATACTAAATCCTATCTAATTGCTGTCACGATAAGTTCGGTTGGTTTTACTTATCTAATCTACCACAAAAATAATCGTACAAAGAGAAGGAACAGACTCACTAAATTAAGGCATCTTCACCTCGTTCTTTCCAACAAACTGAGGGGTAAAGTTATCCTCTGGTTTCTGGTCAAGGGTTGTCCAAACTAGGCCTTCATCATAGGCCTTATCCATGACCAGGGTCTTGATGCGTCCTCGTCGTTGACGTAATGATGTAGTCTGCTTCTCTCCCATTGTGGTAGTGGTCATTCTTCTTGTTCCGGCACGTTCATCTTCTTCTCGTGCGGTAATCCTAGATCTTCCGTCATGTTGTAGTTCTTTAGAACGGCTCCTTCACATGATGGGGGCCCTTATCTCATCATCCCCATCGAGGATAAGTAGATAATCACTTTGTACACGTGCTCATTAGAATGATGCATTGTAGATGATTATTTTCCCTTGAAAATATGCAATTGTGACACAGCTTTCACTGAAGCTAATATAGAGTTTAGTGCTTTTCAGTCGGTCAACACGAATGTACCCAAAAGAGATGGGTTATGCCCTAATCCTGAAATAAATTACATGAGATTAATAAAACACTAGGATGACCAGTTTCGATCGTCAAGCGATCATCATCAGATCCAATACACTTAGGCTATAAAATCTATGTTTGAAATACAGGTGAAAATATTTACAATATGTACAATTATTTAGTTGCAGTATTGCAGTACCAACTAAATAATTGTACATATTGCAAATATTTTCACCTGTATTTCAAACATAGATTTTATAGCCTAAGTGTATTGGATCTGATGATGATCGCTTGACGATCGAAACTGGTCATCCTAGTGTTTTATTAATCTCATGTAATTTATTTCAGGATTAGGGCATAACCCATCTCTTTTGGGTACATTCGTGTTGACCGACTGAAAAGCACTAAACTCTTGTTTACTAAGGCAACACTGAAAATATGGCTTCAAACACCACAATGAAGCTAATATTTTTTGATAGTGATACATTCACAGATTCTACACACCGCAGATATTATCAAAAATGCCCATGCACTATCTGCTTTTAACTTCACAGATTTTACTGTCACTAAATCTCGTGGCATCTACGTAATCCACGGTTGAAATTGCTCGCATTAGCGGCTGTAATGATTTTCACTATTTGTGGCGTTCAAACAAAACACATGAACGATTATTAGTTCACAGATTCTAATATATTTCGTGACCATCGTGGACATAGAATTTTAGTCGTGCATGTGGTTAAAATGCGGTGTTCCAAGGCATAGAGATTTTCACTGTTTTTCACAAATTCACTGTTATTATCATTTAAGCACATACAGGCTTTAAATTCCACTCGATTGCACACTAATAAATGCATAAAAGCACAACGATGAACGTTGATTATATTCTTCGCCTACTGGCGGACTGTTTCCTCGTCTTAGCAAGACGGACTCTACAAATCGTTCTATATGGACGGTAAACCATACTCGAGTGCAAGGTGAGGCGTTCCTCGTTGCTGGATCTAGTGAATACTTTCATTCAACGACTAATTCCTTCCGGTTCACGTGTCTGTGAAGATAATACCTTACCGTAAAAATAAAAAGACATTCACCAGAATGTTTAGAATATGCAGAATGACGAAATGAGATGATCTGAGCCTTGTAGAAAGTCAAGACATGTTAATAAGAACTCAGAAAAAAAATGGTAGATTTCTTCAAGACAAAAGTGCAACCATAATCCTCTCCAGGCATGTCAGCGGCATGGCTGGTCTTCGGGTGCGTTCAAGGATCATGCATCCCATTAACAACATGCCTTGCAATGAAAAATATCACTGAGCATGAGCTCAGCGGGCTCACTATATGTATATATGTGCTAACTGTGGAGACAATTATTTTATAGTTTGCAATGTGCCCGTTAGGCAAGGATTTAGGGGAGCCACCGGTTTCAAATGATCTTCCGAGACCCTCCTCCAACCAACACACACACACACATGGAGGAAACGACACATTCTTAGACTGGTTCAGTACGAAAAAATGCACTCGGGGTTTCGGAAATATATGAGGTTATATTTTAACCAGCCCAGTGGAATGCATCGACAAAACAATCAAACCTAATCAAGAAAGAGGCCAGAACTAAGTTAAAATCCAATACATTTATTCATAAATGAACAGATCCGCCTAGTTATGAGAGGTAAGACAAGTAGTTCCGTGAAGAACTATGCAGCCTATTTTCATATATCCAACTTATGTTAATTGCGTCTATCAACATACACAATTTCAGTTTGATTGCTTTAATAGATTCGTAGATATTGAGAACCGTCTAAATATTTCGGATGGTCGCCATGTTGGATTTTTATATAATGTAGGTCTTACAGTTATGTACTATTACATGAACATTATGTATAGTATTCAAGCTTCAAACTTAATTTTAAACTTTCGCACAGCCGCCATTTAGAGATTATGTAAACAATTGAAGTAAATTAGAAGCCAGTGCATTACAATTCGTATAAACATTTACTGTACCACATTTCACTGTGCTCAGATGGTGAAATCACGAGAAAAGTCTATTAGAATATTTCAAATTCGCTTGTCCGCCATGTTCGTTTTGCTATTTACAGGTTTTTGAAAGTTACATAGATGAATTTGTAGCAGTGCCCTTTATCACCGTACACAATTTAAGGGTTTTATCGGTAATAGTTTCGGAGGTATAGAATGACGGTGAAATTTTTGGCACAGCCGCCATATTGGACATGTGAGACGTAATTAAATTTGAAGGGCACGACCGGGGTCCGCCAAAATAGTACTATGACCTTACCGCGTTTAATTTAAATCGCTCTTTCCGTTTAGAAGTTATTACCAGGGACACACACATGGACGCGCACACACACACACACACAAGCAACAGGTGATCTCATAAGCCTATTTTTCATCAATGAAAATAGGCTAAAAATCGGCTAGTCGGTATTAATCTGCCCTGGAAGAAATGGTACAAAAAGTCCTGAGTGATAAATCTAACTTAAGCCACTCACCATACTAAACACAAAACGGCAGCAAGCAAACTTAGAGTATGACACGTTATTAGCCCTAGGCAATACATCAGGAATGGCTACTAATATTAATAACATCTGAGAATTGACTGCAAAGCAAAACCTTTGCTTGTTTACCAGGCTAACGTTCATTTACATTTACGAGCACAATAAAAATAGCTAAGTTATGACGTTGTCATCTCCAGCATTTAAATTTAACGTTAATCATCTAAGCGAATCCTATTTGAAGCAAAATAAAAATAAACGAGAAGCGTTTATTGCAAAGAAAATCAAATCTATGCACAAATTTTTCCTAATAAACAAAAACAATTTATCTAACACAACACAAATATTTACAGGTCAAAACACTCCTATCACGCGTGCAAATGACACGCCTACCTTCACGAGTCATCACCCTTTGTGATAAATGGTCATAAGTGTAGTGAAAAGAAAGAGGAAAGAAAGTCAGCAACTGCTACGGCAAACTGCCACGACTCAAGTTGCTTCAATATAATGCGTGTATTTCCATTATGACGAAACTTATTGAACGTCGTCTCAAGATCAGGGTATCAGTCAAGAATGTATTAAAACAAGAGATGATCAGCAGGTTGTGTTGGTCAAGCAAAATTAAATTTAAGTGAAGCATTCAACTCATATTTAAAGACCAAGAATTATTTTAGCACTGATTATAATTTCAAAATCCTATCACATGATTATTATTTCTCCATTTATTCATTTTTATACCTCAAAGTGAATTTCTAAATTTTATGGACCATGCATCTCGGTCAGTGTAGCTATGTGTAGGGAATGAAACCATCGAAATACCTCGTAGATCATCAGATGCAAGACGATGGCTGTACACCAACTTCATAGACATCATTTGTCTCATAAAATAACACGGATTCGTCAATGTTTCCATCATCGGTCAACACGACAAAAAAGTTCATTTTTGCCAGCAAGAGCTTCAGCTCTAAAATCTGAGCAATAAATATCAATAATGTTTGCAACAAGATAACACATAGAATGGCTCCCAATTTATACGTGATTCCTTGCGTTCATGGGCAACTAAATCATTCGTATCAGCAATCAGCTGTTTCTCAAGTAAATATTGCAATACAATAAATGTTTTAACCAGTGCCTGCACAACATGTCCAAAACACGACTTAAATGCTTGTATCTTTAATCATTCGCTCTCCAAGTCCTCAATAAATTACCTGCATCGAACTAGCGATACTTCGCTTCCGAGTCAATTCTCTGCTTTCATGTTAGTCGGTATTTAAATGTCTCAAATAACAAAAGAATATCTCTACAACTTGCGTTCATGTGTTTCTGCATGCTAACAGCTGGCTCCCGGTCTGCTGCGATCAAATAAAACGATGTCACTGCCTTATAAACACATACTTTACAGTAGCATAAGCAAACGTTCGGATGACAGTGCGGCCCACAAATATGCTCTTAAGGTTTCTGCCATTGACCTTGGCAAACATCTGACAACCAGTCTATAGCTTTGATAACTTGTGGGTGGCAAAACAGCTTACTGCCTTCTTGCGGAAATGATACGTCTTATTGAAAGCTTCGCCTCCCTGGCGTGTAATACAAATCTATGAAACAACTATATCAACACTCACTAAATAAATTCCTACCTAAGATTGTGCAACAAGTGAATCCATATAAACTTATCTATATTTTCCAACCCTCCAACCCGCTTACTGTACTATTCTAAACAAAACAAGAAATCAGATAAATGAGTTTGGCTCCATTTTAGTAATTGAAGGTCTGCGATGAATTTCCTAGTGTGGTCCAATTCGCTGCTTATAATAATATCGTATGGCCTCGTGTGCCGGGTGCAAGCTTGGTTATTTGACAACCAGAGGGTAGCTTACATGTCGAATTTCGTTGTTCCTTGAAGCACTATGAAAGTCAAGAAGGTTAGATATCTAAGCTCCTTGAACACTATAGCGCTTTCTAGTAGAGAAATGAGGAACTTTTTGTTGGCGGAAACTCCCGAGAATTAATTCTGCCATTATGAACATGGCCTACATAATTCAAATGGGTTGATTGACATGGCAACATCGTATGACATGCGTGTCGCAAAATTTTGCCGCCTTTCAAAAATCACTTACCACGGCCGGGAGCGAACCTGGAAGCTTGGGGTTAGTAGACCGATACGTTACCCACTCACCCACCGTAGCAAGCCAAATCTCTGCTTATCTTACCGGAACTCCTCCTCCAAGATGTTCTGCTTCACGTCCTTCAGCTCGTGTGGTCTGCATTTCTCCAATATGTCCCTCTTGTCATGTGGTTTTCGCGATCGAGTAGGAACTTCGCAGGACGTTCTTACGACATCCTGTGGCTGCCTTCATGTTGGTTATCGCGTATGTGTCACTCGCGTTATGAATTCGTCACGAGTCAGAGTGTTCCTTTATGGCATTTTAGTGACTCATAATATTACTGATAATCGCGCACATTTCAGAACGTTTCCCCCTTAACTGAAATTAGGAAATCATCCAATTTCAGAGGAATTCTCGTAACTCTCCCATTGTCTGCCCCATTGATTATAATTGACTGGTAGAACATACTGTAACGTTTCGTAAAACGATATACTGAGCCCGTTAGAGGAGTTAATCCGGGTACCATCCGCCCAATGAAATGGTACTTCGAAAGATCCCGTCCTTCGAAACCAACACCTTAGAGGATCGGATGCATTTCTTTGTAGGCTTGCTCAGCACGAGGGGCTTGAGCCAGGAGATCTGGGTCATTTAGCACGGAAACAGTCATAGAGGCCGAAGAAGTACATCCGAAAAATACATAGCTAGCAATAAAAAGAGATCCAGCCTTAAGGTAGATTCGTGCATGATCTATTCAATTGAGACCCCTGATCTACTTCCGAGGGTCGAAATCGGCTAATCCGCTATTCTAATTACAATGATGAGTCGTTCCCTAGTTTGATGTTAAGTACCCTCGTGAAGTTGTAGTTACATGAAACAACAGCAAAACTAACTAGGCGCCTGGTACAAGAAGAATTAACGCGTAGCAAATTTACAAATAAATGACTCCATATAATTTACATTTAACAACTAGCAAACCAATCCCTAGGTTAGGATGGTACCACGTCCACATTTAATATTACATTTTAATTCTGCCTAATGCCTATGTGAACGAAAGTATTACGACGAGACGCGTCGTAAACAAATGCTTATTACCAAATCTAATGATAGCTTGAACACTGACTATCCAAAAAACATTTATATAACACTCTTATGTCTAATAGGAACAATAGGGTAAATACACTTGGGAATGAATAAATAAACACTCTAATACTAGCGTGTCTCCGCAAACTGACATACTGTTTGTACCCAGTCGTCATTTCAAGCATGTGAGTTATGTTGGCAATGCGCAATCATCACTGCGTCTTACAAGCTTTGAATCACGCGGGCCGCAAGTTACTGATTAATGGTCCCGAAGAACCATGTCGTCGAAAAAGTAGTTTCAGCTCAATTAAATATCATATCCCACATGGAAAAGAATTGAAGTCACGGTATCAATTAAACAACAAGCAAATGATTGCAAAGTTATGGCTGTAATTATTTATAACAATTAATTTATCCATTGGTTTTGGATAATTATGCTCTTGATTTATTAGAAGGTTTAAATACTGTTTAGTTAGTTAAATTTATGACACCAGTCTGCAACATGTGATCTCGCATGAGATTCACTCAAAGAGCATGATTTCAACAAGGCATCAATAAAACAGGTTGGCGCGTCTTACCCCCATTGCGCGCAAGTGCATCGGCCGTCTTGGCCGCAGCTCAAAGAACGCCGGAATAAACCAACAATAAGGCGGACATTCATCCGCCCTGCCTAAATACCAATAATGTAATCAAGGACACAACAATTACACTTGCTAGCCTAATTTATACAGAAGCTGAGTCAATTAACATTATTGTTTAAACCATTCTATAACACGCCAAATGAATCAATGTCATCGGCTCGAAACATTAAAGGAATTCGCATAAGCGAGCATCCCCTCACTCATCAAAAGTTGTGAAAGAAAATAACAGATGTTGACAGCTTACATAGCTGTTCTCCAAAGCAAGGTTATCTTAATAAGAGTGACCTTCAAAATTCCTAGGACTTGTGACGTAAATTAGCACACAATAAAGGCAATATTGTCGTCTCCCGTTGCATCTCGGGTAGACCGGTTATCAGCTGGCGCGCTCAATCAACTCTCTTACTGCATCGCGTACAGCTTAAACATAGCAAAAATTACGTTTCAAAATGATCAATTTATTTTTTCAGTAGCACGAATTAAAATCCTCAAGTGCTCTACAGATTATATGAAAATGCATCATCACTTCCATAACAGTGTTTATTTGGTTATTTTACCCTACAATAAGATATAATGCAGTAATAATTCAAAGAATACAAATGTAAAGAGGTCACACACGTGCATCTAACTGCATTGACATTCGAATATATGTCACTCACTCTTTGTACACGTGGGCTTTGATATGCGTGGCTTGGCACAACAAAAATAAAACATCTATCCTCTGCTGCGATGTTTGAAATGATACGATGTAGGTTTGCCCACCAATCTTACTGTGCATGGGTTCGTTCCTCTGGAACTTTCACGTAGTAAATAGTACTCACGAAAAATGTCAAATAAAGAGTACAAAAAAGTTTCAGCAACTTTCGGCTGAGAAATGATACGAAAATAAAGCTCGTTCAACTTAACTAAGGGACCTAACTATAGGGTATTCCCTAACCTTTCTGAAGCCTACGCCATCTCTTCTTAAGTTGCCGTTTACATGACATAAAATCACAGCTCCTTGCTGGCTTATAAATACACATGTGATTGTGCACCTGCCGTGTAGTACACGGACTGTGGTGACTAACTGAAAGAATGTCCCAGTGCCAAGAAAGGAAAAGATGTACATTCCCACCTAAGCGGTCAAATTATCGAGTCGTTTCGGCTAAAATATATATATTCAAATACTACCTCAACCTGGACAAACTTTGTACAAAGACTTTACAGAACTCACGGTTACTTCATAAGGTAGATCACCGCCCAGAACTCCCATTGGAAGGGGTGATATGCTCCCAGGGCTCCAAGCATATTCCTGGTTAAGGCTATGGGTTTAGGCCTGTCCTTGTAGTCCTCGGTTCTCGTCTTGCACATGGTTTGTACCTGGTGGTGTTGGTTGGACAATTCCATGGTGGCGTTTTATTTAATCGGTGTTTCCCTCACATTAGTAATTACACCATCACGATGGTCTCAGAGTAAATTTGAAGAATCACAAACACGTGGTGCATTAACGTAGGCATCGTGCTTAATCAAATACACAGTTTCTATGTGCAATATGATTATATAAATGCACACTGGCTTTAATAATTGCAGGAGATCAATATACTCTGCTTTTCCTGCCACAGACTCTAGTAATACCATACACGTGGTATTGTTCACAGATTTTACACTATGTCAAATCGCTGTAAATCTGAAAAATCACTTTCGCATGCGTGCGATACGTAGCTTTATCATAGTTGATTTTTTTAGTATCACACACTGCGCTGTAAAACGTAGCCGTAGCTGAAATATTTCACGTCTGCCTGGATATTTCACGACTGCCTTCAGACTGTCCTCGTGGTTAGTGAAAAAATATGTTGAATTCACACAATTAAATCTCGACTTTCACAATCACGTAGCACTGGCCTTACCTGGCCGAAATAATACTTTTCGTAGACTCAAATCGTAATTTGCAGCTCGATGGCTGTAGACTGTAGTCCTCCCAATTATGGAGTATGCACTCGCCAAATGTGGCCTTCGTCTTAAGGACGGACAATCGACACAGTACGTCCTGCCGCAGCGGACTATCAAAACGGTGTGTTCGTGTGTAGCACGGCTTCCTGGTTGGAAGGAAGTAGTTAACTCGGTTAGAGACTATTTACATTGTCCTCTGTGTCTGCGGTGACAAATACCTTTACCTTAAAGTGATTTACCAGTTCCAAAAGGCATAGAAGATGGTAAATTATACAGAATTAATTATTATGTGATCCTGAGATATGTGGCATTAAAATAGTAATATATCTCTAGGAAGGAAATAAACTGTCCTCTCCGAAGTCAAAATAGCGGATTGTTCATGAGGAAGCTTCAGGGTGCGTTCTGTCGAACTGAGCATGTGAAGTAAGTATGCTCTCAAAGAAATATTTGATACATGAGCCTAGGCGGGCTCATATATCCCTCCGTTGTTTCAAATAAAAATGTGGGATTAGCATTTTTATTTACCATCAAAACCATTCTAGTGTTCCAGATATTTCTTTGCATCACTGTCCTCCTCTTCCAATACGGGTTTTTAAATCTCTCCATCATCATCAGTGGGTAGTTCGTCGTTCGTCGTTAAAAAATTCAGCACTCTCAATGGGCATTAATTCTCCTCGAACAAATCAACAAATCTTTCTCCATCCGGATCTTGGAGTCGACGTTCCCTACGTCTTGTTCGGGTCAAACCATCCTGGAGTCGATCCCATTCATCCTCTGCGCTGGTTATCAACAATCCAACGTCAGCTGTAGGACTTCTTCTCCGTTGCTCTTTGGTTTTCGATTTCTCTTTTCGCTCCATCGAAGCTCGTTCTTGTCCTTCGTCCCTGTTGTCTTGCAACTGTTGGATATATTCTCTACTTTCGCGAGTGCGACCTCTCCAGTCTCGATCTGGTTGTCTCCTGGGATCGCGGTCTTCGCGGTAACCACCATCATAACGATAATCGCGGCTTATTTTGCCGGATTGTCGGTTACGTGTGTTATTATTGCGACCACTTCTGTCGCCTCTCTGATCGTCGTTATTGTTTCTGTTGCGATTCTACAATCGTCGCCCCCAATATCCACGATCGTTTTGCTGGCGTGGCCTATCATAATGTCTGCGATTCCAGTTTCGCCTACTGGGTCCTGTCTCATTTCTTCGGTATGGTTCCTAAATGATTTGGGCTGGCTTAGATGTCTGTGATACCTTGTCAATCGTCCCAACGTTAACTTGACGATGTTCCCCTCTCGGTTCATGGTTGGACAATTGATCGTTGGTACCATCGATTCTACGAAGAACCGAGTCGCACTCAATGAATGTAGTTGCGTTAGCAGCTATTAATGTGCGCTGGACATAAGCTTGGTGCTGCCGGGTTATAATCTGCATTAATTCAGGCTCGGTTGACGGCGTTTGGAGCCATCTCAATTTATATAATTGAGTTGGGAAGTAGTTCACATACTTCGACGGTTGATTCGTGCTGTACCGTTTAGTGTATATGTCGGCACGAATACTTTGTTGAACGTCCCCGCTCCAGTACGTTCTCAGTACATCCTCTTTAAAGTCTTGGTACCCGCTAAAGGGGTACCTAAATACGCGGTACCAGGTACTTGCTTGACCTGTCAACAATCGCTCAATTAACCGTAATTCTTTTTCTGGGGTTACCATGGTGTCACGAAGGTATGACTCTACATTTTGCAGGAACTCGACAGGAGTTACGCTTTTTCCAGTTCCAGAAAACTGAGCTTAGTTTTTCGTCCTTTTGTCTGATGATCATGACATTAGCCCCTTGATTGAACTGTCTCATCGGAGTAAATATGGGCGTATTGAAATTCAATGGTGCAGATGGGTTGGTCTTCATCTCTTCGCTGTGCATATTATTGGACTGCACTTCAGCGGGTGCGTGCGGTGTGTTTGCGCTTACCCTTGAAATATCAATGTTAGGTAGGTTCAGATTAAGATTGGCAGTGTTAGGAGTACTCTGTTGTTGAGCCCCCACCTTAGCTTTGAGTCGCTCTTCCACTTCTTGGATAGCTGGTGTATCCTGTGCTTGCAGTGCCAAGTCACTGATTTGCTCCTGTAGCCTATGAATTTCGCCTCGTAGTTCTGTGTCTACTTTGCGTACTGCCAGTCTAACGTTGCTACTGAGCTTAAGGTGCTCCGTAATAACAACCTTCTCCAATCTGTGTCTCAGGAAGTCTACATCATCCTTTACATCCCTTACTATGATGTCGAAATGAGCCTTCTGCTCCTCCGCTTCCTTCTGCACGGTGGCGATGTCTATCGCTATCTCATCACGTAAGGTACCCACGTCTCCCGATATACAGTAGTTTGGACGGTCGTGTCAATTTGATCTAATCGGTCCTATACCTCCGTACGGTTTGTCGCAAGTTCTGTAGATAAAGTTTTCATTTGTTCATTAGCTTCTTTATGGTCCCTCAGCATATCTACACGGACTGAAGCTAAGCCTGCGAGTAAATTAGCATTTGACTCAGCCCTTTGAGTCTCGATATCAGCTCTGACCTGTGTGAGCTCTTGAGTGAGTCTAGTGAGTGTGTTTGTGTTGGCCTCTACATCACGCCTAAATCCTACCAACGTGACTGTGTTAGTGCCGACATTCTGCCTAATGCGGTCTATGTCATCTCGCACTTCATTATGTGTCGCTGTGTTTGCAAACAGGTTTACATTAGCTTGATTGAGGGTTTCGGCATTATTGTATAGCTCTCCCCTAACATTATTGAGTGTGACGTTCGATGCTTCAACATCACCTCTAACAACATTTATGTCACCCCTGACTTGCTCTAAGGCAACTGTGTTAGTGCCTAGATCCTCCCTAACTTGATTCAGGGACGCTGTGTTATTGCCTAGGTCAGCTCTGACTGTACCTAACTCGTCTCTAATTTGATTCAGGGACGCAGTGTTATTACCTAGGTCACCTCTTACTTCACCTAGGTCACCTCTTATTTGGGCAAATGAGGCATTGATATTTGCCATCATCCCATCCACGACTCGTCTCAACGACTCCTCATCAATCATTATAATCACTGACAGAGAAGAGGGAATTACCTCAGAAATAAAACAACTACACCAATACAGGTAAGTTTGTCAAAGCCGAAAGCCTTCCTGTGAACAAACTTCACGAACTACTGCTGGACTCAACGCAGAAAAACAAGTTACATTACACGGTAATAATACCAACAAGCAAAAACATAAGTTACAATTACTAACGATCGAGAATTAACAAACTAAATACCTAATGAATTTTAAAAACAATTTGCTCTACCCCCTGGTCTGATATCAAAGAATGCCAGGTGGCTATCGAAACAGCTGTACGACTTCTCAGTTCGTACCAGTCCAGTTCAACTGTCTATGAACATTACATTTCTGATCCCCTCAAAAAAGAGAAAGTGATGGTTTCTGTAAAATCATCGGCCATACCAGGTTGGTGCGCCATTTAAGAGAGAGGTGTATGAGCCCGTTAGAGGAGGTTATTCGGGTACCATCCGCCGAATGAAATGGTACTTCGAAAGAGCCCGTCCTTCGAACCCAACACCTTAGAGGATCGGATGCATTTCTTTGTAGGCTTGCTCAGCACGAGGGGCTTGATCCAGAGGATCTGGGTCATTTAGCACGGAAACAGTCATAGACGCCCAATGAAATACATCCGAAAAAACAAAGCTAGCAATAAAAAGAGATCCAGTCTTAAGTTAGAATCGTGCATGATTTATTCAATTGAGACCCCTGATCTACTTCCGAGGGTCGAAATCGGCTAATCCGCTATTCTAATTACAATGATGAGTCGTTCCCTAGTTTGATGTTAAGTACCCTCGCGAAGTCCTAGTTACATGAAACAACAGCAAAACTAACTAAGCGCGTGGTACAAGAAGAATTAACGCGTAGCAAATTTACAAATAAATGACTCGATATAATTTACATTTAACAACTAGCAAACCAATCCCTAGGTTAGGATGGTACCACGTCCACATTTAATGTATGTATGTATGTATGTCTACCCCTTATTATTCCCGTTTTCCAACGGCGTCGGGGATGAGATGCGATGGAAGTCTTTGTGGCTATGATTTTTATGGCCGGATGCCCTTCCTGACGCCAACCTCATGAGAGGAGTTAATGAGAGATGACATGAATGATGGTGAATGAAACTGGGCAAGGATGTGGAAGGAAGCGGCCGTGGCCTGTCAGAAGGTACCGTCCCAGGATTTGCCTGGTGTTGAAAATGGGAAACCATGGAAAACCATTTCAAGGACAGCTGACGGTGGGGCTCGAAACCACGCGTCTACCGAGTCAGCAGAGAGCTTGGCCCCATGACCTAATGCTGAGCTTTAGCCAGCGTAGCCACTACTGTCGGTCCACGTCCACATTTAATATTACATTTAAATTCTGTCTAATGCATATGTGAACGAAAGTATTACGACGAGACGCGTCGTAAACAAATGCTTATTACCAAATCTAATGATAGCTTGAACACTGACTATCCAAAAAACAATTACATAACACTCTTATGTCTATTACGAACAATAGGGTAAATACACTTGGGAATGAATAAATAAACACTCCAATACTAGCCTGCCTCAGCGAACTGACGTTCTGTTTGTACCCAGTCGTCATCACAAGCATGTGAGTTATGTTGGCAATGCGCAATCATCACTCCGTCTTACAAGCTTTGAATCACGCGGGCCACAAGTTACTGATTATTGGTCCCGAAGATCCATGTCGTCGAAAAAAGTAGTGTCAGCTCAATTAATGGTCATCTCCCACATGGAAAAGAATTGAAGTCACGGTGTGGATTAAACAACAAGCAAAAGGTTGCAAAGTTATGGCTGTAATTATTTATAACAATTAATTAATACATTGGTGTAGGATAATTATGCTCTTGATTTATTAGAAGGTTTAAATACTGTTTAGTTAGTTAAATTTATGACACCAGTCTGCAACATGTGAACTCGCATGAGATTCACTCAAAGAGCATGATTTCAACAAGGCATCAATAACACAGGTGGCACGTCTTACCCCCATTGCGCGCAAGTGCATCGGCCGTCTTGGCCGCAGCTCAAAGAACGCCGGAATAAACCAACAATAAGGCGGACATTCATCCGTCCTGCCTAAATACCAATAATGTGTCCAAGGACACAACACTTACACTTGCTAGCCTAATTTATACAGAAGCTGAGTCAATTAACATTATTGTTTAAACCATTCTATAACACGCCAAATGAATCAATGTCATCGGCTCGAAACATTAAAGGAATTCGCATAAGCGAGCATCCCCTCACTCATCAAAAGTTGTAAAAGAAAATAACAGATGTTGACAGCTTACCTACCTGTCCTACAAAGCAAGGTTATATTAATAACAGTGACCTTCAAAATTCCTAGGACTTGTGACGTAAATTAGCACACAATAAAGGCAATATTGTCGTCTCCCTTTGCATCTCGGGTAAACCGGTTATCAGCTGGCGCGCTCAAATAACTCTCTCACTGCATCGCGTACAGTTTTACCATAGCAAAGATTGCGTTCCAAAATGATCATTTTAATCTTGCAGTAGCACCAATTAAAGTCCTCAAGTGCTCTAGAGATTATATGAAAATGCATCATCACTTCCCTAACAGTGTTTCTTTGTATATTTTACCTTACAATAAGATATAATGCAGTAATAATTCAAAGAATACAAATGTAAAGAGGTCACACACGTGCATCTAACTGCACTGACATTCGAATATATGTCACTCACTCTTTGTACACGTGGGCATTGATATGCGTGGCTTGGCACTCTCCTCAACAAAAATAAAATATCTACCCTCTGCTGCGATGTTTGTAATGATACGGTGTAGGTTTGCCCACCAATCTTACTGTGTAAGGGTTCGTTCCTCTGGAACTTTCACGTAGTAAATAGTATTCACGAAAAATGTCAAATAAAGGGTACAAAAAAGTTTCAGCAACTTTCGGCTGAGAAATGATACGAAAATAAAGCTCTTTCAACTTAACTAAGGGATCTAACTATAGGGTATTCCCTAAACTTTCAGAAGCCTACACCATCTCTTCTTAAGTTGCCGTTACATGACATAAAATCACAGCTCCTTGCTGGCTTATAAATACACTGATAAATACATGTGAATGTGCGCCTGCCGTGTAGTACACGGACTGTGGTGTCTAACTGAAAGATTGTCCCAGTGCCAAGAAAGGAAAAGATGTACATTCCCACCTAAGTGGTCAAATTATCGAGTCGTTTCGGCTAAAAATATAGATTCAAATACTACCTCAACCTGGACAAACTTTGTACAAAGACTTTACAGGACTCACGGTTACTTCTTAAGGTAGAACACCGTCCAGAACTCCCATTGGAAGGGGTGATATGCTCCCAGAGCTCCAAGCATATTCCTGGTTATGGCTATGGGTTTAAGCCTGTCCTTGTGGACCTCGGTTCTCGTCTTTTACATGGTTTTTACCTGGTTGTGTTGGTTGGACAATTCCACGGTGGCGGTTTATTTCATCGGTGTTTCCCTCACATTAGTAATTACACCATCACGATGCTCTCAGAGTAAATTTGAAGAATCACAAACACGTGGTGCATTAACGTAGGTATCGTGGTTAATAAAATCTACTGGTTCTATGTGCAATATGATTATATAAATGCACACTGGCTTTAATAAATGCAGGTGATCAAAATACTCTGCTTTTCCTGCCACAGAATCTAGTAATACCATACACGTGGTATTGTTCACAGATTTTTCACTATGACTATTCGCTGTAATTCTGAAAAATCACTGTCGTATGCGTGCGATACGTAGCTTTATCATAGTTGATTTTTGTAGTAGCACACACTGCGCTATAAGACGTAGCCGTAGCTGAAATATTTCACGTCTGCCTGGATATTTCACGACTGCCTTCAGACTGTCCTCGTGGTTAGTGAAAAAATATGTTGAATTCACACAATTAAATCTCGACTTACACAATCACGTAGCACTGGCCTTACCTGGCCGAAATAATACTTTTCGTAGACTGAAATCGTAATATGCAGTTCGATGGCTGTATATTGTAGTCCTGCCAATTATGGGGTATGCACTCGCCAAATGTGGCCTTCGTCTTAAAGACGGACAATCGACACAATAAGTCCTGCCTTAGCGGACTATCAAAACGGTGTGTACGTGCGTAGCACGGCTTCCTGATTAGAAGGAAGTAGTTAACTCGGTTAGCGACTATTTACATTGTCCTCGCGTGTCTGTGGTGAAAAATACCTTTACCTTAAAGTGATTTGCCATTTACAAAAGGCATAGAAGATGGTAAATTATACAGAATTAATTATTATATGATTCTGAGATATGTGGCATTAAAATATTAAGTAATATATCTCAAGGAAGAAAATAAGCTGTCCTCTCCGAAGTCAAAATAGCGGATCGTTCACGAGAAAGCTTCAAGGAGCGTTCTGTCGAACTGAGCATGTGAAGTAAGTATGCTCTCAAAGAAATATTTGATACATGAACCTAGGCGGGCTCAATACAAATATACATATGCATACTTTTGCTTGAATTTCACTGAAATTTCACTGAAATTTCGCATACACATAACAATTGCTTGAATTTCGCTGAAAATTACAAGATCTCACAGTCGTCAATTGAGTGATTTTTATCACTGACCACTGTAAGCAGCTTCGGTGGCGTAGTCGGTAGCTTGCTGAGCTTCCATGCCCAAGATCGTGGGTTCAAACCCGGCCGAAGTCGTCGGATTTTTAAGAGCGTTAAAATCCTTCAGCATGCCTACCTTCGGAGAGGAAGTGAGGCCGGTAGCCCCATGTCATAGATTTATGGCATGTAAAATAAACTTCCTCTAATTAAACTTGTGTGAAGCTAAATTGTAAGTTAGATTTCGTTGAAATGCTCTATCAAAGTTCCAACGTTCACCACTAGGTGTCACTGACATCTGGTAGCGAAAGATGCAACTATTTGATATTGAACGGAATTTGTAGCTCACCCCATGGTTGTCCACATTGATGCTCTGGCGAGGCGAACATGTCCTCGGACACTCCCGGCATTAAAAGCCATTCGCAATATAAATAAATTAATTAATAAATAACTGATCAATATAAACACCCGTAAAATTCAAATGCCCCACCACTCATTCAACATCTGTCTCTCGCGCAATAAGAAATTCAAATTAACGTTGATATATTACTGCAACATATCACTTTGTAAAATTTCACAAGTCCAATACGTCGCAATCGAACTTTGGTATAACTAGTAAATTTTTACGTTTCTTCAAAAGCTACCTTTCAAATAAAACCCAATCAGTTATAATTAATAATAATAAGTCTAAATCTGTTAACGTTACATCCGGTGTCCCTCAGAGTTCTGTATTGGGTTATCTACTCGTTATACGTTTTGTGAATGATATCTCACGTATCATTCATAATTCTTGGTGCCTGATATACGCTAACGACATTAAACTTTATATGCCCATCAGAACTATAAATGACTGAGTTATTGAAAGAAGGCCTACACCGACTCATTGATTGGTGTGAAACAAGGAAACTGAAAACGAAACCTCGTACCCACGTTTAATTATTTTATCAATAATGAAACGCTAGGTAGATTGTCAAACAATAAAGGAGTAGTGTGACAATCTGAAATAATTTCTCGTTCGATGATCATATTTCAAAAATATGTAGTGAATGTTTCCAGATTCTGGCATTTTTGAAAAGGAATTGTTTAAATTATCTTTCGGACATAACTGTATCCAAATTATTGAAGTCACTCATTCGGCCTAATTTAAAATACTGTCGTGTTATCCGGAATCCATTTCACAGTAATTATCGAACGTGTACAAACGACATTTATTAAATGGCTCTGTGACAGCAATGGACGATCATACCATAGAGCTGAATATGAGAGATATTGCGACGTATACAAACTTTCACCACTGAGCAGTCGGCGCACACTGGGTGACGTCCGATTGCTTTGGAAGCTGGTAAATGGCGGAATTGACTCTTATCAGTTGCTGGCTGGCTTGGGTTATCAAGTCCCTCAGAGAATCACCAGACGGAAGCACACGTTCGACGGGGTCAGATCGAGAATTAATGTGCACACAAAATCATGTCTGATCTGGTTGCAGTCAAGATACTACTTGATGGAGAGTAAAAGTGCTACTGATATTGACTTCGACCCTCTATCAACTGTTAGGAGAAATATATCAAGTGGGTTGTAAAATATTGTAATGGATATTGTGTTCATTTCTATTTGTGTTTGATTGATTGAATATGTGGTTGAATGAATAGTCGATTGATTTTTTGATTAAATATACGGGTGACTTAAGTAATATTTATATTTTTAAATTTCATTTTTTTAAATTTTTATTTATATACATACTTTTTAGATCCTCTAATGTCACTCTTGTATTGCGATTTTTCCTCTGTCTATGAACATTTCTTCCTATCTTTTAATTTGTGTTTTTGCCTTTTTCCGTTTACTGTAGGTAGTTTTGAATTTTCTGTAATTATTTTGATATTTCTCATACAATGAGATTTTATGAATGAATGCTAGAGATAGGATGTTTGAGTGCGTGTCTGTATGGTTGTGGTTGTTGATATATAATTGTGTAATTCTATTTTCTTTCGTGTTTGTTGTTTTTGTTTGGTCTCTACTTGTAAATTTTTTTGTTTATTATTATATTGTGACAAGTGGAGTTTATCAGTCTAAGAATAACGAACACATACATACTTATTTCTATTACAGAATTTGAAATGATTTTCAGTCTGTCAACACGATGTAATATGTTCATAACGTGAAACTATTATTTGTTATTTACATATTTAGATTTATTATTACTATTATTATTAGCCAAGGACTTTCTCACCCATACCGCTGGGTTTTGGTTTACTTCATGTCTCCAGACTACTGTAGACCTAGATTTATGACCCCCAACTGGCAATCCTACATGGCTGAACAGAGGTTGGGGTAGCTAATTTAACTGTCTGTCACGGTCAGACCCTAATTAACTCTCCCTTGTGAGTTTCTAAAATGGCATTGTCTCAAACGACTGGCTGTTATACATTATTATTATTATTATTATTATTATTATTATTATTATTATTATTATTATTATTATCATCACTTAGAACCTCTGGCGATGTTCAATTACGTATGATAACTCCAATTATTTTCGCTATTCGAATCAAAGGTATTCGACATATTTTAGTTTACTCAATGTTAACTTGCGAGGTGGCCAAAGGCTCGAGACCATTGCATTATTTCTTTGGACAGATTTTATGGCTTGGCGACTATAACATACTCTGAGTGACACGCAAAGGAGGGGATCTCCGGGGAGAGGCGAAGAATGGAAGTCTTGCTACAACAGTTTTAAAGTGTCGAAGGGGGTTTAGAACAATGAAGTCATCTGGCCTCACAAGGGCAGTTTAAACTGAAAAGGATATTAACACATGTTTCTAAGAAGAAGGACACGTGGTCAACTGGAACGTATCTCTGACACAAAAGACCATAGCAACGTTATTTTGATTGGTCAAAGAAGATCGTTTCTGCAAGAGTGGGAGGACTGACAAATGGTACTAGGGGGCTTGCGCGGTCAACTGGAGCTCTCACTCACTACTTTGAATCTGAGTCGGAAGGAAGTAATTTATTCAGATAGTCTACAGTTTGGAACTCGATTGTGCATATAAGACATGCTTTGTCTTTAAATGCAAAAAGCGTCAATGGTTGAGTTTTTGGCCAAAGTCAGTAAAGTGATTTATGGAGTGCGCACTTCGTCACTGATCAAGCAAGAAGCTACCTATAAACCATCGCTGCTCAGAAAAAATAATTAACGGAACTTATCAGCTGGGGTCCTTCAAGACATCGTTCCGAGCGAGGAATCAGCGCGCCAGGAAACTTCTGCGCGTCTTAACTATGGAGACGAATTACTTCGACACGCAACCTCGGTAAGCACGGCTGACATACGTTACTCAAAATCTCTACTCGAACATTTCTGACATGTAACTTCACAGTTTTGGAAATAACGTTAATTTAAATATCGGTCTCATCACTTTTCTCACGCCACAGGTTAACTTCAGTGGAGTGTTTATTAATTATTATTACATTTTCATATCTTGTTTTTGGTGTAGAATTAAATTCTGCATTTTAATACATGTCTTCCATGCCATATTTGGTAGTTAGAAATAGATGTAAGTCATCCCTTTCCCAAATGCAAAACCTAACTGGTTATGTACATGGTTTCGTACGGGCTGGGAAAAAGAGGTCTCAGCTGCTCCATTGATGCTCATTTATCAATATTATTGTTTTTATTCTTTTCTTTTATTGGTCTTCAACACTCTGTCGCGACCATGGCGCACGACATTTCATTTTTTGTGAACTACTGAAGGAAAGTCCGCAACACAAGTGTGTATTCACATGTGTCTCATTTCATTTCATCCCATTACATTCATCACCCAACAGTGGGCAAACCACCATTCCAAAAAACGTTACGGGTGAAGCCAAAGCGTAGGGCACGAAACCCAGATAATATTTGTAGTTGTGGAACAGTATTATCTCTGTGTTTTGTGGGGGGATTTTTATTGTGGTGCATCAGTATGGCTGATAAGGACGAGATGAAGCTTAGGAGTGGTCTACAGTTGAGTAGTGATATGGTAGATGATAATGTGGAGGTGGAGAGTAGTCAGTTGGCAGAAGATGGTCAGAAGTTGTTAGAAGGGAGATCGGAGGTAGTTCCCAATACCAGTAACAATAAGGTGATGTCGCAGGAAGTAAGTGAAGGTATTATGAGCATATTAAGTTTGTTAAATGCTAAATTAGATAGTAACAGTCAGGAAATAAATGCCAAATTAGAATGTAACAGTCAGGATATAAATACCAAATTAGAAAGTAACAGTTTGGAAATAAATGCTAAATTAGAAAGTATCGGTGAAGAAATAAATGCCAAATTGGAAAGTAATAGTTTGGAAATAGATGCTATATTAGAGAGTAATAATCAAGATTTGAGTAATAAGTTAGAAGCCACTAATGATAAACTTGAACTAATAATAAGGAGATAAAGAGGAAATTAGATCAGAATAAGGCTGAAAATAATAATAATATTCAAGAGCAAAATAAAAAGTTAGATGGAGTCAGCAAAATCAATGAGGAGCTGAGTAAAGAGTACGAGAAGATGAAGCATAGTATTGAGGATGTGAGAGGAGAAATTAAAATCTAGTTGACTGAGAAATCAATTGAAATCATAGCAGATGTAGATAGTAGATAGGGGAATGTTCAAGGCAGCTTGGAGGAGAGAATGAACAACCAGACAGAAAATTTCAAGGTGTTAGTGCAAGTGGAGACCAAACAGGTTCATGAACAGCTGGAGAGTGAGATTGAAAAGGTACAGAAAGAATTAAGTAAGAAGGTGGAAGTTTCAACTTAGTGAATATAGATAGTATTCAGGAAGTCAGGGAGAAGCAAGGAGGATTAACGGACAGGATATAAAAAAGGGAAGGAAGTTACAGGGAAAGAGTTGAGAATATTGAGAGGAAGGCGGAAAAAAAGATAGCGGAGCTGTAAGTGAGATTGAATAAGATTAGATGAGAGGCCGGACAGGGGAGAACAAGTTTCATAAGCGGTCACGGTTTAAAGGAGGTTAGCTGGCTAAATTTAGCAACAGTCAGGGATGTCCTATGGAATTCTTAGGAGCCGTGGAAAGCAAATTTAAAGAACGGCCGGATGAAGGAACTCTTGAGTGGTGTAATGTGCTGGAGATATTAGACCAGGCATTTGATGGTGAAACAAGAAGTTGGTTTGCCGTATACAAGAGCACATTAGAAAACTTAGATGACTTTAGAGAGAAGTTCTGCGAAAAATTCTGGAATCAGGCAATTCAGTCACTGCATCGCGAGGAAGAGGTGTGGTAAATACAACATAAAGGGAAATAGCAGTATGACTGAATATTTTCTAGGTCAAGTGCTAATATGCAAATATTTAGATGGGTTGACTCAGGAGAAGGAGGTTGTTAGACTACTTTTAAGGCATTTCCCATACCGCATTAAGGAAGCTGCTTGTATTCAGAGAGCGAATACAATACAGGAAGTTGAGAAGTTATTAGGGACATTTTATGCACTGGGAAGGGGTGGCGTAGAAGAACAACTGGTTATCTATCAAGGCAATCAAGGTCATCAGGGACAGAATGCTAGGAACCAGAACTTCCAAGGTAGAAGCAGTGGCGGCAGCCAGAATTATCAGATTAGGGGTAACAATAACAATAATAATTTTCAGAGCCGTAGTTACAATGTGAACCAGAACAATCAGAATCAAGGCAATAATGGGGATAATCATAATTATCAAAATAGTGGTAATCACCCAGGCCCAAGTAACGGTCCAGAAGGTAATCAAATGCCAGGGAGTTATAATAACTCGAACTACAATCAAGGTAATCGAGGTTATAACAGATGTGACCAGGGAGCAATAGCCCTAACAATAGAGAAGAAAGAGTACAGAGTAACAATAGTCAGATCAGTACCCAGAGAGGTAGAGATGACAATGCCATCACGCCAACTTTAATCTAATACCTGACTGCAATGGTGGGTCAGTATCACAGTCTGATGTTATTCCCGTCAGTACGTTGATATCTGATACTTATGTCCTAGATCTGAAAAGTGACTTCTTACGTGAATTTACCGAAGAACCCGAGGTAGATGAGTCCTTAAATTTGAATCCTGTCGTCGAATTATTCATGTCGAAGGCGAGTGTATGAATTTTTTTTAGATATTGGTTGTGTAAGATCTTGCGTGATTGCTGGATTTTATGAGAGGATGAAAGACGCGGGTGTGAAGTTTGAAGAGATTCCGATTAAATCGTTTTATGTAATTACGACTGTTGGTAAGAAGTCCCACGTGATTTGGAGACAAGTGTTGGTCGATATTGAAGTGAATAATCATTTGAGAACCAAGTGTGTTTGGTCATTCCAAATCTTATCTGTGAGGTGATCCTTGGTACGGATTGGTTGACCAGGGTTTCTGCTAAATTGTGTCTTAAAGTAGGGTGTGCAAAGTTAAGATGGAATGACAATGAGGTAATTATAAAGTTTGTTGACCCAGGTAAGAAATGTAGTGTTTCTCAGGGAGTGTGTATTGTAAGTGAGTTGTTCCCGGCAAGAGATGTCGAGGTAAGTGGTGAGGTATCTTGTAATGCAGAGCCTGTACCGCCATTATTTTAGGGCAGACTACAGACGAATGTTGATCTTGAAGACACATTACGTTACGCTGCATTGTAGAGTAAATTGGATGCAGATCAGGTTGATCTACTCTATGAGGCTTTATTGAAGAATAAGAGAATTTTCGAGAATAGCATTGGAGAAGCAAATTTTTACGAGCGTTCGTTAAACGTTCTTAATTACGCTGTCTTTGTCGGTCATCGCTATCCCGTGTCTTTTCTTTATCAGGAAATGGTCCAATCTCAAATTGACAAAAGGCTGGCAGATGGTATTATCGAGCATTCAAATAGCCCGTATGTGAATTCACTCATTACGTATCTTAGTGCTGATGGTAAGGTCAGACGTTGCCTTGACTATCGCCGGCTCAATTCGCACATAAGTTTTGACCAGCTGAAATGCTTGTCAATTGAGGAATAGATGCAGAGCTTTGAAGGGAAAAGACGGTTCAAGTGCGTTGACCTTAGCTCTGGTTTCTGGCAGGTCCCTTTAAGGATAGAGGATAGGGCCTTGACAGCATTTTCGTACCAGTAAAACCTGTATCAAATTTCGGCGTGTACCGTATGGTTTCAGGAGTAGTTCAGCATCTCCGATTCGTGCTTTGAATATAGAACTAGGTAGGGACACAGGTGAGATCGTAACTATATATATAGATTACATTGTCATTAGCCCTAGGACTTATGAGGACCATTTAGTTCATTTGAACTGTGTCTTCGATAAGCTGGACAAGGCAGGAATCACTCTTAAAGTTTCTAAGTAATAATTTTGTAGGCAGGAGGTCACTTTTCTGGGTCATAATTTACCGAGATTGGGAGTAAGTAGGGTGAGGAAAATACTGAAATCTTGTGCACCTAGGGAAACTAAGGAACTGAAGTCATTTCTGGGCGTATATAAATTCTTTAGGTGTTTTGTTATGTAGTACTCATGTTTGGTGGAGCCATTCAGCGAGTTATTGAAGTCTGGAAACGGATGTCATTGGGATGGATCGTAGGGCGAGGCATTCCAGGCTCAGTAGCGTGGATTTCAGCAAGCGGTGGTACTGCAATACCCACTAAGAGACAGAGAGTATGTGGTGATGGCTAATTCATCCCATATAGGCATTTCAGGTGTGTTGTGTCAAAGAGATGAGCAAGGAGACTTCAGAATTGTGTATTTAGCCTCGAGTGGATTATCTGCCACGGATAAATTATAAACAATCACAGAACTGGAGCTTCGGTGAATTTTTCGTAGCCTAAGTAAATTCAGAATGTATGTTTTTGGAGGCATGTTCGAGATTTACACGGATCATCATGCTTTGGTTTTCATAAAAACTTGCAAGTTGAGTTCCAACAGGGTAATTCATTGGATTTTGGCGCTTCAGGAATATGATTCTTCGACGTCAAACATATAAAAGGTAAAGACAACATATTGGCTGATATGTTATCACGAGATGTATCCTTAAGAAATGAGGGTTCGGTGTTGAAAGCTGAGGAAGGCATATTGATATGTTCTTGTATGGATCCAGGCAATAAGCAGTCACTTAAAGTATTGAAGAGCATGTTGGTGGAACAGAGAGAAGATGTCAATTTGTGTGAGCCCCTGGCTAGGTTGGACACAGGTGACTCGGCAACGGTAAAAGTTGGACGGTTCACATATATGTTGCAGGACGGCTTTCTCGCACGCCGGTGTAAGGATGATCGCTGGGCAGTATGTGTTCCGAATTCTTTAAGGGAGGATCTTATATGGTTCCTACACAGAGAACTAGGGCATTTTGGCGCGAACAAGGGGCTCTCTGAACTTCGTCATGACTTTATTTGGGTGAAAATTGGAATGGATGTTCTCGCTAGGTGTGACCTCTGTCAGAATTCTAAATTTCCCGTTCGTTATTTATTCGGTCCTATTCAGGCGGTCCTCACAAGTCTTCCCGGTGAATTTCTTTGTGTTGATCTTTGTGGTTCTGTGATTAAAGGTCATTATGGCCACACGTGCATATTTGTAATAGTTGACGCATTCAGTAAATACGACAAACTTTATGCGTTAAGGAAAACCACTGGTCTTGCATGTAGCCGACTGATCGTAGATAAGTACATACCTGAGTTTGGGGTTCCACTCAGAGTTTTGTCTCACAACGGACCGCAGGTCACCTCTAAGCACTGGAAAACCAGCATGAAGAAAGTTGGCATCACAAATGTTCATTCTCCAGTGAGATATCCGCAAGGAAATTCTTGTGAACGATCGATGAGAGAGTTATCTCGACTTTTCCGGAGTTTGGTGCATAACATACACTGAGCATGGGTGAGTCAGCTTCCCAAAATGGAGACCTGGCTGAATGCTGTTCAACACGAGATTACCCAGTTAACGCCGTTTGAAATTCATTTTGGTAGGAGACCCCAGAATAAATTAGCGAGAAGTTTGGGCTTAACTGAGGGTAAACAACCAGGGGAGGTTTTTATGTCCTGTTGGCGAAACAGAATTTGGCTAAATCAGCAGAGAAAAGAATTCGCCAACTAAAATCACAACATGACTTCTTCAATGTGGGAGATTTCGACCTATTGAGGGTTCCGAAACTGTCTTGTTCCGTACAGAAGGTCATAAAGAAGTGGTTTCTCTTATTTGAGCGACCATATGTTGTTTCTCAGCGCGTCAGTAAGTGCGCTAATGTGTTTGAGATTAATGGAATTAGCATATATTGTACATATAACCTTCACTCGTTACGTAAGTATGTGAAGTGAGCTGGAGAGGTAACAGCTGTTACAAGAGGGTAACCGGTGATGAACCTCTCAGACTTGGTTTATAAATAGGTAGGTCAAGGGGGCATGATGACTGTTGTTGTAGACAATATGTTAGTGGTGACCGTAATTAGGAAGGTATTAATTTGGGGAGAGACCGTGTTTGTGATATCTCAAGGAGATAAGAGTGTGACAGGAGGAATGCTCGCTGTTGGAAGATGAGAGACTGGATTTAAATGAAAGTTAAATTGAACCCATTAAGCACAGAGATAAGGTGAATCACATATATTTCTATGTTTTGATATATTTTCATTAGAGATTCACATTGAAATTCAATTTCAGAGATTTTGTGTAATGCAGTCTGTAAGCTCAATATCTCACGTGTGAAGTACACCTGCGAAAATTGGGGTCATTTACAAGTGTATGCGCGTGAGAGGTGGAATTAACCCTTATTTCTTACGTATAGTATGAAACCGACGTATAATGTGACTTAATTATGAATGTATCACGAGAAGAAAATTTAGCTTGTGTAAATAAAGGGTGAAATATAAATATATGTTCCTTTTTTCAGGGTATCTATTTCATGAAACAGGCGGTAATTCCGCTATACAAAAACACTTGAACGCACTAGTTGCGAATATATACAAATGGAACAATGACGTAATTACGTTGAAGATTGCCAATTGTAAATAGAAGTGTGTATTAATATGTTGTATTTTTTCTGTATTTTGTGTCATACTTCCTGTTATATTCGTGTCGGAAGAAAATCAGCACTGCATTACTATGTAATATAGCGCGATCTTCTAGGGCGTTCTGTAATATGATCATAACGTCAAACTTTTATGTGTTATTAATATTTAGATTTATTATTATCATTATTATGAGCCAGGGAATTTCTCTCCCTTAAAGCCGGGATTTTATTTACCTCATGTCTCCTGGCTGCTGTAGACCTAGATTTATGACCCTTCTCTACCCCCTACCGGCGATCCTCCATGGCTGGACAGAGGTTGGGGTCGCTACTTTAACTGTCTGTCACAGTCAGACCCTAATTAACTCTTCCTTGTGAGTTTCTACAATGACATTGTCTCCAACTACTGGTTGTTATACATTATTATTATTATTATTATTATTATCACTTCGATCCTCTGTAGATATTCTATTACGTATGATCACTCCAATTATTTTCGCTATTCGAATCAAAGTGTTTCGACATATTTTAGTTTACTCAATGTTAACTTGCGAGGTAATCAAAGACGTGATACCATTTCTTTATTTCGTAGGACAGATTTTATGGCTTGGCGACTATAACATACTCTGAGTGACACGCGGAGCAGGGGATCTCCGGGAAGAAGCGAAGCATGGAATACTTCCTACAACAGTTTTCAAGTGTCGAGAGGGTTGAGAACAATGAAGCCATCTGGCCTCACAAGGGACAGTTTATACTGAAGAGGATATTAACACATCATTCTAAGAAGAAGGACACGTGGTCTACTGGAACGTATCTCTGACACAGAAGACCATAGCAACGTTATGTTGATTGGTCGAGGAAGATTGTTTCTGTAAGAGTGGGAGGACTGACAAATGGTACTAGGGGGCTTGCACGGTCAACTGGAGCTCTCACTCACTACTTTGAATCTTAGTCGGAAGGAATTTATTTATTCAGACGGTCTACAGTTTGGAACTTGATTGTGCTTATAAGACATACTTAGTCTTTAAATGCAAAAAAAGACAATGGTTGTGTTCTTGGCCAAAGTCAGTCAAGTGATTTATGGAGTCCGGACTTCGTCACTGATCAAGCTAGCAGCTACCTCTAAAACATCGCTGCTCAGAAAAACTACTTAACGGAACTTATCAGCTGGGCTCTTTCAAGACATCATTCCAAGAGGTGAATCAGCGCGCCAGGAAACTTCTGTACGTCTTAACTATGGAGACGAATTCATTCGACACGCAAGCTCGGTAAGCCAGTCTGACATATATTATTCAAAATCTCTATTTGAAAATTTCTGGCAAATAACTTCGGAGTTTCGGAAATAACTTTATTTAAATATCGGTCTCATCACTTTTCTCACGCTACAGGTTAACGTAACTTCAGTAAAGTATTAATTATTTATTATTAATTTTTCATATTTTGTTTTTGGTGTAGAATTAAATTCAGTATTTTAATACAAGCCTTCCATACCTTTTTCTGTAGTTAGAAATAGATGAAAGTCGTCCCTTTCCCCAATGCAAAAACTAACTGGTTAAGTACATGGTTTCCTACGGGCTGGGAAAAAGAGGTCTCAGCTGCTCCATTGATGCTCATTTATCAATATTATTGTTTTTATTCTTTTCTTTTATTGGTCTTCAACACTCTGTCGCGACCATGGCGCACGACATTTCATTTTTTGTGTACTACTGAAGGAAAGTCCGCAACACAAGTGTGTATTAACATGTGTCTCATTTCATTTCATGACCCATTACATTTATCACCCAATAGTGGGCAAACTACTATTCCAAAAAACGTTACATCTATTGTACCCAATTGTAAAAGGTATTATTCCCTATACCTGAAAAAAATTGCATCAGATTAATCAATTCTATTTTAATACTAGATTCGATCGTCAAGCGATCATAATTTGTTCACGTTCACTCAGGCTTTTAAATCAACATCCACGTGTGAGAGTCTGTCACGTTAACACACTGGCTAAATCCAACCATTCCTAGAATAATGTTACCTACTGACTAGCATATAATGTCATGGAATAAACGATTTCTTCAGCACATTACATACCAGTTCATGCTAAATGAATATTCTTTATTTCAGTAGATTCAATAAAACAATTTTATGCTATTGAATTGGAGATCTCATAAGCCTACTTTCATTTTTTCAAAATATCGAAAGTAGGCTGAGATGAATGTCTCTCCATTCGCCTGCCAATCATCTCGCTCACTCGGGTTTAGCTTTATACCGACGAACAAATTTCTTCCTTTTTCTGTCTCTCAATAAAAATATCAATCAGGTCGACAAGCTGGCTCAGTACTGTGCATATTTAATTTGTGTTCATGCAGTCTTGCCCTTTGAATGTATCCTATATTTTGAAACAAATGATGCTATATTGCAAATTTTGCTGCCTACATTAATATAGAATCTAGTTGGGTGTTGTTTTATTAAAATAAAAATTGAAGTGATCTTTAAGAAAATTATAGGGATCATAGCAGTAAAAATGCAGAAATACAATGCTGACAAGTTGGTATGGTACTCGTATTTATATAGTGAAATATTCTATCATTTGGAAGTTTTGAATGTTTGCCTACCTTATTTAAAACTGTATCTGGAAAGAAGCCAAGAACAGGGTTGTAATATCTCTCCCAACTAACTAGTTAACCCAACGCGGCCAATCAGGTAATTTCTAACTGGCACGTGACAAGCTGAGTGGTTCGGGACAGGGCCAAGCCTCGTTTCCTTTGTGAAGCAAGCCGAGGACTTCCGATTGTGACACGCGACCAGAGTGGGGACGCGCACGAAGGAATTTTTATCGCGAGCCGAGTGGAGGCTACGACACAAGCCAATCACGTGGCTGACACAACCAATGGAATGAGACGTTGTATCAACGAAAGCAATTACCGCAATTAGCATATCTAATTACCAGCGATATATTAACTCTTCAGAACACCAGATAATTTGTTAAATAAGAAATAAATATAATTTATTTATATTTGCAGCTAATTAATTGCTTAATAATATGGAATAACATTTAATTCGCTATTAACGCACCATTCTGGCAAGTTTTTTATAAGGTGACGCCAACTTAATCATCGTAGTGGGAGAAACGCGACAAAGATCGTGGTTCTTATTTCTCAAGTCTTCACTGAGAGTGGACGTGCCAATCGACTTCTCTACAATTATAGAGAGAAGACCAGGCCTTTACATATTCGAAGCAACGTTGAAAGAAGATATACTAGAAGAGTCTATTAAACAACGAGAATTACGGCAAATACTTGCGTCTTTACTACACAAGATTTCACCTGCCAAGGAGAGATTAAATAAGCTACGGGAATATAAGTAGAAACGACGCTTCACGGTGATAGAAAATTTGATATTTCTCCGTATTCCATCACCCAGTTGAACCAGCAAAGGTTGAGAGGGGAGTAAGACATTACTGAATTTAGAAAGAGTGGAATGTCCTACTAAGATGCTACAGGGGGCATAGCTATAATAGCAGCGAAAATATACGAAATTACATAATTTTAACATAGTGGAAGAGATGAACATCTAGTCTCTCCTGCATCAATCAAATATACGTCTACAAGAGTCATTTTAACGACTACTATGATGGATACACATATCTATCTGATCTGCGGCGAAGAAGACAGAAGACATTCCAGTAAGGGCGCGACTAGGACTATCCCAGCGCGAATCAAGAGAGAAAGGGTTTCCCATCTCGTTAAAGAGAATGCCGAGCAGAATGGACGACTACACGATGATGTTAGTGTTCGAATCCAGTCCCTGGCAGTTTGGCGATTTCAGAAGGATATCGAGGAGGGTCCCACACGACATCTTGAAGGGGCGATTTCTCAGAAACATTCCGTTTCTGATGAACGACGAGGGAACTCCACTTCTAGTCAACTTAACCCAGCACCGGGTAGTTTCGAGACCAACGAAGTATCCCATTTTGTAAAATTGTAGAAACTTTTGAGAATATCCAACAACTTTGTATATTAATGCCATTTTTTACACCTTCGAATAATTTTAATATTTTTCGATTTTATATTTGCATCGCTATGTCATACCGGATGAGTTAGCCGTGGTCGTTACGGCATGACTGCTGGCAGTCACTCTCATCCGGGGGGCGAGAGGTTCGAATCCCCCCGCCAGCAACCTTGAAGATGGTCTTCTGTGGTTTCCCATCTTCCTTCCAGGCAAATGCTGGGGTTGGTCCCTAACTATAGGCCACAGCCGCTACCTTCCAACTCCTCGTCCTTACATTCCAAATTCCCTCCCCAACGGTACTTGTAGATCACCCATTGGGTGTCCGTCTCGAAGCAGCCACAAAAACTGGCGAGCCGAACATGTCCTCGGACACTCCCGGCACTAAAAGCCATGCGCTAAAAATAAAAATAAAAATCGCTATGTCATGTAGAAGTTTCATTTTCAATTTTCATCGATTTCCAGATTTGCAAGCGATTTAGATTTGCTATATGGAATTTAGAAATTTATGCGATTTCGAATTTACTTGATGGAGATTTTATCGTTTCGCCGGAAGTTTATTCCTTTTCATTTGAATTCTGTTTAGATGGAATTTTGGTACATTCGAATTGAATTTCAAGTTTAATTGTTTGAAATTGTATTATATCGTTTTTTGATAACGAAGGAAGTTTAATTGAAACTATGTTCCAAGAATATTATATTGAATTATGTTTTAAAGAATGCGATCGTTGATGATCTATTTTGAGGATCTGAACGAAGTTATAGTCTCATAACTTATTCGACAGATCTGGTTGAGTTTATTTAATGACATGATTCACAAATGTAAAAGTATGGAACTTTATAAGAATTGTATGTGAGAAAGAATTGGAATAATAGCGTAATATGAGGAAAGGTAAAACAAGTTACGACGTAATATTGAAACAGTAAAATGTTTAAGAAATAGCTGAGGGAAGTATAAGAGCTGATTGAAGCTCACATTGAAAATGTTATCTATGAAGAGAATTTAAGTGTTATTGAAAGAATAGTATTTTATTATATTACCTGTTAAGATAATTTATCGAAAGAACCAATACTTTTATTATGTTATTTTTATTAAATGTGTTTGAACTGCAATAATAATTTAGCAACGAGAAGTTATGTATTTTGAGAAAACATATTGTATTTATGGCAATGAGGACAGTTATGTCATTGCTTCATTTGTTGAAGAAATATCTGTAGTGACAGATCTTCGTAATATTTATGATATTGAAAGAAGAATTGTTAAGAGGCAGAATTATTTTATAGGAGAGTTTGAAGTTATTGATGTAGTCTCAACAGTTGAAATTCCTTGAAAAGAGTTGGACAGTGGAGCCTAGATGGAATTGTATCTGATAGAAATTATAGGAGCAATGGATCTTTGTTAAAGCGGAGTGTAAGCTGAGTTCTATTTAAATGGTTCCAAAGTAGACATTAAATTAAAGGTAATTATTCGACGGAGAGGAACGTTATATTTATTAACTATTTCTATTTTACGACAGACCAGTAAGAGGAGGTGAACAAACTGTGTCCATAGTTAGCCGTACGGATTATAGAATCCTAGATTTAAATATTTTTACCGATAAAGACATAGTTATGTGAAAGATTTTCTAGATTCTGAAAGAATTAAGTTTAGAAAGGGAGGAAGAAATTTAATGTATATATTTGAAGTTTGAAGTAGCCATATTTGCCAGTTGTAAATATTTTATTTTAAGATGTTTAGTTGACGAACTTCGTCGCAAATGTTTGTAATGTATATAAAGCGTGTATAATATTGATATGAATTATTCAATGCTATTTTAAGCATATTTTAATATTAACTTATGAAGGTAGTTTTTATCGCTTCTGAGGAAGGTTATTAGAAAAGTAGGAGACGGGAGTTGTATTGTGTAGATTAATGAATAGTATTTTAACGACGGAGTTCTACGTCAGGGGTAAATTCATTTGATTTGCGGAGAATATAAAATTAACGATATTAATTTTATTTTTGTTGTTAGCTCCCGTGATCCAGGGCACAGCAGTCGTGTGCAATAATTTATTAGGAATTATTTTATTTGAGCTTGTATAAGCAAGGTAGTTAATTATATGTTTCTTAGAGGAAAATATTATTAATCTGTGGAAGTTTTAATGTTATTAACGTATTATTTTCAAACTGAATTTTTAAGACTTGTTGAACATTTTTATAATTGTAACTGGAATTCATATTTCCAACTAACGTGTCAAGAATAAATGACAGGAACGTGACTTACGTTTCCCCGATCGTTTTAAAGAAATTTGGCTTTGTGGAGGGATGTGCTATAGGGTGTGGGTGTTACCTAGGGACCGTACGCCCGAGATTTCTGATTCTCGTATTGCCGAGTAGTATTGAGAACCCTTATGTTTTGTACTTAGTTACTACAGCACATTCAGTTGTATTCCCCTGTCCCTTATCCAGAGTGTATTCGCCAAGTAGAACTGTGGAATTCGGGTACAGTGAGGTGAAATGGCCAGCCTAACGTGTGTGCTAATGATTTTGGTCTCACAGTTGAGAGCCGAGTAAAGTAAATTTGCGACTCCACTGTGATTAACTAAAGATTAGAGTTATTGCACAGGAAGGAATTTAGGTTGAAGGTAGATGCATTTTTGAACATTGACATGATGTTATCGCCTTGGAATACACTTTTAAGAGTTACACGAGAGTGTTGGATAATCGAGGGAAAACCATAAATTGTGTAATGATGGTCAACCAACGTTTATCGAGGGGAGAATGGATTTATTAAAGACATCTAACCTGAACTATTAAATATGTATTGTAATGTTGAAGAAAATACTAGTCCTAGATTATTCTAAGGAAGATAATGGCTACATCTAATTTATTTGATTTAACGGTTGTAAGACTATTTTGATGTCATAAGTAATGTAAAATTAATATTCTAAATAAGGATTGCTGTTTCATTTTCCTCTTATTATACCTATGGCTACAAATGATAATGAGTAATATAAGGAAGGTGGATTTTAAGTCCGTGATTTAATGAAGTCAGGTATCCGTAATTTCATGATAAGTTAAGTACTGAGCCCGTTAGAAGAGGTTATCTGGGCACCATCCGCCGAAAGAAATGGTACTTAGAACGACCCCGTCCTTCGAACCCACAACCAGAGAAGATCGGGTGCATTTCTTTAAGGGCTAGTATAGCACGAAAGGCTTGATCCGGGGGATCTGGATCATTTTGCACGGAAGGCTTGTCATAGACGCCCGAAGGAATACATCCGCAAACACAAAGCTAACAATAAAGAGATCCAGTCTTAAGTAAAATTTCGTGCATGATTTCTTCATGAAAAGGCCCCTAAACTACTTCTGAGGGTTGAAATCGGCTAATCCGCTGATCTAATTACAATTATGAGTCAATCCCTACAATGAAGTTAAGTAACCCTCGTCAAGTCATGATAACAAGAAACAAAAGCAACAACTAATCTAGGCGCGTGGTACGAGAGAAAACTAACGCGAAGCAAAGTTATAAGCAAATGACTCGGTCTAAATTACATTTAACAGCAAAGTAAAACCAATCCCTAGGTTAGGATGGTACCACGTCCACGTTTATAGTTACATTTAATATCTGTCTGAATCCTGACGTGAATGAAATATTACGACGAGATGCGTCGTAATCAAAGAAAGATTGCAATAGCTAATGATTGTTGACCACAGACTATTTAAAAAAACATTGCACAAAATACCCTCTTATAAGTAACAGGGTACAATATGTGTAAATGCACTAGGAAGTAATCAATAAACACACAACGCAAGCCTGCCTTCGCGAACTGAGATACTGTTTGTACTCAATCGTCACCTCATGCGTGTAAGTTAGGTTGGCATTTCGAAATCATCACTGCGACTTACAAGCTTTGAGTCACGCGGGCCATAAGGTACGAACTACTGGTCCCGGAGATTCATGTCGTCGAAAAAAAAAGTGTCAGCTCGTTTAAATTGTAATCTCCCACAGGAAATGATGTAGAATCATGGTGTCAAAAATCAACAACAAGCAAATGGTTACAAATTTCCTGGGCTGTAATTATTCAATTAATTAATCCGCCGGTTTAGGATAATTATGCATGTGATTTATAATCAAGGTATAGATAAAGTATTAGATGGTTCAGTTTAAGACACCAGTCGTCGGCTGCATGTGATCTCACAAGAGATTCACTCGAAGAACATGACTTCTAAGAATCAACAACACATTGCTCTGAGCTAAGAAACAGCTTAAGCAACAATAACACAGGTTAGCGCATCTTACACCATTTGCACGCAAAAATCATCGGCCATCAGGCCGCAGCTCAATTGACGCGGGAATAAACCAACAATCGTAATGGGACTTAAATCCGGCCTTCCTTACAATAACTATGTGTTCACAGACTCAATAACAACATTAGCTAGCCTGACATTATACAAAAAATGGGTCAATTTACATGTGCGTTAAACCTTCATTACAGCTCGCTAGATGATTCAGCTTATCAGCTAAAAATATAAGGAATTCGTATTAGCCAATATTCCCTCACTCTCATAGTGGTAAACAAATATCAGATGTTCACAGCCCGCATAGCTGCTAGCCAATGCGTGGTTATATAATTGGAGACAATGACCTTCACATACCATATGGTTGTGACGTAATTTAACAGTGTAAAGTAGTCAATAAAGTCGTCTCCCACTGAATTATGGGTAAATACTGGTTCCTACGCTAGCATCTCGCGTGTCAAAATACACTCTACACAACATTGAGTGTGGCGTGGCTTCATTCGAATTGCATCACCAAACTGTACATCTCATCTGACAGAAACCCATAATACAGTCCTAGTGTGCTCTGCAGATCGCGATGAAATTGATTATCACTTCCATAATAGTGTTCATTACTATGTTTTACCCTTTATAACAATATAACGTTGTAAGGATATCAAAGATTATCAAATTGAAGACAATACACTTCTGCAGCTTAACTGCTCTGACTTGAAAGATATGTCACTCATTCCATTCATTGAACTCGTAGGTTCTGTGCATTGCTTGGCACATTCAAAAACAAAATTAACAACATCTAACCTCTACGATGGCGTTTGAAATGATACGCTTGTAGTTTTAACTTCATGTCCTCATCAATCTTACAGGGCATGAGTTCGTTCCTCCCAGGAACTTATCGTGGTAATTAGTATTCCCAAAAATGTCAACCAAATAGTACAAAAATATTTCAGTATCTGTCGAATGAAAAACGATACGCTAATCATGTGTTTGAAAATCAAAAGAATGGGCCTACAGTATAGGGTGTTCCCAAAGTGTTTCAGAAGTCTACATCTTCTGGCTTAAGATATCCTTTACGTTACATAAATTCATCCTTCACCTGGCTGGTCTATTAAACACTGAAATACACACATATAGATGTGCACCTGCCATATAGATCACGGCATCGGTGTCTAACGAAAGATTGTCCCAGATCCAAAGGAGAAAAGACATAATCTCTTTCTTCCTATGTGGTCTACTATCTTGTTTCGGCTAAAGATAATTACAAGTTATGTCTGCCTGGACAAACCTTGTACAATAGATGAAGATACATGACTCACAGTGACTATTCCATGTTGTTCACCTTCCAAACTTCACGTTGGTAGGGGCAATATGTCTGCGCTCCTCCAGACATATTTATTGGCAAGGCCAAGGGTCCTAGCCTGTCCTCTTCTTTCTCCATCTCGTACTCGTTTCGTCCTCCATGGTTTTGGTCAAACATTCCCCTCATGGTTAGATTATTACCTCGGATCTCCCCTCATCATAAAGGAATTTATTCCATCTTGACGTTCCCGCGTAATTGGTGGAATACTCTAAACACGTGGCACATTTCTCACTGCATCGTGGCTATTAATTTCACAGAATCTACAATTTTACGTAGTACGAAAATAATCTCACAGGCATTACACAGATGCAGGTGGTTACTAAAATGGCTCTGCTTTATCCTGCCACAGAATTTACGATACTGCAGATGGTATCTCTCAAAGAATTTACACGTTTTGGTATCACTGAAAATCTCGGCAATCAAGAATAAATACATACATTGTGTAACATTGTCATTACTGGTTTTATCAGTGGCGTTCGATGGGCTGTTATAATTCACAGTTGCTTGAATATTTCGCCTGTCTTCAGACAGCGTGGTCACGGTCTTCGTGGTGACGTGAAAAATGTAACTATCACTTGAAATTAATTTCCTTCCGTAAAATATTAATTCACCGGCCTTGCACGGCCAAAATACATACTTTTCGCTTCACTATTGCGGTGCACTCAGCTCGAGGACTGTAGATAAATTCCACACTCTTATGAGTGTTCACTTTCACCAAAACGTGGCCTTCGTCAATCTGACGGACAATGATACGACACGTGTAGTCTCGACGGACATTCGCACTGGTGTGTCCAATCAGCACAATGGCTGCAGATGAGTTCACTTCGTCAAACGTGGCCTTCGTCAATTATGCCGGACTGGGATACGACACATGTAGTCACAGCGGACTATCGCACTGGTTTGTTGAAGCCAGGACCTGATTCCCGGTTCCAAGGAAGTTGTAAGTCATTGAGCGACTAATTACATCAATCCCTGCATGTCTGCGGCGTAAATACCTTAACCAAAAATAAGATTTACCAAATCCAAAGGCATGAATGAATGGTAAATTAAGCAGAATTATGTGTGGCATATTCCTGAGATATGTGGTATCAAAATTGTATGTAAAATATCTCCAGGAAGAAAATAAGCTGTCCTCGCCGAAGCCAAAATTTCGTAATAATTATGAGGAAGCTTCAGAGTGTGTTCTATCAAACTGAGCATCTGGAGTAAGTATGCTCTCAAAGAAATATTAGAGGCATGAGCGGAAACGGGCTCATATATCTCCCCGTCGTTTCAAATAAAAATGTGAGACTTGCATTTTTATTTGCCATCATAACCAGTCCTAATTCTGATAATATTTCTTCACATCAGCGTCCTCCTCTTCAATCTGCAAGGTTCCAATCTCTCTCATCATCATCTGTGGGTGGTTTGTCGTCAGTGGTTCGTCGAAAAATAAATTCAGCACTCTCGATGGGCATTAATTCTCCTCGAAGAGATCTCCAAATCCTTCTCCATCGAGGTTTTGCAGTGGTTGTCATTCATTGCGTCTGGCTCGACTCGAACCATCTTGAAGTCGATCCCGTTCGTCTTCAGCGCAGGAAATAGTTTCAAGGATACCATCATGAACAGTAGCGGTTTTTTCCTCTGCTCCTGGGTTTTAGGTTTACCTACCCATTCCCGCGGAGTACGGTCCTGTTCTTCGTCCCTGTCATCTCTCAACTGACGAATATACTCCCTGCTTTCACGGGCGCGACCTCTCCAATCTCGGTCTGCTTGTATTCTAGGATCGCGTTTCTCGCGGTAATCTACACTGTACCGATAATCTCGGCGTATGTTGCCGGATTGCTGATTACGTGGAGCGTTATTACGGCCTCGTCCATTACCACGCTGTTTACCATCGCTGTTCCTGTTCTCGAACCTTCGTCCCCAATATCCTCGATCTCCCTGTGGTCGTGATCGATCATACGTTCGGCGATTCCACGTTCTTCGAACGGGTCCTACTTCATCCCTGCGGTACGGTTCTGAAATGACTGGTGCCGGTTTGGGTGTCTGGCTCACTTTATCCACGGTCGTTAAGTTGACGTGCCGGGTTTCTCCCCTAGGTTTATGCGTGGCGAACTGATTGTTCGTGCTGTCAATACTCCTCTGGATTTGATCGCACCCTACAAACGTAGATGCACTCGCAGCAATGAGCGTACGTTGTACATCGGCTGGGTATTGCCGTGTGATGGTCTGTATGAGCTCTGGCTCTGAAAATGGTGGTTGGAGCCATCTCAGTTTTGATAACTGAGTTGGAAAATAATTTGTATATCGGGAGGGTTGATCCGTGCTATACCGCTTGGTATATATTTCGGCGCGAATTCCCTGCTGTATGATCCGCTCCAATACGGTGTTAATAGTGTCTCTATAAATTCCTGTTATCCGGTGAATGCATACTTGAACGCTCGGAACCAAGTACTCGCCTGCTCAGTTATAAGGCGCCCGATAACTCTGAGTTCTCTTTCGGGAGTAACCATGGTATCACGGAGGTATAATTCCACGTTCTGCAGTAACTCGACTGGAGTTACACTGCTCCCACTTCCAGAAAACTGAGCTGGTTACTCCTCTTTCTGCCTAAAGATCATAACATTTCCTCTTTGACTAAAGTTTCTCATCGGATTAAACATAGGTGCATTATAATTAAGGGGTGCAGATGGTCCTATAGGTGCGTTATAATTAAAGGGTGCAGATCGTTCAGTCTGCATGAGATTGCTACCTACAGTACTGGGTTGTATCTCTGCAGATACAGTCTGTGTGCTGTTACTTACATTAGGAGTATTTACGTTAGGAGTACTTTGCGGTTGTGCCCCAACCGTAGCTAAGAATCTCTGCTCTATATGCTCTATGGTGGGTGCGTCTAATGCCTGTAGCGTTAAATCGTTAATCTGCTCATGCAGTCGATGAATTTCCCGCTCTTAATTTCGCATCAATCTCTCTGACCGAAAGACTTACGTTATTACTCAATTCGAGGTGCTCTGTAATCTCTACCTGCTCTAATCGGTGTCACAGAAAATCAACGTCGTCCTTAACGTCTGTAACGATATTAGTGAAGCTAGTCTCCTGGTTCGCGGCTTCAATCATGAGTACCGCGATGTCTATCGCTATCTCCTCTTTATGAATTTGGATGGCTTCTGTGTTTGTCGTCGATTCACGACGTAAGTTTACCATGTCATCGGAGATGGTTTGAATGTTATCATCAATCTGCGTCAACCGGTCCTGTACCTCTGTACGGTTTGTCGCAAGGTCCTCGGATAATATATTTGAAACTGTCATTAGCCTCTTTGTGGTGTTTAAGCATGTCCATTCTAACCGAAGCAAAACCTGCTAATAAATTGGCATTGGATTCGGCCCTCTGTGTTTCAATATCGTTACGAACTTGAGTAAGATCGTCCCTAAGTCGAGCTAATGTGTTAGTGTTGGCTTCCACATCACGTCTAACTTCTACAAGTGTCACAGTGTTGGCACCGACATAGTCCCTGATACGGTCGATGTCACCTCTAACTTCATTGAGAGTAACTGTGTTGGCTAATAAGGCAGTGTTTGTTTGATTTAGGGCGTCGGCGTTATTGCCTAAATCGCCCCTGACTTCATTTATTGTAAGGTTGGATGCTTCGATGTCATTCCTAACCACATTGATGTCACCTCTCATTTGATCTAGGGAGGCAGTGTTATTACCTAGAGCATCTCTAACTTGATCTAGGGCAGCAGTATTGTTGCCTAGATAACCTCTAATTTGGTTGAATGAGGCGTTAATGTTGGCCATCATTCCATCCAGGACACGTCTCAACGTCTCCTCATCTACCATTGCAACAATATATATAAGAGGTAAGAGGGAATTACCTCAAAAACAATCACTAAACACAATTACGGGGAAAGTTTGTCCAGGCAGAAAGCCTTTAATTTTGAACAAACATCGCGTATTATTGCTGGACTCAACGTATAAGAAACAAGTTACTGTACGAGGCAAAAAATTACCAACAAGCAAAACACAAGTTACATTTACTAAGGATAGAGCATTAGCAAAACAATTACCTCGTGAATTTTAAATATAAATTGCTCTACCCCCATGTTCTAACATCAAAGAATGCAAGGTGACTATCGAAACAGCTGTACGATTTCTGAGTTCGTACCAGTCCAGTTCAACTGCCTACGGACATTGACTATCTGATCCTCTCAAAAACGTGAAGCTGATGGCTTCCGTACAAACATCGGCTACACCGGATGGGTGCCAAGAAGAGAGTAGAGGGTATGAGCCCGTTAGAGGAGGTTATCCGGGTACCATCCGCCGAAAGAAATGGTACTTCCAACGACCCCGTCTTTCGAACCCACAACCTTAGAGGATCGGGTGCATTTCTTTAAGGGCTAGCATATCACGAGGGGCTTCATCCAGGGGAACTGGGTCAATTTGCACGAAAGTCTTGTCATAGACGCCCGAAGAAATACATCCGCAAACACAAAGCTAACAATAAAGTGATCCAGTCTTAAGTAAAATTTCGTGCATGATTTGTTCATAAAAAGGCCCCTAAACTACTTCTGAGGGTTGAAATCGGCTAATCCGCTGATCTAATTACAATTATGAGTCAATCCCTACAATGAAGTTAAGTAACCCTCGTCAATTCATGATAACAAGAAACAAAAGCAACAACTAATCTAGGCGCGTGGTACGAGAGATAACTAACGCGAAGCAAAGTTACAAGCAAATGACTCGGTATAAGTTACATTTAACACCAAACAAAACCAATCCCTAGGTTAGGATGGTACCACTTCCACATTTACAGTTACAGTATATATATATGTCTAAATCCTGACTTGAATGAAATATTACGACGACACGCGTCGTAATCAAAGAATTATTGCAAAAGCTAATGATAGTTGACCACAGACTATCAAAAAAAAAACATTGCACAAAATACACTCATATAAGTAACAGGGTACAATATGGTAAAATGCACTAGGAAGTAATCAATAAACACACAACACAAGCCTGCCTTCGCGAACTGAGATACCGTTTGTACTCAGTCGTAATCTCATGCATTCTCTAAAAGCCAGGGTAGTTAAAAGGGACGTAAAACCAATAACATTATTATTATTATTATTATCATCTCATGCATGTAAGTTAGGTTGGCAATGCGCAATCATCACGGCGACAAGCAATCTTTGAGTTACGCGGGCCATAAGGTACGAACTACTGGTCCCGGAGATTCATGCCGTCTATAAAGAAAGTGTCAGCTCAAATAAATTGTCACCTCCCACAGGAAATATGTAGAACCATGTTGTCAAAAATCAACAACAAGCAAATGGTTACAAATTTACTGGGCTGTAATTATTCAATTAATTAATCCGTCGGTTTAGGATAATTATGCATGTGATTAATAATCAAGGTTTAGATAAAGTGTTAGATGTTTCAGTTTATGACACCAGTCGTCGGCTGCATGTGATCTCACAAGAGATTCACTCGAAGAACATGACTTCTAAGAGTCAACAACACAATGCTCTGAGCTAAGAAACTGCTCAAGCAACAATAACACAGGTTAGCACGTCTTACATCATTTGCACGCAAATATCATCGGTCGTCTAGCCGCAGCTCAATTGACGCCGGAATAAACCAACAATCGTAAGGGGTCATTAATCCACCCTTCCTTACTTTAACTATGTGTTCACAGACACAATAACAACATTAGCCAGACTGACATTATACAAATAATGGGTCAATTTACATGTGCGTTAAACCTTCATTACAGCTTGTTAGATGATTCATCTCATCAGCTGAAAATATAAGGAATTCGTATTAGCGAATATTCCCTAACTCTCATAGTGGTAAACAAATATCAGATGTTCACAGCTCGCATAGCTGCTTGCCAAAGCTTTGTTTATATAATTGGAGACAATGACCTTCACATATCATGTGGTTGTGACGTAATTTAACAGTATAAAGTAGTCAATAAAGTCGTCTCCCACTGAATTCTGGGTAAATACAGGTTACCGCTAGCATCTCGCGTGTCAAAATACACTCTACACCACATTGAGGGTGGCGAGGCTTCATTGGAATTGTATCACTAAACTGTACATCTCATCTGACAGAAACACATAATACAGTCCTAGTGTGCTCTGCAGATCGCGTTGAAATTGATTATCACTTCCACAATATTGTTCATTACTATGTTTTACCCTTTATAACAATATAACGTTGTAAAGATATTAAAGATTATCAAATTGAAGACTACACTTCTGTTTATAAACCGTGTATAATTTTGACAGGAATTATTTGCTATTTAATGCTAATTTTTAATAGTAACTTATGATGGTAGTTTTTATCGCTTCCGAGGAAGGATATTAGGAACGTATGAGACGGGAGTTATTTCGTATAGGTTAGCGAATACTATTAGTAATGACGGAGATCTACGTCAGGGGTAAATTCATTTAATTAGCGGGGAATTTAAAATTAATTCTAGTTTTGTTATTAACTCCCGTGATCCAGGGCACAGCAGTCTTGAGAAATAATTTATTAGGAATTATTTTATTTTAGCTTGCATAAGCAAGGTAGTTAATTATATGTTTCTTAGAGGAACGTATTATTAATCTGTGGAAGTTTTAATTATATTGACGTATTATTTTCAAACTGAACGTAAGTTTTTAAGACTTAATTGAAACTGGAATTCATATTTCCAACGAACTTGTGAAGAATAAATGACAGGCACATGGCTTATGTTTCCCTGATCTTTTATAGAAATTTGGAATTGTCTTTTGTAGTTAATTGGTAGAGGGATGTGCTATAGGGTGGAGGTTTTTCATAGGGACCTGATCCGCATCCTTACGCCCGAGGATTTTGATTCTCGTATTCCCGAGTCTTATTGAGAACCCTTATGTTTTGTAGTTAGTTACTATAGCACATTCAGTTGTGTTTTCCAGTCCCGTATCCATAGTGTGTTCGCCAAGTAGCACTCTGTAGTTTTTCTAGCCGGGAACTTCAAGATGCTACGTTCTATTTTCCACCTGGCGATATTGGTGGATCATTCCTGGAATTCAAGAACAGTATCGTTTATTCTTCAATTAGCTATTGCACTGTTGCCTCATGAGCTTCGTGTACATGAAATTGTATAGAATATCTGTGAGAAACTTTTATTTTGTGGTAATGATAAGATAAATATATCCAAATGCCAGTATTCAGGAAGACTGGATTGGCAGCTGAACTAAAAACACAGATAGACAGTGTATCTACTTCAAAATAAGTATTTCAGTCTGACAAATATGCAACACTATTTTCCATTGGAGTCTTCTCTCATTGTTGCTGGCTGATAAGGAATAGATTCATCTTCCATATCTCTTGCGAAGGCATTAAAGTTCTAGTCCATCCCACAAGCTTAAGTACAGTATTAAGTGCTAGTACAGCCCACAAGATTCAATTTAGTAGGCCTACACCCCACAAACCACAATGCAATGTCAAGTGCTAGTGAAGCTCATAAGTTTTCTATTAGTGTTGCTAATAGCACTACAGCCCGCGATATTTAATACAGAATTAAGTGCTAGTACAGCCCACAAGATTCAATTCAGAAGGCCTACACCCCGAAAACACAATGTAATGTTAAGTGCTAGTATGGCTCACAAGGTTTCTTTCAGTAGGACTAGTAGTGCTAGTAGAACTGTACCCACAATGTTCAATCCAGTATGATCCAGTATGATGTTCAGTTTTGTATTATATGTTAGTAGGTCTACAACCCGCGTATCCCAATGTGGCATTACGTGCTGGTACTGCCCACAAGGTTCAATTCAGTTGGCCTACAACCCGCAAAGGTCAATCCAGTATGATGTATTAGTGTAGCCCACGAGGTGTAATTCGACATTAAGCGTTAGTAGGTCTACAACCGGCAAAGATCAATGCAGTATTACGGGGTAATACAGCCCAAACGTTTCAATTTAGAAATACGTACACAAAAAAACAGAAGCAGCAGATATACTCGGTTCAGTGCAGTATTTAGTGCTAATATATCATATAAACATTAATTCAGGTTTCAGTGCAATTAAATCCATCTTACAGTTCAAATTAAAGGTACTGAATGGAAGTAAGGGAACATCACAAAAAATATTCTTCGTCTGGATGGAACTTGCCACTAATATTCGTCAGACCACAAGGAAAATATACGTTATGATATTCATCTGGGAAGACTGGAAGGTGAACAATAGTTGATCATTACTCTATATGTTTGAATATTGACAATAGTTTTCAGTACATATGACAATTAATTTGAATACCAACCACTTCGTGAAGACCGGGTGAGTTAGCCGTGGTCGTTACGGCATTACTGCTCGCAGTCGCTCACATCTGGGAGGCGAGGAGGTTCGAATCCCCCCGCCAGCAACCTTGAAGATGGTTTTCTGTGGTTTCCCATCTTCTTTCCAGGCAAATGCCGGGGTTGGTCCCGAACTATAGGCCACAGCAACTACCTTCCAACTACTCGTCCTTAGATTCAAACTTTCCTCCCCAGACAACACTCCACATGCGACGGTATTTGTAGCTCACCCATTGGGTGTCCACCTCGAAGCAGCTACAAAACTGGCGAGCCGAACATGTCCTCAGACACTCCAGCACTAAAAACCATACGCTAGAAAACAAACAAAAAACAAAAAATTCGTGAAGAACATTGGCATTGTTTATGAGCAGTATGACTGAATTTGTTGTGCGAACTATTAGATGTAAAACCACTCCGGTAGAATGCAAGTGATTTTTCCAATGTCAGTGGGCCTTCCAAGGAAGCCTTGCATCTACCTTCATAAAGAGGTTGTTAATTTTTTTAAGGGCTTGATAAATCTTAAATATCAACCCCGTGTACTTGGTAGTGTGTGTTCAATTTGTCTGACGACCTGTGTTTCTGTGGCGAATGCAGAAGTGTGACCTTCACAAAACAGTCGATATTTCACAAAGCAGGAGATGACTTTGGTACACACGTTTACTATATAATCAATCCCCAAACATAGAATTTGACTAAAGCACTAATAGTATGTCTGTAGACTTCGTTCTTTCCGATATATTAAGTTATAGCAACCGCAACCATCAGAAGCATTCCGTTCGTTATAAATTCGTGCATCAGTCAAACTATATGCTTGCATAGATATGCGGCAAGAGTGATGTAGAGTTTCACACAATGAACTTGCGATCTATTGACTCAAATTACTGACAGTAGTAGGGGTGCAAGAGGGCTTCTAACCCACCGGGTGATCAAAAAGTAAGTACCCGCGCTGCGCTTATCGATATTTCGCGATCCAATAATCGGATATTGACATATGAGGTGTCGTAGGACTAAGGGTGATGTCCCCTTTCCTATAAACCGCTCGTTATATTAAAAAGAAATTGATTTTTTTTTGTTTTCGATAGTAGGCGATATTTCTAAAACTAATCATGATAGAAAGTTTGCAATGACTTAAACGGAAGTTCTATATGTCGTTTATCGTTAGAACAAAACTTTATATATTTTACATTTTTTCCAAAAAAGCTCAATTTTGACAGCGACACTATTTCGGAAACTAAGAATTTTACAAAGAAGTTTGTTTGACGTAAAGGAAAGGTCTTTACCCCCAATCTATCCCAAAAACAAGTTTCAGATCTCTAGGACAAAAACTGTGTGTAGTAGTGTAGCAATGGGTTATCTACTTATAATCGGGTGTGTGCTTGAATACGTACGGCAATGCTGGAATAGGGTTATGTTGGTGAACGACTAGGTCTAGAGGGTCGAATGAGGTGTCGATTTATGGAATTTTCCTTTCTAAATGATGGTGTGGTTATTTGTTTAATAGGTTGAATTTGGAAACTGGATTTTGAGGTAAAAACGTGATTTTTACATTGTTGCTGATATCAGGTGAACATATAAAGCTAGAACAATATTTGACGTGTTGTTTATTTTCGCCGCGTAGCCCTCTTTACGAATATGCGTGTGTCGAGAATGAGGGAACCCTATTTAGGGTGGAAAACGTGATTTTAGACTATTGACAAAGAGCCAAACGACTCACAGTTTGAAAAAAATCGATTTTTAATTTTTTTTTTACCTTTAAATTTAATTAATAGTGGAAGTAGAGACAGAGACGGTAACAGTGGCGCGTGTGTTTTAAACGAGCCTGTCGCCGGCCACGGTGGCCGTGCTCAATAGAGCAATGGGTATTTTGACAGGACAGCAGGACGACAGGACGGCATACTACGGTTCGTTTTCCGATCTTTCTAATGGCGGACTGATTGACTCTAATATCCCAAAATGCGAGAATACCCCTGAAGCGGATATTTGACGTGCTAGTCGATGTAGTAACACGGTTCTGTGGCATTGATGCATGCTCATAGGCCAGCAGACGGTTGTAGGATATGAAGCTATAACGTTCGGTCAACCAAGCGATCTGAATGAAGGCAAGACATGAGTGTAAATGAAAAAAAATCATAAATCTGTGATGAGACAGAGTTAGGATGAAACGAAAATTTGAATGGTTAAATGAAATGTATGATTTAACACATGGGGCTCGGTAGCCAACTAGTGAGCCTGAGTGTTTTGTCGCTTGAAGGCAGAACAGAAACCGACCTGCTCGGGCTAGCGCGGCCCAGTCCTCACCACGACCTGATAACACTACCTTGAAGAATGTGCTGATCTGACTTGGCAACAGCGCTAGCTTGAGACAAAGGACAGATAAAGGTCAAACGCTGAGAATGGAAATGACAACAGTGACAGGGTGGAAAAGTACAAACAGATCGACTCATCCCCACCATCGCCACCGCCTCAGCCAATAGCCTGACGAGAGCTGTGAACAGAAGTGGTGGGAGGCGAGGAGCGGAGCGGGGAGGGAGGGTGAACCAAGAGAGCTCTGGTTTACATCACCACCAATAGCCTGACGAGAGGTGCGTGAACAGCAGTGGTGGGAGGGAGGGTCGGGGAGGGGAGGTAAGAAGAGAGAACACAGGTGGAGAGAAATACGTGTTGCTGATATGTGGACTTGTATGTAGACCTGAGCAGGTTACAAACGGGTATATGTTGAGTACACATGAGTGAATAAAAGAATAATAGGCACACGGGTTCACACAAAATATAATTTACTAGCAGTAGTGCCCGGCTTCACCCGGTGGATTTATTTGTTTTATGGATGATAATGAATACTGCTACAGAACTGGGACATGATACTTAAACTAACAGAAAACAATATTTTAAAAATATATCTTTTTGTGGTGGTGGTGGTTGTGGGGGAGATAAGTAGTACAGTATAATGGACGTAACATTCAGGTCATTTTCCCGTAATGATAATTATGAATAGGGAAACAGCTATTTACTAACTACAGCACTGACACATGTAATTTACAAACAAATTTACAAAAAAATAGCAAGAGGATTAAGTGAAATCAAAGACACTGCCTAGGGCCTATATCTCATTGGCTGTTATAAATGTAGAGGCCAATAGTGTCGTCTTTTCTTGCATAGCGCCGAAGGTAAATAATCAGAACTCTTTGGAAAACTTCGGCTGTCCCAAGCTACTGAGGTAACAATAGTATCATTTATCGCCACAAAGCGCTTGACGATAAGTTGCGGAACAAATGAAGGTAAATTTGAAAGCACCAACGCTTATTGCAGCTGATAACCTCAATGTACTGCACCAACACCATTGCACTTATACAGAAGCAAAATATTTTCATGGGGATTACCGTTTTAAGGGGCCTAAGAAATCTTTTTGCACTAATTACCCCGCGTGACTGTAATTTATAAACAGCGCAAGACGCAACTATTTTCGCAATTGTGCACCAGAACACTGGTAGGGGTGACGTGATGCAGCCCGAACTGCCCGTCAACAATAGCCTTATTAAAATACTCTTAGAGTTACACTACTACGGACATGAATGGTTCTATGGCATTTATACGTGGTTTTCAAGTTCATTTTGTCTGTTAATCTAAACGTACGGAATGCAGAGCTTTGTCCAAAGTATCAAGTGGACAGTGTTACCAGCAGGGTTTCAAAGTGTATGTAAAATTTGGTGCAATTAGGAGAAACGGTGCAGATTTGTGATGAAGGGACTAAATGCTGGGAATGGAGTGGTCTGGCCAAAATTTAAAGTGGACAGTGTCGCCCGCAGGGTTCCAAAGGGTAAGTACGAAAATGTGGTTCAGATCGGTGAAACGGTGTGCATTTGTGCCAAAGGACCTAAATGCAGGGAATGGAGTGGCCTGTCCGAAATTTCAAGCAGACAGTGTTACTCGTCGGGTTCCAAAGGGTAAGTATGTAAAATATGGTTCATATCTGTGAAACAGTGTATATTTGTGACAAAGGGCCTGAATACAGAGTCTGTCCAAATTTCATGCAGACAGTGATACACGCAGGGTTCCAAAGGGTAAGTATACAAATTGCCGTTCAGATCGGTGAAGCGGTGTAGATTTGTACCAAAGGGCTTAAATGCAGGGAATGGAGCGGCCTGTACGAAATTTCATGTAGACAGTCTTTCTTGCAGGGTTTCTAAGGGTAAGTATGCAATTTTTGGTTCAGATCGGGAAAAAGGTGCAGATTTGAACCAAGGGGCCTAAATGCAGGGAATGGACTGGTCTATCATAAATTTCACGTAGACAGTGTTACCATCAGGGTTCCAAAGGGTAAGTATACAAATTTTGGTTCAGATAGCTGAAACGGTGTTCGTATCACTAACCATAACGCCAGCGCATGCGGATAGAGCTGTTCTGGAGCGCTTGTTCTTCCGACTTACTGAACAAAAAATATTCTTTAAGGTTACCTGAGAGGTGTAGCTTAATGCTACATAGCCTAAACTATTCCTCTTGAATCTGGCTATCATATAAGAAAGAATTATTCGAATCGGACTGGTAGTTCCAGAGATTAGCGCGTTTAAACACAGAAACACACAAACACACAAACTCTTCAGCATTATTATATTAGTATAGATTAATCCAAGAATTGAAGGCTGAGCTAAATCCCAAATATTTCACATTCAATTTGTTACCTTTTATATTTCAACTCTTTTTCCACAAGGTAATGTTTGGGAGACGCTGTCTTTAGGAATTATTGGAGATACAACCTGCCTTTTATGGGTTGCTGGTTGAAGTCCTCGAGTAAATAGGTGACTGAGCTGACCAGCTTGACTTGACGAATACGAAATAGTTCGGTTCCGCAATTTGGCGTGTTGCCCTCGTCGAAGACAGACTTAAATTTGTTCACACGAACATGATCAATAAGGTAAAGTGGTGACGTCAAGGGTCAACCGTTTTTATGAGTTTAAACAGTTTATCCAGCCGCAAAATATTCTTGGTCACCAGTCGAGGCTTGGTTCCAATCGTTCTGTGTTTGGTGTTATTGTAACGTGACACTAGCTTAGGTAATAAGTCTAGCCAGTGATAAGAGCCCCGGGCTGTAAACTCCTTCCACATATTAGATTTTAGCATCCGGTTAAATCGTTCAACTACACGGGCTTTTAGATTGCTGTACGTGGAAATCCTTGTTGAAAAGTTATTTGCCCTGGTCGGTTTGCAACAACTGGGATTGACGTCTGGATTGTCAACGTATTGTTATATAATACGTTTACTGGCCTTGGTGACTAGCGGACCAGACTTGCGACTATTAGGTTGAACAAAGGCCATTTTGGAATACACATCAATGACAGTCATGGTTTAAATGTCACTCTTGAAGCAGACACTCCACGACGAACACTGTGACTGGTTGGAAATATTTTCGCAATAATGGTTTTATAATTTTCAGATATATTGGCATTCTCTTGTTGGGAGGATTTATACGGCCTTTTGTTAGCATTAGTTTCCAATGAAATAGATTTATATTTGTCACGATCATCAAGCGTATAGTCCTCAGAAGATGGTGTTCGGGAAAATAACAGACTTAACATGCCTGGCGTTAATTGATAGATTATATTTTAATGATGACACTAGTATCAGTAAATTTAATAGATGAATCACCAATTTTAAAACCATCATCTTTATAGTGGACGCCATACGTCGTCTTTCCTGTAAAGAGGACTGTGAGATAAGATAATATTATTTTAAAATGTGTTTTAATTTAGCTTTATGTTGAGGCGTGGCCAAGAGTTGTGACATTGTAGGCTGTTTTGAAGAGGAAGGTTTTTCGGTAATGGCCAATGTTTTTTTAAATACTCTGCAAGGAATGATGATTTTTTTTTAAGTAAAAGCATGATCATCATCATCCTCAACATCGCTAAAATTTGTCAATTTTTCTCCTTCTCCTTCCTCTTCCACAGGCATCTCTTGTAGATCTGTGTGGCTTGTGAAACGGAGGGTAGTTTTTCACATGGCTTGAGAGAGGGTTTAAACATGTCTTTTTGAGGAGGTGCTAAATGTTGTTGAATAAACAAAGCATTATCTGCACGTGATCGTTTCAATTGACGAAACTTTTGGCGAATATTATTTTTTGCTCTAATAATATGCTTTTTTCAATTTACTCTCTGCTAACGCCATGGAGTCTCAACGAATGACTGAACAGGAAATGAGGCAACCCCTTGAATAGTAATAAAATGATCAAACCCTAAGCAATAACTTCCCTGATCAAGTTCACTTTCTTTGTCAATCACCAAACAGGCATGGATAGGATGTTCCAGCGCTTGGAACACAATTCAGAAAACGTTTGAAACGTCATATCTGGATTGACATGTTGATTATAAACGTGGCGACTATTGCGCTCATCCTGGTGAAATAAACCATGACATTTGCATCGTCACGAATAAGTAGTTTGGAAATTTTAGAATACGTTTGACCAAGATTGAACCAATCGATATGTTTGTGACGACCCATGCTGAAATAGCTTTCAATGATGGCTTGCCGTTCAGTGGATACATCATCGAAAATCAACAGTGAATCATGCTACACCGCATCCAGAGTAATAACATTTTCTTGCATGGAAAACGTAAAATAACTCATATTCTCTTTGTGTAATTCAGACATAACTTGATCCTGGAACACGTAGAGGGTTGGTAGAGGGATTTTGCAAAAATATAATTATTTTCAAAACGCAGACCATTTGGCGCTGTGATTAGCGTGAGCAAAGGATTAGTCTTCCACATTCCGAAGGCCCCACGATGATGCAGCGAATGGAAGACGGAAACACCGTGGCGTTGTTCACGTGATAGAGATGGCTAACCATGTCCCCCACGGGGAATGACTCTTGCTGCTTCATAACCATCCTATCAACTAAGGGTCAAATGGGCTTGAAGGCCGTCTATATAGATGGAACCAAGCCTTGTGACATGAAGAGTAGGTTATTACTACAGGTTGACGATGGATGTCTTTGGACGTGCGTTAATGGCCAAAGCTAGGTTTGCCCCAATACATGATCCTAAACAAGAGGCAGACCCTGATAATAAACACTATGTATATAGGTCCGTGGACCCACGCACTAAACGGGGAGATTGTGAATTTAATGGGATGCGGTTAACCCATGTGAAGCATCCTCAAGTGTTAGTTATTGTTGTTTTAAGGGGCAGAACTACAATCGGATGCCACCACAAAAAGTATGTGGATAACAAGGTGCGAGCGTTATATGACAAAGTGCCAAAGCTTACTGTCGATGGCTATAAGGCTAACCATAATCGCGTCATTCATGTGGCCGACCCTGTGAACCCGCAAGATGTCAGTACCCAACAGCACTTAACTGTAGTAAAGAATTAAGTGCTGTGAAATTAAAGACAAGCGTTTACACATGACGCGAAGATGACTAGCTGAAATTTTGGACCCCATAAAACCCCATGAGGTGGCAAACAAACAATTTGTGGAAGACTATGTATCCTCCGTGATATAATCACACCCTCATGCATCCCCGTGGGGGATATGGTTTCCCATCTCTATCTCACATCGCGTGAACAACGCCATGGTTCACTGTCTCCGTCTTCCATTCGCTGCATCATCGTGAGGCCTTCGGGCTGTGGAAAGACTAATCATTTGCTCACGCTCATCACAGCGCCAAAAGGTCAGCGTTTTCAAAATAATTATATTTATGCAAAATCCCTCTACCAATCCCTCAATATGTCCCTGGATCAAGTTATGTGTGAATTACAGACCGAGAATATGTTTATTTTAGGTTTTCCATGCAAGAAAATGTTATTGTTCCGGATGCGGTGAAGCCTGATTCACTAAACGACAAGCCATCATTCAAAGCTATTTCAGCATGGGCCGTTACAAACATATCGATTACTCCTATCTTGGACAAATGTATTCTAAAATGTCCAAACAACTTATTCGTGACGATGCAAATGTCATGGTTATATTTCGCCAGGATGAGTGCAAAAGTCGCCACATTTATAATGAACATGTCAATCCAGATATGGATCGCAGCTGGAACCATATCTCACAAAGCTCTTTACTGGGAAGACTGACACGACGTATGGCGTCCGCTATAAAGATGATGGTTTTAAAATAGGTGATTCATCTATTAAATTTACGGATACCAGAGTCATCATTAAAAATATAATCTATCAATTAACGCCAGGCCTGTTAAAGCTGTTATTTTCCCGAACACCATCTTCTGAGGACTATACGCTTGATGATCGTGACAAATATAAATCCATTTTATTGGAAACTAATTCTCACAAAAGACAGTATAAACCCTCTCAACAAGTGAATGCCAATATATCTGAAAATTATAAAACCATCATTGCGAAAATGTTTCCAACCATTCAAAGTGTTCGTCGTAGAGTGTCAGCTTCAGGAGTGACATTTAAACCATTAAAACAAATTGTGGATGTTATATACTGGCATAATCCCAGTAAGCTCGTACAGCGGCTACAGCTGTTTCATGCTTCACGTCAAGATGGCCACACCGGTCACGATTGGGAAATTCAAGAAATTGAACACGAATATCGAAATGCCAAAATTATTGTTTAATCCCCCACCCATCAAAGTGAAAATAGCTCACGAGTTGCATCGCCCGGCTAGGCGTAACTATCATCGACTGAAGGTTATTTTGCGGGGTGTGGATGAACTTTGGCAGGCCGATTTGTTTGAGATGATTCCCTATGCCAGCGTTAACAATAATGTACGTTATAAGTTGACTGTCATTGATGTGTTTTCCGAAATGGCCTTTGTTCAACCTGTTAGTCACAAGTCTGGTCCGCTAGTCACCAAGGCCTGTAAACGTATTATTCAACAATCCAGACGTCAACCCCAGTTATTGCAAACCGACCAAGCAATGAATTTTTCAACAAGGATTTCCACAGTTTTCTCAAATCATTGAATATTCACCATTACACCACGTACAGCAATCTAAAAGCCAGTGTAGTTGAACGATTTAACCGGACGCTAAAAACTAATACGTGGAAAGAGTTTTAAGCTCGGGACTCTTGCCACTGGCTAGACTTATTACCTGAGCTAGTGCCAAGTTACAATAACACCAAAAACAGAACGATTGGAACCAAGCCGCGACTGGTGACGAAGAATTTTCCGCGGCTGGACAAACTGTATAAACTCATAAAAACGGTTGGCCCTAGAAGTCACAACCTTAACCTCGGTGATCATGATCGTGTGAGGAAATTTAAGTCTGTATTCGACAAGGGCTACATCACGAATTTAGGAACCGAACTATTTCGTATTCGTCAAGTCAACCTGGCCAGCTCAGTCACCTACGTACGCGAGGCCCTCAACCATCAACCAATAAACGACAGGTTTTATCTCTTAGAGCTCCTAATGACAGCGTTTCCCAAACATTACCTTGTGGAAAATGTGTTGAAACAAAAAGGAAACAAAATTTAAGTGAAATGTTTGGGAATTAGCTCAGCCTTCACATCTTGAATTAATAATATATATTTTGTGTGAACACGTGTTCCTAAGTAGGAAATAAAGAGCGGTTCTGCGACAGGGGCTAATGGGCAAGATGGCCGCCGCGCGCAACTGCCCTATGTTATTCATATGGAGAAGTCAGTCATAACTGGGTCAGGGGCTAATGGGCAATATGGCTGCCACGCCCTGAGACATTGGATGATGTCACAGGAAGAGGTTGACAGTGTTACGATGTTAAATGGAATATTTATTATTATTATTATTATTATTACTATTATTATTATTAGGTAATCATGCAATGATCATGTACAATCAAGACCAGCCTTATATTGTCCACTTTTTGGTGTAGTGGCTAGCATTCTTATCTGTTACTGTGGAGGCCCGGTTTCGAGTCCTGGCTCTGTTAAGAAATTTAATTCTGGGCTGAGGGTTGAGACGAGGTACACTCAGCCTTGTGAGGCAAAAAACTCGGAGCAGCTGGGTTTAATTCATACCTCAGCCATTCTACGTAACCTAACCTAACTTAACTTGAAAATAAAAAAGCAAAAAAAGTGAGAGCAAAAAGTGTGATCAAAAAGTGAGAGCAAATGTAAGAGCAAAAATAATAAACTTAGTTATAACATAACCTAACTTTACCCAAACTAACCAAACCTAACCTAACCTAACCTAACCTAACATAACTTAACCTAACCTAACCTAACTTCAAAGTGCAAAAAAAAGTGAGAGCAAAAAGTGTAATAAAAAGTAAGAGCAATTGTAAGAGCACAAATAATAAACTAAGTTACAACCTACCCTAACCTAACCTAACCAAGCATTTCCTCACCTAATTTCACCTAGCCTAACTTCAATGTGAGTGCAAATATAAGAGCAAAAAGTGACAGCAAAAAGTGGAAGCAAAAAGGTAGTGAGCAAAAAATTGTCAGCAAAAAAGGTGAGAGCAAATGAGAGAGCAAAAATAATAAACTTAGTTATAACCTAACGTAACCTAACCTAACCTAAGCCACAGAAACCTCATTTAAAGATTTTAGCTTTTACATTTTAACATTTTACATTTTAACATTTTAGATTATAGTTTTTCATTTTACTATTTTTAGATTTTACATTTTAGATTTTTTGTACTTTAGATTTTAGTCTTTTTAGATTTTATATTTTAAATTTAATATTTTTTGATTTTAGATATTACAATTTACATTTTCCTAAAAGAGTAAACTACAAGTTCACATACCTAACCACTCTTAATCTAACTTTACAAACCTAACTTAAGATAATCCAAAGGCTAATGCACATACACAAAGTATATAAGGGCACATGCAACTATCCTTATGCTAGTCTTATAGGCTACTGTACAACATGATCACTACCCCAACCGGGTAATTTTTTTCATTTTGTTGTTTACACATTTGTCAATTTTCCAATTTCCCATTTTCAGTTTTTTAAAATGTCAGTTTTAAGTTTTTTATTTCATAATATGGAAACATGGATTTTGCATTTTGTTGTTTACACATTTGTCAATTTTCCAATTTCCCATTTTCAGTTTTTTTATGTCAGTTTTAAGTTTTTCAATTTCATAATATGGAAACATGGATTTTTCATTTCGTTGTTTACACATTTGTAAATTTACCAAATTCCCATTTACAGTTTTTAAAATTTCAGTTTAATGTTTTTTCTATTTTGTCAATATGGAAACATAGATTTTCCAATTTGTGTTTTACATGCTAATTTTGTATTAGGAGTGGAGAGAGGTGGGTAGTAAATAAATATGTACAAGCAGTGTCCATACAATATTTTTTATTTTAAATATATGTACACTATTTACACATAATACATTTTATATATAGTCTATTTTTTTGTTATAAATTGTACAGTTGTTTTTATTTTGTTTTCTATTTTATTTATTTAGATTATGAATACCATTTTTTATTTTTGTAGTGCCATGGTATTATTTACTAAATAGTTTTGTTTTATATATTTGCTAGTTGCAGGCAGAAGATTTTGATATTCATAACTTAACTCTTTAAGCGTGGTGAATGATAGAGTAATGACCATAGGCATGTGTACCTATACCATTAGCATCAATCACTCTTTTATCATCACCAGGACACAAAGCAATTTTGTTTAGCCTTATAGATGATATGTCATGTTGTTTAGAAGCGATAATGTTCATGGGTATTCTTTTTACATTGTTTTTCATGACACAATCCTTATAATCTTGAAAGCTTATACAATTTTTGACAACACCTCTGCTAATACCTTTAATCTTTTTGATTTCTTAACCATTTATGTCTAAAGCATACATTTTAGCTCTAAGTCAACAAAATGCTTTTATAATTTGTCCGCAAGCCTCGTCTTTAAATTTCCCCAACGTTTTCTTGTTTGATGTAGAGTAACATATGTGATTAGTAGGATAATCAGATGTGTCCATGTGTTCTAGGAAATCCAACTTGTCTTGATATACATCTGGGGTGTTAACCAAATAAATGAACGAGTCAGTATCCATTGACATGAGTTTAAGATTGTCCATGCCATAATACGGTAGGAGGACATCATAGTGGTGGGAATACATGAGAGTTTTTGAAATATCCAGTATACACATTCCAATATATATAGGCTTATTGAATACAAATGTTACGTTTAGCCATGTGGAAAGCAGCTAGGTTAGGGCCATAAATTGTTCTGTCGATAAATGTCGGTTTTGCTATTAGCTTTTCTGCCTTTTTGCTGTCATTTACAATACGTATGTCTATTCTTTTACGGATATTTTCCATTGTTTTTCCAAAAATGGCATTGTTGAATGATTTTTGTACAGATTTTCCTCAAAATCATTTTTGGCTTGTTTTCGAAAGTTGTTATTAAAATCAACGTATGCCTTTAACCAAGGTCTTTGTTTAAACTTTAACACACGATGAATCATTATCAATTTTATTCCGTGATCTAAAGCCTGTTTTAATGCCATGTATTGAACAACATATCGCCTTCCATTTTCAAGATGAGGAAATCGTTTTTTCAGAGACGATTCCTTAGGTTGTGTACACTCTGGTAGGAAAGGTAAATCGTTTTATAGATCATGAAGGTAAGATGAATAATCAACATGAACGTCTAGAATGTATCCCACAGGATCGTCTTCCTTTAGTTTTTCTAGATCAACAGTATCTGTAGAAACCCACTGAAATCCACCATAAGGAAGGGAGTGGCACAAGGCCCACCCGTATTGGTTGTTGGCATCATCATAGGTAATAAACTGCGATGGTTTCTCAGAATCATAGGTTTCCATGTATTTATTGTTAGCTTCAACATACCGATGAGACACCTGGCATATGCCTCCACGTATTCCAGACTCGATTATAAGAATCTGATCGTAATCCTGTAGCAATTCCAGTTCAATTCCTGTGTAAAGTAGCATTGCCTCCAAACTTAAACCAGGCGAAGTAAAAAAGTGTGCAGCATCCACTCGGTGTGTTTCTAGTGTTTTGTTTCCAACCGTTTCAAAGCTGTCTGCAAGAAGGTGTACATCTGATGTTAGAGATTCCCCTAGAGATTTAATGTTGAACTGATTCCAGACATTTTTGGCATTTTCATAGTCTTCTTGACTTAATTTGTTAAAGAATGCCTCTTTTGCAGGTAAACACGTTTCACTTAACTTTTCCCATGAGTCAATGTAGTCATAAAAGATACCCCTTTACGAGTCATGAGCATTGCATTTTCTTTTCCAAAGTACTTGTCTGTTTCAGGGTATGATGTTAAGTTGGATACTAAGTTTTCCAAACTACTCGGCATTAACCGAAACGTGTCCACAAATCTAAGCTTAACATTTCCTACATATTTGGTAAAGGAAATGTACTTTTCTTTGGAGTTCGCGATAACATCCACTCTCTCAGTAGTGCATCCCAATTGCTTTACAATGTAATTTGCGTCGTAGCCACTCATATTATGTAGAAACATAGGAACGGGGTTACGTGTTTTACACCTCAAATTACAGTTATTGTGAACACTACCACGGTATTCCCCTGAAATATGGCAGTGGTCTCGAACTTTCCAGTCCTTTTGGTTAAATGGTTTTTGTCACAAATAACAGGTTTCAGAACATTGGAATTCTGCTTCTTGATCCTCAGTTAAAGCCTTTGGAACATTTAAGCTGTAAAGGCGATCGATTTCATTATCTATTGAAATCAAACACTCCATAAAATTTTCTGCAGCGTCAGGTCCACGATAAATAAGAGGTTGGCTTGGAAGGTTTGTCTTTTTGTGTTCCACAGCAGGTGACGGTTTAACGTATATACCAAATCTCATAGAAACATGACTCTGGTATGGCACTGTATAACTTGCATCAGGATGTCTTACTAGTTTATCAGAATCTTTGATAAAGACGTAGTGGTTCTGACCGGATGATGAAATTAGCAGAAGGAGGTCGCGATGGTCTTGCAGCTCTTGATCCACAACCTTCAGAGGGAACAATTTGTTGTCTTGTTCCAATCCAAATACATTAATGGATATATCGTTGGCTTTTTCAAATTTGGGAATGTTAGCTAGTAATGTAGGAAATGATATTACAGAAAAACATTCTTGTTGTCCAGCTCCTTGTATTTACTAGCGCGTTCAGCTTTCGTTTTAACCAGTTTTGCTAAAATGGCATACATAAAACATTTTTCATCCATTAAGTTTTGAGGATTAATGCAGGCTTTTTTTGCTTGTATAGCTGCTGGTAATGGAATATATGTGCTGCCACGCAAGGGATTGTACTTATTTATTTTCAATCGTACTCCTTCCACTGCTAACAAAGCCCAATTACTGCCTTTTAGCTCAGATTCTTCCATTTCCGTATTAGCTTTGAAAATTGTGTTTCCAAGAAACTACTTAAGTCTGATTCCAAAAATAGGGCCTGATTTCGGTTTTTAAAAGCACGATCTGTAATTTCATTGGTAGATGTATGAATGAATCTACATTCAGCCACAAGATTAACTTTGATCGACTTGTGCATTGCTAGTTCTTTCTGCATAGCTTGTATTATTTGCTGTTTGGACTCTTTAAGGTATGAATTTAAATCCTTTCACGTGTCACAACGTATGAAAAAGGATTTAAGACGACCTTGAAAAGACGTTTCATATTCAGTAAGTCCATTTTTGTCAGGAACCATTGAAAGCAGATAATGTTTTGTAGGCTCAGTTTTTTTTCTTTTAGCTGCTGACTCAACATTACAACATTCTTCATGACGACGTCCGTTGTAGACATTGTTGAAGTTACTACCACAAGTTTTTTCACTCACGAAACTCACCACACGATACTTCATGACGCTCTCTATGATAGTCTCGAAGAAAAGTCTTTCCACACTCTTTACACATATTGCTAGGCATGGTATCTTCCATTATGGATGTTGATTTCTGCAAACAGCTGCTTACTGCGTATCACAAGGCTGTAGGCTGGTCAGTGAGACGGTCTTTCACGATGTGAACACTGCAAAAGGTAGTAATCAACTGATTGTATTCCTGCTAAGAGACCTCTTATATAACCTAATCAAGACCAACAGCTATTTACCACGTAGCACACGGCTAGAGCCTAATGGGTGAGACGATCTTTCACAATGTGATCACTGTTAAATGTAGTAGTCAACTGAAAATATTCTTACTCACTACTGAAGGTTATCAGGTACTTACTGCATATCAAAAGGCTGTACACTCATGTGTTAGACACTCTCTCTTGCTAAGGACCCCTATATTCCCTATACGAGGATATACATGTTAGTTCTAAACGCTTAATGGTTATTTGTATATTAACTGTATATACACAGCTTATACGAGCACGTTTTTCACGCTATAAAACTTTGTCAAATAGCCACATGCGACACGCAAAGTATGTTTCCGCTATCTAGCGGTGACTATGAGTACTACCTGAACGACATCATGATACCTAGTGCTCCATATCATTACTGAACGATCAGCATTCTATCTAGCGGTCGATATCAAAAATTACTCAACTACCAGCATAGTACCTACCGGTCGATATGAAAACCCACTCATCTACTAGTATGCATTCCAATAATGAACACATTTGCTCATATCCACTAACAATACACACAGCGGGTTGTCTTTATCGTTTAATACAAATATATCTTGTTTAAATAATATAACAAAAAGTTATATGGCACAATTGTATGGGAATGTTGCATTACCTAAAATGTAATAGTATGCAAGTGTTTAACATTTTACAATCGGCTTATGATGAAGGTTTATGTTGGTGGCTTATGTTGGTGGTTTATGGTGGTGGCTTATGATGGTGGCTTATGGTGGTGGCTTATGGTGGTGGCTTATGATGGAGGCTTATGGTGGTAGCTTATGGTGGCTTATGGTGGTGGCTTATGGAGGCTTATGGTGGTGGCTTATGGTGGTGGCATATGTTGGTGGCTTATTTTTGGTGGTTTACGTTAATACCTTATTTTTAATGGCTTATTTCACAAGTTATTTTTGTCAATGTATTTAGAGGATTTTTCTCTTGGTCATGGAAAGTATCTCAACCCTTTTTTTATGGTAGCATAATGCTTGCCGCCATGTTTGTAAGCAACAACAACACACTAATATCCCAAGAATCCAAAGTACTCTAAGGTTAATGATTGTCTCTCAACTCCATTCAACGCCTAGTCAAAAACATATATTTTTCAAATTTTTCAAAAAAGGTAAATTGGGGAAGTAGGCTATATGTTTAAACTAAAAATCATATCAAATCATATGCTAACTCCAGCACCTACATCTATCCCACTCTCAGTCAAAATATATAATATTCTTCAAATTTTCCCGAAACTATATTTGGAAAGTAGGCCATATTTTGAAAACTAATCGTCCTATAAAGTCATATATAGACTCAAACCAATGGCTTTTATATCCTTAATCGTAAGAACAAAATATGGAATTTGACATTTTTTCCAAAAATGTTCATTTTAAAACGGTGCTATATTTTGGAAACTAGGAATTTTACAAAAAAGTTTTTTTAACGTAATTGACAGGTATTTACCCCCACTACCTACAAACCAAGTCCCAGGTCTGAGGGACAAAATCCAAAAAAAATTCAATTTGGAAAGTAGGTGATATTTTGAAAACTAATCATCCTAAAAAGTCATATATAGACTCAAACCAATGGCTTTTATGTCCTTAATTGGTAGAAGAAAACTTAATATTTTTTCAGTTTTTCCAAAAAATTCCAATTTTCAAAATTGTCTATATTTTGGAATAGTGGAGTACTAGGAGTTCTAACCCCCCCCCCACCACTACTCCCAATGCGAGCCGATAACTCCCGAACCCGTTGTCGGAGATTCACGAATGAAGTGTCGTTGGACTCGGGATGACGGGGGCTTTGCTATGGACCACTCATTTCAACCCCTAAATAAAACCTACCCCTACTAGGGGGTGAAATTGTAATTTTTAGTGAAAGTCTCTTTTCAAATACGACATGTATAAGGTGCGCTGCTAAAATGAACTTAAATGTTGTTGCTCATATCGCGCATGCGTTTTTCTGGCTGCCGCTATGGATGAACATTTTTGTTTTTGTTTTTTACGCATGCGCACTTGGGATTTTTGTAAGAGGGCGAGCTCTTTGAAAAAAATGATTGATAAGAAGAGGTTTTGGTGGTGAGGAGAGAGCCAGATAGTCGCCTACTTTCCTACGAAGTTTGTCGATATCTCTCAAACGCAAGGTCGGATTTGGACGTGTGACGTGTCAAATCGATTGTCTCGAAGCCCTATACATGTTATTAATAGGTTAAAGTTTTGAGAATGAGGGAAACAGGCTTTTTGGGGGTAAAACCGTGATTTTAGACTTTTTCCGATATCTCACGAATGCATGGTCGGATTTGGTCCTATGACGTGTCAAATGGCTTGTCTCGAAACCCTGTGTATTTTGGTAATAGGTTAAAGTTTTTGAGAATGATGGAAACAGAATATTTTGGGGTAAAACCGTGATTTTGAACTTTTTGCTATATCTCGCGAACCAATCATGCTAGAGACATGAACGAGGGGTCCAAGGACTTGGGGTGACGTCCTCTTTGCTATTGACGACTCGTTGTAATTTTAAAAAATTTGGGAAACGCGATTTTGGGGTAAACACGTGTTTTTTATGATTTTTGCCGATATTTCACGAACCCATAACCGTAGAGACGTGTACGAGGTGTCCTAGGACTCGGGCTAACGCCCCCCTTTCAAATGTGATAGATATTTTTTTCCAAAAAAATAATTCACAAAGGGCCTAACGCCGTACATGTTGAAAAAAAAATTCATTACCGTTACTTGTTTATAATGTTTATAAAGCGTGGTGGTTGAGAGAGACGATACGGCTGGGTGTGTGTGTTTGACCGAACCTGTCGCTTAGCACAAGGACCATGCTTAATAGAACAATCGCTATTTCGGCGGGTCGGTGTATGACAGAGCGAGCGTGCGTTTTTCTGATATTTTACCTTTAACGTGTAAACGGTGATGAGAACTTGGTTCTATGTTGGTCGAAGCGAGTACAGAAAACAAACTTACAGGAGGTGAAGGTCATTTGAGCTTATTGGAAGGCGTTGATCTGACTTGACAACAGGTGACGCTTGAAGGTGAAATAATCTGACCATCGTGGTGGCAGTGGAGTGTGAAAGGCATGCACACACATTTGTGAAACCACATGTAGGCTAAACCAGTGACATCCTGTTTTGCTTCGTACGTGACAAAATGCAAGTTCATGTGAAATTTGATCTACCGCAGGTGTTCGCTTGGGACGTTATCTGTCCACATGCGCGATAACTGTTAACAAGTTACATCCTGTCTTGCTTCGTACGTGACAAAATGCAAGTTGACGTGAAATTTGATTCGCCACAGGTGTTCGACTGGGACGTTATCTGTCCACGTGACCGATAACAGAATGTTCAAAGCATGGGAAAAAAATGATTATACATGCAACGTAGCATATATAAAGACATGTCGTTATCATTTCCACTCTCACTTGGGTGGACTACCTTTCAACACACTGCGTTGCATGAAACCCCTGGTCTTGTTTAACAGTTTTGGTGTTGGTGGAAAATACTTAACCTTGTTGTGGGGTAGGTATTTATTTATATATTTATTCATTTATACATTTATTGATTAATATATATATTTACAAGCAATTATTTATTGATTAAGTAATTAATGATTTTATTTATTTGTTTGCAGATAACCGGCATACCTTACATGTCTGAGGGAGAAGAAACCATTGCACTTTTGAGCCCACTAGAAGGGAAGAGCAACAAGTCACTGCAAGTAAAGGTGAAATGATTTTTTTAAACTAACTTGTTTCATTTTGTTTTGTTTTATGTTTTATTTTATGAAATGTATGTATTAACCTGAATTTAGGTATTTATAGCGGTTTATTTTATTTATTTTTTAGAAACTTGGAAAGAATAGCCTTACCGCCGTAGCAGTCGCTGAAAAAAACCAGAAACGCACTAAAGCGAAACCACTGCCAAAGAGTGAACTGTTTAAAACTCAGGTAAGTCCAACTTAAAAATGCTATTACATTTTACCACTACTGAAAACTCGTAGACAAAAAAAATCATTACCTGTACATGACTGGGACAATGATTGCTTTCTTGATTAATGGCTATGTTGTTGTTGTTGACTGGGAAAAGTACAAGGCCATGTTGGATTTTCTAAAAATAAAAATAATAAATTTAATTTATGGGTGGTTCCCTATGGACTCAACGAATATCCACAGGTTTGAACATGATAATGTGAACAAAATGACATGACATTCATTTTTGTTTATATATTGGTTAAAGGGAGGGTGGGGGAATGTAAATGACTGTAGCTTTATAAAAAAGAAAATAAGTATATGGGTTACTGTTAGTGCCAACATACAGTTTATTTTTAATGGTGTTTTGATATATTAATGCCAATTAACGTTAACGTTTTATTTACAAGTATTGATTGATTGATTGATTGATTGATTGAGTGATGGGTTATTTTGTTTGCTTTTAGGTGTCGTCATGTGCCATTAACGTAATGAACAGACAGTGAACAAGCATGTATTATGCTTTAAAGTACTCTGTGCAATGTTAATAACTTACAATAAGAAAAAGTTTTATTATAACACATGGCGTTAGTACCAAATACAACAAGTGAGCAAGTTGGTTTACCACGTGGGTTAAATTTAAAATCAGAACATGACCGATGGTTAACATTTGAATCCTGGCCTGTAGGCTTTTTGTCGACGCATGAACTTGCAAAAGCCGGTTTTTTTTACTTGAACCGAGAAGATGTGGTGCGCTGTGTGTTTTGTCGTATTGAACTTTCACACTGGGAAGAAGGGGATGATCCCTTTAGAGACCATTTGCGATGGTCTCCTCACTGTCCTTACATGCTTGGAAAGCAAGTGGGTAACCTACCCGTGCATTCATTTTACCGAACCACAAGGCCTTTGGCCGCTACTTACGTTGCTGAATCACAAATAAATAATAATAATGATGTATTACCAGCCAACGGTAGTGTCGATATATGTGGTCCATATGCCATAGACAGTGTTGAATTGGCGTGTGCTTTTGAAAAATAGGGAGTTTGCAAGACTAAAGCACTAGCACACCCAGAGTACAGCTCTGTTGAAAAACGTTTCGAATCTTGTAAAAATGTTTGGCCATTAATATTAAAACACCTTACCAAACAGCTAAGTGAAGCTGGATTTTTTTATACTGGTGAAGGGGATAAAACAATATGTTTTTATTGTGGATTTGCTTTAAAGGATTGGCAAATGACTGATGACCCTTTTGTGCAACACGCTCGTTGGTTACCAAACTGTAAATACATGGTGTTGCTTAAAGGTCAGGAATTTGTGAACACTATTCGTAAAGAAAAAGTGATTGCAGCACAAGACATAAAAGTGCCTTTAGAGATAGAGCACGCAGAGCAAATACATAAGGCTGAAAGAAAAGACTTGTGTTACGAACAGATACAAAAGTGTGACCAACAATTATGTAAAATTTGTTATCAAGATGAACTAGGTGTTGTATTTTTACCCTGTGGACACATGATAGCCTGTGTCAAGTGTGCATTAGAACTTAACACTTGTGCTATATGCAGAAAAGTAGTATCTGCAACAGTTAGGGCATTTCTTGCATAACTAGTATAATTTATTCGCCATGCATAGTGCAAAATCCCTAATTGCACAATATTATTAAAGCTGTTTTAGAGTGTAATAGATATGCTTTTGTTTTGTTTATAGACTACTACAATGAATGTTTTGAATGCTGTGGGACAATCATGTGGCTTAGAGACAAAGAAGCTCAGCGAATTGCCAACGCATATTCCATTCCGCATTATCAAGATTCGGAAATTGAAAACAGCATATGGTGATCGTGTACTTTGTGTATGTGAAAACTTTGAGACATTTCTGCCTATACGGTTTAATGATATGTCGGAGAGTGTTTTTGATGAAGTCAATAATGCTGTGCAACCTGTACACTTAATTTATGAAGGTTTTAAAAACAATAGGTGCATGATTCGTTTTAATTAAATAAAAAAAAGTCAAATAATAATGGAAGATATAAGTCATGACAATGGACTGAAAGAAAAAATATGTGTATAGAATAATAATGTCTTAGTGTTTAGTATTGTCTTAAAAATATTATCATGAAACCAAAAAAAAATGTACATAAAGTTTGTAAATAAATGAAAATAATGGTACAATGTTGTTTTATTTTCTATAGAAGTCAGAATATTTAACATTGCAGAGTATACATGATTATGACAATAAAAAGCACACTTAATACAAGTCTTTGCCTTTACGATAGTGTGTTATAGTTTTAAAAACAAAGCTTGTTGTAGATCTTTTTTCTTCCACGGTAAACAATAGGCATGAAAACGTTATTGTCCTGTTTTGGATCATTATCACTATCATAATCATAAGCTGCATGATCTATATTATTATTATTATAATCACGATAATTATCCTCAACATTATCCTCAACATTACTAAAACCAGTTAAATATTCCTGGTCCTCTTCCTGTTCCTCTTCCTCTTCCTCTACAGTGTCCTCATGTAGAGTCTGCGTGGCTTTTGATAATGTTAAGGGTTTTTTGAACATTGAATTATTTTCAATAGTAGTATTGTTTTGTAGCATTTGCTTTTTAACATTTTCATGATTTTCTGTTGACAGAAACAGTGTTTCATGCAGTACACTACATTGATGATCACTGACACTTAAAACCACACTATTTTTGCTTTTTAGCTCACTGCGACATTGTTTTGAACGTTGTTTTGTACAACGCCAAATAACAGTTCCATTTTTATTGGTTCGTTTCACAATATATGAATATCCTTTATAGAATGCATGAGGCTTACCATACCTAGTCACAGATACTTCCATATCAACTGTCAAGCTTAGACTAAGCTCTAGTAAAGACAACTTGGTAATAAGAACAATAGATTAATGTGCGAGCATATATGGGTGCAAATGTGGGAGCAAAAAAAGTGGGAGCAAAAAGTGGGAGCAAGAATTGGGAGCAAAAAAGTGGGAGCAAAAAAGTGGGAGAAAAATTGGGAGCAAAAAGTGGGAGCAAAAATTGAGAGCAAAAAGTGGGAGCAAAAGTGGGAGCAAAAGTGAGTGTAAAAGTGAGTGCAAACGTGGGTTCAAAAGTGAGTGCAAAAGTGAATGTAAAAGTGGGTGCAAAAGTGGGTGCAAGAGTGGGTGCAAAAGTGGGTGCAAAAGTGGGTGCAAAAGTGGGTGCAAGAGTGGGTGAAAAAGTGGGTGCAAAAGTGGGTGCAAGAGTGGGTGCAAAAGTGGGTGAAAAAGTGGGTGCAAAAGTGGGGCAAAAGTGAGTGCACAAGTGGGCGCAAAAGTATATGCAAAAGTGGGTGCAAAAGTGGGAGCAAAAAGTGGGAGCAAAAAGTGGGAGCAAAAAGTGGGATCTGAAGAAAGTAGGAGCAATTATGAGAGTAAATGTGAAAGGAAAAGTGGGAGCAAGTATGGGAGCAAATGTGAAAGCAAAAGTGGGAGCAAAAAGTGAGAAAAAAAAAGTGAGAGCAAAAAGTGGGAGCAAATATGAGAGCAAAAAAAGTAGGAGCAAGTATGGGAGCAAATGTGAAAGCAAAAGGGGGAGAAAAAAGTGAGAGAAAAAAGTGGGACCAAAAAGTGTAAGCAAAAGTTGGAGCAAATATGAGAGCAAAAAAATGTGGGAGCAAAAAGTGGGAGCAAAACGTGTAAACAGAAGTGGGAGCAAACAAGTGTGAGCAAATATGGGAGCAGAAAGTGGGAGCAAATGTGAAAGCAAAAGTGGGAGCAAAAAGAGCGAGCAAAAGTGAGTGCACAAAGGGGGAGCAAAATGTATGAGTAAAAAGTGGGGTCAAATGTGGTGTTTTACTAAAACAATCCCCCCTAACCTAACCTAACCTAACTTTACTCAACCTAATTTCACCTAACCTAACTTCACCTAACCTAACCTTCCAACTCTCAGATCAAAAATTAAATTCTGGCCATAGTCGCGTTGGAATCCAAAACCTCTGGGATAACACCCAAGTATACTAGCCACTACACCGCGAAATGGGCAAATTATCATGCAACACAACACAAAAATAAAAAGTTTTCTGTAGTGTAACTCATTGGCTGACAATCATAGTTGAGAATTCAAACCCAAGACCCCAGGACTTTAGTTTTGAACATTATCAGAAATATTATTCCATTTACATTTTGCTGTTGCTTATAGTTATAAGAGTTGGCATTAATATGGGAGCAAAAGTGAAAGCAAAAAGTGGGTGCAAGCATGGCTGGTTGTAGAGACTTTCATATCAACTAATACACATAAATTAAATTTTAGTAAAGTGACTTGGCTAATAATAATAATAATATTAACAGTTTAAAAAAACATTCAAGGGGATTTATATTTTTCAGGGTGTAATTTCCAAAGTACTGTCAAGAATAATAATTACATGAACAGATTCCAAGAACTCTATAGTGCTTTTAAGGTTAATGATTGGCTAGGAGTGAGATAGAGCTAGCTAACCTAAGTTAACCTCAGCTCAGTAAACCTAACCTTGTCACATGGCATGTTCTACAAGTATAGACTTGCTTTGAGACTGGCTATGACGTCACAGATGAATGGCGGTGGGAGGCTGGACACGACTTTTTATTACCCAAAAACATTGTCCTTTTTGCCTTTTTGGGAGGCTGGCAAAAAGGACAATGTTTTTGGGTAATAAAAAGTCGTGTCCAGCCTCCCACCGCCATTCATCTGTGACGTCATAGCCAGTCTCAAAGCAAGTCTATACTTGTAGAACATGCCATGTGACAAGGTTAGGTTTACTGAGCTGAGGTTAACTTAGGTTAGCTAGCTCTATCTCACTCCTAGCCAATCATTAACCTTAAAAGCACTATAGAGTTCTTGGAATCTGTTCATGTAATTATTATTCTTGACAGTACTTTGGAAATTACACCCTGAAAAATATCAATCCCCTTGAATTTTTTTTAAAACTGTTAATATTATTATTATTATTAGCCAAGTCACTTTACTAAAATTTAATTTATGTGTATTAGTTGATATGAAAGTCTCTACAACCAGCCATGCTTGCACCCACTTTTTGCTTTCACTTTTGCTCCCATATTAATGCCAACTCTTATAACTATAAGCAACAGCAAAATGTAAATGGAATAATATTTCTGATAATGTTCAAAACTAAAGTCCTGAGGTCTTGGGTTTGAATTCTCAACTATGATTGTCAGCCAATGAGTTACACTACAGAAAACTTTTTATTTTTGTGTTGTGTTGCATGATAATTTGCCCATTTCGCGGTGTAGTGGCTAGTATACTTGGGTGTTATCCCAGAGGTTTTGGATTCCAACGCGACTATGGCCAGAATTTAATTTTTGATCTGAGAGTTGGAAGGTTAGGTTAGGTGAAGTTAGGTTAGGTGAAATTAGGTTGAGTAAAGTTAGGTTAGGTTAGGTTAGGGGGGATTGTTTTAGTAAAACACCACATTTGACCCCACTTTTTACTCATACATTTTGCTCCCCCTTTGTGCACTCACTTTTGCTCGCTCTTTTTGCTCCCACTTTTGCTTTCACATTTGCTCCCACTTTCTGCTCCCATATTTGCTCACACTTGTTTGCTCCCACTTCTGTTTACACGTTTTGCTCCCACTTTTTGCTCCCACATTTTTTTGCTCTCATATTTGCTCCAACTTTTGCTTACACTTTTTGGTCCCACTTTTTTCTCTCACTTTTTTCTCCCCCTTTTGCTTTCACATTTGCTCCCATACTTGCTCCTACTTTTTTTGCTCTCATATTTGCTCCCACTTTTTGCTCTCACTTTTTTTTCTCACTTTTTGCTCCCACTTTTGCTTTCACATTTGCTCCCATACTTGCTCCCACTTTTCCTTTCACATTTACTCTCATAATTGCTCCTACTTTCTTCAGATCCCACTTTTTGCTCCCACTTTTTGCTCCCACTTTTTGCTCCCACTTTTGCACCCACTTTTGCATATACTTTTGCGCCCACTTGTGCACTCACTTTTGCCCCACTTTTGCACCCACTTTTTCACCCACTTTTGCACCCACTCTTGCACCCACTTTTGCACCCACTTTTTCACCCACACTTGCACCCACTTTTGCACCCACTTTTGCACCCACTTTTGCACCCACTCTTGCACCCACTTTTGCACCCACTTTTACATTCACTTTTGCACTCACTTTTGAACCCACGTTTGCACTCACTTTTACACTCACTTTTGCTCCCACTTTTGCTCCCACTTTTTGCTCTCAATTTTTGCTCCCACTTTTTGCTCCCAATTTTTCTCCCACTTTTTTGCTCCCACTTTTTTGCTCCCAATTCTTGCTCCCACTTTTTGCTCCCACTTTTTTTGCTCCCACATTTGCACCCATATATGCTCGCACATTAATCTATTGTTCTTATTACCAAGTTGTCTTTACTAGAGCTTAGTCTAAGCTTGACAGTTGATATGGAAGTATCTGTGACTAGGTATGGTAAGCCTCATGCATTCTATAAAGGATATTCATATATTGTGAAACGAACCAATAAAAATGGAACTGTTATTTGGCGTTGTACAAAACAACGTTCAAAACAATGTCGCAGTGAGCTAAAAAGCAAAAATAGTGTGGTTTTAAGTGTCAGTGATCATCAATGTAGTGTACTGCATGAAACACTGTTTCTGTCAACAGAAAATCATGAAAATGTTAAAAAGCAAATGCTACAAAACAATACTACTATTGAAAATAATTCAATGTTCAAAAAACCCTTAACATTATCAAAAGCCACGCAGACTCTACATGAGGACACTGTAGAGGAAGAGGAAGAGGAACAGGAAGAGGACCAGGAATATTTAACTGGTTTTAGTAATGTTGAGGATAATGTTGAGGATAATTATCGTGATTATAATAATAATAATATAGATCATGCAGTTTATGATTATGATAGTGATAATGATCCAAAACAGGACAATAACGTTTTCATGCCTATTGTTTACCGTGGAAGAAAAAAGATCTACAACAAGCTTTGTTTTTAAAACTATAACACACTATCGTAAAGGCAAAGACTTGTATTAAGTGTGCTTTTTATTGTCATAATCATGTATACTCTGCAATGTTAAATATTCTGACTTCTATAGAAAATAAAACAACATTGTACCATTATTTTCATTTATTTACAAACTTTATGTACATTTTTTTTTGGTTTCATGATAATATTTTTAAGACAATACTAACCACTAAGACATTATTATTCTATACACATATTTTTTCTTTCAGTCCATTGTCATGACTTATATCTTCCATTATTATTTGACTTTTTTTTATTTAATTAAAACGAATCATGCACCTATTGTTTTTAAAACCTTCATAAATTAAGTGTACAGGTTGCACAGCATTATTGACTTCATCAAAAACACTCTCCGACATATCATTAAACCGTATAGGCAGAAATGTCTCAAAGTTTTCACATACACAAAGTACACGATCACCATATGCTGTTTTCAATTTCCGAATCTTGATAATGCGGAATGGAATATGCGTTGGCAATTCGCTGAGCTTCTTTGTCTCTAAGCCACATGATTGTCCCACAGCATTCAAAACATTCATTGTAGTAGTCTATAAACAAAACAAAAGCATATCTATTACACTCTAAAACAGCTTTAATAATATTGTGCAATTAGGGATTTTGCACTATGCATGGCGAATAAATTATACTAGTTATACAAGAAATGCCCTAACTGTTGCAGATACTACTTTTCTGCATATAGCACAAGTGTTAAGTTCTAATGCACACTTGACACAGGCTATCATGTGTCCACAGGGTAAAAATACAACACCTAGTTCATCTTGATAACAAATTTTACATAATTGTTGGTCACACTTTTGTATCTGTTCGTAACACAAGTCTTTTCTTTCAGCCTTATGTATTTGCTCTGCGTGCTCTATCTCTAAAGGCACTTTTATGTCTTGTGCTGCAATCACTTTTTCTTTACGAATAGTGTTCACAAATTCCTGACCTTTAAGCAACACCATGTATTTACAGTTTGGTAACCAACGAGCGTGTTGCACAAAAGGGTCATCAGTCATTTGCCAATCCTTTAAAGCAAATCCACAATAAAAACATATTGTTTTATCCCCTTCACCAGTATAAAAAAATCCAGCTTCACTTAGCTGTTTGGTAAGGTGTTTTAATATTAATGGCCAAACATTTTTACAAGATTCGAAACGTTTTTCAACAGAGCTGTACTCTGGGTGTGCTAGTGCTTTAGTCTTGCAAACTCCCAATTTTTCAAAAGCACACGCCAATTCAACACTGTCTATGGCATATGGACCACATATATCGACACTACCGTTGGCTGGTAATACATCATTATTATTATTTATTTGTGATTCAGCAACGTAAGTAGCGGCCAAAGGCCTTGTGGTTCGGTAAAATGAATGCACGGGTAGGTTACCCACTTGCTTTCCAAGCATGTAAGGACAGTGAGGAGACCATCGCAAATGGTCTCTAAAGGGATCATCCCCTTCTTCCCAGTGTGAAAGTTCAATACGACAAAACACACAGCGCACCACATCTTCTCGGTTCAAGTAAAAAAAAACCGGCTTTTGCAAGTTCATGCGTCGACAAAAAGCCTACAGGCCAGGATTCAAATGTTAACCATCGGTCATGTTCTGATTTTAAATTTAACCCACGTGGTAAACCAACTTGCTCACTTGTTGTATTTGGTACTAACGCCATGTGTTATAATAAAACTTTTTCTTATTGTAAGTTATTAACATTGCACAGAGTACTTTAAAGCATAATACATGCTTGTTCACTGTCTGTTCATTACGTTAATGGCACATGACGACACCTAAAAGCAAACAAAATAACCCATCACTCAATCAATCAATCAATCAATCAATCAATACTTGTAAATAAAACGTTAACGTTAATTGGCATTAATATATCAAAACACCATTAAAAATAAACTGTATGTTGGCACTAACAGTAACCCATATACTTATTTTCTTTTTTATAAAGCTACAGTCATTTACATTCCCCCACCCTCCCTTTAACCAATATATAAACAAAAATGAATGTCATGTCATTTTGTTCACATTATCATGTTCAAACCTGTGGATATTCGTTGAGTCCATAGGGAACCACCCATAAATTAAATTTATTATTTTTATTTTTAGAAAATCCAACATGGCCTTGTACTTTTCCCAGTCAACAACAACAACATAGCCATTAATCAAGAAAGCAATCATTGTCCCAGTCATGTACAGGTAATGATTTTTTTTGTCTACGAGTTTTCAGCAGTGGTAAAATGTAATAGCATTTTTAAGTTGGACTTACCTGAGTTTTAAACAGTTCACTCTTTGGCAGTGGTTTCGCTTTGGTGCGTTTCTGGTTTTTTTCAGCGACTGCTACGGCGGTAAGGCTATTCTTTCCAAGTTTCTAAAAAATAAATAAAATAAACCGCTATAAATACCTAAATTCAGGTTAATACATACATTTCATAAAATAAAACATAAAACAAAACAAAATGAAACAAGTTAGTTTAAAAAAATCATTTCACCTTTACTTGCAGTGACTTGTTGCTCTTCGCTTCTAGTGGGCTCAAAAGTGCAATGGTTTCTTCTCCCTCAGACATGTAAGGTATGCCGGTTATCTGCAAACAAATAAATAAAATCATTAATTACTTAATCAATAAATAATTGCTTGTAAATATATATATTAATCAATAAATGTATAAATGAATAAATATATAAATAAATACCTACCCCACAACAAGGTTAAGTATTTTCCACCAACACCAAAACTGTTAAACAAGACCAGGGGTTTCATGCAACGCAGTGTGTTGAAAGGTAGTCCACCCAAGTGAGAGTGGAAATGATAACGACATGTCTTTATATATGCTACGTTGCATGTATAATCATTTTTTCCCACGCTTTGAACATTCTGTTATCGGTCACGTGGACAGATAACGTCCCAGGCGAACACCTGTGGCGAATCAAATTTCACGTCAACTTGCATTTTGTCACGTACGAAGCAAGACAGGATGTAACTTGTTAACAGTTATCGCGCATGTGGACAGATAACGTCCCAAGCGAACACCTGCGGTAGATCAAATTTCACATGAACTTTCATTTTGTCACGTACGAAGCAAAACAGGATGTCACTGGTTTAGCCTACATGTGGTTTCACAAATGTGTGTGCATGCCTTTCACACTCCACTGCCACCACGATGGTCAGATTATTTCACCTTCAAGCGTCACCTGTTGTCAAGTCAGATCAACGCCTTCCAATAAGCTCAAATGACCTTCACCTCCTGTAAGTTTGTTTTCTGTACTCGCTTCGACCAACATAGAACCAAGTTCTCATCACCGTTTACACGTTAAAGGTAAAATATCAGAAAAACGCACGCTCGCTCTGTCATACACCGACCCGCCGAAATAGCGATTGTTCTATTAAGCATGGTCCTTGTGCTAAGCGACAGGTTCGGTCAAACACACACACCCAGCCGTATCGTCTCTCTCAACCACCACGCTTTATAAACATTATAAACAAGTAACGGTAATGAATTTTTTTTTCAACATGTACGGCGTTAGGCCCTTTGTGAATTATTTTTTTGGAAAAAAATATCTATCACATTTGAAAGGGGGGCGTTAGCCCGAGTCCTAGGACACCTCGTACACGTCTCTACGGTTATGGGTTCGTGAAATATCGGCAAAAATCATAAAAAACACGTGTTTACCCCAAAATCGCGTTTCCCAAATTTTTTAAAATTACAACGAGTCGTCAATAGCAAAGAGGACGTCACCCCAAGTCCTTGGACCCCTCGTTCATGTCTCTAGCATGATTGGTTCGCGAGATATAGCAAAAAGTTCAAAATCACGGTTTTACCCCAAAATATTCTGTTTCCATCATTCTCAAAAACTTTAACCTATTACCAAAATACACAGGGTTTCGAGACAAGCCATTTGACACGTCATAGGACCAAATCCGACCATGCATTCGTGAGATATCGGAAAAAGTCTAAAATCACGGTTTTACCCCCAAAAAGCCTGTTTCCCTCATTCTCAAAACTTTAACCTATTAATAACATGTATAGGGCTTCGAGACAATCGATTTGACACGTCACACGTCCAAATCCGACCTTGCGTTTGAGAGATATCGACAAACTTCGTAGGAAAGTAGGCGACTATCTGGCTCTCTCCTCACCACCAAAACCTCTTCTTATCAATCATTTTTTTCAAAGAGCTCGCCCTCTTACAAAAATCCCAAGTGCGCATGCGTAAAAAACAAAAACAAAAATGTTCATCCATAGCGGCAGCCAGAAAAACGCATGCGCGATATGAGCAACAACATTTAAGTTCATTTTAGCAGCGCACCTTATACATGTCGTATTTGAAAAGAGACTTTCACTAAAAATTACAATTTCACCCCCTAGTAGGGGTAGGTTTTATTTAGGGGTTGAAATGAGTGGTCCATAGCAAAGCCCCCGTCATCCCGAGTCCAACGACACTTCATTCGTGAATCTCCGACAACGGGTTCGGGAGTTATCGGCTCGCATTGGGAGTAGTGGTGGGGGGGGGTTAGAACTCCTAGTACTCCACTACTTTTTGGAAACTAAGAATTTTACAAAAACGTTTGTTTAACGTAAATAAAAGGTCCTTACCCCCTCTACCCAAAAAATAAATTTCAGGTCCCTAGGACAAAAACTGTGCAGTAGTGGTTTTAGGGGGTTCTATATCCACCTCCATCTCCCCACCTAACAAGATGGCGGCCGTAGCTTAACTTAACCAGCCTAACCTAGCAAGATGGCGGCCGTAGCTTAACTTAACCTAGCCTGACCTAACAAGATGGCGGCCGTAGATGTACTTAACCTAACTTAACCTAACCTAACTTAACCTAAACCTACGAGGTGCGATCAAAAATTTTCAAGATGGTGGTCATAGCTTAACTGAACCTAGCCTAACCTAACCTAACCTAAACCTACGAGGTGTTATCATATAGTTCCAAGATGGCGTCTGTAGGTTAACTTAACCTAGTCTGACCCTACGAGGTGTGATCAAAAAGTTCCAAAATGGCCGCCGTATCTTAACATAACCTTTGATTGATCCCTGTTGATTGACCCCTTTTGATTGATCTCTGCTGATGTATCCCTTTGGACTGGTCCCTGTTGACTAGCCACCTTTGGACGGGTCCTTTTTGAAGGGAGTAATTTTTTTTACGGGTCCCAGAGGACCCTGTGAGCGGGTCCTTTGGACTGATCCCTATGGACTGGCCAATGCATTTTATCCAAATTATGACCACCATCGTGAAAATTTTTGATCGCATCTCGTAGGTTTAGGTTAAGTTAGGTTAGGTTAAGTTAGGTTAAGGAAAGCTACGGCTGCCATCTTGTTAGATTAGGCTAGGTTAAGTTAATCTACGGCCGCCACCTTGTTAGGTTAGGCTAGGTTAAGTTAAGCTACGGACGCCATCTTGTGAGGTGGGGTGGTGGAGGTGGATATAGAAACCCCCAAAAACCACTACTGCACAGTTTTTGTCCTAGGAACCAGAAATTGATTTTCAGGTAGAGGGGGGAAAAGACATTTCATTTACGTCAAACAAACGTTTTTGTAAAATTCTTAGTTCCCAAAATATAGACAATTTTGAAAATTGGAATTTTTTGGAAAAACTGAAAAAATGTTAAGTTTTGTTTTACAAATTAAGGACATAAAAGCCATTGGTTTGAGTCTATCTATGACTTTTTAGGATGATTAGTTTTCAAAATATCGCCTACTTACCAAATTGAACTTTTTTGGATTTTGTCCCAGAGACCTGGGACTTGGTTTGTGGGTAGTGGGGGTAAATACCTATAATTTATGTTAAGCAAACTTTTTTGTAAAATTCCTAGTTTCCAAAATATATCCCCGTTTTAAAAAGAACATTTTTGGTAAAAATGTCAAATTCCATATTTTGTTCTTACGATTAAGGATATAAAAGCCATTGGTTTGAGTATATATATAAGACTTTATAGGATGACTAGCAGTAGTACCCGGCTTCGCCCGGTGGAATGATGCTAATATTTCAGTCTTCTTAACACTTAACGTCATAAATTATATTTATTTATGTATTCATTGCTTACATTATAAAACTCAGTGACAATGTTTATACTTAAGTCACTATGGGAAGGCTCTGTAAAATAATGATCATTCTCGTGATATTTGTCTTCAGTCCGAGTCGAGATATGTCGTTAGCGGTCCCAGAATTCGTGACATCTCAGTCGTAGAAGACTTTATGTGGTGGTGATTAGAAATTTAATGGACTTAAAATCTAGGTCATTTGCCCCCAATGACGTTGAGGGCATAACATCTAGGTAATTTGCCCTACTGATCAGGATGATATTGAAAATTACTACATAACTGACATATGAAACTTAGAAAATAATAGAAAAATTTGTTTTTAGGACTCACATTTCGGGAAAGACTTGATTATTTTTTGCCAAAGAACTCCCACATAGATCGCTATCTGGTTAAAAGTTTCGTCTTGTTAAGGTTTAAACTGTACGATAAATGTCTGAAGCGATTCCTCCAAGAGAAGCTTCCAGATTTCGCAATCGATATATCGTTAACGTTCCTGAGCATCCAGTTGTCTTTTCTTCTGACGAAAAACATCTTCTACATAGTGATGATGAACATAGAAGCGACTACTGGCACATGTAACTTATCAACGAATGGGAAAAATTGATACTTGAAAGGAATGAGAGGAATAAAATAGAAAAGAGATGTACGATATACCATAACACTCGCTGTGAATTTTCTACATGACTGGCTTACATGTTTCGGTACAGGTTCTCAAGAAGAGGAATCAGATCATTGACATAAATGAATACAGTGACAGTAGATTAAATAGTATCCTAGACAGATGACACGCAAAGTAACACGGCCTAATATACGATGTAATGGTTGAACTTCAGAGAAATGTTTCATCTCACTTCGCAGTTGTTATTTAATAAATACTCACATGTTTGTAGCTAACATTGAAATTAATGCAGTGCGTTAGGATAAACGATATTCCTTGTTTTTCCCTCTGGTGTATAAATAAATAAATGTTTAGGTGTGCCCATTCTTGAGCATGCTACGTATAACTGACCATGAGAGAAACATGGACTTTCCAGATTAAGGCCTGCTACCTTGAGCGACTGTCCTTGAGCCTTGTTTATGGTCATTGCAAATGCAAGACGTACAGGGAATTGCAGTCGCTTGAAATCAAAATGCATATCAGTAGGGATCATAGGAGTTCGGGGAATGAAGATGTCTTCTCCTTTGGCATGGCCTGTCAATACTGTCGCTTCTATTACATTAGGCATGAGTTTTTTCACACAGAGTCTCGTTCCATTACAACAATTTTGGTGGATCGATATTACGCAATAGCAGTATTGATGATCCAGCTTTTAGTATTAATTTATGTGGTGGAAATCCAGGTGGTTCCAAAGAATTCAAGAACTCAGTAGGGTAAAATACAGCCAGTTCGGTCTCCAGAACAGTATCGATAGATTCGTACGTCATACTGGGACCAGGAACATGATCTTGGATCTGAATATTCATTTTGTGTACACATTCGTTTTTAGGCGCTAGAATTGCTCGCTCGCTAAACCACTGATGGTCTTAATAATTTCCAGGAATATTTGGGAATACTTCGTTCATCATTTCCTGAACGGAAGGCATCAGTTCGCAAAAGTCTAACGGGAAAGAAATGAGATTGGTTGTCGCATCAGACGTGAAATCACCATCACCGAGATGCAGGAGTTGTTGCGCAAAATTCTGTGCAGTCACATCTCCTAGTAAATGGACTCTCATATTGGTCGTCAGTGTCATTTTGTAAACATATCTCCAAAGATACGATGCTTTGAGGCAAGCATTGAGTTCATCAGCGGGAGTTGATCGTGGTATAACTGGTAATGTTTGGCGAAAGTCACCCGCCAGAACTAAAACAGCTTAGGCCTATACTCGATGCGTGTAGTGAAAGAGCTTATCGAGTACTGCTCGTGTCCAAGCTGCACGAACCTGAGAATATCGCAGATGATGACGATATAAATGATGACAGACATTCGGGGGGGGGGTTCCCGGTTCTATTCACATTGACCGGTGAATCACTCATTTTTTCGTAACATTACAGTGGTTTGAGCAAAGACCCTGTATGATCATCAGCAGCATAGTCAGCAATACCAGGTAACACGGTGGGGTCTGGACATTTCTCTCATGTCACTTCGCGATGAATCAGCTGGCTATTCTCACACCTGCCCCCTCCTCCCCCATCCACCCGCCAGGGTCTCACAACTTGTGGGACGTGGGTTTGTGACCACGGGACCCCAGCTGAGTCCGGCATTGCTTCTACTTACTGGTACCGGGCTCCTTTCAGTTCTCTTTCCTGTCAGCCTCCTTTGGTCAAACTCTTGTTCTCTTCCGACCCGGATGGTATCAGGGTATCCGAAGCCTAGCGACTCTTCCACTTTCCCGCCTTAATTGGCCCTTGTCTAATCATTCCTGATAGCCTCATTCTTCGAGGTGTCAGTCTTCTTTTTCTTTTCTTAATATCTCATGTCTTCTGCTCAAGACCCTCAAGGAGGCAGGGTGTGTGTAGCCCCACCACTTTTGGTACACCCTGGATAGTGCTACATCCTCAAGGGCTCACGGCTGGTGAGTTCAGGAGCTGGCAACCCTGAGGGTTTCCTGAGCGGGTCCAGTTTTACCCCTTTTTCCATTGCCTTTGGGACGGACCCTGTCCTCTTTCCGGGAATGGAGTGGACTGTCCGCAATTTCAAGCAGACAGTGTTACTCGCAGGGTACCAATGGGTAAGTATACAAATTTTTGGTTGTGATCGATGAAACGGTGTAGATTTGCGCCAAAGGGCCTAAGTGCAGGGAATGGGGTGATCTGTCCGCAATTTCAAGTGGACAGGGTTAACCGCAGGTTTCGAAAGGGTAAGTATATAAATTTTGGTCCGGATCGGTGAAACAATATAGATTTTTGGCAAAGGGCCTAAATGCAGGAAATGGGGTGGTCTGTCCGAAATTTTAGGTAGACAGTGATATTCACAGGGTTACAAAGGGTAAGTATACACATTTTGGTTCAGATCGTTGAAACGGTGTAGATTTGAGCCAAGGGGCCTAAATGCAGGGAATGGAGTGGTCTGTCCGCAATTTCAAGTGGACAGGGTTACCCGCAGGGTTAGAAAGGGTAGTGTACAAATTTTGGTCCGGATCGGTGAAACCATATAGATTTTTGGCAAAGGGCCTAAATGCAGGAAATGGGGTGGTCTGTCCGAAATTTTAGGTGGACAGTGATATTCACAGGGTTACAAAGGGTAAGTATACACATTTTGGTTCAGATCGGTGAAACGGTGTAGATTTGAGCCAAGGGGCCTAAATGCAGGGAATGGAGTGGTCTGTCCGCAATTTCAAGCAGACAGGGTACGAAAGGGTAAGTATACAAATTTTGGTTCTGATCGGTGAAACCGTGTAGATTTGTGCCAAAGGGCGTAAATGCAGTGAATTGAGTGGTCTGTCAGAAATTCCAAGCAGACAGTGTTACTCGCAGCGTTCCAGACGGTAAATAACAAATTTTGGTTGAGATATGTGAAACGGTGTAGATTTGGGCCAAAGGGCCTAAATGCAGGGAATGGAGTAGTCTGTCCGCAATTTGAAGCAGACAGTGTTACTCGCAGGGTACCAAAGGGTAAGTACACACATTTTGGTTCTGATCGGTGAAACGGTGTAGATTTGGGCCAAAGGGCCTAAATGCAGGGAATGGGGTGGTCTGTCCGAAATTTCAAGTGGACAGGGTTACCCGCAGGGTTGCCAAGGGTAAGTATACAAATTTTGGTTCGGATGGGTGAAACGGTGTAGATGTTTGCCAAAGGGCCTAAATGCAGGAAATGGGGTGGTCTGTCGGAAATTTCAAGTGGACAGGGTTACCCGCTGGATTCCGAAGGGTATGTATACACATTTTGGTTCAGATCGGTGAAACGGTGTGGATTTGTATACATAACAGACAAACAGACAGACAGACAGACAAACATTGAGCTTTATATATATGTATAGATATAGATTAATTTTCAAAATATGGCCTACTTTGAAACATTGTTTTGGAAAAATTTGAAGAATATTATATTTTTTTGACTGAGAGTGGGATAGACGTAGATGTTGGAGTTGGCATATGATTTGATATGATTTTTTGTTTAAACATATAGCCTACTTTCCCAATTTACCTTTTTTGAAAAATTTGAAAAATATATGCTTTTGACTAGACGTTGAATGGAGTTGAGAGACAATCATTAACCTTAGAGTACTTTGGATTCTTGGGATATTAGTGTGTTGTTGTTGCTTACAAACATGGCGGCAAGCATTATGCTACCAAAAAGAAAGGGTTGAGATACTTTCCAAGACCAAGAGAAAAATCCTCTAAATACATTGACAAAAATAACTTGTCAAATAAGCCACTACAAATAAGGTATCAACGTAAACCACCAAAAATAAGCCACCAACATATGCCACCACCGTAAGCCACCATAAGCCACCACCAAAAGCCACCACAAGCCACCACCATAATCCACCATCATAAGCCACCACCATAAGCCGCCATAAGCCACCACCATAAGCCTCCATCATAAGCCACCACCATAAACCACCAACATAAGCCACCAACATAATCCTTCATCATAAGCCGATTGAAAAATGTTAAACACTTGCATACTATTACATTTTAGGTAATGCAACATTCCCATACAATTGTGCCATGTAACTTTTACATTATTTAAACAAGATATATTTGTATTAAACGATAAAGCAAACCCGCTGTGTGTATTGTTAGTGGATATGAGCAAATGTGTTCATTATTGGAATGCATACTAGTAGTTGAGTGGGTTGTCATATCGACCGGTAGGTAGCATGCTGGTAGTTGAGTAATGTTTGATATCGACAGCTAGATAGCATGCTGATCGTTCAGTAATAATTTGGAGCGCTAGGTACCATGCTGTCGTTCAGGTAGTTCTCATAGTCACCACTAGATAGCGGAAACATACTTTGCGTGTCGCATGTGGCTATTTGACAAAGTTTTATTGCGTGAAAAACGTGCTCGTATAAGCTGTGTATATACATTTAATATACAAATAACAATTAAGTGTTTAGAACTAACATGTATATCCTCGTATAGGGAATATAGGGGTCCTTAGCAAGAGAGAGTGTCTAACACATGAGTGTACAGCCTTTTGATATGCAGTAAGTACCTGATAACCTTCAGTAGTGTGTAAGAGTATTTTCAGTTGACTACTACATTTAACAGTGATCACATTGTGAAAGATCGTCTCACCCACTAGGCTCTAGCCGTGTACTACGTGGTAAGTAGCTGTTCGTCTTGATTAGAATATATAAGAGGTCTCTTAGCAGGATTACAATCAGTTGATTACTACCTTTTGCAGTGTTCACATCGTGAAAGACCGTCTCACTGACCAGCCTACAGCCTTGTGATACGCAGTAAGCTGCTGTTTGCAGAAATCAACATACATAATGGAAGAAACCATGCCTAGCTATATGTGTAAAGAGTGTGGAAAGACTTTTCTTCGAGACTATCATAGAAAGCGTCATGAAGTATCGTGTGGTGAGTTTCATGAGTGCAAAACTTGTGGTAGTAAATTCAACAATGTCTACAACGGGCGTCGTCATGAAGAATGTTGTAATGTTGTGTCAGCAGCTAAAAGACAAAAAACTGAGCCTACAAAACATTACCTGCTTTCAATGGTTCCTGAAAAAATGGACTTACTGAAAATGAAACGGATTTTCAAGGTCGTCTTAAATCCTTTTTCATACGTTGTGACACGTGAAATGATTTAAATTCATACCTTAAAGAGTCCAAACAGCAAATAATACAAGCTATGCAGAAAGAACTAGCAATGCACAAGTCGATCAAAGTTAATCTTGTGGCTGAATGTAGATTCATTCATACATCTACCAATGAAATTACAGATCGTGCTTTTAAGAAACGAAATCAGGCCCTATTTTTGGAATCAGACTTAAGTAGTTTCTTGGAAACTCAATTTACAAAGTTAATACGGAAATGGAAGAATCCGAGCTAAAAGGCAGTAATTGGGCTTTGTTAGCAGTGGGAGGAGTACGATTGAAAATAAATAAGTACAATCCCTTGCGTGGCAGCACATATATTCCATTACCAGCAGCTATACAAGCAAGAAAAGCCTGCATTAATCCTCAAAACTTAAAGGATGAAAAGTGTTTTATGTATGCCATTTTAGCAAAACTAGTTAAAACGAAAGCTGAACGCGTTAGTAAATACAAGGACCTGGACAACAAGTATGATTTTTCTGTAATATCATTTCCTACATTACTAGCTGACATTCCCAAATTTGAAAAAGCCAACGATATATCCATTAATGTATTTGGATTGGAACAAGACAACAAATTGTTCCCTCTAAAGGTTGTGGATCAAGAGCCGCAACACCATCGCGACCTCCTTCTGCTAATTTCATCATCCGGTCAGAACCACTACGTCTTTATCAAAGATTTTGATAAACTAGTAAGACATCAGATTACCCGCTATGAACATAAGATTTATACTTGTAAACGGTGTTTTACGCACTTTGATAATCGATATGGACAACAAGGAATGGAAAAATTGAAAGAACAGAGAGCTTTGTGTGTCCAGCATGACATTGCTAGGGTTGAAATGCCTATTTAAAACTCAATTGTTAAATTTTTAAACGTGGAAGAAATGCTGAGAATACCTTACGATATCTTTGCTGATTTTGAAAGTATACTGTTACCCTATCAAACATGTCTACCCAATCCGGAAGCAAGTTATATAGTTCCATACCAGAGTCATGCTCCTATGAGCTTTGGTATATACGTTAAACCCTCACCTGCTGTGGAACACATAAAGACAAACCATCCAAGCCAACCTCTTATTTATCGTGGACCTGACGCTGCAGAAAAGTTTGTGGACTGTTTGATTTCAAGAGATAATGAAATGGATCGCCTTTACAGCTTATATGTTCCAAAGGCTTTAACTGAGGATCAAGAAGCAGAGTTCCAATGTTCTGAAACCTGTTATTTTTGTCAAAAATCATTCACCCAACAGGACTGGAAAGTTCGAGACCACTGCCATATTACAGGGGAATACCTTGGAAGTGCTCACAATAACTGTAATTCTAGGTGTAAAACACGTAACCACGTTCCTGGGTTTCTACATAACATGAGTGGCTACGACGCAAATTTCATTGTAAAGCAATAGGGATGTACTGTGCCCAACTCTAGGAATGGGTATTCCAAGTTTCAGACACCTAGATATCAAGGGAAAGGCTGTAGCAGCGTTTGAAAGTTCAGATATTTGAATATCGCGCTACATTGCTTCTCGAAGCCTTTCGAAGGAAATTACCGATAGTTGGATGGTAAATGACGTAGCGAGTAACAGCAGAGGTGGAGACTATTTATTGATTAAATAGTTAACTATGGAGCAGAGACTTGAGACTGGGATCAGATTACTGGCACGGCCAAATGAAAGAGAATGCAATTAGTATCAAGTAAATCGGACCAGGGATTCAAGAGATATGAGGATTTCTAGATATCAGGCGATGACGCGTGACCCTGACCGTTTTTGTATAAAAGCAAGCTGGAGCAGGCTTAGTTAGCTCAATTCATCACAAGCACTTGGCGAACAAGTTGCGTCTACGCTGAGCCAAGGCACATGGTTGCCGCCTCTACGAAGAAGTACTTTTCAAATCGTGATAGTCACGAGAAGTGCTGCGCAAACGAGTTGGAACTTAGTAAGTTTCTGGTGAGGAGAATCACTGAGGTGATTGTATTTCTACAGACATTGGTGGAAATATTTATATTTCCTAAAGGACATATGCTAGACTTGGTCTAGAAAATAGTATTTGTCACAGTCCAATAGTAAATTAATACTTGGATGTTTAAATCCATTTAAAGTCAGTTTTCATATTTTGTAACTATTTAACCACTTCAATCCGTCAGTACATTGAAGAATAGTCTATAACGGTGGCGTTCATTAGTCTACGCAAGGGAAACTGCAAGTTGTCTAGCGCATGGCAGATGGTGATATTAATAAACCATGCCCAGGGAACGATCTTCAGAACAGCCGTTAACTGCTTAGACTGTCAACGTTTTTCTTGTACTGATGAGATTACAGTGAGTTAAGTTACAACTGACACATTTAAGAAGAGATCGCTTAGATCTGACCCTTTTCAACAAACTGTTATGGCTTTGTTAGAAGCCCATATTAAAATGGAACCACAGTCATTTAAAACGTCGAAAGATACTACCACTATGTCTGACTAGACGATTTGTGGGTCTACAATGGCGGCCGATACAAGGATTATACGTGCTTGTCCGCTAGGGCATATCTACGGATAAATCTGGTATAGACCAGGTTTACTACACTTCAAGAACATCAAGAAATGTAAGCCACATTTGAATTATTTTATGCTTAGCTAATTGGAACAAACTATTTTTTCTGCAGATGACCAACACATTTTTTTCATCGTGTTTAAAGCTTGTAATGATTTACGCAAGACTAGTTAGATTTATTCTGAGCATTTTTAGCACTCAGAACAGTTTAGGATCGATGACCGAGCATTTTGAGCATTTATTTGAATTTTTCATATTTTTGGGAAATCACGGTAATCAGCCGATGTAACTGTAAAGGTTAAATTTATTTTTGTTGAGGAACGGATATTTTTTCCATATTCGAAGGTTCGAACATGTGGATTCTCACATAATGAGATGATAATTAAACATATTTGAAATAATAATAATAATAATAATCCACTAATAATAATAATAATAATAATTTTCATAATTTTTCTAAATAATTCTTGGATATTATATTTTATAATAATCATATGTATTGAGAAAGAGCCAATGAAGTAGTTGAAACATTTCTAGTATGGAACAGGAGATTTTACGAAGGAGAGTGGTTAGCGCAAGCCCGCATTCAACCTACATTTCAGTTCTGGTTGAACAGTTGATATTTGCTATGAGCAAAGTATATGGTTTCATATAACACGGAGAGGCATGAAACGGGAAGCAATTGATATTTGTATCAAATAGGATATTTTTGAATTTATATAAAATCATGACGTAAATACACTTCGAAAGTGAAATGATGCTTTTCATAAGTATGGTAAATTCACGGGTTGAACTGAATGGTAAAATAAAATAAACTTGTAAGTTTATTAATCTTCCAGTGTTGATGACAAGCAGAGGCTTGATTTATTGTATAAATTTTGGGAAGATAATTTATGTGTGTGGAATAGTTGTAATGCCATTCCCAGGTGCGCATGTTAAGTCGCAGGAATGAAGGTTTTTTCGAGCATCAATCAAATAGCAGGTTCGATGGCTCAGGTTTATAGTTGGAGTATTGGAGCCACACGTTTCGTCGTATGAATAACCCGAAGGTTATTTCTTTGAAACCATCAGTTCTTATTTCAACCTTGTTTACGAATTCCATTTAGAATTTGATTTTTCTAGAACCCGGATTTGTCATGATAGTAGTTTATTCTTTGCCGTTGTTGTTGTTGTTATAATATTGTGTTCTTACACAAATAGTAGAATGGGCCACTGCCAATTTAAATAATTCTTTAACCACGAATAATTTGAAGGATATTTTCAATCCTAGTGCCATGAACTAAATGAATTCATTATAAGACTACAATTCTAATTTCCGCACTGTCGAAGAATTGCAAGTTGTGAAAGTTGCTAGAAATGGCCATAAATATAAATATTTTTTCATAATAATAATTCCAAGTGGAAAATCTAATAGTTGAATGGTTCAACCATTTATTGATCAAGTTGATGATTCAGAAATCATATGTTTTGTTTGGAACTTGAAGTTCATAATCGAGTCACTTCTCGAATATTTAATGTCAGAAGAACAATTAATTGTTGTTGTGCTTCGCACAGTTCTTCGATGCAATGCTCAATGGTCAAATACTTTTCAGATGTTGTTAATATGTGTTAATAATTTGTGTTGCTACGATGATAATAATAGTTTCAACGATATATTTTGGAAAACTGGAAAACAAATGAAAGTCTAAGAAATTCTATAAACATTTATTCTACGAGTGTTAATATCATGTAAATAGTCAAACAGTGATCGACGTTATTTCCAGTATGGACAATTCATTTTGCACTGGAGTTAAAATGTTAATAATTTTGGAACACAGTCCACAGGACTAACAATCGGACTTGTGTTTTCAAAAAGATTGTCAAATGTGTTTGGAAGATTTCTGTATATTGTGTGTAAATAAGAGTGTGGATCGCCACACGTGGATGATGCTGCTTTGAGCATTATTCTTGCAGTCAGATTTTAACTTTAAATAAACTGAGATAATTTTACCAGATGTGTTTCACCCAATTAAATCTCCTTCTATCCTTATTGTTGCATTGAGCCAAAAATCAGCAAAGCATTTTTATAAATTTGATGTCGTTTTTGCGATTTGCTTTAACCCATCTGGCGCTCCGGGATATTTTGATTCTCGTGCTGACTGATTATTGGTAAAATGCATATGTGGTCGTGCGGACTCCGGTCTAAACGGGCACATAAAATAAGATAGAGAGAGAAATGGCTTCGAACGTGGGTCCCGATTTAGACATGGTCAATCGCATGCCGATTTGAAATTGTGATAATTTTTATAGAAATATTTTTGGAGTTGAGAGATGTCTGGTTTGGAAGAATAAATTAGTAGGAAACCCAATTAGTGGGGAAAATTAATAATTTAACTTGGTTAATAATTAGAATGGGTTTGATATTTTTGATAATGGCTTAACCATTAGGGCGTCAAGTAAATTCAGTAGTAAACGTTCGATGACTGGAGATACACATTATTAGAATCCAGGTGGAGGATATTGGAGAACTTGCATATTTTTCTTGTGATATTATGGTAAATGTAATTCGTAAAGTAAAGAATTTTGTTCTTCCATCACGTCGATATTAGGACAAATCTCATTTTATTATAGTGTTCCAATTAGCTATTCATATTTCTTGTTCTAGTTATAAGCTTGTGTTTGCCACTGTTGTATACCCCTAAGTTTTGAATAATTGAAATTATGGAAGAAATGATGAGAATGATGAGGAGTTTGGAGGAGAGTTCAAAACAGGCTGGACTGCGTGTAGCAGCCATTATGAAAGAAAATACTGAGGCTTTAGAAAAGAAACTTGAAGAAAATTCTGATAGTTTGAAAGAAAGTTTAGATGATAAACTTAAAGAAAATTCTGATTCTTTAGAGAATAAACTTAGAGAAAATTTGAATGATAAACTTAAAGAAAATTCTGATTCTTTAGAAAATAAACTTAAAGAAAATTCTGATTCTTTAGAAAGCAGGTTAAAAGGTAACTTAAAAGAAAGTTTAGAGGATAAACTCAAAGAAAATTCCGATTTGTTAGAAAGCAGGTTAAAAGATAACTTAAAAGAAAATTTAAACAGTAAATTTAATTCAATGGAAAGTAAATTTAAAGAGAGTTCTGAAATTTTGAAAATGACACTTGAAAGTAAAATGAATAAATTATGCGAAAAAACACATGAGCTCGAAACTTCATTAGCTACTAACGCAAGTTTAATGGACGATAAATTTCGCGATGCCGATCTTCGATCCCAAAGCTTAGCTGATAGGATAGAACATGGTCTTAGGAAAGTTGGTGAAGACATGGTCAACCTGGAAGTCAGAGTGAAGAAGGAGAGTAACGAGATGGGAATTCTAGTTGTTCAGCGTTTAACGGAACAATTCAAGGAACTTGTCATGGGAGAAATAAGAGAAGGAGTGATTCATGAATTGCAAACTGAGATTAAAACTACAGTTGTCAATGAAATTAAAGACACACTCAAGCTGGAGAATCAAGAGGGAATCAAGGAGATTAGGGAATCTTTGTCATCCCACATTGAAGTAATTGCCAAGGATATTCAAGCAACTCAGAAGGACATATCAGATATGACAGGGTCATTGAAAAGTCATGAGGCTGTTATGAACCAGATATCCATTGATGTTAAAGACAATTGTAAGGAGACTGAAGCAATCAAGAAGATGGCAGAAATAAACCAAAAGGAACTTGAGGCTATGAAAATTCAAATAAAGGATGAGAAACAGTCTGATCATCTTTTGAAAATGCCGAATGTAAAAGGAAAGGAACAGATACAGATAAATCTAGGAGGAGCTAGAGAGACTGAAAGACAGGATGAGGTTAGGACAGTATTTCAATCCAACCCCATAACTGTATTTAAGAATATAGAAGATAAGCCTTCTAAATTTTCAGGGCGAGATTCTGTAACACCCGTGGAATTTTTGAGAGAAGCAGGTGATTATCTGAAAGATTCTAAGATCCCTAAAGAAAGACAGATCAGGGTAATAGGGAAGTTCTTGGAAGGTCCCGCACTTTTGTGGTTTAGAGCATTTAGATCCACTCTAAATACTTTTGAGGAGTTTTCTCGTGGGTTATTGAAGAAGTTTTGGTCCCCTGAAACCCAACAGCAAGTTAGAGCAGAGTTGTATTCGAAGAGATTCTCGACGTCACAACCTACTCGATACTCTACATACTTTTCTGGACAGCTGTCTAAACTCCAACATTTAGATCCGCCAATGCCAGATAACGAGTTGATTACTGCTTTGATACGACAATTTCCAGCAGACGTCCAGAGGACTTTGATCGCTGCTGATATCTACAATATGGAACAGTTTGATGAAGTATTACAGAAACTGGATCATACAAACGCTCAATTCTTCCATCAGAAGGGAGTAAAGAGTAATAACGCTGTGTATGCTGTTATGGCTGACAGTTATTCTCAGACACCTCGAGAGATTCGAGAGGAGCGAGAAGAGAAATCGCCGAGGGAAGATTCCAATACGAGAGGATGGAACCAATACCGTAACAGATACAGTTACAAACCATATGCAAGACCGGATGGTGGTAATCGATACAACACTCGATGGAGAAGACCACGTGATACTCAAGGAAGGTACCAGGAAAGAAGATCCTATGGTAATAACTATAATAACAGAGGGAATGTAGATACTCGTCAGTCCAACGAAGAATTTAACAAGGAAACGAGGAAAAACTTGGAAGCAAGACACCAAGATAACTTACAATTTGTGGAGCAGAGGCCCAATGATCCAGGTCCATCGGGAACACAACAATCCCGGGGGAATGGTAAAATTAAGGATTTTGAATATTGTGGAAGTAAACAATAATGGAAGCTATGAAGTAGCCAATACACGAACTGGTAACATCGTGGGAACTTATAATGCTTCGAATTTGAAGATCTATTATTCAAGAACCAGATAATTTAATGTGTAGATAGGAAAAATAAAAATTTTTCAATTTTTATTTTTTGCTAGGTGTGGGGTGGATGTGCCCAACTCTAGGAATGGGTATTCCAAGTTTCAGACACCTAGATATCAAGGGAAAGGCTGTAGCAGCGTTTGAAAGTTCAGATATTTGAATATCGCGCTACATTGCTTCTCGAAGCCTTTCGAAGGAAATTACCGATAGTTGGATGGTAAATGACGTAGCGAGTAACAGCAGAGGTGGAGACTATTTATTGATTAAATAGTTAACTATGGAGCAGAGACTTGAGACTGGGATCAGATTACTGGCACGGCCAAATGAAAGAGAATGCAATTAGTATCAAGTAAATCGGACCAGGGATTCAAGAGATATGAGGATTTCTAGATATCAGGCGATGACGCGTGACCCTGACCGTTTTTGTATAAAAGCAAGCTGGAGCAGGCTTAGTTAGCTCAATTCATCACAAGCACTTGGCGAACAAGTTGCGTCTACGCTGAGCCAAGGCACATGGTTGCCGCCTCTACGAAGAAGTACTTTTCAAATCGTGATAGTCACGAGAAGTGCTGCGCAAACGAGTTGGAACTTAGTAAGTTTCTGGTGAGGAGAATCACTGAGGTGATTGTATTTCTACAGACATTGGTGGAAATATTTATATTTCCTAAAGGACATATGCTAGACTTGGTCTAGAAAATAGTATTTGTCACAGTCCAATAGTAAATTAATACTTGGATGTTTAAATCCATTTAAAGTCAGTTTTCATATTTTGTAACTATTTAACCACTTCAATCCGTCAGTACATTGAAGAATAGTCTATAACGGTGGCGTTCATTAGTCTACGCAAGGGAAACTGCAAGTTGTCTAGCGCATGGCAGATGGTGATATTAATAAACCATGCCCAGGGAACGATCTTCAGAACAGCCGTTAACTGCTTAGACTGTCAACGTTTTTCTTGTACTGATGAGATTACAGTGAGTTAAGTTACAACTGACACATTTAAGAAGAGATCGCTTAGATCTGACCCTTTTCAACAAACTGTTATGGCTTTGTTAGAAGCCCATATTAAAATGGAACCACAGTCATTTAAAACGTCGAAAGATACTACCACTATGTCTGACTAGACGATTTGTGGGTCTACAATGGCGGCCGATACAAGGATTATACGTGCTTGTCCGCTAGGGCATATCTACGGATAAATCTGGTATAGACCAGGTTTACTACACTTCAAGAACATCAAGAAATGTAAGCCACATTTGAATTATTTTATGCTTAGCTAATTGGAACAAACTATTTTTTCTGCAGATGACCAACACATTTTTTTCATCGTGTTTAAAGCTTGTAATGATTTACGCAAGACTAGTTAGATTTATTCTGAGCATTTTCAGCACTCAGAACAGTTTAGGATCGATGACCGAGCATTTTGAGCATTTATTTGAATTTTTCATATTTTTGGGAAATCACGGTAATCAGCCGATGTAACTGTAAAGGTTAAATTTATTTTTGTTGAGGAACGGATATTTTTTCCATATTCGAAGGTTCGAACATGTGGATTCTCACATAATGAGATGATAATTAAACATATTTGAAATAATAATAATAATAATAATAATCCACTAATAATAATAATAATAATAATAATTTTCATAATTTTTCTAAATAATTCTTGGATATTATATTTTATAATAATCATATGTATTGAGAAAGAGCCTATGAAGTAGTTGAAACATTTCTAGTATGGAACAGGAGATTTTACGAAGGAGAGTGGTTAGCGCAAGCCCGCATTCAACCTACATTTCAGTTCTGGTTGAACAGTTGATATTTGCTATGAGCAAAGTATATGTTTCATATAACACGGAGAGGCATGAAACGGGAAGCAATTGATATTTGTATCAAATAGGATATTTTTGAATTTATATAAAATCATGACGTAAATACACTTCGAAAGTGAAATGATGCTTTTCATAAGTATGGTAAATTCACGGGTTGAACTGAATGGTAAAATAAAATAAACTTGTAAGTTTATTAATCTTCCAGTGTTGATGACAAGCAGAGGCTTGATTTATTGTATAAATTTTGGGAAGATAATTTATGTGTGTGGAATAGTTGTAATGCCATTCCCAGGTGCGCATGTTAAGTCGCAGGAATGAAGGTTTTTTCGAGCATCAATCAAATAGCAGGTTCGATGGCTCAGGTTTATAGTTGGAGTATTGGAGCCACACGTTTCGTCGTATGAATAACCCGAAGGTTATTTCTTTGAAACTATCAGTTCTTATTTCAACCTTGTTTACGAATTCCATTTAGAATTTGATTTTGCTAGAACCCGGATTTTTCATGATAGTAGTTTATTCTTCTTCAGAGGAAGACCTTTGCCGTTGTTGTTGTTGTTATAATATTGTGTTCTTACACAAATAGTAGAATGGGCCACTGCCAATTTAAATAATTCTTTAACCACGAATAATTTGAAGGATATTTTCAATCCTAGTGCCATGAACTAAATGGATTCATTATAAGACTACAATTCTAATTTCCGCATTCTGTCGAAGAATTGCAAGTTGTGAAAGTTGCTAGAAATGGCCATAAATATAAATATTTTTTCATAATAATAATTCCAAGTGGAAAATCTAATAGTTGAATGGTTCAACCATTTATTGATCAAGTTGATGATTCAGAAATCATATGTTTTGTTTGGAACTTGAAGTTCATAATCGAGTCACTTCTCGAATATTTAATGTCAGAAGAACAATTAATTGTTGTTGTGCTTCGCACAGTTCTTCGATGCTATGCTCAATGGTCAAATACTTTTCAGATGTTGTTAATATGTGTTAATAATTTGTGTTGCTACGATGATAATAATAGTTTCAACGATATATTTTGGAAAACTGGAAAACAAATGAAAGTCTAAGAAATTCTATAAACATTTATTCTACGAGTGTTAATATCATGTAAATAGTCAAACAGTGATCGACGTTATTTCCAGTATGGACAATTCATTTTGCACTGGAGTTAAAATGTTAATAATTTTGGAACACAGTCCACAGGACTAACAATCGGACTTGTGTTTTCAAAAAGATTGTCAAATGTGTTTGGAAGATTTCTGTATATTGTGTGTAAATAAGAGTGTGGATCGCCACACGTGGATGATGCTGCTTTGAGCATTATTCTTGCAGTCAGATTTTAACTTTAAATAAACTGAGATAATTTTACCAGATGTGTTTCACCCAATTAAATCTCCTTCTATCCTTATTGTTGCATTGAACCAAAAATCAGCAAAGCATTTTTATAAATTTGATGTCGTTTTTGCGATTTGCTTTAACCCATCTGGCGCTCCGGGATATTTTGATTCTCGTGCTGACTGATTATTGGTAAAATGCATATGTGGTCGTGCGGACTCCGGTCTAAACGGGCACAGTACTACTGAGAGAGTGGATGTTATCACGAACTCCAAAGAAAAGTACATTTCCTTTACCAAATATGTAGGAAATGTTAAGCTTAGATTTGTGGACACGTTTCGGTTAATGCCGAGTATTTTGGAAAACTTAGTTTCCAACTTAATATCATACCTTAAACAGACAAGTACTTTGGAAAAGATAATGCAATGCTCATGACTCGTAAAGGGGTAATTTGGTATGACTACATTGACTCATGGGAAAAGTTAAGTGAAACGTGTTTACCTGCAAAAGAGACATTCTTTAACAAATTAAGTCAAGAAGATGTTAGTCAAGAAGACTACGAAAATGCCAAAAATGTCTGGAATCAGTTCAACATTAAATCTCTAGGGGAATATAGTGACCTCTACCTAACATCAGATGTACTACTTCTTGCAGACAGCTTTGAAACGGTTGGAAACAAAACATTAGAAACATACCGAGTGGATGCTGCACACTTTTTTACTTCGCCTGGTTTAAGTTTTGAGGCAATGCTCCTTTACACAGGAATTGAACTGGAATTGCTACAGGATTACGATCAGATTCTTCTAATCGAGTCTGGAATACGTGGAGGCATATGCCAGGTGTCTCATCGGTATGTTGAAGCTAACAATAAATACATGGAAACCTATGATTCTGAGAAACCATCGCAGTTTATTACCTATGATGATACCAACAACCAATACGGGTGGGCTATGGTGGATTTCAGTGGGTTTCTCCAGATACTGTTGATCTAGAAAAACTAAAGGAAGACGATCCTGTGGGATACATTCTAGACGTTGATGTTGATTATTCATCTGACCTTCATGATCTATACAATGATTTACCTTTCCTACCAGAGTGTACACAACCTAAGGAATCGTCTCTGAAAAAACGAATTCCTCATCTTGGAAATCGAAGGCCATATGTTGTTCACTAGATGGTATTAAAACAGGCTTTAGATCATGGAAAAATTGATAAAGATTCATCGTGTGTTAAAGTTTAAACAAAGACCTTGGCTAAAGGCATACGTTGATTTTAATAACAACCTTCGAAAACAAGCCAAAAATGATTTTGAGAAAAATCTGTACATATTATTCAACAATGCCATTTTTGGAAAAACAATGCAAAATATCCGTAAAAGAATAGACATACGTATTGTAAATGACAGCAAAAAGGCAGAAAAGCTAATAGCAAAGCCGACATTTATCGACAGAACAATTTATGGCCCTAACCTAGCTGCTTTCCACATGGCTAAACGTAACATTTGTATTCAATAAGCCTATATATATTGGAATGTGTATACTGGATATTTCAAAAACTCTCATGTATTCCCACCACTATGATGTCCTGCTACCCTATTATGGCATGGACAATCTTAAATCCATGCATATGGATACTGACGCGTTCATTTATTTGGTTAACACCCCAGATGTATATCAAGACAAGTTGGATTTCCTAGAACACCTGGACACATCAGATTATTCTACTAATCACATATGTTACTCAACATCAAAGAAGTAAACGTTGGGGAAATTTAAAGACGAGGCTTGTGGACAAATTATAAAAGCATTTGTTGGACTTAGAGCTAAAATGTATGCTTTAGACATAAATGGTAAAGAAATCAACAAGATTAAAGTTATTTGCAGAGGTGTTGTCAAAAATTGTATAAGCTTTCAAGATTATAAGGATTGTGTCATGAAAATCAATGTAAAAAGAATACCCATGAACATTATCGCTTCTAAACAACATGACATATCATCTATAAGGCTAAACAAAATTGCTTTGTGTCCTGGTGATGATAAAAGAGTGATTGATGCTAATGGTATAGGTACACATGCCTATGGTCATTACTCACTCATTCACCATGCTTAAAGAGTTAAGTTATGAATATCAAAATCTTCTGCCTGCAACTAGCAAATACATAAAACAAAACTATTTTGTCAATAAAACCATGGCACTGCAAAAATAAAAAATGGTATTCATAAACAAAAATAAATAAAATAGAAAACAAAATAAAAACAACTGTACAATTTATAACAAAAAAAGAGTAGACTATATATAAAATGTATTATGTGTAAATAGTGTACATGTACTGTATATAAAATAAAAATATTGTATGGACACTGCTTGTACATTTTTAATTATTACCCACCTCTCTCCACTCCTAATGCAAAATGGACATTTAAAACTCAAATTGGAAAATCTATGTTTCCATATTGACAAAATAGAAAAAACATTAAACTGAAATTTTAAAAACTGTAAATGGGAATTTGGTAAATTGACAAATGTGTAAACAACAAAATGCAAAATCCATGTTTCCATATTATGAAATTGAAAAACTTAAAACTGACATTAAAAAAACTGAAAATGTGAAATTGGAAAATTGACAAATGTGTAATCAACAAAATGCAAAATCCATGTTTCCGTATTATGAAATAAGAAACTAACAACTGACATTTTAAAAAAACTGAAAATGGGAAATTGGAAAATTTACAAATGTGTAAACAACAAAATGAAAAAAATTACCCGGTTGGGGTAGTGATCATGTTGTACAGTAGCCTATAAGACTAGCATAAGGATAGTTGCATGTGCCCTTATATACTTTGTGTATGTGCATTAGCCTTTGGATTAGCTTAAGTTAGGTTTGTAAAGGTAGGTTAAGTGGGGTTAGGTATGTGACCTTGTAGTTAACTCTTTTCGGAAAATGTAAATTGTAAAATCTAAAATCAAAAAATATTAAATTTAAAATGTAAAATTAAAAAAAAACTAAAATCTAAAATACAAAAAATCTAAAATTTAAAATCTAAAAATAGTAAAATGAAAAACTATAATCTAAAATGTTAAAATGTAAAATGTTAAAATGTAAAATCTAAATTGTTTAAATGAGGTTTCTGTGGATTAGGTTAGGTTAGGTTGGGTTAGGTTATAACTAAGTTTATTATTAGTGCTCTCTCATTTTCTCTCACTTTTTTTTTGCTGACAATTTTTTGCTCACTACCTTTTTGCTTCCACTTTTTGCAGTCACTTTTTGCTCTTATAATTGCACTCACTTTGAATTTAGGTTAGGTGAAATTAGGTGAGGAAATGCTTGGTTGGGATAGGTTAGGTTATGTTTGGTTAGGGTAGGATGTAACTAAGTTTATTATTTGTGCTCGTACATTTGCTCTTACTTTTTTTGATTACACTTTTTGCTCTCACTTTTTTTGCACTTTGAAGTTAGGTTAGGTTAGGTTAGGTTAAGTTAGGTTAGGTTAAGTTAGGTTAGGTTAGGTTAGGTGTAGTTAGGTTAGGTTAGGTTATTTTAGGTAAAGTTAGGTTATAACTAAGTTTGTTATTTGTGCTCTTACATTTGCTCTCACTTTTTGATCACACTTTCTGCTCTCACTTTTTTTTGCTTTTTTATTTTCTAGTTAGGTTAGGTTAGGTTAGGTAGGATGGCTGAGATATGAATTAAACCCAGCTGCTCCGAGTTTTTTGCCTCACAAGGCTGAGTGTACCTCGTCTCAACCCTCAGCCCAGAATTAAATTTCTTATCAGAGCCAGGACTCGAACCCGGGCCTCTATAGTAACAGATAAGAATGCTAGCCACTACACCAAAAAGTGGACATTTTAAGGCTGGTCTTGATTGTACATGATCAATGCATGATTACCTAATAATAATAATAATAATAAATATTCCATTTAACAACGTAACACTGTCAACCTCTACCTGTGACGTCATCCAATGTCTCAGGGCGTGGCAGCCATATTGGCCATTAGCCCCTGTCCCAGAACCGCTCTTTATTTCCTACTTGCCTATTATTCATTTAATCACTCATGCTTACTCAACCTTTACCCGTTGGTACTTCGCTCAGGTCTACATACAAGTTCACATGTCTTATCAGCAACACGTCTTTCCCTCCACCTGTGTTCTCTCTTCTTATCTCCCCTCCCCTCCCCACCTCTCCCTCCCACCACTTCTGTTAACGCACCTCTCGTCGGGTTATTGTTGGTGGTGTGAACCAGAGCTCTTTTGGTTCCCCCGCCCTCCCCGCTCCTCTCCTCCCCTCCCCCACTGCTGTTCACAGCTCTCGTCAGGCTATTGGCTGTGGCGGTGGCGATGGTTGGGATGAGTCGCACTGTTTGTACTTTTCCATTCTGACAGTGTTGTCAGCTCCATTCTCAGCGTTTGACCTTCATCTGTCCTCTGTCTCAAGCTACCGCTATCGCCAAGTCAGGTCAGCGCATTCTTCAAGATAGTGTTATCAGGTCGTGGTGAGGACTGGGCTCCGCTAGCCCGAGCAGATCTGTTTCTTTTCTGCCTTCAAGTGACAAAACACTCAGGCTCACTAGCGGGCTACCGAGCCCCAAGTGTTAAATCATACATTTCATTTAACCATTCAAAGCTTGCGTTACATCCTAACCCTGTCTCCTCACGGAATTATAATATTTTTTCATTTGCACTCATGTCTTGTCTTCATTCAGATCGCTTGGTTGACCGAAGGTTACACCTTCATATCCTACAACCGTCTGCTGGCCTATGAGCATGCATCAATGCCACATAGCGTGTCACTATATCGACTAGCACGTTAAAGATCCCCTTCAGTGGTAAATAATATCATAGCACTCCTCACATTTTTTGGGATATTAGAGTCAATCATCCGCCATAAGAAAGATCGGAAAACGAACCTTCGTTAGCCGTCCTGTCGTCCTGCTGTCCTGTCTAAGTATCCATTGCTCTATTGAGCACGGCCGCCGTGTCCGGCGACAGGCTTTTGAAACACACATGCCACTGGTACCGTCTCTGTCTCTACTACAACTCTTAATTAAAATGAAATGGTAAAAAAATAAAAGTAGAAATTGTTTTACAAACTGTGTGTCGTAAGGCCTTTGTCAATTTTATTTTGGAAACCTACATACTGTATTTAAAAGGGAGACGTCACCGCAAGTCCTTTGACATCTCGTACACCTATCTAGCCTCATCGGTTTGCAAAATATAACAAATAGTCTGAAAATCATGTTTTCCACCCAAAATAGGTTTCTCTCATTCTTGACACAGGTATCCTCGTAAAGATAGCAACGCGACGAAGATACCAACACGTCAAACATTGTTCTAGCTTTATTGGTTCACCAGATATCAACAAAAATGTAAAAAATCAAACCCTAAATCCAAATTCAACCTATTAAACAAATAACCTCACCATCAGATAGAGCAGAAAAAGTACCATTAAAACGACACCTCACTCGACCCTCTAACCCTAGTCCTTCACCAACATAACCCTATTCCAGCATAGCCATACGTATTCAAGCACACACGCGATTATAAGTAGATGCCCCATTGCTACACTACTACACACAGTGTTTGTCCTAGAGACCTGAAACTTGTTTTGGAGGTAGAGGGGGAAAAGACCTTTCATTTACGTCAATCAAAGTTTTTTATAAAATTCTTATTTTCTGAAATAGTGTCACTTTCAAAATTGAGCTTTTTTTTTTAATATAAAAATATAAAGTTTTGTTCTAAGGATAAAGGACATATAGACTTTCCGTTTAAGTCAATGCACAACGTTCTGTCATGTTTGGTTTTAAACATATCGCCTACTTTCAAATACAAACATTCTCTTTTTTTTAAATATAACGAGTGGTCAATAGCAAAAGGGACGTCACCCCAGGTCCTACGACACCTCATATGTTAAAATCCGATTATTGGTTCACGAAATATCGATACACGTAGTGCTGGCACTCACTTTTTTGAGCACCCGGTGGGTTAGAACCCCCTCTTACTCCCCTACTGACAGTCCATTGGGTTTTGGGTTGCATATAAGTTTTTAAGCGTTGTGATGAGGGGCATGCCGTCAACATGCACGACAGCATCTTAATTATTTTCGTGTCATTGTCTCATGTAAAATCATCTGAGGGCACCTTAATGCCAATTCTTGCTTTGATGTGTTAGGAAGGAGACTGAATATGTGCCGTAGGACATAACTTTACTTTTCCATAATATGTTGGGCAAAAGCATCTCACTTGAACGTGTGTCTAGTGCAGCCATTATGTGCTCCTGATGCCGGTTGCAACTTGACTTGTTACTCTCCACTAACACTCTCCACCACATATTATGTACATGACTGTCAGTGTAATTGGTCACCTGTAGCGTTCACAGCCCTCAAAGGTCAGAAGCACATATATAGCTGAAATCTGGACGGATGGGTACCACATCTATTAAATCATACTCCAAGGGTTATGTATGGGTGATTGCGATGCGATTCACTTTACAATAATTGTTCTTTGATCTTTGTGCACTGTTGAAGGTTTCGTGACAATATTGGTGACCTGGTTTACACCCTGCTATCCATCATATTAAATATCCTGTAGTTTTGTTGAGTTTTATTTTTAGATATGTGTAGATTGTGTCCGATAACCTGTCTTACTGTGTGTGCATTCTTAACTGGCGGAAGGATTTGGAAAAAGGCGGCCGATGTAATGAACCTAGTAATATCTGGACTTTTGCCTGGTGTAAAAGTGGGAAGCAACATTTACAGTGCCTGAGGTGGGAGACTACCAACACATTTAGCATTAGCCTTATGAGGCTGAGTTTACCCTAATCTAGCCCTCAGGCTCAAATAACACTTATTGTCAGAGCCGGGAATAGAACAAGGAACATGAGGAATGGCAGCCAACAACGTCAGGCACTACACCACGAGGCAGCATACTCATTTAGACAAAAGACATGAAAATTAACATTTAGAAGAAGCATAAGCATCTTACTGAGTATTGGAATCCACACTGTCCTGCAACAAACCAAGGCACATTATTGAATAGGGGATTTTCAAGGTGAAATGTAATGTCCGATGTAAAAATAATTAAACTAATGAGGTCCCCTGACTTGTCAACACAAGATAAGGATCCACGTAAAGCATCACGTTTCCCTTCTTCCCTCTTACACACAACCAAACCTACCACAGTTTCAGACACACACCTTCAACAAAATTAAATGCATTAGCGCTAATGATCTTACAGATCAACATTGCGGAAGTAAGAAGCAACTATCATTGACTCTGAATACAGCATGCATGATAGCTAACCGTTGTTAGATATTCATATACAACATGAAACGGCTATATGAAAGTTAAAGGATTGGTCATATAAATGAATAATTTGACCAAAAAATGCCTATACTTTGTACCGGTGTCAATTTATGAGCTGCTGTGTTTAGCTAATCGGATGAATGCGCAGGAGAATTCAAAGGGGTTTTGTAGGGCGATGTTGCCAACTCTGCCAGTGCTCTCAAGACCAGCTTGAGAGCACAAAACAAAGAAAGAAACTTCGCCATGGGATGAATTTTAACGCCAACCTCCTGATTGACAGGATGACGTCGTAACAACAACCCTACAGTGACACCGGATGTAACCTATGGTGTGTTTGTTTTGAAGATGATTTCTTGGCAGCGGCGATCGGTCATTTACACCACCCCACAATGCCCACGCGAATTGGTCTGATCGGCTTACTTCAGCTGCTGATAAAATGATAACGGTGTGAGATATCGGCTTATTATTTTCAAATTATTTATCAGCATCAATCCTCTAACAGTCTAACGCACAAATACGAGGTTTACGTTGTTTCCGAACAACCTGAATAATGATCAACCAGAGAACACCTAGCACATACTACTTTTGGTCTACTGTTCCCGTCATGCTTTGCTAGATGTAGTGAAAGGCATGCAAATATATTAAATAAGAAAAATTGGCTCTCACCAAATGACGGACACCAGAGAGATGTTTGTCTATGCCAGAAAAGCAAATCCACTGCAAACAACCTGTGTGTTTGAGTCCTACGTCCTCAGGCAGATCTGAAGCAGCCCTCTGTGTTCCCTGCCCTGATACAATCGCTTCATCTCTCCATAGCCGCCTCGCCCTACATCCGAGGCAATCTATTTAACAAATTCGAATCTTGGGCAACCCACACAGCTCCTATCATCCAGCCTTTCTTCCTTAACTCCTGGGTGCGTTAATATGCAACCTACAAACATATTTCTTATTTTCATTAGTACTCGTCAGGCTTCTCTATACTCCGAACAATCAGCCAACCTGGAAATGGTTATCCGTGGTTTACCACTTCTACTCCCAGTAAATGCCGGTATAATTCCTAATTTAAGGCCACGATCGTCTCTTTGCCAATCTGACCTGAATTAAAAATACACACACTAACTCAGGTATCATAATGACACATGCCTCATACACAATTCTACACACGGGGCTAAATGAAAAGGATGTCCAAAACCTTCAACTGAACCAACAACAACAACTAAACGACAACTGAAGTTCACATACAGCAATTTCAACATATAAATAAAGTCAATTTGTTTACGGATTGTCTCAATCATTTCCACATGTATGTTATTCTACTGTAGTTCTATTATTAAAATTCTCAACCATATGAAGTTCCTATATTGATTGTATAATTACCTTAACTTGCTATTGGATGGGAAGAGAAACGATTTATAATATTGAAAACGTTACTATTCGTCAAAAAGTTAAAACAATTGTGACAGGACACAGGCTACTAAAACACTACACTTTCACACTACGCATAACGATCCACCAATTCCATTTTCCATAACAGAGCGGCATGAAGCATGCCGGACACCTGCATCCAACAGGTACTTTTCTTCCAGAAATGTATCCAAATAGACTATAGATTGCTCCTGCTCTAAAAATTCCATCTTGTCGTTCAGCACCTTATGATTCAACTGCAAATGATTTCGTAGTTATAGACTCCTCTGTCTTACTTTACGACTACACACGAACACTTGACTGACTTTTTCACAGTTCTCATGAGTGTACACTCAGAAAACTCTGTGTCCCAGCTCTGTGTGTCCTTCGGACTGTTTTAACTTCACTAATGAAATGTTAAATTGCATTTCTATGAATGCTATTTGTTGACTATTAATGTGTTACATCTGCATCTAGTTTCAAGGTCCTAATTCGTTTATATTTTTAACAATTTTACTAGGCGGTATATACAAGGTGAATGTCCTGCATATGATTACTGTTTGTCTTTCGTCAGTGTAGAGAGAACGATGAAATTATACGAAGTCGAAAGATAAATCAACATTATTTCACTGTTCAAAATTGTGCCTCTTGATTTATGTAAGTGCATATCACAGCTTAGTCTCATTTCACTGATTGCTATCTTTTGTACATTTTATAGTTTGAACGAACATTTTGATATAAAAAGCCTGACACACTCTGTCATAATTTCGTTAATTTCCTTCACTTGCTAAGACCTCATTCGACTTAACTTTAATCCAAGGCATGGCAAATTTAATTGTAGCTAATTCCCGTGGATGCATCCAACGTTGCTGATCTGGTACAGTGGCAAAGGTAGAATAGCTGACTTCGCTGGTCCAAGTAACATCCATTACGGGTGTTAACGAACATTTCCCATCTTTAATTCATGTTATTTGTAAGCAATACTTTGAAGGAAATGCAGTTTAATTACGTTGATTTATGGAAATGTGTAATTTTAGTTAGTATTTGTCGAAATACATTGCCAACTACATGAATTAATTGATTGACTCTATGTATGGCACATTCAAATGCCGTTTTCGGGGATACTGACGAACAAGAATACACGCAGATCGACAGACGTTGATCTGATTTACTTATAATTCGTATGTTAAAAATTGGTTGAAAAGTGCCAAATCATGTTAAGTATATTAAATAGCCTAAAATGTGCAAAGAAAACACGGAATATGCAAAATATCAAAAAACATGCATATCATATAACTTGAATCGTAATGAAACTTGTAAATGTACTAAGAAGCATTTCTTACATCCAAGGAAATCCTTTAAGTTGGAACATTAATGAACTAATTACACTGTCATAGAAGAGGAGACCCGCCTAACTCTTGAAAAAAAAGTATTTTTGCATTTGTCTGTTGGCACAAGATAGAGTAAAATGTGGCTTTTATTTACCGATGTCTCTGTCTCATTCATGGCTATAATTGTAAAAGAAGGTACTGAGGTATGATTAGTGTAGAGTAATGGCCTTCAGGGCATAACCAGTGCCTGCGGATATGGTGGAAGGATCTACTCGTCGGGTTAGTGCTGCTGTACTGTCTTAGTGAGGAATGCAATGGCAAACGACCTCACTCCTCATCTTGCTTAGTATGCCTCATTACAGTGATCATTTGGGTTTTTGTGAGTTTTAGCCCACATAACCTATAGTGGCACTTTTTGAGGATCCATCTAGCCTCCGGGCTGACAATCGAACAGACAGACAGAAACCTGCACAGTGAGACAACTGACTGACCGGATGTGGGATGTCACAGACCTGCCGATTTGTTGAGAGTTTTCCTGAAACTAAACCAGGAAACGACAGACAGCCATTCTTAGTATGGCCGGGATGGGCATCGACCACATCTCTTTTTTTTTTGCCATTCTCGGGAGCCGGAGTCTATCAAGTTCCAAACTGTTTATGTTAGAACCGGGTACTGAACCTCCGACCTTTGGATTGGAAGCTACTAACTCTAAACCTAAACAACAACATGATCAGTTAGGTAGTAAGAATGAGCCGTAGAACGGTACATTCATTCTTATTATGCAATAAGCCCAGGAATGTATGGACGAGGCAGTGTGGAGTCACGACAGCTAAATGCCACTACCAATCTCCTGTGTGCATGTGCGTCGCGCTACCTGCATACCTAGCGCTGGGGTCGGGGTGTGGGAACTAGGGTGGGTATGCAATATTGATAGGAGCGCTCCAGCACAGTACAGAGTGGTGGAATTTGCCACGCACCGTGTTCTACTGGCTTCCACACGTGATTTAATATTTATTACATCTGCTGCAGTAATGCAATTTTGTAGAACTTGTAGAATGAGCTCGGTAGACAATCCCAACAAGACAAGGTGTGATGAAGAGACGAGTAATTTTGTTTTACACCTCCGGACGTTCACTACACTTTGAACGATCTCTCCCCCGGCTTTGCTGAGAGTTATTAACCTCAGTACTGAAGCATAAGTTGTAATACATCCAAGAAATCACTATCTATATTCATAAACCCGTCTTATTATCAGCCTACATTCGATTTTTGCAAAAAATGAAAGTAGACTTATGAGATCAACACAGGGCCAAACATAGTGTGTCTGTGAGTGTGTGTGTGTGTGTACTCTGCATGTCTGCCCCCCCCCCTATCAATTCAAACACGGTGAACCGAATTGAACGAAATTTGGTGCAGAGGTGGCACTAGCAAAGTGCACCTCAGTGTCATGTTTTATATTGCCGCCATCTTAACGGAAACGTAATGGTGGCCTCCCAAATGTTCAAAGTTTAAATCAAATTACGACTAACCTAATCATCTGATCTATACCAAATTTTGCAACAATATACCTATATACGGGAAGCGTCTTTTGACGAAACTACAAGGTCATCAGCCCAATAGTTTGCATATGGCGGGAATGTATGTGTGCAAATCGATTCCCCCTATTCATTCAAACATTGTGAATCCAAATTTAACTAAATTTGGTACAGAGTTAGCACTAGCAAAGGGCACCACAGTGTCATGTTTCATATCGCCGCTATCTTGATGGAAACGTAATGGCGGCCAACCAAATGTTCAAAGCTTAAATCAAATTACGACTAATCTAATCATCTGATCTCAACCAACTTTTCCAACAACATATACTTATGTGGGAAGCATCTTTTGACCAAATTACAAGGTCATCAGCACAACAGTTTGAAGATGGTGGCCATGTATGTGTGCAAATCGATTCCCCCATCAATCCAAACACGGTGAAACCGAATTCAACGAAACCTTGTAGGCTACAGAGGTAGCACTAGCAAAGGGCACTTCAGTGTCATGTTTTATATCGCCACCGACTTGATGGAGACATAATCGCGGCCAACAAAATGTTCAAAGCTTAAATCAAATTACGACTAACCTAATCGTCCGATCTCTACCAAATTTTGCAACGATATACGTTGGTGCGTCTTTTACCCAAACTACAAGGTCATCAGCCAAATAGTTTCAGGATGGTGGATGTATGAATCATGCAAATGTTAGAGCCTAACCGTAACTTACGATTCAACAAAACCTGCCCTCAACAATTCAGCTTATCGTACATAGGGAGGTTTAATCTGTCCTCAAAGAGGTGACCGGTAGGATATTATCTTATTATAATAGAATATGTAACCGTAGAAGTGACTAACAGGTCAGGCTTACCTTGCAATATCGTTGTGGGCCCGAGACGTCCCGTTGTCAAAATAGCCGCTATTTATGCTCGTAAATACATTATATTTCCGTAACATCCTAAGTTTGTATCCATTTAGGAATGCATTGAACAAAATAATACATATTTAGTATCAAATGATTTATAAAACACCAGAAAACGCTAATGAAGTAATTGATTTCGACACTAAATATGATACAGTTATACTAAATCAGTTGTTTATCAAGTATTAACGCAGTGCATTCATGGCGTGATAGTAGCGACTTGGGCTCATAGTCTGGGGTTTCGTGGATCAAATCCCAGCAGGATCAAATTTTTTACTTAGTTTTTGTTTGGTATTTATTGATTTATAACTACTCACACGTTTTAATGTTATGCATATATAGGGTGTACTTGCAATCGAAAATATGATATATATACTTATAACACCACATAATTCAACAGTCGAATACACCGATTAATATTTGATGACCTTGATCCGCGGTAGAGGCTCTTGTTGTTGTTGTTGTTGTTGTTTTGTTGTTGATTCTATAGGGGTTTTGCGGCATCATGGTCTTGTATTCCCGTTTACTTGGGTGTGTGTTTTATACGAGGAAGGATTTGGGTAGGAAGCTGTTGTTTCATTTGAGATGCACGGACATCATGGTCATCTAAGCCCGTGTTCTTGGGAGAGTGATGAATTTTATCAGATCATCTGTGTTATTATGATGGCTGTATTAGTGTATATATAAATCAGGTGAGGATTCAATGAATCAACGTTTAATATCCGTATATCACGTTGTATTTCAACAAGCTACCATAACCAATATTCAATTATACTCCTTGAAAAGGACAAAGAGTTATAACTATATCCATACATTTAGAAGAAAGTAGGCTAAATGTTCTTTACTGAACATTTTAGTCTTAATAAAACACATCTAGAACAACTATAGCCATAGCCAATCACACAGCGACACGCTTTTATCCAAGAAAATGGATGGTTTAACATTTCCCAGATCCCTATTTTGAATCCTGCCTCAAACAAGGGCCGTCCTAAAGGTGGTTTAGCCCAGGATTTCTCTACACTGCGCTGCGCTGTGTAGAAACGTTACATCAAATACCGCTCCGAGACTGAAGTAGCCTAATTACTATCACACCTAACTGTACAGGAGCCTCAATAATTCGGGATATCAGACGGATTCCACACACAAACATGCAGAATTACTCCACAAATACAATTAATTTACGGAAAGCATTCTTTTATTATGCATCGTAATGATTTATTTCGGTATGAAAAGATACATAAGAAAATGTAAAACTCGCCAGAAATATGCACAAGGACAGTGGTGAAAGCAAATGCAAAGTACTATAATGTTATTCAGGAGCATAATGATCTATATTGAGATTTTAGGAAATCTGCACATTGTAACTAGTAAAAAGATATCTCAGGCACTAAATATATATTCAATATAATTACAATTCTGAAATGTAAAACAGTTAGGCCTATCCAGCATTGATATCTCATGGCCATGTACCATGCTTATCATCATTTACATCGACATTTTAATGCGTTTGTGCTCATAATCACCAAATATAGTAACTTCACTTACATTTGTTGAAGTAACACATTTAACTGATATAAAATTCATAATCTAGTCTTATGTTCTAACTTAATGAGAATGGTCTGAAAATGACGATACTTGTACTATCCTTAGTTCATCCTCTACCAAATATGCTGTCATTTTTATTGACAAGTTACATATTCCAGCGTTTTGGCATTTGGTCCCTTCGTAGATTTCATACTGCAATTTCTTTCCCTGAAGCCCCATTATGAACGGATCCTTTTGCAGTTAGTTGCTTGATGTCATCAATTATGTTCATAATTCCTAACAAATGTTTGATTAAAGCGAAAATTAATACGAAAAGTAACCTTGCTCTTTTAGTTACTTCACCCTTTAAGACTTTATTCAGTAAATATTGACTGATATCGCATAAGCCTAATTTCCAAATTTCAGTCGACTTATGAGATCAACACGGGTGAAATGTCCATTCGTCTGTCTGTATGTCTGCTTGTTTTGTTTGTCAGTACTTCGCAAACAACAAAACCAAATTGAATTGAATAAAATTTTGTACCGAGGTAGCACTTGTAGCACCATAATCTGAACGAACGTGAAATTGTGCCACTGAAGTTTTCAAGTAAAATGTCATAATTTGTATCATTTAAAGAAGGCAACCCTGAGAGAACCATTTATACATTAAATCGGTAAAGCATGCCCCAAAGAAGCAATGATATCAATAGTTGGTATAGAGGGAGTATTATTTAAAGAACATTATCAGATGGAATATAACAAGCAGGCACCATCTTCCATTTATTGGATATATTTCTCAACATTTTAGTGTTGCAGTAACGAAAATTAATAGCGATATACAACTGTATAACTGAATGTGTATGCCGAAGGCAAACGATAAGTCACAGAATAACGACTCCTTACATTCCAGATGGAGGCTGGCCGGACTAATAAACATTAACATAAATTATTCAGAAAATTATAGGACAATTAACACGAAACTTGATAAGGAAGGAGACTTTGCTGTCATTAACCATACAATTATCAATTTTATATAGTGCGCTAGGACAAACTTGATAATATACAGTAAGATATTCAAATCGATAACCCATATTCTGTTAGAGCTAGTGTACTATACACAGTGCTTTGGAATACAAATAAATGTTATGAGTTGATTAAGTAACGATAAATTAAAAAGAGCCACGCAGCATATGCACATTACAGTTCTTTAAACGTTTTACCTACTTAGTCAACGGGAAGGACGGGCCTGTTTATTTGAAGCTAGAAGTTTTATGCGTGGACCAACTCTGGTGAAGACAAGTTTTCAAGCGACTCATGTGCTTAGTTGTTAACACACAGTAGCGTCCACACTGATAAGTTGACTGCAAGGGATGAAATTTGGAGATAACTATGCCATTCATTTCTTTGAATTTTTTATGCGCTGAAGTCCAAATGTCACTTATTGGCATATCACCAAAGGACGAACTCAAGAAACTATCTGCAATTTTTTCATGTGATCCTCTTTTAGTTTGAGTAGAATTTCAGATGATCGAAACAAAATTGACACCCAATCGTGTGTTTTGATTCATGTCTCTGTGTGAAATTATTTCATATTAATATTCCGACGAGGTTCATCAAATGACATTTTATAACTCCGGCCTGAATATCACTAATAAGCACTCCATTTTGCTTCATGAATTTATGAAGAGTTAAAATATTTTAAAATGTCCATCTTCGATATATTTCACACAGAACAGAACTGTGAATTTTAATGTGAAAAACCGTTGACTTTGTCCTGTGTCTTCAATATATGTTTACCAATCCCTTGCCGTTGAATTCTTGGGTCAGAATGTTTGAATGGTTGTCAGGTAGGTCAATTGAGAGACATCGCCGATGTCCGGGTTCGGTTCCTGGCTCAACCTAGAAGTTTTACTCTGATCCGTGTGTTGCAACTGAGTACACTCCACTTCATGAGCCGAAACAAAGGAGAAGTGGAATCTATTCCCACATCAGCCATCCTAAAAGTAGTTTGCCATGTCTGCTGCAGGCAAATGGTTACAAAATTAAGAACACGGCCACTTCTTTCGCAATGATAGCTTCCATTACAAATACACACACTAATACAGCCACAACATTAACACAGGTTATCAGACACCTCACCCACACACATAAGTACACGAGCCTGCATTACTATGATGTTGCAAAGCTCCAAAACGAATTAACAGCAAGAATTCTGCCAATTCTGGTGTGCAGTCACATTCATCACAATCCGAACTGTTAATACAAATTCACAGATTAAGCAGGAAAGGTTAATAATCCAGAAGTAACGGTGAGCTTTTATGTAACATGGTGCACGTGTGTCATCGATGGGTGTGCAAATGATTCAATTTTCTAGAAGCTGGCTCATCAGGAGTGGGTCGTCAATGGAACGAAGGTTTTATTGGACAATAGCTCGAGTGTCGGAGAGTGAGCCGATACAGGGAAATAAGTTCAGCAGATAAAGAGGTTGCCTCATAGAGGCTTTAAAATCATTACCTCAACTTAATGACTTTCATACGATTCATATTGTAGGTTTGAGTAAGGCGAGTTGCTGTGTACTGCAACTGGATGTCATATGAGGCATGCAGTGCGCAGTTGACCTAAGTTGGAACCAAATAGGTACGAGAGGGTAACCGCACAAGCTTCTGGCTATCAAAGAGAGACCATGTCAAAGAATGATCGTATGGGATACATATCTAATCAGTAGATATTGACAGCTTATAATCTCCAACAAAATAAGAAATATCGATGCCTTCGTTGTTGAACACGTTAACAATTCTGAAATGTAAAACAGTTAGACCTATCCAGCATTGATATATCATGGCCATGTACCATTCATAATGTAAGCATGTTCTGCGACCATGACGGTGTCCGACCATTATATAGTGACTCATTATTTTCAGCGATATACTTTCGTATTATTTTGACAAATTTGTAAACATTATCTTCCTCATTTCCCTCTATGTTCTAAGTTCGTTAAAGAGCGATTCATTACTATTACAATATATTGTAATACAATTTGAATTTCTAAATAGAATTCTAATCTATGCCAAATATGTAATCTTGAGTATAAGTAAACAACTATCTGAAATTAGAATGAGCATTGCATTTATAATGTTATTCTAAACTTCTCAAATCATCAGGTTGATTAGATGCCAGAGTTGTAAGTAAGAAGAACTCAATGCCTAATGTAAAAGAATCGTACAGGTAAATGCAATTATACTGTTTTTTTATAAAGGGATGTACTGTATTATTACTTGTATTTTATTACAATTTCTTAGCAAAAAATGGGATTTACCTTGGCTGGTTGGTTCCTCAGTTTAGGGGCTGCGAAAACTTGGTCATGAAGCCCCGTGTACTTTGGGTGTGTGTGAATCTGTCTCATAACCGGAGTTAATTGTGATTGCTGTATTTGTGTGTGTTATCTGTAATTCAGGTAAGGAATGCAGACGATCAATTTCAAGTGGATCCTACTTTTGCTACCAAATACTACCGTTAACGACACCTTACTGTGAACTTGGCTACTAGATACCACCACAACCAGCACCTGGCGACGATAATTGGAACTTAAGAGCGATTAGCAAATCTAACCTACAAATTTAGGCACACACAACCGTGGTTAGTGGAAGGATCGTTTACATGCCATAAATCTATGACATGGGCCCTCCGCCTTTACTTTCCCACCAAAGGAAGGCATACTGAGGGATTTTTAACGCTCTTAAAAATTACGACGACTTCGGCCGGGTTTGAACCCGCGGAATTACCTTAATTCTTTATTTTTTTACTCTTCCCGTCATTATTGAAGATACAGTATAGTTGCAATATTTTCAATATATCGTTGGTCCGGAGGAATAGTGACACAACTCAAAAACATCTTATTTTGAGTTAAGCATAGGATAAGATTACTGAGAAGGCATTCTTTGTTGTGGAAAACGACACAACTCTGCTTAGAATTCTCGCCACTAGAATGCAGTAGTGACGGTCTTCCTCCGAGCGTGTTTGTCGACTGGCGACTGAAGAAGAGTAATAAAGAAGAATGACATATCTCAAGAAGTGACAGACTTAGTGTTAGGATTTATTCTAGAAGAGTGACACATCACGAGTTGTGACAGTGGTCTTGAGAGGGTGAGTACGATTCCTGTAGTGGCTTTGACAAACATAGTTTTATTTCGGGATGTGTCACTAATCATCATTTTATGTGAATGAAATTCAACTATTTATTTACTTCCGTTTGATTTCTTTACGACTTGTGTCGCTATTCTACTAGCAAGCTGTATTTTTTAGATGTCCGATCAGAGCCGCAGGACCTTGATACTGAAACTGTGTAGAGACCTTAATGGTGAAAAAGAAAAAGAAGTAGAAAAAGAAGAATCAAAAAGACCTATTACGAATTGGGTAATTTGTGGGCGCGAGGAAAAGCGTTTAAACACAGAAGGTATTTATTTTTGCTCTGCCTTTAATATTACTTCTTACTGTTTCTTGTAGATAAACTATTGCTTTATAATTACATGTAACCATTGAACTTATTATGTTCTATTTTTAAGTTTCAAAATTTTACAATTTCAGATAAAAAATATTCGTTCGACTGTACTACATGCTGAATCTAGTACTGGAGAGACTAATAATAATGCAGGTAATGAATCTTTTTATCATACATTTATATTTGTCTAACATTGGACAGCATCTATTTACGTCGTTGATTGACAACCAGAGAAGTAATAGAGTGTATGTTCCTCCAGCAAATGATTGTGGCAAACAGATGATAGGCAGTATTAACCTAGATGACAGAATGGCTGACCGAAACAATAAACCTTGTGATTCATCCGATTCCTCTTATTTCGAGAAGTCAACCGACGTACATTCCGAAACTGGTGCTGAAACCAGTAATAATGCAGGTAATGAATTTTTTTATTTTACATTTATATCATTTATTTACGATGTTTATTGGCAACCAGAGAAGTAATGGAGTTTATGTTCCTGTAGCAAATTATCGTGGCAAAAGGATAATAGGCACTATCGACTCTGATGACAGTGTCGCTGACCCAGACTATAGAACTGATTCATCCGAATCGTCGTCTTCTGATGAAGGTAAGCCATTATCGCAAGAGGAATCTGAACAGAATGACCTCGCATTTAATAAATCTGGACGTGGAAGGAAAGCAGCTAGAAATGTCTCGAGACCCAGCGAGATAAAGTCAACTGGTAAAAAAACGCGTACGTAACGCAGATCAATGGATAAAGAATCTTGCTAAACGGGCCAGAAATGCAGGTGAAAGTTACACATCATCTTTTAATGCCACTAATGTTGTAAAAGAAAGAACACTTATTCCGCCGTGCAGTGAGAAGTGCAGGTTGAAATGTTCCATCAAGGTTACTGAAGATGAACGTAAGCATATTTTCAATGATTACTGTGGCTTGAAAGATTTAGAAAGGCAACGCAATTTCTTGTCGGCCAGTATGTCAGAGATAAAGCCAAAGTACCGATACGGTAGAGAGCACAGTAATCGAAGTCTTAACAATGCATTTTATTTCGATATTGAAGGCAAGAAAATCCGCGTCTGTAAGCATTTCTTTAAGTCCACACTCTGCATCAATGATAGACCAATAAGAACTGTCTGCAGAAGAAGAAATTTTTCACTGGGAATATGATTTCTTCAGATCTGAGAGGGAAACATGGGAAACATTCCAAAATAGACGAGAACATCAAACAAGGTGTTCGAGATCACATCAATAGTATTCCTTGCATACCAAGCCACTACTGTAGGAGTGACACAAAGAAACTGTGCATAGAAAGAAAGAAATCTATTGCAGATCTCCATGAAAAAAAGAAATCCACAGCATGCATCCTGTCTCCGACCAGGTCAGGAATGGAATGAATGAAGCCCCCATCCAGCGACGAGGGTATCGACTGTGCCGGCTGACAAGGCCTGACGCACTCCTCTGGGGCAATGATTAAATGAATGACAGATGAAATGAAATGATAGTGGAGAGTGTTGCTGGAGTGAAATGTTGACAGGGAAAACCGGAGTACCCGGGGAAAAACCTGTCTGCCTCCGTTTTGTCCTGCACAGATCTCACATGGAGTGACCGGTATTTGAACCACGGACCCAGCGGTGAGAGGCCAGCGTGCTGCCGCCTAAGCCACGGAGGCTTTATTGCAGATCTCCATAGGGATTATGAATCAGCATGCAAAGAAAAGTACCTCCAACGGCTAATTATATTATGTATTCTCGAATATTTAATGAGGAGTTCAACTTATCATTCTTCATTCCTAAGAAGGATCAGTGCGAACTATGCATTGCTTATTCGAATGCAAACAATGATGAAAAAATAAAGAAATGGAAGAAAGGTATCAAAGACACTTGTATGAGACGAACTTGTCGCGCGAAGATAAAAACCAGGATAAGACTGATGATAATTGTGTGGTAGCTGTGTTTGACCTTCAAGCAGTATTGCCCTGCCCAACTGGACAAGCTTCTTCTTTTTATTACGTTTCAAAGTTGGGAGTGTTCAATCTCACGATATTTGACTTGAGAACTAAAGATGTTCAGTGTTATGTATGGCATGAGGGGGAAGCTCAGAGAGGAGCAAACGAGATTGGTTCTTTTGTTTTGCAATATCTCGAAAGCATGAAAGGTGATGGTTCACACGAAGTAGACGTTATTTTCTATTCAGATAATTGTTCTGGCCAGCAGAAAAACAAATTTATGATGGCCATGTACATGAATCATGTTCCCTACCAAGTACAGAACCTAGGACTATGTGTTCCAATGAGTTCGGTTTCTAAATTATATTATTATTATTATTATTATTTCTCCTCATTGGGAACCTAGCCTGTTGTAACCTGTTGAAATACCATCTAAGAATGTGCCTCGCCAAGCCATAAAGTTAAAAGACAAATCTTGTAATCACTCGCTTCCTTACAAGCATTAGCCATCAAAAAACAAGATATACCAGTCAGATAATCTAAAACAAGCTGTCTCCATTTAAGGACATGGAAACCGCCAGTAAACAGCTCCCTTTCCTAAGAAAACCTTGAGAGCTATCTACGACGGAGTTCTGAAATTTCCAGAAGGAATTTCTAGCCAACCTTCAACATTTTTACGAACCATTATTTCTCCCACTCAGAGAGACAACTCCCTCCTAAACGATGTAAGCCTCTGATTGGCTAGTCCTTCAGAGAAACACATAACCCCCACTATGGATTATCTAGTATTTAATTTGGCACACAAGAGCAGCTCTTCCTCTTCTTTACTTGTAACTTTGAGTGATGTAACTCTATTTAACAGGACTGGCAAGCAGTCAGGCTACATGCCTTGTACATAAATTATTAACAACTGTGAATGTATTACTTGTGGGTGGACTGATAATAAATAATAATCATTGGGAATTTTCGTGTTCAGTTGATTCAAGAAATACCAGTCTCGAGGAGAACCTGAGTGGACCATGTAATAATTGTTGTCCCGCCTGGAAGCAGAGTAAAGTGATCTACATATTTAATTGAAGACCCATCCAGGACTACAAACTTAATTATGATTCCGTCCGGGATAACAAATTTAATTGGGGGCTCGGCCGTGATTGATACATGATCGCCACCAGATCTACGTGCTGATTGGACCAGGTATACTGACAACGCTCATCGAAGCCAAGACTTCAAGTGGCGCCTTTCGTTACCAATCCATGAAAGCCAGTATCATCCCGAAAATACTGAAGTCATCTTGATCATCTGAACCAAGTCGACTGGAAAGAAGTGGTACTGACAACTTTACTGGAGGCCTTTTGTCCATAACTAACCAGCCAGCTTTAAGGGAGGAAGCTAGCCGACAACGCTGAAATAAGCGCCTTTCGACAGTAACCAACCGCCATCGCCGTCCGAGTATATCGACAACTCTGTTAAGGGGCCTTTCGGTCGCTCGAACGACACTGTAGAAACCCAACCGACTACGGAACGAGAGGATGTGAGCCGGCAACGCTGAAACAAGCGCCTTCTGACCGCCATTTATCGCCATCCGTAGCTGCTGTACGTGCGCACCGACAACTCTGAGAGGGGCCTTTCGATAGCACGACATCGCAGAAGGAAGCCAACCGACTACGCAGACCGGAATGCAGTCCGTGCTGATCATCATTTCCTGGCTGTGAGTACATTCATAGTACCCTGTTTTTGTGCACCTTTATATATTGCTTGTTTATAGCATGGTTCATTACTCAAAGTAAAATTTTTGGGAAGACCACTAATAATAACTTACTTTGCCTTTCAAAAGAAAGTGAGTACGCGTTAAAACTAGAACAAGTGTCGCATGCCTTTATTCTTTTGAATTAATCCATAATTTATAAATAGTAATATTAAAGTAAAAATATTAATAATAAATAAATAAATCAAATATTATTCTCCTATATCATGGAAACATAAACGGGGCAATTTCACGTAACATTCTTAGTTACTAGTAATAATAATAATAAATATTTTTTCTTTAACTACGCGATAATAAATAAATAATAATCTTTAATTATTTTAATTAAACCAATCAATTAATTATCGAAGTTTTGTTCAACGACATAAATTCGAAATTGAAAAGAGAAGTGAGTAGTATTTTAGATCGATATCGAGCAAGTAATTAATTTTAAGAAACTCTATTGAAACTAAATTTCATTTAATTAATTTGCTTAAGCTTTCAATTACTTTATTTTACATACTCGACTAAAAACACAATATACTTAGGCTATATACTTAATAGTAAATAATAAAAAAACTTCCCAAAACAGTTTCCAACAACTCGACCACAAAGCCACTCAACGCGAAATACATTCACAAATGTTATCCCCGCTCTAACAAAAATACATTTAGCTAATCCTTCACCTAAATATCAAACCCACAAATCTTTTCTTATACAAATTGCAATTAAGCTCCGAACACCCAACCTTTTTCACACCAAGTAACATGGACACAGACCTAATAGACACCATAAAAATTTTACCAAAATCGATTGGAAAGTTGCATAGGAAAACCAAAAGAAATGTTCTATTGTATTAAAAAGTTGTATAACTTACCAATCTACACAATACATTTGCAACAAAGTCTTGTAGCAAGGATGGTAAACGCCTTTCGACATTATGAGGGAAAGGTTGGATTCGCAGCAAGATTATTGGTAGCCAAATGGAAAATTATAGTGCTTGCACAGCTTTTTGATGAGGAAGAAGAAGCAAGGGAAAGAAATAGAAGGAGAGGATATGAAGTTAATGAAACAATTATTTACTCTCTTAAAGTACAGTCAAACATCCCGAGAAAACACAACAATTCGAATCTGCGTGTAAAATTTGCATTCAAACAGGAGTTAGAACATGTATTTGAATATCACACTAGTCACCTGTCACTTGAAACTTTTTTCGAGCACGATGCTAAGAGAATTATCAGGTCTTGTATCCTGCAGAAACAAATTTAAACCCGGAGTTCAGTAAACCAGTGTTAGTTGAACCTTTGGTAAATATCTCAATACAACCATTAGAAATAAATTCTATTTCGGAGTGCGAGATTCAGGAATATCTCCGCACGCAGCATATGAATGACATAGAGAGAAGTGTCATATCAGAAATTTGCTCTGAATTCGCGGATGTGTTTTACTATCCAGGGTGTGATTTAACATTCACCGATGCAGTAAAGCACTTCATTCGAACTACCGATGAGGATCCGGTATATCAGAAAAATTACCGATATCCTCCCACGCTAAAGAAAGTACTGAGCGAAGAAGTAGAAAAACTTCTTAAGTAGGGGATAATTACCCACAGTGAATCTCCATATAGTAATCCAGTATGGATAGTGCCAAAGAAGCTAGATGCTTCAGGACAAAAGAAATGGAGATAGGTCATAGACTTTAGTCAGCTAAATAAAAAGACCATTGAAGACAAATATCCTCTTCCTAGGATAGAAGAGATCCTAGATAACCTAGGACACAGTTCCTATTTCTCGACTCTAGACCTCGCACAAGGATTTCATCAAATTGAGATGGATCCTAGATCTATAGAAAAGACAGCATTTACTATAGATAATCGTCATCTATAGTATTGTAGAATGCCGTTCGGTCTTAAGAATGATCCCGCCAGTTTTCAGCGTGTAATGGACAACGTCATACGCCCTTTTCTTTACAAGTTCTGTTTTGTGTATATTGATGACATCATCATATACAGCAAATCCCTAGAGGGACATAGACAACACCTTACCCTTGTAATGCAGAAAATACGAGAGGTGAACCTGAAGATACAGCTTGATAAAACTGAATTTCTTCACAAGGAAGTAGCTTTCCTAGGGCATGTTGTCTCACAAGAAGGTGTAAAGTCAAACCCTGAAAAAATTAAAGTAGTTAAAAACTACCGCATCCCCAAGACCACGAGAGAAATCAAACAATTTCTTGGTCTTGCGGGCTTTTACAGGAAGTTCCTAAAAGATTTTGCCAAAATTGCATATCCAATAACCCGCTGCTTGAAGAAAGGAACCAAAATAGATGCGGAAAATCCCAAGTACAAATCTGCATTTGAAACCCTAAAAACCCTGTTAATAACTGCGCCAGTATTAGCTTACCCAGATTTTGAGGAACCATTCGTGTTAACCACGGATAGCTCAGACTTCGCATTAGGCAGTGATCACACACAGAAAGGACATCCTATTGCCTACTACTCCAAAACTTTAAATCCCGCCGAAAGAATTTATTCAACAATAGAAAGAGAACTCTTAGCCATAGTAGAGAGTAGCAAACATTTTAAGCCTTATTTATGGGGACGACACTTCACTGTAGAGTGTGATCATCGTCCGCTCCAATGGCTATTCTCTCTTAAAGATCCCAGTTCAAGACTCATTCGCTGGAAAATAAAGTTAGGAGAGTTTGATTTTGATATAAAATATGTCAAGGGAAAAACCAATTATGTTGCGGATGCACTTTCACGAATGCAAGTGAATATAAATGAGGAAACAGTTTCTAATGTAGCCATCCCCGGAGATGATACATACCAGCATGAAATGGATATGAAACTGTACATTCCAATCAGGAAGACCTAATGTTCACTTTAAAAATATCAGAAAGAAATTTGAACCAGAACCGTAACCAGATCATAGTAAAATACGGAGAATTTCCAAAGATTCTAGAACAGAAATTATTTAAGAAATTTACCCGCCACGTAATTATTGTAACGCAGAAAAATCTCTATGACGATTTAAAGAGACACCTCCTTAAAGTCATAAATACCTCAAATAGGTACGCCGACTACTTTGATCACGTAACACTTGAGATCCCGTTTATCAGAGTATGCCAGAGATTATTCACTTCAGAATTGACAATTATCAGGACATCCAAATTTTTAGAGGACATAGAATGTTCGGAAACTCAAAAACAGTTGATATTGCAATACCATTCAACAAATCACAATGGTATTATTGAAACATATGAACACCTTCAAACCAAGTACTCTTGGCCACATTTAAAAGAATAGATTAGAAACCTAATTAACCAATGGAATTTGTGTCAAAGAAATAAGTATGAGAGGCACCCTAATGAGGTACCAAATCAAGGACCTATTTTAGCAGATCACCCATTTGCCCAGATTCACATTGACACCTTTCATTTTGAACAGAATCGCATTTTAACGATATTGGACGTATTTTCTAAATACGGACAAGCATACGTATTAGCTAATGGAACAGCTATGGCAGTTTTGAACCAATTACAAATTTATTTTTCGCACCATGGGTACCCCAAAAGAATCACTCATGATCAAGGAGGAGAATTTGAAAATAGCTTAATTACAGAGTACTGTAAAGCTATGAACATTGAGTATCATGCCACCACACCTCTGAACTCAACCTCAAATTCACCCGTGGAAAAATTGAATTCCACCCTCCTCGAAAAATTAAGAATTTCGAGAGATAATGATAAATTTACCCCGTTGCCACAGCTCATAATCACTGCAATCACAAATTACAATTCCTCAATTCACACAGCAACCAAGCAACCACCATTTAGTGTCCTATATGGCCCATACTACAAAGCATTGGACCACATTTTCTCCCCATCACCAAAAATTCATGAATACATACAAAGACAGGCAAACCAAATTAAAGTTTTAAATGAAAGAAAGCCCGATCCAAGGGATTCCAACTTTGAACATCCCTATAAAATAGGTGAGGTAGTTTATGTTTTGGATCCCCTAACCAAAAATAGGAAATCCAAAATTTATATAATGAAGGCACAATAAGCAAAATCGAGGAAAACCGAGTTTATTGTAAGATGAAAACGGTAAAACTCATGTCCGAAACTTTCGTGATATAAAACTTAAGAGGAAAATTCTTCCCATTACAGATTCCTACCAGGGTATGCCATCATCCACACAGAACCCGTAAAAACTCCAGGATTCTACGCCAGTCCTATGGGACCCGTTGTAATAATTAGCAACTATCACAAATTCATGTTTCATTTCAACCTTACTACTTTAAAAGAGGCATATAAGAATATTGATGACACTGTCTCTAGTTTAGTATTAAACAGTAATAATACTTTTCCCTATTTAATAAATGAATTAATTGAGGTAACTAAAGAAACTAAAAAGGATTTAAATAAATTAATACCAAACATTTCTAATAGAACTAGGAGGGGTTTAATAAACGGTATAGGGAATATAATTAAATTCATCTCTGGTAATTTGGACCAAGATGATTTGGATAATTTACAAAGTCAATTAGATACTTCAAAACAAAGCCGTAATAATGAGATAAAACATATAAATAAATTGGTATATTTTGCAAATTAAATTGCTCAAAAATTCTACGATGAAATGAATCATGTTACCAGCGACATGAGGGTACTTCAGGGTATTCTCCAGGCAGAAGATTTCAAGATCAACCTACTGGAAGACCTCCAATATGTTTTAATGTGCATCAATAAATATAACAAAATAGTGCAAGTGCTTCAAGAAACTATTTCTCTCTCATTTAATGAGATGACAAATGTGAAATTATTCTCCAGAAAAGACTTAACAATTTGGTAAAACATTTGCTATCTATTTACCCTGTCAAAAGCATGATTCATGCAGATCAATACCATCAATTTGAAAATTTAAAATTGTCAAAAACCCAGGTAATTATAATGGACGAGGAAATGATTGTAATCCTCTCCATGCCAATCACGGATGGAAACCAATATCAATTGTATGTTGTCACCCCTGTACTGTGACCGATCCAGTCAGGGTCAATTACCGGCCCCGGATGACAGAAGATCGAGAGGAGACCGGAGAGTCAGTATGAAAGTCATGGCATGACGCGGCGAGGCAACCGTGAGAGTAGGGGAATGCTCCAGAAGGTTCCAACCCCTCCCACTTTCTTTTTCTCGAAGAAGGACGGAGTTCCGGAATGTTCAGTATGTGAGTCAACAGTATGTGAGTCAATAGTGCGTGGACGAGTAGGCTATACAGCGGAGCACGGAAGAGTAGCCCATGTCATGTAGACAGTGATTTTACATGGGGAACTTGAATGGTTTTCGTGAGTGACCAGCAGGCCATGAAGCTTGAAACTAGCGTGCATGTATTGCCAGTGAGTTTTTTTGTGAAGTATGTCAGTTTGTTTGTCGAACAGTGTTAATTTCAAGACGATATCGGACTCGCTAGTATGAGAGGAAATAGTCAGAACTGATAAAGGAAGTCCGTTTATGCCGACAATTTATGTTCATTAAAGATGAATACCAGGAGGTGTTTAAAATTACGAATATCAGGGAAAGAACTATATAACGATAGTCGAGGCGAAGCATTATCGCGAGGCCCTATATTGTAACAGACATCCATTCGGAAATAGCATAGCAGTGTGGCATTTTAAGAAACGCAGTGAGAATGCAAGAGGGAAGGCTACATCTACTTTAAGCTTGTGTTGGAAGATTGTAGGCCGCAAGCAACTTGATATGTCGGTCAAGGCCAGCTCGAAATAGCTCCTCGAGGAAGGAAGTGTGTCACTGGGTTAAAGGAAAGTGAAGACATATAAATCAAGTGAACCAGGAATTAGACGCTATAGTGCGCGAGCGTGAAAGTGCTCTGAGATAGTGAAATGTAATATTGCCACACGGCAGCATGAACTTAATAACCATGGACTCATATATTCTGGGAATCAGCATGCATATTAACACGAAAATTATGCTGCACTGAACTTCTAAAGGGGCCATAATGGGGTGAACGGTCGCAACGAGATGGACGAGTGGACCATGGTTGGGACGTCGGGAGACGCCGCTGCTGAAGGTGACCGGGGACAACCTGTGGGCGGACATGGGCGTTGCCAAGAGATCGAGAGGTGCCGGGGGCGGATACCTCTACCAGTACGCTGGGAGACCACATCGCGGAGACACTGGAGGAACGACGCCGTCCTGATGCCGCAGACGACGACGACGCCGACGCCATGGATTTCCGAGGACACCGGATATAAAGTAAGACGTTTCATTTCCATCCTTGTTCATCAGGAAGAAGAGAACTTCTACCTCGGATAGCCATGCCATGAGATAGCCTGAGATCGTGTAACTTAACGCCCTTTATAATTATTTATTCCAGATTGAAAGAGCATAATTTTTTTTCATAGGGTCGTGCAGATGTTTTTTGTCTTTCTTTTCGGGTCATTTGACCTACATAAATTTACAGCATCAATGGTAGGAGTAAGACATGTATTTATTCTCTGAGACATAATAATAATAATAATTTGAAATTGGGTAACCATAATATGAGATGCCCATTTTGCTGGGAGATTCTAGCATCTCATTTCAGAGGTCACTATTCGAATTTTATTCTGAAAGGTTTGTCACGGATTGCATAGATTTTTATAGCAAATGAATATGGTTGGAGATTGTCGGATAAGGTTCCTTGGATAGGATGCCATATTATCATACGACCTCGTGGTCCCGATAAAGTTGATACGCTCTGTTAGTGTGGGTTCTTGAGACATGCTAATAATGCATGATTTATTTTGTAATGATGTTGTGTAAAGTTTATGTGATAATTATGTGGTAATTAGATATGGTATTATTCCGTCATATATGACGAGGTTATTCACGGGGCGACGTATGTCCGTGGAATTGAATTTGTGTGGACAGGGTCCTCTTGACGAACGTGTTACGTTTATTGATGAGTTGTATTGAATAGCGCAGGTGTGTAATTGATGGTGCGCTCGACAGTCAGGTCGTTTGGATCCTCACACAGAGTGTTCGGCGGAAGGGTTACGATTAAATGTTTGTTGTGAGTATGAAATACGCTAGGGCGCCTTATTGCGAGGTTCTTAACCTTTCATAGACATTAGACAATGCTATAATTTAATTACAATGACAAATATGACAGTGTGGATCAAGGTTGTTGGAAAGGCGAATATAAATCAGTAATAATAATAAGAATTAGTAGTGTAAATACGTAAGCACATTCTGGGTGTGTTAATAATTTATGATAGGTTATAATTAATTGTTGAAATGTCATATTATGTGAAGCTGAGTCGATGTTTGAGTGCTGTTTGATGTAATAGGATGCTCTTTAATTACTAATTTTGCAGTTCGATAGAGGAGATCCGTCCATTGCTGTATAAGGGTAGACAGTTGTAATTTACATAGATATTCGATAATTTCTTTGAATTATTTTTGCCGCAGGTGAACTTTGTGATAAGTGGCTAGTGATGTTTACATGCGTGTGCACCGATAGATTAAGATTAATTTAGCTTTTGAAAGGCGATCTCCTTGTCGGAACTTTAAGAGAGGACACCCACGAGTTTGAATAAGTGTAATTTTCTTTTGTTTGTTTAGGGACTATGAACTTTTTTTTTCTCGGACTTTGTCCCACCCTAACTTTATACTCGTACGTGATAGGCAGGATGCGTATTTATTTATCCTTTGGCCAATAAAGGAGCAGATGTGATTTTACGAGGGCTTTTCCTTTCTTTTCTGTTTGCCAATTCAAGTTAGGGTTTTGCTTTTGAATCCTGGTTCAATCCATTTGCCATCCCAACCCGTAAACGACCCGAGACCCTTTGTCTCTAGCTCGCTGGAGCTTTCCTTTTAATCTTGTCTGTATGAACCAAGATTCATGCCCTAATTTTTTTTTGTACCCACTCCCTTGGCTGTTTCTTCTGATGGGGCCGGGATGCTATCCGGGTGATCGCCTGTCCCATTGGAGAAACGGGCACAGGGGGGGGGGGAAGTGGCGCCGCCAACGTGGGACTCGACGACGATGGTGTGTTTCGTTTCCGTCATGGGCATGTTTTTTGTACTCAATCATTTGTTGTGGTGATGGGAGTATAATGTGTGGTCAGATTCGTGCCTTTGATGGGAGCGTGATGCTTGCCATGTGTAATTCTTGTGTAAAATTAACCTCGTATCACACTGAGCCTTTAGTGAACCATTTGACAGGGTTGGTACACGATCTCAGGTTATGGCTATACTCGACGACCTACATTCCCATGTAGGCCCCTATATTTAAGTTGTATGGTAAGATGTCACAAGTAGTAACCGCAGAAAATATTGCTGATATATTAAAATAAATCCAAGTTGGATTAAATGGTCTAACCACTGAAATGAATAATGTTAAGGATAGTGTTGGGTCAATTAAAACAAACATGAAAAGCGATATGGATCGCTTATGGACGGCACAAGAGGGTGTCGGTATTCAGGTAGCAGAGGTACAGAGGACACAAGAGGGTGTCGGCACTTAAATAGCAGGAATAAAAAAGATGTTAGTTATAAAGTTGATGGTCTCAGAACCGACTTATTAGAAGTCATGGGATCTAATCTTAAAAGTTTAGAATCTCATTTGCAGAAAAACATTGATGCTGTAGAACGTAATCTTAGGCTATCAGGAAAGGCTATAGATAATAAGATGAATCTACTCGATAAAAAGGTAGAAACTACATTCCTAGTGCTCACCGCGGAGCTCAAAGATTATATGGCACGGCAAATCAGGGATACTCAGAGTTCGCTTCGGGGAAATATTGAAGGACTTGAGGAGAAGTTGAACAGTAATATTAAAGGCATGGGACAAGATTGGACGGCAAAAATTGAGCAAATTGGTCAGTCTAACAAGGAGACCCTGGATAAGTTGAAACAGGACGTGTCAGGTTGGAAAGAAGAGGTTGCGAAGGACGTGAAAAACATGCAGATACAGGTTGAATCATTCCAGGACACGTATGACAGGAAAATCACTCATTCACAAACGACATTAATCGAACATGTGAGAGAATCTATCCACACTTCCATTGTTGAGTTGGAGGAGAAGATCATTATTCAACAGGGAAAGCAACTCACTCGATTAGGCAACTTAGAGGCGGAAATGACGCAGATAAAAGACAAATCGGAGTCAGAAAGGGTTAGATGGTCCGAAATTGAAAACACGCCACCTCTTAACGGGAAGGAAAGTGAAAACGCCCCATCTTCTAGAAAGACGGGTGAGGTAGTCGCAACGCCGATAATACGGAGTACAAATCCCGCGGGACTCCTAACTATCATTAGAAGTATAGACCACCAGCCGAGGAAATTCTCGGGGAACAATGGGACTAATAACGTCACACCTATCGAATTTATGAGGGAGGTACGTGAATACATGGCGGAGAATAAGATACCACGTGAGAGGGAACTAAGAGTTATTGAGAGGTCCCTGGAATCGACGGCATTAACTTGGTTTCGCGCATTTCGATACACGTTCACGAGCAGGGATGAGTTCGAACGATTATTAATCAAACGTTTTTGGAGCCCTGAAGAACAATTGAACATACGGGCGGAACTATACGCTAAACGGTATGCGGCGTCCAATCCGACTAAGTATGCGGGGTACTTCGCGTCGCAACTCGCCAGGCTGCAGTATTTGACTCCACCAGTGCCGGAGGACGAATTGGTCCAAGCCATTGTACGACAGTTACCTGTAGAGGTCCAGAAGAGTGTAATAGCGTCAGGAGCCGAGACTTTAGAGGGATGTGAAGAGATTCTTCGAAAACTTGACCACACTACCGCACAGTTACAGGCGAGGTCCGGACGACAGGAAAATAGAGATGTAAACACGGTCGTGATTGACAAAATTGCGCAGACGGAAGAGCGAACGCCGCGGGAGACGGACAGGCCAAGAGACACAGGGTACTATCGGAGCCGAGATAGGAGCTACGGTGGAACAGACGAGCGACCCAGATAGAGGAATAAACCGTACGAAGAGCGTAGGAGATCCCGATTCAACAATACGAAGGGACGATATGGTGAATATCAGCGAAGGCAGTCAAATCAATATTATCAGAGACAGAATGCCTATAGGGACTCTCGTTCGCAGGGGTCGCGGCCGAGCTATACGGAAAGATATCGAGAGAGCCAGGAATATTTACAACAATTACGGAGTAATCCATCCGCACCACCGGGGGAAGCTGACCGACCACCCGACACAAGTCGGTCAGATCAACAAAAAAAAACTTCAAATTAAGAAATTCCTCAAACCTTGGTCCTCCCGAACTGATTGAAATTCAAGAGATATTTCAGGCTGCCGACGAAGACTTGATTCATGAGGAGGACGTTATCCGCCGCGGGAAAGTGTATCCTTTGCCAATCATAACAGTAGTGGTGCTCGGTAAACAATTAAAAACCCTGGTTGACACGGGAGCGATGATTAGTGTGGTGTCTCAGTCATGTTTGGACGAGATAATGGAGGCAGGACCCGTACATACTCTACCAGTAGCGAATGTAAAGGTTAGAGGTGTAATTCCCGATCGCTCAGTGAGATGCAAGCTGCAGGCCCTGTTGATGATCAAGATTGCGGGGAGGTTTTATGGGCACGTGTTCGTGCCCATCTCCAACATCAACTTTCAAATAATTCTGGATGTTGACTTCATTTCGGAGTACGGCTGGATTATAAATATGCAAGAGGGTGTTATGTATGTCAGACACGAATCGCCTAGCAGAGGATCGAAAGATTATATCAATGCCAACTCGAGCACGCCCTTCTTGGAGAACACACTTGAGAATATCGTGGAACGTGAGGAAGAGACGATCACCCACATGCCCGTTGGTGGAGAGGAAATTTTGGATCCAACCGTCCAGAAACAGTTTGATGACCTAATACAGGAGTTTCGGGATGTATTTAGCGACAAACCTGGAGTTATCAAGAACTTTCAGTACGATATCAAGTTGAGTGATGACTCACCATACAGGAAACACATATATCCAGTCCCAGAGAAATGGAAGGAGGAGGTAAAGGCCATGATAAACGCCATGGAGAAAGATGGAATAATAAAGAAGGCTCCGACTTCTTTCCTAAACCCTTTAGCGGTTGTAAGGAAGCCAAATGGTCGCCTGAGGATATGTCTGGATGCACGTGGAATAAATGCACGCATTTTGCCAGAGTACGACCGCCCACCACAAATTAGAGAGCTGCTGAGGCGCTTTAAAGGAAAGAAATATTTCTCAACCGTAGATCTCACAAATTCCTATTATCATGTCGAATTAACCGAGAACAGCAAGCAATATACTGGCTTCCTGCATGAGCAGAAGACCCACGTCTTTAACGCCTTCCCTTCGGTTTGAAAAACAGTGGCCCTGTGCTGATTCGAGCGCTGGACAGCAACTTGAATGAAGAGGTCAAGAAACACGTACTATGTTATGTGGACGATTTGATCTTGGCATCCACGTCAGTAGAGGAGCACCTGGAACACTTGAGATTGTTGTTTGAGAACTTGTTTTACGGCCGGATTCAAGGCAAACCTGGAGAGATGCAATTTCTTTCATCGAGAAATTCGATTTTTGGGACATCTCATTGACGAACATGGATATCGGCCGAACCCGGAGAAAATTGAGGCGATAGCTGAGTTTCCCAGACCAGAAAGGGTGAAACATGTGAGGCAGTTCCTGGGAATGACTTTATTCTTTTCTAGTCATTGTCCCCGTTACACGGATGTAGTTGCCCCTCTGCAGAGCATGCTCAGGAAAAACAATCGGTGGAAGTGGCATCAGGCGTGTGAAGAGGCCTTCACGCAAGCTAAATACATGCTCCTTAACAACGTTAACCTGGAGTACCCAGACTTCTCCAAAACATTTTATATTGACACCGATGCTTCAAAGGTAGGAGTGAGCGCTGTATTGTACCAGTTGGATGACGGGAAGAAACAACATTATCTGGCATTCACCAGTAGGAAATTGCGACAGCCTGAGCTTAATTACTTTGCCACGGAATTGGAGGCGCTGGCTATAATTTATGCTCTAAAGATGTGGAAGAAGATTCTTTTGGGGCATAAGGTCGTGATTGTGACGGACCATCGCGCGTTACAGTTTATGTTAAAGTCTGACATTTCAAGCGAAAGAGTCACGCGCTGGACCCTGTTCCTGCAGCAATTCGATGCAGAAGTTATTCATAGGCCCGGAAAGAAAAACTTTCTAGCGGATGTTTTGAGCAGAAACCCACGTGTGGAGGCTGTTTTGCACCAGGTAGAGCTAATACCAGACGATCAGGAAACGGTGGAGCGTTTGAAACGCCTGAGCCAGGCGCAACGGCGATATACTCCGTTAAGACGGATATACCGGTATTTGAAGAATCGAATGGGTGCAGATGATCCCGACTATGCTGGAACGGCGAAGATTGCTCACTTTTATCACATTGTTGGTGACGTGATTCACAAGTTTGTCGATAAAGACCACACAAGGCTACGTATTGTAATACCGCCGAAGTTGATTTCAGCGGTGGTTTGGTTGGCTCACCAATCTATTGGGCACGGAGGATGTGGTAAAACCTTACATGCCATAAGAGAATCATTTACCTGGGAGTATATGGGAAAAACCATACGAGCGGTAATCAGGACATGCGACATCTGTCAGAGGTGCAAATTCTCATCGGACGTATCTAAGGAGAAGCCGAGGGCTATTATACCGACTCGTCCGAATGATTTAATGGCTACGGACCTGTATGGCCCCCTTCCGAGGTCCACCAGTGGTAACCAATACATCTTGGTGACGATGGATGTGTTTACCAAATTAGTCATGTTGCACCCAATCCAGAAGGCAACATCCCGGTACGTAATTCGCAGGATTGAAACCGGCGTGTTTCCAACTGCAGGGAAGCCAGAGTTCCTTCTGAGCGATCACGGAACGCAGTGCACGAGCGCCGAATTTCAAGAAGCTATGGCACGACTCGGCATAAGGCATATCTTGAGCTCCATAAGATACCCAGAAGGATATCCTGTTGAAAGGGTAAATGCGGAGATTGGAAAATACTGCCGGATTTACTGTCATGAACAGCATCATCGATGGATGGAAGTGGTACCCATAATTGAACGTTGCTTGAATTCTACAACACATGAGAGTACCAGACAAATTCCTTGTCTTATGCACCATGGACGAAAACCAGGTAGACCTTGGCATGCTGTTATACAGGCACCCCCAGAGATTGAGCCGTCGGTGCAAAGGAGAAACGAACTGGCTCGGGAGAGGATGCAGCTACAGGCGCAGAAACGGGAGAGAAGGAAGGCTGGCCGCCGTTTTCGCGAGCCACTTCGAGTCAATGACCTGGTGCTGATTCGGAAACCTATGTCATCAAACTTACCACTCAGAGTATATGGGAAATTTGCGCGCCCATTTTCAGGACCCCATAGGATTGCCAGAGTGATGGACAACAATTGCTATAGGGTGGTTGACAACGTCACGAATGCACTTGTTGGGAATTTCAATGCTGCGAATCTGCGGAAGTATCACCGGCAAGCCCGTTAGTCAGCATTGACGAGATGACTGAAAAGATCGTTCACATGCATCACTTGAGGAAAAACATAAGCTATGTTCCCACCGCTTATATTTTGAAGCCCGCGGGAGAGATGTGACCGATCCAGTCAGGGTCAATTACCGGCCCCGGATGACAGAAGATCGAGAGGAGACCGGAGAGTCAGTATGACGTCATGGCATGACGCGGCGAGGCAACCGCGAGAGTAGGGGAATGCTCCAGAAGGTTCCAACCCCTCCCACTTTCTTTTTCTCGAAGAAGGACGGAGTTCCGGAATGTTCAGTATGTGAGCCAACAGTATGTGAGTCAATAGTGCGTGGACGAGTAGGCTATACAGCGGAGCACGGAAGAGTAGCCCATGTCATGTAGACAGTGATTTTACATGGGGAACTTGAATGGTTTTGGTGAGTGACCAGCAGGCCATGAAGCCTGAAACTAGCGTGCATGTATTGCCAGTGATTTTTTTGTGAAGTATGTCAGTTTGTTTGTCGAACAGTGTGAATTTCAAGACGATATCGGACTCGCTAGTATGTGAGGAAATAGTCAGAACTGATAAAGGAAGTCCGTTTATGCCGACAATTTATGTTCATTAAAGATGAATACCAGGAGGTGTTTAAAATTAAGAGTATCAGGGGAAGAACTATATAACGATAGTCGAGGCGAAGCATTATCGCGAGGCCCTATATTGTAACAGACATCCATTCGGAAATAGCATAGCAGTGTGGCATTTTAAGAAACGCAGTGAGAATGCAAGAGGGAAGGCTACATCTACTTTAAGCTTGTGTTGGAAGATTGTAGGCCTCAAGCAACTTGATATGTCGGTCAAGGCCAGCTCGAAATAGCTCCTCGTGGAAGGAAGTGTGTCACTGGGTTAAAGGAAAGTGAAGACATATAAATCAAGTGAACCAGGAATTAGACGCTATAGTGCGCGAGCGTGAAAGTGCTCTGAGATAGTGAAATGTAATATTGCCACACGGCAGCATGAACTTAATAACCATGGACTCATATATTCTGGGAATCAGCATGCATATTAACACGAAAATTATGCTGCACTGAACTTCTAAAGGGGCCATAATGGGGTGAACGGTCGCAACGAGATGGACGAGTGGACCATGGTTGGGACGTCGGGAGACGCCGCTGCTGAAGGTGACCGGGGACAACCTGTGGGCGGACATGGGCGTCGCCAGGAGATCGAGAGGTGCCGGGGGCGGATACCTCTACCAGTACGCTGGGAGACCACATCGCGGAGACACTGGAGGAACGACGCCGCCCATGATGCCGCAGACGACGACGACGCCGACGCCGACGCCGACGCCATGGATTTCCGAGGACACCGGATATAAAGTAAGACGTTTCATTTCCATCCTTGTTCATCAGGAAGAAGAGAACTTCTACCTCGGATAGCCCTGCCATGAGATAGCCTGAGATCGTGTAACTTAACGCCCTTTATAATTATTTATTCCAGATTGAAAGAGCATCATTTTTTTCCTAGGGTCGTGCAGATGTTTTTTGTCTTTCTTTTCGGGTCATTTGACCTACATAAACTTACAGCATCAATGGTAGGAGTAAGACATGTGTTTATTTTCTGAGACATAATAATAGTAATAATAATTTGAAATTGGGTAACCATAATATGAGATGCCCATTTTGCTGGGAGATTCTAGCATCTCGATTTCAGAGGTCACTATTCGAATTTTATTCTGAAAGGTTTGTCACGGATTGCATAGATTTTTATAGCAAATGAATATGGTTGGAGATTGTCGGATAAGGTTCCTTGGATGGGATGCCATATTATCATACGACCTCGTGGTCCCGATAAAGTTGATACGCTCTGTTAGTGTGGGTTCTTGAGACATGCTAATAATGCATGATTTATTTTGTAATGATGTTGTGTAAAGTTTATGTGATAATTACGTGGTAATTAGATATGGTATTATTCCGTCATATATGACGAGGTTATTCACGGGGCGACGTATGTCCGTGGAATTGAATTTGTGAGGACAGGGTCCTCTTGACGAACGTGTTACGTTTATTGATGAGTTGTATTGAATAGCGCAGGTGTGTAATTGATGGTGCGCTCGAGAGTCAGGTCGTTTGGATCCTCACACAGAGTGTTCGGCGGAAGGGTTACGATTAAATGTTTGTTGTGAGTATGAAATACGCTAGGGCGCCTTATTGCGAGGTTCTTAACCTTTCATAAACATTAGACAATGCTATAATTTAATTACAATGACAAATATGACAGTGTGGATTAAGGTTGTTGGAAAGGCGAACATAAATCAGTAATAATAATAAGAATTAGTAGTGTAAATATGTAAGCACATTCTGGGTGTGTTAATAATTTATGATAGGTTATAATTAATTGTTGAAATGTCATATTATGTGAAGCTGAGTCGATGTTTGAGTGCTGTTTGATGTAATAGGATGCTCTTTAATTACTAATTTTGCAGTTCGATAGAGGAGATCCGTCCATTGCTGTATAAGGGTAGACAGTTGTAATTTACATAGATATTCGATAATTATTTCTTTGAATTATTTTTGCCGCAGGTGAACTTTGTGATAAGTGGCTAGTGATGTTTACATGCGTGTGCACCGATAGATTAAGATTAATTTAGCTTTTGAAAGGCGATCTCCTTGTCGGAACTTTAAGAGAGGACACCCACGAGTTTGAATAAGTGTAATTTTCTTTTGTTTGTTTAGGGACTATGAACTTTATTTTTTATTTCTCGGACTTTGTCCCACCCTAACTTTATACTCGTGCGTGATAGGCAGGATGCGTATTTATTTATCCTTTGGCCAATAAAGGAGCAGATGTGATTTTACGAGGGCTTTTCCTTTCTTTTCTGTTTGTCAATTCAAGTTAGGGTTTTGCATTTGAATCCTGGTTCAGTCAATTTGCCATCCCAACCCGTAAACGACCCGAGACCCTTTGTCTCTAGCTCGCTGGAGCTTTCCTTTTAATCTTGTCTGTATGAACCAAGATTCATGCCCTAATTTTTTTTGTACCCACTCCCTTGGCTGTTTCTTCTGATGGGGCCGGGATGCTAGCCGGGTGATCGCCTGTCCCATTGGAGAAACGGGCACAGTACCAACCATTGAAAATGCAATCCTTATCCCGACTGAAAAATATTATTTACAGGGACCCACATTAAAATGGTCCAGTACACCTTGTGTGAAAAACACACAATCATATGTATGTATGTACTATAATTACCAATTGTACTCTAACAAATCCTGCCGGATGTGAATATGCATCCATAAGAAATGATATAAGAATATTCCAACCTATAAATAAGGTACACATTCTATTCATTAGCAGAACACCTGAGATAATTTTACAAACATGCAAGGAGACTCAAAGCTCTCTGAAACCCTCAGGTCCACAAATAGTGTTTTCAAACGAATCTAGCCCAATGTCTAGTATTGGCATAACGCTGCAACAAAAACCTACTAATTATGTCCACGACATCCCAATCCTGAATATCCATGACACACCCATAATAAAAAGTGAAGTAAACTTCCTCAATTCCCATCTAGATGTAACCAAATTGAAATTAGACATGAAGCCAATTCCTACAACTTATATCACAAAGAGGCAATTTACATCCCTTAATATAACTTTTGTATTAATTATATTATGTATCATTTTGTTTATGTTCAGACATAAACTATGTCATTTATGTAGATCTGTAAAACTTAGACGTAAGAAAAATGTAAATGTTGCTGAGGACAGCAAAACACTTAGGGGGGGGGGGGGGGAGGAATCATGTACCCTGCCGAGTACAGAACCTAGGACTCTGTGTTCCAATGAGTTTGGTTTCTAAATTATATTATTATTTTTATTATTATTATTATTTCTCCTCATTGGTAACCTAGCCTGTTGTAACCTGTTGACATACCATCTAAGAATGTGCCTCGCCAAGCCATAAAGTTAAAAGACAAATCTTGTAATCACTCGCTTCCTTACAAGCATTAGCCATCAAAATACAAGATATCCCAGTCAGATAATCTAAAACAAGCTGTCTCCATTTAAGGACATGGAAACCGCCAGTAAACAGCTCCCTTTCCTAAGAAAACCATGAGAGCTATCTACGACGGAGTTCTGAAATTTCCAGAAGGAATTTCTAGCCAACCTTCAACATTTTTACGCACCATTATTTCTCCCACTCAGAGAGACAACTCCCTCCTAAACGAAGTAAGCCTCTGATTGGCTAGTCCTTCAGAGAAACTCATAACCCCCACTATGGATTATCTAGTATTTAACTCGGCACACAAGAGCAGCTCTTCCTCTTTTTACTTGTAACTTTGAGTGATGTAACTCTATTTAACAGGACTGGCAAGCAGTCAGGCTATATGCCTTGTACATAAATTATTAACAACTGTGAATGTATTACTTGTGGGTGGACTGATAATAAATAATAATCATTGGGAATCTTCGTGTTCAGTAGATTCAAGAAATACCAGTCTCGAGGAGAACCTGAGTGGACCATGTAATAATTGTTGTCCCGCCTGGAAGCAGAGTAAAGGGATCTACATATTTAATTGAAGACCCATCCAGGACTACAATCTTAATTGTGGTTCCGTCCGGGATAACAAATTTAATTCATGCACGCGGTGTGAAGTACAAGTGGATACGTAGCATCACCCACAAATTTCTTATAACTGGCCATAGTATAAATGAAGGCGACAGCCCTCATTCTGTGATCGAGAGACAGATCAATTGAGCAAAAAGGTCGGGGCCAATTTTTGTTCCTGAACAGTACATTTCTCTTATTCGATGTGCAAAGAAAACCGGGAAGCCTTACACCATACATGAAGTCTGCCACGAAGACGTCTATGATTTAAAGGTATTAGCAGCTGACATTGGACTGCAACTAAAGACAAACAGCGAGGGAAATCCCTTCAAGATTACGGAAGTGAAAGTACTGAAGTTGGAGAAGAAACAATTCGGAAAACTATTCTACAAAACGTCCTACGCCGAGAGTCAATTTCATATCATTGATGTCATGCCACCGAAAAGAGCAGGCAAAGCTATCTCAGTGTGTAAAGCTAATGATGTTGTTTTGAAGAAGGCATATCGGAGAAACGTAGGAATCTCTGACAAGAAGAAGGTAGGTCTACTGTCGTTGTTTAAAAAGAAATGCATCCCAAACTGTTATTTAACATTTTATAGCAACTTATGATTCCAAGTTGTAACTCCAGCAATTTGTAATTCCATCATTAATAATATTTCCTTATTATAATTTGTAACTTCTAAACTTTATACTGCATTCAATAATAGTTTGTAATTTCAAAATATTATATTTCAACCTACAATAAATTGTATTTTTTACTTGCTACAATATTTCATTTCTTTCACCCCATGATTTATAAAAAAATCAGAAAATACATTTCATAAGAAGAATGTCACAAGTCAAAATGATTTATTAAAAATTATTTTTAAGGGTTTATTTCACAGATTTGTTGGAACCCTTGACATTTGAACGAAGAGCATGGCCTAACGTTACCACCACAAGAAATAATTAAGTATACAAGCTCAATCTTCCATCCAGGACAATTTTCAAATAATAATAATTTTCAAACGCTTCTCCTGAAAAACTGTGTTTTTTGAGTTGTGTCACTATTCCTCCGGACCAACGATATATCTCCGTACATACGATGACCAGTATTAGAAGCATAACATCATCACAGGATAATACCAGTTTTCATTAATAAATGCTCATTTGTGATTGTATGTACGAATTTGTTAGTAGAGTACAGAAAGTAAAACTTAAGAAATTATTATTCATATTCGAATCATTGTTTCCAAATGTTTGTTATGAAAATACTGATTATTGAACTAAATATTTCTTTATTTCCCATTTCAGGTTCATTAGCTCAATCCGAAGATTGGTTAGTTGAGATGCAGGTGTCTCGGAAAATACCCACTTTGCTGCTGAGACAAGTCTCGGTAAATTCCAAGGTCTCGGACTCCCAAATATTCATTTAGCTTATGGGTCATATAGTCTATATTGTGTATAACAATAATAATAATAATAATGATTATTATTATTATTATTACTATTATTATTATTATAACTACAGGAATACGAATAATAATAGATTTCGGTTAACTGAGGTACAATCGTGCTTATAAATTAACTTCCCCTTATTGAAGAGAGAGCATAAGAAATCTATATAATAAAATGTGCTATTGTGGAGTTGTACTAATGCGGCTACGTGAATTCTAAGCCGTTGTGAGTTAGAGCAGTATGCAAACTGAAGTACAAAAATAGTTACGCACAAACGTGCTACTCCCCATTTCATGGTATTTTAACGTAGGAACCACTGCACACCGAAAACTGTGCACAATTACAATGATTTCTAACAAATTCACGTAAAAATATATGCAACTATCATAACTATTGCGTTGTGTGTCAAATTGCGAATTTATTTCATAACTAGCAACCCGACCCGGCTTCGTCCGGGAACAGTTATGAATGCATTACGTGATAAGCGCTTTTTCCAATGTCAATGAACAACGACCAAAATCCTTTTACGTCTCGGCATGATGGGATAAAATCACTGACTCGACTATTAATTATGTTATCATGGAGATGCATGTGCAACACATTGTTGTCAGACGTAATTTAAGAATGGCGAGGTGCATGAAACACAAATACCCCTTCCGTCCAATCTTAACTTGACTGTGAATTTTGCGGAACGAAAAGTTCACAGGCCAAATGAAGAAAAGCCGAGTTGCGCTTCCAGGGAGACTCCAAACACAACCACTCTTCTCTAAAGGTTTTATCTCAACACGACTCGACAGTTTACTGCTGACTGTATCTAGGGCAATAAGCTCGTCCGCTGGCTAAGCTCTAACTGGGGTGATAGACTCGCTCGTAAACTGCCGCCTCAGTAACTGAATAGAGATTGTTGGAAGAAATGAAAACGTAAAAACACGTATAGTAGGCGATGTATTGAAGATAGAGATATGCTCTCCCGGGCATTTTTGTAGAACTTTCCATACTGAACACTCCTTACACTCATAGTATATAGGTATTTTTAACGGTTTCCCAGCGTAAGCTTAAAAGCGCACAGACACCAGCTTTTTGTCGACCTTTTCACTGAAATCGTTAGTGCTTGACTTCCTTTGGTCATAAATAAATTATTTTCTAAAGAAACCTTCCTCGAGATCTCCTTTAAAGAATGGTGAAAACCACATCAAAATCCATTCAGTAGCTCTCGACATTACCCGTGACATCCAAGAATCGGGGACTTTGTTTTATACTAAGGAGAGATTATACGCTAATCAGTATAATTTAATATAATATGATCCCCCTTCCGGCCAATCTTAAATTGACGGTGAATTTTTCGGAACGAAGAGTTCACAGGCGAAATGAGAGTTGCACTTCCAGGGAATGGCGAGGTGAATGAAACCCAAATCCCCCTTCCGTCCAATCTGATGATGATAATTTTTGTTTTAAGGGGCCTAACATCTAGGTTATCGGCCCAATCCGTCCAATCTTAACTTGACTGGGTTTGACAGGCGAAACTAAGATAACCCGAGTTGCACTTCCAGGGAAACCCCAAACACAACCACACTTCTCAGGAGTCTAAACTCAACACGACTCAACGGTTTGCTGTTGGCTGTATCTGGAGCAATAAGTTCGCCCACTAGCTAGGCTGTAACAGGCATGATAGACTCTCCCTTAGCTAGCTTGTAAACTGTCGCCTCAGTAGTTGACTGGACACAGTTGGTAGAAATTAACCCGTAAAAACGTTTATAGTGGGCGATGTATTGAAGATAGACATAATGATCTCGGGGCCATTTTTGGAGAACTTTTCATCCTGAACAATTCTTACACTCATAGTATTTATATATTTTTAACGGTTTGACCAGCGTAAGCTTACAAAGCGCTCAGACGCCAGTTTTTTTTCGACTTTTCTACTGAAATCGTTACTGCTCGGTTTCCTTTGATCATAAATAAAATAATTTCTACGGAAATCATCCTCGAGATATCTTTTACAGAATGGTGAAATCCGCATCAAAATCCATCCAGTGGTTCTCAGGTTTACCCGTAACATTCAAGAATCGGGGACTTGGTTTTATACTAAGTAGAGATGCATGTAAGCCTATATTAAATAACTAGGGCAAATTTAATCCATTGAAAGTGCATAGAAGCTTGCAAACCTTTTACTAGGCTACATGAAATATACTTTTATTTTCATAACTTATACCTTCTTCGATACAAGACGTGGGGTAGCGGCTACAATGCTCGGCTCTCGCCTCGGAGGTCCGGGTTGGATTCCCGACCGTGTCAATATATTTAATTATGGTCTAGGGCTTGAACGGGTCACACTCAGCCTCGTGAAGCAAAAATGAGAACAGGCGGGTTTAATTACATCAGCCATTTCGGCCGTGGTTTCACGTGGCTTCCCATTTCTACTCCAGGCAAATGCCGGGTTGGTTCCTAACTTAAGGCCACGGTCATCTCCTTCCAAATCCTCACCTGAATTACAAATACACACACTAATGTACCGTAGCCATCACAATAAGTTACATTATCAGACAAATCACCCGCACACCCAAGTACACGGGGATAAATGATCACGAAGTCACAAAGCCCCTAAATAAATCAACAACAACCTTCTTCTCTTTTCATGGACATTCTGTTTCAGCAGTGACGGCGAGTTCATGTAATCGTAAAGGATTGCATATTGTTGATATTTTGTTAAGATACACGTGCAGTACGATATCAATTGGACGACGAATTAGCTGGCCTGATGAGAATTAGTAAGCTTGTTTTCCTGCCATTCCTACTTTAAAGGAATTGCCTGTCGCAGCAGACGGATCTCCGTTCCCTGCTAGCAATTGAGGTAGAATTGCCGCCACAAACTAATTCAACTCGAGCCACTGGCTTGTATCCTGGGCTTAGCTACTTAGGTGTGTGGGTATTGTCTACTCTGGGCAATTATCACCCAATCACACGCTCCGGAATACTGCTAATCCTTACGTCGGGCGTTCCATTCAATCAATGAAGGGCATGCAATATTCATATATCTTTATTCATCTTCACATTGCATGATCTAAACCAACACATCATGTTCCCAGAGCAAGTATGGCCCTATTCCAGCACCTCCAAATTCCAATTTGTATTCTCTATCAATGAGAAAAGAAAGTTAATGCATTCCTAGGAGGTATTTCAATATTTATATTGTTATGTTTGTCTAAATAGTATTTTAATGGCTTCAAAAAATGTTTCTGAAATGTTAAAGTTTATACTTCCCTCATAACACAATAAAACCTTTTGTTCCGGTCAGTGTGTGTGTTTGGAGGGGCCGGACCCATTGCAGTGTGTTAGAATTCATGCGCGGCTAAATAATGAAATTAGAGTAATGTCTATTCATTTATTATCAACATATTTTCAACCATTTTGACTTACCTTCGGAGAACAGAACCCCACAATTTAACGGGTATTTCAAATTACTTGCAGTATACCTATGAATCACCAGGAGTCTTCTTATTTCGTGTTTGAGAATATACTGTATTATCATGAACTGTGTACTTCATCAGCCCAAATAATGAAGGCTATTACTCCCGCTCGTAAAACAATTACTCGTGTTACATGGGCATCGCCACAATATATTCTTTATTGGAAATCGCACTGGACTAAACTAAAGCCAATGTATCAATCACCCAAGACATTAAAGTAAAAACATTTTTTACATGCATTGGTTAACACAAATAGGCGTCGCATGACATAACCGGTGAACATTTTTCATTCGGGCAGAATAAATCCATCAAATGAAATCACAACAGGCTGAACTAAGGCAAATCTAACGAATAATCACATATAATTAATTTGAATCAATATTTTGTTTCTAATTACAAACTCAAATTTGTTCGCCGTTTAAACTATACGTCACATAACGTTAAGTTTTCATTTGGGCACAATTAAAGAAACGCAATAAGAAATGTAGAAAAACTGGTAGAAGGCAAACTCCCAGGCACCACATCCCATGAAGGGCCCTGGCCTACGAAGTGACCGCTGCCCAGCCATACTGTGCCCTGATAGGACATGTCAACTTAGCTGGCGTGAGATAATTTGAATTTGAAGCACGCACCCGCATGGTGTTGAGCAGACTGCCGGACAGAGAGCGTGAGTGTGCGACTGGTGGCACTGGCGGCACTGGGGCATTGACACCATAGCATTTCTGAGTATGTTGTATAAGCTACTGGAAAGAATGGTGTATAACAGAATCTGTCACAAGATCTTCAAATCTATACCGGTTGAACAAGCCGGATTCAGACCTAACCGCAGCTGCACAGACCAAGTCCTTTCTCTAACAACCTTCATAGAAGCAGGTTTTCAGAATAAAGAGAAGACATCAAAAGCATTCATTGACCTAACAGATGCATACGACACTGTCTGGAGGCAAGGTGTCATACTGAAACTCCTTCAACTGATACCAAGTAAGAAAATTAGCCATCTCATCAATGAAATGCTCAATAACCGATGTTTCCAAGTAATTATGGGCAACTGCATCAGCTCACAAATGAAGCTGAACAATGGCCTGCCACAAGGATCGGTCCTTGCCCCTCTTTTGTTCAGTCTTTACATATCAGATATGCCTGAAACAAAGTCGAGGAAGTTTGGGTATGCTGATGACTGGGCCCTTGCTACGAGGCATAAAGAACTTGAAACAACTGAAACCATACTGACCAATGACTTATCAACTATTGGAGAATATTTCCGGAAATGGGGGTAACAGCTAAGTGCCACGAAGACAGAAGTATCTACGTTCCACCTAAGCAACAGGCTGGCCAACAAAGAGCTCAGTGTTCATTTTGAAGGAAAATTGTTGAGACATAATAGGAACGCGAAATATCTAGGGGTAACATTTGATAGAACGCTCAGTTTTAAGGAACACCTAACAAAAACAGCTGCCAAAATTGTAACTCGGAATAACATCCTTCAAAAACTGTGTGGCACATCTTGGGGATCTTCTGCATCAACACTGCGCACCTCAGCTCTGGGTCTGGTTTACCCAGTTGCCGAATATTGCTCACAAGCTTGGCTAAACAGCACACACACTAAGCTTATTGACACTCAGCTTAACTATACAATGCGCCTTATAACTGGCACAATCAGACCCACGCCGACTTTCTGGCTACCCATACTTAGCCACATACAACCTCCATCTCTGCGTCGGAAAAATGCACTATTACGCGAGTACAAAAAGCTTTACAAAAATCCACACCTTGCTGTGCATGAAGACATACCAAAAATCGGAAGAGGTAGGCTTCGCTCTCGTCATCCACCCCTTGAAACCGCGAGAACTTTAGATGCCAACAACTTTAATACTGATGACTGCTGGAGGCAATCATGGAAGACTAACGCAATAGCAGAGCAAATGACGATGCCGTGCATATCAACGAAGCCACCCGGTTTTGAATTACCACGAAAGGACTGGTCAATACTTAATAGAATAAGAACCAACACTGGAAGATGTGCAGACCTTATGTACAAGTGGAAGAAAAGAGAGTCTCCAAGCTGTGACTGTGGTGCTGAAAAGCAGACGGTCTTCCATGTTGTGCACGAATGTCCCTTGAGAGCTTTCGCTGGCGACCAATCAGAGTTCCTGGTGATGAAGGAGGGATCACTGGACTATATTCATGGACTTGATATTAGTTTGTAGTCTGTTATAATTATCTTTATGATTGTAATATTATTTAACTGTACATTTTGTGATGTAGCCATACGCTAAATAATAAACTATATTATCAGGACCGTGTATTAGCTTTACAATTGCTGACTGGTTTATTTGGAGAAGTGGAGCCCCTGAATCACCGTTAAGGTCTTGGATTTATTGAACACACTACCATAAAAGACATTTAATACTTTAGCAATGGCCTGCTTCTCAGTAATTAATTTACCGTCACCGGACATTATTATCGACAAATTATTTGAATTTCCCTTTCTTCTCCTAACATAACTGTAATTTTTTTTCCACCCATCGCCTCCCGAACCAAGTAAACCTTGCATGAGCAGCCCTCTTTTTTAAGACGAGCTCTCTTGATAAGGACTCAAATTTCAACATATACTTGTCACTATCATGTCTTTTATTGTATAATTTGCTAATTTTCCGTTTAAGACTCCTGATTTCCCGTGTGTAATACTGAGGATCTGGGTTTTGTTTCAGTAATTTAAATGGAACAAATTTATCAATAGCGCTATTTAAAATTTTCAAAAAGTTAGTCCACAGGATATTAATGTGATTTCCTTCCGATGCCCATCCTTCAAATAGCTCATTCAAATACCCCTGAAATTTGCCCTGATCCGCCCTGCGATACTGGAATATGATCACATTTGCTACATCAGAGTCTAATTTTGTAATGTCACCGTATCTAATATGTAATCCAACCCCAGAATGGTCACTAATTCCTGGTACTTTCAGACAGATAATATACAGCTCTACAGGCCTTACGAGATAAACATCTAAGGTATTATTGCCCCTAGTTGGGAAGTCAACTACTTGGGAAAATCCACCCTCCCTTAAGAATTTGTTTGCAGCACTCTGAGCTTGACCACAGCTAGTTGACTCACCAGACCAGTCTACTTTGGGGAGGTTTAAATCTCCGGCAATTATTATGCTCTTTTTCATAAAATTACCCGTACAAGTTTTATCATACAATGTGTCGAGAAGCGAAAAGTTATCTTTCGGTGCTCTATGCGTCCCTATCACCTGAAGAGGTAATTTATTCCCTTTATCCGAAATTTGTACACATAACATTTCATGATCCGTATCAGCCCTATTTAAGAAACTAGCTATATTTTTGCGCACACAAATAAATAGCCCCCCACCTCACTTCCCCCGATCCCTTCTGTACATTTCGTAGGTCCCTTGAATTATTTCATTACTATTTATATCCTCATATAACCAAGATTCAGTAGCAATGACAATGTCCGGAGAATACGTCTCTACAAGATTCCAAAATTCAATTAATCTATTTCCTAAACTCTGACAATTAACCTGCAGTAATCTTAGTGTCTTACCTCCGCAGCAAATATCCCGAAGTAGGTCCTTCTGTTCCCGACGGCTGGCAACCTCTGGACCTGCTCCTCCTCACAATGGCCGGCACGAGCCGATGACCCTGTCATGAAGGCTCCCTAGGTTGAAAGCGCCCCGTCGATTTAAATGCAGCCCGTCTCGGGCGAAGACACGGCCACCAATCCAGCAGTCAGCATCTACGTACACTAATCCCATTTGAGCACAAACCCAGTTCATGCGGTCATTTACAGTCTTAACTCGCCTCAACGGAACATCTCCATGCCGAACAATGCCAATCATTATAATTTTTGCATTTCTAAACTTGCTTTTAGCTTTTCTGCCTAGTTCGTAGAGCTCTCCCATGATGTAATCAGCTGTAGCCCTCTTCTTCAAATCGTTCGTCCCAACATGGAGCAACAACACTTTAACTTTGTCACAGTCCTCTACAATTGCTTCTTCCACTTGTTGGGCATGCTGATATATTTTAATCCCCGGATAACACCGCACTTTCGCACCTGATTTCCTCGAGATATTCGCACTCCATCGTATCATAGAATCACCCATTATGATAACGTCATCCTCAGTTTGCTCCTGCACGCCCTCTTCCACACTGATCCCAGTAGAAAGCCGTTCAGTCACATCCTTCACCGTTTCCTCTGATTCACGAAGCTTTGTTCTAAGTTCCTGTATTATTTGATCCCTTGCTTTGATTTGCACCCTCAAACAGTCCGGCGTATCACATACTTTAAAAAACCAATTCCCGACATCACAATCCTCCTTCTTGACCTTAATACAGCCGAAATGTTACCATTTCTCACATAGTCCACACTGAGCACCGTTCTTCAATGTTTTACTGCACGTCGAACACTTCAAAGCTGCCACTGGATAATTTGCTTGATTCACATTTGGAGTAACAGGGCCTGGATTCACTTCCACTCCACCAATAACTAACAACGCAGCTATCACTAGGGCTATAAACCACAAGTTACTAGGTCACGTACGCACACACTAACACCGGAAATCCCGACTACCCTTCGCATACCACAGTCCGATCCTCGTGCGATAACACTCCAGAGAACAACCCATTTCAGCACACCTGAGAGCTCGGGAAAAACACGACCTTTCACTTTGACTGCCAACTGCCAACTGGTTTATTTGAGCCAAAATAACTGAAAGGCACTGCAAACACTTGTTTCTCACCTACATTATTTACGGTATGTAATAATAGTGTGTATTAGTGCATACACAAATAAGTTTCAATCAATGGAGTGACAATGAATCACTCATTCTGTTACCTGTATATTCTAAGAATTATTGAGAGTCCTATTCTCTTAAATATTAATATAACAAACAAATATCCAAGATGTTCTAATTAGTAACGAAGCCGGTTCTGAAATCCCCATAACCTATTAGTATTTTCTCAGAATCCAAACCTACAGGGATATTGTGTGAATTCGTGAAAATGCTCATTTAAATAATTGTAGTATTTAGTATGATAATTATGTTATATAATATACCTGAAATATATGGCACTGTACATCACATTGATAAATCACTGCGTTTGTGTGGGTGTTTCATTCTAGATCCTTGATGTTGTGACCAAAACGTTTAATGAACCTCACACGTGGAATCGGAGTGTTATCGAAGTAGTAAAAGATAACCTTTGACTTTCATATTTCGGGTTGAGGACATTAGTTTTCATTTGCAAGAGTAGACGATTATACACTGAACCCATATTGATGAACAGCACAGGCTGTTTTTCTTCGTTGAGACGCGAGTTTTGAAGATCGCGTGAATGTGAGTTTGGTTTGTTTCATCCAGATGACACCGGAGAGAGATAGCATCGCCATGATGAAAGAAGGAAGAACTGCTAATGATTTTAATATAAAGTGGTCGAACCACCGAAACATCGTGGGAATACGCAGAATGTATTTACAGGAATTATGCCGAAGGAATCTAGAGAATCCCTCAAATGAGTCAAAAGATATTTGAAAATAAGTAAATCGCTGGCGCAAATATTTTCACCACGTGGAGACCTGAGCGGTATGCAGCGAGCAACAGGTGTGTGCGAGGAGATCTGACTTGATCTGACTACGACTTGAGATCTGATACGCGAAGGATGTGGTCTAGCTTGACAACTCAAATCTGAGGATACCATTCTAAAGAGCTGGGAACTTAGCCGACGATAATGGTTTGGACGTGACAATCCTATTACCATGCTAGGCATCGTAGGCGAGCATAGATTTTGTGAGTGCAAATCTATGGAGAATAATATTCTTTACTCGCAGGAAGGATAGAATTAGCCATCGATGGTGGGCCCCGAATTTGTGAGTGCAGATCAGTGGAGAATAATATTCTTTAACCACGTAGGCTTCGTGAAACTGATAGCATAGTGTATAGCAATGGTACTGAAGTACTCTGAAAACCGCTCTTAAGATAATACGTGTATCGCTCCATATATTGAGTGTCCAAAGCTAGTACGTGAGAATTCGAGCCAGCGGTCGAACCAGTCAAATTGTATTTGGCTCAAGGAGTGAATATTCTAGAACTCGGGCATTGCAAAGTCGGGGCAGGTGATTTTCAAGTGTCAGAAGTTACAAGTGTTAAATTAAACTCGAAAGTTAACATTAAGGTGCCTGATTTGCATTATATTTCTAACAACACGATGAACCAAACCGTCGTCATGTGCCGTTAAACGAAACGGAGGTGAGATGTTAGGGGATATCTGGAAACGCTCTCTACGATGATGAAGGCCAAGCAGGGAACGCTAGTGGAACATCTGTTCGCGGGTCGGTGTGCTTGCATACACGTGATTGCCGCAGTGCAAGGTAAAAAGGAGCCTTTCTACGAGATCGTCGGAATGTAAGCTACATCTTTACTATAGTAGCTAGTGAATTGTGTTCGCAATTTCGACTATTCTGTCTACCACATATGATTCTACTGATTTAATCCATTTTAGAAAGCCACAGAAACTATCATGGATTTCCTTTGCCAATTTACTTTCTGGAGCTTTTTGATGTAAAATCTTAATTTTGGAATTCAGCCAGATAATCACAGCCATGACATTAGGCAATGATGTAGATGGTATTTGAACCATATGCTTGAGAGCTTTAAACATTAGAGGAGTTTGTTAACATTTTTGCCAATGTATATTAATTTTCTTTTTCTTTTGCGACTCATTTATTTGCTGATTTGATGATGAATTCACTTTAACAAGGATGAAAGCGGACAGCCATGTCACGTTTGAATAATATTCCTGAGGAATAATGATAAAATAGGAACGCAATTTTCTGTGACTTTATAGTAATTTTGTTAATTTCTATATGATACAAATATTGTAAAATAATTTTGTAAAGATACCCGAATGCATTACGACTGATAGTCAAACAATGTAACTAATCAGCAATGATCATATGTTTGGAACCTGTTCCAATAATAATAACATTTCCTGGTGATACTTAATGGATAATAATTTTTAAATAATGGATTCTAATTAAGAACATCGGACTTTTGTTTATAAAAATATGCCGGAGGCAGGATGTGTTTGAAGAAAATAAAATTCTGGAAACGGAAGGTTTTTCTGATCTGATAATTATGAAACGTGGGGTATTATGTGTATGAGGTAATTTACAGGCAATCGGAGTGTAATAGAGAGGTAATTGATTTTTAATTACACCTACTTGGCGGGCCTGGCAGTAATAATAATTGTATTTTGATGGGGTTACATGCATGTGACATGATCCCATATGGAAGTTTTATTGAGTTAATGAGTCCAGCCTGTGTAGCTGAGGGGTCGTTATTATAAACTATTAGACTAATTTTGTGAGGAAATGTATTGGTAAAAATAGTGTGAATTCGAGTTTTGAGGGTCAAATTATTGCCCCATACTCAGGTAATTGATGAATAAGGACGATGAATTCGTTCACATTTTAAGCCAGTGGAGCCTGTTTTCAGAAAAATTCTACATTCTGAAATTACAGTGTAATTGCCAAAATTGGTGTAGCCACTTAAAATGAATGAGTTGGTATTTCAAGCCATAAGCGATTTTGAGATTTACTAAGACCTTACCGTTGTCTCATCCAACATAATTGAATTAGAGAGGCATTTATCGCAATGTCGGATGAAACCTAAAAAATCAGGCCAATGTTTTGATTATATTTTTCTGATTCATTAAACATTCCATAACAACCCAGTTGGATAATTATAAATAATTCTGTCACCAGGAATAATAAATAAAATTAAAATAGGTAAGGGATAAAATAGAATACATTTAAATATTGTAATAATTTTTAAAGAATGTTGTGAGCATATTCAGTGTTTTGTAAAAATAATGTTGGTTGATTTAGTAGTCAAGATTTTGAATTTCTTCGTGGACAAAGTGTACAGTTTGAATTATATAGTCAGAGGATGCTAGGATGGACTGAAACTTTCCCAGGCATCTACATGTCAATATTTTGCGTATGGTTTAACAAATGTTTTGCTTGATATAAAAGGCTGTTGTTGATTTATTTGGGAAAATGGCAAATCCAGTTAGATGAGGGTCCCTGGGGGAGCATAGGACGTTTTTTGTTTTTCAGGTCTTCAATTTTTTAAGATTTCTCCCTGGGGAACTTTTGTATTTTATTTTAGAGTGATGGAGAGTTAAATTAATCTCATATATTTTAAGAAACTGGTGTCATTCACGAATTATTTAATTTCCTTCCATCCTTGAAGGGGTGTGATTATCGATATCTGTCCGGCTAGCCTTTTGCTTTGTTTTGTTGTTTTTCCCAGATAGACACCGAGACTGTTTTGAGTCTTATGATCGCCGTATATTGAAATTCAATCTCAAGTGGTCGTGAGACTTCGGTGAAATGGGCACATAGAGGATAGGAAAGTTAGCGCCAAGAAAGTTGGCCATCGATATTTTGTAGGTTAGAGGTTGTTCGATTTCGATTTTCAGTCTTGGTTTGGATTTTCGAATTTGGTTCTGGATTGGAGATGGATGTTGATGGTCGGATGCAAATTTTGGTGAATGCACATTTTCATAGCTTTGTTTTTGAATTTGAAATCCTTTGGAATTTTTTGTTGATTCTTGTAAGTAAATAGTAAATGTAACTGTAAATTAGAATGCTAAAATCATGAGTATTGTACATCTCAGTTTAAGTTTAACATTGCAGAATCAGTATTCTGGACGTCGGCTGGCTTCTTACCCCATTTGAATTATTTGTGTTTGTGATGGAGGAGGTCAAGAAATTGATTGATGAACTGGGAAGGAAAATGCTAGAAAAAATGCCAGAGAATTATGTTTCTCTGAAAAATAAAATTAGAGAGAATTGAGATTCACTTAAAACTGAAATGTCAAATCAAATTAAAGAATATTCCGATTCACTCAAAACTGAAATGTGAAATAAAATAACAGAAAATTCTGTTTCTCTTGAAAATAAAATCACAGAAAATTCTATTTCGCTTAAAACGGATATGTCTAATGAGATAGGGTCATTATAGGATAGAATGGCAAAACATATCGAAGCATTAGAGTCTTGAACGTCGACATCGATAGGTGCTAAAATAGAAGATAGAGGAATCAGTCTTGAAACGAAGATTAAAGAAAATGCTAGGAGAACACATGAACATTTTCTGAGTTATGGAAGCACGGATAGTTGATAACGAAAAGAACATGAAGGATATTCTTTTTACGAACTATGGGGATATGAGAGAAAGTCTTCAAGATACTAGGAAATTAATGAAGGAGGATCTCGCTCATCATAAAAATTACATGCAGAAGGTCGTGCGAACACTCGAGAATAATCTAGAGGATAATGTTAGGAAGACTGCGGATGACCGTGCGACATTAGAAATAAACGTGTTAAAGGAATGTACTTTGAATGTTACGCATGTCATAGAAAGTGTAAAGAAGGACTTTTATGACATCCTCGTGGGTTAATTTAGAGATGGGGTGATTAAGGATTTACAGGATAGCATGAAGGAGACTGTAGTAACCTAGATTAAGGAACAATTGATACATGACACTCAGAAGGAAGTTCAGGATGTGAGGACTGCATTTTCGTCTGAAATATAATTACAGGGGATATTAAAACAGTGCAAGGTAATATCGAAAAATTGCAGTATCAATTAACCACTTCTACGAAATATCAGGTAACAATGATAGAAGAATTAAGGGAAAATGGTAAGGAAGAGACTGAAGGTGCTAGTAAGAGCGAAGTAGAGAATGTGAAGAAGGTCGTTGAAGAATTAGGACACGAATTTGAGAAGCGGAGAATAGGTAAGTTGAGGTGACGGAATATATCCCTAGAATTCATGAAAAATCGCCGGAGATTGGAATATCAAGGGAAGATCAGACTGTTTACACTTCTACGCCTATCACAGTCATAAAGAATACTGAAGACAAGCCGAATAAATTCACAGGAACGGGAGTTGTTTCGCTGGTAGAATTTCTGGGTAAAGTTAAGGATTATTTCAAAGACGCTAAGATATCGAAGGAACGTGAGATCAGGGTGGTTAGCAAGTTTTTAGACGGTCCTGACCTTGGTCGGTTCAGAGCTTTCCGTTGAAACTTGAGAACGTACGGGGAGTTTGCACAGGCTCTGTTAAAGAAATTTTGGTCGCCGGAAACACAGCAAGCCGGCCCCGTGGTGTTGGGGTAGCGCGCCTGCCTCTCACCCGGAGGCCCCGGGTTCGATCCCCGGCTCCGTCAGGGATTTTAAAACTGACGTGAGGGTTGGAACGGGGTGCACTCAGCATCGTGAGGACAATTGAGTATCTGTCTGACAGTGAGACAGTGCCCCGGTCACGAAAACCAAGATTAACGGCCGAGGGGACCCGACGCGCTGACCACGCGTCACCCCAAAAAGCGATATTCCACTTCACTACCGACGAAGTACTCTAACTATTTTTCAGGACAGTTGTCAAAACTGCAATGCTTGGATCCGCCTATGCCCGACTACGAAATAATAACTGCATTATTTCCTCAATTTCCGATAGAGGTGCAACGGACTCTTATAGCGGCAGGAGTAGGAAATATGGAGGAGTTTGACGAATTACTCCAACGTCTCGATCACTCCAACGCACAGTTTTCCACCAACGAAACACACAGCAGAATAATCAAGCCGTGTAAGCAGTCGTAGCAGACAGACAATGCCAGACAACACCAGAGCATAACGGGGAAGAACAATAACCGGGGGAGAGAAGAGATTGGATTAGACCTCCCTACGCCAGAAGAGGAAGATATGGAAACAGATGGAATTCGTTGGGAAGAAATAGAAACTGGATCAGACCATACCAAGATAGACGGAAGGGAAGACAAGGAAACGAAGAATTTGCGAATCAACAAAGACAGAACATAGAGCGGAGGCATGAAGAGAGTAAAACATACTTGTAAGTGCTAAAGGACGTCAAAATCAGCTTAGCCCTTCAGGGATAAACGAGTCAGCGGTTCAATCAGAATATAAAAACGGCGATTGTAGATCAAGACAATCGCAAAAAGTATCACTGGACATATTTCAGAAATTGTAGAATGGCAAGTGGATGACGAAGATTTGATTCGAGAGGATAATGAAAAAGTTGAGAGAGGATCAGGAACTAAGTTACCGATAATAGTTTGTGAGGTTTATGTTAAGCCATGTTATGCTTGGTAAAGCCAGAAAATGTATGCCACATGGAAACTGACAGAAAATTTAGAAGAGATCCCAGTTTCAGGAATAAGAATCCAGGAGAGTATCCCAAATAAAGTCCCCACATGCAAAACCTAATTGTATTTGGAGGTGAAAATTGGAGAATGTCTATTTGAGCACGTACTTGTCCTCAGGCGAGATATAGCTCATGATATGATATTGGGAGCCAATTTAATACAAAAGTATAAAGCTGTGATTGATATGGAATCAGACACGATAAAGTTTCATGACACTGGAGAGGATCTTTTCAGGAGGAAGAGAAATGCACCGAGGAAGAGATTAGGTTGAAAAACCATTTCGAGTGTTTAGAGACATCCAGGGATATAAAAGAAGAGATCATTCATCCTCCCGAAATGACTAACCTTCTACTGGAGTTTGATGATATTTTCGACACAAAGCCAGGGGAAATCCGAGATTTCGAGTATGATATTCAGTTGTGTGATAATACTCCATATCAAGCTAAAATGTACCCTATTGCTGAAAAATATCGGAGCAAGTTAAAAGAAATTATTCAGGATCTTGAACAAAACGACATAATCGAAAAATATGCAACGTCATATGTGAATCCGTTGGCCGTTCTACCAAAGCCTGACGGGAACTTGTGGATATGCCTCGATTCAAGGTCTATAAATGCAAAATTTTTGCTAGAATACGACAGACCACCTGTTATAAGGGAATTGTTAAGAATTTTTAAGGGAAAAAGTGGTTATCCACAGTCGATCCTACTTCTTCGTATCACCACATCAAGCTAAGCAAGAATTCACAAAAATATAATTGATTCACGTTGGAGAACAGACTTATGTTTTCAAAAGACTTCCTTTCGGTATGAAAACGTCGGTATCTGTATTAATTTGAGCCCTAGATAAAAATCTGAGCCAGGAAGTTAAGGATACATTCATCTGTTATATTGACGACATCTTGGTGGCATCTGAGACGGAAGAGCAACTCATGATGCATTTGAGAAAACTGTTCCTAGACTTGAGAAAATCTAACATCAAAGTTAACATTAAGAAATGTCATTTCTTTCGTACGGAGATTAAGTTCTTAGGACACGAATTGGATGGTCAGGTTTACAAACATAACGAGAAGAAGATTGAAGCTATTGCTAATTTTCCTAGGCCCACTAAAGTGAAGCATGTTCGTTAATTTCTACGTACATGTCAGTTCTTTGCTGGACACAGTCACTTATGCCCTGATATTGTGGCACCGTTACAGGAATTATTAAGGAAAGCTAAAAGTGGAAATGGGAGGACCCTTGTGAGCAATCTTTTGGAGAAGCGCAAGCATTGTTGATGAACAGCATTAAGCTTGAGTACCCCGAATTCCAAAAGAACTTCATCATTGAATCGAATGCGTCGACAGTAGGAATAGGTGCCATACTGCAACTAGAGGATGATGATAAGACCCGACTCTATATCGCTTTAATTGGTAGAAAACTTAAACCATCTGAGCAGAATTATTATACTACGGAGCTAGAGGCCTTGGCGATAATTCATGCGCTGGAGACGTGGATGAAGTTGCTGATAGGACATTCAGTGATAATCAGAACTGATCACCATGCTTTCGAGCTCATACTCAAGACCAACTTCGCTAGCGAAAGGACTACAAGATGGGCTTTGTTTGTGCAACAGTTCAGTCTGACGATAGAACATCGTTCTGGAAAGTCGAATGTAGGAGCTGATTTTTTGAGTCGAGCAGTAAAACCAACATTGCAAGTTATGCCTGTAAGGTTGATACAAGAGGACGAAGAGACTTTAAGACTTTGGTAAATTTGTCACAATCCCAGAAACGTTATGGAACTTTAAGGAACGTTCATCGATTTGTACATGGGGATATGGATCCTGCTGATGCAAATTACCCACTTATGGAGACGATAACGAGGGACTATGTATTAGTAAATGATATACTATATAAATTCCTAGATCTTATACATACCAAATTACGGATTGCCGTACAACCAAGGTTAAATACTGCTCTAATCTGGTTAGCTCACCGAATTGCAGGCCATGCGGGTGTCGATAAATCCCTACATTTGATCCAAGAATGGTTTACATGGGAACATCTAAGGAAGTCAGTTGGTGATAGTTTATGGACTTGTGATTTGTGCCAGAGGAAGATACAAAACTCTCACTTGTTAAGAGAGGCACCAAAACCCATAATTCTGTCAAAACACTGCGATATGTTTGCTCTCAACACTTTTGGGCCTTTACCCTAATCTAAACGTGGAAACCGATACATTCTGGTTACAGTGGATATCTTTAGTAAATATACATTGCTTCATCCCATTCAGAAGGCCAATTCTAAGAATATTTTGAAGAGAATTCGAGAAGGTGTCATACCAGAGGCTGGGAAACCGGAGTTTAGTCTTTCGGATCACGGTTCACAGTTTACATCAGCTGAATTTAGGAATGCCATGGAAGCATTGGACATTCGACAGGTGTTATGTTCCGTGAGACATCCAGAAAGTAATCGTGCTGAGAGGATTATGGCCGCGATTTCAAAATTTTGTCGTTTATATTGTTCAACCGAGCATTGCAGATGTATGGACGTCATTCCCATCGCAGCACAATCTAACAACTCCATTGTAAATGAGAGTACCGGGTAGATAGCCGTATTGTTGCATCATGGAAGGAAGCCAGAACGCCAATGGGACAGAGTAGTTTCGATACCACCAGAAATAGAGCCGGATAGAAGAGGACGAGAGAATAAATCCTTAAAAAAGTGACGGAGACAAGCTGAGAAGAGAAATATAAGGGTATGAGGGAAGAAGTTCATGGAGCCATTAAGAGAAGGAACCTGATCCTAATTTGAAAACCAATACCATCAGATGTGGGTAGTAGAGTGTACTCGAAGTTTGTGAGCCTGTACCGCGGTCGTTTTAGAATATCACAGAGCCTAGATAACGGAAGCTATAGAATCACTGACATTAGAACTGGAAAAACCATGGGAACGTTTAATTCTACTAACATCAAGAAATACTCCAGAGTATGAAAAAGACAGAAAAACAACGATTTGGAAAAAAAATGTGGCCATTTTTTTAAATCCGCGTGAAGGGTGGATGTACGCATATTGAAGAACAGCACAGGTTGTTTTTCTTCGTTGAGAAACTTGTTTTGAAGAGCGCGCGGATCTGAGTTTGCTTTGTTTCATCCAGCTGACACCCGATTGATTGATTGATTTGATTGATTTGATTGATTTTATTTTCTCGGCTACACTTAGAGCTTAAGAGCTCCTTTACAGTAGCGCCCTACATGAAATAAGGTTAGGGCTTATACAAATAAAACATTTCACTTACATTCTCAATACAAATAATAATAGTCTAACAATAGCAACAAAAAGACAGTAATAATACAATAATAATAATAATAATAATAATAGAGATACTGGAAAGATTATTTACAAAAGAGAGCATACAGACACAGTATCAGCCCGAAAAGCAAACATCATATACTGTACAAGAAAAGCTATTAAATTAGACAGGTTGTCAGCTATTGTCTTGATGTTATAATTGAACTTAAAAAAAAGTATTTTAACATAATGCAGTAATCAAATGTGAGAGGTATACTGCTCCAAGAAGCAGGATGAAAGATGTCTTTTGAAAGCTGCAGTGCTTGCAATGTTGACGAACTTACATAAATCAAAGGTGTTGAAGAGGCGTGAGGCGGTGCAAACAAAAGATTTGTTGAACTTCATGGTTCGGTGTATAGGAATCTGGAGTGTTAATTTTGTGTATCTATTTTCTCGATTATGAACAGAATGCATTGGTGTAAAGGCATTGTAGAGATATAACGGGGTCTTGGTATGTAATATTTTATGTGTCAGAATGGCAACTGATAGCTGCCTGCGCTCGTGGAGTTTCAGCCATTTCAGCTGCACGTACTAAGGTGTGATATGTTCATCTCGCCTTACATCCAGAATGTACCGAACACATGCATTCTGGACTCTTTGTAATTTGATGTTCTGTGTTTCTGGTAAATCATTGTATACAGCAGAGCCATAATCAATGATAGGAAAAATGAGAGTTTGGACGAAGAGCTTACGTATGTTAGGAGGGGTGTAAGAAACAGTTCTTTTCAGGAGATGCATAGTTGATACAACCTTCCTTACCACATTAGACGTATGCTCTGCCCACGACAGTGTTCTATCAAATATCACTCCAAGATTATTGACAGTGTTGCTATATTTAATATTATTATCGAGTATCTTGATGGATAGTAGTGAATTAAAATCTACTGAATTTAGAAGTTTTGTATATCCAATGGATATAAGTTTTGTTTTAGATATGTTCAAGTTAAGATTATGATTTAGGGCCCATTCACAAAGCCTGTCAATGTCTTCATTAAACAGATTTATACGATCACATGCAGTGCTAGGCGTGAGGTGAAAATAGGCTTGGAGGTCATCAGCGTATATATGAAAAGCACTATTTCGGAATTCATTCAAAACATCGTTTATATATATCGAGAAGCATAGTGGACCTAAGACAGATCCCTGAGGTACTCCACTTTCTACCGATTTACAGTCTGAGGAGGAGCCATCCGCGAGGACCACTCTCTGTGTACGCATGGAAAGGTATGATTTGAACCAGGAAAGAGCACTCTGAGAGAAGCCAAAAGATTTCAGCTTTGCAAGAAGTATATTGTGATTCACACAGTCAAAAGCCTTACTGAAATCGAAAAGACATAAGATTGTAAGCTGACGCTTGTCCATAGCTGAGCGTATATCATCGCTGACTTTTAACAATGCAGTGGTGGTACTATGACCCTTATTAAACCCAGATTGGTAAGGATTGAATATATTAAATTTATTTAGGTATTCACATACTTGATCGTGAACAATTTTCTCAAGCGCTTTACTAAGAGCACAAAGGATATTTATTGGTCTAAAGTCACTAAAACTAGTGGGGTTTTCATTTTTTGGTACTGGACGTATGTTAGCACACTTCCAAAGAGACGGGTATACTCCACTTTGTAGAGAGAAATTAAATAGATGGATAATTGGGGGCAGAAATACTTCAAGACATTTAGAAATAAGAGAAATTGGGAAGCTATCAGGGCCTCTTGCTTTTGTACGAATTGATTTGATGGCTTTCACAATCTGGTGTGGGTAAACATACATAAAGAAAAAAAATTCATGGGCAGGGGGAGGAATGGGTGTGTAGTTCATGACGGTCTCTGATACTCTTAATACATCAGCAATTGACGCAACATTTGAGTAATGTTCGTTTAATTGTGATGCATAGACAAGCATCTCAACATCATTGACTGAACTGGCACCAACTCCCAATGATTTTGCATCACGCCATCTGGCGGAGGTGGTTTTGCAGTCACCGAAGAGGTTGTACATATATTTCATTTTTGTGTTCCTAATTGTTTGTTTTGTCTTATTACGCAGAATTCTATACTCTTCATAGTCAATGGTAAGTTTAGATTTAATAAATGTTCTACGTGCTTTATCACGTTTCTTTAAAAGCGTTTTGATTTCTTTACTGATCCACGGAGCAGAGCTATGTTTTATATCCACTTTCTTTTGCGGTGCATGCATATCATAGAGTTTATTTACACAATCATTAAATAGAGTCACTTTCTCATCTATGTCAGTGGATTGGTAGAAATTCTGCCAAGGGAGTAATTCTGCGTCCGTTTTAAAATCATTTAAATTAAATTTGCTGCAGTCACGTACAAAGGTTGATTTTGGTCGAAGTTTCGGGGTAGATAAAGAAAACACTGCATACGGGAGATCATGGGCTGAGAATCCAGCAGCTGGTTCTTGTCCGTAGTCAACAACGAGGTCATTCAGTTTGAAGAGATAATATAGAGAGAGCTGTCACAAGTAGCTGTGTGAAATGTAGTATCGAATGGTAAACATTCAACATTACAGGAACAGAGCACATCACATACCTATTCAGTCTCAAAAGCTCCACTACCAAACCGAGCATTGACGTCCCCAACAATAAAAACATATTTATAATCAAGAATGAACCTGTACATGTCATTTAGAAAAATATCTAGGTAGCCAGCTTTCGGTGGACGGTACACACAAGCAAAGAGTATTTTAGTTTTGGTAAGAGAAATGTCAAGTATAATGTATTCAGGCCTCTTATTATATTCACCAGGAGACTGACTTAGCACTCTATACTTTATGTTATCCCTAAGGTAAACTGCAACACCACCTCCACCTACGGTTAATCTGTCATTTCTAATGACTTTATAGCCAGTGAGAGAGACAGCAGCATTTGGAATTGAGGGCTCGCAAAAGGACTTACTTACTGCAATTATGTCAAAAGACGAACCACCAAAGACGTGACAAAATTCAGAATAGTGAGAGGAGTCAACTAATGATTGAGCATTGATATGAGCAATTTTTAGGCAGTTTGTGTTTTTCAGGCTGATAGCGGAAAGTATGTCTGATAGACTATGGTCAGATACAACCATAGGTACAAGTTAAAAGATCTTGTAAAGTAGTGAAAGGCATTGCCTAGTCACTCAGAAGAGAAATCGTAATCATTCATAATCTACAATAGCACAAACTACAACACAATTTAGAAGCTAAAGAAAAAGTTAAGTTATGACAGATGGCACACAAATATATGAGTTAAATAATGACACAGTGAAACACACTGCAATCTTCGGTAACATTTTGGAATTGCACAGTCATGTCATCAGATCTGTCTAGAATTGAGTTAGGCATAGTTAAAAGTCACTTGTCACTCACCAACCAACACACCCTGAAAATGCCATTAAGGTTTTATATCTCAAGACATAGTGTACGTTATAGCTATATAGACTATACATTTAATTTAACATTTGTGATAGGTTGAATTAAAAAACAAACAAAAAAAGGAAATACGGATAAAATGAAATTAAAGTTGAATGTGGTTTAAAGCAGGCCTACTAGTCTCCAGCTTGTACCCAATAGAGGTATACTTACAGAACATAAAATGTATTCACATTGCATGATGCAAGGATAGACAGGAAATGTTAATCTGAAAACATAACAGTGATGTTTACAGGTGGCAGCTGAAGAAATATTTTTTATAATAATTACCATCCATTGGGGTTAATCTCACTAAATATCTGTCAGAGGAGAGAGAGAGGACTCTTGCAGTCCTGGGCTAGCAGCCATTAAATCATCTGCGAACTGGGTTAACTTTGTTTTGCGTGAGCTCTATGACAATATCTATGTCATGCAGTAGCCTAAAGCTCACACTCACCATTGACATTAACAACGTGTATAGGAGAAGAAAGATGGGTTTGGGCTGGGAGCGAAAGGTGAAAGCAAGTAAGCAAGTAAGTAAAGACGTAAGTAGTGTTTAAAGCTGATTAATTGTTGGAAAAGGCTTGGTACTGGTAGGCTTCCTAAGAGAGAAGCTTAATATTTATAAAAAATCATTTTGCCAACCTGTTCAATAAAGGAAGGAAGCTTGGAACTAATAGCAAGCAGTATAGCCCAGTATTGGTGTCTATTTGGTAAAGGCATATTTACCAGCGTTATAGAATTTAGCAGACAGAGAGAGATAACATCGCCATGACGAAAGAAGGAAGAAAAGTCAATGATTTTTAAATGAAGAGGTCGAACCCTCGAACCATCGTAGGAATACGCAGAATGTATTTAAATGAATTATGCCGAATGAATCAAGATAATCCGTCAACTGAGTCAAAAGATATATGAAGATAAGTAAATCGCTGGCGCAAGAACTATTTTCACCACATGGAGAGCTGAGCGGCATGCAGCGAGCAACAGTTGTGTGCGAGGAGCAGGCACAACGAATTGTGACCTAATACGCGAACGATGTGGTCTAGCTTGACAGCTCAAATCTGAAGATGCCATTCTAAAGAGCTGGGAACTTAGCCGACGATAATGGTTTGGACGTGACAATCCAAATACCATGCTAGGCATCGTAGGCGAGCCTAGATTTTGTGAGTTCAAATCTACTTTACTCGCAGGAAGGATAGAATTAGCCATCGCTGGTGGGCCCCGATTTTGTGAGTGCAGATTTTCTTTAATCACGTAGGCTTAGTGAAACTGATAGCATAGTGGATAACAATGGTACTGAAGAACTTTGAAAACCGCTCTTAAGATTATGAGTGTATCGCTCCATATATTGAGTGTCCAAAGCAAGTACGTGAGAATTCGTGCCAACGGTCGAGCAAGTCACATAGTATTTGAAACACGGAGTGAATATTCCATAACTCAGGCATTGCAATGTCGAGGCAGGTGATTTTCAAGTAGCAGAAGCTACAAGTGTTAAATTGAACTCGAAAGTTAACATTATGGTGCCTGATTTGCATTATATTTGTAACAACACGATTATCAGAACCGTCGTCATGTGCCGTTTAACGAAACGGAGGTGAGATGTTAGTGGATATCTGGAAACGCTATCTACGATGATGAAGGCCAAGCAGGGAACGCTAGTGGAACATCTGTTCACGGGTCGGTGTGCTTGCATACACGTGATTGCCTCAGTGCAACGAAAGAAACAGCCTTTCTACGAGATCGTCGGTATGTAAGCCACATCCTTACTATAGTAGCTAGTGTATTGTATTCGCAATTTCGACTATTCTGTCTACCACATAGGATTCTACTGATTTAATGCATTTGTGAAAGCCACAGCAACATTCATGGATTTTTTTGCCAATTTACTTTCTGGAGCCTTTTGATGGAAAATCTTAATTTTGAAATTCAGTGGGATAATCACAGCCATGGCATTAGGCAATGATGTAGATGGCATTTGAACCATATGCTTGAGAGCTTTAAATATTAGAGAAGTTTATTAAAATTTTTGCCAATGTAGATTATTTTTTTTACTCATTTATTAGCTGATTTTATGTTGAATTAACTTAAACAAGGATGAAAGCGGACATCCACGTCATGTTTGAATAATATTCCAGAGGATTAACGATAAAGTAGGAACGCAATTTTCTGTGAATTTATAAAATTTTGCAAATTTTTAAACAAATATTGTAAAATAATTCTGTAAAGATACCAGGCATTACGACTGATAGTCAAACAATGTAACTAATCAGCAATGATCATATGTTTGGAACCTGTTCGAATAATAATAACATTTCCTGGTGATAATTAATGGATAATAATTGTTAAATAATGGATTCCAATTAAAAACATCGGAGCTTTTGATTATAATAATACGCCGGAGACATGCTGTGTTTGAAGAAAATAAAATTCTGTGTACGGAAGGTTTTTAAGATCTGTTAATTATGTAACGTAGTGGTTTATGTGTATGAGGTAATTTACAGGCAATAGAGAAGACACTGATTTTTAATTACACCTATGTGATGGGCCTGGCAGTAATAATAATGTTATTTTGATGGGGTTACACGTATGTGACATGATCCCATACGGAAATTGCAATGAGCTATTGAATCCAGACTGTGTTGCTGAGGAGTCATTACTATAAAATAATAGATTAATTTTATGAAGAAATGTATTGGTAAAAATAATGTGAATTCGAGTTTTGAGGGTCAAATTATTGCCCCATACTCAGGTTATTGATGAATAAGGACGACGAAGTCGTTCACATTTTATGCCAGTAAGGCCTGTTATCAGAAAAATTCTACTTTCTGAAATAGCAGTGTAATAGCCAACATTGGTGTAGCAACTTAAAATGAATGAGTTGGTATTTCAAGCCACATGGGACAATTAGCTTTGCTAAGACCTTACCGTTGTCCCATTCAACATAATTGAATTATGAGAGGCATTTATCTAAATGTCGGATGAAACCGAAAAGAATCAGGCCGATGTTTTGATTATATCTTTCTGATTCAATAAAAATTGTATAACAACCCAGTTGGATAATTATAAATAATTCGTTCACCAGGAATAATAAATAAAAATAAAATAGATAAGGGATAAAATAGAATAAAATTAAATAATGCTATAATTTTAAAAGAATGTTTTGAGCATTTTCAGTGTTTTGGAATAATAATGATGGTTGATTTTGGAGTTTAAAATCCTTTGAGAACAGGACTTTCCATATTAGTGATTTTGAATATGTGAAAGAAAATACAAATTTTGAGATCATCTCAACGGCGGAAATTTCACAGTGATACTCTTGCATATAGCAAATTCCGTAGTCAGAATGGACTATTCATTTTCTGCACTTCGTGGACAAGTGTACAGTTTGAATAATATAGTCAGAGGATGCTGGGATGGACTGAAACTTTCCCAGACATCAACATGTCAATATTTTGCGTATGGTTTAACAAATGTTTTGCTTGTTATAAAAGTCTGTTATTGATTTATTGGGAAATATCGCAAATCCGGTTAGATGAGGGTCCCTGGGGGAGCGTAGGATGTTCATTGTTTTTCAGGTCTGCAATTTAAGATTTCTTCCTGGGAAAATTGTTGTATTTTATTTTAGGGTGGTGGACAGTTAAATTAAACTGATATATTTTAATAAACTGGTGTTATTCACGAATTATTTGCATTTCCTTCCATCCTTGAAAGAGTGTTAATTTCGATATCCGTCCGGCTAGCTTTTTGCTTTGTTTTGTTGTTTTTCCCAGATAGACCCCGAGACGTTTTTGAGTCTTATGCGCGGCGGTGGTTGAAATTCATCCTCAAGTTGTTGTGAGACTTCGGTAAAACGGGCTCAACATGGATACATTAAATCCTGTGTTCTTTATAGGTAGATACATAAAATAGAAAAGTAAATGTCACCGTATTATAAGTAAAATTAGGAGAACAATTTCTATATTTCATAACTTAAGAATGATAGTTAATCAAAAATTGAGGACATTTACTATGCTCTAGTTTTGTTACTTTTTTCGAATTGTATTCTTGCCCGGAGAAATGCCTTTAATAGTGTACTAAAAGGGGTTGAATTAGTACAGTGTTGTAAATATTGAAGAATGATAGATTATATCCGACTTTGAGACTGCATGCCATGGCTATGTTACTCAACGTTAAAAAATAGTATGTTCTAACAATATATAAACATATTTTTAAACATAAAAATTGAAATCATGTTATAAACCACAGGTATGGTCGTCACACTATTTTAGATCTACCTAATCTATATATTGCACAACGATAATTTCTGCATTTATCACCAAATTACATTATCTTCCCCTCATATTTTTAAAATATAGGAGATCATGCACATCTGAACACCATTACAGTATATTCAATTATTCAAAACGAAAATAAAAATTCAGAATATAATTAATCACCCCAAAAAATTCGTACACAAAGACTGCTTCTTTATTTCTTATCATTATGTAATAAATACAGTTTGAAATATTTGACTAAGCTCTTCTACATTAAAAAATCTAGGTCATTTATATGCATGGCTCACACGGGGTTTTACCTAAATCATATATGTCATTGCTCCTCATGCTTTGTATGAATCAGATATCTTATTTCACCTGTGTTTATCCGACATAATCATTTAATGCAGTACTTTCCAATGCACATTAAAATTTAATAGGAATTATCTTTGCTAAAGCAAAGCGTAAGGTCAAGGTGACAAGCTCTCTGCTAAATCGCTAGATGCTTGGGTTTCAGCCCCACCGTCGATCGTCCTTGGAATGGTTTTCCGTGTTTTCCCCATTTTCAAAACCAGGCAAATGCTGGGACGGTACCTTCTGATAGGCCACGGCCATTTCTTTCCACATCCTTGTCCAGTTTCTTTCATCTTCATCCAATCCATCTATCATCCCGGCACGCAAGGTCATCCGCGGGTGTCGACTAGAAAGACCTGCACTCTACCTCTCAGGAGGCCACATGCCGAAAAAATATATTTTTTCAATGTTTCTTAAAACGTCTAGAGTATATCTGATATATATATTGCAAGGACATTTAATAATACTTGTATTAAAATAATAATATTAAATATAATTTTATTATTAATATTTTTATGCAGTATATTCAATCACCAAGCCAAGATGCATTAATACACTGTCACTATGAGCACCTAAACACGTGAACAATTTTCTTTCTTGAGTAGTGTAAATTGTTCGAGGTTCTGCACTACTGTGCTTGGGCTAAACATGGTCATGAGATCTTGTCTCTGGAGCAGAGCTGTAGACAACTCTCTCTCGTTGAATCACCAGCTCATTTGGATGAGCCACTGGTGATAGAAACCAAACAAGAAGATGAGGTTGAATTTGAGCTCTCTTATCTCACTCATGGGCCTGGTGAGATGATGTACGAAGATAAATAAATAAATAAATAAATAAATATGTCATTTGTCTAATAATCATTTAATCTAGCCAGTGCCTTGTGATGCTTGGGAATTAGCACGTTTCATATTTGTGATAAGTTAACCCCTTGAGGAACACGTGGTTTTGATGAGCTCTGTGGTGTGGTGGGCGCTTCAATGGCAACCACAGTCTACCGCTCAGAACGGCCACAACCATCACCCAGTCAGCTGAAAACATACTGTGGTCACGCCAGCTCCTGGCCAATTCCACACTCTGACCTCATTATGCCGAAGCTAGCAGGGTGATGCACCAGTAACGTTCTCGCCCCCTCTGGCCAAGGTTGCGGGATCGAATCCCGGCTCGTATAGTTGACATTTGATGGTGCTTAAATGAGTTGGAGCCATTTCAGTAGTGTGTCACCTCCTAGTGAAGTAGCTAGCGTCCTTGTCTGTCACCCTGGAGGTCCGGGTTCGATTCCTGGTGTGGCCGAGAATCATAATTCTGGTCAAGAGGCTTGAACGGGGTACAGTCAGCCTCGTGAGGCAAACCTTGATTCCGACTTTAGGAATCTTGGAAGTGGACTATAGAAGGCAAATGCCGGGATTGCTTCCAACGGCCACCCCCTTCCAAATCCTTACCTGAATTACAAATACACTCTACTACAGCCACCATATTAACACATTTTATCAGACAAATTCAATATACACAATTGTACACTGGGCTATACAACCAGGATGTCCAAGCTCTTCAAATAAAACAGCAGATTTACTGGCGTGCTTGAGATCTTCTTAGGGGCATATTTACGTCACAGTGCTGTCTATATAGCCCCAGAAGTCGGTGGGACATAAACCCCATCTCATTAATCATTACTGTGAGTTGTAATGCGGTTGTGGATGTGGGCAGCGCATTATGTCGAGCCAGACTTCAGTGATCATATAAAACACACTGCCAAACACGTCCTTCAGTTGCACAATCACAGTACTGCAGAGGAGTTTCCACAATAAGTAGGCACATATCCACAGGGCTGTGGAAGTGCTTATTTGCAGTGGATATACACACTGTTGATCAAAATGAGTATTATACGATAAGAGCGAGTATGACAAAACTTAGCAAACTGACAATGATACAGTTTGTTGATCTACCTTCACAGATGAGGCCAATTCTCCCATCGGATATCTCATCCAATGAGAACATAATTAATGTTTAAATCCAGTAGAAAATGTTACCCGGAACACCACATCCAGCAGTGCACACTGCCCTTTATATTGTACATCAAGTGACGAGTATTATAAGTGCTCTTATAAACGTGTATCGGTGAAGCATATTTAGATATGCTCCATTCCTAATTAATTTTAATCCCTGCCCGTAGACTGATTACTACAGTACGTATAGATACATATTATGAACATTTGCTATCGTTCTTTCAAAACAGATTTTGGCCCACCAATCCCTTCCCTATTCTGATAGGCTAAACTTGTGAATATATTCTCCTGGAGATCCTGGATTGTTTATCGTATAATTCTCTCAACCGGGACGTAAACCCCATCTCATTTATCATTATTGCGAGGTGAAATGCGGTTGTGGATGTGACACGACCAAACCTGTTTTTGAATGAGTTGACTTAAACCAAGCATTTTATATTTTTCATTTTGTTTACAATTATTTCTCCGAGCATATTCGACTACTCATTGATTTTTCGTGTAGGATTTGATATAAACTATTTGACCTGCATAGATTTTATTTTCATGTTCTATTCTTCATGAAAATAAATGATGGTCTTTCTCTCCTCGACATTATTCAGTCTACATTTGATCACTCAATTCAAATATGTCACGTGTTTATACGAATATGGAAAATAGTTAGAATATGACGACAACGATATTTTGTACAACTAGGCATGAGAATTTTTGTGAAAATAGACCAGTTGGAAATCATGACATTCATATGTTCAACCAGTTGAGCTGAAGTAGAGCATTGCCAATTAGGCTTGATTTAAATATTTATTTTGGAATGGCAACATTTGAAATAAACATAGAGGTATTAGTTAACTTGTGACTATACCTAATGATTGGTTATTAAGTTTGTTTTTAATTCTTGAAATAATAAAGGCAGAGGTTTAGTTGTGATAGAAATAATACAGAAACAAATACTGTATGATAAGGACCTACAGCAGGCCTATGTGAAGAGATGCTGTTAAGATACTTTGATTTGAGTAATGTCGTTACGAAACATATGTCCGTGAAGCATAGGTCATTGTTTGGGTAAGCATGCCAGAAGGATAAATAAGCCGATCCTGGCGCAGGGGCTGTTGGACAAGATGGCCGGCGATCGCAATCTACCCTATGTTATTCTCATGGAGTGAGTGTTATAGCTAGCGCAGGGGCTAATGGACAAGATGGGCGCCACGCGCAACCACACTTCTTAATGGCGGGCTTTTCAAATAATTACCTATTTGTTATGAACTATAAATTATTTATTATTTATTTTTTATTATTTTTCATTTAATGTATTATGTATATAATATTTAATAATTTTTTATATTTATTGTAATTTTTTTTTGTGTCAAAGCACTAAACTGCAAGGTCGTTAATCCAAAAATTATCTAACCCACAGAAACCTCATTTAAAGATTTAAATTAATACATGAAATATTTTCTATTTTTATATTTTAGATTTTAAATTTTAGATTTTAAATTTTACATTTTAACATTTTTAATTTTTAAAGTTAACTTTTAAGATTTTATACTTGAGACTTTTTAGATTTTAGATTTTATATTTTGCGAAAAAGACAAAACTACAAGGTCACGGTCCTAATATTTTTTAAAATATTTTTTAATATTTAATTTATTACTTTTTGCACAGAGCAAATGCACAAAATGGTCACTGCATACAACCACTTAAACATATGGCATGCTAACCTAACCTAACCTATCCTAACCTAACTTTACCTAACCTACAGTAACTTAACCTAACCTAACTTTACATAACCTAAATTTACCTAACATAACTTCACCTAACCTCAGTTCACCTAAACACACATGTCCTCACCTAACTCTAATTACCCTAAACTTTAAAGCAAAGCCAAAGGTTGGTGTATTCTTTGGAATACACGGTAAGACAGAGTAAGCTTTTGCTTCTCTTTGCTTTAGTTCATCCCTTCCTTTTTTCGCAAACACCAACAGTGATCTCCTGATTTCGCTTTGTTGGTATATTCTGCTTACACTACCTGTAAGTCTGTTCTAGATATATATCTTCCATGACACACCTAGCGTCATCTAGCAGCGAATCTCTGAAGTTCCTCAATTCCTCCCTGTACTAGAGGACTTCCTTACCAATCTGGCCACCAGATATCGTCGCTATCGCCAGCTATCATCTCCGTGATCAAGAGGACTTCGTCTACTTTTTCACCCACCAGGCTTCGCAAATGACTTCTGCTATCAACTCTTTGAAGACCATTTCATCAAAAGAAATTATTGTTATAACGTTGGCTATTCTTATGTTTATTCTTTTGTCTCCTACCACTACATTTTTCCCTTCCCTGGTCTCTCCGCGCTCCGTTGAGCTGGCCTCACTTGTGCGACTGAAGTCAAACCAGTCAGTTGGAGCTTAACTAAAGCTCGCCTCCTCTACTCGAGAGGCAAACTTTTAAATTCGACGCTATGTTCGAGTTTTAAAATCAACCGTCAACAGCAACATCGCCTTCTTCATAAAGCAAAGATAAGTACCAACTTCATCTTTTAACCGAATTCTCATCGCTTTAAAAAGCTAAATGTTTTTATTTTGATTTTATAGACAGTGAAAATTGCTATATGTGACAAAATAACTGCTTTCAAGAGATCTTCTTGATCAAACTCGAACTATCAAGTCTAACTTTCAAAATGAAATAGTACTCCTTGTACATATTTTCTGAGATGCTATCTCACATCGAGGGATATTTTTAAATACCCACTGTCTATATAATCTAGTTTTCCGCCGAGGGATTTTCTACCCATTTCAACAGTCATCATTGCTCTGGAACTTTCCAGAACAAACAGTCTATCTACCAGTTAAACTGTCAAGTATTTTCCACTTTGATATGGGAGTACTTTTTCTTCACTGAGAAACTTATGTGGGATAAACTTCTAATCCACACAAACTGTCTTCCTACGTGGGAAATGTTCTGCCGTATTTAATTGCCGCCCATAGAAACTACAACTCATAATTCTCTCAAGCTAAAACTCAACTTTCACATAACTGCAATAACTTTTCTTTCCATAAACGTTATGTGCTACTACATTGAACTTTCAACTATATCAACAAACTATAGTGAAATCAGTGCCTGTTCAACTTTTTCATCCGCGTCGCGATCGTCCGAGTACAATAAATACGGCCATGAACACTCTTCCACAATCCCATTTGATCATTCCCAAACCCTTTACTAACCAACTAGAGTAATAAAATTGTAACTTTAGTTCTTTTTTCAATGAGGTGTCACTCTCAGTAAGTGCCCTCCCATATTGCTCCATTTACCACTAATAAATGTCTGTGCAACTTCGTGTCTAGTACACGCCTTAAAATATGTTGCTTCTACTTTCTAATGAGGGAATCCAATTCCTTCTACTCAAAAGTGAGTTATCTCTAGGTTTCACGAAAGGGAAATTTGCCCTATTTTTCTCGTGATCCCCACTTAAACATGGAAGTTCTAGAAACTTCTGCTTAATTTTTCTCTACAGGTTTCACAATAAGTGACCTGCCCTATTTGTATAACCTCTAAAAGTAATTCTGTATTAATACAAGAAGTTATAGAAACTTCTACTTCATTTCTCTCTGTTTTTTGTTGTTACTTTCGAAGTTGTTATTTGTTTATATTTCTACCCTTCTAGAAATCCTTAAAGTACTCCTCTTGTACTTGCTTTACTATTTAACTTTAATTACGTTAATTATCCTTAAATTTCCCATTCGGCAATCTTAACACCATTCCAAAATCTTAAGAAGATTTTAACACATATAAAAGGTTTAAAACCAAAAAATTGTCAATTGCCTGGTGCAAACTTTAAATGATTTCGGAGGTCTGCGACCCCAATTGTTCATAAAATTAAATTGTATATTTGTTAAATTAATTACTTCTTTTTGCATTGTTAAATAAATCAAGATTTAGTCCTTTGCTTTATCATTTCTCAAAAACAACGATTAGGCAAGATCCTGTCTTTTCCTACTCTTCCTATGGGCTTAACTTTAAAAAATTCCCAAACAAAATCAATAACGGGTCCACTTATTGTTGCATTTGAGCAAGAACTCTTAGTTATAAACTTATTTAAGCGTCTCTTAGCTTTGATAGCTAATTCTAACTGGCCAGTAAGGCAAGCATAGCTCGCTACACCAGCTTCCTGCTTGTTGACATTCTCTCTACAACTTATGGTTGGTTTTTAAAAATTTAAGTGTTTCTCATTGTCTAGACTTTTAGTCGGCGCTTTGCTGGGTAAAAGCTTAGTCATTCCTAAATGCAACTATTGGTGCTCTTACCAAAATTATTCCCAAGGGTATAATTGCTTTATGCCTGTCCTTCTTGGAAACATTCGGTCGCTCTTTAGAAATTCCACAATTTCAAGAATTAAAACATCACGGCTGATGCAAATTATTTGCATTCTTCAAAATATTTGTTTAAAACAAACTCCTTTGAAGGGATACACAGTGAATCTGTTACTATTTGTCTTGCCAGACCACCACCCTTCCCCATAGTAGGTAAATTTTTGCTTGAGAGGGAATACGCTATAGCAGCTTGCTTGCGAATAGCCCAAGTTCCAGCTGCGTTTCCTGTTAGCTTCGCCCAGGTCCCTACCCACTTTAGGTATCGGAAAGCGGATTTACAGTGGCAGCTGCCATTGAGTGTACTTAAAGTTAAAGTTATAACTTATGTCAGACTCTCTTCCTATTTCTCCATCCCTTTTCTCCAGTCCGAAACCCACTTCTTTTCTTCTTCATCTTCCCTTGGGGGTCAGGTTATTCCCAACCTAATAATCTACCCAAAGGTTAATGCACACAGCCAACGTATATAAGGGCACTCGCAACTATCTCTATGCTAGTCTTATAGAGAAAATGCGAAAAAGCAAGTTCGAGTAAACAACATTGCTGCTCAAGGTAGTTCAACGTTCAAAAGAACCTAAAGACTATCAAAAGCAACACAGACTCTACACAAGGACCCTGTGGTAGAGGAACAAGAGGAATTGGATAGTTCTAGTGATGTTGAGGATGATAATGGTGATTATAATGATAGTGATAGAGATGATGATGATGATCCTACGTATGATAATGATGATGATGAAATTGGTGATGATGATGATGAAAAAGAAGAGGATGAGGGTTTATTGTCTATAAAACCATTGCGGCTTACCCAGTTTTTAAAAATAACAGTGAATGGACATTGTTAAAAAAGGATCTACAACAAGCCTTGTGTTTAAAAAAAACTATAACAAGCAAAGGGGGGGAAAATGGTGTTCATATTCAAGAATAAAAAATAATTGAAAACAAATATACAAACAGTACGATTTATAACAAAATATAAGGAAAAAATGCATTATGTGTAGATATTTTACTTGTATTTAAATTAATAAAAAAATATTGTATGCACACTGCTTGTACAGGGCGCCCGGGAATGTTCACCGCAGTGGTTACGTGCAGCTGCGAACGGTTGCGTCATCAGTTTAGTTGGCAGCACTAGGTCCTTGAGAGGGGGGCTCCCTCGCGTGTGGGCTGTAGGCTGTCGAAATCGGCAATGTGTATTGCGATAAGCAAGCGTGTATGTATTCAGTGTGCATTGCAGTAAGCGAGCGTTCAGATAGATTATTGGAAGAGTGCAACTGTATACAGGCGGTAATGTTTACTACTGAAGAGAGAGTTTTTGTTTTGGTGGAATACGTTTTTTGCGAAGGCGATCGGTGTACAGACAAATTAAAATTAAGATTTCAGGCGCGGTTTCCTAATTCAAAGTGTCCAAACCCACCCTTTGGGATTTCATATGTAAATTTCTTGTGACTGGCTCACTTACCCATGTACCGGGAACAGGCCAGCCTACGCTTTTAACAGACGAAAAACATGATGAAATCTCCGATATAATGCTGCGTAGTCCAAGTAAATCAATACGAAATCTGAGGTATACAAAATTATTCCAGAAACGATTGAGGAACTTAAAGGGAATATCATTGTCACATGCATTCTATTCCGTAAGAAATTTTAGAGAAAGTCTTCGACAATATGTTTAGACGTGTTGATGTCTGTCTTCAAACAAAAGGACAACACTTCCAGCATCTGTTATGAATGGCTGTGATCAGTACAACGTTTACTGTTTGTTTGTAATGATGCAAGATGCAACCGTGCTGCCAACGTAACTGCGGTAGCTAGCTCTCCCAGACGCATGTAGGCGCTACGGAAAACATTCTCGGACTTACTGTACATTTTAATTTCAACCCTCCCCCCACTCCTATTCCAACCGTTAACCTCTAGTAATCTTGAGAAATTACCCTTAGTTAGCTAAAACTAGTTAGTCAAAAGTATAATATATCCCATTTATTACCATTATGATTTGGGATAAGGTAAACAGCCTTGTTACATGTAATGAAAAATCATGTTTCGCAAATATGAACTTTCGACATGGACTAATCAAAAACATTTAAACAACAAAATTGGAAAATCTATGTTTCAATATTAACGAAATTCAAAAAATTTAAACTGATTTTTTTTAAACTGTAATTTGGAAAGTGTCAAATTGCAAAGTGTGAAATATGAAAATGAAAAATCAGCAAATGAACAAAAGCTTTTACTTTTCTAAACTTAACTGACTTTGTAATCCAAAGCTGGTTGTGCGTAGCGAACAGCTTGCACAGTAGCCACACTGCAGGTGTTAGCTTTAACTTACTCTCTATAAGCCTAGCATAGAGATAGTTGTGTGTGCCCTTATATACTTCGGGTGTGTGCATTAGCCTTTGTCTCATATTTAAGGGTTAGGTTAGGTAAAGTTAGGAGAGGACATGTTTGGTTAGGTGAACTGAGGTTAGACGAAGTTATGTTAGGTAAAGTTAGGTTAGGTAAAGTGAGGTTAGGTAAAGTCAAGTAAGGTAAAGTTAGGTTAGGTTAGCATGCCATATGTGTAAGTGGTTGTGTGCAGTGACCATTTTGTGCATTAGCCCGGTGCTAAAAATAATAAATTAAATATGAAATAAATAAAAAGTTTATAAGTTAAAAACATATATTTGGTCTGTGCCCTTGTAGTTTTGTCTTATTCGCAAAATATAAAATCTAAAATCTAAAATATCTAAAATCTAAAATCTTAAAATGTAAAATTTAAAAATAAAATAAAAAAATAAAAAAATTCAAACTAAAATCTAAAATTTAAAATCTAAAATATAAAAATAGAAAATCTTACATGTATTAATTTAAATCATTAAATGAGGTTTCTGTGGGTTAGATAATTGTTGGGAATGACCTTGGAGTTTAGTGCTTTGACGAAAAAAAATCATAAATAATAAATTAAAATATTAAAATAAAAACATACAATTTAAAATTTAAAAAATGAATAAATATTATATACATAATAAATTAAATAAAAATAATAAAAATAAATAATAAATAATATATAGTTAATAGCAATTAAATGATTATTTGAAATGCCCGCCATTAAAGAGTGTGGTTGCGCGTGGCGTCCATCTTGCCCATTAGCCCCTGCGCCAGCTATTACAATCACTCCATAACAATAACATAGTGTAGATACCGCGCGGCAGCCATGTTGCCCATTAGCCCTTACGCCAGGATCGGCTTATTTATCCTACTCATGCCTGAGCCATGGCTCAAGGTTTTTGTAATTTTGTGATAAGTATTACCGGTATTTAAGCTGACTTTAATTGCAGATAGTTTGATTTGACAAGTCGGGTAACACATATTGATAAAAAGTGATAATTTACAATTGCTACGGAAAATGAATGATATTTTTTGTTGTGCTTACTGATAAGTTAAATGACGGAGAAATTTTATTTGATTGTGATGGCACAAATTTACTTTGTAGTAGGGCATCCAATGGGATCAATGGGGGTGTGATATATTTTTCTGAAATGCATTCAGTGATTTCTTGTTGACATCCCCCAAGGGGATAGGTAAGGATTTTTACTATCTATTATTTGTTGTATTTAATATAAAAGTGAGCGTTTATTGAAAACGTCCGTGAACGCATGGGATCCGAGACCAGTTCATAAGCTTTACCACTCAGTGCACCCTGACTGTTCAAGTAGTGTGCCACAACTGCTCTCGATGTTCGTGAGTAGGTAATATAACGCGGTTCTGGTGCAGGGGCTAATGGGCAAGTTGGCCGCCGTGCGCAAACACTCTATGTTATTCTTATGGAGGAGACAGTCATAGCGGGGTCAGGGGCTAATGGGCAAGATGGCCGCTACGCGCTACCACACTCATTAATGGCGGGCTTTTCAAATTATTATTTATTTGTTATTAACTTAATTTTTTTATATATTTAATATTTAATTTATTATTTTTAGCACAGGGCATATACACATAATGGTCACTGCACACAACCACTTACACATATGGCATGCTAACCTAAACTAACCTAACCTAACTTAACCCAACCTAAACTAACTTAAACTAACCTAAACAAACCTTAATTTCAAAGTGCGAGAAAAAAAACAGTGAGAGCAAAGGTGAGTGCACAAATAATTAACTTAGTTATAACCTAACCTAACCACACCTAACCTAACCTAACTTCACCTAACCTAACCTAACTTAACTTAACCTAATCTAACCTAACCTAAATAGAAAGTGGGTGCAAATATGGGAACAAAAAGTGGTAGCAAAAAGTGAGAAAAAAAGTGGGAGTAAAAAGTGGGAGCAAAAAGAGGGAGCAAAAAAGAGGTAGCAAATGTGAGAGCAAAAAGTGGGAGCAAATGTGGCAGCAAAATGTGGGACCAAAAAGTGGTAGCAATTGTGTAAGCAAAAAAGTGAGAGTAAATGTGGAAAGCAAAAAGAGGGGGCAAATGTGTGAGAAAAAAGTGTGAGCGAATATGGAAACCAAAAAGTGAGAGCAAATGTAAGAGCACAAATAATAAAATTAGTTATAACCTAAGCTAACCTAACTTCACCTAACCTAACCTAACCTAACTCTACCTAACCTAACCTAACCTAACCTACAGAAACCTCGTTTAAAAATTTAAATTAATGCATGTAAGATTTTTTATTTTTACATTTTACATTTTAGATTTTTTCTATTTTTAGATTTTAGTTTTTAGATTTTAGATTTTACATTTTAGAAATTTATTTTAGGTTTGACATTTTAGATTTTCCGAAAAGAGTAAACTAAAAGGCCACATACCTAACCTCACCTAACCTAACTTTACCAAACCTAACATAAGCTAATCCAAAGGCACATACACAAAGTATATAAGTCATATGCAACTATCCTTATGCTAGCCTTATAGGCTACTGAACAACATGATCACTTCCCAAACCAGCTTAATTTTTGTTGTTGTTTACACATTTGTCAATTTCCCAATTCCTCATTTCCAGTTTTTAAGAATGTTAGTTTTAAGTTTTCGAATTTCATGATACGGAAACATGGATTTTTCATTTTTGCTGTTTATACATTTGTCAATTTACCAATTTCCCATTTCCAGTTTTTAAAAATGTTAGTATTTTTTTTTTTTTTGAATTTTGTCAATACGGAAACATGGATTTTCCAATTTTGTTGTTTACATGCTTTTGATTTAATCCATGTACAAAGTTCATATTTGCCAAACACGATTTTTCATTTCATATAACAAGGCTGTATACCTTATATCTAGCATATAGGTATAACAAGGTTATACTATACTTTTGACTACCTAGTTTTAGCCAACTACAGCAATTTCTCAAAATTACTAGAGGTTAACAGTTTGGATTAGGAGTGGGAGGTGGGTAGTAATTAAAAATGTACAAGCAGTGATCATACATTATTTTTAATTAATTTTCAATATATTTACACTATTTACATATAATATATTTCTTAAAAATTGTACAGTTGGTTTAATTTGTTTTCTATTTTTTATTGTTAAATATGAATACCATTATTTTCTTTTTCTTTGTTTTCTATTTTTGTAGTGCTACTGTTTAAATTTTTTAATATTGTTTGGTTTATGTATTTGCTACATGCAGGTAAAGCATTTACATATTCATAACATAACTATTTCAGCATTATCAGTAATTGATTAATGACCATAGGCATGTGTACCTAAACCATTCGATTCAATTACTGTTTTACCTTCACCAGGACACAATGCAATTTTGTTTAGTCTTATAGATGATCTGTCATGTTGTTTAGAAGCAATAATGTTCATTGGTATTCTTTTTACCTCGTTTTTCAGAATACAATCCTTATAATCTTGAAAGCTTATACAATTGTTGACCAAACCTCTGCTAATAGTTTTAATCTTTTTGATTTCTATACCATATATGTCTAAAGCGTACATTTTAGCTCTAAGTCCAACAAATGCTTTTATTATTTGTCCACAAGCCTCATCTTTAAATTTCCCCAGCGTTTTCTTGTTTAATGTAAGGTACCATATGGGATTAGTAGGATAATCTGACGTGTCCAGGTGTTCTAGGAAATCCTACTTGTCTCGATATACATCTTGGGTGTTAACCAAATAAATAAACGAGTCGGTATCCATATACATTAGTAGAAGATTGTCCATGCCATAATAGGGCAGTAGGACATCATAGTGGTGAGAATACTGTGCCCTTTCAACAAGAAATATGCAAATCACAGTCAGCCAGCTCTAATCGGGATATCGGGGCAATGGTATGCTCTCCCACTCTGTGACTTACACACTCTTGATCAAGCATAGGATAAATTCAAAAATAAAAATAAAAATAAAAATCCTACTACAAAACTATTTAATAATTCAAATTTTGGCGCTACAAATAACATAAAAACTTAAAATAACTATTCACATTTGTTCTCAACAGAACAAGGAATCATCAAACAACTATCATACAAAAACACTAATTTATGGTTTTCACGAACCAGATAAAAATGCCATCTAAATTTCACTCCCATATAGCAAAAATTCTAAATTCCTTAAGCGAGCTCAAAGATGGCTCGGTTTTAACTTCTATACATTATTTCAATAATAAAACACACTATTTACTCCTTGAATGAGTATTACTTATACTTGTGATATAATTACCATGGCATTTATAATTACCATTTACATGGGGCTCACAAGATATTCAATTGTTACCATCTCTCTCTTCAATACTACCAAATCGCTACTGTGCAGGGAAAGTTCGCGTATCTCGAGTTATTGAAAATTACTGACTAAGTCAAATCATGTTAAACTCCCAATTACCTCAAGATTTTCATTATAACTCGTGAACTATTATATGGTCATGTAACAATAAAACTAGGGATTTTATTATATTGACTCCAACGACGATTAAATCATAAGGAAGAAACGATATGAATTCTGCAAGCAATAATAATTAGCATGAATGGACCTCGGTTCAAACTACTGGGTCAATTAAAACATTCTTAATTACATCTGTCTACCACGAACCCTAAAGTTCCTACATGACCTTTCTCAACAAGAGGGTCCATTAAAAGTGTCACAACAATATGCTAAAATGTATGGCTTGGGGAGGGGAGATCAAGTCCCCGCCCCTTCGAGCCGGAGTACAAGGAGTATGCTGTCGGCAGCTCTGCTAAGATTCTTTGGCAAGGCAAGGCATGTTAATTCTATTCTTGTGGCTTCGGCAAGGTATAATTATGAAGTTTTCTCATTGTCAGGTAAGATATTCTATGCACCAACAAAAATATAAGGGGCTTTCTACGTAGAGGAACATAGGATCATTCCTTTAGTCAGCCTCTGGTAAAACATCCAACTCTGAGGACTTACGACTACAATAACAGGATCGATGGTCTCAAGCCAATCGTCCGAACACTAGCGTCTTGTGGGAGATAGTCATATCCATCCCTGCATTCAAAAATTCAATAAAATTAGCGCCCTTTTCCATTATTGCATAACGCAATTACACACAAATAATCAATTACCGCGACCAACGGATCCTCATAATTAGATTGCCGAGCAATGTCACCGCGTTCCTAGCGTGACCAATTACAACAAATGCGCTACAAGGCTCTAATTACTTCATTATAGCCAAGTTGCCTTCCAAAGCAAAAGATATTAAATCACATCAATAAATTGATCTTCGTCTCATGAAAATTTAAGCGTTAGCCTTTAACAACAATTTTGACATTGTACGTCAAGGACTCTACTGGTTCATTTAACTTAAAACAATTCTTACAAGGAGCTCTACAGCTTCCTCAATTAACATATACAAATTAATTACTCAATTAATTTATCAATTATTATTATTATTATTATTATTATTATTATTATCTTGCTTTTGTTAAATTATTACATTATTTGTCATTTACTGGTATTCCACTGAATACTTTCCACTGGGGATTAATTAACACTTCTAATTAATTACATTTCTATCAAATTATTCGTTCAGATCGCGCAACCTATCGTTTTACATAATTTTAGACATCCCTGTTTCAACTCTGTGAATTATCACTCCAACATTGTTACACGAACCTTCCCAAAACACACCATATAATGAAATTTGGTACTTACATAACTGCTCCAATCAGCGATATGGTTTTCCAGCGATAGTACATTTTGCTCACTCACAATATTTCTACACCATATTTACGATCATATTCACACTGGTTAATACTTCTTCTGGATTACACATAATATATACACTGTTCATACTAATTCTAAAAATACACTGATGGTATTCATTACCACTTTAAATATTCACTATAAAAATATTAATAAACTCAAAAATTTCACAAAAATTAAATTACACATAAAAGTTTTCACTTTAGGCACTTATCTTTGCCTGAACACACGTGATTTTCTTTTCTTTCCCGTTTCCAAGGGGTGCAATTGGTTTGCGTCGGCTTCCTAGTCCTACGGGGATGATTGAAAGTCTCGATCGTTTTTACTCTCTACTGGAACGGCTATTACTCCTATTCAAGTTGTTTTGACTATCGGCTCACTGATAATGGACTGCCCGATGTCGTTTCTCGCTCACTGTGCAAATGTTCGTCTAGCAAATGTTTTTAACTGACGTTCACTCCCAGATTCGCTCTAATAGTTACTACGGCGACCTAGTAAATTGCTTCACTTGTTTTCCACGTTTGGATCTTTACTTCTGACGCTAACAGTTCTTAGCTTGTGGACTTTATTCCAATGTCTTACTGCGCGTTTACTTTGGCGTAGATACTGCCTGGAATATCAATTCCTAAATTCTATCGTCACACAGCTCTAGCCTCCTCAGATCAGGAAAACTAGGCGTAACTTCTACGTTTACCCTGAATCGGTTATTTAACGTTTGGATAGAATTATTAGAGTTCACTACTCTTGCGTGTCTTGCGTACTTTGAAATATTACGATGCTTATTCTTCACTAAAATTAGAAGGTTCAGGTACCTTTCGCCGGTAAAGAATACTTAAGTTTAAAGTATACTACTTTGACGGTATCGGTAAATTAGTTTAGACAGTTCGAAGCTTAACAATACTTTTCCTCTGACTAGGATTATGATGCTTCTCTGTACGGCGATAATGCTGATAGAAACTGGACGGCAACTCCCCTCAGGAGTGCTCGTACGTCTGCGACACAGAATAACGTGACCCTTCACGGTCTGATGAAGACTGCATGAACTTCCTGGCGCTTCCAGGGTTTATATTCAAATCTGCTACAAAAAGATTAGTTTCGCTTCTCCTCCGCACCTAACTTCTAAAATAATCGTCGTACGATTATGAAAAATTTACCTCTAGAATGCTCTCTCATTAAATGCCAAAAATATAACCTTATTTCAGAAAACCGATCGTAGGTTCTAATGATATTAATTAAATTTGGCTACTGGATCGAGTGGGCGTTGGTTTCCTTTTTTCTACCTCTACCAGCTCCTGGCATGGTGAATACCCAACTACGTCACGCTGATTCGACACTTCTCTCCTGTGCAAATATTATTAACTTTATCCACTCTCAAAATTCTCTCTCCCAGGATAAACAACATTGACGGAGTAATTTCTTCAGTTTAATGCAAGTAACTGGCTAATTTTAATTATTTCTCTAATTTCCTGGCTCCTCCTTCACTGCGGAGTTGTCATTTTATTGATGACTAACGATTTTAACGGAGATCTTTTCTCTCTGTCTTAAGCGGAAAGTTACTGGTTCTATTTCGATTTGATGCGTAACTCGCTTTCCGCTGAGCTAGGCATGACATCATCAGCAGCTGTGGCTCTGTTCCTTGAGTTGCACCACTTATCCATGCGTCACGCAACAACGATTCTGTATTAGCCTTCAACCAACTTTTAGAAATCTGTTCTAAAATCTGCATTAATTCCTCCTTTTTCTGACATAAAAGGGTATGGGTTCGATAACTGGGCCAATCCACATGGGCACAGATATCCCCTCCTTAGATAAATAAATTTTCGAGGCATGAGGAAATTTATTTAAGTTATTTTCGACAGAAAATTTCATTCTTTCAGTATCGAAGCCATCACAATATCTCATAGTACCTTATGATTTCCTTTTCACTTAGAACCCCACGATGATTCAGGTTTCCTATTTTAGAGTCATATCCGGTAATTGTAGCGGACGGGACGCTCTGTCCCTACCCGTTCTTCTTTCAATCTTTTTCTGGGCTAAATGTCTTCGGAATTACGTTCTTCCTTACTGGTGCGGTCTATCCTTACCCGTTTCCTTATTTCCTCATTCTCTTCCTTCAAATTGAAATTTTTTTCTTCAATTTGTTCAATTATTTCTTTCAGCTCGAAATAAGTTCTTTCAAGTCCACATTCACAATTTACTGTTTGCCATTCACGTTCCCGATCTGGATCGTGTTTCAAAATACTCCTATTGGTTTTCAAAGTGGATTCATCATTATTTCCTATTGCTTCCATAACCTGGGCATGTTCATTTGCTACATCGAATTCTTCTGGAGGATAATATATCAACAAATTGGCCGAATTCATAGTTAATTCGTGATTCGTTTCACAATGTTGAATTCTATAGGCGTTATTTCTTAGATGCGTTATTATTCTATATGGGCCGTGGTACATTTACTGAAATTTCTTGTACACGCGGTTTCCTGGATCAGAATTGGCTGGTCTTTTCTCTAACACCATTTGCCCTGCTAGTAGTGGTCGATGATACCTTTTGTGCCTATTTCTTCCTTGCTTTCTATCAGCTTGAGCTTGCAAATGCTCAAAAGCTCTTCTAATTCGGACTTCTCTTCCAGGCTTAGCGTCTGTTGGTCTGGGTATGACCTGACTCCATGGTCTATCAGCTGCTCTTCCGATGCAACGTTATGGGTATCTCTCCAGTAGCCTCGTTTATCGTGTTGTTAATGCTAAATTCGATAATATCCAAAATATCTATCCATTTCCAATATTCTGCGGCACAATATATCCTGCAATACTTGGCCGTCTCTCACATCACTCTCTCAACAGGATTCGCTTCAGGATGGCGAATACATGACAATATTTAGCGTTTTCTAAGCCTTTCTAATTCCTGTCTGAATTCCACACTGGTAAAGCAACTACCGTGATCCGATAACAGATTCTCTGGTTTACCCAGAATAGGTATAACTTTTTCTTTTAGCCGCTTTAATACTTGTATGGTACTGGTCTTCTGTATGGGAGAAAGAACAACCATCTTTGTGAAGACAGCCATAGCCACCATAATGTGTCGATTTCCTCTCCTAGCCTTAGCCAACCGTCCAAATTTGTCAATCGAAATGATCTGACATGGCCTTTCGGGTATCAATGGTATCGGCTTTTGTCTCATCAAAAACGCATTTGGTTTGATTCTTTGATATTTATCACATGTCTTCAACGTATCCCGTACAGTCTCTCTCACTCTCGGCCATAAAAATGCTTCTTTCAGCATCGAGACTGTTTTGTCGGCTCCCATATGTCCAAAGGATCTACGGGCTAACTATACCGTTTTCCTCTGCGAAATGGCAGGTACAACGATTCTCAATCGAGTATGGTCAGAGTCCGCAAACTTATGTACCATTCCATTATAAAAACTGTAATCTCTAGCTATCTTGTTAGCTTCTATATACGCTGGTGTTCCTCTTGTTAACTTACCTTCAAACAATTATATGAGCATGTTTATCCATGGATCTTCGCGTTGTCGTTGACTAATGTTTCTTAATTCAAAGTGCGCTGATCTCTATCATCTTATTTATGGCCATTACTTCCTCTTGTATGGACTCTGGCTATCTACTTAAGTAGTCTGGAGCAATATTTTCCTTCCCTGGGCAGTATTCCACACTGACATCGAACTGCTGAATGTATAAAGCCCAACACATCAACCTTTGGCTTGACAAATCCGTCTTCATCAGAAAGGTTAAAGCTTTATGATCCGTTCTGAGCGTGACTAGAAACCCATATACAATTTTACGCCAATATTTCAGAGCATGCAATATCGCTAGCAGCCCGATCTCGCTGATTGTATAATTTTTCTCGTGTGGTTTCAGTCTTCTAGTAGAAAAAGCTAGATAATTCTTCCTCTCAGGATTTTCCGGGTCTTCCTGATATAGCATCGCTCCTATTCCCACCTGGGATGCATCTGTCTGGATAATGAATCTCTGATTGAAATCAGGATGTCCCAACTTCACGTAGTTTTAGAGCATTTCCTTAGCCTCATTAAATGCTCTTTCGGCTTCCTCCGTCCACTTCCATTTGCCACTTTTTTCAAAAGCTCCTGCAATGGTGCAATTGTTCTAGTGTATGACGGGCAATGTCCTGAGAAGAATCCTATTAATCCCAAAAATTGGCGAACATTCTTCACTTTGATCGGTGTTGGAAAATTTCTTATAGATTCAAGTTTACATGGGTTTGGTTTGACTCCATCTTTGTCAATCACGTGTCCCTAAAGCGGGATTTGTCGTTGACAAAAGTTCGATTTTTTCAAGTTGATCATGAAGTTAACGATCCTCAAATCTTCAAGTAATTTCGTTAAATTTTTCATGTGTTCCTCTACACACTCCGAGGTAAGCAATATGTCATCAACATAACAGATAGTACACTCCTTTACCTCTTCTGACAGATTGCGATCAAGTGCTCTTATAAGTGCTGATCCCGCTGTCTTGAAGTCTAATGGACATCTCTTAATGCAATATGTTTGCTGATCGAACTGAAATTCAGTTAAAAGACTGGTTTTCTCTTCAAGTTCGAGATGATGGAACGAAGAAGTCATATCAATTATTGTAGAAATTTTCAAGCCCTTAAATTTTTTCAGTATTTCTTTTATGGGTGGCGCCGAATCATTTTAGGGAATGATTTTGGCATTCAAATTCCTGGCATCCAAACACCCCCTTACTGAGCCATCCGGTTTACTCACAATAACTAATGGACTAACATATGGTGTTGCAATTTTTTCTATAATACCTGCATGTTTTTCTGCAACCGGGTATGGTTTTAGTCTAAACGGTGCCCAATTCTTCACTTGAAAAGCGTATTTGAAATTTTGGATCTTTCCTGGTATGGAATCAAACACATCTCTATATTTCAATAATAGTTCCTTTAGTACCTCTTTGTTTTCCAGCTTAATTCTTGCTTTTTAAATTTTGCCTAACAGGGTGGATTCGAACTCGGTTTCTAAGCAATCTTCAAGTTCTATATTCAAGACTTCCAATGCCCCTTGTGTGGCCCTATAACCTTCCTCGGTTACTTCTCCCACATGCCATACCTGTTCATCAATTTTTGCATTTAGTTCATGTAAAGTTATATTTTGCTCGTCCACATCCTCCTTTTGAATCCTTATGCAATTTTGCGCTAGGTCTATTATGACCTTGTTCTCACGGATCAAATCAATACCCAATATAATATTGTACGGTAATTGGCTCAGCAGCAAATAGCATTGTGAAATTTCAGTACCTCCAATGATCATGTCAATGTACACCTAAAATTTACATGCTAAGGATTTCTCTGGGATTATTCCTTTAATCCTTACACTTACTGTGGGAATTTTTAATACACGAGCTCTGGTTTCCAATTCGTTGAGTAGGCTCTGTGTTATTAGACTGACAGTTGATCCTGTATCAATTAATGCTCTGACCAGTAATCCTTCTATCCGTAGCATTATGATAGCCAATTCCCTTCTTATGGGTGGTATTCCTTCAACTTCTTCATTTATCAATTCATCTGGTCTAGCTATCCAATTTACAATTTCGATTTCCTCCCAGCTCCTGGTATGTTTCTATTTATGCCAATCAAAATTTGGAGTTTTTTTAAATCCTGAGGGTCTCTTTTTCCCTCATTCCTCAATTGTGCCTGTAGCTCTAGACTCTGAGCTCCCTCGAGTTGGTCGGGTGATTTGCGATTTTTCATAGCTTCACTCCAACGTACCTCTTGTCTTTCAGGTTCGTCCGTACGCTCACCCATATAGCGTCGACTTCCCTGGTATCTTTCTTCAATTTCGACTCGGTATTCATCACTCCTATCTTCCGGCCTCACATTCCTTCTAGGATAGTTTTCCCCATTCCTTCTATTATCCTGCCTGTGAGTAGGATATAAAGGCCGAAGCTGCGACAGGGGCTAATGCGCAAGATGGCGGCCGCGCGCAACCACCCAATGTTATTCTTATGGGCAGGAAGAGTCATTGCTGGCACAGGGGCTAATGCGCAAGATGGCCGCCACGCCCTGAGACCGTGGATAAAGTCACAGGGAGAGGTCGGCCGTGTATTTTTAAATGGAATTATTATTATTATTATTATTATTATTACTGTTACGAGCAATGCCCGTACCAACGTTTTTAAATATGTATCTCCCCTATATTCATGTGTCCCCGACCTTTAAAACGCCCCCCTGATGGCTTGGTTCGGCTTATGAACTAGAGATGGCAGCATCTATTGGCCTCTAGCCGAGCTTGTATCTTCCACCACTAGAGTGAGTTTGTGGTGCCTTCTGATCTCATCCTAGTCGAGACAAAATTGAAGGATATTATATTCTACGTCATGAAACAAAAGACTTAATATGCATCATGCCGCCAAAACATTTTAATGGTGTCGTGTGAATATTATTTGGTTAAGCACATTCTCGTAATATGTGGCTAAATTTAATTGGTCCAATTAAAATAACCCTGGTGCATGGTGGGTGGCCTCCTTCGTTTGAGTCCTCCATCTTGTGGATATTGACTGGTGACTGTTCGCTGGGTGAAGAAAGACGCATATTGTGAATCTCGTCAAAGGGGCGAGGGCTTTCGCCCTCGTCCCCGCTAACTTGGAAATTTATCCCAGTATTTGATGATACATGAAGAATTAGTGTGCAACTATCATCTGTGATAATCGTGTAAATAGTTTCTTGGGCCTTAATATGGAAATGCGATATTGGTGTGCTTTTCTTCTACGCCGCTTGGCAGTCATCTCGTATTTTATTTTATTTTTGGTGATATAAATCCTTTAAGGACATCTAAGTAGTGGTGTAAAATTTAGTGTCTCCCCTAAAGGTATGTTTTGGCATTTTATTTATTTTAAATTATTGGAGCTCCATATTTTGCATTGTGTACTGTAAGTTTTTTTTTGTTCTGAAGGTTGACTTTGGCCTAGATATGTCACCTTTAAAAATGTAAAATTTTGTTAAACAATATAAGTCCGGGGAACACTTCTGTTTTTCTTCTTATTTTATTATTGGCGTCTGGCTAAGGCATTTTCTTTTTATTTTATTCTCGTACTGACCAGACGAATCTATTAACACTAGGCCTAAATTTGATCATTAGTCGATCGGTTTTTATTGTTTGATCCGTTGCATTTAAAAACTATTTGATCTCGTAATGTCTAACGTTTGTTTATATCTTTCTGTTTTCTCATTGGAGAAGTACTTAAAAAAAGGGTAAAATTAGGCGTTTCACATAAATACGTGCTGATATACCTTCAACTGTTCTTGATCGCCTTGGTACCTTGTTGACAGGAGTGCATTGTGTTTTTTTTCTGGTGTGGTTTTGAAGTGCACGTTCTTGGGCCTTGGTGATGTTCTTTAAATTATTTTGATTTTAAATTATCCTTTGGTTTTCCTTTTTTGGAGTTTTCCTTTGTACTCCTGCGTTATTCTTTCAGTACCTTGTTTATGGTAAAATTTTGTATTATTTACTTCTTTTTTTTGATTCTCCAAGGACCTCAAGATTCAGTTGGGAGTATGTCAGGTACATATTAAGTGTTTAAATTTGGTTTGTGGCCTCTCATTTTCTGACCAAAGGTAAGTTAATTGTTAATTGCTACCGACTTTTTTTTTAAATCTACAGTGAGAATTCTATCTAAGGTTATATTTTATTTTGTAATTTAATGCTGGCTGATGCATGTTCTGTTATCTGGTGGAGGTGTTCTTTTAAATTTTGGTAATTAAATCTACTTTTAAATATTAAGCAACTGTTGTGGCATCTTTTCGTTGGTGGCAGTCCTGTCGGTTATCAGACCGTGTGTGTAGACGAGCCTGTGCGTTTCCCGTTCTCCACCTTCTTCTACCCCTTTAGGTGTTCTTCTGTTGGGGCATGTCATCTGGCAGTGATTTTGCAGATTGCGACGCGGACCTCTAAAATAAGGTAAGTTGGCCCAATCACCCTGGCCATCCCCGTGCCATTTTGGTAGCAGATCGCGCTCGTGTTCGCTTCTGCAGCTATCCCCTCCCCCAATACCCGCATGCTCATTTTATGGACACTTCTGATGCTGATAGAGCGGTTACTGATGGGATGTGTCATGTCAGTGCACTCGATGTTATTTAATGCTAATCCTTGTCGTTTGTTCGATTTCATGTTTGCCTCTGAATATCCATGTGGTGATATGTAAGTGACCTGTTCTAAGCAAGGTGTCTATGCTGAATTTTATCCTGTTTGTAATGCAACATTCCCGGTGAAGATGAAGCTTGGTAAGTGACTGGCGTGTGTTCTTGGCATGGGAAATGTGGGGTTAGTTCATTTTCTGATAGCCTACATGCTACAAGTGAAGACATCGAGGAGCCCTGTCTGAAGCTGTTCGCCATGTGGTTTGTAGCAATTTGTGTAATTTAGCTTCCTGTTCTCGAGCCAAGCAAGCGATGGCGTCTGCAGTTCTGGGCAGCATTGTGCATGATTTGGTATAGTATTGTGGCAGTGTTCGAGTGTCAACCTAATCTATGGTGTTGGTAATGGATAGTTTATGGTATTGTTGTGAAATTGTAAACTGTCCTCGTGATATATTTATTATGCAACTATCACGCCTTCTGGTGTTGTGGCAAAGTGTAGTCCGATTAAAAGGGCTAAACTATGGAAATCTGCCCTCCCTATGTCCCTTCTGTGATGCCCAAAGGCACATTTAACGTGCATGTCACTATTATTTGGCTAGAAATTCTTCCCAAACTCATTTAAGGTAGGTGTTTGTTTTGAAATGTTTTTATGGCAGTGTGCGATTTGTATTTTTTGTTAATACACTTACATTATACTGCAATCGTTCTGGGATAAGTGTGTATGTTGTGCAAATCGTGTCTGGATGTATGTGTTAACGTTAGATTTTGAGTTAGATTTGTAGGGTGGGGTAATTCAGGCGTTGTTGTGTTTACAAAAGTAAGTCTACGATCGTATTTTTATTAGTTGATTTCCTTGTAATTTTGAACGAAACATAATATGTAGGTCTGTTTTACGTGGAGATATCTACTGTCTGGGGTTAGCTAGGTTAGAAGTATGGGATTCTTTCTTGGTTTGATCCCTGGACAGGTTGTATATAGGACTTGCACGATCCGAACTGGCTTGGTATGGGACTGGTCTGTTCGATGACATGCAAGTATGTGTCATGTAATGTAATTGTAAGGGTATGATGTTTTTAATTGTATTTGTTTGTGTTATGATATCTCTACGACTACATAACTTGCATATTTGAGTATTAATGGGAATTATTTTTGTGGGTGGTAAAAATTATGTATCGCTGTTATTTGAATATGTGTGCGATGAATATGTTGCTGTGAATATGATGTCTCAGTTCATGAACAGCCATAATGTAATGTGCTTTTCTGCTTAATTAATTAATATAGGGTCGTCAAAATTTACTGGGGTTAAATTTCTGTTGGACATTGTGGTCATCAGCTTCTGTAAGTCAGTTTGTTTTGCATTTAAAGCCAGTAATCTGTTGTTGCTGGTAATCAGGGTCATCAGTTGCCTCATGTTAACTGTAAATGACATAGGCCTACTGTTAAGTTCATGCTATGGCAATCACGGTCATCAGCCACTATAACTTATGTAAAATTTTCTGATTTTGACTGGGAATTCAATTTTTTTTCTGCTTAAATCGTTAGGAATGGTGCGTTAGTGTTCCCTGTTAGCCTCGTCTTTCGACAAGATCGGCTTGTTTCTCATCTAACCGTATTTTCGGGCCATGTTAGGCATCCTTTGGTTGTACGTGTTCGTGTCTTAAACCTGAATAAGGAAACCTCATTTGTACCTCGTGTACTGTTGAACTTAGTTCTTTTTATGTTGGATTTTTCTCACCCAGGCGGATTTCGGCTGTATAGTCATCTGGTGTCGAACCTCAATTACGTTCCCTGTGTTAGTGTACTGGTGTTTTGTTTTCTGCGCTGCCATTTCCTCTTCGTTTTTGTCGTTACTCTAACTGCGTTTGTATTCCTCATTTTCCCCATGCCAAGTAATGCGTGCGATCACGAACCAACAAATGTGGAGGCATACATGTCACCTTAATTAATTTTCCTTTTCGAAAACCCTAAGGCCAACAAAATTTCCAGAGTGCATCTGTCGCACATTAAACGTGGTGGAGACGTTTGTAATGAGGAAATGCGACCATAAATTTTGTAAACTGATTTTGTATTATGTAGAGTATCCCTAACCTTCATTGAAGCCTTCAGGCATCTGTTCCTCCTGGAATTTTGAATTGAATTGAGTTTGCAAACTCTACTGGGATACAACTTGTAACTGTTGGGTAATTCCCATTTAATGGTAAAATTGTAACTAATTTTGATGTTCTCGTAGAAGATACTAGCATGGAAGTTGGACTCGGTGGGAGACCTGACTCATGGTGATATTGTATACCTGTTTCCTTGGGAATTTGACTGGTCATTCCTCTACCGTAGTTCCTTCTAAATGTATGATCGTTCAACTCGTGAATTATTGAAAAGTACTACTAGTCTGTAAAAAAGGTAACCTTGTTATTTAATTAACTATTGTAAGCACGGATCTAGGTCATGGTCAGGATTTTCTTCATATAAATTCAACTTCGTTTCTCATTTGTAAAATGTATTAAGAATTAGTAATTTCTATAAACCTTTATTTTTTGAAATTAGATTAACTTCTGTTTTGTAAATGGCTGCCCACTCGTCGCTTGATATCTGGCACATTGCTTCCACCTACTTCGTCTAAAGCTAACAACATTGGACTTATTGAAAATTTACCTAACGTGTATCGGACTCTGAAAGCTCTGCAAGTGCTGGTGTTCTGCGTTTATGAATACTTATGGACAGAGTGATGCTGTTGACTGAGTGGTTTGCGAGGTGATCAATTATCCCATCACTGATAATCTGACCCTGCACACTTCCTAACCAAAACGATGCGGTTTTTATCCATCAATTGGTGTTAACTGGTGAACATTATCTTCTGGAAACATGCTTTGTGAATCGACTAGTTTTGGAGTACTGCCTATGCCTAGGCATATTCGTGAACGGTGTTCACGCTTAAGGGAGGGAGACTGTTACGTGCAATGCCCGTACCAACGTTTTTAAATATGTATCTCCCCTATATTCATGTGTCCCCGACCTTTAAAACGCCCACCTGATGGCTTGGTTCGGCTTATGAACTAGAGATGGCAGCATCTATTGGCCTCTAGCCGAGCTTGTATCTTCCACCGCTAGAGTGAGTTTGTGGTGCCTTCTGATCTCATCCTAGTCGAGACATAATTGAAGGATATTATATTCTACGTCATGAAACAAAAGACTTTATATGCATCATGCCGCCAAAACATTTTAATGGTGTCGTGTGAATATTATTTGGTTAAGCACAATGTCCTAATATGAGGCTAAATTTAATTGGTCCAATTAAAATAACCCTGGTGCATGGTGGTGGCCTCCTTCGTTTGAGTCCTCCATCTTGTGGATATTGACTGGTGACTGTTCGCTGGGTGAAGAAAGACGCATATTGTGAATCTCGTCAAAGGGGCGAGGGCTTTCGCCCTCGTCCCCGATAACTTGGGGATTTATCCCAGTATTTGATGATACATGAAGAATTAGTGTGCAACTATCATCTGTGATAATCGTGTAAATAGTTTCTTGGGCCTTAATATGGAAATGCGATATTGGTGTGCTTTTCTTCTACGCCGCTTGGCAGTCATCTCGTATTTTATTTTATTTTTGGTGATATAAATCCTTTAAGGATATCTAAGAATTGGTGTAAAAATTAGTGTCTCCCCTAAAGGTATGTTTTGGCATTTTATTTATTTTAAATTATTGGAGCTCCATATTTTGCATTGTGTACTGTAAGTTTTTTTTTGTTCTGAAGGTTGACTTTGGCCTAGATATGTCACCTTTAAAAATGTAAAATTTGGTTAAACAATATAAGTCCGGGGAACACTTCTGTTTTTCTTCTTATTTTATTATTGGCGTCTGGCTAAGGCATTTTCTTTTTATTTTATTCTCGTACTGACCAGACGAATCTATTAACACTAGGCCTAAATTTGATCATTAGTCGATCGGTTTTTATTGTTTGATCCGTTGCATTTAAAAACTATTTGATCTCGTAATGTCTAAAGTTTGTTTATATCTTTCTGTTTTCTCACTGGAGAAGTTCTTAAAAAAAGGGTAAAATTAGGCGTTTCACATAAATACGTGCTGATATACCATCAACAGTTCTTGGTAGCCTTGGTACCTTGTTGACAGGAGTGCATTGTGGTGTTTTTTTTCTGGCGTGGTTTTGATGTGCACGTTCTTGGGCCTTGGTGATGTTCTTTAAATTATTTTGATTTTAAATTATCCTTTGGTTTTCCTTTTTTGGAGTTTTCCTTTGTACTCCTGCGTTATTCTTTCAGTACCTTGTTTATGGTAAAATTTTGTATTATTTACTTCTTTTTTTTGATTCTCCAAGGACCTCAAGGTTCAGTTGGGAGTATGTCAGTTACATATTAAGTGTTTAAATTTGGTTTGTGGCCTTTCATTTTCTGACCACAGGTAAGTTAATTGTTAATTGTTATCGACCTTTTTTTTTTAAATCTACAGTGAGAATTCTATCTAAGGTTATATTTTATTTTTGTAATTTAATGCTGGCTGATGCATGTTCTGTTATCTGGTGGAGGTGTTCTTTTAAATTTTGGTAATTAAATCTTCTTTTAAATACTAAGCAACTGTTGTGGCATCTTTTCGTTGGTGGCAGTCCTGTCGGTTATCAGACCGTGTCTGTAGACGAGCCTGTGCGTTTCCCCTTCTCCACCTTCTTCCACCCTTTAGGTGTTCTTCTGTTGGGGCATGTCATCTGGCGGTGATTTTGCAGATTGCGACGCGGACCTCTAAAATAAGGTAAGTTGGCCCAATCACCCTGGCCACCCACGTGTCCATTATTATTATTATTATTATTAATATTATTATTAGATAATTATTGATTGATCGTGCATAACCAAGACCAGCCTTATATTCTCCACTTCTTGGTGTAGTGGCTAGCAGTCTTGGCGGTCATTCCTTAGGTTCGAATCCCCGGCTCTGCCAATAAATGTAATTCTGGTCTCAGAACTGGAACGGGGTACACTCAGCCTTGTGAGGCAAAACTGACAGGAGCTGGGTTTTGATTCCTACCTCAACCATTTTGGAAGTGGTTTTCTGTGGTTTCCCACTTCTACTCCAGGCAAGTGCATGGATATATCTTAAGTTAAGGCAACGACCACTTCCTTTCCAATCCTCATCTAAATTACAAATACATACACTACTACAGTCAGCACAATGACACAGGTTATTAGACATATTCCACACTGATCCAAGTACATGGGAACTAAATGATCACGATGTCAAAGCCCTCTCAAATGAAACAACAACAACTACATGTCTACCTTGTGGTGTAGTGGCTAGCATTCTTGGCTGTCACCGCTTACGCCTGAATTTGATTCACTGCTCAGCCAAGAAGTGTAATTTTGGTCTCAGAACTGGAACGGGGTACACTCAGCCTTGTGAGGCAAAACTGACAGGAGCTGGGTTTTGATTCCTACCTCAACAATTTTGGAAGTGGTTTTCTGTGGTTTCCCACTTCTACTCCAGGCAAATGCTTGGATATATCTTAAGTTAAGGCAACGACCACTTCCTTTCCAATCCTCATCTAAATTACAAATACACACACTACTACAGCCAGCATAATGGCACAGGTTATGAGACATATTTCACACTGATCCAAGTACATGGGAACTAAATGATCACGATGTCAAAGCCCTCTAAAATGAAACAACAACAACAACAACAACTACATGTCTACCTTGTGGTGTAGTGGCTAGTATTCTTGGCTGTCACCGCTTAAGCCTGAATTTGATTCACTGTTCAGCTAAGAAATGTAATTTTGTTCTCAGAACTGGAACGGGGTACATTCAGCATTGTGAGGCAAAACTGACAGGAGCTGGGTTTTGATTCCTACCTCAACCATTTTGGAAGTAGTTTTCTCTGGTTTCCCACTTCTACTCCAGGCAAATGCATGGATATATCTTAAGTTAAGGCAACGACCACTCCCTTTCCAATCCTCATCTAAATTACAAATTCACACACTACTACAGATAGCACAATGACACAGGTTATCAGACATATTCCACACTGATCCAAGTACATGGGAACTAAATGCTCACGATGCCAAAGCCCTCTCAAATGAAACAACAACAACTACATGTCTACCTTGTGGTGTAGTGGCTAGCATTGTTGGCTGTCACCGCTTAAGCCTGAATTTGATTCACTGCTCAGCCAAGAATTGTAATTCTGGTCTCAGAACTGGAACGGGTTACACTCAGCCTTGTGCGGCTAAACTGACAGGAGCTGGGTTTTGATTCCTACCTCAACCATTTTGGAAGTAGTTTTCTGTGGTTTCCCACTTCTACTCCAGGCAAATGCATGGATATATCTTAAGTTAAGGCAACGACCACGTCCTTTCCAATCCTCATCTAAATTACAAATACACACACTACTACAGCCAGCACAATGACACAGGTTATCAGACATATTCCACACTGATCCAAGTACATGGGAACTAAATGATCTCGATGCCAAAGCCCTCTCAAATGAAACAACAACTACATGTCTACCTTGTGGTGTGGTGGCTAGCATTCTTGGCTGTCACCGCTTAAGCCTGAATTTGATTCACTGCTCAGCCAAGAAGTGTAATTCTGGTCTCAGAACTGGAACGGGGTACACTCAGCCTTGTGAGGCAAAACTGACAGGAGCTGGGTTTTGATTCCTACCTGAACCATTTTGGAAGTAGTTTTCTGTGGTTTCCCAATTCTACTCCAGGCAATTGCATGGATATATCTTAAGTTAAGGCAACGACCACTTCCTTTCAAATCCTCATCTAAATTACAAATACACACACTACTAGAGCCAGCACAATGACACAGGTTATGAGACATATTCCACACTGATCCAAGTACATGGGAACTAAATGATCACGATGCCAAAGCCCTCTCAAATGAAACAACAACAACAACAACAACTACATGTTTACCTTGTGATGTAGTGGCTAGCATTCTTGGCTGTCACCGCTTAAGACTGAATTTGATTCACTGCTCAGCCAAGAAATGTAATTCTGGTCTCAGAACTGGAACGGGGTACACTCAGCCTTGTGAGGCAAAACTGAGAAGTGACGGGTTCAATTCCAACCTCACTCATTCTAAGAGTGTTTTTCTGTGGTTTTCCACTCTTACACCCTTAAACAAATCCAGGATGGTACCTAACTTAAGGATACAGCTGCTTGCTACCCAAAACCTAACTCTATTACTAATTCATACAGTAGTACAGACATTACAGTGACACAGGTTATCAGACAGCTTCTGCATACACCCAAGTTCACAGGCATACATGACTACGGAATCACAAACCTCCTAAAAGAACGGGGTACACTCAGCCTTGTGAGACAAAACTGAGAAGGGACGGGTTCAGTTCCTACCTCACTCATTCTGAGAGTGTTTTTCTGCGGTTTTCCACTCTTACACTCTTAAACAAATGCCGGGATGGTACCTAACTTAAGGCTACAGCTGCTTCGTTCCAATACCTACCTCTATTACAAATACAGTACAGACATCACAGTGACACAGGTTATCAGACAGCTTCTTCATACACCCAAGTTCACAGGGATACATGACCACGAAATCTCAAAACTCCGAAAAGAACGGGGTACACTCAGCCTTGTGAGACAAAACTGAGAAGAGACGGGTTCAATTCCTACCTCACTCATTCTGAGATCGTTTTTCTGTGGTTTTCCTCTCTTACACTCTTAAGCAAATGCCGGGATGGTACGTAACTTAAGTCTACAGCTGCTTGTTACCCAAAACCTAACTCTATTACAAATATATACAGTAGTACAGACATTACAGTGACACAGGTTATCACACAGCTTTTACATACACTCAAGTTCATAGGGTAACAAACGAAGAGTTATTAAGACTAGTGGGAGAGAAGAAATGTTTCTGTCGACTGTTAATGAAGAGAAGAGATAGTTTGGTAGGACACATACTAAGACACCCAGGATTAACAAGCTTAGTTATGAAATAAAGGGTTAAAGACAAGAACTGTAGGGGTAGACCAAGGTAAGAATATTTTAAATAGATTGCCTTGAATGTACTGTAGGTTGTTGTGGTAGCTATGTAGAAATGGAACGATTAGCTCAGGACAGTGATGGATAAACAATTGTTTCAAACCAGTCAAAAAAGAAAAAAAACTAAAAACACAATAAATAATAGCAAAGTCAGGAAAAAATACATAATTAGCTTACGTCTTATTACTTACTGGTCAAACCGTTTGGGAATATCACTCTTTTACACACACAGTCATTGTAACTTAGCCAAAATATAATTATTATATGAGAATCTTCTTAAGACGTATAAAATGTACAACTCACACACTCAAACGCACGGGGCTGATGACTGGAAATGCACTAAAATACACACTGTTTAATAATATTGTAATGTTCGCTAGCAACTCAGTACCTCCAGTGACCAGCCAGTCTGAGAGAGCTAACAGAGATTGCTGTGACAGTTGAAATGTTATCCTGTATGATAACGCGAAGCACCGTACACATCTGAAAGACTCTTTTTATAGAGATCTAGCTACAGAGGATGAATATTTATATTACTTTAAATGTTGTAATCTCTTCATTTTATAAATCGTTTGATGTATTTTTGCAAAAGTGTGGGCTTGATTCCCAACTCTGGGGACTGAATCGGAGCATTGTATAGAAATAAAGAGCTTGATGGCGTAGTGGTTAAGCAGTTTAACTTTCACTGCGAAGACCAGGTTTCGATCCCCAACTCTGCCAAGAAATGTAATTCTAGTTTGAGAGCTGGAACGGGATACACTTAGCCATGTGAGGCAAAACTGAAAAGAAGTGGGTTCGATGCCTACCTCAGACATCCTGGAAGTGGTTTTCTATGGTTTCTTTCCTGGTTGCAGGTTCGAAACCAGGCGCAGTCAGCTGGCATTTGAGGGTGCGCAAATGCGAGGGAGCCGTGTCAGTAGTATTACTGGCACGTTAAAGATCCCCTTCGGGGCAAAATTCCGGCACCCCGGCGTCTATAAAAGCCAGTGTAGTTAAAAGGGACGTAAAACCAATAACATTATTATCATTATTATCTATGGATTTCCACTTGTACTTCAGGTGAATACCGGGATGATTTCTAATTTGAGTGTGCTTCTGCATCCTTCCCAAACTTCATCTAATTACAAATACACACACTACTGCAGCCATCACAATAACACATGTTATCAGACAAATTCAACACATACCTAAATACGCAGGAATAAATGATTACGATGTCTAAGCCCTTCAAAGCAACAACGACAACAACGTAACATGAGACTGTACAAGGTAGACTATCATAAGAGTCCACTTCGTTGTGTAGTGGCTAGCATTCTAGGTCGTCAACTTGGAGGCCTAAGTTTGATTTCCGGCTCTGCCAAGAAATTTAATTTTGGTCTATACTAGGCTTTGTAAGGAAAAACTGAGAAGAGGTGGGGGTTCAACTCCTTGCTCGCCTATCCTGGAGGGGTTTTCCATGGTTTCCCACTTGTACTTCAGGTGAATGCCGGGATGATGCCTAATTTAAGTGTACGCCTGCATCCTACCCAATCCTCATGTAATTACAAATACACACACTACTTCAGTCATTACAATAACACAGGCTCTCACAAAATCCTATACACCTCGATGTGTAAACCCTCAAATGAAATGCATATGTACTTTGAACTGGCAGGTGAAAAGCTAAAGGAAGTAGGAGACTTTTTGTTACTTAGGAAGCAAAATAATTAGTGATGGACGAAGCAGAGAGGATATACTATGAATTGCAGCCAATGGCCATAGCTGTGCATTTTTGATTTAACGCCCGAGGTCTTCCAACAAGTTCAATTTCATGTACGTCTAACTTTGGTTACCAAATTCTACTGTCACTAACTCTAAGTGGCGAACGTTGGAAATTATTAGAGCGTTACTAATTAACAAAGTATAGCCTATAAATTTTACTACACACTACCAATTGCAGTGCTAGGTTCTTTTGCATGGAACAAATGTATGGGACCGAAGGCTTTACTCCACCCCCCTCCTCCGAAGGAATGCATACTGAAGGAATTAGCGCTTTCAAAAATCCGACGACTTTGGCCGGGTTTGATCCCGTTATCTTGAGCACAGCTATTTTGATTTAGTCAATGTCGAAAGTTCATAATTGCGAAACACGATTTTTTCATTACATATAACAAGGCTGTATACCTTATCCCAAAGCATATGTATTTGCATTCAAATGTATACAACCTCATAAACTACACTAATTTACACTTAACCTAATCAAGAAATAGTTTTTCTTTCTTTTCCTTTTTATATTTCACACACATAGCAATTTTACAATTTTCCATTTACAGTTTTTAAACATGTCAGTTTTACGTTTTTGAATTCTGTCAATATGGAAACATGGATTTTCCAATTTGTTGTTTAAACATTTGTCAATTTTACAATTTTCCATTTACAGTTGTTTTAAAAGTCAGTATAAATTTTTTGAATTTCATTATATGGAAACATGGATTTTCCAATATCTTGTTTACACATTTTTCAATTACACAATTTTCCATTTACATTTTCTTTTAATTCAGTTTAAAGTTTTTCAATTTTTGTCAATATGGAAACATGGATTTTCCAATTTTGTGTTTTACATGTTTTATATTTTTGGTCATTGTACAAAAGTTCATATTTGCATTAGGAGTGGGACGTGGGTAGTAATTAAAAATTAAAAATGTATAAGCAGTGTCCATACAATATTTCTATATGTACACATATTACATTTGTTGTTTTTGTTTTTTCTATTTTTAAGTTTGAATACCACTCCCCCCCCCCCCCCCCCCCATTGCATGTTATAGTTAAAAAACAAAAGCTTGTTGTAGATCCTTTTTCCATGGTGAACAATAGGCATGAAAACGTCATTATCAACATCATCATTATCAGCATTAGGATAAGCAGCATCATAATCTTTATCACTATCATTATAATCACCATGATCTTTCTCAACACAACTAGATCTGTCCAATTCCTCTTGATCCTCTTTCACAGGGTCCTCATGTAGAGTCTGTGTTGCTTTTGATAGTGATAAGGGTTTTTTGAACGTTGAACTATCTTGAGCAGCAATATTGTTTTCTCGAACTTGCTTTTTAGTATTTTCATGATTGTTTGTAAACAGTAACGGTGGTTTGTTTGGAGCACTACATTGATGATCACTGACACTTAAAACCTTTCCATTTTTACTTTTTAGGTGACCTCTCTTTTGAGCATTGCCAGAATATTATTCCATACACATTCTGACGATTATAGTTATAAGAGTAGCCTCGATAGAGTACACGTTGCCTACCTTTGTTGGATGTGGTAAGTTCCATAGTAGTAACTGGCCTGTCAGTATGATGTTCACACTACAATGGTCACAACTATTCTGGTAATGGAGTGATGATATTATTGCTAAGGGCCTCTAATATATCCTAGTCAAGACCTACAGCTACTTGCTGCGTATGACAAAGCTGTACAATGGTGGGTGAGAGACGGACTTTCACCAAGTGATCACTGTAAGAGGCAGTAGTCAACTGACAATATTTTTGCTAAGAGACCTCTTATATAGCCTAGATAAGGCTTTTTAAAAGCCAACAAAAAGCCAATCCTAGGTGTCTTATTATGTGTCCTACCAAACTATCTCTTCTCTTCATTAACTGTCGCCTGAAACATTCCTTCTCTCCCACTAGTCTTAATAACTCTTCGTTTGTAACCCTATGAACTTGAATGTATGTATAAGCTGTCTGATAACCTGTGTCACTGTAATGTCTGTACTACTGTATGTATTTGTAATAGAGTTAGGTTTTCGGTAGCAAGCAGCTGTAGCCTTTAGGTACCATCCCGGCATTTGCTTAAGAGTGTAAGAGTGGAAAACCAGAGAAAAACCCTCTCAGAATGAGTGAGGTAGGAATTGAACCCGACTCTTCTCAGTTTTGCCTCACAAGGCTGAGTGTACCCCGTTCCAGTTCTGAGACCAGAATTACATTTCTTGGCTGAGCAGTGAATCAAATTCAGTCTTAAGCGGTGACAGCCAAGAATGCTAGCCACTACACCACAAGGCAGACATGTAGTTGTTGTTGTTTCATTTGAGAGGGCTTTGGCATCGTGATCATTTAGTTCCCATGTACTTGGATCAGTGTGGAATATGTCTCATAACCTGTGTCATTGTGCTGGCTGTAGTAGTGTGTGTATTTGTAATTTAGATGAGGATTGGAAAGGAAGTGGTCGTTGCCTTAACTTAAGATATATCCATGCATTTGCCTGAAGTAGAAGTGGGAAACCACAGAAAACCACTTCCAAAATTGTTGAGGTAGGAATCAAAACCCAGCTCCTGTCAGTTTTGCCTCACAAGGCTGAGTGTACCCCATTACCGTTCTGAGACCAGAATTACATTTCTTGGCTGAGAAGTGAATCAAATTCAGGCTTAAGCGGTGACAGCCAGGAATGCTAGCCACTACACCACAAGGTAGACATGTAGTTGTTGTTGTTGTTGTTTCATTTGAGAGGGCTTTGACATCGTGATCATTTAGTTCCCATGTACTTGGATCAGTGTGGAATATGTCTCATAACCTGTGTCATTGTGCTGGCTGTAGTAGTTTTTATTTATTTATTTATTTATTAATAGGTACTGTTACAGTTAGGCAAAACCTGGTGGTAACAAGATATTTACATGTTGCTTGTAACTCAATTTCTCTCCATAATGTCTCTGGGTTCCCTGAATGCAACATTAATTTCCTCTTGAAAGCTTTTAAACTGTTAGGAAAAGGATCTAAGACTTCTTCAGGTAACTCATTCCATGTTTTAATACCCCTGTTTATAAAAGAATACTTATCTAAGTTTGTTTTTTGAATGATGGGCCTAATTTTGTATTCGTGATCTCTCGTACCCATATAATCTGGATCATGCAATCTGTTTCGCAACTCATTCCAGGCCGGCTCCCCTGTGTATGCTTTGTACATCTCCTGGAGTCTTCTTTTATGTCTTCTGCTGTGTAGAGATTCCCAACCCAATGACTTTAACATGTCAGAGACACTATCAGTTTGGGAGAATTTGCCAAGTACGAATCTTGCAGCTTTCCTTTGCACCATCTCCAATTTGTTCGTTAGAGTTGATTGGTAGGGCTCCCACACACTCGTGGCGTATTCCAAAATTGGTCTCACTAGACATTTGTAAGCCAATTCTTTGGCCTGAATACTGCTACCCTTCATGTTTCTCATAACAAAGTATAATGACTTTTGTGCCTTATTAGCAACGCTCTGAACGTGCTGACCCCAGTATAACCTTTTATTTATGGAAATCCCGAGATAGCTGCATGACTCCACACGAGGAATAATTTTGTTTCCTAATTTATAATCAGCTATTGTCCCTTTTCTGCTGTTAGTAAGAGACAGGCATTTACTTTTTTCTGCACTTATCCTCAAGTTATTTCGGATAACCCAGCATTCTATACGTTCGAAGTCTTGTTGAGGGGCGCAGTGTCAATTTGATTTTCGATTTTTCTATATATTACACAGTCGTCAGCGAATAGTCTGACGTCCGATTTAACATATTCTGCCAGGTCGTTTATATATAGAAGAAAGAACAATGGCCCAACTACACTTCCTTGTGGAAATCCAGAGGTGACTTTTGTCTCTTTCGAAATTACTCCCCCAACTTTGACTGTTTGGGTTGTGTGTGTGTTTGTAATTTAGATGAGGATTGGAAAGGAAGTGGTCGTTGCCTTAATTTAAGATATATCCATGCATTTGCCTGGAGTAGAAGTGGGAAACCACAGAAAACTACTTCCAAAATGGTTGAGGTAGGAATCAAAACCCAGCTCCTGTCAGTTTTGCCTCACAGGGCTGAGTGTACCCCATTCCCGTTCTGAGACCAGAATTAAATTTCTTGGCTGAGCAGTGAATCAAATTCAGGCTTAGGCGGTGACAGCCAGGAATGCTAGCCACTACACCACAAGGTAGACATGTAGTTGTTGTTGTTGTTTCATTTGAGAGGGCTTTGACATCGTGATCATTTAGTTCCCATGTACTTGGATCAGCGTGGAATATGTCTGATAACCTGTGTCATTGTGCTGGCTGTAGTGTAGTGTATTTGTAAATTAGATGAGGATTGGAAAGGAAAAGGTCGTTGCCTTAACTTAAGATATATCCATGCATTTGCCCGGAGTAGAAGTGGGAAACCACAGAAAACCACTTCCAAAATTGTTGAGGTAGGAATCAAAACCTAGCTCCCGTCAGTTTTGCCTCAGAAGGCTGAGTGCACCCCGTTCCAGTTCTGAGACCAGAATTACATTTCTTGGCTGAGCAGTGAATCAAATTCATGCTTAAGCGGTGACAGCCAAGAATGCTAGCCACTACACCACAAGGCATACATGTAGTTGTCGTTGTTGTTGTTGTTGTTTCATTTGAGAGGGCTTTGACATCGTGATCATTTAGTTCCCATATACTTGGATCAGTGTGGAATATGTCTAATAACCTGTGTCATTGTGCTGGCTGTAGTATTGTGTGTATTTGTAATTTAGATGAGGATTGGAAAGGAAGTGGTCGTTGCCTTAACTTAAGATATATCCATGCATTTGCCTGGAGTAGAAGTGGGAAACCACAGAAAACCACTTCCAAAATGGTTGAGGTAGGAATCAAAACCCAGCTCCTGTCAGTTTTGCCTCACAAGGCTTAGTGTACCCCGTTCCAGTTCTGAGACCAGAATTACATTTTTTGGCAGAGCCGGGGATTCGAACCTCAGGAATGACCGCCAAGAATGCTAGCCACTACACCAAGAAGTGGACAATATAAGGCTGGTCTTGATTGTACACGATCAATCAATAATTATCTAATAATAATAATAATAATAATAATAATAATAATAAATATTCCATTTAGCAAGTACATGGCCGACCTCTCACTGTGAAGTCATCCACGGTCTCAGGGCGTGGCGGCCATCTTGCGCATTTGCCCCTGTGCCAGCAATGACTCTCCCTCCCATAGGAATTACATTGGGCGGTTGCGCGCGGCCGCCATCTTGCGCATTAGCCCCTGTCCCGGCTTCGGCCTTTATATCCTACTCATGTGGTTATTATAATACGGTTTGTTTTCTTGTTTTCTATAACCCGTATTTCTATGATTTCTTCCTCGACAACCTCCCCTAGTATGAGATTGGATTCCCCAAGGTTCTTGGTGTCCATACTCGCGACCATGGCCATGAGTGTCCGTACTGGTTGACTTGTTCGTAGTAGAGGGCCTTTCCCTGTCATCATAGCTGCTAGACATATGTACTTGCTCTGTCTGCCTCTGTTGCCTTGGAGTTATATGTGCGGTGGTTATATCCAATTGACGCAATACACTCGCCAATTCCACAGCAGTTTTTGCGTTAGATGAGATCAACAACCTCTAAATCTCACATGGAAGTTTTCTTGCAATGGCGGCACACTGGTCGTTTTCAGGTGGAGCGATATCAAGCTCACGGAACTTGCACAGCTGTGCAGTGAAAAATTGCAAGTACTTGGTAGGTGCATTAGTACTGTATTTTCTAGAGTACAATTCAAGTCGTAAATTTTCTTGCACATCTGCTGCCCAATATCGTTTCAGGAATGCTTCCCCAAAGCCTTCAACTCTGTCAAAGGTGTATCTGAAGCTCCTGTAGCAAGTAAGACAATGACCTGCCAACAGCTTCTCAATTGCTCTCAGTCTCCGATCCTGAGGAATTTTCATCTCGTTGAGGTATTCTGCTAATTCTCTTAGCAAGTATTTCGGTGTAATCGACATGTTATTACACGTAAATTTAACCAGTCTATCCTCGTTTGAATTTATGATGTTTATAATCTGTCCATTGGTTTGGTTAGTATATGGAGTTGACATTGCCATAGGATATCCTGGGTTCTTGTAAGGGCTCTCCCCTCCGAAGTCCCTATCTTGATTAGTGCCTTGGATATCAGAATCTACCCATACGGTTTTCTGGAAATCATTCTGACCTTCAAACTCTAATTTCCTTTCTCTTCGGGCACTTTCTTCTTGTGACATGAACTGAACCCCCATTTGACTGTTTTTCTGTTCGGCCCTTTCCAGCCTCGAACCAAATTTGTGTTCAAACTTTTCTTGTTTCTCTCTACTCTTTTCTGTTTCCTTTTTCATCTGTATATTTTCTTCCTTGAAGCTTTCCTGGGTTCGAGCTAATTTCTCATCCAATATTTCCTCTTCCTCTTTCTTTATGACCAGGACCTGCTTTGCGATGATTTCTGGTATTACGTCACCTCTGGTATCTAATTCCTCACGAATCTCGTTTATCTTTTTATCCAAGTCTACTTCACCTTTGTGGATTCTTTTCTTGATCTCATTGATCTCTATTTGTGTTTTTCCTTGGTTATCATGTATAATTGTTAAGTCAGTCATAACCTTATCTATATCACTGTGGGTTTTTCCAACCTGGGTTTTTAATGTATTTACGGTTTCCTGAATTCCGGTAACCCCTTCATCTATTTTATCTATTTTTAGAAATTGTTCGTTACGATCAGTCTTCCGTTGCTTGTTTTCTGCTTTAAGATTCTTTTCGTACTGGCCTAACTTCTCTGTTATTGCCTTCTCGTGCGTTCTCAAATACTCATCTACCTGCCCGGTAAACGTATTAAATTGCAATACCGTTCTACTTGCATCGGTCTGACTTTGTGTCTTCATATCGTTCATTTCGGTCTGAACTGTCCCGAATTTCCCTCGAGGTTTTCCACTTTACTTTAGACCCCGATAAACCTATTACCCAAGCTTTCGAGATCATTCTTGATTTCATCCCGGGATTTCTGACAACAGTCCATATTTGAACATATCTGATCTTTTTACTTTTCCTGCACCTCTTGGATCTGGGATACTAGTCTCTTTTCACAATTTTCTTTATTAGCTTTAAAATTTTCCTGCATGTCACTTAATTTGGTCTCCATATAACAAAATTTATTGTTGAGGATTTCAAAATTTTTCCGACATTCAGTTTGGTTTTTTTCATTATTTTCATTTAAAGTATCTATTTGAACTTGCAATCCTAAATTGAATCCCTATTTTCCCTATGAAATTCATTTAATTTGCTCCCAAACTCAATGTCAAAATCTTGGAATTTTGAATCCATTGTTTTTTGCACTTTCTCTTCTATGCTACTTTGGAATTCCTTAGACCCCTTCTTTATCTCCTCTTCTATTTTAGCCTTCAGTACCTCGTTATTTTTTTACTGTCGGCTTTTAATACATCTTTCAAAGCTCCAAATTGTTCATTAGTGTTTGTTTGTATATTTTCTATCTCAGCCTTCAGTTCACTGTTCAATGAACAGTGTTCATGTTTATACTGTCTGCTTTGATAGTATCTAACTTCTACATAATACATTCAAATCTATTTTTACTTTTCGCATCTATAGCGTCCAACTTTTCACTATTGTCCGCCTTCATGGCTTCTAAATTATCGCTATTATCAACCTTCATTGCTTCTATTTTTCGCTATTATCAGCTTCAATAACTTCTAAGAGCATCTGCCGCTCTTCGCTCATTGCCATTTTACTATATATTTAGAGAATATAGCGAGCTACTCTGCCCCATCACATGTTCATGCATGAGAGATGGTACTTTGAACTCACTCTTGTGTCCCATTTAAAAGTTCAGCCTCAGTACGGGTGTTTTCTAAAACGTAGCCGTATGGTAAAATAACTCATTAAAATATCAATTCTAATATATACGTGATTTTCTTAAAAATTCAAAATTTGGGGATTCCATAATTTTCAAAAATGAAAACTTTGACTTTTTCAAGTAAAACTCGGGGTTTTTCCATGAAAAACTCAGGCCCAAAGTTCACGGGCACCATTTTAAGAGAGTTGGGCGTTTTGTTAAGGGGCTGCTCGTGTGAGTTTTCATGGTCCCAATGCGGTCAGTTAAATTTATATTTTTATAGCTAGCCTATCTTTATTTTTACCTTTATTCTGATGACAGACTTTAGTGTTCCAAAAAGCTTAGATCCAAGCACAGTATTTCTATCTCCCCAATGTGCCCTTTCGACAAGAAATATGCAAATCACAGTCAGCAAGCTCTAATCGGTATATCGGGGCAATGGTATGCTCTCCCACTCTGTGGCATACACACTCTGGATCAAGCATAGGATACACTTCAAAAATCAAAATCCTACTACAAAACTATTTAATAATTCAAATTTCGGCTCTATAAATAACATAAAAATTGAAAATAATTCTTCACACTTGTCCTCAACAGAACAAGGAATCATCAAACAACTATCATACGAAAACACTAATTTATGGTTCTCATGAACCAGATAAAAATGCCATCTAAGTTTCACTTCCATATAGCAAAAACTCTAAATTCCTTAAGCGAGCTCAAAGATGGCTCGGTGTAAACTTCTATACATTATTTCAATAATAAAACACAGTATTTACTCCTTGAATGAGTATTACTTATACTTGTGTTATAATTACCATGGCATTTATAATTACCATTTACTTGGGGCTCACAAGATATTCAATTGTCACCATCTCTCTCTTCAATACTACCAAATCGCTACTGGTGCTGGGAACGTTCGCGTATCTCGAGTTATTGAAAATTACTGACTAAGTCAAATCAAGATAAACTCCCAATTACCTCAAGATTTTCATTATAACTCGTGAACAATAATATGGTCATGTAAAAATAAAACTTGGGATTATTATTATATGGTCTCCAAAGACAATTAAATCATAAGGAAGCAACGATATGAATTCTGCAAGCAATAATAATTAGCATGAATGGACCTCGGTTCAAACTACTGGGTCAATTAAAACATTCATAATTACTTCTGTCTACCACGGACCCTACAGTTCGTACATGACCTTTCTCAACAAGAGGGTCTATTAAAAGTGTCACAACACTCGGCTTAAATTTATGGCATGGGGAGGGGAGCTCAAGGCCTCGTCCCTTCGAGACGGAATACAAGGAGTCTGCTGTCGGCAGCTCTGCTAAGATTCTTTGGCAAGGCAAGGCATGTTAATTCAATAAAACAATAATACTTTATGAGGTCCTAAATACCTATTCTTCTGGCTTCGGCAAGGTATAATTATGAAGTTTTCTCATTGGCAGGTAAGATATTCAATAAACCAGCAAAAATAAAAGACGCTTTCTACGTAGAGGAACATAGGATCATTCCTTTAGTCTGCCTCTAGAACAACATCCAACTCTGAGGACTTAGGATTACAATAACAGGATCGATCCTCTCAAGCCAAAGGTCCGAACACTAGCGTCTTATGAGTGATAGTCATATCCATCCCTGCGCTCAAAAATTCAATATAATTAGCGCTCTTCTCCAACATTGCATACCGCAATTACACACAAATAATCAATTACCGCGACCAACGGATCCTCATAATTAGATTGCCGATCAATGTCACCGCGTGCCTAGCGTGAACAATTGCAACAAATGCGCTACAAGGCGCTAATCACTTCAATATACCCAAGTTGCCTTCCAAACCAAAAGATATTAAATCACATCAATAAATTGATCTTCGTCTCATGAAAATTTTATCGTTAGCCTTTAATAACAATTCTGACATTATACTTCAAGTACTCTACTGGTTCATTTAACTTATTAACAATTCGTACAAGGAGCTCTACAGCTTCCACCATTAACATATACAAATTAATTACACAATTAATTTAGTCAATTATTATTATTATTATTATTATTATTATTATTACTATTATTATTTATTATTATTATCTTGCTTGTGTTATATTATTACATTATTTGTCATTTACTGGCATTCCACTGAATATATTCCACTGGGGATTAATTAACACTTCTAATTAATTAGATATATATCAAATTATTCGTACAGGTCGCGCAACCTATCGTTTTACATAGTTTTAGACATCCCTGTTTCAACTCTGAGAATTATCTCTCCAATATTGTTACACGAACCTTCCCAAAACACACCATATAATGAAATATGGTACTCACATAACTGCTCCAATCAGCGATCTGGTTTTCCAGTGATTTTGCCCACTCACAATTTTTTCTACACCATAATTACGATCATATTCACACTGGTTAATACTTCTTCTGGATTACACATAATATATACACTGATCATACTAATTCTAAAAATTCACTGATGGTATTCATTGCCACTTTAATAATTCACTATTTAAAATATTAATACACTCAAGAATTTCACAAAAATTAAATTACACATTTTTTTTCACTTTAAGCACCTATCTTTGCCTGAACACACGTGATTTTCTTTTCTTTCCCGTTTCCAAGGAGTGCAATTGATTTGCGTCGGCTTCCTACTCCTACTGGGATGATTAAAGTCTCGATCGTTCTTACCCTCTACTGGAACGGCAATTACTCCTATTCAAGTTGTTTTGACTATCGGCTCACTGATAATGGACCGCCCGATGTTGTTTCTCGCTCACTCGCAGCTACACAAGCAAGAATAGCCTGTATTAATCCTCAAAACCTTAAGGATGAAAACCGTTTTATGTATGCGATTTTAGCAAAACTGGTTAAAACGAATGCTGAACGCAATAGTAAATACAAGGACCTGTAAAACATGTATGATTTTTCAGTTATATCGTTTCCTACATTCTAGCTGACATTCCTAAATTTGAGAACGCCAACGACATATCCATAAATGTATTTGGACTGGAAAAGGACAATAAATTGTTTCCTCTAAAGGATGTGGATCATGAGCTACAAGACCATCGCGACCTTCTTCTGCTGGGTTCTTCATCCGGCCATAACCACTACGTCTTTATCAAAGATTTTGATAAACTAGTAAGACATCAGTTTACCCACCATGAACATAAGATAAATACGTGTAAACGGTGTTTTACTCCCTTCGATAATCAATATGGACCACAAGGAATGGAAAAATTGAAAGAACATGGAGATTTGTATGTCCAGCATGACATTGCTAGGGTTGAAATGCCTATTATGAACCCAATTGTCAAATTCCTAAACGTGGAAAAAATGTTGAGAATACCTTACGTTATCTATGCAGATTTTGAAAGTATACAGTTACCATATCAAACATGTCTACCTAATCCTGAGGCAAGTCATACAGTGCCATACCAGAGTCATGTTCCTATGAGCTTTGGTATATACGTTAAACCCTCACCGGCTGCGGCACACATAAAGACAAACCTTCCAAGCCAACCTGTTATTTATCGAGGACCTGATGCTGCAGAAAAGTTTATGGACTCTTTGATCTCATTAGCTAATGAAATTGATCGCCTTTACAGCTTAAGTGTTCCAATGGCCTTAACTCAGGATCAGGAAGCAGAGTTCCAATGTTCCTCAAACCTGTTATTTTTGTCAAAAATCATTCACCCAACAGGACTGGAAAGTTCGAGACCACTGCCATATTACAGGGGAATACCGTGGAAGTGCTCACAATAACTGTAATTTGAAGTGTAAAACACGTAACCCCGTTCCTGGGTTTCTATATAACATGAGTGGCTACGACGCAAATTTCATTGTAAAGCAATTGGGATGTACAACTGAGAGAGAGAGGATGTTATCCATAACTCCAAATAAAAGTACATTTCCTTCACCAAATATGTGTAAAATGTTAAGCTTCGATATGAGGACACGTTTGGGGTTAATGCCAAGTAGTTCGGAAAACTTTGTTTCCAACTTAACATCATACCCTGAAACAGACAAGTACTTTGGAAAAGAAAATATAACGCTCATGACTCGTAAAGGGGTATTTTGATATGATTACATTGATTCATGGAAAAAATTAAGTGAAACGTGTCTACCTCCAAAAGAGGCATTCCTTAACCAATTAAGTCAAGAAGACGTTAGTCAAGAAGACTATGAACATGCCAAAGATATCTGGAATCAGTTTAACATTAAAACTCTAGGGGAATATAGTGAACTGTACCTAACTTCAGATGTACTTCTTCTTGCAGACAGCTTTGGAACTTTACGAAACAAAACACTAGCAACACACCGAGTGGATGCTGCACACTTTTTTACTTCACCTGGTTTAAGTTTTGAGGCAATGCTCCTTTACACTGGCATTGAACTGGAATTGCTACAGGATTACGATCAGATTCTTTTAATCGAGTCTGGAATACGTGGAGGAATATGCCAGGTGTCTCATAGGTATTCTGAAGCTAACGATAAATACATGGAAACCTATGAATCTGAGAAACCATCGCAGTTTATCACCTATGATGATGCCAACAACCAATATTGGTGGGCTATGTGTCACTCTCTTCCTTATGGTGGATTTCAGTGGATTTCTCCAGTTACTGTTGATCTAGAAAAACTAAAGGAATACGATCCTGTGGGATACATTCTTGACGTTGATGTTGATTATCCATATGACCTTGATGATCTACACAACGATTTACCTTCCCTAACAGAGTGTACACAACCTACGGATTCGTCTCTGAAAAAACTAATTCCTCATCTTGGAAATCGAAGACGGTACGTTGTTCACTACATGCCACTTAAGCAGGCTCTAGATCATGGGCTAAAATTGATAAAAATTCATCGTGTGTTAACGTTTGAACAAAGGCCTTGGCTAAAGGCATACGTTGATTTTAATAACAACCTTCGAAAACAAGCCAAAATGATTTTGAGAAAAATCTCTACAAATTATTCAACAATGCAATTTTTGGAAAAACAATGGAAAATATTCGTGAAAGAATAGATATACGTCTTGTGACTGACAGCAAAAAAGCTGAAAAGTTAATAGCAAAGCCAACATTTATCGACAGAACAATTTATGGTCCTAACCTAGCTGCTTCCCACATGGCTAAACGTAACATTGTGTTCAATAAGCCTATATATATATATTGGAATGTGTATACTGGATATTTCAAAAAATCTCATGTATTCCCACCACTATGATGTCCTACTACCCTAGTATGGAATGGACAATCTTAAACTAATGTATATGGATACCCACTCGTTCATGTATTTGGCTAACACCCAAGATGTATATCAAGACAAGTTGGATTTCCTAGAACACATGGACACATCAGATTAACTTACTAATCACATTTGTTACTCTAGATCAAACAAGGAAACGTTGGGGAAATTTAAAGACGAGGCTTGTGGACAAATAATAAAAGCATTTGTTGGACTTATAGCTAAAACGTACGAGTTAGACATAAATGGTAAAGAAATCAAAAAGATTAAAATTATTAGCAGAGGTGTGGTCAAAAATTGTATAAGCTTTCAAGATTATAAGGATTGTATTATGAAAAACGAGGTAAAAAATACCAATGAACATTATTGCTTCTAAACAACATGACATATCATCTATAAGACTATACTAAATTGCATTGTGTCCTGGTGATGATAAAAGAGTAATTGATTCGGATGGTATAGTTACGCATACCTATGGTCATTACTCAATTATTGACCATGCTTAAAGAGTTAAGTTATGAATATGAAAATGCTTTACCTGCATGTAGCAAATACATAAACCAAACAATTTAAAAAAATAAACAATAGCACTACAAAAATAGAACACAAAAAGGAAAAAAATGGTATTCATATTTAACAATAAAAAATAGAAAACAAATGAATCAACTGTACAATTTTTAAGAAATGTGTAAATAGTTTAAATATATTTAAAATAAATTTTAACAATGTATGAACACTGCTTGTACATTTTTAATTACTACCCCCCTCCCACTCCTAATCCAAACTGGTAACCTCTAGTAATTTTGAGAAATTGCTTTAGTTAGCTAAAACTAGGTAGTCAAAAGTATAGTATAACCCATGTATTACCTATGTGCATGGGATAAGGTATACAGCCTTGTCATATGTAATGAAAAATCGTGTTTGACAAATATGAACTTTGTACATGGACTAAATCAAAAACATGTAAACAACAAAATTGGAAAATCCATGTGTCCATATTGACAAAATTCAAAAAAAAAAATATATATATATATAAAACTAACATTTATAAAAAGTGGAAATGGGAAATTGGTAAATTGACAAATGCGTAAACAGCAAAAAAAAATCATTATTAAATTCTAAATAAGTATCATGAAATTCGAAAACATTAAATTAACATTTTTAAAAACTGGAAATGAGAAATCGGGAAATTGACAAATGTGTGAACAAGAAAATGAAAAAAAATTAAGCTGGTTGGGGTAGTGAACATGTTGTACAGTTGCCTATAAGACTAGAATAAGGATAGTTGCATGTGTCTTATATACTTTGTGTATGTGCCTTTGGATTAACTTAAGTTAGGTTTGGAAAAGTTAGGTTAGGTGAGGTTAGTTATGTGACCCTGTAGTTAACTCTTTACGGGAAATCTATAATGTTAAATCTAAAATGTAAAATCTAAAATCTAAAAATCTAAAATCTAAAATGTAAAATGTAAAAATAAAAAATCTTACATGCATTAATTTAAATCTTTAAACGAGGTTTCTGTAGGTTAGGTTAGGTTACGTTAGGTTAGGAGTAGTTAGGTTAGGTTAGGTTATAACTAAGTTTATTATTTGTGCTTTTACATTTGCTTTCACTTTTGGCTTTCCACATTTGCTCACAATTTTTTCTCACACATTTCCCCCCACTTTTTGCTTTCCACATTTACTCTCACTTTTTTGTTCACACAATTGCTCCCACTTTTTGCTCCCTCATTTTGCTGCCACATTTGCTTCCACTTTTTGCTGCCACATTTGTTCCCACTTCTTTGCTCCCTTTTTTGCTCCCACTTTTTGCTCCAACTTTTATGCTCTCACTTTTTGCTACCACTTTTTGCTCCCAAATTTGCACCAACTTTCTAGTTAGGTTAGTTTAGGTTAGATTAGGTGATGTTATGTTAGGTTAAGTTAAGTTAGGTTAGGTTAGGTGAAGTTAGGTTAGGGTAGGTTAGGTTAGCATGCCATATGTGTAAGTGCTTGCGTGCAGTGACCATTTTGTGTATTTGCCCTGTGCTAAAAACTAATAAATTGAATATTAAATAAATAAAAATGTATAAGTTAATAACAAATAGATAATGATTTGGAAAGCCCGCCATTAAAGAGTGTGGTAGCGCGTGGCGGCCATCTTGCCCATTAGACCCTGACCCAGATATGACTGTTCCCTCCATAAGAATAACATAGAGAGTTTGCGCACGGCGACCATCTTGCCCATTAGCCCCTGCACCAGAATCGCCTTGTATTACCTACTTTCGTGCATATGTGGTTGTTGGCCGGCGGATTAACGGCCACAGTACTCTGATGAGAGTGAGAAGTTAAGACGATATTGCATCGATATTTGCCAATCGCAACTCAGTTATTCAATAAATATATCAATGGATGGAAAAGTATACAAATGTTTACGTTCATATTATAGACTTCTGACAATTTCTGTTTCAATACTACCCATTACTGCGGCTATTGGTCCAAGTAATATACAAGTTTGAGTACGAGTAAATCACTCATCATGCATTTGTATATATAAACAAAGAAACGACAACAGTCATAAGGAGTGGTAAATATTAGTGAGATTAAAAACGTATTATTTTCATATATTCATTAATTCATTCATTCATTTATTTATTTTATTTGAAGATGGGGGTAATTCCTAGGTGGCAAAATGTTCAATTACATGAAGTGATTTGGAAACTATAATAATTACATCGCAATATTTACTCAACATTTCAGTTGTCTCTGAAACACATCAATATGTTTGGGGAAGGCTCTAAGACTGTGGCAGGTAAGTAGGGGGGTAACAGGGGTTTAAAGCCACCCGGCGTTGCCCGGGTGGCATTGACGTTAAATAATTTATATATCGTGAACCCATGGTCCGATTTGAACATGCGACATATTGTTGCACTCGAACCGACGCCCCTATGCTATGGACAACGTATATATTTTTTTTAATTTTTGAAATTTTTGTTTTAGAAAGTAGGCGATAGTTTGAAAATCAAACATGATAGAACGTTGTGCCATGGTTCAAACGAATGGTGTTTATGTCCTTTATTTTTTATAAGAAAAATCCTTTATTTTTCATGTTAATTTGAAAACAGTCCAATTTTGAAATTCCTATATTTCGAAAACTAGGAATTCAACAAAAATATTTATTTGACATAAATGAATGGCCCTGACCCCCTCTTCTCCCAAAGCAAAATTTCAAGTCTCTAGGATAAAAACTTGTGTTTTCATAGTAGTGGGGTAGTGTATGTTCCGAGTCTCTCCCTACTTTTATATAAAGTTTGCTGACATCTCGCGAAGGCAAGATCGGATTTTAACGAACGAGGTATTGTTGGCGTTCGGATGGCGTCCGCTTTGCTAAGAATGTGTGTTTGTATTTTTGACAAATAAATTGAAAATTCTTGATGTTTGACATTGCTGCTATTTTGGAAACAGTGAATTTTAGAAAAACGTTTGTTTGACATCAATGAAAAGTGCCTATGACCTTTTGGCGGACAGCAAGTTTCAAGTGTGAAGGAGAAAAAAAATATAGTCTCCTTTCTCGCGAACATTGACGATAATTCTTGAACGCCTGTCCGGATTTTAACAAATGAGGTGTCGTTGGACTCGAGCTGACGGGCGCTTTGCTCTGGCTGACTTGTAATATTTTTGATTTTTTTTGAAAATTTTTGTTTTTGAAAGTAGGCGATAGTTTTTTAACTAATTATGATAGAACGTTGTGCAATGGCTTAAACGAATGGTCTCTATAATCTTTATTTTATAATGTTTTTTATTTATTTTTTCGTTTTTTTTTAAACAGTCCAATTTTGAAATTCTTATATTTTGGAAACTAAGAATTCTACAAAAAAATTGTTTTACTTAAATGAAAGGTCCCTACCCCCTCTGCCCTCACAATACATTTTGAGAGTCTAGGACTAAACACTAAGCATTTTAAAACTTTTATTAATTTTTAAAATGAAACGTGGTTGTAGACAGGCAGGCGCTAGCGCTGTTGTGTGTGTTACAACGAGGCTATCACTGGCCATGCTGATTACAGAAAATGGCTATTTCGAAGGGTAGCAGGGCGAGGGGTCGCTTTTTCAGATATTTACTATGGCGAATGAATAAAGGCGAATATTTCGAAAATCCCTCATAGTGATCTTTAAACATGTTAGTAATGAGTGAATTGACAAATGATAATAATAATAATAATAATAACAATAATAATAATAGTAATAATAATAATAATAATAATAATAATGGTATGAGACGAATGAAAGCAGGGCGTTTGATAGGTGTCATTAAGAACTTTAAGAACTTGCTTTGTATGTGTGACTGGCAGCCAGAACGGAAAACAGAATATCTGTTCGAGGGGCCTGCTTGGAGCCTGGCCAGCTGGGTGACAGGATGTGACATGTTATCGCTATACAGGAATGTGAGCGGACGGGACAACTGGTCAATGGAAAATTACGGTGACATAGAGGTCACTTGAAGGTCGAACAATCTGACAACAGCGTTAGAGATATAACTGAATAAGCGACGACACCTCCGCCCCCTACCATTCCCACAACCAGTTGTCGGGTAAGATCGGTCAGGGGCGTGGTCAGAGGGCCAGGGAGAGGTGAGGTAGGACAGTATTGAGCTTGTCATTGCACATTGCGTGTCATTCCTGTTTTTAACGTTACTGTGTTAACATATGCCAAGAGTCTCATCGGTGTAAAAGTAATTGCATTCGTGTGCTTAACACCAGTTGGTTACTGAATTGGATACATTATATATTTTCAGGTAAGTACAAATTAACACTGTTTGGTTTATGTTAATGTTAATGAATGTTTAAATTATAATTGGTTTACCATTCCATTCATGATTTTTTTATCTTGATTGGTTTAGATAATCTGCATACCTGTTGCAGGAGACATGAAAAAAGCCCTGAAAACCATTATATTCAAGCCTACGAGAGAAGGCAAACGCAAGGCTTTTATAAAGAGCAAGGTAAGATTATATATATATATATATATATATATAACCTATATAATCTGTTTTATTTTATTTTATTTATTTTTGTTTATGAAAGATACTATTGGGAATGGATATACTCATGGTGTTTTTATTTTATTTTTTTAGAGTGTGAGCCTGACAACTGCTGTTCAGAATGTGTGTGTTCGAGACCACTTCTGGAAAGTCTAGGGCTGAAAAGTTGGGTGAGATTGTTTTTTTTTTGTAAAAATCATGTCTTTTGTCACTGCTACCGATACATTAACTTGGGAGCCCCTTGAGTCCTGTCTTATGAATCGTGTCTGCTCTGGCCGCGTAGTGAATGTTAGAGAGAGTTTAATCCCAAAAGACTTTATCGAATCGTGTTTTGAAATTTTTAAAGAACAAATTTGTACAGCACAACGGTTGCATACGGCTTTAAAGGCAAATACACAACACTTGTGCGATTTCATATATAAAAACAAGGACGGTGAGCATAAAAACCATTTTATATTGGCAGTAATATGCAACAGCTTTTGATAACGCATAATCTGAACGATTGGTATCAATCCAACCTGATAAATGCCTTGCTATCAAAATTTTATAAACTGCAACAAGGATCCAGTGGATTACCATTAGGCAAAATCCATTACCTGCAAATCAACATTTGTCATTTCAACCCGTTGAATGCTGGGTCTAGCTTTATTAAAACACCACCAGCCATTGCCTGCCGGAGAGCTGTGGTGAATATAAAGAACCATGACAATGATTGCTTCCTGGGGTGTGTGGCTGCCTATTTGAAGCCGGTACAACAGCATTGTTACAGACCAGGAATGTATAAGGCCAGGTTTGATGAATTAAAACAAAATTTACATTTAACTCGACTGTCGTTCCCTATGGACTTAACCGAGATCCATAGGTTTGAACTAGATAACCATGACTTTTCGTTCATGGTGTATGGTCTTGATGGTGATGAGATTGTGGGTTCTCTTTATGCCACAAAAGAACCGAAACGATATCACATTCATCTTTTATATCTGTCTGAGGGAGAGGTGAATCACTATTGCCCCCATTAAAAGCCTGAGCAGATTGCTAAGCAGTCAAATGTTTAAATATAAATGTAAAAAAATATATTTGTGATCGTTGCTTGCAATATTTTATAAACCCTACGCTCTTGGAACATCATAGGGTAGATTGCGTTTCTCAGGAAGCGGTGAGATTGATATCGCAACAAGGGGATAAGGCTGTGATGAAATCCAACAACATTCACAAGCGTGACACTGTGGTTTATGCAGATTTCGAAGCTCTTACCACACCCATGGCGGGATGTGAACCAGATCCCACCATCAGCTCAACCACACCTATTCATAAACATGAGCCCTATGCCATAGGATTTAATATGGTGTTTGCCTGTGACCTCACAATCCATTTACAAATCCCGTGAGGGGCCAGTTTGTGCCAGATGGTTTTTGGATGAACTTGTAAAGTTGGCCGACCGAGTACAGGGATTACTGGGCCACCCAGTACCCATGAGCCTATCTCCAGAACAGCAGCAGCAGTTTGAGCTTGCCACGACAAGCCATATTTACGAAAAGCCTATTTTAGGCGAAGAGGAACAAGTCAGAGACCACTCACAATTTACGGGAGAGTTTCATGGAGCTGCGCGTAGTAAATGCAGTTTGAACTTTCCAGCTCCTCGTTTTATCAGTGTCTTTTTCCACAACCTGGCGAGTTATGACATTCAGTTTTTGATTCATGAATTGGGTCATGTCAACAAGGGCTCATGTTCCTTTATCCCCCAAAACCATGAGCGTTTTACAGCCTTGACATGACGGTTGAGCGACTTAAGCATTCGATTTTTGGATTCCTTTAAGTTTATGGCATCCTCGCTAGATATTCTTGTGAATGGCTTGGATGAAGAGGAATTTAAAAATATCATAATGCATTTTAATGATCCTGAGCAATTTCAATTGTGCATTCGGAAAGTTATATTTCCCTACGATTTTTGTAACAACCGGGACGTGTTAAAGCAAAAAATATCCCCCACAAGACAAATTTTAATCGAATCTAACACGCAGTACCGTTTCCGATGAAGACTATGATCATGCATGTCAAGTTTGGCGAGTGTTTGGCATTAACACGCTAGGTGAATATGCTATGCATAACCTAAAACTGGTTGTATTGCTGCTCACCGATATGTTTTAAAAATTCACTGAGTTGTGTCAACACATTTATGGTCTTGACCCGGCTCACTATTATACGAGGTCTGGGCTCTCGTTTGATGCCACTTTGAAATACACTCAAGTGGAATTGGATTTACACACTGATGTAGACTTGGTTCTATTTTTTTTGAAAAGGGCATTCGCGGTGGCTTTGTGTCGCTTAACTAGCGCCATGCCGAAGCGAACAATGTCTACATGCCTGATTATTCACCAGACAAACCAGAATCGTACTTAATGTACTATGAAGTGAATAATTTGTATGGCTACGCCATGAGTCAGCCTTTGCCCTATGGAGAGTTTGCTTAGATGACTGACAAATAAGTGTCAGAATTTGATGTGAACATGGCTAGTCAAGAAACAGGCCGTGGATATGTCCTAGAAGTGGATATTGAATATCCGTCATCCTTGTATGATGAACATGCCGATTTCCCATTCTGCCTTGAGCAAATGATTCCCCCTGACAGTAAAGTGAAAACTGAAAAACTGATGGGCACACTTTACAACAAAAATCGGTACGTGCTACATGTCAAAATGTTGGTGCAATGCCTAGCCCAAGGCTTGGTATTGAATAAAATCCATAGGGGTATTTCTTTTGCCCAAAAACCATGGCTCAAGCCATACATGCAGCTCAACACAGACCACCGACAAATGGCAACACAGCAGTTTGATTTTTTAAATTAATGAACAACTGCATCTATGGCAAGTCCATAAATGTCCGTAAATAACGTAAATGTCGGGAACAGGCGTAGGGGTGCCCGGCGGTACATTGCCAAGCAAAATTTCAAATCGATCAACATTATCGATGAGGATTTGGCCACTATTGAATTGAGTAAGACCAGCGTGACCATGGATAAGCTCATTTACTTAAGCCAAGCCATTTTTGACTTTTTCAAATCCGTCATATATCGATTCCAACATGAGTTTGTCAAACAGCATTTGTATATGGATACGGACTCATTTATTTACCAAATTCGCCACTGCAACCCCTATGACTTCATGAGCTAGCATAGTAACTGGTTCGATACCTCTTCCTATAGCGCTGATAACGTGTTTCAGCTGCCCATAAAAACAAAAAAGGAAATGGGCGTTTTAAAAGTTGAATGCGGTGATTCCGTCGCGACGGAATTCGTAGCTTTGACCACTAAAATGTACGCTTATCGCACACTATACCGTAAGGAAGCAAAAAAAAAGAGCAAAAGGTGAAGGTAGGGCAGTGGTAAAATCGCTACGTGTAGACGACTACCTGGCGGTTTTACGCACTGGCAAAGCAATGTCCCATACACAGTGCAGGATACAATCCAGCAACCATCATTTGTACCTTGTGGAACAGAGAAGACGCACCCTCACCTCCATGGATGACAACCGTGTGTGGGCTGATGACCTGCTGACCTGCTGACCAGCCTGCCCTGGGGTTATGACCGCAAGGAGGAGGAGGTGTGATTTCATTGTTTGTTCGTTTGGGGAAATGGCTTTTTGTAATACGTAGATTTAGTAATTTGTAAATATTGGTTTTTGTCATTGTAAACAGCTGATTTTCTAAATAGTATTTTTTGTGTGTAAATAGCGGCAACCCACTTGGACCTTGTGCTCCTTAAAAAAGTTCTGTGCAACCTTATGTTTTTTAAAATTTTTGATTGGTAAATAGTTTGAATATTTTTAAAGCCGTACAAAAGTGTTATTCTTTGTGTAAATATATAATGAGTAATAGTATTCATTTTAGTAACTCTAATTATTTTTTGTAATGGTAAAATGTTAAATTTATAATGATAAGTCCTTTTGGGATAAGTGTGCACGTCGAGAATGTGCTTTTGGGAATACATAAGTGGTTGTGTTTGTTCCCAAAGGCAGGTATGGTTGTGTGAATGTATGAGTAGAGAGAAAGCTGGTGTGTATGTATGACCAGAGCAAACACAGTGAGGTAGGGTGGGTGGGTGGGGGAAATTGTCACTTATATATATCAAATGGTCAATAGTCATTTTGTTTTGCCAATAGTTTTGTTTTCTTTGAAATGTAACGGTCAATATACATTATTTTTGAAAAACAGTCTTACCTGCACTTGTCGTAGACCTCTACGTTTCTCCAAACACCCATAAACACACTGCATTATCATTATGGTTAAGCACTCGCATCAACATCATTGACAAATCTCAACTTTCGACATACACCAAAAGGAAAAATGTGAAAACAGCAAAATGGAAAATCCATGTTTCGATATCACCAAAATTCAAAAAACACAAAACTTGAAATGGACATTGTGAAAAACTGGAAATGGCCATGTGTGAAATATGAAAATTCAAAAAACTTCAAACGGATATTGTTTAAAAAGTGTAATCAACAAAATGGAAAATCCATATCATCAAAAACGCAAAACTTGAAACGAACATTTTTTAAAACTGAAAAGTGGAAATGGTAAATGGCAATGTGTGAAACGATCATGTGTGAAATGTGAAAATGAAAATTCAGCCCATCAACATCATGATTTTTTAAAATTAAAAAAATAAGAAAAACATCGTGCTCTGGTAAACCTTTCTTTTTTATTTCATAACCATAGGGATTGACAAAAGAAAAAAAGGAATACAAACATATCCCAATTCCTCACTCCTCAATTCCTCAATGTTTATGTCCACGCATCATCAACTTTACTTTCTTAGCACTCATCACAATCAGGGCTGCCATCCTCTCACCCAATGAGGCATCATAGGATGCGAAACGTTGTTTAGATTTTTTCAATAACAATTTATCTGCCACATGTCTTAAACCAGGATGATTATAGCGATAAGAAAGGTCATGTACTATGCATGCTTGATCCAAAAGATTAATGGGTACATCACCACGCTGCAAACGTTTTTCGAGACGAGTTCCAGGGCCACAAAAACGATAACCTGGAAGATGGATTTCGAAAGGTAAGTATTGAATCACTTTGTCAATGACGCCATTGCCAGTACAGGTCTGGCATATCCTTTTCCATCGATGGTGAAAAGGTTTGGTCTTCCTCCTCCTCCTCTGTGGACAATGTTTGTGTTTGTTGTTGTTGTTGCTTTTTCTCGCCATGACACCCTTGGAATGATTCAACAAAGTCTTTACACTGACTTTTTGACCAGTTGGCAAGTTGCGCACTGCCGCATAGACGGTATTTTTGCCATGACCACTTGCATATGGTGATCGTAATCCGTACAGGGTTGCAATTCACTGAACTCAGGGTCTTGAGTCCATGATTTTGGTACATGTTTCCAGATTTCTTTCGCCGCATTGGCGGCCACATAATAAATGAACGACTTTGGGAGCGCCAATTGTTTCTCTTTGGTAAAACTGTCTAGTTTTATTTTGCACACAAAGAACTTGCCAATGGCTTTGTCCGTAGCATTGCCTTTCTCCATGGTATCACGTTCTGGAGATGTTTACACCTCGCTTGTACAAATCTCACTGGCGTCATTCCCAGGTAAATATTGAGTATTAGTTTTGTTCAACAACTCCCAGCATACATGGGTGGTTATCCAATGAAAGAGATGCCACGCATGCGCTAGGGCTGTATGGGGAATGTTGCCACAGGGACAAGTATCAATGAGTGTTTGCAATGAGGGGTAGCCCAAGCCCATGAGGTAGATACATTGGCAGTAAGACGCCAAAAATTGTTGCAACCATTTACGTTTTTCATTTCCTTTCACAAATACCACATTGGCCGAGGAAAAGTGCGCTTTCATAACCACGTCCAAATATTTATAGGAAATGGTTCCTTGATTCCAGTCTAGCAGTCTATGATTTTCAATCCACTGGGTGTGTTTTCGGTCTTTTTCACACAACAAATCAAAAGCATGGGGCGGTTTAAATATTAAATGCATAGTTTGCGATATCCAAGAAGTGGTACAATCGATTATGGCCACATAATTGAATATAAATTTGTTGTCACCAAATTTAAACCCTTGAAAATCCACAATGAGTGTGCGCAACATGTTGCCGCTTGCCTGGACCAAGTTCAACTGACGACTGACTGACGATCAATGACTAAGGTGTGACCATGACATGGACTTATCTACCATGCTAGTTTTTTTTTAAATTTAGGTTAGGGTAGGATAGGGGGACATGAGAAATAATATTAACAACCACTTATGTTTTATTACATCATTTTAATGTCATAACACGTCGTAGAGCCTTTAGTCATTTTGGGATAGGGACGATACCAACACATACAACAATACAGTCTTTTGTGTTTGTAACGTCCATAAAACCGATGATGTCCCAATGTCTCTAAACAAGGCGCTTTTGACGGTGAGCTGCTCGCCGAAGCACCGTTGACGCCATACAGTCCACACGTATCGTAACTTGTTTTTTCATCACTCAAAGGCACGAGTGAGGGGTAACTTGAATGACAGGGTATATTTTCCACTTCCATTCTGCACAGGTAAGGGCAGGCGGGTGATCAGCGCTGATGTTCCTGCATGGGTTCATGGCTCTCTTGCCATTGGTCTAAGGTAATGGCACAAAAGGAACATTTCACTTCATCTCTTGTTTTTATATAAAAGAATCCAGCGGCCTCCAAGGCTTGAGGGTTTATGAAATACACCGGCCACGTCGCAAAGGTCTTGAAACGTTGTTCCTCAGAGTTTAAATTCATGGATGTGACACCTCTAGATGCTTTAAAGCAAGACACGACTGAGTGGCTTGACGTGGGTTGACCTGTTATTTATACACTCGTCACTTGATTCGACAGTGGAAAATAGTTGATTTGTTTGTGCTCAATAATCAAACAGTAGGCCGTCGTATTGGTTGGTACATTGTCATGCGTTTCAAAATCTAGTCGAATGTCAATATTGGATGGCTTGACAGACACTTCCAGGTAAGGACAGTCAAAGACAATCAGTGGCGCCCTTGCCTTAAACGCCCTTGCCTACGCTTGGGGTAGCAGCATGGGGCTGTTCTCTTTTTGATAATACGACCATCGAAATTTACAAAACAAGTCGTACAGGGGACTAAACTTATTTTTTGAAAAATCCAAATCCAGCCCTTCATAGGGAAACACAGCTCCGTTGAGGAAAAGACGTGCATTTCTCAATTGCAAGTGATCAAAGTGGCATCTTTGGTTTGTTGATACTTGCGATTCGTTAGAAAACCCACGATCATGTACAGAGGTCTCTCTGTATAGCGAGCTGTTTTCACAGACCAACTCTGTGTGTTGGTGGTGGGCAATAGCGGGTACTCATGGAGTGCCCAGCTTCTAAATTCCATGGGTAGAGGCATATCTCTCTTTACCATTTTGAGTATGTCAAGTTTTTTGCTATCGTCAAGGGTCACATGGGGCTCTATCCATTGCAAGCGTTGTAGTTGAATTTTTGAATCTATGGGTGCATCTTGAGCTCCCTTGAGTGCATTATTATCACTCCTGTCTCTAACCAGATAAAGCACTTGCCTTGCCTTAACCACAATGCGCTGGTGATCATCGGCAAAGCCTAAAATCAGTTTGGGAGGTAAATATCCAGTAAGGGTGCCATCGGTGTGTACCATCCAGTCATTGGTCGAGTCAGGGCACCAACCTGCCATTCAATGTGTTTTACCTACTTCCTCACTATAAGAGGGGTATAGTTTCATGACACTGGAAATACCCACATTTCAGGTGTTATCCACCACGATATCGTTAATGACATACCGCACCTCAGAAAACAGAAAGGCCAAACCATGGTTGGCAAACTTGGATATGGTGGGTGTAGAGCCATCGGCTTTAGTGCACCTTCAATCTGAATGACACTTTCATGCGGTAGGGTGTAAATATCTTGTTTGTTGATAACGAATTGAATGTCATCATTGTTATTGAGTCCAGGTGTTTGCGCTTGATAGGAATGGAGATCAATTCTTACCATCCCTGGTTGCTCCTCGACGTGGTTCGCTACCTCTAGGATAGAATTGATCATGGGGGTTGACGTGGTAACCTTATTGCTGTAAAACCTGCTTGCCCTTAGATTTTAACGCGTATTCATGTGGCAAACAACTAACACCATTCCTAGACGGTGTTGTTGCTTTATACACCAACTTCATAATGGCTTTAGCACCAACATGTAAGTCACTGGTGTGGTAGAATCTAGTTGAATGAGTTGTTGATCTCTATTGATCAGTCATAAAGTTATATTACTGATACCATCGACAGCCACAGAATGAGAAAGCACCACTGGAGGGGTTTCACGAATAATATAGCCATTGGGCGATGTTACAATAAAGTCATAAAGCGAATGCGATGGTTCTTGTTTGGTGTACACTTGGCTAATAATGTTACACGTCACCGACACATGATGATCCTCAATGAATTTCACTTCATGGTCTGATTCATGTTTTTTGTTTGGCTCCAACATGCGTGGTTTAAATCCTAGTAATGGACCAATGGAATCGGGGCGTGTTTCAAAGTCAATTTTGAATGTACAGAAAATACTGCAGCGAAGAGTGTTGGTATTTCCTACAAGTTAAAACTTGCGTGTTCAATCGAGAAATGACTTTAAACCATATTCATTGATCAACACCACATAAATGTGATCATAAATATCATCTTTCGTATATCCACCAGAGTTCAGGATGAGCACAGAATCATTATATTAAAACTTGTTGTTCATATTTTCACGTATGCTGTATATTCTATTGTACGTTTCAAGTGAAACAAGTCCTAAACCATAGGGTTTTTCACTCAATTCGATGGGCGGGTAAATGTCTAGGCTGACTTCAGGTCCACGCCCATGCAGTGTAAACGTTTTACTTTCTGCCGACATACTGTGGACGTTTTTGTTTAAGCTGCGTCTTATATAAAAAAATAAACACAAACGTCCACACTGTTGGCTCTTAAACGTTTGCTCACGTTTCACATTATAATATATATTGATCCTGTTTCCAAAATGGGTCACAAGTTCCATGGGCGGGGCAAATTCCCAAAACTGTAAAAGTACCATACGGTGGATCCCTCTTTGGCTTAAGCTACATAATGCGTTCCTGGTCCTCGATGATCATCCAAATTTACAACAGCACATTCCGGTTTCCAGGGTCGTGGGGGTAATTGGTTTCGCATAAACACACCTCGAAAAAGAGAAAGCTTTAGTTGTTTAGCATAGCTTTCCACTTGTTGATGCGTTAGGGCATGTCTTGCTATGGCTGAGGTTAAAAATGTGTTCTTTTATTTCGAAATGGTGAAATACCAAATCCTTGTTGATAAAAGGCTGGTTTTAAATTGGCATTTCTAGCCCCTTTAGCAATCGCTTCCATGGTTTCAGTGTGTCGCTGACTTTCTTTTAGTTGTTGCTTGCCCTGCTGTGCAGCTTTAATGGTTTTCGTCACCGCACTGGCACCGCCCAAATGTGAACCCAGAGCAGCCAAACCGGCAAATAAAACAGGTAAAAAACCCGCTCGTTTGGGGACGGGAATCACTCGCCCATGTTTTGAACCCTGCCGCCAACGTTTTGGAATAACATGTTTCTGTGCTGCTCGAAGGGCTTTCCTTATGGTCAACACATTATTTTTTCTTTTTTCTTTCGCAAGAGCTTGTCAACGATTGCCTTAAGCCCAGGCTTTGACAATGACAGGCTCTTATTATTGGTCTTTTTAGTCTTTCTCACAACATATCTTTGTTTCACCATGATGATGACCAACAACCTTTCACAAGAAAGTTTAGGGCACAACTAACGTCAGCTTGTTATTTTGTGGCTGTATATTCCAATTGCACATAAAGAGGGAAATCGTTTATGGTTTTCCCGCTTGCTTTTCATCCCATGTCAACATGAAATGAAAGGATGATTCGTCATCTGCATTGACCATTTCATGGTTATGGACCAACATCCTATGGCCATTTATCTCTATTTGTAAATGGTTCTCATCAGGCATGGCATATTTCGTGTGAATGGTTCCATCATAGTTCAATCGATAGTGGTTTAAACCCGATGCAAGCACATAGGTCAGGTGCTGGTCATGGACTAGCGGTAAATGATTTCTGTCATTCAGAGGTTTTTTATTTGTCAGATACACTAGCAATACAGATGTAATACATTTATAAAGCCTTTTCATTCATAGGTCACGTAACGTTGGGTACAGACATCGTCTTCGTCTTGCGGGTCTTCCACGAGAATAATGCGGTGATGATTAGCGGTATAGCCATTCACCGTAAGCTGAGGCACTTTGTCATAAAATTCATACGCATTGTTATCCACATACTTTTTTGTAGTAAAGTATGTAAACACTTGAGGATGTTTCACATGGGATACCGCTTTCCCTTAAAGTCATAATCTCCTTGTTTTGTGCATGGCACTACAGACCTATCCACATAGTGTTTATTAGGAGGATCTGTTTCTTGTTTAGGATCATGTATGGGAACAGACTTAGCTTTGGCCATCAACGCACGTCCAAAGACATCCATCGTCAACCTGTTGTACGAGTCCACTGTTTCTATGACAAGGCTCGGTTCCATGTATATAGACAGCCTGATAGCCACTCCAAGCCTTAGTTGAAATGAAGATTATTAAGCAGCAAGTCATTCCCAGTGGGGGACAAGCTTTCCCATCTCTGTCCCACATCAAGTGAACAACGCCATGGCTCACTGTTTCCATCTTCCATTCGCTGCATCATTGTGGGACCCTCCGGCTGTGGAAAGACCAATCATTTGCTGAAGCTCATTACAGGGCCAATGGTCTGCGTTTTCAAAATATTTATATTTTTGCAAAATCTCTCTACCGACCCCTCTACGTGTTTCTAGATCAATTCATGTCTGGATTACAAAATGAGAATATGGGTTATTTTACATTTTCCATGCAAGAAAATGTTATTTCAACGGATGAGGTAAAGCCTGATTCACTCATGATTTTCGATGATGTATCAACTGAGCGACAAGGCATCATTCAAAGCTATTTCAGCATGGGTCGTCACAAACATATCGATTGCTTCTATCATGGACAAACTTATTCTAAAATGTCCAAAGAGTTGATTCGTGACAATGCCAACGTCTTTGTTTTATTTCGCCAGGACGAGAGGAACAGTCGTCACTTTTATAATGAACATGTGAATCCGGATATGACCTTTCAAATGTTTACTGAATTGTGTGCCAAGTGCTGAAACACTCATCGTCATGCCTGTTTCTTCATTGACAAACAATGTTAACTCAACCAAGGACGGTATCGCTTAGGGTTTGATCATTTTATTGTTATTTATGGCACTGTCTTATTCCCTCTCAAGTCATATGTCAAGACACCATGGCATTAGCATAGAGTCAATTGAAAAAGCATATTATTAGAAGAAAAATACTATTCGCCAAAAGTTTCGTCAATTGAAACGATCACTTGCTGATCATGCTTTGTTTATTCAACAACATTTAGCACCTCCGCTAAAAGCCATGTTGAAACCCGCTTTCAAGCCATCTGAAACGCTACCCACCGTTTCACAAGCCACACAGACGCTACACGAGGACCCTGAGGAAGAGTAAGAGTATCAGGAACAGGAAGATTTGACTAGTGTTAGCGAGGTTGAGGATGACGAGGAACAAGTGTTAACGCCTCAAAAGGAAGTCCTCACTCCTTGCAGAGTTTGAAGAAAAAAGAAATCCTTGGTCATGGTCGAAACACCTTGCCCTTCCAGATCGTCTCCGTTTTTACAACACTTGGCCACTCCTCAACATAAAGCTCAACTGAAACATATTTTAAGAAAATATTATGGATCAACACTAGACCCCTATTTCACCGATCTATTTATTGGAAATAAAAATACCGCGAGTGGTGTTCGCTATGAGGATGATAGTTTTAAAATTGGAGATTCATCCATTAAATTTGCTCGTACTAAAGCTGTCATTAAAACATCAACTATAAATTAACACCAGGTCTGTTAAAGCTGCTATTCTCTCGAACACCCTCTTTCCATGATTATACGTCAGAGGACCTTGGCAAATATAAATCCATTTTATTGGACAGCCTTGCCCACAAAAGACAGTATGTTCCCGCTCAACAAGTGAATGCCAATATATCTCAAAAGTATAAAACCATCATTGCAAAGTGTTTCCCACCAGTCAAAGTGGTCGTCAGAAAACGTCCGCATCGGGAGTGACATTTAAACCATTAAACCCCCTTGTGGATGTTACCTACTGGCATAATCCCAATAAGCTCGTCCAGCGACTACAGCTTTTGCATGCTTAACGTGAGGCCGTCCACACCGGTCACGATTGGGAAATTCAAGGAATTGAACAAGAACTTCGAAATGCCAAAATTATTGTTTAAGCCCTCACCCTTTAAAATGGGCATTGCTCATGAGTTACATCGTCTAGCTAGGCGTCACTATCCACGATTCATGGTAATTTCACGAGATGTGGATGAACTTTGGCAGGCTTACTTGGTTGAAATGATACCCTATGCTAGCGTTAACAACTGTGTACGCTATATGTTGACCGTTATTGATGTGCATTCCAAAATTGCTTTTGTTGAACCTGTGCGTCGCAAGTCTGGTCCGCTAAGCACCAAAGCCTTTCAACATATTATTCAACGATCCAAACGTCAACCTCAGTTACTACAAACCGACTAGGGAAAATAATTTTTCAACAAGGATTTCTCTAGTTTTCTCAAATTTAAGGATATTAACCATTACACCACGTACAGCATACTCAAAGCCAGCTTGGTTCAGCGGTTTAACCGAACATTGAAAACACATATGGGGAAAGCGTTTACCGCTCAGGGCACTTATCGCTGGTTGGACATGTTACCTGAGCTCGTGTCACGTTACAATGACACCAAACATAGAACCATTGGGACCAAGCCATGCCTCGTGACCAAAAAAATTCAGCGACTGGATAAACTGTTTAACACCATAAAAACAGCAGACCCTAAACGTCACCGACTGAAAATTGGGGATTTTGTTCGTTTGAGCAAATTTAAGTCTGCCTTCAATAAGGGCTACACACGTCAGTGGGGAACCGAAGTATTTCGAATTCGTCAAGTCAACTTGGACAGAACAGTCACCTATTTACTCGAGGACCTCAACCATCAACCTATAAAAGGTAGATTTTAACTCCATGAACTTCAGAAAACAGCGTTTCCTAAATATTATCTGGTGGAAAAAGTGTTGAAACAAAAAGGAAATAAACTATATGTAAAATGGTTAGGATTTAACTCTACCTTTAATTCATGGATCAAAAAATTGCATATTGTGTGAACCTGTGCACCGTTTATTTATTTATTTATTGAATCATGTTGTACAAGAGCCCTCTGAACGGTGCTCAACACTTTTGCATGTTCAGAAATGTTTTTCTTTCTCTCTCTACACCTGAGACTCACTCCTTGACTCCATGTTGACATACAACTCGTTCAGATATTGGTTGTCATGTGTTCTCCACTCCTCCCTTCACCTCTCCCCGGCCCTCTGGCCCCACCCCTGTCCGCCCTGCAGTGTTCACGTGATTTCGTGTTGTATGCAGGTTTCCCTTCTCTCCCCTCCCCGTCTGTGTGCGGGGACCCTGCCCGCTGCTGTCTACTCGGATGGCTGACCGTTACAGAGTTGCCACATTGTTCCAACCTGTTATCACCAGACAGCAGTGTTGTCAGCTCTCACCTACATTCCATTCTCTTAGCCGGCTAGCCAGCCTTAACCGAATTTTTATTTCTAGGCTGCCAATCACACATAAAAAGCGAGTACTTAAAGTTCTTAATGACAACTATCAAACGCCCTGCTTTCATTCATCGCATACCATTATTATTATTATTATTACTGTTATTATTATTATCATTTGTCAATTCACTCATTACTAACAAGTTTAAAGATCACTATGAGTGATTATCGAAATATTCGCCTTTATTCATTCGTCATATTAAATATCTGAAAAAGCGACCCCTCGCCCTGCTACCCTTCGAAATAGCCATTTTCTGTAATCAGCATGGCCAGTGATAGCCTCGATGTAACACACGCTCCAGCGCCAGCGCCTGTCTGTCTACAACCACGTTTCATTTTAAAAATAAAAAAAAGTTTTGAAATGCTTATTTTTTGTCCTAGAGACTTAAAATTTATTGTGGGGGGGTAGAGGGGGTAGGAAACTTTCATTTATGTCAAACATTTTTTGTAGAATTCCTAGTTTCCAGAATATAAGAATTTCAAAATTGGAATGTTTAAAAAAATCATTATAAAAATGAAGATCATAGAGACCGTTCGTTTAAGCCATTGTACAACGTTCAATCATTATTAGTTTCAAAACTATCGCCTACTTTTAAAATCAGAAATTTTCCACATAAAAAATCTAAAATAGTACAAGCCGTCTAGAGCAATGCGCCCGTCAGCTCGAGTCATACTACACGTCATTTGTTAAAATCCGACCAGGCGTTCGCGAATTATCGTCAATGTTGGCGAGAAAGTAGTTAGCCCGAAATCACATCTGCCATGTGACCTCAATGGCTCATGAGGAATTACCATCCTTGAGAGAAGCGGAGAATTCCAAGGAGAAGGCATGAGTAGCGCTCATTTGATTTATATGAGTTGCAGCGCCGTGGATGTATATAATCTTCTATATTTCATAAGTCTGTATTTATGAACCAATATTGTACATATTTTTATGCACCGGGGAGTAATTTGATTTATTATGTAAAGGAAACATGAATTTTGAAACCCGCAGAGAATGCCATAAATATTTCACAGTCGCACTTTCGACTGATGGCTAGGTAGAGCATCCGGCTTCTTGCTGAGCGACTCTTACCACAAACATGGTCTTGATATGACGTACGACTCTTACTGCAGGCATGGTCCTATTACAACGTAAAAATTGTGCTTGTCAAAATCGACAATTGAGGCGTTGACAGGGGAAAGGTTGTAAGTGCCATAATAGTACATTATGCAACGAGCCTATAATGGCTATAATTAAGACACGAGTATTTTTTATAAAACGAGCGTATGCGAGTTTTATTATTTCCATACGAGTGTCTTAATTACCATTATAGGCGAGTTGCATACGACTGTTTATGTTCGACGATAATTATAACTTTATTATATGTTTTAACATAAATATTCATAAATATCTGTTGAGAGTCAGCTACTGGAATTTTGTGATCGCAGAGCGAGCGTTGGGTGTTATATCATTGTCTTTCAAGAGCTTTGAACAACCGACGCATGTGCTCTGTGTGGTTGCAATGCCATATGCAACCATATGTTTACATCAGCCGTCCCTCAGTAATATTGTCACCGCAGTCATTTGAAGACAATGCGCTGTGTAGAAATTAGTGTTGGTGATTTTAAGGTACAGTGCTATTTCTTGTCTCATATTCGCCAGTTTATTTACGCGAACATATGGACGGTGGGTATTCCATGTCGGTAATTTATTATAGTTCGATGTTGTGTTCGATGTCCGACATGTTGGATTTTGAGCACATGCGCGAAGTTATCGTTACCTAATTGGTCAATGAACGAGCTCTGATTGGCTGGAGAAACTGTATCATAATGGAAAACAGTGTTATAATGACCATCATTATGATACAGTTATCTGACACATAATAGTGAGGGTCGAACATAAATGAAATTTTACATGAGAAGCAAAAGACGATTTGTGATCATTTTGATATTCACTTTATTGCACAAAATACTTCCAAATTGAAGAAATCCACTCACTTGACATATTAAAAAGCAATATTCAGAATTAGGCATAGCATGGTGGAAAAATAATTTGTGTATACAATGTTTAAATAGAGATTTCTACACAATCAGTACTACTAGTTGAAACTGTTTTTGTTAGGCACAGATATCCCTGTAAAATGAATGATACTTCTTATCCTGGAAGTCCATCATTGGTATTAAATTCTCCTTTTTGCTTCATTGATGAATATTCTTCTTACAAGGGGTTGCAAAATCTTAATATTGGTGATGGCCTTGAATGACTGATGCCCTTTGAATATAGCATGTTCCTTTAACATTTCAATTTCATTAAATGACTGTCTTGTTTCAGTCATGGGGAATTCTTCTCTTGGAATTCCAATCCAGCCTGGGGGCGTGGTGGCACGGCGGTCAAGCTGTTGGCCTCTCACCAAGGTGGACAGGGTTCGATTCCCGGTCAATGCATGTGAGAATTTCGAAGTGAAATATCATGTTGTGTGGTTCGCATTCCACGTAAAAAGGAGGTCGCATGACTCATAATCACAAGATTAACGGTCACGCATAACTACAATCTTCCTTCCTTCCAATCCGTCCGACGGTGCTTATTTAAAGAGCATCCGTACTAAAAAAAATTCAGATTCAGCAGGAAAGTCAATTCCGTTATCATTGTTCATCATAATTACATTATTGGGCTTGAAAACATTAGCACTGCAAATCATTTCAGCTATTTCTTCTGGAACCATTGGCTTACATTGTTTCTTTCTCTTTTCGATGATGCCAAATTTCCTGTCACGGGGCATTTAGGAGTGTCCGGAAACCAGGAATTTTAATTCAACAGAATGAACATAGTTTATGGCATTGGTATAAATCATAACCATTAACACCATTCGATTCTTATTCTGCCCTGCGCATTGTATTATTGTATTTCCCATTTCTTCTTGAGTGAAACTGGGGCACTGGTCACAACATTTACATGTTGCCTGGAAAAGTAGAAAATATTGGTTAGATTAGTCTATGTCTCTATCCTGACCTGCCTGACCCTCGCAAGCGAAGTCGGTGTTCGGCGAGCTTGCCTTGTTACACGTCAATTATGAAGTGAGAAAACATATCTCTTAAGAAGTGTCATTTAACTTAACATTTTGAAAGGACCAGGTTTTGGAGGCATGTTGATTTTCACAATAATTTGAGTATCACTTCCACGCAACAAGCGGAAACTTGTTTGGCGCACAAAGCAGTTACTAGGTTATCTGCGCCATGAGCCTCGTACTTGCCACAAGAGCGATCTAGTGGGAACAATTTCAAGCTGTTCTAATCATCCGACGACTTCCTACTTTCTCTGCGGTGTTGGCCTTGGTTCTTACTACCTTCTTCACGAAAAAAACGAAAATTTCATTTTTGGCACTTACTACCTTTCCCCTGTCAACGCCTCAATTATCTGCGGAAGCTAACTTAATCCGACGAACAGTGATACGCTTTTGCGTGCAGCAAAGCTGTTAAGTGGAATTGAGATAATTAGTGAAAGCAAATTTTGGATTTTCGCAGAGTAACAATAAATTTTTCCACGCCGCCAACCACGTTCTTTTAAAGTGCTACGATATTACCAGGTACAGTGCAATACGGTAATGAACAAATCACGTGTGATTTAATTCACCAAGTTTTTAGTGTGCACAGTAGCACAAGCTGCTGAGATTAAAATCTGTGAGCGGAGAAAATCCATGGCCATTATTAGTTGCTTACCCGCTGATACAAGTGTAGCTTCAGTGTGAAATTGCTAATTACAATCTAATAATAAATTCGGTGCAAAGCAACGAATACGACGTTATCATGGCATTACTCACACACATTCTTCATGCCGAAGAAATGCCAATTATTCCTTTTATATTGGAAGTGGGAATGGTGTAGAAACCACAGGATGTCGGCGTTCAGTTATGGCTGGATTATACTACGAAGGAAGGCACGTGTATCAGAGGCATCTTACCACCATGCCTTACTTGCATCCTAAACCAGGCAAGTCATTTCACTGAGGAAATGTGAAGCACGCACGTGAGTCTGGCTACAAGCCGAAACATCTTTTTATGTACGATCTCGTAATGGGGATTAGATTTAGTAAGACGTTACGCCGCACATTCTTAGGTATGATTAATTATTAACATGTATTCCTAGTGGTGAAGCAACCACAAGTTATGTCGTATCATTTGTAATAGCTTGGGACAAACGCTTTTGCCAACAACTTTTGTAAATACACCTTTTCTAGTTCAACAGTGCATCGAACCCACACTCATTAACGTGTAGGATTTTTGTTATATAATCATGTCTGAATAACTGCATTTTTACTGGGACAGTAAACCCAGCGACCACCTGTTGGCCGTGAAACAAGTCAATGTCACATTTTTCTTTTATTTATAGACCTTGTAAACGCAACTAAGCGCACTCTTTTCTTGATAATTTTATTTAGAAGGCTGTGAGTGGAGTGAACACTAGACATTACTGCATCAAAACCTGTTTACGATGTGTGGAGAGGTGAAAGAGTAACTTTATAAAATTCGACATTCAGACGGCTACCAAACAAGCTATTAACTGTAATTTTGTAAGATGAGGTGAGCAGGCTATCTTGAGTTCGAAGTGAGGGGTCATTTTAGGACTGTAAACAAAAGACCCAGGTATATTAATACAAGTTTTCCCAGACATTATATGTCTGATATATGAGCAAATAATGTACCTTTCTCTAAGTTCAGAATGCACTGCTGTCATTACAGCGGAGTTAAATCTTGTCCACAAGCTTGGATTGTATAAATTTAGTAAAACCCATGTTTTGTTAAAATGCACTACAGAGGTAGGATATGATGACCCTTAGATGCCTAGTACAAGTTTTGGTACTATATGAGCTGATAACGTGAACGACTTTTGTCTCGTTATTGCAGCAGATGATCAATGGATCAGTGGTGTTGATCAGCACACAGAGATGCTATATGAAGGTTGGAATTGATTTTTCCTTCCAATGATGGGTTTGTTATTGGATGATTTGTTACACCAATTTTTCACACTTTACGAGATAAATATGGTCACTAAACAATACAATGAAACTGATAGGACTGAACTAATCTGATAAATAAGAAAGTAATAATCAAATATCAGGATTTTCTATTTAAAATAAACATAAACAAAGAACTAGGAAGACTAATAAAACGTAAATAAACCTATAAAATTTAATGAACCTTGATGACCACTACATAGACTTGATTCTTCGACACACTTAAATACAATTATAGCTATTCCTATTGAGAGACGACAATCAGTTAGTTACGTGTTTAAACGCGGTAGCTAACCTGATAATGCTACGTTAGACATGTTTTACTCATGCAGTCGCCGACCTAACTTTTCTCTCCCCACACAAATCATGACCCAACTTCACAAACAGTGAATTTGCGATGTAGGTAGGCAGGATCAGTGGCGCCCATTGCGCAGTAATGTAAAGGATTACATGTTACTCATTTGTGTAGTTAACTAGAATAGATTTTCATGCGTTCTGTTAGGTTCAGAATGTGCATAGCTTTTGCCTGGAAATAAATTTAGGATGAAACGCTTCTCGTTTACATCATTGTTATTATTAACGTACGACAGGTATTAGATTAAATGACTGTAACGTTAAATGTTGGAGATGACACCATCGTAGCGTAGCTTTAAACTTATTATGCTGTAAATGTAACTGAAACCTTGCATTGTAAACAAGTAAATAACTTTCTTTGCTGTAGAGTCATGCTTGTACTATCATTACTATTGAATATCCGAAGTAATTGTACAGGGAAGATTGATTTTCCATTTTTGCGTAGGACTTCGAGAGGCTTAAGTTATTAGGATTTTCGCACGGAGACGAGTTACATTGTTATCAACATTGTTTAGCACGGATTAGCCGTTTTTACCTCCCTGAAGTAGTAAGGAGTCTGCCACTTTTTTGAATAAATTGAGTGCGATTAAAAAGTAAGCCTTGCCTCTTTATTGTATTGGATGAGTTTTTATTCCTCTGGACAGGTAGTTATACCTCTTATTACACTCGACACCCCCCGAGTACAGATTCTTTAGTGCTTTCCCAGTCCAAGAATGCATTCCTTCCCGTCCTATATGCCTTCCTGGGAGATGGGGGTTTCGGAAGGGTCATTTAAGGTCTATGGCTCCCCGAAATTCTCGTCAAACGGGTACAGTATGCTATCATCTTTTCACCTACACACTTGAATCTTGCTGTCCACCTGAATAGCATAGGCACCTTTCATTTATGTCATAAAAACTTTTTTCTAAAATTGACCGTTTCCAAATTAGCACCAATATCAAAACAAGATTTTTTTTAAATACCAACACATATTCTTAGCAAACAGGTCGTCATCCCAACGCCAACAATACCTTGTTCGTTAAAATCCGATCATGCGTTCGGGGGATATCGGCATATTTCTTAGGAAAGTAGGCTATCATTTTGTTTTGCCCTACACACTTCAAACTTGCTTTCTGCCTATAGGGCATAGGCACCTTTCAATCATATCAAACAAACGTTTTTCTAAAATTCACCGTTTCCAAAATAGCGCCAATGTCAAAATCAAGAATTTTCAAATATTTTTAAAAAATTACCAGCACACATTCTTAGAAAAGAGGACGTCATCCCAAAGCCAAAAATACCTCGTTCGTTAAAATCCGATCACGCGTTCGTGAGAAATCGACCTAGTTTATATGAAAGTAGGCGGCGACTCAGAACATACACAACCCCACTACTATGAAAACACAAGTTTTTATCCTAGAGACTTGGAATTTATTTTGGCGGTAGAGGGGGTCAGCGCCATTCATTTATGTCAAATAAACAGTTTTGTAGAATTCCTAGTTTCCGAAATATAGGAATATCAAAATTGGACTGATTTAAAAAAAATGAAAAATAAAAGAGTTTTATTATAAAAAATAAAGGACATAATCGCCATTCGTTTGAACCATGGCACAACTTTCTATCATGTTTAGTTTTCAAACTATCACCTACTTTGAAAAACAAAAATTTTCAAAAAATATTTGAAAAATATAATACGTGGTCCACAGCAAAAGGGACGTCAGCGTCAGCTCGAGTCCAACAATATGTCGCATGTTCTAATCGGACCATTGGTTCCCAAAATATACATTAATTAACATCAATGCCACCCGAGCAACGCCGGGTGGCGTTAAACCCCTGTTACCCCCCTACTCAGGTATTGAGTTCCAATTGCCAACACCACGATTAATGATAGAATATTCCCCATAATTTGTATGCTGTTGTCGGCAATTAACTTTAAGCGGATGATCTGCCCTGCTCAGGTAGGTGGGGTTTCCCAGATGTTTGCTTAGTTCTCCTCATGCTGGCCGATTAGTGTAAGTGTTCAACATAGGGTTTAGCGTAGATTTCGTCCTTATATCTTCCAAAGATTCCCACCCTACTATCGACCAAAATATTATGTGTGTTTGAAGGTTGTTTGGGAAGTAATCAATAGACCTACATAAAATCCTATAACATCATCATTTTCGTAGTTCTATTTTACGTTTGTTCATGTAGGTTTGGAATTTTTGATTTATATTTTAATACTTTTTGGTCGCAGTTGGAACACAAAAAGTGCCCGTTTTTAAGCGTGTTTCAACCATACGTCATATTTAAGAATTATTATCTCAAAAAGCCTCATCAGATCAAATTCAAAGTTTAACACATTATACATTGGAATATTGTACAACTAGTTCATTAATTTAAAAATTTTGTGTGTCCAAGAAACAAATTTGTTATCAATTTTGTAAGGTAACTCTTTCTCGGCTCGGGGTGGTTGGAAAATGTATATCTTGGCCGCGTTGTAATCCTTATACATCAAAAAGTTATGTTGTATGACTCTGAAATACGTAAATTAATTCACTTATTTTATATCGGTTTGTACTTATTGTATGGGGAAATAAGACATGGTTCACCAGCTAGCCGCTCCAGGGAAAGCTGTACAGCGTTGCTGAGATGGAGCCTATCACTTCCGAGCGAGGGACGTCATGACCGATATAAAATAATTGAATTAATTTACGTATTTCACAGTCATACAGCATAACCAATTGATGTTTAAGGATTACAACGCGGCCAAGAACTACATTTTCCGACCACCCCGAGCCGAGAAAACGTTACCCTACAAAGTGGATAACAACTTTGTTTCTTGGACACACACAATTTTGAAATTAATAAACCCGTTTTACAATATTCTAATGTATATTGTGTTAAAATTTCGATTCGGTCTGATGACGGGTTTTTGAGATAATAATTCTTAAATGTGACTCATGTTTGAAACAGGCTTAAAAACGGGCATTTTTAGGGTTCCAACTGCGATAAAAATATTAAAATATAAATTAAAACTTCTAAACCTACATCAACCAACGTAAAATAGAACGACGAAAATTATGATGTTATTGGATTTTATATAGGCCTATTTGTTACTTCACAAACGACCTTCAAACTCGAGTGCACATAATATTTTGGTCGACAGTAGTTCGTCTATCATTCAAGTTATACTATTTCTAGGATTAAGAACATTCAGCACAAACCTAGCAGCCTTCCTTTATACCATTTCCAGCTCATTGCTGAGCCCTATATAATATGGGACCCAAACCGCTGAGTCGTAGCCTATTCCAAGATTGGCCTCACCAGGATTAAATATCTAAATTCTTTTGCGGTGAAACTACTACCTCTAAAACCCTCATTACAAATTGAAGTTAGAATCCATGTCATATTATTCCAAGTATTTGCACGAGTCTACTTATACAAGTATTTCCGAGCCGTTATTATATTGAAAATCATTCCATCGCCCTTTCCATATTCTCATGAGAATCGTGGATCAAGCATATGTTGTGATCGAGCTGAAACTCTATAAATGTAGCACAAAATAACAATCATTGGCATCATCAGCACCAGCTTCATTACTTTCATTAACACCATAAAAAGCATTGTCTTTTAATACGACACCAACGTTCAAATTTAATTCATAGCTTTATATCCAAGCAGTGAGACATGAGAGGAGATTTGAAACCCTCGCGATATTTCTAGAGCATTGGTTACACTATCCGCTGCCGATGTGGCGACAGACTTGTCTTCGCAGGACTCCCTAAGCAAACATGTTTTCAGGTGGGGACTTCCATCTGTCTTTCAGCGTAAATTGGCGAATCGAATTCAGAGCACCGTAAAGGAAGACAATTTATCGTGCAGCGGAGCGTTACATTAAGTCAGCCAAGCAGGGAATATACAGAGATATACCAGTCTCTTGAAAGGAAACAACATTGTGGAAGAAAAGAAAGAGAGAAATCATCATTTGCATAACGCTGATGGCGGTCTCTGTAACTATAAAGACAAGATTTCTTCCTCTCCTCTTTCCGTATTCCAGAAGTAAATGGGTGTAGGCCCCAGGTAAATGATATGGTAATTAAGTAGAGGAACCACGCTTTCTCGCACACGTGGTCTCAGATAAAGTTTCCTAATTCCAATGTCGTGTAATAAGCAGAACTAGGCATTAAATTGTTAGTATCGCCGTCAGGCAGGTGTAATTATTTTTAGTTGATTGATAGAAACTTGATTTATACACATGTTTGACATCACATGCTCAGAAATTAGTCAACATAGACTCTATTGACAATATTATTAACCGTGTGGAATTGAAAGGCATATGATATATACATCGATATATATATATATATATATATATATATATATTTCCGAACACTCCGACACAGGAAAGTCATATAAGTAAAGATTGGCTCACATTCCATATCCATATTAAGGATCCTTGACACGTTCTTACCCGCCATCAACTAAATACCTCTTTTTGGTGCATTCAAAAAATGCTGGAGGAATCAGTTCACGGTACATTCATTCCCTTAGTCAACTATATCTTGCCACGACGGTTTTCGTCCAAACTTCAATACACATGAGAACAGGCTGCTCCTTACTTCGATTTTTCTCTGAAGATCGATGTCTCCTTCTGCTGTAATTATAATATTTAGAATGAATATCACTGAGACTCATTCGAAAGTAACTGTAATAATATACTATACTCTGGACGAATTCTTCACGCACTTTCTGGTGGCAATAAAAAGGCCATTGGACGAGGAACAACTTCATATTTCTGACCTACATCCAACCGTTGAAAACTGAGAAGCATTTTCTTCGTTGTTGCATGTTTAGATTATATGTAAAACTTTTCGAAGCAGTTTCTTCTGTGCTGCCTTTGTTATCTAATTATATCGCTTTTCAGTTAGTGAACACAATAATATGTCCACTTAAATTGGGCAGATACTTATTAGGCACATTGCTGAGATGATAAAGAAAAAAGAGATATTTTCAAGCCATGTAAAATATTCTCTAGTCGGTCAACAGAATCCATTATACGAAGTACGTCCAGAAAGTAAGTTCCGTTTGGTAATAACATTAAATTGTGTACAGATACAGAAAAATTACTTATTGCACAAAATTATACAACCCTTAAACTACTTTTCCACATAACTGCCGAAATGTTGCAGGCATTTGTCGTAGCGTGGCACGAGTTTTTGTATACCTTCTCCATAGACGTGTGCCGCCTGTGTCTTCAACTAGTTGTACGTTCCGCTGCAGCGCAGTTCCGCATATGCGCGTTAGACGCTCTGTATCAAGAAGAAGAAACGTGCGCCATTTGGAGAGCGCTGTCGGCCACGCACGCGTTGTTGTGCATGTTTACTCGTACAATGTCGGTGTTGATTGAAAATCCCGCCGCTTGTGAAATCAGATCTGTGATTCGTTTTCTGAATGCTAAGAAAGTGAAACCAATTGAAATTTATCGGCAAATTTGCGAAGTGTATGTACAAAATGCGATGAGTGATTCAATGGTGAGAAGATGGGTCGGACAGTTCAATGAAGGACGTAGTGAAGTGCACGATGAAGAACGAAGTGGGCGTCCATCTTTGGTTACAGAAGAACTGGTTCACGCGATTGATCACAAGATCCGGGAAAACTGCAGGTTTACAATTAGTGCTCTCGCTATGGAATTTCCCCAAATCTCACGATCACTAATTCATGAAATTGTTACCGAAAAACTGAACTTTCGTAAACTTTGCCGACGTTGGGTACCAAAGATTCTTACGGAGCAACACAAAACAAAACGGATGGGTAGTGCACATCAGTTTTTGACCCGTTACAATGAAGGCGGCGAAGAATTTCTGACACAGATCGTCACAGGAGATGAAAATTGGGTTTCTTACGACATCCCTGAAAGGAAGCGGCAATCAATGGAATGGAGGCACGACTCATCCCCAGCAAAGGTTAAGCCGAAACAAATCTCGACACCTCGGAAAATGATGAGCACAGTGTTCTGGGACTGGAAAGGCATCTTACTCATTGATTTCTTACCGCGTGGTCAAACAATCAACGCAGATGCTTACTGCGAGACACTTAGGAAATTGCGCCGCGCAATACAGAGTAAGCGCCGAGGGTTGCTGTCAAAAGGTATTGTTTTTCTTCACGACAACGCACGACTACACACTGAAAATGTGACGAAAATCCTCCTACAGGGATTTGGCTGGGACGTGTTTGACCACCCTCCGTGCAGCCCTGACCTCGCTCCTAGCGACTTTCATCTGTTCACACATCTCAAGTCTTTCCTTAGCGGTCAACACTTCAACAATGACGACGAGCTGAAAGAAGATGTTTCCAACTGGTTGAAGACACAGGCGGCAAACTTCTATGAAGAAGGTATCCAAAAACTTGTGCCACGCTATGACAAATGCCTGCAAAAGTTCGGCAGTTATGTGGAAAATTAGCTTAAGAGGTGTAGAATGTTGTGCAATAAATATTTTTTCTGTATCTGTACACAGTTTAATTTTATTACCAAACGGAACTTACTTTCTGGACGTTCCAATTTCCCTTGTCCATATTTTGACAAATGATTAAAATGACTGCATAGATACTTGATCAATATTAATTGAGGAAAAATGAACTCAAGGTGACCAATAGAACAGAATATGTATATATGTGTCATGTTGACTAAACATTAATATAATTACTAATTATATGACCTTTGAGGATATTAATGGGTGTTTAAAGGGAAGAAAACAGTACCTAAATAGACTTCCAGAAAAGGGTTTTAAAACACCTTATAAACACATTCATAATACAGTTAGAAATGACAGAAAATTGATGAGCTCTAAAACAATCCTTTTTTCAAGGTCACATTCGATTCCGTGGGGCATCCATACTATTGTGACCGTTTGACCGAAGTCCCACGACCACTTGTGCATGAATTTCAAAATCCGACGAGCACAAGACTCAAAGTCGTCTCAGAGTCTATCTGGGCGTAACAACAAAGCAAAAACAATACGCTAGCTTGACGGATATCGAAATCTACACTCCTCCAAGGATAGAAGGTAAATAAAAAAAAGTGAATGACACCAGTTTCTTAAAATATCTCAGTTTATTTTGTCTGTCAACACACCCTACACCAAAATATAATATGTTTCCACAGGGAGAAAAACTAAACCACCAGTCCTGGAAATAATGACATACTACGTTCCCCCTGGGACCCTCATCTAACTGTAAGAGCCACACCAATTAATTAAATAAACAGCCATTCTACTACAACCAAAAATTTACTATTCACAAATTATTCACATTACGACACCTGGGAACTTATCAGTCCATCCCAGTATCATCCTAGAGTATATTTCAAAACTGTATACGTTATCGAAGATGTGCAAAGATTCTCAGTTCGTTCTGACATCAGGATCATCATTTACAACCTTTATCACTGTTTTCCATATTTCCGAAACTGTTTCGATGATGTAAGCTTGTCCAAATTTACAAATATTTCAAAGTTATTTATGTGGGATCTCCATATTCCCAAATAAATGCGAAATTCATAATTATCTAAACTCCATTAATTAACAATCCATTACTATTCTCAAGTCCGAACTTGCTCATGATATTATTCCAAATTATTACAATATTATCTCATTGTTCAGAAAATAATTATTATCAAATATGAGCATTAATCAAATTATAAATATATCAAAAAGACTTTCCAATCAAATATCGGACCATGTAATCTCATGGTAATTTTAATTTATATTATTGCTGGCGAAAGTACTATTTTGTTATTGTTAAACTAGGATTTTTAAATATTTAATGGATCAGAATCATCGGAATAATATTCCGAGGTTTCTCAAACATCTAGATTTCAGGAAAATTAATGCATCCCATTATCCAATTATTTAAATCAGGACACGGCAATGTTTTCAGCAAAGCTAAATATTTTCGGCCATGTCATACTAACTCACTCGTAAAGTGGTTACTCAAATGTCGGTAATTGTACTGCAATAACAGAGTGTAGAATTCTGCTGATGATAGGCATAACTGATTTTATATGTGAACGACTTCACCATCCTCACCCTTCTTTACCTGAGTATGGGGCAATAAATCCAACCCTCAAAACTCTGATTTAAACATTTTTACCATTTCATTCATTCTCATTATTAATCAATTATTATTTCAATAATAACCACTCAGCTACACAAGCTGGACTTAATGGCTTATTTCAATACCACCATATGGGACTATGTCACACACATGCAAATACCTTTATATCATCTAACCAGGCCCAACACATAGGTGTAATTCAAATAAGTGTCTTCTCATGCAGTATTACTTCATCACACATGGTTCCCCTACGTTATACAAATTCGATTTTATGAACAACCTTCCGTTCCCAAAATTATTATTCCTCATAACAATCATGCTTCCCGCATTTCATTATACTCAAAAGTTCCGACGTTCTAACTTAAAATCCATTATTAAACATTTACTATTTTCAATTAATTATCACCAGAAATTATTATTATTATCTGAACAAATTCCAACCATATCATCATTGAGAATTAGTTAATTAATCCGACTATCTGTCGTAATGCATTCGCGTATCAAATTATAATGTTCATTTACAATGTTATATTTCACTGTCTGTTCGATATCCGATCATATTTATGTACATTAAGATTGTAAATCACAGAAAATCGCGTTCCTGTCATCTGATTATTCCTCCGGGATAGGTTAATCAAACTTAGAATGGATGTCCGACTTCATACTCAACAAATCTAAATAAACATGAAAATCACAAACTGTCATGTCGGAATAATGCCATCTATATTTAATCTATACAAATTTCATTTAATATTTAAAGCTGTCCAACATTGAGAAAATTATTAGGCACAGAATGGTTCAAATACCATCAACATATTCGTCCAATATCATGACTGTGCTGGTCCGGTTGAATTCCAAACGAAGTTTTTTCTTCTATGGTATTTTTAAGAAATATTTTGGCAAAATAATACTAATATACATGAAAATTAAAAACGGTTGTTTCTGTAATTGTAAAATTTGTGTATAAAGAAGTGATGCAAATTTGAAGTTTGTACATTCAAAATTGGCTGAAAAAATATTCCTTAAGTAATATAAAAAATAGATTTAGGGGAAACAGGCTTCAAAGTTTCAACACTAATGCATGTCAGGTCCGTAGCATGCATTCTCTGGATCGTCTTTAAATTTCCTCTTGTAATCTCTTCTTGGTACTTCTCTTTTACATATTGGCCTTCTAAGATAGTATTTTCATAGCATTTTCAGTAGCTCTTAGTCTTTGTAAATCAATACGCAACATAGCATCAGCTGTTTGACACCCAACTGCACGGAGGCCATACACTAATCTAATATTTACACTATACAATTCAGTATCTTTTGCTTTGTTACTTACAGTAACTTATGAAGAATTGAAGAACTTCACACTGTGTGCACAATATTTTCAAATTAATTCAAACTCTGCTGATCGACCAACATGTGTATTCACTCTCAGAGACACGCCCCCTTTAGCACACTTTTTACAAATGGTATTATTTAGAATCACATTTGATAATATACACATATCTACAATTTCACAAATCTTATTCCCTTTTGATAGGTCTTCATATTTTACCTTGGCACCGCTGAGTTTCTTCTGTGAGGCACTTTCAGGCTTGTAAAGAGTAGATTCTACAGGTGATGATTGTAGGCCTATGTTGAGGTTATTTGTTACAGGAACATGTGGAAGTATTGTTGATGGATGTTGTGTATCTTCTAACAAGTTCAAATGAATTGTACGTTTCTTCTGCCAATTAGTACGTCTCTTGAATACTTTACCAGTATGCCTAGGAATTTTAGAGGGACTCGTAAACACAATACCACAGACTAATCACTGATACACAAGGATAGATGCACTGTTTACATGGAAACCATCCAGTACTATAAACAAAGCAAGAAACAAATGAATCTCAAGATGCACGTGGTGCACACTACAAAGGTGGCCAAAGTACAAACTTATCCCCTAAAGGCTGTCTTTTTGAAAAATTAGCCTGAGAAGATACCTTCAGTGCTGGCCATGTTTACTTCCAGCAGAAATCAAGTGTACATCATGATCTAAATTATTTAAAAAACACTTGTAGTTATAATATCATCATAATTCTTACACCATTTTAAAGAGGACATTTTAAATATTATTAAATGAATAAAAAATAAAAATGACCAATTTTTGAAAAATTACCCAATCCGCATCCCCTTAAATCCGTACTATCCTAAGTGGTTGACAGTATAGTCAAAATTGCGAATCAAATAAACTAGCTATTATAGTAAAGATGACGCTTACATGTTGATGATCTGGTAGCGGGGCTCCTTCTTCCGTAGAACACCATCTATCGCATGGTCCCAAGCGTGCATGCCTGCGATCACATGTTCTTGCTGCACCGCACCTGCTTGGCTCTCAACATCGTAGAAACGTTTCCAAACAACTTCCGACATCTCACCTCCGTTGCATTTAACAACACATGATGACGGTTCGATTCATTGTGTTATAACTATTATAATGCTGATTTGGCACCATAAAGTTCTCGTTCGAGTTCCAATTTACACTTGTAGCTTTTGTTACTGAAAAATCACTTATTTGGACTATGCACTGTACGTGTTCTAAATACATTCACTCCGTGATTTCAGAATAACATTTGAATGCATTGGCCGTTGGTTCAAATTTTGCCCTAACTTGCTTAAGACTCTGAATATCTGGAGCGGTACACTGACATCTTTAGATTGGTTTTTCTAATGTACTTCAGTACCGCTGCTATTCAGTATGCTATGAAAAGTTTCCACGTTGCCTACGTGAGATTGGAGTATTCCTTCCCACAAACTTGCACTCAAAAAGTTTGGGCTCACCTCGCCGGCTAAATATTATCGATTCTATTCAGTGAGTTTGGAGTATTCCTCCCCACAAACTTGCACACACAATGTTTGGGCACACCTACGACGCCTAACATGGTCATTGGATTATGCGTCGAAAACCACAACCGTTGGCTATGTTTTCCAGCTCTTTGATTCGTACCCTCAGATATGATTAGTCAAGCTGACCAGTTCGTGCGCGTCCGAGATACAGAATAATTGTGTCAGCTTAACACTCCTGCTGCTCGTCGCTTCCCTGTCCACGTGGTGGAAAATTGTCCGTGCGCACGCTAATCATGCATCTGCTGATATCTTCGGACTCAATCAACGGATTTTCTTGATATCTTCAGCATAATTCCTAGAAATATATTCTGCATATTAGCACGATGTTTCGGTTGTTCTACCTCTTCATTTTTTTACATATTGCTATTTCTTCCTTCTTTCGTCATGACGATACTCTCCCACTCTATTGTCAACTGGACGAAATATCCCATGGTCTACCGACAGCAGTGGCTACGCTGGCTAAAGCGCAGCATTAGGCCATGGGGCCAAGCCCTCTGCTGACTCGGTAGACGCGTGGGTTCGAGCCCCACCGTCGGCCGTCCTTTAAATGGTTTTCCGTGGTTTCCCATTTTCAACACCAGGCAAATGTTGGGACGGTACCTACTGACAGGCCACGGCCGCTTCCTTCCACATCCTTGCCCATTCATTCATTCATCTTCATCCAAACCATCTCTCATCCCGACGCCCAGGTTGCCCACGGGCGTCGACTAGAAAGACCTGCACTCGGCCTCTCAGGAGGTCACACAACAACAAAAAAAGCTCTGACCCGCGCGCTTTACAAAACTCATAGCTCATAAAAACAACATGTGCCCTTCATCAATATGGGTGCATTATGTACATATGGGACTGGCCCATATAAAACTTTTGCCTATATTAATTGTTTTGAATGCATAGATTTTATTCACGCTAACCTTCAAAATGCCCAACTATTAAAACACACGTCCCTCTTAGGCGTCTGGCAGGTTAATAATGAGTGTCAACACTACCTGAGGGAAGCTGATGAGAAAAAATGAAGTAGGTTTAGGAGTGGGAACAATTTTAGGCAGAGAGGAAGAGAATCCAACACAAAGCCGTAAGGAAATAACTATGTAAAGAGAGGTTTTACTGCACAAAGCCTATGAGGTACCTAAAATGTGCGGGGACTTGTGTAAGGCTAACGGAGAGCGCAGCGTGAGCTGAGGTCGCCGGCAAGCTATCACTAAGTGCTCTTACCCTCCCGAGCGTGATTGCGGGTATATTGCAGGGACGTAGTGTGCTGGTGGACCAAGTGGTGCCAAATAGCAATGAATTATGTACTTTCCCTTCCAAAGGGTGAACTTTTAAAGAGCGTTCTGAAATGCCAGAAAGATTCAAATTGGCTGGAATATCTTTTATCAGACACTGTCGGATCCCCGACAGAGAGGCCGAATGACCCCAGAATGGGCAGAGATAATGCGACTATAGCGATTTTAGCAATATTTTTATTATTATTACTAGAAATCTTCAGAGAGTACCAACCCTTATCCAGCAGAGTGCCGACTAAAAGTTTAGAAAGGAGGAAAACCTCGAACCTAACATAAACAAAACCACAATTTCGACAGTAAAACAGAGAGAAAATCTCTACAAGTAGGAAGCTGGCGGAGCGAGCTATACTTGCCTTAATGATTTACTAGAATTAGCTGTGATAGCTAAGAGAAACGTAGTAAATGTTGTTCCTAAAAGTCTCGTTTTAAACGCAACAAGTGATGAGTTTTTTAATAAATTTGTCATTCAGTGATTGCCTTTTTCTTTGAATAGGGAATGATGTTAGGAGAAAAATTAGGGAAGAAGAGGTCCTGCCTAACCATGTTCTTCTAGCAAGAGAAGTAGGAAACAAATAATTGAGAATTTATTTAACAAATTGAGGAAGTTTAAAAATAGTAACAATTATATTTTAAATCTATTTTAAGCTAAGAACAAATTTGGTTGTTTTAGTAAACTATTGAGGTCTTAGACCTATAATAACAAGAAGGTTTACAATTAACAATTCTGTTTAACAATTTCAAGGTTTCGAACCTTTTACAAGCACTAAAACCTTACAAGGGATTTTGAAATGTGCATAAAATAAAGAAGTTGAAAGCCTATAATGACAATCGTTGAAGAGTCACAATTTGATTTGATATTTCAATAAATTAATTAGGTAGAATATTAATTTTTCCAAAATAAGGCTTTTAGAGTACCTTAGGGGTAAGCAAAGATTTATGCATTCCTGGGCTTAGGAGGATAAGAAAAAAGAAGATTAATATGTGGTTCCTATAACCAGTGTTGTATTGACACACTGAAATTAAGATATGCTACGTACAAATTGGGCAGTCGTATTAACGAAATCTGGATTACATAAGCTAGGTAATATAACAATTAGAAAACGCTCACTTCCAAGACGAAGCAGGAAAAAGATAAGTAATAAAACGTGGGTTATAACCACGGTTATTTTTACAGAATGAACAAGTGTTATATAGTGCAAATAATGGGAGGGCGCCTAAATTTGGCGAGGCCTCATAGCAAAGTAATTAGTTTAGAATCAATTGATTGTAAAGGGATTAGGAGTTTAGGAAAAATGGGATTTGAGTCCTGGCAAGTTTTTATAAATTCCAACGAATCGCGGTGCGGTAGATTGTTGAACGGATACTGTTTTTGTAGCACTGAAGTTTGTTGATATATTGTAAGGTTTCACTATTTCAGTATTTATAGGTACATGAAATTGCACTTTGACGGGTTTTAGCGGTATGTAGTCTTGATATTGCAGTTTTTTAGTTCGATGAATTTGCCTTGAATAGGTTTATTGCGTTAGAGAGTTTTTGGATTGCAGTTAATATTTCTGTTTCACTTAAAGTTGTGGTAATTTTGACAGTATTGGTTATAGTTCATCGCTGTGTGGAGTCCGTTTGGAATGGAAATTTCCAGAGATGAAATGACGGTTAAATGAAGCGGTAGTAAGCCCTCGGAGGCAGCAAGTTAAGTTTTAGAAAGTTATTAATTGACATAAATCCCTCGTTGTTGGAAAGGTATCCCCTATTTAGTACAAGAAGCACCAAATTTCAGGTTTAGAAATAAGCTTAGTTAGCTTCCCTAGGGGGCAGTTATTGCACAGGTTTGCGAAAATTCAAGGCATTTAAAATGTTGTTTAAACCTTCTAAAATGGTATAGAATCAATGCAGATAGTTACTTAACTTGCATGATGGATTGCAGATTGAAGCCTCCAGCAACCGTTACACTAAAAATTCATACATGGCGTCCGATTTGAATCACTTCATTTATAGAGGAAGTGAACCTCTGAGAGAGGTTCAACTGTTCTCCAGGCAGACGACACGAGAAGTGAAGGAGAATTTGAACACACGGCAAGCAAGAAGACAAAGGAGAGGTGGGGATGACAGGGGAACCAAAAAAGAGGGTGGGAAATATATAAGCAAATTAAACCCTTTACATAGAATATTTTTGTTCATGGAGTAGGGTCTTCAAGGAGATGATAGCTGACGACGAAGACGATGCCTGCTGGAATGGTGTGTAAGTGTCCTCTTGAACTCGGTGAATCCAAAAAACTTCGGCAGGTTGCCGCGTGGATCGCCGTTACTTTGCAAAGAATACATAACTGAAACACACATATAGAAATGTTAGAGCATGTTCAAAGAAAAAGGGGAATCCGAAGGGGGTCTGTGTTGGTGTATGTGATAGAAAATAAAAGAAACGAATGAAAATGAATAGCAAAGAGGAGCATGAGCTAACTCTAACTAACCGTGTATTCCAAAGAATACACCAGCGTCACTAATGCCGTCACTGTTTCCCATCACCCCACCGTGGCTCTCAAATGCACTTGAGATTCACAACATCTCTGTATACACAAAGACGCGGCTATAACTGGCTCGCAAAATATTCAATCATTTCAAAAAATATTAGTGGCTACACATGACTCACATGATGTCAAACACTCTGTATTTATTTTAAAACATGCGACGTGTCCTACTTCTCATGTGCTCAAACCCTATTACCCCACAATGACAAAACATTTTACCATGGGGGCCGATAACCTAGATGTTAGGCCCCTTAAAACAACAATTATCATTATCTTCATCATCATATAAAATTGCAGTGACCTTCCTCTATACAATACTCACGTGACTTAATTGATGATAGTGATCTGATGTATATTATTCCATTTAGTTTTTCATAAAATGCAAAACACTCCGCTATTTTAATCAAAAATATGTATGAACTGTTTACATCGTGCTGGTCCTATTCAACATTGTATAGAAAAATGTTTTCCATTATTATTATTAACCACACATGAGAGTATAGGAATTTCAAATGGTGTTACTGATGAAATAATACTTGTACCCTGAAAATAACATTGACACGATTTTCTAGAAATTTTAAAGTTCGTTTCTTCGATCCGTTGACGATATTTCATATTAGAAAAAGTAGCGAAACGAGGAAAACATTAAATCATTGCTCATAATGTTGGACATAACTATTCGAACATTGATATGTCCTCACTAGGCTCACAAAATCCCACATTTCACGCCAAACATTCGAATCTATGAGAATTTCACCAATCCCAGGGGGTATCCCCCTGAATATTCAAAATGACAGGCACATGGTCACCATGGTAACCCGTTTACTTGACGATTTGCGCTAAATTCAAATCTTAGGAAATTTGGGGGAAATCTCATCACTAACCGATTGATCCGCTCCCCATACCATGAATATTAAAAATTGCCGCAACTGGATCACTTTCTTGTTTACCGCGTGGACTATTGAGGGCTAAAACTCAATATTCAGGTTGCCCGACGTTTTGATGTACCAATGGATAACGATTTGAAAGACGGTTGTATAGGCCAACAATGGGTTTAAGTAATATTTAATTATAAGCTAAGAATCAAAGAGAATTTCATTAATTACAGGTTGGTATCCCCCATGAATATTCAAATGACTTCCACTGAGTCACCATGTCAACATATTTTCTTTAGAAAATTGACTATTGAGCGTTAACATTTTAATTCTAGCTTTCAAATTCAAATCTAAGGGATTAAAAATATCTGGAGAAATTTAGGGCTATTTCATACCCATTGGTTGGTAAGCCTGTCTGGGAACCCATTTTGTTCACTAGTGTCAGCAATGTAACACCAAAATTCAAGTCTAGGCGAATGTGTGAGGAAAGCTGGGGAATTTAGTGATATTTCACGCTCACAGGTTGGCAACCCTGTCTGGGAATCTCCCATGACGCCTTGCATGGCCGCCATTTTGTTCAGGTAATCAGAAATCCCCGTCGCTGTCTTGCTCATTTGTAATTTGTGATAGATAACAAGTCTTTCCGTGAGGAGCTAAATAGCCTATTTTCATATATACTACGAGACCTTTTGTATTGAATACTCCTCCGGCTATTAAAATATATTTCCTTGTAATATATAATAAATAGCTTTTGATGCACGATCTCTGTCTCCACCAACACCATTGCATTGAGAAAGTATGTGCTAGATTATTTAACTTTAATTATAAGTAAATTAGACTCCTCTCGCGGGATGGCATCTTTCTGTAACGCGTCACAAAAGTGTATTTTAAGTGAAGTCAAATGCAGAGCTTCACTGATTTACGAAAAGTAATCTAATTTAGTGCCATTAGTACATAAGTATTATAATAACCTAATATTTGATTCTTCACTTCAATCGGTTGAATAGGAAATATAACATAAAATTAAAAAACGTAGGGTTTGAAGTTTCAAACAGATGTCATCATGAATCATTGAAAATAATTGAACCTAAAAGGTCATTATACGAAGCTCTGAATAAAGATTCACAGTTCTTAGAATCATTGCTCTCAGGTGATAAGATTGCTGGAAAAGTCAATTGAAACATTTGCAAATCACTTAGCCACCATATTGTGTTTGTGTTTCGCAGAATTTAAAAAGTCACATATATGCACACTACTTTGATAATATTCCACTATCACCATAAAATAATTCAGTTTAGTTAGTTAGTTCGTGATTGTTGTTTTAAGGGGCGGAACTACGAGGTAATCTGCCCATAAATATTCAGTTTGATTGGTTGAATAGTTTCGAAGATATTGTGAACCGGTAAATTATATTTTATGAACGCTATGTTGGATTGCTACATATATTGGCTATAGAATTATATGATAGCAAATGAATTTTATAATTATAGTTCATTATGCCAAGCTACATTTGTATTGCTTGGTAAGGACACGAGGCATAAAATCGAGATTGTAATGAATTTGCACAGCAGCAATTTTTAAGTTCTCATAAAATTCCATTAAATTAGATATCAATACATTAAGGCTTGTATGAATACACACATCAAAAAAAGTTTTGCATCACCTCGGTTCCAAGAGTTCCGGAACCTTTAAATACAAAGGGAATAGAGATCAACACAAACAACATTTCAGCTCGTTTTATTGCTCATGAGACCCACACATTGCATGTTGTACCATCATACAGCTAGACTTTCAGCATTTGTGGTCCAGATTGCAGTACACACCACTACCTCTAATACCCAGTAGCACGTCCTCTTGCATTGATGCATGCCTGTATTCGTCGTGGCATACTATCCACAAGTTCATCAAGACACTGTTGGTCCAAATTGCCCCACTCCTCAACGACAATTCGGCGTAAATCTCTCAGAGTGGTTGGTGGGTCAAGACGTCCATAAACAGCCCTTTTCAACATATCCCAGGCATGTTCGATAGGGTTCATGTCTGGCGAACATACTGGCCACTGTAGTCGAGCGATGTCTTTATCTTGAAGGAACGCATTCACAAGATGTGCACGATGAGGTCGAGAATTATCGTCCATGAAGACAAATGCCTCTCCAATATTCTGCCGATATGGTTGCACTATGGGTCGGAGGATGTCATTCAGGTATCGTAAAGCCGTTTCGGAGCCTTCCATGACCACCAGTGGCGTACGTCGGCCCCACATAATGCCACCCCAAAACATCAGGGAACCACCACCTTGCTGCACTCGCTGGACAGTGTGTCTAAGACGTTCAGCCTGACCAGGGTGCCTCCAAACACGTCTCCGACGATTGTCTGGTTGAAGGCATATGCGACACTCATCGGTGAAGAGAACGTGATGCCAATTCTGTGGGGTCCATTCAGCATGTTGTTGGGCCCATCTCTACCGCGCTGCATGGTGTCGGGGTTGCAAAGCTGGACCTCGCCATGGACGTCGGGAGTGAAGTTGCGCATCATGCAGCCTATTGCGCACAGTTTGAGTTGAAACACGACGTCCTGTGGCTGAACGAAACGCATTATTCAACATGGTGGCATTGCTGTCAGGGTTCCTCCGAGCGGCAATCCGTAAGTAGCGGTCATCCACTACAGTAGTAGCCCTTGGGCGGCCTGAGCGAGGCCTGTCATCGACAGTTCCTGTATCTCTGTACCTCCTCCATGTCCGAACAACATCGCTTTGGTTCACTCTGAGACGCCTGGAAACTTCCCTTGTTGAGAGCCCTTCTTGACACAAAGTAACAATGCGGACGCGATCGAACTGCGGTATTGACCTTCTAGGCATGGTAGAACTACAGACAACATGAGCAGCGTACCTTCGTCCTGGTGGAATGACTGGAACTGACCGGCTGTCGTACCCCCTCCGTCTAATAGGCCCTGCTCATGCATGGTTGTTTACATCTTTGAGCAGTTTTAGTGACATCTATGAACAGTCAAAGGGACTGTATCTTTGATACAATATACACAGTCAACGTCTATATGCCGGAGATCTGGGAACCGAGGTGATGCAAAACTTTTTTTGATGTGTGTATATACCGCGCCAAATATCACAGCGCTCGGATGAAATGTCAGGAGTAAAATCCATTTAAATATTTAAATTTCGCGTCACCGCCATGTTGATTGTGTGCTCACTGGGTTATTGAAAGCTTTATAGGTGAACTTAATTGCCTCTATCAGCATCTAAATTTCAGTTTGATTGCTGTAGTAAATTCGATGATATTGAGAACCATCTAAATATATCGGATGGTCGCCATATTCGATTGTGATATATGTAGACCATTGAGTTATGTACCATTTCATAAAGATTATTGCGTAGGTTTATAATTCAAACGTTTACTTCGTTCGAACGATTAGGACATTTAAAATAACTTATTTTTAAAATTTCTCACTGCCGCCATATTGGGGTTACGAAAGCAGTTGAATTTAATTAGATGCAAGATGGCGGCAAGTGATAGACCTCGTGTTTCAGTAGCTCTGACATATTACTGTATTTTTGTGGTGTTTTTCCTGTTCAAGTGTGCTATATGGTGTGCAGCTGTGTCAGAAATCATTTCCGACCGTAGTGATGTGTCGTATGATCAAGAAGTTCGGTGGTGCTGTGCAGAGAGACATTTTACATTCTCTACCGCGGCGGCTTGTGGTCTTCCAGTGCTGCGCCATGTCCCCGCCACACCTCGTGGACCGATGCAGCGTTGCCGTGCTCCCTCCTGAGCGGTTTGCTTCATACTGCTACTGTTATCAGGTGACATACATCTAAAACCAGGACCCCTTAACCTCTACTATCAAAACGCACAGAGCATCAAGAACAAACTAACCGACTGTTTAGCAAATGTAACGGAAGTTAATCAATTTGATATCATTTGCCTCTCAGAAACATGGTTGTCAGACTTCGTATCATGTAGGGAACTTCCGTTTTCGTCTGAATTCAATGTGTTTCGGCGCGATAGGTCTTCAAGGGGTGGTGGAGTTGCAATCGCAGTTCATAACAAATTAAAGGCAAAACATCGGCCTGATTTAGAAACTTCCTGTGAAATAATATGGGATGAGATTAATATCCCAAAAAGGAAGAATCTACTCTTAGGTTGCTTCTACCGCCCACCTACCAGCAAAATTGACACCTTAGAAGAATGTTTCAACTCTACTGTTCTTGTCCTCAACCAAGAAAATGAAATAGTGTTACCAGGTGATTTTAACTCCCATATCTCCTGGACATCAATAGACAATGGTACCATACACTCTCTCCCATTAGATACTTTCATCCTATCAAATTTTATACACGGTCTACATCTGAAACAGTTCAACCTGCACCCAACAAGGAAATCCGAAACACTGGACCTCATATTTTCAACCCTGCGTAATGTCACCGTGACCGTTGGAAGAAATATCCTGAACACCGACCATAGATCAATAGAAGCTACCCTCCCCGTCCCAGCCAGCAGACATAAAAACTGCCCACCCGCCGAGAAGAAAGCTTTCCTTCTTTGGAGAAAGGTCGACTGGCAAGCTGTCAATCAAGATTTATCTTCTCTGCCCTGGTGCCTTCTAACAGCTGAGAGAGACGTAACTAGCGCTGTGACCTTGTTTGAGGATTTACTCTACTCGGCTATTAAACAAAACGTTCCTTTCTCCCTACCCAAATCCAACAAATATCCACACTGGCTAAGTCAAAACACCAAACTTCTTCTCCAAAATAAAACTCGTGCATGGTCGCTGTGGAAATCAGTTCCTAATCCTCATACACGCAATGTATTTATTCACCTACGGAAAATCTCAAGAGTTCATATGACAGAAGATTACAGCCGCCACATTTCTTCCATAACAGGAAATCTCAAGAATAACCCGAAGAATTTCTGGACACCTATATCATCCCGTAGAAAGACTTCTAGAATTCCACATAACCTAAACCTCCATAATGAAGAAATCCCACTTGAATCGAGGTCCACGCATTTCAATGAATATTTTCACTCAACCTTTTCAGTTCCCGTACCAATCCCCAGTCTCCCTCAACTTACTAGCGTCTGTTCTGATTCACTGTCTCAAATTTCAACGACCTCCGATGAAATCCAAAATATTTTAAAAAGTCTGCCCACGAACTGATATACTGGACCATCAGACATAAGCCCTATATTCCAGAAAAACACCTCTGCATCTCTCAGCATCCCCTTGTCCATAATACTCAACTGGTGCATGACTTCCGGCACTTTTCCTGACTCATGGAAAAGAGCTGACATCACACCTGTCATTAAATCAGGCAGCAAGCACGAAATATCCTCATACAGACCTATATCTATCGTCCCTATACTCTCTTAAGTCTTCGAAAGAATAATACATTGCCGTCTCCTCACTTTAACCAAACCATACCTCTCAGAAGAACAACATGGCTTCGTCCTTGGAAAATCATGTTTAACAAATCTGACTGTTCTGAACCATCACATAATTTCTGCATTAGATCAAAAATCTCAGCTAGATGTAATCTACTTTGACCTAGCCTAAGCATTTGATTCAGTGAACCATTTCCTTCTCCTCCACAAGCTTGCTTCACGATACAACGTACATGGATTCTTCCTATCTCTAATACAAAGCTTCCTGTCCAATAGGCAACAAAGGGTAGTGGTCCCAGGGTCTGTATCGTCCTGGCTCCCAGTCTTATCAGGAGTAACTCAGGGCAGTATCCTGGGACCCCTTCTCTTCGTGCTGTATATGGACGATATAAACACATGCGTGCAAAATTCTCCGTGTTCCCGTCTTCTGTACGCTGAATACCTCAAGATATTCAGAGAAATTTCCAGTTGTGTCGACCACGCTGAGCTCCAGGAAGCAGTGAATACATGTACTGATTGGTTCAACAAATGGAGATTATCTCCAAATCCCAAAAAGTGCTTCAAAGTTTCTTTCTCACTACTGAAATCTGGAAATCAAGCGGACTATAAAATATGTGGAAATAAATTGGATACGGTTTCTCAGGTAAGAGATTTAGGTATTATTCACGATGATAAACAGACATTCTCTCCTCACATTGACCATATCAAATCTCGCGCAATGCGCAGTCTCGGCATTCTACACAGATTCACAGATATTAAAGATCTCACTGCACTTAAATTATACATCACCACATATGTTCTCCCTATCCTAGATTTCTCTTCCCCAATTAGGTCTACTTTGGCTATAACCAATATTTCTAAATTGAACAGTGTCTTTAATTTCTTCATATCAATAGTCAATGCTCGCAATCCTTCACTAAGGCAGTTTGCCAAATCCGACATTCTAAATCAGCTCAATATACTTGACCTGAGAAGCCGCTTATAATTTATTGACCGGTGTTTCCTACATAAAGTTATTAATGGTTACACAAAATGTAACATGCTCTTAATCTACTTCCCACTCTATGTTCTCTCCCGTTCAACACGTCAGAACCATTTACACCATATACCTCGCCCACGACTTGAAGTACAGAAGCGCTCTATCTTCCACCGTCTACCTACCCTTAGTAACTCCCTTCCAAATATTGACATATTCTCCCTCTATAGAACATTCAGACATATCATAAGAAGATCCCTTTCATCCTCGATTCCTACCCCCTCACCCTCCTAATCACCCACTACCCCAATCTCTCCCTGCATCTTTCCCGAGATTTGTCCCTTGCTGCCATCACTGCCAATTGTTACCTGTTATTGTTGTTGTTATTGTTGTTATTTTTTGTTAATATTATTTGAAATTGTTAAAATATTAGTGTAAAATGACCTATCATGGTTGTATCTATTAATTATTAAATAAATAAATAAAAAAGTTTGCATGTACATTTATCGTACCAAGATTCACTGCGCTCAGTTTATTACATCGCGAGTAAATTATATTTAATTGTTTTAACTTCTCCGCCATCTTAGTATTGTGCTCACAGGGTTATTGAAAGTCCCATAGGTAAACTTATGCTAATAGACTTTCTTAACATAAACAATTTCAGGGTGATAACATATAACTGTTGCGGAGTTATAGAATTCCAGTGAAGTATTTCGCGCGACCACCATGTTAGATTGGAAACACGTATTAAAATTTAAAAGACAAGGTCAAGGTCAGTCTAGGGGGTAGTATGTCCTTACCGAGTTTTAAATTGCTTTAGCCGTTTAGATTTCATTAGGAAGGGATACCCATACATGCGCGCACACACACACACGCGGATAAAAGGTGATCTCACAAGCCCATTTTTCTTTTCATGAAAATAGGATAAACAATTAGTTCCATGAAGAACTAAAATCCTATTTTCATATATCCTACTTATGTTAATTGCCTCTATCAACATACAACATTTCAGTTCAATTGCTGTAATAGATTCGTAGATATTGAGAACCATCTAAATGTTTTTGTAGGTCGCTATGTTTGATTTTTATATATTATGTAGGCCATAGAGTTATATACTATTACATAAAGATCATTGCGTAGGTGTATTATTCATACTTCAATCGCATGATTAGGACACATGAAATAAAAACAAGATTTGAAAATTTCGCGCAGACGCCATCTTGTAGTTATGAAAACAATTGAAATAAATTAGATGTCAGTGGATTAAAATTTGTATAAGCATTTACAGTACCAAGTTTCACTGTGCTTGGATTGTTAAATCACGAGAAACGTCCATTTAAATATTTAAATTTCGTGTCACAGCCATATTAGATTTGAGTTCACCAGGTTATTAAAAGTTCCATATGTGAATTTATGTTAGTAGCCTTTGTCAACATACAAAATTTCAGTTTGATTTCTGACATAGATAAGTAGGTATTGAGATCCGTCTAAATATTTGGGATGATCGCCATGTTGAATTTTGATATATGTAGGCCATAGAGTTATGTACTATTAGATGACGATTATTGCGTAGGTTCATTATTCAAACGTTGAATTCGATCGCATGATTAGAACACAAGAAATAAAACATTAAGTTTTGCACAGCCGCCATCATGATGGTGTGTGAACAATTGTACTAAATTAGTTGTCAGTGCATTACAACGCGTATGAACATTTGTTGTAGTATGGTTCATTGCGCTCGGATGGTTAAATCACGCGAAAAGTCTATTTAAACGTTTCAATTTCACTTGGCCGCCATGTTCGTTTTTTACTTAACAGGTTTTTGAATGTCACATACATGAACTTCTAGTTATGCCCTTCATCACCGTGCAATCATTCATGGTGGTATGAGTAATAGTTTCGGAGATATAGAATGCCGGTGAAATATTTCGCATAGCCGCCATGTTGGATTGGTGAGACCTTATAAAATTTAAGGCCCCGGTCGGGGTCGGATAAAATTGTACTATGACGTTACCGAGTTTCATTGAAATCGCTCGAGCCGTTTAGATTTTATTAGGGAGGGATACACAACAATACGCACACACTCACACACACACGGACAAAGGGTAATCTCATAAGCCTTAATTTCATAAATGAAAATAGGCTGAAAATGATCCGGATCACCCTCTTATGAATTATATAATAATGCATACTTTTTTATACAATTATCGGAAGGCATTATTCACAGTTAGATATTATACTCTATTATGTTTACTTCGCACCTTATACACGTTACACGAATAGCTTCTTTATGACAGATAGTCAGAACACTGCATTTGATTGGGCTATCTCATTTTATAAATTCTCTAATAATAAACTGAAATGTTTTTTGAAGTTCCCGTAGTTCAGCTCGTTTACAAAGATTTTATAAATATTTTTGTTGGCACGCTAGCAACTCATGGGTTAACCCATACAGGTTAAATTCTTATTTCCCTTTCTTTTATATAGCCCATCGGGATAGCAACTGCAACACAGTATTTGAAATTTTTATGGATATCCAGTTATGATGAGCTATGACATAATATATTGCATGTAGTGTAACGAGATTGCAATTACATTGTATAAAATTTATTAAAGAAATCTATGTTTATTATATTGACATTTTGACGGTATTTGAGTATGTCTCTCTGTACCATACTAAACAAAACAGTTGTTATAAAGTTATCCCGGAACCAGTTTTGGCTATATATTCTACCTTAATATATGAATTCTGATACGGGCCAAAGGGGTCGTTATATTAATTTGATCTGATTTACTCGGGCGATATATACTCGTATTATAAAATCTCTTTGGTAGCTCCACACAGCAAATGTCCTTCAGTAAAAAAATATTTTTTTTCAATTTTTTTATGTTACCATATAAGGCTTAAAAGGCATATTTTCTGGCCTTCTAGGTCTTTAAATTTTTGTCATTATGTAGATGATTTAAGCTATGGTGGAGTTCATTATTTCTGTGACATGCATTGACGTTTGTCTAGAATTTATGAGGAATATATTTGACGCTTAAACGGGGAAATCGGGTGAAAATATTTCAGTGTTGGATTGTAAGGTGGTTTCCTTTTTCGTCGCTAAATACAGTTAGCATGATTCGGGTGCCAGGTATTGCCCTGGAACTTAGTACCCCAGTTAAAGCCTCCTGGGAGATTTTTTTAGGAGTAAGGGTTATATGCCTCGTGGCTGCATGGTGTAATTATTTTCATCATTATGCGTGTTTTCAATTCAGTCAAAGTGTGTGTACAGTTTCCTGAAGATATTTGTTTGCTGGTGATGTCTGTTCTGTTTCGTATTAGGTAGATTTTATTAGAAAGCTCACTATTGCAATGTGTACCATATTTCGACTTCCGGAAAATTTCGGTATATCATCGTGTTTCACATCCCCCAGACCCCAAAACCACCGTCAGTTCAAAAGTTTATACATAATTTATGTATTTTTGTGGACACTATAACTGCCGTAATTTAGTACCAATCACTTAAAATATTTTACATAATATGTATCCCTATAAAATCTAGGACAAGATAGTTAATGGGCGAAATCGGTCGAAGGGGATGAAAATGGGGAGATGTTTTCGAAAAAGTGAAATATCGCTATAACTCTCTTAATACGTGAAATATCGATTCTATTCAAAGTTCATACTATGTGTCGGATAAGTGCCAAATATTTATGTTTTAAAGGTTTTTTGATACTACCAACCATTGACCAAAGGGGTGGGAAAAATTTTTTTTTCGGGAAACACTAATCATATCTCTCTTAATTGGCACAATATCAAAACCGTACAAAATGGACAATATTACCCCAAAAATTACCTAACGCTTTTGTCTGAAAGAATTTTTGATATGACCCACCATTACGCCAAGGGATGAGGAAAATGATTTCGGAATTATAAGAAAATTCCGAGAGCCATCAGAGGTTGCCATGACAACGCTACTAACTTGATGAGCGATGAGCTATCAGAGGTTGCCATGACAACGCCGTTGCACGAGATCACATTCAGTTTTCCATCTGACTCCTTGGGAAGCGGCTTTGGTGACGTAACTGTTAGAATGCTGAACTTCTATGCCCAAGGTCACGGGTTCAAAGCCGGCCGAAGCCGTCGGATTTTCTAAGAGCGCTAAACATCCCTCAGTATGCTTCTCTTTGGATAGGAAATTCCAACGTTCTTTGCGAGTTGCTAGTTGCGGTGGCATCTAGTTGCCAAGTTCACAGCTAGGTGTTGTTGACGGTAGAATTTGGTACCAAAATTATCAACTACTACTTGTCATTGACCGTCTGCAATTCTTACCTGAATTACAGACTAATACAGCCATCACAATTTCCACCATTTTTCGGACAGATTCTACACACACCCAAAGTACACGGGGCTACATGACCACGTTGTCGCAGCCCCTAAACTGAGGAACCAACCAACATCTTTGCGGGAGATAAATTTTGCATGAAGAAGTAACCGACTGTTAGATAGATAAACAACAGTGACGAAACCTTGAATAAGGACTGTGTGGCCACAAGTATAAAAATGGGCCCCAAATGACAAGAAGGTTACCGTCCCCATATGACAATAAAATGTTAAAATGATATGCATAGAAAGACGAAAAACAAATTTAATTAAGTTCCAATTGTAAAATACTTTCTCGAAATAAATGAGGTCTGGTCCTTCTACGAAAACCTGCATATTTTGTATATTATAGCCTATCCCATACTTTGCCCGGTGAAATCTACCTCTGCCTTCCGGCGTGCCGTGAGGATTTTTTTTCCATCAAAGGAGTTTATCAATATTTTGCAGATTTAGTCCGCATAAGCTACAAGAGGATACCATACTTGGCTTATACAAAATGTATACATACATTATGTACAGAAAGTAAACATAAATAAAAAATATAACGGATATAAATGCAGAAAATCTCTCGGACATCTGCGATACAAGGAAAGCCAAGAAACCGATCAAATTTACCATCTCTTAACATCTAATTTTGAGTCCATGCATCGCCGAGCAGAACTGAGAGTTAGCTTTATAGCGAATTTCATAAACTTTCTTTGACACATTTCCTTGATAGTGTAATGGCGGCCTAAGAAGCGGTTAATATTTCACCATCAATTACTAGATATCTCTAAAGCTGCTCATCATACCAGTACAGTATATAAACGTACGTCCTTCATTACGAATTTCTGAAATGCAGTAGAATTACATTAGGATAATCGCCTTTGAAAATCCATCTACATTTTGCAAAATGTCACTGCACTCGGATCATAGGCCGTCGAATCTACACGGCTGTCATGTTGATTCCTTAGAGATTTACATTCAAAGCATATACAAGAGGACTTGGTTTCTAATTTGGTAGGCCTATCTCGGTACAAACATGTTGGCTGATAGCCGAGATATTGAATGTAGGTTAGACAATCCACATGCCCACTGTCGTAGATTGGTGACGTTTGTCGCAATGACAAAATAAAGGATTGACCTCAAATGATGGAACTAACTTACTACCGATACCACATTTTACTATCGTTTGTCGAGACAGTCAAAAATGATATTTGTAGTTATGAGAACCATACATACACACACACACATACTTGAACAAAAGTCAACCTCAGACACTTATACTTTACATCATCTTCAATTGGACGCAAGAAACGAGTCATGTACTTGAGAAATGATTACGGCCTCAATATTTTTAACATTTTAATATTAATAACACGTCATATACTCTAATTGAAAATGCATATATGTCATGCCAAGCATCAATGTGCTCGGATGATTACGAAAAATCTAGTCAGTTTATTTTAATTATGGGGAACAGACACACAAACATTCATTATCATACTGTATACACAAACACATAAGTCTATGTGCCCCAGTTGATCTCATGAGCCCATATTTCATGTAATGTAAATAGTTAACTAATAACCCCGTGGCACTACAGCCCATGAAGGGCCTAGGTTTACCAAGCGACCTCTGCGCAGTCATTTGGCCTGCAGATTGTGGGGTGAGGCGTTGTCAGCGTTGCCTAACTGTCAAACAGCTACCCAAATGTCCTCACGAGGCTTATTTCACCCGTTCCAGCCCCCACGTCAGTTTCTAGAATCCCTGGCCGTGGCTACCAAGTGAGAGGCAGGCGCGCTACCCCAAATAATAACTTGGTAGGAAATAAATAAATTCATCCCGTATGTTAAAATAATATACTTTTTGTTCGACCCTGACTATTATGTGTTAGAAAACTGTATCATAATGATGGTCATTATAATACTATTTTTCATTATGGAACAGTTTCTCCCACCAATCACAGCTCAAGAAAAAGTTGTTTGACCAATTAGATAATGTTAGCATCGCACCTGCGTGGAGTTCCAAGGCCTTCTGATCTGCGTTGCCTAGTGTCATAGTGGGGTAATCGAGAAAGCCATGGTCAAATACAAGGCATTCTCTGCGTCTCATGGGCTCTGTTCAGTACATAAAACTGGCGAAATCTCGACAGATATTTATGAATATTTATCTTCGAACATAAACTAGTTATAATAATTATCGTCGAACATAAACAGTCGTATGCAACTCGCCTATAATGGTAATTAAGACACTCGTATGGAAATTATAAAACTTGCATACGCTCATTTTATAAATATATTCGTGTCTTAATTATAGCCATTATAGGCTCATTGCATAATGTACTATTAAATCTCCTTACGGATATTATGTTCGCAAGAAATCATGGCAAAAATATCTCTAAAAGGGAATGACTGTTTTAAAAATCCATGAATCAACTGTCCTCTGCATCTATAATCCGTTTCTAATGCCATTTTATGAAACGTTACGCAACACTTAAATTCATAAATTCTCAAACTGGGTCACTAAGCAATGTTTAAGGAAGGACTTTTGATCTTCATATACCTAATTAAAAGCTCAGTGAAATGCGAGAATCAGTCTTGTACACTAAAAGTGCATAAGGTAACATGAAAAGTCCTACAGCTATTCCAGAATGGTTGTGGTAGACACTATAAATGTAGCGTGGCCCGGAATGTTTTAAGTGGTAAATCGATAGTTACACCCTCTCTCCTCCCTTTGCCTACCTGTTTGGGTCGTGTAACCACACGCAGTGCTTTTGTCACACTGAGTGACGAGGAAAGGGAATCCCCTGTTGCAGATACGTCAGTACTGCTGTTGTGGAACGAGAATATGCTGTTCCATCACCAGTGAATGAAGACGATGCTTTTAGCAGCTCGAGGGATTATTGTGGCCTGGAAACTCTCCCGCGACGAAGTTCTGGTCTTGTTTATTTGTTTAAACGCAATTTTTAAACAAATTATTGGAATTTTTGAATCAGAGTGCAGTTTGTTTTTGCTGCTGGTAATTCTCTTTATTACTGAATGCTCATCTTTTACGGTTACCTGTAACACCCCATGTATATAGCACCCGTCCGGCTTAACTGTTAATACGGACTGGACGCGACACAATTCTGGCTAGGGCTATCAACTTGTTTATATGTTTAAATCGTAATAAACAAATAAATATATTTCACTTAAATTATCAAAAAATGGAAGATTTTTCCTGTATGATTGACATGATTTGGGATGATTATTCAAACTGATTCATGTTGAATTTTGTATCATGACATTGTTGCTCGTACGGTACGTGACGACACGAAAATAATGTGCATGTGAAAACTGGACAGACGAGAATATATCACAACAATTTGGCGTGGACCATGATTTTGACCACATGGAAACTGTATGGAAGGACTGGGTGGATTCAGGATATCTGATACATAAGCAAGAGGTAATAATTATCATCATTATAACGTTAGAACGTGGTATTTTCGTATCCAGTGTTTTACGTCGACAGGACTCACAGGCATGAATTCCTTTGTGGAGAGGACCATACCTCAGTCTAAGAAAGACTCGTCATCCCATGAAGATTGCCGTGAAGTTTGGCAATACGTTGCGTATCCAGGCGATCCCTACTTTAACATTCGCTATTCAATTCTGGCCAAACGTCAGACACAATAGAGTGGGGCTAAATGTTATACCATTCATGATCTTGGCCACCAGGTATTGAGAGACACAGATGATTCTATAATTAATAGAGTCAACATTCATGTCACTCATTCAGCGTGCTCCTTCTTCTTCGAAGAACGTCAGGTATGGCTTATTCAGTAGCAAATATTTTCACCAGACATGTGTCCTGGAAATGATTAGCGTAAGGTCAGTCGATGACTATTCCTCTGATGTTCCCCAACAGCCACAGTGGGTCACATACTAGCACAATGGTAGTTTACTTCTCAGAAAGACATCCATCACCTCATTGAGTCAATATCAGGACATATTACAGCTGATCACATTGAAGCTCCTAGAAGATTGGCAACACGCTGTTGTTTAGACTTAACTATTCATCCATCGACTTGAAATTGTATCACTCATGAACACGGTAAGGGGCGTAAATTGAATAAAGCACACTACGTTCACGTGATTCCTATGTGGTGCTGTAATTTTCATAAACACTTTTGATTTCTGAGACTTCCATTTCCAAAATTCTCTCAGTACATAAGTATGTTCACTTTAAATCGTACATCTACTATATCGAAGTGTTAAATCGATTTGTGGCGGTGGTGTACTGCGAGTAGTGCTTCTATTACGTACATAGAAATACATTTTGTAGCATAGCAACAACGCTGATTTATACATTATTAGAAGAAAGAAGTACAAGCCATATTCCTATTATTAGGCTGTGTATTCTCTCAGGATGGCAGCGTGGGGAAAGAAATAGAATCAGTGTGCTCAAAATGAAATCCATCGTGATCGCAGTTGTGATATGCTAGAAAGAAATTAGTGTGACGATGAAACTTTCCATACATTGCTCAGTATTTAGACCGAACTTCCTGTATGGATGTGAGAACTAGGTGGATTGAGGATATCTTATACATGTGATATGAGGGTAGCAAGAAATAATGCTGGGACAGATAGATGGGAGCAATGTCAGCAAGATATGTGTAGTGAAGACATAAAGACTTGGTTAGAAATGAACATGCTAGATGAGGCTGTTAGTATGAGTTTACTCAGATAGTAGGGTCATATGAAGAGATTGGGGGAGGAGAGATTACCTAATAGATTAATGAGTTTGGCAGTAGAGGGTAAGAGAAGCAGACCTAAGAGGCGATGGTTAGTATCAGTTTTGAACGATTTAATGAGAGCTGTAGAAGCAGAGGAGGCCACAGTGGTAACTGCTTATTGGGGAGCATGGAGGGACTTGTTCACAAACAGAGGCTTGCACACTAAACTGGACACTAAGAGGTAAAACAGTCTCAAATGAAAATGTATGCCTAATAATAGTACAAATAATATCAGTATTACATGATGTAGCTTTGTGTGTGGTTCGAGCAATAATGGTTAGTTATTGCCAAGGATAGACATTCACCAGACGAATGGGTCATCCACTCGCCCAATATATTGCAAGACCTAGTAATAAAACCAATTATATTCCACTTGCTTACGCTTTGTCAACCAGAAAGTGAGAGAGTGCGTTACCTGAAATTGCAACTGCCAAAATGTGACAGTCAACCATGAAGCTAGACCCTTCAGAAAGAAAATTAACAAAAAGTAGAAAATCAAAATTCTCTGGAAGATATAGAACAATGTGCACAAACGTTTTACAATGCCACGGGTTTCATGGAGATTGGTTCACGCTGTGTTAGAGTGGCATGGCAGTTTTTTCTTCAAAGATTTACAATTACATACAATCGAATTCAGTTAACATTTTCATTATGGAATAAACCGGCATTCAGTCAGCAGGTTCAAAACCAGTCATCTGCAAGTTAGTATGCACGGTTAAATAATTGCAGCCTCTCCTGAAATTATACGTTTAATTGAACTATACTTAATCCCTTATGAATGTTCCATATTCTCGTATACCTTATCAATGAATCCCTTAGAATCCTAGGTGATCTCTATTTACCCATCGAAATCACATAACTCATCGTCAAACTGACACATACGCTCATCCTAACATTACGAGCGCCTACCTGTGAGGCTCCCGCATGCCATCATACTAGTTACCTTACCCTCTATTCCTTTCAGCTGATGAGTTAAATTATTTTAGTCCAACCAGTTTTTGCTCCTGTACAATAGATTTTGTCTGAAAACTTAACGGAAAAGGAGAAAATAAACAACGGATGCTATTCCTCGACGTAGCGCATGGTACAACTACAGTTCAAGGTGATATCCATGTAATTGTATTTTAACAGGGGCTGAACCACTCCTGTTCCGGGGAGGTGAAGATAAGAAATGAGAAATGGTGGGCGTGAGAGCCGAGTGTGACGAAAACACGCGAGAGGTGAAGAAATTTCCTTCCGGCAATCTGAATGTGGAACCATGGCTATGGTGAACTCACCTAGTGGTTTGTGTGAACTCCAAACACATCACACCAATATGGCTGTGGTTGCTTCACATTAAGGGCTAGGAAATTGCAATCAGCAGTTCGTGTATCTAACGTGTTGTGAATCGTATCTCATCCAAGCAAGATAGTGGACTCTGGGAAGGCTCTCTTTAGATTTGGTGATGTATTATTATGCACTAGTGTTTGTAGGTTCCTGTCATATAGATCCAATGTTCAACTTTTTCAATCTTTAAAATGATATTGATATTTATTTTAGACACTGTATAATTTCTTAGCATACATTGCTTATAAGAACGGGCTATTTACGTTGGAACATATCCTTAAATATTTATCATGAGGTTTCAAACGACATTAAATTTTTAAAATCGACCTGGTAGAAGTTTTCCCACTTGTCCGGTGACTTTTCCGATTAAACTGCCTAATTAAGATAACGTACGGAATCCACCCATGGAGAGCTATCGAATATTATAAAGTTGTATCGGTCCTGAAGAACTCTAGTTATAAATGTTAAGTATGGAACCGTATTTTTTCTACTTTTCTGATAGGCTTTCAAAAAACCTTCCCTTTTAAAACACTGAAGCAGCGGCTCCAAATGCAACTGACTTAAAGCATGCACTCGTATGTTACAATGTGTAGCGCTGGAATCAAATCCATTGGTCTATATTTCATAGTGCTATACTTGGGCTATGCAAAGACCTTGTCTGCGGTGTAGCACGTTAAACACCTGTTTCAGTGAGCCCACTACGGCATGACTGATGGCAGTCACTCACATCCGTGAGGCGAGGAGGTTCGAATCCCCTCGCCGGCAACCTTGAAGATGGTCTTCTGTGGTTTCCCATCTTCCTTCCAGGCAAATGCCGGGGTTGGTCCCTAACTATAGGCCACAGCCGCTACCTTCCAACTCCTCGTCCTTACATTCCAACTTCCCTCCTTCCCTCCCCAACGGTACTTGTAGCTCACCCATTGGGTGTCCGACTCGAAGCAGCTACAAAACTGGCGAGCCGAACATGTCCTCGGACACTCCCGGCATCAAAAGCCATACGCTAAAAAAAAAAAAAAAAAAAAAAAAAAAAAGTGAGCCCACTACTCTATTTGGACGAGCTGCTGCTGTGCATCACCTCTGTATTAACCTTCGAACAACATCAATGTAACCTATAACGTTCACCTAGAACTCTACAAATAAGCATTAACATATAAATCTGTTGTTGTTGATTTATTTGGGGGCTTGTGACAAGTTGGTCATTCAGCCCCGTGGAGTACCCTGAGTACATGGGACTGCTCATTCATTGTCCCTAGACTAATGAAATTAACTGAAAGCAAACTTCTTCATTGTAATTAGTGCAACATTTTTAGACTATTTTCAACATGTGTGACAGAGGCTTCTGCGGTCACCTTTCGTGCGTGTGTGTGTGTGTGTGTGTGTGTGTGTGCACGCGCGTATTAGTGCGCGTCCCCGTAGTACTCGTTGGAGAGATGTCAATGAAACATGGCAATGACTTCTTAATATCCCGTTCCAGCTCATCCGTGACATTCGAATGTCCATAAATGATACCAATCCAACATGGCGGCCACGTAAAATATTTATTTAACACTTGTCTACGTATCCAAAAATATTGCATGAATCTACCTGAAATTTTGTAAGGTGATAAGAGACTACAAAGTCAGTTAACATACTGTAGGCCTCTGTAACCTTCAATTTCATGATGAGCACAAATTTTATAAATGTTCAGTTAAAAATAAAACAATTGAAAAGCTGGACAATAATAGGATATACTTCGCGCGTTTCAATTACGTGAACGCGAATACATAGCCTATAAAATCACACTTTTGTTAAAAAAACAAGGCATTAAATTAGTATTTACAGAAAATATCAACTCCGGAAAGCATCTGCACCACAGTAATATAAATAAACAAAACCCGTATTCAAAGTCAGGGGTATATTCCATTACGTGCCAAGACACAGGGTCTAAAGCAAATTGCATCGGTCAGATACAATGAACACAGAAATGCGATAAAATACTGGACGCACTCGGCCGTATGCGAACACATGTTCGACACAGGACACAGTTTCACTAATATTAAAACCGATTTAAAATGATATTACACGAACCGAAAGGTAGAACTCTTGACATAAAAGAAGCAATCGAGATTCACTTAGCTAAAATAAACAACCCCAATAATTTAAACGAGCACGCATTCATGGATAATTCACCCCTTTATAGTGTACTAGAACACACCCCCGTCGGAAACGATACACACCATAACGAGGTAACCAAGCTACATATGGGATTAATAAGGGAATTATGTTATTGGATCACGATGTAGGATGCACATTTCTTCTAAAAAAAAACTACATTGGCATTAAAGGTTCCTGGACATTCTCATTAGACCGGGTAGCGCTTATACGGCTTTTTAGCTTACGTGTGGCGAGAATGAAAACTAGTCTTTAATAATTGAAGATTGTCCAGAATACAGTAACATATATCCCATTAGGGAGACTAGACTTGGCCACACTGAGTTACATTTGTACGATGAACAGAGACACTTAGGAATGCGAGAGGGCGAAAGCCAAAGAAGATAAGATACCCTCGCACACAGGAAACTCCCCCTAGCTAGGGGGAGTGCTAGGTTTACAAAGACAAATACTGAATTGGAGATGATTCTTTATGATTTTTGTGAAGAGAGTTTGACTGCAGCCGCGTAGAGGCAGTTTTTTTAGCGTATGGCTTTTAGTGCCGGGAGTGTCCGAGGACATGTTCGGCTCGCCAGTTTTGTAGCTGCTTCGAGACGGACACCCAATGAGTGAGCTACAAGTACCGTTCGGGAGGGAAGTTGGAATTTAAGGACAAGGAGTTGGAAGGTAGCGGCTGTGGCCTATAGTTAGGGACCTACCCCGGCATTTGCCTGGAAGGAAGATGGGAAACCACAGAAGACCATCTTCAAGGTTGCCGGCGGGGGGATTCGAACCTCCTCGCCTCCCGGATGTGAGCGACTGTCAACAGTTATGCCGTAACGACCACGGCTAACTCACCCGGTAGTAGAGGCACTAAGAGAGCATTATCCCTTAGATGATGATGATGATGACAGTCATGTGAAAACAGACCTGGTTGTTTCATGTGATGGCACATTTATGAAAAGAGGCCATACATCCCTATATGGTGTGTCAAGTGTGTCAAGTGTTGATGTAGTTAAATTACCTGATGTGCAAGTAATGAGCAAGTACTGTCAAAGTTGTGCTCTTAGAAGAGGTGTCAACAATGAAAGGCAGATACAGAATCACTACTGTAGCATGAACCATTGTGGATCTAGTGGTGCGATGGAGGGTGTTGGAATGAGGATGATTTTTAACAGATCTGTTGATAAACATGGGGTCAGATATGTCAAGTATCTTGGGGATGGTGACTCCAGTGCATTCAAGGTAGTAAGTGAGAGCAAACCTTATGGAGAAGAGTGTTCTATTGAGAAGCTTGAATGCGTTGGACATGTACAGAAACGCAAGGGCTCAAAATTACGACAACTCGTCATTGACATGAAGGGGAAGAAGTTGGAAGATGGGAAGGGGCTAGGTGAACATAATAGGCTAACAAATAAGATGATTGATACTATTCTGGTGTATTATGGCAAGAATATCAGGGATAACCTCTCAAGTGTTGAAGATATGCGACGGGCTGTATGGGCTTCATATTTTCACATGTTATCCACAGATGAACACCCCATTCATAATCTGTGCCCCATTAGTTGGTGTCGTTATAAACAGGCTCAGAGGGATGGTATTCCTTACACTCACAAGAATAGTCTTCCTGAAACTAATATGAACGTCATCAAGCCAACATTCAGGTTTCTGTCCAATGCAGAGTTACTCAAAAAGTGTGTCCATGGCAAATGACAGAATCCGAATGAGTCTCTGAATGCCCTTATATTGAAACGTTGCCCCAAAACAACATTTTCCACAGCTAGGGTACTGAAAATTGCAGTTAATGATGCAGTTATTGTATTTAATCGTGGCAACGTAGGGAGGATGCATGTATTGCAGAGAATGGGCTTCATGGTTGGAGCATTCACTCAAGACATCTTGAAGAAAATTGACACACTACGTATAGATGCAGCTGAGAAATCCATTGACGATCTTGCAAAGAACACAAGACAGAAGAAAAGAAGCCAGAAGAGAAGTCTTGAAGGAAAGGAGGACACTCAGTACAGTTCTGGTGCCTTTTGATAATCGGAATGGCAAGGGAAAAGTGAGTTCATCTTTGAAGTGCATTTTCTCACAATTTCTACTTTTATTGTTATGGTACATTTTTCTCAGAAACGTGGAAAGGTAAAGCCACAATATTTGGCATCCACATTGCAGTGTGTATAACAAACAATACACAGAGGGAAATTTTAATTTAATTGATGTACGCCGAGATATACAGAAAGAATGTACTATTTTTATTGGTTTTTTTTTTCAGTTTAAAAACAATTAAGTATAAATTCATTAAATGTCAATCTATTAAAAAGGCTTATGTGCATTTGTTTCTATGAATATTGAGGTTATACTATAAAATTTACTTGACAATCTTACCGATAGTTTGTAAGACAAATGTACTTTTGTGAATCATGGTGTCATCAATTTGTGAATTGAAAACTACCGTAATTGAACTTGTTTTGTGAAAATTATGAAAATTCGTCAGTAGATGCACCTAACTATTCTTAACCTTTGTACACAATTTCATTTGTGTAACTCCAAACGTGTGGATTTGGTGAAAGATTGTATTTGTACATGTATTTCGCGTACGTCATCCCTTAACAAATATTGACGACCTGCATTAATATAATTAATACTGCATCTAAATTAGTTTACATATTGTAAATACATTCACCCATACTTTCAGCCATAGATTTTACACCCTAAGTGTAATGGACCTGATGATTACCGCTTAACGATCGAAACTGGTCATCCAAGTGTATTCTTTAATCTCATCTAAATTTTAGTCAGGATTAGGGAATGATGATGATGATCAAGTGCCATCAAGTCGGCGTCGACCCCTAGCGACTACACGGATGGACTGTATCCATATGATTCGGTCTTCAGCCATATTTTTCAGATCCTTCACTGACATATTCATGTTGGATTTGATGGAGTCGATCCATCTCAATGCTAGTCGCCCTCGTCTCCGAAACCCTTCCACCTCTCCAAGCATAATTATCCTTTCCAACGAATCAGAACTTCTCATAATGTGTACAAAATATGACCGCTGTAATCGTTTTATCAATGCTTCAGGAGACTGATCTGGTTTGATTTTTTGAATTACCCATACATGTGTCTTCTTGGCTATCCAAGGAATATGCAGTATCCTTCTCCAAAACCAGAGCTCAAAAGTATCAATATACTTCCTATCTCGTTTCCTTATGGCCCATCTTTAGCAACCTTATGTAGCTATGGGAAAGACTAGTGCCTTAACCATTCTAATTTTAGTAGACGAAGAAACATCGGAACACTTGATGATCTTATCCAGGCCTTTAAAAGCTGCTCTTCCTAGGGCAAGTCTTCAGCGAATCTCTTGGCTGCATGAGCCACTACTACTAATGGTTGATCCCAAGAAAGAGAAACTATTCACCACTGGGATTAACTTATTATCTATCATAATGTTTGATGGCAAACCTGTTGTAATTAGTTTTGTCTTGTTGATATTCAAGTACAAGCCCATGGTTTCACTCTGTTCTTTAACTTTCATAATGATATACTTGACCTGTTCCTTGTTTTCAGCAAACAAAGTGGAGTCATCTGCATACCTCAAGTTGTTAATATTCAATTCACCAATCATAAAACCATGAGGTGACTCATCCAGTCCAGATTTCCTCATGATGTACTCAGCATAGAGATTGAATAAGAAGGCGAAAGTATACAGCCTTGTCGCACACCTTTACTAATAGGGAACCACTCTGTTTTATCATGCTCAGTTTTAACATTGGATTCTTGTCCCAAATATAGGTTACGCATTAGGACAATGAGATGTTCAGATTTGCCCATCTGTCTAAGTACATTCCACATCTTCGCATGATTCACACTATCAAAGGCCTTCCTGTAATCTATATAGCACATGTACTGCTCCGTCTGGTATTGATTTGCTGTTTCCAATATCCAACGAACATCACTAATGATGTCTTTGGTTCCTCTACCTTTCCTAAAACCAGCTTGAGTAGCGGACATTTCACGTTCCATATATTGTTTTAATCTTCGTTGTATGATTTTCAACATCACCTTGCTAGCATGTGGTATCAGAGAAATTGTGCGATAGTTGGAGCAGTCCAACAGGTCTCCCTTTTTGGGTATAGGAATAAGGACGGATCGTTTCCAATCTGTGGGCCAAATGAATGTTTTACAAATCTGTTGACATATTACAGTTAAAACTTTAACAAATGTTTCTTCTGTTGCTTGCCATATTTCAGCTGGAATTCCATCAGTTCCTGAGGCATTGTTTTGTGCCAATGACTTTAAGGCTATTCTGACTTCATCTTCTAGCACAGGAGGTTCCAGATCAAAATTTGCCTCTTGCAATGAGTCGTCACTTCATATATCTAGACTATACAAATCCTCTGTATAATATTTCCATCTCTGTTTAATCCCTTCACCACCATTAATCGTATTGCCATTAACATCCTTGACCATTCTAATTCTTGGCTGAAACTTCTTTCCTAAGGTGGAAATATGTTGAAAGACCTTTCTCATGTTACCTTTTTATTTTCTTCTCAAATCACAATTGGGTACAATCGTGTTGACCGACTTGATATCATCAAATTTCGATATTACAGCATGTATAAACATTTGCACTAAGGTACCAAGTTTCACTGCGCTCATGGGGTTCGATCGCGAGGAAAGTGTATTTAAATGTTTCGAATTCTCATGGCCGCCATTATGGTATTCTACTAAACAGGTTTATGAACGTCACATAGATGAACTTCAAGTAGTACCCTTTATCACCGTACAAAATTTCAGGGTGATATCTGATACTGCTGCGGAGATAGAGAATTCCAGTGAAATACTTCGCGCGGCTACCATGTTGGATTGGTGAAGCTTATCAACGTTTGAAAGGCACCGTCCAGTTTGGACGAGGAAATAGTATGCTCTTACAGAGTTTCATTGAAATCGCTGTTTCCGTTTAGATTTTATTACGGACACACACACACACACACACACACATAGATAAAATGTGATCGCATAAACCTATTTTCTTCATAAACGAAAATAGGCTAAAAACACTTTTTTCAAATTTCGATACATTCACGTTTTTCTATCGTGGCTCCTTAATTATATAAAATCACTACAATATTTGAATATCGAATTTTGAGTTTGAAATCGTTGCCCTTTATGTTTTCAAAATACTGGCCATTTTCCCACAGTATTTTTATCCACCACATAGAAAATATGTTTAATTGACGGAAGGCATTTGAGATGGAAATAGTGGTGGCTCTCCGACCCAGACAGTTATTGTTTCTAACAGGATCTCCGAGTGTCGGGTTGAGTGTCCAGGACATACACTGCCTGCTCTGAGAAGCAGCTATTCGTGTGAATTTCATATGTTAATAATATTATTGGTTTGACGTCCGTTTTAACTATTGCGGCTTTTAGAGACGGTGGGGTGCTGGAATTTCGTCCCGAAGGTGATCTTTAACTTGCCAGTAAATCTACTGACACGGTTCCCTCGCATTTGCTCACTCTCAAATTCCGTTTGAGTGCCAGGATTCAATCCTGCAACCTTGAGAACAGCAGGCGAGAACGTTGCCGCTGAGCGACGCAGCCAGTCGGGATTTCTATGGCTCACCTGCACATGGTACGCTAAGCTGCCTAACCTGCAGGGGCTAATATCTGGCGTGTGCGGGAAATGGCAATCTCAAACAATACCTGAATTGAGTTCTTTTTCTTTGGTCCATTAGGGTGTATTCATTACTATTTCCAATTCAGTGGGTGTTCCTTTGCCTTACTTTCCTTCTCGTCCCGAGGAACCTGCTTTTTGAAATTATGATAATTTTTGTTTCTATGCTTCTTGTTGACATTCAATAATGTTTCAATGAGTGTAACTAAGCAGTTATTCCGTAACAATTCACCACAGTAATCATAATGAATATTAAAAGGAATAATCAATTGCCAGATAATGCCTTGTTCTAATTGCAACAGTTGTATTCAATGAGATGATAAATTCCTACAATAGTCTCTCACTTCCTGAACATAGAGACGATGAAGCCGCTCTTCTTGGATACCAGTGAAATATGGTTATTGCCCTACGGGGCTGCACACTATTCCTCCTCAATCCTTTCTGGATTAAACACAACTTCATGGAAGTTGGTACTTAAAACGAAGGAGAGGAACTTCATGCCTCTATTATTATGTATAATACTCTGAGGCCAAAGGGAACAAAACTCTTAATTTTCGTAATCATTGTAATTAGTTTTTGAACTCTAGGGGCCACATCCATAATTGAGCTAGAGTTAGTGTACATTTACATACACATATTAAATAAGTTACCAACGGTGGATTATCTGGACGGTGCAGCAAGTTTGAAATATGGGCGCGAGTGAGGTAATGAACGGAGTGGGCCCGCGCCCCGTGCCCCGCGTGCCGCGCCATGGAACCTTGTCCCGAGGCGAAGCCCCCTGGCTCCATGATTAATGTGGCCCAAGTGCAGACATGAATTCCAATCCGTGCCTTGGCTGAGGACACTGCCGCGACCCTTGCTATGGAGCCTCCCACAACACAGCAAATAGCGTCTTAACCTACCTCCATAGGCATGTGCTATCAGAAAATTACAAATCATATCTGGAATCATTGCATTATGAACTGCATCACGCTGCCATTGAATCTCATATGACATTGCAAACAGCGTCACTTGTTTCTAATGCCACAACGGCACAAGTTATCAATTGGGTGGGCTGGGCTGATTCCTGAGTAACACCCACCTCCAGACTATGGAAGAAGAGCGTACACAAATTTTTATAGCTAACACCGGAATGTCCGATAAAGCGCCATGCCACTTTGAGTGCAAATCATATGTGAATTCATCTTAAGTACTTGGACACACATTCCACAAAGATAAGAGATATTACTTTATTGCCGCAAGCAACTTCCCTAATGTTAGCGGCAAAAATACACTCACTAGTACAATAATCCAATAACAGAATAGCTTTACAGATGTCAACACGCTAACGCGCCTAATAACATTAAATCTTATGTACTCACATCTAGCAACCTAGGAAAGCTTACGTAAATTATTACATAATCTATCGTCCCATTGAATTGGGCACATTAGCATGTTGACCGACTGCAATGCAATTCCTTTATTTCAGTAGGTTACGAAGACCACTCTGGAACTCTGTCTTCTAAACTATCTACACTCTCTGGTGCAGATATCGCAACACCACAGTGTACCTCGTTCTTCCTATAGTGATCATCAAGATGTTGTGTTTATTTCCTTTAGAACACACATGAAGAAATACCAAAGTACGTTATGCCATATTTTATGTGTCTGAAGATTACTACCCAATGTTCATTTACAAGCGTACTGGGAACAAACTCTCACCTGTGTAATACAGACGGCACGATTATCAGTAATGGCTTTAGAGAACTTGTGTTCAACCCTACGTATCAAGACCCCACCCTGAATATTGTTCCTCACCGGGCACTCAATCCCTCATTCCAGGCAATCATTAGGATGTGAAAATGGTATGGGTTTTGTGAATAAAATGCACTTGCAGTTTTATTTTAGGCTGAGGTATTTATTTCATAGTTGAATATTTGATGGTTTTGTGATCGGCAACATAGAATATCATAATGTTTAATTTTAATTCATGCTTGGATCATCAAATCATTTAGAATTTATTTATTAAAGCTATTGCTAAACTTGCGACCAAATGTTTCCATGATAACTTATTAAAAATAGGAATTCAGTTTGGCAAATGTTTGTGCTTTATTAACACATATATAAATAACTTTCAATGGTTTAATTCCTAATCAGATAACAATCTAGGCCTGTAGCATTATCTGGTCTGGTGTGAAGATTACGTACTGCCTAAATAAATATTAAACTAAAATAAATAAAAATAACTGCATTACAACGGAGCAATTCGAGTTAAAATGTAGTGAAACCCTTGTAACAAATTGCCTACACATTTTATAAAAGGAAAGTCGAATGACTCAAGGTGACAGCAAAGTTCATCTTTCTCTTCAGTGCAAAGAGTATGTAGCATTAAATTTGCAGTTTTGATCAGGCTGTTCAGTGACGTTGCATGTTGTCGATAATGCAAATGCCAGCACCTTACTGAGACTTAAAAGGCCCGCTTCTGGGCTCGTATCTCAGCAACAGGATAAATAGAACACAACTTAATCAGGTAACATCTATAATAAGGATGAGAGTAACCGTGATCTCCAAGATTTAACTGTGCCTGAAAAAACAAATCATCGCACACACATGTACAATTGTAACCACGTATCGTCTACGTACACGCAACAAAATACTCTATTCCCGGGAATTTCTCCGTAGAAATATTATGGGACCGACATAATATACCTCGAAATAATCTGGAGCTCGAGTTACACTAGTTTTCACTACTTGGCAATGCTTACAAAAGAAATATAAGACAAACCAAATACCTATAGGTTAGGCCCATGTCATGGCTGAGAATAATTTCAGTACAGAAATATACTGGTTTTTATTTCCCTATATACTATGTCGTGGCCTGGCTGCGTAGCTCAGCGTTATCGTTCTCGCTTGCTGGGCCCATGGTTACAGGTTCGTATCCAGGCGCAGTCAGCTGGCATTTGAAGATGCGCAAATGCAAGGGAGCCGTGTCAATAGACATAATGGCACGTTAAAGGTCCCCTTTGGGGCAAGATTCCATCACAGTGTTGTCTCTAAACGTCAGAGTAGATGAAAGGGACATAAAACCAATAATATTATTGTTGTAATTACTATGTTGTGGCAAGTGAACAGATGAAGAATAATAAGGTTAATAGATTTCAGTGCACGGTTATGATAAATTTTAATTAACTAGTGCTCGTAAGTGCAACAAAAGGAGAGAGATCAAGCATAAATGACAAAACTGGGATTGTTTGATGTGTTTGTTCTGAGCTCATATGAATAACCAACAACTACATTACTTACTCCTTGGCGCTACAGTCATTGTAGGGCCTTGGCCTCCCGGACAATCTCCACCCATTCTTCCCTGTTGACTGCTTTGGTTCTCCAGCTTCTGACTCCCATCCTTCTCAGATCCTCCTCTACGTTGTCCAGCCATTTGGTCCAAGGTCTTCCCCTCACACGCCGTCCTCCTGGCTTCCCACTGAAGACCTTCCTTACTACCCTGTTTTCTGTCATTCTTTCTACATGTCCCAACCAACGCAGTCTACTACTCTTTATTTCCACTACTATACCTGGCTTACCATACAACTCTCTTATCTCCATATTATTTCTCATTCGCCCGAATTCACCTTCTTTTACTGGTCCATATACTTTCCTAAGTATTTTCCTTTCCCATCTCCTAAACAATTCCTCATCACCTAGTGTCATGGTCCAAGTCTCCGAACCATACATCACCACAGGTCTCACTACCGTACGATATACAGTCAGCTTCAGATTTCTACTAGGACTTCTTGATTTAAAAACTTTGCTTAAAACATAGTAACTCCTATTTCCAACTGCTATCCTTGCATGTATTTCATCTCTCCTGTCATTGTTTTCAGCTCTCATTGAACCTAAATATTTAAATTTTTACAGCGTTCATATTCTTTCTCATTCAGTTTCACATTTTTCTCGAATTCATTATATTTTCTCCTAGATGTTAGCATATACTTCGTTTTTGACTGATTAATTGTCAATCCAATCTCTGCCCCGTATTCCTCTAATTTCCTTAACTTCTCTTCCAAATCCTGTTTCCTCCTAGATAATAAATCAATATCATCTGCATACGCAAGGTCTTGCGTCACTCGGTTAAACAACGTTCCTCCTGAGTTGCCCTCTTTTATCCTTCGCATTACATTCTCCAAGGCAATGTTAAACAGTAAGGTGGAGAGAACATCACCCTATCGTAATCCTTGGTTAACTTCAAAGGTATTTGATAGAATACCTTCACACTTTACTTTACATATTGTTCTTTCCAAAGTCATTTGTACCATTCTCGTTAATTTATTAGGTATTCCTGCCTCTCCCATTGCCTTCCATAGCTGATTGCTTTTAATGCTATCATATGCTTGTTTACAATCTATAAACCTTCCAGCTATAATTTTTGCTAAAATGTTTACACAATACAAAGCAATCCTATCCCTCTATAATTACCACAGTCTGCTTTGTCATGTTTCTTATGTATAGGGCAGAGTATTGCTATGTTCCACTGCTCTGGCATTTGCTCCTTTTGCCATATCTCTACCATGATCTTATGCAACCGTCTTGTTAGTTCTTCCCCTCCATATTTTATCATTTCTGCTGTGATGTTATCTTCTCCCGGCGCCTTATTAATTTTAGGGCCTTAATACCATTTTCAACTTCTTCCAATGTGGGTTCCTTGACTGATTCCATGTTCGTCTCTACTTAATTTTTTTCCTGTCCCAACTCCTCCCTCTGTCCAACTTCTACCTCACCTTCATATCCAATTTCCGCATTCAGCAATTCACTAAAATACTCCATCCATCTATTTAACATATCATCTTTACCTCCAATCAAGTTACCCTCCCTATCTTTACAGAAAGCTGCTCTGGGTTGAAATCCTTTCTTTATATCTTTAACCCTTGAATAGAACTCTCTGGTTTCCTGAGCCGTCTTTCTCTCTTCTAACTCCTCAATCCACTGCTTCTCAAAATCTCTCTTCTTCTTTCTACATTCCTTGTCTGCTTCTTTTCTCTTCTCCCTATATTCATCTACAGTAGTTCTTGTTCTTCTTTGTAACACTCTTCTGCTTGCCTCATTCCTTTCTTCAATCTTCTTTCTACACTCTTCATCAAACCAATCCTCAGTTTCTTCTTACTGACCAGCACAGTTTCCGCCGTGTTTTGTATTATATCTTTGACCGTCTGCCACTGTTCTTCTATACTTTCTCCTTGCTTCTCTTCCATTTCATTAAGCTTATTTGTCAAAACAATTGTGTATTGCCGAGCTATGCTTTCATTCTTTCTTAATTTAGCATCATCAAACCTATGTATAACAGCTCTCTTAATCTCTCTGTACTTGGCTATCCTTTGTCTATATTTAACTCTTACCAGAAAATTATCACTATCTCCGTCTGCTCCTCGACAGCTATCCACTTCCAACACACCTGAGGCATGTCGTCTATCTATAAGCACATGATCAATTTGGTTTTCTGTGATCTCATCAGGGGAGCACCATGCCACTTTCCTTATATCCTTCCTTTGCATCCTTGTGCTTTTGATAAGCCATATCTCTACCATGATCTTATGCAACCGTCTTGTTAGTTCTTCCCCTCCATATTTTATCATTTCTGCTGTGATGTATAGCAAAATCAATCCGTCTAATACCATTATCATTGGCCACCTCATGTAAACTCTCCTTTCCCGCTGTACTCCTGTAGACAATTTCTCTTCCCACTTGTGCATTTAAGTCCCCCATAACAAGCTTTACATCATGCTTTGCCACTCGTGCTAGTTCCTGTTCTAGTTGCTCATAGAAAAGATCCTTTTCTTCCTCCTCTGCTTCTTCGGTTGGTGCGTATGTACATATGAAGGATATATTGAAGAAACTGGCTTTCACTCTTAATACATACAACCTTTCGTTAACAGGCTTAAAATTTATTATAACATTTTTATACTCATTATCAACAAGAAAACCTGTCCCTCCATATCCTCTGTTCCCACAACTATAGAACAGGCTGTGTGTCCCCGTGGCAAGTATTCCACTTCCATTCCATTTTACCTCTTGTATTGCTGCCAGCTTTACATTATATTTCTTCATTTCCTTCTTCAATTTCCGTAATCTTCCAGGTTTACTCAGTGTTCTTACATTCCATGTCCCAAAATAGCAATTCATGTACCATTTCCGTTGCCAAGGTCGTTTATCCATTTCATCCGTCCGGTTTCCTTTGTCCTTTGGTTCCGTAACAAGTTTTTTTTTCCGGGGTAGGGTTGTTAGCCCCACGCCCAACCCCCCAACTGGAGGACCAGGGTACCGCTCTTAGTCTGGTTCATCACCTTAGGCCTGTCCAGCTTGGGTGGCCCTACCAGGAGCCGAAGCTCCCGCTGGCATAGACCCAAGGATCCTTTGAGCTCGCAAGCCTCCAAACACCCGGCAATACCTGATTGCATTCTGCAAGGTGACGGTACCGGCGGGAGGACAACTACATTACTAACTTTTTGCTAGACTGACAGTTGTGACACTATCTAGTATTAAATTTAAAGAACTACATTACACATTATTTAAATTTCATACTAGAAAGTGTCACAAATATCGATCTAGCTAAAAGTTAGTTCCTGAGAGATTCATTAAGAATGTCATGGTCTCACAACCGGAAATCGTTTAATCCCTGAACTAGTTAATCTTCCTGAAATTTACGATAATAACTGTCAAATTTGAAAAATGCACTCTTTGAATGAAAGAGAAGGTATTTATTTGAAAGATTCAATTGTTAGATACTTGACGAAAGTCACACTGTCCGCTAAACGTGCTCACATCTGCAGGGATGTCACCAAAATTGATGACCCTCCTTCTCTTGCTTCAATCATTAATACATTTATAATTGATCCACCAGAGGACCTCACACTTTAATTGATTGCCGACTTTTCATAGGAAGCCCTGATGACAAATTACTAGGTTAAAAATATTTCACAAGCGTGGTAATTTATGTCATGGCCAGAAAATTAATTATATACGAGACGTCGTTTTGAGGATATTCGGTTTTATCTATAACCTCTTAACTCTGATTTATACCGTACACGAGTTTCATTGCCAGTGAAGAAGAGAGCCTCTGGATTTATTGATGGATGTAACAAAACGGGATCCGATATTCTTAATTAATTTTGTATTGCACTCATGCTCCAACGTCAGTGTGTTTACAAGCAAATCAGGTGGGAAATATCTCTACGAATAATTTTGGAATATAGTTTTTTTTTTCAATTACAATTTAATACTAGTACAGACGAACTTGAGTGTATTCAGTTCAGCAACATACTTTTAATAGCCGAAATGTTATATCATTTAAACCACAAACACGTTAAATGGAAACATGTGTTCTACGCTTGATTCAGCTAATAGCAATCGAAATAATCTTACACTAAGCATTTTCCACTTTCTTAACCAACCACTTGCGGTTATTTATTGATGTGTAACATCTTTCCGCTCGGTTGCTGGATAGTTTTGTGGGAGTGATTTTGAAAATTGGAGACGGAAGAGGATCGGAACAATAGAGCTGGCAATGGTGGATCGAAGGGAAGTATGCACTACCCGCTCGATCGATCGAACGGAAGTATACTAGCTGGCAGTGGTGGAAAACGGAGTATGCACTGCCCGCTCGATCAATCGAACGGAAGTGTACTAGCTGGCAGTGGTGGAAAACGGAAGTATGCACTGCCCACTCGATCGATCTAACGGAAGTGTACTAGCTGGCAGTGGTGGAAAACGGAAGTATGCACTGCCCGCTCGATCGATCGATCCAGCGGGCAGTGATAAGACCCAGCTGGCAGTGGAACGAGAAACAATGAGCGCGCGGTGTCGGAAATTGATACAATGACGTACCCTTGGCCATGTAGAATGTATATGACATACTGAACGGAAAACGCTCATGCGAACTCTGGTGTCAAGTGATTGAAACAAATGACATGGTACATTTTCGAAGTCTTAGTATCAGTATTTAAAATGGTAAAATGCCTTAATATCAAACATTGTAAGTAGTCGGCATTGCCGGTATTATGTTTATGCACAATGGCTATTCAAATATTAACCCATATAACGGTAATGCAGTCATCAATATAATGTAATCGTTGTAGTTATACGAGAATTGAGCAAGCCTTCATGAACTATTACTGAATACATTCTCTTTACTCACAAGAGGGCCTATTCATAAGGCATTTTAAACTCAATTTCCCGCAGGAACATTATCGAAACAAGCAAAATATAAAAGAAACTTAATTCCGTAATGCAGTATTATTGGAAAGTGGAAATAAGACACTATCTTGTGCACAAAATTTTCGTAGTCGAAATAGCCGTGGGGTTAGTGCTTATGACTGTGAATCTAGAGATCCAGGGTTCGAATCCCGGACGAGGTAGATATTTTTGCTACCAGATTATCATTTTAAACGATATTTATCATATCATTATGACTCATTTTAAGAGAATCCATATGAATTTACGTGTTGGTTTCTGAATGAAGAGGGCCTGTTTATAAGAAATTTAAGGTTATGAGCGGTGTCGCGTCTATTAATCTAGTTGATCCATATCGTATTCTTTATTTAGGCTGGTGCTGGTTGAAGCTACCAATCATCTAATAAAATGAGTCCCGTATTATAAACTACAATATCTGCAAAACACTCCCTTTTACAATAGATTAATATTGTGCCAATAATAGTATAAACTACCGGTGTATCAACAATTTCACGTGAGGTTCCTTCTATGTCAGATGTTACACATCTAATGCGACTACTGTAAGGCTCGTAATTTTTTTAGGAATAGCACCTCTCCTAAAAAGCTCATTCATTGTTGTGATGGTATAATTTGTCATCAGAAACACTGTTCACTCGACAAGGGGTTTGAATCGGTCTGATAACCAGTGCTGCAGTCGTGCCTGTTGCACTGCATGAAGCTGTAAGTAATTGGATATAATTTTGGGATGTCATCAATTATGCTGAATTGGCAACCCTTGTGCTAGCAAACGCTCTGCAATAAACAACTACATAGTTATATTTGATTAATCTAAACTACATCCTTGAAAGGATTGCTGCCGTTGATTATAGTATCAATGAGAACGTTGATTTGCGTTTAACAGCTTTAGAATTTGTTATATTTGTTTCAAATATTTCGTAAATGGACCTAAATGACTGCCAATAAAAATACGTACTGAAATAATAATCCAAAATCAACAAAACTTCGAAAAGAAATAATCGAGTCAGTCAGCTCCGAATTTCACGCTATTTCTCAGCATATTTCTTCATGCCGCTGCGGCGATTAAAATACAGCGAAACAGTGTTTACAAACAATTCTCTATCGTGCTGAACCTCCTTCATATATGAGGTCCTATGTAAGAAATCCATCAAAAATAACCGTTTACGTTATGGTTTAATTTTACAAATTCTAATCTTCAGCCTTCTCATTCAACAATTTTCCCATGAGTTTAATGATCTCGAAATACACATGATCGAAGATGCATATATTTATGAACGGAAATGAGGAGGATGAGAATACCATGCTAAACTATTTCTTAATACAGATCTCTTACGAATGCCAGACAATTCGCTTAGAGAAATGCCGCATATCATGAGCTCAATCTCCCCTCCCAGTCCCTAACCACCGGAAATCACTTCGAAGAGGAGCTTGTCTCACGGCCCTGCTTTGGGTCTGTTGTTCGGGCAAGATCTAACATACCTAATGCAAAATATCTAAAAAATATGTGACAATTTTAATGAAGGGTTTGATAGTATAAGGTTGAGCTGTGATAAGCATTGGAATTCAAAGCCGGGTCATCAAGAAGAATGGGAAGTAACTACTGTCGACCAAAATATTATGTGTACTCGAGTTTGAAGGTTGTTTGTGAAGTAACCAATAGACCTACATAAAATCCAATGACATCATCATTTTCGATGTTCTATTTTACATTAGTTCATGTAGGTTTGGAATTTTTAATTTATATTGTAATATTTTTTATCGCAGTTAGAACACAAAAAGTGCCCGTTTTTAAGCGTGTGCAATCATGCCTCACGTTTAAGAATTATTATCTCACTAATCCGTCATCATATAGAATCCAAATTTTAACAAAATTTACATTGGAATGTTGTATAACTGCCTTATTAATTTCAAAATTTTGTGTGTCAAAGAAACAAAGTTGTTATCATCTTCGTAAGGTAACTTTTTCCCGGCTCGAGGTGGTTGGAAAATGTAGTTCTTGGTTGCGTTGTAATCCTTATAGATCAAAAGGTTATGCTGTATGATTGTGAAATACCTAAATTAATTCACTTATTTTATATCGGTTTGTATTTGTATGGGGAATTAAGACATGGTTCACCAGTTAGCCGCTCCGGTGAAAGCTGTACAGCGTTGCCAAGATGGGCTCCATCACGCGTCATGGCGCGCCTCGCTCAGTAGTGATGGGCTCCAGTTCAGCAACGCTGTCCAGCATTTCCCGGAGAGGTATAGCCTTTGGTCAATGTTATTGGTTAATCAGTTGATATAAATGTTTCACTAGTGGCTAGCATTCTTGACTTACGCCCCGGAGGTCCAGGTTCGATTCCCGGCTTTGACGTGATATTGAATTCTGATCTGTGGAATGGAACGTGGTACAATCAGCCTTGTGAAGCAAATCTGAGAAAAAGGTTGGTTCGATTCCCACCTCAGACTTCCGACAAAGGGTTTTACATGCTTTCGTACTTCCATTTCGAGCAAATGTAGGGATGGTTCCTAACTAATGGCCATACCCAATCCACACCCGCATTATACACACACTACTAGAGATGTTCGGGCCCCTCAAATGAAACAACAACAAAAACAACCACAAGTAATATGAATGTAGTGGCACTTAACGTGTCTTACGCATTCATTCCCCGACCTCTTCCTTGCCTTTGCGGAATGGACCACCCTGTATAATCAAAGCGTGAACTTAACATTACAATGTCTCGGGATGTTAATGACCTATTGCCATGCAACAAACACTATTCGTAAGTGAGTTTCCACGCTATTATTTGCGCAATAGATACTCCTTAAATCACTTAAGTGTTGGATGAACATCATATATGCTGAAGGGTTTGAATGACCTACGTTATGTACTATAATGAGACCCTTCTCTACCTTCATGCCTGTGAAAATCTTCTTTCAACATCTATTGTTGTTTCAGAAAAATTTTATCGACGAAAGGTTTAAAACCCATAAACGCCTAGCGGTACCATATGGTAACGCAATATCGGTCATTGCATTTATTGCTCTGCAGGACCTTGGCCAGTAAATGATATTCGAACTTCGCGCTTATATGTTCATGGAAAGTGCCGCAAAAGGTACGGCATGCTAAATTATTCCGTAAAAGGGCGATATTTTACAAATGTTTGGTGCTTTTCAGTCGGTCAACACGAATGTACCCAAAAGAGCTGGGTTATGCCCTAATCCTGAAAAAATTACATGATATTAATAAATGCACTAGGAAGACCAGTTCTGATCGTCAAGGGATCATCATCAGTTCCATTACACTAAGGCTATGAAATCTAGGTTTGAAAATACAGGTGAAAATATATACAATGCGTACAATTATTTAGTTGCAGTATTGGTAATGCAACTGGTCAGTGTATGCTAGTTGTAGTATAGATAATGTTAGGTGGAATGCTAAAATGGTGATAGAAAGCCGGAATTTGTCTGTTTGGGGTGACTATATGGTTTTGAAAGTCAACTATGGTTGTACAGTATAGAGCAAGCTATTACTTATCTGGCTGGATGTCTTCCGTTCTGTAACTGCGAGTAGTATCAACTTCCCTCTTGGAGCAGTGACGGTCGACTGAATTGGAATGTTGTCTCACTGAGCTGATATTCCATCCCCCCCGCTCTATGTACCTATGTGTTGTCTGTAGTCAATGCTTGTGTAATTGTGACGTGTGGCCAAATTTAGATAAGAGGTATTGCGCCCGTTGACGCATGTTGACTCATTTTGACGCATGTTGACGCATGCTTGCACAGCTAACAAAGACCAAGATCCATGCTGATCAGTAACACACATACCCTGCGAGCGGCGGGAAGAAGGTGAAGCAATATCGCTTACATTTTATGCACTTTATATATTCCCTAAATTAACCATAATTTAATCAACGTAATTCTGCTTATTTAAAATATGGTATAATACTCTGGTGAGCGAAACCGTAAATTTACGCGGCTAACTCATGTCCAAAGAGAACGCCATATTTTGTGAAGCCAGTACTTACTCATCGTTTGCTGAAGCAACATCTATGTGAATGTGAAGCACAAATAAGGACACGTTCCGAGAAGGGAATCCATGTGCTATGGATAAATCCGAGTATATTTGTCAAATGGACAGCCATCAGGGCATAAACTGATAATCAAATAATTGTGTACAATTAATAACATTTAATTTGAGAAATATTTTGATTCACGAAGTGAAAATTAGGGAAGCTAGCAACGCAAACTCTAAGACCACATGGTCGCATCCAAGTGTATTATAAACTGTGAATTGATAAACTGTGTAATTCTACAGGAATATTTTTATGTTTTGCCTGATGGGCAGTGGTTATGATTTTTATTTTGTGTAAATAATTCGTGAAAGTAACGAGTGAGCGTCGCACAAGCGATAACTTAACGCCAGTGGCGGAGTGAAAATGGGCAATTCTTTACCGCACCTTAGCATCAGTGAGTGCAAGTTTTCTTTAAACATGTGTAATATTATCACCAATGGCAACATTAAAATCCTACTGAAATATCAAATCTTGAAATATAACCCCTACCACGCAATGGAGATGAATAACTAAATCATGCGTAGGGAATTGGCAGCGGAAGGTGACCGGAAACAATGAGGAAATGATTTAAAACCGTAGAGGAGACCGTTTACAACATCTCATGGCGGGTCTCGAACCGACGGTTGCTGCATCTGTAAGTCAGATCTTGTATAAGTAGCGTTATTGTAATAAGTTGGAAACAGTAGATTTAATTTTAGTTTGGTTTCATTTTTCGGTGCACAATGCACGTGTGGAAAGTTACAATTTTGTTAAAAATGTATAAATGTCGGGGAGGCAGTATTTTCAATGTCCATTTCGTATCGTTTCAAAACAGTTATTAACAACTTTTATTTTGTCAAGCTGATGAAAAGGAAACTAGTTTTGGCAGGTGTTATAACAAGGCCAAGGTTGCATGTATAAGCCAAACCACTACACAGCAAACTCGATTTTAGGCAATGCCTCTTTATTTATTTAGAAGGCTGTGAAATACTTAGCATTATTATAAGCGAAATGCAGAGTTCCGTTAGTCACATTTGCTGGCCAGGTCAATACTTGAAAACAGGTTCATTTCTTTACGAGAAGCCAGACAAGCAATGAATGCAACAGTATTTTGTAACCAGAGAACATAGGTTCGACCTCATTCAGGGAAGAGGCAATAGAATAAATGCACAATCTCACACTTTAGTTTGTAACAGAAGCCTTCATGTTAATTCATAGCGTTGTTACAATGTGTTTTACACACACATAATCTTTATGACCAGTATTTAAAACGTGTATAACTTAGGAATCCACACTTATTATAATTAACATTATTAGAGCATTATTGATATGAGTCGTGATGGTGGATCGATACCTCCGACATGTTATTGTGGTTATACCGGTGGTAACGAACTACTGCAGTCGTACCTAACCGAGGGCGCCTGGATTGATGAATCCGCAATAGTAAGAGTGAGACACAGGGTGTCTAATAATAATGATGAAGTATTGGTGGAGACACAGGGTGTCTAATAATGATGAAGTATTGGTGGAGACACAGGGTGTCTAGTAAATTATTATGCTATTATGCATTAGTTGGATACACACGTTACCTGAGTACACTGAACGCTATTTAAAGGTCCATAAACTGAACAACTATACTGTGCGAATAAATAATTGTGTGAAGCTTTAATAATCAAAGATAGGTTTTTGTAAAACTAAACAAATCACATCATTCCCCCTGAGCCTAAATAAAGATAATACATATTAAAAATAAAATATTTTCTGGACCAAATGTTGACACTTAGTTATTGTTAAGTTACTTTAGATACATTTTGATACATTTTCACATGAATAGTCGACAACCAATTGGTGATGTGATAATGGTAGCAAACACATCAGATTGGTAGCAATATGAGTCGATGTAATTGTTTAATTACCATCGCATTTGCAGGCTTTCCTATTTTTCTACTTTCTTAACACTTTGAAACTATGACCGTTTGTTACAAACAGTAACAAATCGAGTATTCAGGCAGTGCCAATTGCACAACCATAGGAGTGCTGAATTATTGTATGCATTTATGTTGTATTAGCATAGTTTTTTTATTCAGCAACATGGTGCACATGGCTTGATTTTATTTGTGATAAACGCGTCTAGTTTATTAATTAATGATATTTAGGACTAGCTGAACACTTAAATCTAAAGATAAATGTTAGAGATGGCACCATCATAGCATAAGACAAATTTCCCCTTGCTACTAAATGTAAATGTTTCTAGTATTTGTAAACAAGTAAATGTCTTGCTTTGCTGTAGATTCTTTTGATGTTTGATCCTCCTGTAGTCATTTCGATGTAATTGGTTAGGGCTGATCATACGTGCCATTCTCTTAGCTTGTTCGTTCTTAGTCGAATTTTGTATTAGGACCATGAGAGTAATTTAGATCTTGATTAGGACTTTTTTATATCTTCTTTCAGGGCAGAATTGTATCGGTCTAGCCGTTTGCAACTCCCACGCTAGGCTAGGGATCTATTATGAATAAAATTTATTTGTGATTTTAACATAAGACTGACCTCTCTTTTCTTGTTTAGTTTTGTTATCGATGAATTCCTCTGAGCTGGTTAAAGATCGAACCTCACTAATTCCCGATACCCCCGAGTGCAGACTTTTTGCTACACCAGCCTATGAATATGTCGTCCCCCATACTTGTGTGCTATCTGGAAGAGGGTCTCGGAAGTGTCATTTGAAACCGTTGGCTCCCCGAAACCTTTGGCCAGCGGGCACAGTATGTTATTGGATTCAGGAAGGTTCTCAACTATTAAAGACCGTGGAACATACCCTACCACGCGTAGACTATTAGCCATTCATACAAAGCGCACTCGGTCTGTTGAGAACGACCCGGCACCTTTTATACTGCCGTGAATGGCGGCCTTGGTTTATTGAAGAAAAAGTAAATCGTTCTCCTGATACAGATAACATTTACCTATTAAAAAACCTTCCCCCCACTTTTTTATCTAGCTTGGCTGTATATCTAAGTTGTCTCTTGTTTCAGACAGGGCCTGTTTTTTAGTAGAGTGAAGAGGGGTGAGCTCTCCATAAAAGTGTGTTCATTTTGATTGTTGGGATTGTTTCTTTTGGGCAGGCGTATCTCGATTGCTTCGTGATGAATTATTTTTCGATCCGTTTCAATGTTAGTAATGCTGTACCCCGCGTCACACATGTGTTCTCCTACGGCTGAATGTGTTCCGTATCTTATCGCATTCCCATGTTCATTGTAACGTGTATCTACTCGTCTTCCATTCTGTCCTATGTAATTAGCTTGACAACCAGTGTCTTGGAACGTAATAGAATATACCCCTGACTTTGAATACGGGTCATGTTTATTTATATTACGATTTTGCAGGTGCTTCCGGTTGTGTTGTTCGTTGTGAATGCTAGTTTTATGCCTTGATTTTGGAATAGATTAGTGATTTTATATGTGTCCACATTCTCATAGTTGAAGTGCGAAAATTGTTTCTCATAACTGTCCGGTTTTGGAATCGTCTTATCTTTATTTTTATGTTTGGTTACAATTTGGTCTATTTTGTTTGGTGGGAAATTATTTTCCTTTGCTATTTGCTTAATGGTTCTTATTTCCTTATTATAATTGTATTTTGACATGGGTATGTTTAAATCCCTGTGCACCATTGAATTGAACCCCGCTAATTTATGCCTACTGGGGTGATTAGACTGATTGTCGATTGCATGCGAGGTTTATGTGGCTTTCCGAAATATGGAATATGAATGTTTGTAGTCTTTACGTACAATAGTTATGTCGAGATAATTTATTTTTCGGTCTGTTTCGGATTCCTTAGTGAATTTCATTGAGTGGTGTAGGCTATTAATGGATTGGAGAATTGTTTCTTCGCTTGTTAATTCAGTATCGTAGATGCCAGTTACTTCATCTACGGATCTTTTCCATACTACTATTCCCTTTGTTGAAGTCTTTTCTAAGAACACATTTTCTAGTGAATTCATGTAGATGTCAGCGATTAGCCCGCTTAATGGTGACCCCATCGCTAGGCCTTCTGTTTGTGTGTACATTTTACTGTTGAATTAAAACACGTTTTGGCTGAGAACGACCTTCAGTAATCTCACAAACTCATCAGTCTCTTTTGCCGAATTGTTGGATTTTAGTTGTATTCGGTGGTGCTGATTGCTTCCATAATAGGAATATTGGTGTACATGTTAGTTATATCGAAGGATACTAGTCTCAAGCTAGGTTTTCATTTGTAGGGTGTTCAATGCTGTTACTGGTTCCGTTGTGTTGTTTACAGAGTTGTTTTTGTCGTTGGAAATACGGTGTTTTAGGATTTTGTGTAGCTCTTTGCTGATTTTGTAATTAGGGGCATTCCAACAATTGCCTATTGGTCTCATTGGGCACCCCTTTTTGTGTATTTTAGGTTGTCCCCTCAATGATGGTATTTTCGGGTTCATGTTTATTAGTTTTGATTTTTTGGCTTTGGTCAATATGTATTCTGTTTCATTTAACACGCGTTTTATTTGTTTTTGAAATTCCTTGGTGGGGTCTTTTGCTATTTCCTTTATTTCATTGTTGTTTAAGAATTCGACTGTTTTTTCAATGTATTCTGTTTTGTTCAAAATTACTGTGGTGTTCCCCTTATCTGCTTTTGTGATGATTAAGTCATGTTCTTTTATTTTTTGCTTCAATTACATTATTCCTTTGAATTGTTTGTTGCTATGAATGGTATTGTTTTCGCCCTCTCGTTTGAGGTTTTTTTTTTGTCTCCTTTGGTGGCGAGGTTTTTGGTTAATTCCCTGTCTTCTGCTGGGAGCTTGTGACTGGCTATCTCAATATCTGTGATTAACTGTCTTATATTGTGGTTCGTGTGTGCGTCTGTGCAGTTGTATTTCAAATCTTTGTCTAACATATTCATTTCATCTTTATAAAAGTTTACGTTCGTTCTGTTGTTTACTCTGCTGTGGACATTGAATTCATTGCTATTCGTGTGTTGTACATTAGATTGATTGATCTGTGTGTTTCCTAGTTTTCTTGGTTTATTTTCTATCCTTTCGTGCTTCCTCGTTGCTCTGATTTTGATGGTGTCATATAGATGCTCGGTGAAACTGTCCCATTGCGATGCATGACAGGAGTTACTTAGTTGCAATTTTTTTTGTCGTGTAGCCTCCTGAGAGGCCGAGTGCAGGTCTTTCTAGTCGACGCCCGTGGGCGACCTGCGCGTCAGGATGAGAGATGGAATGGATGATGAATGAAACTGGGCAAGGATGTGGAAGGAAGCGGCCGTGGCCTGTCAGAAGGTACCTTCCCAGCATTTGCCTGGTGTTGAAAATGGGAAACCACGGAAAACCATTTCAAGGACAGCCGACGGTGGGGCTCGAACCCACGCGTCTACCGAGTCAGCAGAGAGCTTCGCCCCTTGACCTAACGCAGCGCTTTAGCCCGCGTAGCCACTACTGTCGGTTAGTTGCAATTGAATATCGTATAATTTTTGGTTGATTTTTTGCTTTCTTATGTATGCAAAACTTAAATCGTTTTTTTTTATCGAAAGCGATTTGGGTTGTTTAGTTGAAATATCCAGGCTGGTGTATTCGGTACTGTTTTAATTGGTACGTATTTAGGGGTGATATTTTGTTCTATACATTTTTTGTTGAACCAAATTGACTTGTCTATGTTCATGAGTTTACGCCTGAGTGATTTGAATCTCTTGGCTTCATGATTTGCCTGACTAGCCGTGAACATTGTGGGGATTGAAGCCATTTTTCAGTATTGCCTTAGTAAACAAACGTTTGGTGCTTACCAGTCGGGCAACACAAATGTACCCAAAGGAGCTGGGTTATGCCCTAATTCTGAAAAAAATACATGATATTAATAAATACACTAAGATGACCTGCTTCGATCGTCAAGCGATCATTATCAGAGCCATTACATTTGGGCTGTAAAATCTATGTTTGAAAATACAGGTGAAAATATATACAATAGGTAGAATTATTTAGTTGCAGTAATAGTAATGCAACTTTTCAGTGTATGCTAGTTGTAGTACAGAATATATGATGTTAGGTGGAATGATAAAATGGTGATAGAAATCCGGAATTTGTCTGTTTGGAATGCCTATATGGTCGTGAATGTCAACTATGGTTGTACAGTATGGAGCAAGCTATTACTCATCTGGCTCGATGTCTTCCGTTCTGTAACTGCGAGTAGTATCAACTTCCCTCTTGGAGCAGTGACGGTCGACTGAATTGGAATGATGTCTCACTGAGCTGGTTCTCCATCCCCCCCGCTCCGTGTTCCTGTGTGTTGCCTGTAGTCAATGCATGTGTAATTGTGCCGTTTTACCAAATCTAGATAAGTTGTATGTTATTGGATTCAGGAAGGTTTTCAACTATTGAAGACCGTGGAACATTTCCACCCACGCGTAGACTATTAGCCATTCATACTAAGCGCACCCGGTCTTTTGAGGACGTCCCGGCACCTTTCATACTGCCGCGAATGCCGGCCTTGGTTTATTGAAGAAAAAGTATATCGTACTCCTGATCCAGATAACATTTACCTATTAAAATCCCCTACCCCTCCCCCCTTTTTTATCTAGATTGGCTGTATCGCTAAAGTTGTGTCTTGTTTCCGACAGGGTCTGTTTTATATTAGAGTGAAAGGGGTGAGCTCTCCCTAAAAGTGTGTTCATTTAGATTGTTGGGATTGTTTCTTTTGGCTAGGTGTATCTTGATTGCTTCTTTATGTCAAGAGCTCTGCCTTTCGATGAATTATTTTTAGGTCTATTTCAATGTTAGTGAAGCTGTGCCCCGCGCCACACATGCTTTCGCTTATGGTTGAATGTGTTCCGTATCTTATCGCATTCCTCTGTTCATTGTAACGTGTATCTACTCTTCTTCCACTCTGCCAGATGTAATTAGCTTGACAACCAGTGTCTTGGCACGTAAAGGAAAACACCCCTGACTTTGAATACGGGTCATGTTAATTCATATTGCTCATTTTCAGGTGCCTACCGGTTGTGTTGTTCGTTGTGAATGCTATTTTTTTGCCTTGCTTTTTGAATAGATTAGTGTTTTTATATGTGTTCGAATTCACATAGTTGAGCGCGCAAATTTTTTCTCATTACTGTCCTGTTTTAAACCGTTTTAGCCTAACTTTATTTTTATGTTTGACTACAATTTGGTCTATTTTGCTTGGCGTGAAATTGTTTTCCTTTGCTATCTGCTTAATGGTTCTTATTTCCTTATAATAATTGTATTTTGACATGGATATGTTTAAAGCCATGTGCACCATTGAATTGAACCCCGCTAATTTATGCGTACTGGGGTGAATAGACTTATTTTCGATTGCAGTTTTGTGTGGCTTTCCGGAGTATGGAAAGTTGGAACTTGATAGAGCCTTTCTAAACCAAATAACCTACAAATGTAGGTAGATCATTTTTCATGCCTTAATTCTATGACATGGGCCCGTCGGCTATACTTCCTCTCCGACGGACGGCATACTGAATAATTTTAATACACCAAAAAATCCAACGACTTCAGCCGGATTTGAACCCACGACCGTGGGCATAGCAGTTGAAAATCGACTACGCCACCGAATCCAAATTCCTAATCAAATAGTATATGAGAGAAAATGAATACACGCCCCTGATACAATATTTTCCGGATTTTGGTGGTGGCGGCTACCCTATACTGTACGAGTTCACATACTTTTGAGCCTATTTTGATATTTGAAAATTAAATAGGCTTATGAGGTCACCTTTTGTCCGCGCGTGTGTGTGTGGTCCCAACACCCCCCCCCCCCCCTCCCTTCCTCCCTCGTAATAAAATCTAAACGGCTTGAGGGATTTCAATGAAACTCGGTAAGGGAATAGTACAATTAGGCCGACCTCGACCGTGCCTTTCAAATATTATTACGTCTCACTAATTCAACATGGTGGCGGCGCGAAATATTTCACTGGCATTCTATGTCTCCAAAATTATTACTCATATCACTCTGGGACTTTGTGCGGTGATAAAGGGCACTACTACAAGTTTACCTATGTGAATTTCAAGGACCTGTTAACTACAATACGAACATGGAGGTCAATTGAAGTTGAAACTTTTTAATAGACTTTTCTCGCGGTTTAAACAACCGAATGCTATTGAGTTGTTGTGTGAGAAAGAGAGAAAACAAAGTGAATGGATTGAAAATCATTTGCAACTGCAAGAGGTTTTATTTCTTAAAAATACCTTGACATAGCCATGAACGCGCATTTGCCCTCTGCCAATATGCTATTTTTAAAAGGGGCTGAATATCGCGAATGGGTGCAACAGTTTTTAGCTCCTTACCGTCAATGTATCGATCTCATGGACTTGGGATGCCCTCGCTGCAAACATTGATGGACTCATGTCCTTGTGTCAATATTAACAATAAAGCTTTGGCGAATGCGTGGCAGTTATATCATTGGTTAACGACTACTGGCTGTTGGGAGTTATTAAATATCATTAAAACTCAAGGTTTACTGGCAAATTACACCAGTGAGTGTTGTACACGTGAGGTAAAAACATCAACATTGTTATAAGATGGATGCCACTACGATCGATAAGGCGATTGGTAAATTATTTGTGTGCAAGAAAAAAGTGATCCGTTTTACCCAACTTGAATTATTGGCGCTCCCCAAGTCGTTTATTTTTTATGTGATTGCCAACGCAGTGAATGAAATTTGGGCCAAGGCACCTTGCGAGTGGACAGTAGACCCTGTATTGAGTGAATTGCAACCATGCAGCCATTTTTTCGCATCATAAGCAAATGACTATGGCAAAAATACCATCCCAACGTCAGTGTGCGCCTTGTTAACTCATGATATTGTATCATGGTAATAAAAGTCAGTGTAAAGCTTTTGTTTCATAATTCCATGGTTGTCATGGCGAAGACACCCTACAATGCGCGTCAGCAGCAGGTGCCAAATAACAACAACAACAACAAGAAAAATGTCTCTCATCAAGTGAAAAACCCATGTCGGAGCTGTATTGGCCATGGAATTATTGAAAACATAATTGAATACTTGCCCCTGGAACTACACTTACCTGGTTATAGCTTTTTTGGGACTGGAACTCGCCTTGGAGAACGTTTGAGGAGAGGGGATATGGGAATTAGCTCTTTGGATCAAGCATGCCTTAATCATGATATGGCTTATCATAACAGTGATCTGACATTAAGACGTGTTGCCGACAAAGCATTGCCAAGCAACGAATAAGAGCTTCGGATGCAAGTGTGTCAGAACGGACGGCTGCATTCATGGTTATTGGTACAATGAAGAGCAAATTACTTTTATCCAGATATGGACTTTAGCATTAAGAATTTTGTTTTAAACAAAAAGAATCAAAACCTATATTATCACTCATATGATATCAAAAATAAATAAAAACAAGTGTCTGTGTTGTTGTTTTTTTCATTATTATTCATAAAATTATTATTATTATAAATGGTATAAATGGTATTATTATTATTATTATTATTATTATTATTATTATTATAAATAACCTAATGGTATTATAATTATAAACTTATACAAAGACAGACAGTAATAAAAACATAATTATTATAAATATTTTGAACATTACTATTAGTATAAACAGTATAACAATATATATTTGTACAAAACATTATGTTGTGCATGAGGGGTTTCGAGATTCTTAAGAGGCCCTTAAGCGTATAGCGTTTCCCCTTATTATTTTAAACTATATATGTACATGAAAAATAAAACGGTAAAATAAACATACACATGGGACATAGGCATGATCCTACTGACGAAGCTTAAGGCTAAAAAGAATTCTCCAATCATGGTGTACTTAACAAAATTAATTAACCTACATGCGACGTAGGCATGATTCTATTCACGTCGCTTAAGGCTAAAAAAATCTCCAATAAAGGTGAACTTAACAAAATTAACAATAACCTACATGGGTCATAGGCGTGATCCTATTCACGTAGCTTAAGGCTAAAACAATTCTCCAATCAAGGTGAACTTAACAAAATTACAATTAACCTACATGGAACTTTGCCTTGATGATAGTTAAGCAACAACAACAACAGTGAATAAACGTCTAATCGTACAGCACCAACATTTCATTTTATTATTATAATTATTATTATTATAGTTATTAAAAATAATCAATGAATGAAGCCATGGGTAACGTACAGTGATCATTAGTTTTCTATTTTTACAAAAGGTATGATGCATCGATTGTTCTTCCCCCTCATAGTTCAAATACACAGGGTGAATACTTGTATTGACAACCTTAAACACATCATCAGGTACGTTATTAAAACGTGTAGGAAGAATTGTTTCAAACTCTTGACAAATGCATAGAGCTCGTTAACCAAATTTCTTCTTTAATTTTTCTATTTAATGTATGCGGAAGGGTGTTTGCATAGGCAATTCATTGATTTTCTTGCGTTCAAGGCCACAGGCTTGACCAATTGCATTGAGACCATTCATGGTTGTCTATAAATAAAAAGAGCGTTACTATAACACTCTAGTCTCAATGTTAAAACAGCAACTATAACTTTCCTCATGGATCAAAGTGTAAAGCGTGTTGTCTTTTTCCTTTTCATTCAAAGCCACAGCCTTTAATGCATGATGGTGTATATGGTATTGGATACATTTACAAAGATAATAATAATGTTCGTAGGAGGTACGTGAATAATGTTGAACCATCATTAACTGCCAATTTTTCTGTGTTTGATGGTCCACGTGACTTAAAATCGTTTACTCTTGTAAATAGCATTGATAATCGATAAGAAATTTTTTTGTTTCGGTGCTTATGACGTCCATTAATAGCGCTTCGTGTATTTCTTTCCATGGCGCAGACATTTTAAAAGAATCATTTTAAAACTAAAAGAAGCAACAATTCTTTTTGATGTACAAAAACTATGGTGTCTGCAATATGATGATTAACACGATGGTACATATTAAATAAACAATGAAAATGATTTTTGTTTAGTTATTTTAAACTATTTTAAAGCTATAAATAAACCAAGGCCTAGTTTTAAATTTTATATAATGTCAAAGGCTCATACGGTTACTCACAAAATGTACAAAAATTAGTTGGTTGATACAAGAGGGTGGTTCGTTGAATGAGATCAAGACAGTGGTGTAGTTTAATTAGACAAATGGATTAAAACGTATTTATATGGATATGGTTCAGTGACTTTTGCATCCGCTAACGAGGTAGCATAAAACACAAACCATTCTCACTGGCGGTGCGTATTTTCAAAATCCGGTAAATAGGTAAACGGAACAAAACCTCCATCATTTTTTATTAAAAATTGTGGCGCCCTGACATCAATAAAATCTAAAATAAGAACTTTTTGTATGGGTACAACCAGGAGTTGTTTATGTTGTATCATAAGCAACTGATCTTGGACTTCTGACTTCTTTTTTTATTTTTCAAAAGAAATAACAAAACGTTGAGTCATTATTGGTAATCTTATTATGATGATGATTAGTATTACCTATCTAAACATGTTATCATGATTATTATTATTATTTTGTTACATGGGAGGTTCAATGATTTGCGGCAACAGCCTACACGGTATGTTGATGAAAACGTAGGCGTATGGGCAATGCTGGCATGACAATTAATCACCTTTCGGCAAAACATATGTATAAGAAGCGAACTAGCATTCCATTGCGTGTAGCCTACTTCTAAGAGTTGACATTCATTTTGTTTGTTTTCAGCCAAAACATAAATTTGAAAATTCTTTAACAGTAGATATTTTAGTGATCTTAAGTGTCGGTCATCATCAAGATGGGTTGCAGGTAAATCCATGCCTCTGTTCTGAACATGAATTAGCATATAATCGCCCTGTCGGGCGAGTTGAATACGATTACCCTCTTTTGGCGCAAAGGCGCACTGCATACGGTCAAATAAAAAAAATTATCAAACAGATACTATGGGCAATATGGCCCTGCTGTTGTAAGCCCATTAAGGTAAAGTCAACACCATGTATTTAAAAACCTTGTCTATACTTAACATTTTTTTTAACAAAGTGTGTGAATGAACTTTAGTACCCTGTAAAAATAAATAAAGAAAAAACAAAATATTTACCAGCTGTTTTTAAAAGGCGAATATGCTAACCCTAGCCGAATGGAAACAATAACCATTACTTTTTGATTGTTACAGGCCTCATTCTATGAGGCGAATATTGATTCATAGGTAAGGCCAGAGAGAGTTGACTAAACGCTTGTCGACGTTGCGAGGTAGTGTGTTACTCAGCAGGAAATTTGTAAAAACGAAAGCAAAACAAAGTAGATGTTATCGTAAAATAAACATTGAACAAAGGTTTAGTGCACAGGCTACACCAAATTTCTGGGAAAAAATCCTCATCTGCTAATTTGACAATGACGTGTTTCATCGTCAATCCATACCACCATTTGAGAATCACCTGCGTGAATAAATTATTTTGAAAACCAAACTTTAGCATACAGGATTTGCAATAATTTGACCTGGATCGTTCATCATTTCATTATCATCGAGTTCAAAAATGCTGTTGTAAAAACTGGTATCAATCCGTACTTTGGTGTTTCAATATTCCGAAGTTTAAGCCACTCTTTTTGGATTATGGTGGAATATTCATTAAACGTAGTATGTTTGGTAACTATAAAAGCATCTTGATGATTGGCCATCATTGAATCTGTAAAGTAGTTTACGTTTACTAGGTGAATATAAAAACGATATATACGTATACTGTCTGTCCCCTAACTTAAAGGCAAAACTAAAATATAAAATAAGCGAAACACACTAGCACTAGTAAATAAAATGGCATTCTGTCTGTTGGTTTTATGTGTAGGCTAGCATCAAAAAATCAATCATCTTCAAAAAAAATCACATGTGATACACGATTATTGTTGTTCTCAAGTATTGCTCATCACTACTCAAATACAGCACCACTCGTGTAAGGATATGAATGTGACAAGCCTACAAAGTCATTTCAACAGTAAGGGCAGCTGATTTGTTCTTGCATGAGGCCTATTAAGCTGCATGAATACAGAGGGCGGGTGGTGGTATCTTGCCCTAACATGATGCCTATTAAGCGGCATGAATAGTGAGGGCGGGTGGTGGTAGCTTGTCCTAACATGAGGCCTATTAAGCTGCATGAATAGTGAGGGCGGGTGGTCGCTTGCTCTTACATGAGGCCTAATATGTCACATAAATAGTAAAGGCAGCTGGTGGCGGCTTGCTCTAACACGAGGCCTATTAAGCTGCATGAATAGTGAGGGCGGGTGTTTTCCTCTGTTTTTACATGATGGATACATGCTTTCCCCTATCCTAAAAGCCAACATTTTACTCTAGCCTGTGCCCACTAAGCAATGCAAATGGTAATGCATTCCTCTCTTTATGTGACAAGAGGCAAACTTCATTACACCCCGTTTTACATCTATTTACACCCATCTACACACACATGCAATCACAGACACATGCATACATGTTTAAAACAAAATTATGTGATACGATACAATTTTCTTTTTAATCAAAAACCCAAGATGGCATCACACGCCTTATATCAACAAAACCAAACTCTCGACCTGTTGCACAACAACAATAACAACAATTACTTGTTGTAACCAAACGGAAAGCTTGCGAGCATATCCTCACGCCACTGCCGCTTGTTGTCCAACAAAGCTAGCGTTTGCTTTCGCTGTTTTAATAAAATAAATCGTGATTTTTCCAAAGAATTCGGTTATGCGACATAGGTGCGTGGGTCTGAAGAACTTGCAAATAAACTTCCACGCACAGACGTTTAACCTCATGTTGGCTAATCCCTTTAGCCCACTTGAATTGCGTTTGATCCAGCTGCCTATAACTGTACATCTTGGGAGCCAAGCCCACAAACTCTGGCATTATGGTGTCTGAACATGCATCTTTAATTAACCCAATTTCTTTTTGGTTCAGAATGGGAATATTAAAGACGTTATCTTGACTGAAGTAATAAGTGTCAAACCATTTACTATTTTCCTTCATGACGACATACGGATCACAGTCACTGATATGATGAATGAAACTATCCGTGTCTGAATATAGCAGAGAGACGTTGCCAAATTTTTGCTTTGCAAAGCCATAGTGAAATTTATACATGTGTAATTTGGAGAAATCTAAGATTACTCGCCCCAAATAAATTGTTTTCTTCATAACTACTTTCATTTTTGATAATTCAATGGTGACCAAGTCGTTATGAATAATTCTCGAAGATTTGAAATTTGGCTTTCCAATGTATTTTCCAGCCCCTTAGCGCCCATGACAGGTGTTGACCAATTTTATGTCGCGATATTGCCTTCCATTTTCCAGACTTTTGCAGTAGATGCCATTGTTCATCAGTTTAAAAAATAATAATTTCAAACGGCTGAGTCGACCTTTGCCTGTGAGTAGTATTCAAATCCATGTACCGTTTGAACCTCGGTCTTTGAGAAAATGAAACACCTCTATTGATTTTTTGTCAGGGTTAAGCCCTGTGCCCAACATTCCACCAGCATGCTAATATGCAACACATAGTGATTCTTATCATACAAGGTCCCCGTCAGTTCTTCATCATTAAGTTTACTGTGGAGGTGCATCATTTCTCATAAACAAAAAGGGAAATCACTATGTTGCTGTCTGAGGTGGGTGGTATTGGCTAAGTCTACTTCTAGGAAAAATCCTACATCGTGCTGTTGGGCGCGTTTATGGACATTGAACTGTTGTATTTGGTCCTCAGACAGTCAGGGAAATATGTTGTAAGGAAATGGTTGACTCATTGCGTGACCATACAGATTATGCACTTCAAAATACATCAAATAAGACAGAGGTTCATCGGGACAATAACAAGGCATGTAGGGATTATTTTTCTTGGCATATAATAAAATACTCTTACAGTTACGCTACTATGGACATGAATGGTTCTAGGGCCTTGATACGTGGTTTTCAAGTTCATTTTTTCTGTTACCGGTATTCTAAATGTAGGGAATGGAGAGCGTTGTCCAAAATATCAAGTGGACAGTGTTACCAGCAGGGATTCAAAGTGTAGGCTATGTGAAATTTGGTGCTATTAGGAGAAACGGTGTTGTGATAAAGGACCTAAATGAAGGGAATGGAGTGGTCTGTCCGAAGATTTAAGTGGACAGTGTCACCCGCTGGGTTCCAAAGGGTAAGTATACAAAATGTGGTTCAGATCGGTGAAACGGTGTAGATTAGTGTCAAGGGACCTAAATGCAGGGAATGGAGTGGTCAGTCTGAAATTTCTAGCAGGCAATGTTACTCGTCGGGTTCCAAAGTGTAAATATGTAAAATTTGGTTCAGATCGGTGAAACGGTGTAGATTTGTGCCAAAGGGTCTATATACAGGGAAATGGCTTCCCCCTGCACTACCTTCAGACAAAGGCTGGGATAGTACCTTATTTCATGCCCCGGGGTGCTACAGCTACCAACTCGGTTACCACATTAACACAGGTTATCAGACGAATGCAAAACCCAATTCAAGTACATGGGACTGATGGCCCAAGATATTCCAAGCTCCAGGATACGAATTAACAGTGTGTTCAGATTCCCTATATTACTCATAAAGTTACACAAAGACGCATATTGTGAAAATGGAGCACTCAACAGAGGAAGTCATTTTTTAAACATAACCCGGATATCTAAGAAAATAATACTGTTAATTTATTATTTGTATGCAATTTCCCATATCATGCGTACTTAATTATGGTGTTTGAAGACATTTTCTGTGTTGCCTTAGTAAACAAAAGTTTGATGCTTTTCAGTCGGACAACACGATTTTACCCAAAGGAGATGGGTTATTCCCTAATCCTAAGAGAGTTACATGAGATTAATAAATGCTCTTGGATGACCAGTTTCAGTCGTCAAGTGATCATCATCAGATCCATTACACTTACGCTATTAAATACAAGGGTGAAAATATTTACGATATAGGCCTATACATTTTGTATAAATTTTGTAAATATTGTGAATTCAAATTACAGTACAGTAAGTATGTAGTTAGTTTTAGTTGTAAGTATGTAGTTAGTTTGTTAATTAGATAAGTCATTGTTCTATTAGACAGTGGTGTGTGAGTGTGTCAGGTGGCGGTTGCATTGTTTATTAGTTATAGTACATTGTTTCATTAGACTGTGATGTGTGAGGGTGCATGTGAGTGTGCCTAGTGACAGACTGTTTTAGTGTTAGTATTTGTTGTTGGTGGAACTTAAGTATTTATTGTTAGTAGAATTTAGGTATTTAATTGTTAGTAGAAGGTTAGTATTTTTGTTAGTAGAATTGCTCTTTACTTATTATGAAAGGGAGTAGCAGCCTTTCAGAATAAATCAATTCTTTACTAGTCTTACAGACGGTTGAGCTATTGATAATTTAAGCCAACTAATGGCTACACTGCGTTCTGATGCACGGCTGAAAGCAACGGGAAACTACAGCCGTAATGCTATTCCGGAGGATATGCACCTCTCTATGCATTATTACATTTGATGATGGCCTCCTCCCTTGTAAAATTTCAATACGGAGGTAAACTAGTCCCCCGTTCGGATATCCGGGTGGGGACGTTCGAGAGGGGTTTAACATCACAGGAGTGAAAAAGAGGAAATCTAACATTCAACGGATCGGAACGTGGAATGTTAGAAATCTGCTAGGAAGTGGAAGGTTTTATAACTTAAAATGGGAAATGGATAGGTTGAGGTTGGATTGGTTGGGATTACTGAAATGCGCTGGCAGGAAGAACAGGACTTTTTGTCAGGAGACTAGAGGGTCATTATCACTAAATCAAACAATGGCCAAGCAGGGGTTGGTCTCATATTGGTTAGGAAACTCGGTCAGCGGGTGCAATATTATGAGCCATATAGTGAACGGATTATTAGAGCAAAAATCAATACTAAACCTACGTGCACCACAGTGGTACAAGTCCATATGCCTACCAGTCAAGCTGATGATGAGGATGTTGAAAAGGTCTACGGAGAAATAGACGAAATTCTGAGGTATATCAAGGGTGATGAAAATGTTATAGTAATGGGAGATTGAAATGCTGTGGTAGGCCAAGGGAGAGAAGGGAAGATAGTAGGAGACTTCGGATTAGGTGAAGGGAATGATCGAGGAAGCAGGCTGAAGGAATTCTGCACCGAGCATGAGTTGGTCATAGCTAACACGTTATTCGATAACCACAATAGAAGAATATACACATGGATGAGACCAGGAGATCAGGACGCTACCAAATAGTTTTCAATATGGTCAAGCAGATGTTTCGAAACCAGATTTTGGATTGTAAAACATACCCTGGTGCTGACATGAACTCTGACCACAATCTGGTTGTTATGAAATGCAGATTAAAGTTGAAGAAACTGAAGAAAAGTCAAAAGCCAAAAATGTGGGTAATAGACAGACTGAAATAAAGGAGGTAAACGAAAGATTCAAGAGGAGTATAAAGGAAGGACTAATGAAAAACCCTAAACAAGCCTCAATTGCAGACGAATGGGCACTTTTGAAGAATGAAATAACAAAATCAGCAGAAGAAAATATTGGTAGGAAAGAAAGAATAGGTAGAAAACCGTAGATCACTCAGGATGTACCAGAATTGATGGATGAATGGCGGAAACACAAGAATGTAAGAGATGAAAAGGGGAAAGCAGAATACAGACGTCTGAGAAATTAGGTTAACAAGAAATGCAAGGAAGTGAATGATGATGATGATGATGATAATTGTTGTTTTAAGGGGCCTAACATCTTGGTTATCGGCCCCAGAGGAAGCGAATGACGAATGGTTGAAAGAGAAATGTGCAGGTATAGAATATTGTCTGAAATTAGGAAAAGTAGACACAGCTTATCGAAGGATTAAGAATACTTTTGGGGAAAAGAAGACTAAGTGCTGAATTATTTTTAAGGACACAAATGGAAAGCCTCTAACAGATAGGGAAAAAAGGTTGAGAGATGGAAAACTTACATAGAGTGTTTGTGTAAGGGAAAGATGATTGAGTATCATGTAATGGAAAGGGAGGAGGAAATTGATGAGGTTGCAAAAGGAGATTTAATATTGAGATCAGAATTTGAAAGAGCATTGGAGGACTTACGCAGGAACAAAGCAACAGGCATAGATGATATACCGATTGAGTTGCTACGCTGCATAGGAGATGAAGGTCAGATCAGGTTATTTCACTTGCTGTGTAGGATTTATGAGACAGTTGAGGTACCCCTTGATTTCAACATGAATGTTATCGTCCCTATACCAAAGAAAGTGGGAGCTGACAGAAGTGAAGATTACCGTACAATCAGCTTGATTACTTGCTTGATTGCTTCAAAGATACTGTCTAGAATAATTTACAAGACGATGGAAAGCCAGATAGAAACGGAGTTGGGTGAAGACCAGTTTGGTTTCAGGAGAAATGTAGGAACAAGGGAAGCTGTACTAAGTTTTTGGCTGATTTTGGAAGGTAGAATAAGGAAAGATAAGAGAACGTTCATGGCATTTGTAGACTTAGAAGAGGCTTTTATAACATTGATTGGACTAAATTGTTTGACATTTTGAAATCAATTGGAATAAAGTACAGGGATAGGAGGGTGATATACAATCCATACAGAAACCAGACAGCAGTAATTCGAGCTGAGGGACATGAGAGTGAAGCTGGTATTCAGGAAGGCAAGGCTGCAACTCATCACCCATACTTTTCAAACTTTACATTGAACAAGCAATGAAGGAAATTGGAGAAAAATTTAAAGTGGGAGTGAAGATTCAAGGAGAAAAAAATTCAACTCTTTGATTTGCTGATGACATTGTCAATTTGGCCGACAAGCCTGAAGATTTGAATCAGTTTTTGAATGGTGTGGACTCCATCTTACGGAAAGAATTCATGATGAAAATTAATAAATATGAAACAAAAATACTGGAATGCAGCCGAAATAAATCAGAAACCTCTATGGACATCAAATTGGCAGGGTACAAGCTAAAGCAAGAAGGAGTCTTCTGTTACTTAGGAAGCAAAATAACCTGTGATGGACGAAAAAGGAGGATATAAAAAGTACGTTGGCTCAGGCAAGGAAAGCATTTCTACAAAAAAGGTATCTGTTGACATCGAATATAGATTTAGGTATTAGGAAGTCATTTTTGAAAGCCATTCTCTGGAGCGTGGCACTCTATGAATGTGAAACTTGGACTGTTGGCGCGGCTGAAAGGAGAAGAATACAAGCGTTTGAAATGTGGTGTTGCAGGAGAATGATGAAGATCAGATGGATAGATAGGTTTACAAACGAAGAGGTACTATGACGAGTGGGAGAAGAGAGATGTTTCTGGCGACTGCTAATGTAGAGAAGAGATAGGTTAGTAGGACACATACTATGACACCCAGGAATAGCAAGTTTAGTTATGGAACGAAGGGTCGAGGAGAAGAACTGTAGGGGTAGACCAAGGTTAGAATATGTTAAAAAGATTGCCTCGGAAGTAGGGTGTAGTAGCTATGTGGAGATGAAACGATTAGCTCAGGACAGGGAGGCATGGAGTACTGCATCCAACCAGTCAAAAAACTGAAGACTCAAACAACAACAACAGCGACACAAACCTCCCATTGATTCTTTTTTCCATCATCAGAACCATGTCAGGATCCGTTAATAATTCAAGCTCAATATCAGTGTATTTTAGAGCAGCGGCCCACGTCAGACCTGGACTAGTAAAATAGTGAGCGTGATCCAGGCCGTAGATGATATAACATAGTTGACGGAACTATTCGAATATGTCTGTCAGCAGCAATACATCCAGTTTTTAATAACGCATTGCATAATCGCCCAACGTCTTTATTTTAAACGCTCGCCAAACTTGACATACATGAGCGTATTCCTGATCAGATATGGTGCTTTGCGTCAACTGAGAAAAGAACTTCTCTTGTGGAGGCTAACATTTTTCCTCAAGCACCTCCCAGCTTTGCACATGATCGTATGGAAAAAACACTTTACGAACACACAATTCTAATTTTTGTGAATTGGTAAAGTGGGATTGGGTATACTTCAACTGGTTTTCACTTAAGGTAAGACCGAACGCAAAAATCTGAAAAAACTGGCTTTTTTCGTTTATTGACTTATGTTACAATTTGGACTTTAACGGACATTTTGGTGTATCATTTATATATAAATTCGTCCTAGAAGTATTTTTAATTATTTTTTAAATTTTCATCTACACTGCATGGATTTTCGTTTCGTGTTGCACCGATTGGTATAGTCACTGATATATCAGGAACTTCTTGACCTAGAAGGCTGTGGTTTGGCTTATTTTAAAGTCCCGGAAGTGGGCTATACTGTTGCGAGACATGACCTGACAGTTTTATACTCGCTAAAACTGAGGTGATAGGCTCGCTCCGAAGCTAGTATTTAAATTTCCAATAATTGGAGATTGTTGGAAGAAATGAAAACGTAAAAGCACTTAATGCTCTAATAACCTTCAATCATGGGAATTCAGGCAGACATAGGTTCTTGAAGACCTGGAGTTAGAAATAGGAAACCATAAAGCATCTGGATTGAAAGTGCTTGACAGGTTAATGGTGCAAAAACAGAATTTGCGGCAAATCTGGCAACAAAATAAGCGAGAAAGAAGAAAAAAGGAACATATTAGAAAGTGAGGAGTCAGTTTATGGTGTTGGATGCTTCTAATTGGTCTAGGAAAACGTATAGGGTAAGTTTAAGATACTTTTTTCACTCTTCAACTTTGGAGCTGATATTCTTGAAACTTAATAAATGTCAATAAAAGTTCCTTTTTCTTCAAAACTACCGTATACAATGTATAACCATGAAATTTTGACAGGTACTTAATGTGTACACAATTAAGCAGAGGATCTACAATCAGGACATTGTGACTAATACCTTGAGAGTTTTGTCTAATTGTTCATGATTTTTTCTATTTGAATATATCTATTCAAAAAAAAACATTACTCCCACATTTATTGAACCACAGTTCCTATTGTAGATTCCAACGAGTAGAGAGATATACTTTAAAAATATCATGCATTTATCTTTAGCAGTTTCTGAGAAAAAATAATATAAAATATACAAAATTAACATTGGCGAAATGGGGCATTCGGTCTCACCTTAAGCCTTTCACTTGACTATCAAGCGAACAAGGCATGAATTTTAACGAGTCTAGGAAGCGAATGCACATTTTACCTCATCGTCAGGAAAGCGAGGTGAAACTTTCATGATTTTTAGGTAATATCGTGAAGGTGCCTTTATCCACATTCGCAAACTCCTTAATAATAAAGTGGGGGTCATATTGGTAAAAGTTGTGAAAGAACACGGGGAGGAAAAGGTCTGCACAGTACTTCAAATTGTAGAGGCTATGCGCTGCCCTACGAAATCGGACCCTCATGTGACAATGATCTTTCAGTTTTACCTCTCCACCTAAAATTGGCTTTTCATATATATAGCAGGTGGTGACTTGTTCATATTCTTTAGTCTGTATTTCATTCAACTGAATAGGTACTGCGCCCGAATCTCGCATAGCCGCCACCTGTATCCACTGAGATGGAAAAGGATTGTAAGGATGTCGATACCCAGCCAGATAAACCAACACTACCCTACTAGGTGAATGATTAGGAAACCCTCGACGCATACCGGTCATGCAGTAACGCTACTAATTAGTTACACATTTACTAGAAATAAAATATCCATAACAAGATGGTAGAACGAGAATCTCGGATCTCGAGCGTGAACGGTTAAGTTGAGACTAAGTGAGTTCTAGTAACTAACTGGCAGTATTATCGCACGTCGATTGCGAAATTAAAAGATGATCAGTTTCTATAAAAATGAGCAGGCAGACAAAAATAGTGACTGAAATTTATTAACTAAATATTTTCAAAATATTAAATCTTCCTAACACCAATAAAATAAATTTAAATGGAAATTAAAATATGTCACACGGTAGATAGTCCTTCTATCTGCTAAATATACTTTCAGTAAAGTTTAAATTACACTAATGTAATTATTTAAATATAATAATTAAATGTTTGCCCTTCCTAGTCACCCTGTGACCGATCATTTTAAGCAGTCTGATCGTAATCAGCTGTTCTTCAAATAAAATGTAATTAACACTACAATACCCTATATTATGCACTTATCTACTTAAAAACGTGAACGTAATAAGAATTAAATTATTATACTAATTAAACTGGTTAAATATTTACATAAGTTGCAATTACCATGTCTGGCACGGTATTTAAAAAACATCTATACAAGATCATTCGCGATCTGACAATCTTATTTCGCTACTGTTTCTTTAAACAGTTCTTCGAATATTTGTTCACAAAACAATGTAATTTTAGGTATATTCTGGTTTCTTTTCACAATAAATAGAGCTCTGGTATCGAACAATTAAGTTAAATACACCTCTTAAATGTCGTATCAGTGAGTAAATTACATTAGATTTAAAGAACGATGCGGAACTACTCAATTACTCTTAATATACATCGTGGATTTCGTAATAACACTTTCTGACATGTACAACTTAAATATCAACCCTAATGTTAGTTACATTTTAAACATATTGTATTATTTCTTTGCTCCAAATGGCAATACACTTCCTTCCTTTCGTAATACGGTGAACAATCTCCTATAACAGCGTCAGCTACGCTTCCAAACTTGACATACTCCTTTCCTCTCCTTTTAACAACAATCTCAATAATGACGCACGGTATTCCTTCAATGAAAACCCATCTTGCTACACTCCAAACGTGCAGAAGAATCAGTGACTCTACTAGGTAAACACACACCTGTGAAATACTGTTCATAGTGCCCTCCAATCGAACTCTACTGTAAGTTAATTATCCTCGTTCTCTTTTAATAACAATTACATATTTGTTCACTTCAGTTCACCTTGTACAATATTTCTCTTAACTTCAAATAACGCATTTCGTTAACAATCTTTCATAACATATTATTTTTCCACGTTACAATAAAATATAAACATTAATAAACTACAGTTCGCCCGTCTTTACTGTTAATAACAATAATACATATCCTGCCGTTTCTGGTGTATATTTAATGAATTAATTATTCATATTTAAACTTGTTTCATATCATACAAGACCTCAGATAGATCTACAAATCTCCTGGTCGGTGGTTTCGTTAAAGAAATTCTTCCAATAAATTGTTGCTAATTATAGGCATCATTTGACCTCTATTGTCATCAATACCATCCTATTTCATAGTTTAAATCCGTTATAACAATTGTCAATGACTATCTCAATGTGATATTTCAGTATCATTCAGCAATTGGAATTTTTCTACTCCAATAATATTATTAATAAATGTTTCATTTATGGTTTGACATAATAAAATATTTTGAATTGCGTTATAGCATTCTACAATAATTCTTTCTCTTAATAGTAATGCAATCTATGCAATCGCTTGTTAAGCATTTTTAACGATCGAAGCATTCCCTTCATAAAACAGTTTCGTTTAAAAGTGAGCATATTAAAACGTTTCCTTCAAAAACATAAAATCGGAATATCTAAAGTCATATACAAGTGAAATTACGTCTAAAACTACACACGCTGACGTATAATGAAATTTACAGCGAAATCTCTAAAATTGACAACATAAAAGCATGGGTTATGAATAAGAAAATCTACTTATGAATTGGTCACTCCTGAAATACTATCAAATACTGCATCAAACTACTAAGATTTGGAACATTCAATTTTCTACCTTCTGATGATCTTCTGTCGTGATACCTGGTCTGATATACTCAGTGTTCGTCTCTCGGGACGACACGTGCTTTTCGTCTGCATCGAAGCGGGTTCCAGTTAGGAGCGTGGCGGTCAGCTGTCCTGCGTCCTCCCTTGTCGTGTGACAAACTCCTGGACTGCTGGCTCGTCTCCCTGATAACGGCATCTCTTCGCGACTTCCAGTCTGTCTGTCTCCTTCGTGTAGCATTTCATCATCCATGTAGGTTTGAACGTCTCTGGTTGACATCTCTCAAAGTTGGTAATGGACATTTGAATCGTAGTGTTGAAAGTAAATTATGACTACTGCATGTTGATGAGCAGTTGTAGAATCATCGATCCATGGTCGTCAAGATCACTCTGAATTCCCACTCCATAATATAGACTAACCTCCTTCCATAATTTAGTAGTCCATGGCAATCTTCTTAACAATACTCGAATACGAACATCCCCCCTGACTCAAGGACGTTATTATCATCGTAAATGTAAAATGATTATATAGAACATATATTGTTGCAATGGAGTAGCTGTTGAATGCAATGCTGCTGGTCGTGATTCTGTAGAAATGTGCAACTGTAGAAGCGAAGTCTTCTTCCAATAAACGTAGTGTTATAAAATTGCTTCTCTCTGTTGCATACTAGTGCGTTTCGTATTTTGTCGGCTTCTCCTAGCCTTCATCGGCGATAGCTGTGTCTCCACGGTGTCCAGTTTTATCTCCCGACCGTACTTCCTATATCATATAGAACTCTTCTGGGACGCGCTGCAATATAGGTCTGCTCTCTTCAAGTTGCTAAGTAGGAGTCATTCCTTCTCTCTGGGCAATGGAATGCGTGGCAGACTAGAATGGCTTTCTAGCCTCGCACAGATTCCTATTAAACTGATTTTCGCTCTTATTTTCTCTCCTGGCCATAAATTTATAATTCTGTTTTGACAATTAAATTTCATTTTCTCTTCTGCATCTCTAGAAGTGCTAATATCGCTTTATGTACGCAAATTTGATATAATAGCGATTCCCACAAAAATTATGTGATCCCATCTGATTGGCTATAGTGTTATCACGAAAAAACTATTGGTCCTCACCTCTTATCATCGGGTCGTGTGCATAATTTTGTCATTGTCACCTCGCCAAACAAAACCGGTCTTTAGCTTGCTAACTTGAAGCCTTGGTCTTATTCCATTGTCGAAAGATCAGACTCTCCGTTGGTTAAATTATAATTCACTGAAATATTCCCTAATATATTTCTTGGAAAATACTACAAAATCTTCCAAAAAGTTATCAATATGCTTTATTCACTTCCTAAAACGCATATGTGAATATAATATTATTCCAATTCCAAATTCCATTTATTTCACCTTCATGGTTCACATGTTGGTTCGATCCTCGGCTCAGTCAAAGGCTGAAGCTGGCTGAATTCGAGTTCAGATCCCCACCTGACTCATTCATTAAAGTATAACATAGACTTTATTTAATACTCGACTTGTTCATAACCGGAACCGAATTCATCCCTTAATGTATCCTGGGATAAAATCTTTTTAATTTTGAGTGGTTGTACTTTCCAATAGGACGATCATCATCTATCCTCACGATCTCAAAACAATTATTTCCATACACTCTTCCTACTTTGAATGGACCCTTGAACACGTTAGAGAACTTGATATAATTATATCCTCTTTAATACGTCTGCTTTGACTGCCATACTGACCAAAACTAATTCTCCAAGTTCCAATGGTCTGCTGTATCTCATTCCGTAGCCTCTCTTCAGTCTCTTTTCAGCTTGCTTGTTCAAGTGGTCTCTTGCTGTTTCTGTACGTTGTTCCACCGATGGTTCGTCATCTTCCGGTATATTGAAGATCCCGTTCCATGGGCTGACTGGTTTCTCATCGTAATGAAGCGTCACTGGAACTTCGTTCGTGCTTTCATGCCTCTTGTTATTTATGCAGAACTCCATGAGTGGTACTACGGTTACCCAATTAGCATGATTCTCAGAGCTATAAAGGCGTATGTACTTGGAACACTCTAACATCTTTCGTTCAATCGGATTCGTCTGTGGACTTCGGATAGAACTAAATCTATGACCAATCTCGAGTCGTTCCATCGCTTGTTGGAATTCCGTAGAAGTGTACTGCGTTCCATGGTCTGTCAGCAATCTGTCAGGTTTTCCTAACTTAGGAATAATGTTTTTCTCTAGATGATACAACAATGTCTTCGTAGTCGTTTTCTGCAACTGATTCATCATGACTATCTTAGAGAAAACATCCATTGTGACTAGTAAGTATTTATTACCCCTGCTACCTTTTGGAACTGGGCCAAAAATGTCCTGACTGAACAATTCGAAAGGCTTAGTGGGTATAATGGCCTTTGGTTTCTCATTCAAAAGCTCCGAATTATACTTAATTTTCTGACATAGTTCACATGATCTGATTATGACTGTTATGGATTCTCTCATGTTGCTCCAATATCATTTTCTTGTGTAGTACTGTATGTTTTGGTCTACTTCTGCGTGACCAATGCTCTGGTGCACCAACCAAACTACTGGCACTCTCAACCTTGGTGGAATTACAATCCTCATCTTCGTGTGGTTAGCTTTGACGTACTTGCATACTATGCCTTCTACTAGTACATAATGAGTGGCTTTCTTCCTAGTTTCTTCATACCCTTCATCATCGCTCTGCATCTTTCCTGACATGAATCTATATAAATTCCTTAAACTTGCATCTCTCTCCTGACTGTCGGCTACTCTTCTCAGACGCTCCAACGTTGCCTGATCTTCATCGTCCATTTCCACTACATTGATTTTCACACTGCTATCTGCTGTTCGATTTCTAGATAGAATGTCTGCCAATAAATTTTCCATACCAGGAACATGGTCAATTGTGGCGTTGAATTGTTGTAGGAACAAAGTCCACCTAGTCATCCTATCACTCGAAAAGTCTGACTTGAGCATAAATTCCAAAGCTTTATGGTCCGTTGTGATAATGATCTGGTGTCCAATTAAGATCTTCTTCCAGTGATGTATGGCGTTAATCACGGCTAAAGCTTCTAATTCCGTGGTGAAGTAGTTTATCTCATGAGACCGTAGCTTTCTACTATTGAAGGAAATATAGTGGTTATTTCCATTCTGGTCCTTTTGATAGAGAAATGCGCTGATTCCGACTTTCGAAGCGTCCATTTTAACAATAAACGAACGTTCAAAGTCTGGATATTTAGGCTTGATGTTATCTCTGAGCATCTCCTTAGCTAAAATAAGTGTGTTCTCTGCTTCAATGCCCCATTTCCGTCGGTTATTCTTTTTCAATAACTCGTGCAGTGGTGCCATAATTTCTGAATAGCGAGGACAATGGCTACTGGAAAACTGACATAATCCTGCGAAGGCTCCCACATCTCTGATTTTCTTCGGTTTAGGAATCCTTAAGGTGGCATCAATTTTGTCTTGGTTCGGATGGTAACCAAATTTATCAATTGTACGCCCTAGGAAATTAATCCTTTGCTGGAAAGAGTGGCATTTGTTGAACTTCACTTTAATGTTGACTTCTCATAAGTTCTCCAGTAAATTCCTTAGATGTTGTAGATGTTGCTCGGGATATTCTGATGAAATGATTAAATCATCCACGTAGCATATGACATTGGCTTTCACTTCGTCTGTAAGCTTGTTGTCCAGCGCTCTAATTAAAGCAGGGCTTGAATTTACAGGCCCGAATGGAACATGTTCAAAAATATAGCTGGTTTGATCGAATAAGAAGCCTGTATAGTACTTGCTATCCTCTGTCAACTCAATTTGATAGAACGAAGAAATCAAGTCGATTACCGAAAAGCACGACTTCCCCTTAAATTTCCTAAGTAGCTCTCTGATCTTAGGCGGCCGATGATACTCTTTTAACAGAAGACTGTTGAGACCCCTGGCATCTAGGCAAACCCGCAGACTTCCGCCCGCTTTCTTAACTGCAGTGATTGGGTTCAAGTAGGGAGTCGCTTGCTTACGGATTATACCCACCTTCTCCATGCCTTTTATTAGTTCAGCGACCTCCGCTTGATATTTCTCAGGAATAGGATATAACTTCCTTTGAAATGGTGAGTTGTCCTTCATTTTAATTTTATATTTAAATCCTTTTATTAATCCTGGTCTGTTATCGAAAACAACGGAATAATTCTGGATTCATTCTCCCAATCTTCCTTCGTAAGCCCCGAAATTCTCGATCTTCAATCCATAGTAACCTGGCTTTTCTAATTCCACTTCCGAAATAATTATTTCCGAATTCTCCTCCGGAATTTCATTTCATATGAGGTATTCATTTTCTTTTCCATCAGCTTCATTGCTCCTCTCGTTAAATTTAATTATGCCATTCCTTAGGTCTATCACGGCTCCTGTCTTAGTGATGAGGTGTATACCTAGTATAGCATCAAAACTAATCTTGTTTAGAACAATAAATATTTGTTCATAAACATGACCATTTATTGTGAACTTCATTAGTGCTTGGATCCTACATTTCATGGTCTTATCCTTAAGTACTCCACGGACTTTAATAGATGGCACAGGCATAGATATTATTGATTTTCCATCCTTCAATTTATTATAGCAGCTTTCTGATAAGATAGATGCATTAGCACCTGTGTCTAGAAGTGTTCTCAAACTCTCTCCTTCTATCATGATCTGTAAAATAGATAATCTAGCTATTTTTCCTCTCTCTGGCTCCTCTCTTTCATACAGTAAATCGTCATCTGATATCTGATAAAATACATTTACGGCGATCTCATGCCAGTCGTTTGTGAACAACATTCTCTCCTCTACTTCCTTTTTCCAAACGGAGATTTTTTTGTCCCCCACTCAGGTTTTTTCTTGTAATCCTGAGGTTGAGGGTTGAGGTTCGACCTCTTATCTCCTCTGGTTGTTCCTTTCTTCATTTTCCCTTTGGTTGTTCCGATACCCTTGGCTTCTCCTATCTCGGTCTTGATAATATTTTCTCACATTATCATTATTTCTCCAACCTCTATGTTGTTGTTGTTGCTGTTGTTGCCTAGGTTGTTGTTGTTTTTGTTGATGTTGTTGCTGTTGCCTTTGGGGTTATCGTCGTTCCAGTTCTTGTACCGGCGATAACCTCCACCTGTGCCTCTGTTATTTCTATCATAATAGTTGTTTCTTCGTACATCGTTACTTCTGTGATATCCTGTCCTACGTTGACCATTATTCTATTATCTTGCCTGATATGATCTTCCTTCCCTACATCGGCGATACGGTTGTTCGTAGCGGTTCCTTCCATACTCTTTGGTTCGAGTCGGACCTGCTCTACTGCGGTTATCCTCAGTTTGTTGGGCTTGGTCCACTAATAAGGTGTAAAAATCTCTGTGCTCTTGACTTTGTCTCGAATTATTACTTGGCATGACGTTAGGCGTAGAACTCGTGTGATCTAACCTACGAAGGATTTCTGCCCTTCCATCTAACGTTCTGACCTCAGCTGATATAAGATGCCTTCTTACGTCAATTGGCAGCTGTCGCGAAATTGCATGCATCAATTCAGTTTCAGCCAATGGGGTTTGGAGGTACTGAAGTCTGGTGAGCTGTGATGTAAAGAAGGTTGCATAACGCGTAGGGGTAGAGTGCGCATATTTCTTTGAGTAGATCTCTGCCCTGATATCTTGTTGTAGTTCCTTACTCCAGAATCTTATCTGCGAATTCTTCAAAATTAGCATAGGTGTATCTAAAAGCTCTGTGCCAAATTACTACTTCGGATTCAAGAAATTTGTCGACTACTCTCATATCTCTATCCCTAAGTATTCGGTTGTCATCCAGGTAGCATCTAATGTCACGCAAGAATTCTACTGCGGTTATGTTTCCTACTCCGCTGAAACGTGATAGCTTGTCGTCAATATTCTTTAATACAATGACGTTCTGATTATTTGATTGGCCTCCTTTATCGGAGAATCCTCCTAGGCCTGCATATTCCACATGAATACGCTCTGTGTCTTGCGCTAGGTGTGGTCGCTCCTGCATACGACTGAAAATACTTTCCCTTTCTTCTTCGGCTCTATCTTCATTACCTTCGAATTTTCCTAGCTCCTCTCTAAGCTTTTCGTCCCTTCTCTTGAAAAATCTCCGCCAAATCCCGTCTCATTCCTAGACGTACTTCCTCCTTAAGGCCTTCATTGTTGCATTGTTCTACAATAGAAAGTGACTTGATTCTGTTGCTAAGATCTATTAGTTCTTTTTCCTGACCCGATTTTGCCTTAGCAAGTTCTACATTTATTTCGTTAACGGTGGATCTGATAACGTTTAACTCCTCACCTTTTTCCGAATCTGCTTTATATACAAAACCTTTTATTTCGGTCATGCTCGATTCTCTAATTTCTTCAATGCGCTTGTACAATTCTAACTTCAGATTATCCCTATTAGCTTTAGCATTAGTTTCTATTTTAGTAGCATCTTTCAATATTTTACTAATCAATTCGTGGATTTAATCCTTATTTGATTTTATCACCGCCTCTTTCAATTCATTAACAGATTTAGATATACATAATGCAATATCAACATTTATACCCTCAATGATAAGTTTTTGTTGGTCTTCCAACTTACCTTGTAAATTGCCAAAAATGCTGTTCAAATTGTTGAGCTGATCGGTGAGTTGCTTCTGGGAACCTATAACGCTATCATTGTGTTTTCTCTGTTCTACGGTTGCACTACTGATACTCTTCTGGATCTTTTCCTCTAACTGAATAATATTCTATCTACACTGAACCTTAGCTTCCATTACTTACTTAGTGACTTCTGCTCTCAGTGTGCTCATTTCAGTTTTGGTAGAGGCCGTATCTTCTTTCAACCAATTGTAAGCTGATTTGGTCTCCTCCAGAGCTTTTCTACTCTCTTCTACCGAAAATCTACTCTCTGCCTGAGCTAATTTACTTTGCTCTTGAGCTAACTTTCCTTCTTCTTGGGCTTTCTCTAAGGCTTTCTTTATGTCTTCCTTAGTCTGTCTAGCATCTTCTTGTATCTGCCTGACCTCTTCTTGTGTTTCTCTTGTGCTTTCTTTGCCACTTCCTGTGCCTTTCTTATCGCTTCTTGCACTTTCCTAGCTTCTTCTTGTGCTTTCTATGTGCTGTCTTTGCACCTTCTAGTGCCTTTCTAATAGCTTCTTGCACTTTCCCAGTTTCTTCTCGGACTAATCTGCCCTCTTCTCGTGCCTTTCTCATTTCCTCTTGTACTTTCTTTTGATATTTTCTATTTTCTTCCTGTTGCTTTTGTTGTGTTTTCCTAGCCTCATCTTGTACCCTTCTACATTCCTCCTGTACTAATGTAATGCTAGCTTTAGTGACTGATTGTGCTACTGCTAATTCTGCCTTCATTTCGGATTTAGCTGTGGCAGCTGACTGTTTAATCTCTGTATCTGTTTATTATTGTCATGTGTGAGTTTGTGGAGGACCTCCACATCACCTGTCAGCTTCTGTTGATCTCCTTGCATCCTTTTCAGGATGGATTTGATCTAAGTCAAATCTCCCGACGACATATTTTATACACTTGAGGAAATAGGAGATATCATCTACACTACATTGTGGAAATTTCAGAGTAACCAACTAATACTGTTTATGAAAAAGGAATACTTCGACAATTTTAATTCAAAATAATAGACTGAATTCTAAAATCCTACCTAACCGTAAACTAGTAAACTGATCCTCTCTCATTTGGCAATCCCTACCTAAATTAAGTTACAACAACGTGAATTTAACTGAATCTTTACTATTACATGACCAAATGTAATCTGCTGGTATAACAAATATGCCTCTCACCCATATCGTCCTCCACGAATTTGGCAGTGTTTATTCACTTAAACATCTTTCCAAAATTTGGGATCGGCATTTCTAAACAAATTCTATAATCCACAATTATCTTCGCAAAGTTGTCGTTGAGCACGCTAGTGTCACAACACAATCGAAGTCCCACGTTGGGCGCCAAATAAAAATAACACTTATATACGCCCGAATCTCGCATAGCCATCACCTGTATCCGCTGAGATGGAAAAGGATTGTAAGGATGTCGATACCCAGCCAGATAAACCAACACTACACTACTAGGTGAATTACTAGGAATCCCTCGACGCATACCGGTCATGCAATAACGCTACTAATTAGTTACACATTTACTAGAAATAAAATATCCATAACAAGATGGTGGAACGAGAATCTCGAATCTCGAGCGTGAACGGTTAAGTTGAGACTAAGTGAGTTCTAGTAACTAACTGGCAGTATTATCGCACGTCGATTGGGAAATGAAAAGATGATCAGTTTCTATAAAAAGGAGAAGGCAAACAAAAATAGTGACTGAAATTTATTAACTAAATATTTACAAAATATTAAATCCTCCTAGCACCAATAAAAAAAAATCAAATGGAAATTAAAATATTTGACACGGTAGATAGTCCTTCTATCTGTTAAATATACGTTCAGTAAAGTTTATATTACACAAATGTAATGATTTAAAACTTATAATTAAATGTTTGCCATTCCTAGTCACCTGAGACTCAATCACTTTAAGCTGTCTGATCGTAATCAGCTGTTCTTCAAATAAAATGTAATGAACAATACAATACCCTACATTATATACTTATTTACTTAAAACGTGAATGTAATAAGAATTAAATTATTATACTAATTAAACTGGTTAAATATTTACATAAGTTGCAATTACCATGTCTGGCACGGTATTTAAAAAACGTCTATACAAGATCATTCGCGATCTGACAATCTTATTTCGCTACTGTTTCTTTAAATAGTTCTTCGAACATTTGTTCACAAAACAATATAATTTTAGGTATATTCTGGTTTCTTGTCACAATAAATAGAGCTCTGATATCGAACAATTAAGTTAAATACACCTCTTAAATGTCGTATCTGTGAATAAATACAATAGATTTAAAGAACGATGCGGAACTACTCAATTACTCTTAATATACATCGTGGAATTCGTAATAACACTTTCTGACATGTACCACATAAATATCAACCCTAATGTTAGTTACTTTTTAAACATACTGTATCATTTCTTTGCTCCAAATGGCAATACACTTCCTTCCTTTCGTAATACGGTGAACAATCTCTTATAATAGCATCAGCTACGCTTCCAAACTTGACTTACTCCTTTCCGCTCCTTTTAACAACAATCTCAATAATGACGCACGGTATTCCTTCAAAGAAAACCCATCGTGCTACACTCCAAACGTGTAGAAGAATCAGTGACTCTACTAGGTAAACACACACTTGTGAAATACTGTTCATAGTGCTCTCCAATCAAACTCTACTCTAAATTAATTATCCTCGAACTATTTCAATAACAATTACATATTTGTTCACTTCAGTTCACCTTGTACAATATTTCTCTTAACTTCAAATAACGCATTTCTTTAACAAACTTTCACAACATATTATTTTTCCACGTTACAATAAAATATAAACATTAATAAACCGTAGTACGCTCGTCTTTACTGTTAATAGTAATAATACATATCCTCCCGTTTCTGGTGTATATTTAATGAATTAATTATTCATATTTAAACTTGTTTCGTATCATACAAGAACTCAGGTAGATCTACAAATCTCCTGGTCAGTGGTGTCGTTATAGCAATTCTTCCATTAAATTGTTGCTAATTATAGGCATCATTTGACGTCTATTGTCAACAATATGATCCTATTTCCTAGTTTTAATCCGTTATAAGAATTGTCAATGACTATATTATTGTCATATTTCAGTAACATTCCGCAATTGGAATTTTTCTACTCAAATGAGATTATTAACAAATGTTTCATTTATGGTTTGACATAATAAAATATTTTAAACAGTGTTACAGCATTCTATAATAACGCTTTCTCTTAATAGTAATGCAATCTAGCTATATAGATGCATTTTGTCGCGTGTTACGCATTTTTAACGATCGAAGCATAAAACAGTTTCGTTTAAAAGTGAGCATATTAAAACGGTTCCTACAAAAATATAAAATCGGAATATCTAAAGTCATATACAAGTGAAATTACGTCTAAAACGACACACGCTGACGTATAATGAAATTTACAGTGAAATCCCTAAAATTGACAACATAAAAGCATGGGTTATGAATAAGAAAATCTACTTATGAATTGGTCACTCCTGAAATACTATCAAATACTACATCACGCTACTAAGATTTTGTAACATACAATTTTCTACATTTCTGATGATGTGCTGTCGTGATACCTGGTCTAATATACTCGGTGTTTGTCTCTCGGAAAGGCACGTGCTTGTCGTCTGCCTCGAAGCGGGTTCCAGTTAGGAGCGTGGCGGTCAGCTGTCCTGCGTCCTCCTTTGTCGTGCGGCAAACGCCTGGACTGCTGGCTCGTCTCCCTGCTAACGGCATCTCTTCTTGCCTCGCGACTTCCATTCTGGCAACTCGAACTCGGGAAAAAAGGACCCCTCTGTCCGTCTCCTTCGTGTACACTTTCATCATCCATGTAGGTTTGAACGTCTCTGGTTGACATCTCTCCAAGTTGGTAATGGACATTTGAATCGTAGTGTTGAAAGTAAATTCAGAATACTGCATGTTGAAGAGCAGTTGTAGAATCATTGATCCATGGTCGTCAAGATCACTCTGAATTCCCACTCCTTAATGTAGACTAACCTCCTTCGATAATTTAGTAGTTCATGGCAATCTTCTTAATAATAGTCGAATACGAACATCCCCCCTGACTCAAGGACGTTATTATCATCGTAAAAGTAACATGATTATGTAGAACATATATTGTTACAATGTAGTAGCTGTTGAATGCAATGCTACTAGTCGTAATTCTGTAGAAATATGCAACTGTAGATGTGAAGTCTTCTTCCAATAAACGTAGTGTTATAAAAATGCTTCTTTCTGTTGCAAACTAGTGGGTTTTATATTTTGTCGGCTTCTCCTATCCTTTCTCGGCCATAGCTGTGTCTCCACACGGTCCAGTTTCGTGTCCGGACCGTACTTCCTATATCGTATAGAGCTCTTCAGGGACGCGCTGCGATATAGGTCTGTTCTCTTCAAGTTGCTAAGTTGGAGAGATTCCTACTCTTTCGGCAATGGCGCGCGTTGCAGACTAGAATGCCTTTCTAGCTTCGCACAGTGTCCTATTAAACTGATCTTCGCTCATATTTTCTCTCCTGGCCATAAATTTATAATTATGTTTTGACAATTAAATTTCATTTTCTCTTCTGCGTCTGTAGAAGTGCAAATATCGCTTTATATAGGCAAATTTAATATAATACCGATTCCCACAAAAATTATGTGATCCCATCTGTTTGGCTATTGAGTTATCACGAAAAAACTCCTGGTCCTAGCCTCTTATCATCGGGTCGAGTGCATAATTTTGTTATTGTCACCTCGGCCAATCAAAACCGGTCTTTAGCTTGAACTTGAAGCCTTCGTCAAATTCGAGTGTCGAAAGATCAGACTGTCCCTTGGTTAAATTATCATTCACTGAAATATTCCCTAATATAATTCTTTCAAAATATTCCAAAATTTTCCAAAAAGTTATCAATATGCTTTATTCACTTCCTAAAATGCATATGTGAATAAATTATTATTCCAATTCCAAATTCCATTTATTTCACCTGCATGGTTCACAAGTCGGTTCGATCCTCGGCTCAGTCAAAGGCTGAACCTGGGCTGATTTCGAGTTCAGTACCGGGTTGTCCAATAACTCTTCTACCTCACCCGCTGACGCCGCCATCTGATCAACAAACCACCGTGCCCATTCTGACCCTTGATAACTAAAATACTGGCATTTTGTCTTGTGATAATTGCATACCACACGATATCCTACTGCAAAATGTTCATGTTTCTGCAATTGATAACTTGAGCTTGTATGAGCGGAAGGTTCGCACCCTTGCATGGCAACCGTTAGTGCCTCAAAATCGGCCTACACAACGAATGGCACAATCCATTGCTTGTGTGTGGCTATACATTTTAAGATTGCGTCATTCCCTTCCGGCAAAACCAGCTTTACCGCTGTCAGCCTTTCACAGTCTTCGGTATGTTGTTCCAAACGTTCAGGGGTTCCAAAATACTGTAAGCAGCGATCACAAATATGCTTTGCATGTTCATGATTGGACACCTGGCTGCCTACCAGTCTCCCTAAATTCATAATCCAACATTAATGGTTTTATCCCCATCAGACAGAAGCAGCGAATGAATATGATGCTGTTTCGGTTGTTTGCAGGCATAAAAAAGACCAACAATATTCGCCCCCTCTACACCACACACCATAAATGAGAAATCGGGATTATCCTGCTCAAATAAAACAATTTTATACAACCGAAACGGGAATGAAATGCGCGAAAGATTGAGAGTTTCTTTTAAGTGGTTAAACATTTCTTCGTACTTCCCTGGCAATTGACTACGACTGTCTTGAAAAGGTTGCAGAAAACTGGCTATACTCCACAAAAAGCAATCATAATCTTTATTTCAAATATTGGCAATGGCTTTTTTCGAAGCGATCGGCTTCGGTGTTGGGATATAGCTGCTTCTTGCAGCTTCACAATGGTGAATGCTCTCTACCACTCTACCACTTGGAATTCACCAAATTTATTCACGTGAGCTTTAACACAATTTTTCTCATACCAAGATTCCAGATTATCGGCTAAGAGTAATTCCCGCATTTTTGTACAAAGCTTGAACTTTTCTCTTTGCTCTATATTATTCTTAATTAATATAAACTCACATAGCAGTTCAAAATGTATTTTCAACGCGTGATGCAATCTTAAGCTTTTCTCACTTTCACTCTTAAAAGTTGGAAAACACGAATCAATAAACTCGTTAGGGGACAAACAGTGATTTACATTCTCAATGCGACCGGAACATACTCGACTTTTAAAGCATTTGGCCAGAGGTTGCCACATTAAATTACTTTGCGATATAGACATGCTTATAATGTAATTAAATATGTTAACCTTACCCAACATAATGGGTAATCTAATCAGCAAATCCACACCCAAAACACAATCACACACACACGATGGTTCTAGCAACGGTCGTTGATCCTACACTCTTGACCCCAGCAGGAGTCAGTCACGAGGTGGTGTTTTTATCCAACGATTTATCTGAAAAGCAAACCAATAAAACCGTTCATTTGTCATGTATATATACAGTAACAGATCCATTCATTCATTCATTCATTCATTCATTCAATCAATCATTCAGTCATTCATTTCATAGCACTTTATAAAAAAGGGTTCCGAAAAGTAAAAGTCTGGGGCTACAACAACAAGGTTAAACTAGGTTAAACACGAACACAGACATGGCTTTGGAAACTCACACACATAGGTTGGTAAGACGCCCACTCAGGAATAGCAAAGTGAGCAGAAAAAAAATACAATTTATAGCTTACCTTTTAATATCCACAACCGTGGATTAGTGGTTAAGTTGCTGTTACTGCTGCTTGACACACTCTCACTACCTCTCTCTCCCACACACTCTCTCCCACGTTCACCTTGGTTCTGCAATAAATAAACAAATAAATAAATAAAGTTCATTCATCATCACCATAAAATAAATACCATTCATATTGCATAGGTGCCTTGTCATATACACACCTTGCAAATAATAATACTTTGTTTGCGTGTATGCAATCATATACAAACACAATCTTTTTTCTTTGTCCTCAGTGCTTTCAAAATCTACAAGAAAAATACATAAACACCAATAAGTCCTTGAATCACCATGCAATAAAGCACTAAATACCAATAAACCATCAATAACGGAGTTATAAAACCATAACTTACTGTACCCTTATATCTGGATGATCCACCAAAATTCAAGGATGGAAAAAATAATGGATTGTAGCATCTTGAAGTCCCAGCTAAAAACAACACAGTGCTACTTGGAGAAAACACTCAGAATAAGGAACAGGAATTTGTCAAACAGAATGTGCTATAGTAACTAACTACAGAACAGTAGGGTTCTCTATCTACTCAGGAAAGATGAGAATCTACGAAAATCTCGGGCGTAAGGATGCGGATCAGGTCCCTCGGGAACTTCCACCCAACAGCACATTCCACTACCATTTAACTACAAGGACAATGTCAAATTTCTATAAAAGATCAGGGAATCGTAAAAACGTGTCTGTCATATTTATTGACATTAACAAATACACGTTTCCTAACACTAGCATTCATTATATGCATTATTAACGTTCAATTAGATCAAAGGACTAAATGACATTACTCTGTTACATTAAATACATGTCAAATAAAATAATGAAATAAATCGCAGCATACAACTGCTGTGCCCTAGGTAACGGGAGTTTTATAACAAGATAAAATGTTATAAAGTTAATAAAATATCCCCAAATAAAATGAATTTACTCCTGGCGTAGAACTCCGTCATTACAAAAACTATTCATTACACTATACAATTTATCTCCCGTCTCCTATCCTTCCCAGGGAAGTGATAAAATTTCTCTACTCATATTTAAACTACAAATTAAGAATTAGAATACGCATAAATATAACAATAAACCTTTCTGTAAATTTTAAATATTATTTATATACAACACAAATATTAACGCTCTATTTCAGCAACTACTTAATTTAAAAATAGAATATATACAAAGGGCCAACTGCCTTCTTTACAGACAATATAGACATAAATTGTCTTCCTATTTCTTCACTACTTTTCAACGGACTTTAGAAAATTATCATTCACCATACTATGTCTCATTCGTGAAACTGTAACAATTCGGTATTCTATAATCCCTACAATTAAGTCAAGACATAGTTCATAGATCTCCTACAAGTGGTCTGTCATCAATATAAAAATACTTAATTAAAATATAATCTTCCAATTCGTTGAATAATTACCATAAAATCAATATTTGATTAAGAACCATTCACAATGCTCATTGTCATACAACAAATACCTCCGTCTGCTACGGGAATAAATAAATCTCTCTCTTAGAGATGCTTCGCAGTTTCTTCCAAAAACATATTATTCTGAACTAACTTCTCGTTAACAAATTATTTTTGTAATCTCAACATCCTAAATAAAAATATGTAATAAAATACTGGTTCTATCGATGAATTAATTACACAGGTAATACGATAAAATAATAGTCTTCTAATAACAATATTATGTCTGTTATATATCACTCACAGTTCCTTAAAGCTTCCAATTAGCTGTGATATTTTCTTTAATTTCTTTTTTCAAAATCTTATTACTTCAAAAATACGCTGTTATTCGTATTTACTAACTTCACATTACATTCTTTTACAAATTCTTATTTTAATATTTCTCATAAACTTTTATACTTTATGTTGGTTAGTCACCAATTATTTACAACCAAATATCACTAATAACTTATCAGAACGTGACATTACATGGATATCTACATAAGATCTTTAAGAATCGCATTCTCTAAAATATACCTCTGTATAACATTCTTGGAATACATTTCCAGTATTATCATCGTTGTCAAAAACGATATCTTACAATTCAAAAACTGACAAAATGTGATCTAAACAAATTTAAACTTGACCATAACAAATTCTGAACTAAACTGTAAAATCTCCTCATTCGAATTTCGGGAGTCGCAAAATTCGAAAAATTCAAATAAAAATTCTAAATAATCAAAATCGACGAAAATCGTGAATAAACATCCGCATGACGTAGTAATGAAAAAATAACATCTAAAACTATAACAACATTATGTAAACGTAGAAAAATGGCATCAATAAACAGTTGTCGGATATTCTCAAAAGCTTCTACAATACTCTACAAGATGGGATATATCGTTGGTCCTTAGACTACCTTGTGTTGCGTTATAGATGACAAGAAGTGGGCTTTCTTCGCTATCCTTCAGAAACGCATTGTTTCTAATAGCTCGAGACTGTGTGATGTCGTGTGGGCTTCTACGGTCTCCTACAGAAGTCCACATGCGGTCAGGTACGGGATTTGAACTCCATCATCTTCGTGTGGCCGTCCTTTCTGCTGGTGAATCTTCTTGTGTGAGATGGGATACCCTTTCTCGCTTGATGGCACTGGGAATTTACCCTAGCCACCCTTGTTCGTGAATTCTTCTGTCTTCTTTCGCCAAAGTTCTGATATATGTATTCGTCATTTTAGTTGGTGAAATGACTTGTAGATGTAGACAATTTTACATGGGAGAGAGGAGATGATAATCTCCCCCACGAGATTGATGTTTTGTCATTTCGAATACTCTCGTTGTCATCATAGTTCTGTTCCCATTAACATCTTAGTTTGTCATTATTTCTCCTGTAGATTTAGTTGTATATCCCTCCCTCAACTTCAGTAATTTCGAAATGGTTAAAAATGTAGATTAATTTTAATAAACTTTTCAATATCGTTGCATGTCGACTTGATATATATTTGCACTAACTAAGTGCCTTCGTTCGTTAATATCTTCTTCAGAAATATCGTAATCTCTATCAGCTTTGTTATATTGTTGAGTAATTCGTTGAGACGTCCTTCTCTCATGAAGTTGTAAGTATTAAGAGCCTCGATTTTTCTCTCTCATCCCCCTCGTCAATGCTCAAGTAAGCGTCGTTTTCAGAACAAGGATCTGATTGGTTGCTTATTATCGATGATAGTAATAATCCTTAATTAAACAAATAATTAGCCACAATGTTAATAAATAGTTCTTATTTATTATTTAATATCTTCCATGATATTACGATGTGTTAAAATCATGCGGGTAATTAGCTATGCTCATTATATTGCTTTCTCGTATCTAAGTAAGGTCACTTCTCATTGGCTGTGCGACACGCGTATTGCTCGAGTCATCCCCTACCATTCTCGAGACACACTTACAGCGCGTGCGGGAATCGGCTCGCCTCGGGAGTCCTCGATTATCTCCGTGCAACATAGTTCTTTTCTGCTAAGAACTGTGCAGTCTAGTGCCAAGTCTCCCACGTGACTGCGAATTTTCTCATTGGCCGGCTCGGTTAACTGGCTATCTCGGGGAGGTACAAACCTGTTCTGCGGTTTGTTTCCAGATTTGCTATATTTTATCATGGGACAGTTTAGAAAACTTTTGAAGAGATGAATATGTCCAAGCTCATATACATATAAGAGCACTGTACCTGCTCACTTGTTCAGGTAGTTCAGTTTTTTTATTAATTAGTGACACACAGCAGTAGCAAAACTCACGTCCGTCACCATGGAAGGTTAACACACGAGTAATGGCTGTCATCCACTGGCAGTATGTATCTATAGCGACAAGTTGCAAAGATTAGACTACCCACTATCAAAGTAAGACTTTTCGAGGTGTGTGAGAGGGTGAAAGATGCAACTTCACATGTTTCACACACCAGCACGGCAGAGCAAACGTGAGAAACAAACATCAGCATTGGAGACAGATCTGTTCTTGCGAATGTCCTTGAGCATCATCTCATCTTACCTCTGTCTGTCTGATAAGACGGTCTGTCTGGGAGCAGGTGTTATCTCTGTGAAGACTACACACCCATGCATTCCATTAGAGACAGACCAGCTTTCTCATACAGTCAGACAAAAGAGGTTCGTCTGCCATTGTTTTATCTGACGTGATAAGATATGCACACACACACAGTGCAGGTCTCTGTCTCAAACGCTTACTGATTGCTCTCCCAAGTCCCAGTGGGTCAGTTCATCACAGTTTAATTGCTTTCAGAGATTAATAGATATTCAGCACCGTCTAAATATTTCGGATGGTTGCCATGTTGGATTTTAATATACAGTACAGGGTGTAACAAAAATGTACGGCACCAAATGCAGGAATCATTCCTCACACGTGGACAAATAAATTATGTTATATGAACATGGGTCTGGAAACGCTCTGTTTCCATGTTATTAACTCATTTTCTCCAACACATTAATCATGGGAATCACACAAGAACAGACCATTCGAATCATGGGGTACATGCACTCTTGGTTACGTGTGGTTTCGATGTCAGTATCGCAGGTGTACCGTCATTATTTTGTTTTACATGGTCCTCTTGCCATGCGACTAAGCAGATATGCCTTAAGCTGTGCGATATAACATGTACTTCATGCACGATGGAGCAACTCTTCATTTTAGTGTTAAATGTCCGTCGACTTCTAAATAACAGATTCGGTGACGGATGGAGAGGTTGAGATGGACCTATTGCCTGACCTCCACGCTCTCTGGACCTAAACCCACTGGACTTTTATTTGTGGGGGCATTTGAAAGCTCTTGTGTATCGAACCCCAATACAAGCTGTTCAGAGTCTCCGTGCCCGTATTTTGGAAGGCTGCGAAAGAATACGCAATAATTCAGGGATACACCAGTGCATCCGAGGTCCACTACAATGGCGGGTTGATGCATGTATCAATGAGCTCGGAGGCCATAAGAACATCTCCTGTGAGAAAGAGTTATATTTGATATGCTGGTACGTTATATTCTTGTGTGTTTCCAATGATTAATTAGTTGGAGGCAATGAGGTGCAATATGGAAACACAGCGTTTCCGGACCCATGTTCATATAACATAATTACTTCGTCTACGTGTGAGGAACGTGTTCTGCAGTTTGTGCCGTACATTTTTGTTTCACCCTGTATGGAGGCCCTGTACTATTAGATGAGGAGTATTGCTTCGGTTCGTTATTCAAACGTTGATTTCGATCGCATGATTTGGACACAAGAAATAAAAACTTAATTTTAAAATTTAGGACAGCCGACATCTTGAGGTTTTGTTAACAATTGAACTAAATGAATTGTCAGTGCATTACAATGTGTATAAACATTTGCTAACGAAGTTTCACAGCGTCAGTTTGATTGCTTTAATAGATTCGTTGATATTGAGAACCGTCTAAATATTTCAGATGGTCGACATGATAAAATAGTACATGCAGTATATATGCCATAAAGTTATGTACCATTAGATGAAGATTATTGCATAGGTACTGTACTGTACTTGACCGGCAACGCTCAGCGTGTAAGCTTGATCACGTCACAAGAAGAGGATAAATTAAGATGTCACTGATTTGACTAGCATATCAGGCCGTCTAATGATAATTAATCTGAGCTGATATTATTTTGTTAAATGTACGTGGATCTCCAATGGAGAATCATGAGTATGAGTAAGGATCAACGACGTCACCTACCGGATACGAAGACTTCCACACGGGAAGCCTAGCTGGTCCATTTCAACTGACTAGCAACTTATGAAGGAGCTAATCCGACGGTGGACAACGGTTTCGTAATGACCTTGGACTGTTCCGGGACGGAACAAGCTTAAGGAGGGGGCATTGCTACGTGCCTATACAGGTATTAAGCGGCGCTTCATGCGGTGGGGTGAAGAAACTGTTCATTAAATCACCAAAGACGAGATTGTCAAAGCAGTGGAAGAAGAAGGGAAGAGACGGGTCGAGTCGGCTGTGGTGGTTTGTGATTGTAGAGACTGTGCGAAGACAGGAATGAAGCGATTGTATTAGAAGTTGTGGTTAATATTGTAAATATCAGAATATTGGAAGAGATAAAATTAAAGTTTAATTCTACCCACGGAACGTAACAATATCTTGTAAAAGTGTGTAAATCTTCCTGTGAGCACCCACCTTTTAAGCTTAGCATAAAAGTAGTTCCATAGCTCTCATTCGTGTTTCCATTGTTGTACATTCATAATTTTATTGAAGAACATCACTTGAGTGTAATTACCTTTCTACGCCGAATTCATTCTGACCACATCACAAGCTCTGGGAGCCAAACCTATATAAAAGCTTTCAGTTATCCATGTCAATGTGGGGATCGTTATGAATTAAATTTGAGTTAATTGATATTACGTATTATACCTCACTTAGGAATATACATAAGTATTTTCTTTAGTTATAGCGAGATTGATTTAATGTGCGTTAACACTGCAGCACACAAGGAACACAAAGCGCATCGGAAAGCATACGCATGTGACTCTACAGGCTAGTAATAAATGGGGTTGGGATAAAGAAACAAACCAGAGTGTTACAATCAAACAAGTAGTTCCGTGAAGAACTAATTAGCCTATTGTTATATATCCTAATGGTAATTTCCATTCAAAACCACCCCGCTATTGAAAGGATATTCCATGTGATGTATAGTAAGTAGCGTTTGATACAAGGCCTATGTCTCCACAAACACCATTGCATTGAGAAGGTATGTGCTAGATTAAATAAATTCAGTTTCGGTGAATAAGACTCCTCCCGCAAAATGGCATCTGTCTGTAACGCGTCACGCGAGTTATAGAACTATATGCCAGCCAAAGCAATTAAAAAGGACGTAAAACCAATAACATTAACATTATTATTATTATTTCATTACTAGTATTGTTATTATTATTATTATTATTATTATTATTATTATTACGAGGATCGTCTGGAAGAAGTAGACGTATACTTGAGTGCTCCGCAGAAAAGTTAAAGAATAGCGAGAAAATAGTTTGCGATCGTTGTCAAGGAAGACTTCTAAGTGATGGTGACTATGTATATTGCATGCGATGCAAAGGGAAACATAATAACGAATGTACAACAGTAACAACTCGAACATGGAAAGGTATGGCAAAGCAGGCAAAGGAATCGTGGCGATCTCTTAAATGTTGCACGTTCAGAAATACGGCGTCAGCAAGTAACCTCGTCAGCAGCGGAACATCGACCGCAGCATCTTCCAACACTGAGAAGAGCATAGCTGGCACAGCGACTACACCTTCAACACAGGACATGGAAATAATTTGCGCAACGGATATCAGAGTTATGTTTTTAGAATTAAAGGAATAGATGAGTGAATTGGAAAACCAAGTGAGTGAAAGTGTGAAAAGTGTCCACTTTATTGCGCTAAAATATAATGAGTTGGTTGAGGAAGATAAGTCAAATTCGACTATCCTGAAATCACTTACAACAGAATGAAGGGAATGCAGCGATTACATTTTGCGATAATTGTGAAAAAGAATGTTTTTCTTACTTTTTTAATTTTCATTATGCTTATACCTACAACTTCGTATATGCACTTAGTTTTTCTTAAAAGTCAACCATTTAATGCCCTTAGCGGCAATTTAAATGGCCCAGCGCAGGTGGGCGTTGCCCCGACATTTTGGCCATTCTCATAGCGATCTGACTGTATGCTTTTTGTAAATTTTGAATTAACCGCACGGGTTGAATATAAGATACATCTGTGAAAATCCTTAAATATGCAATTATCATCCTTTTACCTTGATATTTTGACAATAAATAACCCTTATCACCGTCATGCAACGTACAAAGTTCAATTTTCTATCTGCAACAGTTTTTGAGATATAAATTTTGATTTTAAATTTTCAAACAATTTTCGATACTTTTTGTAATGCTATTCATACCAAGCAGCTCAGCAGATCTAGCTTAAAGTTTTATCTTAGCTTTAGAATACTCATATAAAAGAAGTGGTGTGCAGATTTTGTAACATTATTATTTAACTAAAGGATACAAATTATTTCACATAGTCATGACAAAATTTTATATTTTATCATGAAGAAGATGAGATAGAAAAATTATAGTAATTAAACTATGACATATATTCTTAAGACTGGAGATCAGTTTATTACCTGTTTGTACGTGAAGCTATCCTAAAGGTTTCAAGGAGATAAGTAGAAAATTGTGGCATGAGGAGCATTTTGAAAGCTGAAAAATGGTAGAAAAGAATATCTGTGAAAAATAAGATTGAAAATTTAGTGTTGACTAGACCAGTACCTCAGTTTAGTTAACTTAGGACTCCCCAGCAGCACATGTTGGACAACTTACATAACTTTCTTTCACATTATCACCTAATATGATAAATCAAATTATATAACGAATATTATAACAAAACAAAGAAACAATAATAATTGACACGTGGACGGCCAGGGTGGTTGGGCCAACTTACCTTTTATTTAGAGGTCCGCCTCGCTTCAGCAACAAAATCACCTCCAGATGACATGTCCCAAGGGAAGAGCTCCAAAGGGGTGGAAGGAAGGTGGACAAGGGGACAACGCACAGGCTATCCTACAGACACCCCCCAATAACTAATGGAATTGTCGTCGACGAAATCATGCCACAACAGTTGATTAAAAATTTAAAATAAAAATTTAATGTTAAAATTTAAAAAGAAAACACCTCCACCAGAAAACAGAACATGCATCAGGCAGTATAAATTTCAAAAAACAAATCTCAGCTAGAATTCTCATTGTAGAAATAATAAATATTTAAGGCCGAAATCAAAAAAACAATTACTTGAGGTAAGAGCATAAAAAGCTACAAACCAAAAAAAAACACTAAATAAGCACCAGACATATTCCCAAACTGGACCATGAGGGCCTCGGAGAATCAAAAAAAAAACTAGTGCAAAATTATTACCATAAACAAGGTAACGAAAGAATAACGTAGGTGTACCAAGAAAACTCCAAAAAAAGGAAAACCAAAGGAAAATTTAAAACAAATAAGTTAACCAACATCACCATGACCCAAGAACGTGCACTTCAAAACACGCCAGAAAAACAAAACCCACAATGCACTTCTGTCAACAAGTTACCATGGCGACCAAGAACAGTTGAAGGTACATCAGTACGTATTTATGTGAAACGCGTAATTTACATTTTTAAATTAAATCTTCTCCTGTGAGAAAACAGCTAGATATAAACAAACTCTAGACATTACGAGATCAAATAGTTTTTAAAGGCAACGGATCAGACTAAAAACCGACCGACTAATGAACCAATCTAGGCCTAATGTTAATTGATTCGTCTGGCCAGTACTATAATATTATAAGAAGAAAATGTCTTAGCCAGATGCCAAATAATAAAATAAGAAGAAAAACAATAGTGTTCCCCGGATAAATATAGTTTAACAAAAAATTTACATTTTCATAGGTGACATATCTATTCCAAGGTCAACCTTTCAGAACCAAAACAAACACTCAGTACACAATGCAAAACATGGAGCTCCAATAATTTAAAATAATAAAATTTCAAGACATACCTCAATAAAGCCTTTTGGGGAGACACTAATATTTACCACACTACTTAGAAATCCTTAAAGGATTTATATCACTAAAAAAATAAAATGAAGAGGAGATGGCTTCCAGCCGCAGTCGAAGATATGCACACCAAACATCGCCTTTCCATATTAAGGCCGAAGAAACTATTTACACAATTAACACAGATGATCGTTGCTCACTAATAATTCATGTATCATTAAATACTGGGATATATTCCTAAGTTAGCTTGGACGAGGGCGAAGCCCTCGCCCTGGCGAGATTCACAATATGCGTAGTTCTTTTCCCAGCAATCAGTCACAACACAACTTATTATTCACAAGATGGATGACAAAAGCGAAGAAGGCCACCCAGCATGCACCAGGTTTATTTAAATTGGACGAATTAAATTTAGCCACATATTACGACAATGTGAAAACCAAATAATATTCACACGACACCACTAAAATGTTTTGGCGGCATGAAGTATATATAGGCTTTTGTTTATGACGTAGAATATAATTGCCTTCAATTATGCCACGAATAGGAAGAGTTTTATAAGGCACAACGAACACACTCTAGCGGAGAAGAAGGAACCACTTGAAGCAGCGCCAAAGTCCGATAGCAGCAGCCATCTCGTGTTAACAAACAGAACCAAACGACCGTGCGGTCGTTTCAAAATGTCTTGAAGTTACATCCAGGTGTAGATACATGTTTGAAAACGTTGGGACGGGCTCTTGCACGTAACAATAATTATAACTAAAATGTATATAATTTAAAAAATAAATCTTTTGCGTGCATTTTTGTATTGAAATACAATCTGTATATGTGTTGTAAATAATAATTAATATGTCTCACTTATAAACTGTTCTGTATTTGCCGTCAGAATCTTACGAGATGTCACAATAATGCAATATCAATAGTATCTAATAAATAAATTAATTTACATAATAATTATTTGCCAGCAGATGAATGTTTAATGATAATTCATTATACCATTTTTCATTACTATTGCTTGATAAGGATAAGAAAGGAACAAACCAGATTTTAAATAATTGCATAGTCGCCATTTTAAAGTTCTCGTAAAACTCCAACAATATGGACATCAGTATATTAAAGCTTGTATTTATGCATACCGAGCCAATTTTTTTCAGCGATCGGATGAAAAGTGAGAAAAATACATTTAAATACATAAATTTAGCGTCACCGCCATGTTCATTTTGTGCTCACGTGGTTATTGAATGATCAGTAGGTGAACTTATGTTAACAGCCTCTATCAAAATACAACACTTCAGTTTGATTGCTGTAGTATGTTCATAGATATTGAGAACCTCCTAAAAATTTCGGATGGTCACCATGTTAGATTATTATATATCTAGGCAATAGGGTTATGTACCATTAGGTAAAGATTGTTGTGTAGGTTCATTATGGATACATTTACTTCATTCGCATTACTAGGACATAAAAAAACTTATTTTTAATTTCTTTTCTACTGCCGCCTTCCTAGGGTTATGAACAGGGCCTACAATTGAATTTAATTAGATGTCAGTAGATTGATTTTTGTATGAACATTTAGCGTACCAAGGTTCACAGCGCTCAGATGATTAACTCACGATTAAATTCTATATCAATGTTTTAACATTGTGGTGTTTGAAGCCAATGATTTAACTTCACCGCCACGTTGGATCGTGCTCACCAGGTTATTGAGAGTCACATAGGTAAACTTATGCTAATAATCTTTACTTATATACAAAACGTTAGGTTGATTGCTCTAATAGATTCGTTGATATTGAGAATCGTCTAAATATTCCAGATGGTCGACCTGATAAAATAGTATATAGGCCTACAGTATGTAGGCCATAAAGCTATGTGCTGTACCCTTATATCTGGATGATCCACCAAAATCCAAGGATGGAAAAAATAATGGATTGTAACATCTTGAAGTCCCGGCTAAGAACAACACAGAGCTACTTGGCGAAAACACTCAGAATAAGGAACAGGATTTTTCAAACATAAAGTGCTATAGTAACTAACTACAGAACAGTAGGATTCTCTCTCTACTCAGGAAAGGCGAGAATCTATGAAAATCTCGGGCGTAAGGATGCGGATCAGGTCCCTCCTGAAATTCCACCCTACAGAATATTCTACTACCATTTAACTACAAAGACAATGCCAAATTTCTATAAAAGATCAGGGAATCGTAAAAACGTGCCTGTCATATTTATTGACATTAGCAAATACACGTTTCCTAACACTAGCATTGATTATATAAGTTAATAAAATTCAATTAAATCATGTGACGAAATGTCATTACTACTGTTACATTCAATACATGTTAGTTTCTTCTAGAAACTGATAAAATCATTTCTAAACGCGTTCATAAGCTCAAATAAATTAATGAAATAAATCACTGCGTACAACTGCTGTGCCCTAGGAAACGGGAGTTTTATAACAAGATAAAATGTTATAAACTTTTTTAAAAAATATCCCCAAATGAAATGCATCTATCCCTGACGTAGATCTCCGTCATTACAAAAACTATTCATTTCTCTATACAATTTATCTCCCGTCTCCTATCACTTAAATCCTTCTCATAGAAGCGATAAAAATTCTCTACTCGTATTTAACCTGCAAATTAAACATTTTAATACGCGTATATATAACTATGAACCTTTATTTAAATTCTAAATATTATTTATATACAACACAAATAGTAACGCCGGAATTCAGCAACTACTCAATTTAATAATAGAATATATATAACGGGCCAACAGCCTTCTTCGCAGACAATCTAGACATAAATTGTCTTCCTATTTCTTCACTACATTTCCACGGACTTAAGAAAATTATCATTCACCATACTATGTCTTATTCATGAAACTGTTACAATTAGGGATTCTATAATCCATTCAATTAAGTACAAACATAGTTCATATACCTCCTACAACTGGTCTGTCATCAAAATAGAAATACTTAATAAAAATAGGATCTTCCAATTCGTAGAATAATTACCGTAAATTCAATATCTGTTTAAGAACCATTTAAATAGAGTTCAGTTCACTCCCAGTTTCAACAAAGATCCATTGAATCCTACAATTCCTTTCAGATACAACTTCATCTAGGATCCGCTGTCCTAATGTTTTCAAGCAGTTTCAACTCTATGAGACTATTGCAATAACTTCAAATATTAATGAACATCAACAATACTGCTTCTTCATATAACATCCTATTTCAACTTCAAAATATGCACAAGTCTGTCACTACAGACATTCCTTCAACAATTTGACCAATGGCTTCACAATGCTCAATGTCATACAACAAATACCTCCGTCTGCTACGGGAATAAATAAATCTCTCTCTTAGAGATGCTCCGCAGTTTCTTCCAAAAACATATTATTCTGAACAAACTCCTCGTTAACAAATTCTTTTCATAGTCTCAACAACCTTAATAAAAATATGTAATAAGAATACTGGTTCTATCTATGAATTAATTTAACAGGTAGTACAATAAAATACTAGTCTTCTAATAACAATATTATATCTGTTTTATCACTCACATTTCCTAAAAGCTTCCAATTAGCTGTGATATTTCCTTTAAATTCTTTTTCAAAATCTTATTACTTAAAAAATACGCTGTAATTTGTATTTACTAACTTCACATTACATTTTTTTACAAATCCTTTCATTAATGTTTCTCATAAACTTTAATACTTTATGTTTGTTAGTCACAAAATATTTATAACCAAATATGTCTAATAAGTTATCAGATCGTGACTTTTCATGGATCTCTACATAAGATCTTTACGAATCGCATTCTCTAAAATATACTTCTGTGTAACATTCTTGGAATAAATTTCCATTATTTCCATCGTTGTCAAAAAACGATATCCTGCAATACAAAAACTGACAAAATGTGATCTAAACACATTCAAACTTGACCATACAAATATCCGTAACTAAAGTGTAAAATCTCCTCATTTAAATTCCGAAAGTCGCAAAATTCCACAAAATTAAATCAAAATTCTAAAAAGTCAAATATCGACGAAAATCGTGAATAAATATCCGCATGACGTAGTTATGAAAATATAACATCGAAAACTATAACAATATTATTTAAACGTAGAAAAATGGCATTAATAATCTGTTGTCGGATATTCTTAACAGTTGGTACAATACTCTACAAGATGGGATATATCGTTGGTCCTTAGACTACTTTGTGTTGCGTTATAGATGTCTAGAATTGGGCTTTCTTCGCTATCCTTCAGAAACGGATTGTTTCTAATACCGCGAGACTGCATGATGTCGTGTGGGCTCCTACGGTCTCCTACAGAAGTCCCCATGCGGCCAGGTCCGTGAATCGAACTCCATCATCTTCGTGTGGCCGTCCTTTCTGCTGGTGAATCTTCTTGTGTGAGATGGGATACCCTTTCTCGCTTGATGGCGCTGGGATAACCCTAGCCGCCCTCGTTCGTGAATTCTTCTGTCTTCTTTCGCCAATGTTCTGATATGTATTCGTCATTTATTTGGTGAAGTGACTTGTAGAAGTAGACTATTTTATATGGGAGAGACGTGATATTAATCTCCCACACGAGTTTGATGTTATGTCGTTTTGAATACTCTCGTTGTCGCCAGAGTTCTGTTCCAAAAAGCAACTTAGTCGGTCGTTATAACTCCTGTAGATTTATTCGAATATTCCTTCCTCAACTTCTGTAATCTCGACATGGTTAGAAATGTAGATTAATTTCAATTAACTTTTAAATATCGTTGTATGTCGGCTTGATATATGTTTGCACAAACTATGTGCCTCCGTTTGCTAATATTCTTCTTCAGAATTATCGTAATTTCTATCAGCTTGTTATATTGTTGAGTATTTCTTTGAGACGTCCTTCTCCCATGAAGTTGTAAGTATTAAGAGCCTCGATTCTCTTCTCTCATCCCCCTCGTCAATGCTCAAGTAAGCGTCCTTTTCAGAACATGGATCTGATTGGTTGCTTAATATCGATGATTGTAATAATCCTTAATTAAGCAAATAATTATCCGCAATGTTAATAAATAGTTCTTATTTATTATTTAATATCTTCCATTACGATGTGTTAAAATCATGCTGGTAATTAGCTTCGCTCAGTACATTGCTTGCTATTATCTAAGTAAGGGGGGATGGCTGTTGCTCTCGTCCGCAGGTTTAACCATTAACTACCCTGCACGTGTCCCCTGGGTGGTGCTAAACGAGCAACAAAAACACTGGCGACCAGACAATCATTGAGATCTCCTGGTAAATATTACATCACATATCAGAACATGAATAAGTCGACAAAGGGTTCTTTTGAGGACTATCCCTCTAGAAAGCTAGGACAATGTTTAAGAGTTTGTCAGCTCAACATTGAAGGCATCAGTAGAGCAAAATGCCAAGTGCTGCATAAAATCTTAACATACAACATAATTGATCTAGTTGCAATTCAAGAAACCCATGCAGCAAACGAAGATCAATCTAGTTCAAGGGGGGAAATACCTGGATATGACTTGCTAGGTGCTACCTACGACAATGTTTATGGAGTTGCAACATATGTTAGACAAAATGTAGAAAATGCATATCTTATTTCTACAAGCTATGATGATGGCATTCAAGAAGTTGTCACAAAAGTAGGTGAAACGACAGTAGTAAATGTCTATAAGCCTCCAAGCATTGTTTGGCCACCTAAAGTGCTTAATACTTACAACCATCCTACAACATATCCGGGAGACTTCAATAGCCACCATGAACAATGGAAATACAGGCGGAGTAACGAAAATGGAAATGCATTGGTGGACTGGGCTGAAGAGCATGACATACATATGGTTTTCGATGCTAAGGATCGGGGCACTTTCAGATCTGGTGCCTGGAACACTGACCACAATCCCGATCTCTGCTTTGTCTCGTCTGACTGCAATGACAGACCACTGCCAGTAACAAGAAAGGTCCTTGGAGACTTCCCACATAGCCAACATCGCCCAATTTTTCTTGAATTCGGGATCAGTATCCCTTTAATAAGAGCGCTTCCCAGGCCCAGATGGAACTTTCAAAAAGATAACTGGACCATATTCTCAGAAAATCTAGATAAATGTGTGGGATGGATCCCTCCAGTAAGTTCAAACTACAAGCGGTTCGTTCAAGCTATAATTAGCACGACAAAAAATGTATCCCTCGTGGTTTCCGTAAGGAGTATATTCCCGGATGGACAGAGAAATGTGAAAACCTATACAAAGAATTCTGTGAAACTAACGAGCATGAAATAGCAGATGAATTGCTGAATAACATCAACGCAGCAAGACGAAAAAAGTGGACCAAAACTGTCGAATCTCTGGACTTTCGTACATCAAGTAGGAAAGCTTGGTCTTTGCTCAGGAAGCTAGGTGGTAGTAGCCCAAGAGACCGCATATACGATGCTATCACCCCTAACCAAGTTGCAGCAAACATTGTGTCCACTTCCAGATCACCTCAAGTACGTACACATACTATTGTAGCTAAGAAGAGATTAAAGGTACTCAAAGCAGAATGTAGAGCTGATACTGAATATTGTCTTCCATTCAGCACCGAAGAAGTAGCAACTGCCATAAAAGAATTGAAACCAGGGAAAGCCCCAGGCTTTGATGGCATTCACGCTGAATTTCTGGTGGACTGCGGCAAGTATGTGAAACAGTGGCTAGCTAAGTTCTTCACAAATATCCTGCAAACCGGCAACATACCTCATGAAATGAAACGCGCGAAAGTTATAGCCTTATTGAAGCCAGGTAAAGCAAATGACAAGCCAGAAAATTATTGCCCCATAGCATTACTAAGTATGTTGTATAAGCTACTGGAAAGAATGGTGTATAACAGAATCTGTCACAAGATCTTCAAATCTATACCGGTTGAACAATCCGGATTCAGACCTAACCGCAGCTGCACAGACCAAGTCCTTTCTCTAACAACCTTCATAGAAGCAGGTTTTCAGACTAAAGAGAAGACATCAATAGCATTCATTGACCTAACAGCTGCATACGACACTGTCTGGAGGCAAGGTGTCATACTGAAACTCCTTCAAGTGATACCGAGGATAAAAATTAACCATTTCATCAATGAAATTCTCAGTAACCGATGTTTCCAAGTAATTATGGGCAACTGCATCAGCTCACAAATGAAGCTGAAGAATGAATGGCCTGCCACAAGGATCGGTCCTTGCCCCTCTTTTGTTCAGTCTATACATATCAGATATGCCTGAAACAAAGTCAAGGAAGTTTGGGTATGCTGATGACTGGGCCCTTGCTACGAGGCATAAAGAACTTGAAACAACTGAAACCATACTGACCAATGACTTATCAATTATTGGAGAATATTTCCGGAAATGGAGGTTACAGCCAAGTGCCACGAAGACAGAAGTATCTACGTTCCACCTTAGCAACAGGCTGGCCAACAAAGAGCTCACTGTTCATTTTGAAGGAAAATTGTTGAGACATAATAGGAACCCGAAATATCTAGGGGTAACATTTGATAGAACGCTCAGTTTTAAGGAACACCTAACAAAAACAGCTGCCAAAATTAAAACTCGGAATAACATCCTTCAAAAACTGTGTGGCACATCTTGGGGATCTTCTGCATCAACACTGCGCACCTCAGCTCTGGGTCTGGTTTACCCAGTTGCCGAATATTGCTCGCAAGCTTGGCTAAACAGCACACACACTAAGCTTATCGACACTCAGCTTAACTATACAATGCGCCTTATAACTGGCACAATCAGACCCACGCCGACTTTCTGGCTACCCATACTTAGCCACATACAACCTCCATCTCTGCGTCGGAAAAATGCACTATTACGCGAGTACAAAAAGCTGTACAAAAATCCACACCTTGCTGTGCATGAACACATACCAAACATCGGAAGAGGTAGGCTTCGCTCTCGTCATCCACCCCTTGAAACCGCGAGAACTTTAGATGCCAACAACTGTAATACTGATGACTGCTGGAGGCAATCATGGCAGACTAACGCAACAGCAGAGCAATTGAAGATGCCGTGCATATCAACAAAGCCACCGGGTTTTGAATTACCACGCAAGGACTGGTCAATACTTAATAGAATAAGAACCAACACTGGAAGATGTGCAGACCTTATGTACAAGTGGAAGAAAAGAGAGTCTCCAAGCTGTGACTGTGGTGCTGAAAAGCAGACGGTCTTCCATGTTGTGCACGAATGTCCCTTGAGAGCTTTCGCTGGCGACCAATCAGAGTTCCTGGTGATGACGGAGGGATCACTGGACTATATTCATGGACTTGATATTAGTTTGTAGTCTGTTATAATTGTCTTTATGATTGTAATATTATTTAACTGTACATTTTGTGATGTAGCCATACGCTAAATAAAAAAATCTAAGTAAGGTCGCTTCTCATTGGCTGTGCGACACGCGTATTCCTCGAGTCTACCCCTACCATACTCCAGAACACTTACGGCACCGTAAGTGCGGGGAATCGTCTCGCTTCGGGAGTCCTCGATTATCTCCGCGCGTCATAATTCCATCTTTGTTCTAGAACTACGCAGTCCAGTCTCCAGTTTCCCACGTGACTGCTAATTTTCTCATTGGCCGGCTCGGTTAACTGGCTAACTCGTCGGTGTACAAACCGGTCCTGCGGTCAGTTTCCAGAGTCGCTATATTTTATCATGGGAAAGTTTAGAAAACTTTTGAAGAGATGAATATTTCCAAGCTCATATTCATATAAGAGCACAATCCTAACTCAACTTCCATTGCAAAAGCGTGATACAATGCTTTTGAAATGCATTCTTCATATCTTAACTGTGCCATATATTACTCTTTACTCAATCCTTCTAAAATAGCGTTTTAAGTTTTTTGCGTTGTAATTTCCAATCACTTGATCGTCGTGAATTTTCACAGTCTTGTAACAATTATCACCAAAACTTTCTGCTACTTTAAATGGGCCGTACTAAGCCTTAGCAAACCTAGGGTATATTTGCTTTGATACATCAGCCTTCGTATGTCTTTTTATAACCACTATATCGTCTCTCCTCAGCGGTGTATCATAACGTTTTCCTAGCGTGCGTTTTTCACGTCGCTCTGCCGCTGTGATTAGATTCTGGTGGGCTGCCTCTACTCTTTTTTCCCTCGTTGGTAGATTATCTTTAGGTATTCTTCTATTCTTCTTGAGGTATTTAGGAGAATTACTTCGTGATTTCCATAGTAGGTGAAAATTTATTCCGTCTATTTCCGTTTTCTCTCTGACGTATTTCATTGCCCAGAGGTATCATCGTAATTTCCTCTGTTTTCCTGTCAACTTGTACCTGGTTTCGGTTCCTCTTGTCTTGACCTAATATCTCTCGTTCTCTGGTGTTCTCCTTGTTGGTTCTGATCGTAGTTCCGATTTTCCTAGTTCCTTCTCTGCTGGAAATTCTGGCGATTATAATTGTCATCATTCCAAATTTCATATCGCAAATATCCTTGGCGATTATTGTTGTTGTTATTATTATTACCCCTCTGGTAATAATTATTCTGGCGATAAGCATTGTTATACTGGTAACCCGATCTTCTATTTTGGGTATTATTTCGTGGATATCGTTGATATGGCCTGCTATCTTGCTGCCTACGGTTTTGATACTCGTTTCTCTGGTTCTGAGAATATCCATTTCTAATAGGTCCTCCTCTCATATTATCTCTTTCATTTTCCTCCGTCTTCTGCATCTCATCGATCATGATTGTGCTCACTTCGCGTTGATCCGTTCTTGGATTGCAAAAGCTTGCATTTGTTGCGCTAGACGTGTAGTCAAGTTGTCTAAGCAAATCATCCATTCCCTGTAGACTGGATACTCTAGACACTATTGTGTTTCTTCTTACCACTGAAGGGCAGTAATAGACAAATAACGCTCTACTAGTCTTAGCTTCCTCTCCTCAGGAACGTTATTTTCGATAAAATATCCAGAAACGTCGTTTATAAATTCTATCGCCTTTATACAATCATTTCCTGGGAAAGTACGTGGTTTCTGATCAATATTGCGGATTATCATGACATTCGGAATACCTGATGTTGTATTTCCTTGTGGCATGTTCTCATTAGGTGTTGAGTATCGCACTGAATATCTCTTACTGGCGGTAAATTCAACCTTCTTGCATGGAACAATTCCACTTCTAATCTATCGATTCGTTCTTGCAATCTTGTTCGTTCTTCTCTGGTACTACTTTCTTCAACTCGGTCTGGCATCGATGTATTATCGTTATTCAGTTCGATAGTCTGACCTTTAGTTATATCCTCCAAATTGTGAGAATCGCTTACTTTAATTTCCTGTAATTTACTTGTTATATGCTCAATTTCGATACTTAAATCAGACCTTTTATAATTCTACTTCTAGATTAACGTGTTCTTTTATCTTAGTGCTCAGATCTGGTTCTAAATTTACAATTTGTTGTGACTGCAAACTTTGTATTCTCTCAATAAATTCCTTTCTTACATCTACTACGATATTCGGTCGTAACAAGTTTTTTAGAAAAGTCATCTTCTAGTCTTTTTACAGTAATGCCTGAAGCTTCAGTTAACTCATTTTTGAGTTCATCAATACTTTCATTGACATCAATTTACATCAATTTCAATATCAGCCCTTACAAGATCAGCTTTCTGATTCACCTGTATCTGTAGCTGTGCTACAGTTGTTTTCAACTCATCCAGGTTGGAGTTGATACCTAGATTTTCAGACTGGAGCTTGCCTAATTGGAGGGTTATATCGTTTTGGAAATCTGTTAGCTTTTTAATATTGTCTTCTGACTGAATTTCTAAAGCTGCCAAATTATCCTAGCTAAAGTGTTCTGGGTGTCAATAGATTGGGATTGCAAAGTAGCTAACGTGTTTTTAGTCTCTGTATTCTGAGTTTGCAGGGTAGCTAATGTTACTTGGGTATTAGCTAATGTGTTTTGTGTCTCTGTATTTTGAGTTTGCAGGGTAGCTAAAGTTACTTGGGAAGTTGTTAATATGTTTCTGGTCTGTGTTGCACTATTCTGGCATTCCCTAGCTAATCTATTTGTGTCAGCTTTAACCTCTCTCCTAATTTCTTCTGCATTTCTCTTAATTTCTCGTTCTACTTTTTTCTGATTCTAGTGTGTGGCTTGATGTAGGGCTTCTACGTCTTTGTCCAATTTGCCCTGCGGTTCTTGCAATGTGGCAAACATTGCCCTAATAGCATCCAGGTCTCCTGGCAACTTCTATTCTTGATAAAGAGGGAACATACACTAAGACAACAATCAAGAATATCAGAAACAACTAACATTTATAACACTACAATAATAATGAAGGAGATTCTACCGTTTATCAGTAAACTTAATATATTTTTCGAATATCTGATTTCTTTTAATTTACAGATACAAAATCTGTATTCCCTATATGACAAATTATCACTTTTAGCCAACGGTCTAATAAAATAAAAATCAAACAGCCCTCCTAATTTACAATATTAACTTTACATTACTTATCCCCGTAAAATAGCCATACAACCGGCACATTAAAAACGTTGGTTGACTATTTATTGCAGATTTCAAGTTTCCACCGATTATCTCACACAATCGTGTAACAATTAACAATGTAGGCTAAGGCGATCACATCATGTTAAGGTTCCACAATGCATTTACATACAATATAACTATCCAAACAAGTTGCTTGCCATCAAATCACTGGGCTAACCACTAGCAAACATGTTTGTAGTTCCATTAAAAATACTAGGCACATAATCAGGGGCCAAAATCATTAGCAAACAAGTTGGTTGAGCCATAAAAATACTAGGCTAACAACTGAGGGGCCAAAATCACTAGCACACGCGTTTCAGGCGCCATAAAAATACTGTAGCATTCATTATATCTGGATGATCCACCAAAATCCAAGGATAGAAAAAAAAATGGATTGTAGCATCTTGAAGTCCCGGCTAAAAACAACGCAGTGCTAATTGGAGAAAACACTCAGAATAAGGAACATGGTTTTATAAAACAGAATGTACTATAATAACTAACTACAGAACAATAGGATTCTCTATCTACTCAGGAAAGGCGAGAATCTATGAAAATCTTGGGCGTAAGGATGCGGGTCAGGTCCCTCGTGAACTTCCACCCTACAGCACATTCCACTACCATTTAACTACAAAGGCAATGCCAAATTTATACAAAAGATCAGGGAATCGTAAAAACGTGCCTGTCATATTTATTGACATTAACAAATACACGTTTCCTAACATTAGCATTGATTATATGCGTTAATAACGTTCAATTAAATCATGTGACAAAATGTCAATACTACTGTTACAATCAATACAAGTTTGTTTCTTCTAGACTCTGATAAAATTATTTCTAATCGCTTTCATATGCTGAAATAAAATAATGAAGTAAATCGCAGCATACAACTGCTGTTCCCTAGGTAAGGGGATTTTATAACAAGATGTTGTTGTTGTTTGAGTCTTCAGTCTTTTGACTGGTTTGATGCAGCATTCCATTCCTCCCTGTCCTGAGCTAATCGTTTCGTCTCTACATACATACCACACCCTACATCCGAGGCAATCTGTCTACCCCTGTAGTTCTTGACCTCGACCCTTCCTTCCATAACTAACCTTGCTATTCCTGGGTAGATGTTAGGCCCCTTAAAACAACAATTATCATCATCATATTCCTGGGTGTCTTAGTGTGTGCCCTACTAACCTATCTCTTATCTTCGTTAGCAGTCGCCAGAAACATCTCTCCTCTCCCACTCGTCTTAACACCTCTTCGTTTGTAACCATATCTACCCATCTGATCTTCATCATTCTCCTGTAACACCACATTTCAAATGCTTCAATGAACTCTATTTAAATTGTTCTTAATCAGATATTGAATTTACGGTAATTATTTTACGAATTGGAAAATCATATTTTTATTAAGTATTAAGTAACAAGATAAAATGTTATAAAGTTTTTAAAAAAATATCCCCAAATGAAATTCATCTACCCCTGACGTAGATCTCCGTCATTACAAAAACTATTCATTACTCTATACAATTTATCTCCCGTCTCCTATCACTTAAATCCTTCTCATAGAAGCGATAAAAATTCTCTACTCGTATTTAACCTACAAATTAAACATTTTAATACGCGTAAATATAACAATGAACCTTTCTTTAAATTCTAAATATTATTTATATACAACACAAATATTAACGCTGTAATTCAGCAACTACTCAATTTAAAAATAGAATATATATAACGGGCCAACAGCCTTCTCCTCAGACAATCTAGACATAAATTGTCTTCCTATTTCTTCACTACATTTCCACGGACTTTAGAAAATTATCATTCACCATACTATGTCTTATTCGTGAAACTGTTACAATTCGGGATTCTATAATCCATACAATTAAGGACGGACATGGATCATAGACTTCCTACAACTGTTCTGTCATCAAATAAACATACTTAATAAAAATATGATCTTCCAATTCGTAGAATAAATACCGTAAATTCAATATCTGATTAAGAACCATTTAAATAGAGTTCAGTTTACTCTCAGTTTCAACAAAGAACCATTGAATCCTATAAAGCCTTTCAGATTCAACTTTATCTAGGATCCGGTGTCCTAATGCTTTCAAGGAGTTTCAACTCTATGAGACTAATGCAATAAATTCAAATATTTATTAACATCAACAATACTGCTTCTTCACATAACATCCTATTTAAACTTCAAAATATGAGCAAGTCTGTCACTACAGACATTCCTTCAACAATTTGACCAACGGCTTCACAATGCTCATTGTCATACAACAAATACCTCCGTCTGCTACGGGAATAAATAATTCTCTCTCTTAGAGATGCTTCGCAGTTTCTTCCAAAAACATACTATTTTGAACTAATTTCTCGTTAACAAATTATTTTTGTAATCTCAACATCCTTAATAAAAATATGTAATAAAATACTGGTTCTCTCGATGAATTAATTTCACAGGTAATACGATAAAATACTAGTCTTCTAATAACAGTATTATTTCTGTTATATATCACTCACATTTCCTTAAAGCTTCCAATTAGCTGTGATATTTTCTTTAAATTCTTTTTTCAAAATCTTATTACTTCAAAGATACGCTGTAATTCGTATTTACTAACTTCACATTACATTCTTTTACAAATTCTTTCTTTAATATTTCTCATAAACTATTCTACTTTATGTTGGTTAGTCACCAAATATTTACAACCAAATCTCTCTAATAAGTTATCAGAACGTGACTTTGCATGGATCTCTACATATGATCTTTACGAATCGCATTCTCTAAAATATACTTCTCTATAACATTTTTGGAACAAATTTCCATTATTTTCATCGTTGTCAAAAAACGATGTCTTACAATACAAAAACTGACAAAATGTGATCTAAACTTATTTAAACTTGACCATACAAATATTCTGAACTAAACTGTAAAATCTCCTCATTTAAATTTAGAATGTCGCAAAATTCCAAAAATTTAATTCAAAATTCTAAAAAGTCATTAATCGACGAAAATCGTGAATAAACATCCGCATGACGTAGTTATGAAAATATAACTTCGGAAACTATTACAATATTATTCAAACGTAGAAAAATGGCATTAATAATCTGTTGTCGGATATTCTTAACAGTTGGTACAATACTCTACAAGATGGGATATATCGTTCGTCCTTAGACTATTTTGTGTTGCGTTATAGATATCTAGAAGTGAGCTTTCTTCGCTATCCTTCAGAAACGGATTGTTTCTAATAGCGCGAGACTGCATGATGTCGCGTGGGCTTCTACGGTCTCCTACAGAAGTCCCCATGCGGTCAGGTCCGTGAATCGAACTCCATCATCTTCGGGTGGCCATCCTTTCTGCTTGTGAATCTTCATGTGTGAGATGGGATACCCTTTCTCACTTGATGGCGCTGGGATTACCCTAGCCGCCCTCGTTCGTGAATTCTTCTGTCTTCTTTCGCCAAAGTTCTGATATGTATTCGTCATTTTAATTGGTGAAATGACTTGTAGGTGTAGACTATTTTACATGGGAGAGACGAGATGATAATCTCCCCTACGAGACTGATGTTATGTCATTTCGAATACTCCCGTTGTAATAGTTCTGTTCCCAAAAGCATCTTAGTCGGTCATTATAACTCCTGTAGATTCATTCGAATATTCCACCCTCAACGTCAGTAATTTCGACATGGTGAGAAATGTAGATTAATTTCAATTAACTTTTAAATATTGTTGTATGTCGACTTGATAATGTTTGAACAAACTAAGTGCCTTCGTTTGCTAATATTCTTATTCAGAAATATTGTAATCTCTATCAGCTTGTTACATTGTTGGGTATTTCGTTGAGACGTCCATCTCCCATGAAGTTGTAAGTATTAAGGGCCTCGATTCACTTCTCTCATCCCCCTCGTCAATGCTCAAGCAAGCATCCTTTTCAGAACATGGGTCTGATTGTTTGCTTAATATGTATGATCGTAAGAATCCTTAATTAAGCAAATAATTAGCCGCATTGTTAATAAATAGTTCTTATTTATTATTTAATATCTTCCATGATATTACGATGTATGAAAATCACGCTGGTAATTAGCTATGCTCATTACATTGCTTGCTATTATCTAAGTAAGGTCGCTTCTCATTGGCTGTGCGACACGCGTATTCCTCGAGTCAACCCCTACCATACTCGAGACACACTTACGGCGCCGTAAGTGCGGGGATTCGGCTCGCTTCGGAAGTCCTCGATTATCTCCGCGTGTCATAATTCCGTCTTTGTTCTAGAACTACGCATTCCAGTCCCCAGTCTCTCACGTGACTGCTATTTTTCTCATTGGCCGTCTCGGTTAACTGGCTAACTCGTCGGTGTACAAACCGGTCCTGCGGTCAGTTTCCAGAGTCGCTATATTATATCATGGGACAGTTTAGAAAACTTTTGAAGAGATGAATATTTCCAAGCTCATATCCATATAAGGGCACAGTACTGTACCCTTAAAATCTGGATGATCCACCAATATCTTCCGGGTGGAAATAATATGGGATTGTAGCATCTTGAAGTCCCGGCTAAAAACAACATGGTGCCACTTTGCAAAAACACTCAGAATAAGGGACAGGATTTTCTCACACGGAAGGTGCTGCAGTAACAAACTACAGAACAGTAGGGTCATCTAACTACTTAGGATAAAGAGAGTCTCAAAATTCTCGGGCGTAATGATGCGGATTCGGTCCCTCGGGAGCTTCCACCCTACAGCATATTCCTCTACCTTCTAACTACAAATATAATGCCAGTTTCCTCTAAAACAATCAGGAAATCGTCAACACGAATACATCTATTTATTATTAATACCAATACACTTCTCGTGCAATCGAGCTTCGATTAAACGCTCTCAAAAACAATGAAATAAATAAGAATGACCAAGTGTCATTAATCCACATAAAATACAAATCCTTTCCTAAAGAAACCGTATTTTTTTATGTGAAAGCTTCAGTAAGCTTCTATACAGCGAACAACTGCTGTGCCCTAGGTGACGGGAGTTTATAACAAGAAAAATGTTATAAGCTATAAATTTAAATAATCCCAAAAGTAAATGACGTTACCCCTGACGTAGATCTCCGTCATTACAAATACTATTCGTTACTCTATACAATTTATCTCCCGCACCCTAACATTAAAATTTCTTCCTCTAGGAATCGCAAAATCTCTACACAACTCGAAAGTTTAAATTAAAAATATATAAACACTGCTAAATCTAATTACGAATCTATCCGAAAAATATTTAACACAACATTCTATACAATGAAAATAATCACGTCGTAGTTCAACGACTACTTACTTAAAACAAAAATATATACAACGCGTTCCTTCCTTTCTCCCGACAATACAACATGTAATTGTCCTTCTACTTCACTCCTGCCTCTCAACGGTCTTCAGAAAAATATAACTTCCCTCTACTATGTCTCGTTCGTGGTTTGTGTTACAATCTGGGATTCTATAATCCATACAATTAAGTAGAGACGTAGCTCAAAAACCTCCTACAACTAATCTGTTCATGAAATAAATATACTTAAGAAAAATACACATTTCCACTCGTCAAATAATTACCATAAATGAAAACATTAGGAAAAAAACATTTAATAGACCTCAGTTTACTCTCAGCTTCAACAAACATCCATTAAATCCTATAATTTCTATCAGATTTAACTTCATCCAGGATTCGCTGTCCTGTGAATTTCAAAGAGTTTCAACTATATTGAGACTATTTCAATAACATTCACAATTGACAAACTTCCATAACACTGCTCTCATAACTTCTTACTTCCATGAAATACACGCGTCTGTCACTACAGACATTTCTACAAAAATCGATCAATGGCTACACACTGGCTCATTGTCTCACAACAAATACCTCCGTCAACAACGGGAATAATAAATCTCATCCATCGAGATACTTCGCAGTCCCTTCAATACAATTCATTTCTCTATACTCTCCAGTAATAAACTCTTCTTTCAGTTACCACAATCTTAATAACAATATAATAAAAATACTGGTTCTATCCATGAATTAATTTAACAGGTAATGCGATAAAATGATAATCTTCAAATAAAAATCTGATATCTTTGCCTCACTAACATTTCTTAAAAATCTTTCAACAAACTGTAATATTCCTTCAAATCCTTCGTTACATTATTTCTTAATTCAAAATACGCTATCATTTGTATTTGTTAATTCCACATTACAATCCTTTACAGATTCTTTCTTTACTGTCCTTTCAACGAATTCCAATACTTAAAAAAATATTACACACAAAATTTCTTCACCAAATCTGTTTAATTATTTATCAGATCGTGACTTTATATAGATCTCTACAATAGACCTTTCTGAATCGCATTCTTTGTCATATACTTTCTATCACATACTTGGAAAACATTTCCATCATTTCAATCATTAATAAAACATAGATATCGGGCGATTTAAAACACGTTTGAATTTTACTATAACTATTCTGAACTAAACTATAAAATCTCCCTTCAAATTTCGAACATCGCAGAAATCGAAAAATCGAAATGAAAAATCCCTAAAATTCCGAAATCGTCGAAAAATACGACTAAACATCCGCATGAAGTTTTTACGAACATAGGAATTAAAACTGCAATAATCTAATAAACAATGTAGAAAAATGACATTCAACAATAGTTGTCGGATATTCTAGATATATACAATTCTACAAAGTGGGATGTTCAATGTTGGTCCGAAGACTATCTTGTGCTGGGTTAAAGTTGACATGAAGCGGGATTCCTTTGGTTACCCATTAGAAACGGAATGTTTCTAGCGGCTTAAGACTGCGTGATGTTCAGCATTCTTGTCCAATTCTCCCCCCGAATATCTCGTGCGGTCAGGTATCGGGATACGAACTCGATCATCATCGTGCAGTCGCCCCCTCCGGCGATGACTCTTCTGGGTAAGATGGGATAGCCCTTTCTCGCTTCGGCGCCGGGTCATTCCCTGGCCGCCCTCGTTCATGAATTCTTCTGGTCTTCTTTCCCCAAAGCTCCCTGTAGATCGTAATTTGAGATGGTAGAATGACTGTTGATTGTAAAATTTCTATTACGGGAGAGATGAGATGTTAATCTCCCCCGAAATGCTGATGTTAAGTCATTTTGAATGTTCTTGATGCCATCATAGCGTCGTTCCCATAATTGTTTAGGCGGTCATCACGACGCTTGTAGAATCGTTCCGAAATTTCTCCCTCAAATTTTGGAATTTCCCCATGCTTGAAGCTGTGGATTTGTTGTTAATAATATATTTATTTCTTCGCTGAATGTCGACTTTTATGTTACTTGCACATTACTAAGTGCCTTCGATGAATATTTGCTATTTGCTTTTTTCAACTTGTAGAGTAGCTTGTTCGAACGTCCTTCTGCTTCGAAGTCGTGATTGATAAGAATCTCGCGCCTCTTCCCTTTCCCCCGCGTCTAATTTCCAAAACCGCGTCTTTTCTCAATCCATGGCTCCGATTGGTCGCTTATAATAATTGTTCAAACTCTTCATTAATTACTTAAATACTCGGCTGTAATTGTAGTCAATCGTTCTTAATCGTTCTTAATTATCATTCAACTCCCTTCATGATGGTTTGATATAGTAACTTTGTCCTAGTAATTATATTATATGTTAATTACTCTGTTGGTGTTAATTTTAATAAGGCGGCTTCTCATTGGTTCCAGTCGCGTGACGAGCTCGCGCCTTTTCCCCTTCTCCTCATTCTTGCCACGCGCCTTGCTTCTCTGTCGGGAATCTCACTCGGGAGTCTTCGTTGCTGCTCGGGCTCTCTGTCATCTCGACAAAACAAGTTCCAAGTCCCCTAGCGGCTACTAATCTGCTATTGGCTGGCCGAATTAACTCAGTTAATTCCCTCGCTCAACTTGTCCCTTGCCCCTTGTCAACTTGCTGCTTCGTTATATTTTAACAGACGCCAATTTATAAAACTTTCAACTAGATGTATGATTTTCTGGCTCGTATCTCCAAACGAGTTCAGTACCATTACATGAAGATTATTGCATTGGTACTGTACTGTACATGACCGGCAACGCTCAGCGTGTAAGCTGGATTACGTCACAAGAAGAGTAAAAATATGTCACTGATTTGACTAGCATATAAGGCTTTCCAATGATAATCTGAGCTGATATTATTATGTTAAAAGCACGAGGAGCGACATTATAAGAAGCCACATTTTTATGCTCCAATGGAGAATAATGAGTATGAATATTAGAAGCTATAAGAAGAAATTTAAAAGGAAAGTTTATGCTGTAATCTTTTATTTCGCCGGACGTGTAAGGAGGTCACGAGGACATTCAACCCCCTCCCTTAACGAGCGAGAACTCGGGCGAGGTAGTCCGACTGAAGAGAAGTCATTCTGTTTCTGATTCTGTTCTGATTCTTGTGATTAGCGCTTCGCACAGCGATGACAGTTTCTACGTCAAACGCGTGTATGGTTTTTGAGTCCTTCGTAAGCATGGTGTTACAAGCTGTGAGATTGAGCAGTTCTGGAGTGATTGTTCTATAATCAGGCGAGAGTGTGCAGATACACATATTTTTGTGACGCCTGCGAATGAAACTTCAAGCTGTTGAATTGCAAGTGAGTTAAGCCACATGTTATCATTATAAAATGTTACGAATCGAAACCTTACACACACAGCAGTGAAACTTATTTCTTTTGAGGGCTGAGCATATATAGTTAACGCTACATTCAATAATACGAGCGAGCACTAGCCTACGCAATACTTAATGCCGATCAGACAACATGTTTCAACTACACATAGCAGTGAACTTATTCAAGGCCGTTGACCGTGAAGTCACTACACTACTCCATTAGCACTGACATCCGAAGACGCCAATACAGTGTAGTCTAACAGTCCACCGAACTATTTCTTGTACTTCGCAAATATTTATTGCCGAAGCACACAGCAAGCCATAAGAACTTTCACATACATTTCTCGACGTTTTGAAGCGACAGTGGCGTGCTATCCCAGCTTTTAAAATGGGGTTAGATATTTTCGAACCAAGCATTATTAGTTTGAAGACGGAGATACAAATAATGATATACGATATTACTACTTGCGACATGGGACATTAAACACTGAATCGGACATGACGAAGGTAAGGAATTTCGATCCGGGAGGACTTCTCTCCCAGGGAACGTTTGCGTCGATCCTCGCAAATAGAAGACGGTCCCCGTCAACATGACATAATGAGAATTTAGGGTTCGTTACAAATAATTGGAATAAGCCGACGAGGAGTGATTGTCATACATTCTGAAGACATCGTTAAGTAAATGGAACGTCAAATTACATTTTATAGTGTTTTCCCATAGCTGAGCACACGAGTGTATATTTTGCAAATACTCTACGTAATTGAGGTACTACAAAGCGAGATGCCATTATAATTGCAAACATTCTACGTGTTATAGTAGGGAGTCGGATGAATATATCTAGGATTTTATGAGGTTACAATAATTTTCTACGACACTTTGCACTTGAATAAAAATTATAATAATAATTTCACTTGGATAATTTCGAGGTTTAATTAAACCAGTTGCAAACTTGGATAATCCAAGGATTTTAGAGATGAGTTAGGATTTATTCGAGCATATTTGAAATGAAACTATAGTTGAATTTGTTAGGAAGTTTTGTAATTGGTAACCTCGATGTTAGGCCCCTTATAACAACAATTATCATCATCATCATCATTTTGTAATTGGATGTTTTGATTATCGCCATTAATAATTAGTAAAGGAAGATAACTGGATAATTAGTCAATAATTTAATTAATGTAATCCGATTGAAGCATTCGAATCATTTCTTGCTTAATCACGATCAGCGTGAGATTATGGTGAATTCGTATGCCAATCAGCTGTGATGGTTTGATCAATTGGATGTTATATTAGTTTGAGGAAGGATGTTAGGAAATTTTCTTTGACCATTAAAGTCATATGTTGCTACAAGAAAACCTGATGATGGATGTGTAGTTTGGTAACTCTATTAGGATTTCATATGGGGTTTGCGCTCTTATTCAAGTTTGATATTTTTATCTATGTATTCTGGTTTGCAGCATAGTTAGAGTGTGAAGTCATTGCCACATGGCTGGATGTGAAGTTTGCCACATTGGTGTTGATTTATTAAGAAATGATTGATGAATATTTATGAATAGGAAATGTACTTTCCCACATTAAGTGGTAATATAATTGGCCTTGATCTTTTGTATATATGTTGCTTGAGTTGTTAGAAAGTTTGTGCCTTTATATAATAATTTTTTGGGCAAAAGATCTTTACGGAATTCATAATAATCGAAACCTCATCATACAATTTGAGAAGATATAATATTGATCACACCTAGAGAAAGTGGTTAGCAAATTTTGAGTGTTCTGTGTATTGAAGTTAAAGGACTACTTGCTCATTTGATATAATTTTTGATCGTCATCATGATTCGACGTTGGCATAGAATTCCATAAATTTTATGTATAGTTGTTACAGTTACTTCTATGATTATTTGAATGCTGTTAATCCTTTTTGCATTTACTGAATTGGACTTAAGAATTTATACAACGATACCACGGAAACATAAACTATATGAAAACGTCTTAAGAGATAATCGTTGAATTGAAATATATTAATAGAACATAGATGAATAAATAATAACAATAATTATAATTATATACTTTTAAATTGAAAGGACTATTGAATTATTAACCAGAAATGAAAGTGTGTATTTTGCGCAAGTGATTTCATATATACATATTTAAGTGTGTGTAATTATGCATCAATTAGGGACTTATCAATCACAGGACAAATTGTATTGATAATTCGATAATTTTGATTTAATGTGCAGTAAAATGATATTAGGTCGATCAGGGACAAGTGAAGTTAAAGTCTATTGTGTCGTGTGCTACAACAAATCCCTGCAGAGATGAGAAGGAACTTTAGTTGACTGTAATTGTTATTTTTTGGTCCTGTGACTTTCTTCTGACAGACGATCTGATTGGGCCAGTGTTGGAAAGGACATTTCACCATAACATAGGGTTTTCCTTTGCCGACGGGATCATAGGCAGATTTATTATTTGGAATACATGCAAAGAATATCTTAAATAAATCAAGGTAAATTTCATTTTTATCTTGTTCGATCTGTGGTGTTTCTTAATTCTTTTCTTTCACCAGGAATGTGTTTATGAATTATTCTAGTTTGATAGCGCCTATTTTTGCCTATCCCGTAACGACCCGGAGATACTCTATCTCGTGCCACCCGTGCTATTTTTAGCCTACTTTTCACATTTTGCAAAACTGGGGAAAAAGTAGACTTATGAGATCGATCCGGGAAAATGTGTGTCTGTCTTTCTGTCTGTCTGTCCTTCTGTCTGTCTGTCTGGCTGTGAGTGTGTGTCCCCCGCCCTATCAACTCCTAAACGGCTGCAGCAATCAAAACCAAATTTAGTATGAGTAAAGATGTGCACCGGAATATCTCACGTCCATATTTGAAAATGATGTCAGTGCTACCATCTGCTGAAAAAACGCACTAGAAATTTGAGCTCCATGTTGGATATCTTGCAAGGTATACATGGGAGCTATTCCAAAATTTGCACACATGTAGATAATGCTATTTTAGTTTAATTTCCAGGAGGCCAACCATGACAGTGTTGCCAAAATAATTTTAAGCCTTCTGATAGGTCCAATGTTTATATGCATATAACTTCTACACTATCAATTGGATTTCAACCAAATTTTGTATGTAATATCTGTACATAAACAGATATGACTGAAAGTATTCTTAAGAGCCACCAGGGCTGCCAACTATTAATAATTGCTCTCTCTATTTTTTATCCAAATACCAATATATCAGAAAGTATGCAAGCCGACAGCTTTAAACTATGCACACGTATATTCTGACATTTTAGATTAATTTGGAGTAACTTATATAAGTCAGTTCTACCAACATGATTATAAGCCTGCTGATAGTACCAATTTTTAAATACATGTAACTTCTATACTATCAGTTGGATTTCAACCAAATTTCGTATGTGATATCTGTACCATAACAGATATGACTATAGGTATTGTTAAGAGCAATCAGGGCTGCCAACTGTTAATAAATGCTGTCTATATTTTTTTTACCCTAATATCAATATATCAGAAAGTATGCAAGCCAACAGCTCTATACTTTGCACACGTATTGCACCTGACATTCTAGATTAATTTGGAGTAATTAATACAAGGCAGTGCTGCCAACATGATTCTATGCCTGCTGATATGTCCAATTTTAAAGTAAATGTAACTTCTATACTAACAAATGGATTTCATCCAAAATTGGCACAACAAGATATCATAATATTTCAGATTATTTCTGACCAGCACACGCATGCTATTGTTGGCAACATGCTTTTACACGTTCTGATAGATCCAGTGTCTAACTGCTTGTAACGTCCATTGGACTTCAACCAAATTATGTATTCTGTACCTTAAGAGATGGAACTAAGAATATATTCAGTCACCAGGGCAGCCAACTGTAGTGCTCTATTTGGCTACATTATACCAGGTATATTTTGAACTATTTCGATATTACCAACTTAATTTCGTCATTATTCTAGATAGGTTCATATACTGTAGAATAATCATTGACATGAAAAGTAGGCTGTATAGTTCTTCACGGAACTTCTTGTTTGTTATTCTTTTCTCAAACTAGACTTCAGACGTATTCGTTTCTTTTCAGTTTTTATTTGTATTCCCCTGCTCTTTCTTGGAAAATATGTGATGTTAAATTGGCCGGGTCATTGCATATCTTTCCTGGGAGCGGGTACAGCATATTACTTAAATTTTCACTACGATCGCCTAATATGGGTACACGATATAAGAACTTCATTTTAAAATTTCGCCCAGACACTAACTATAGGTTAAGAAAACAATTTTACTAAGTTAGATGCCAGTGCAGTAAAGGGTGTATAAAAATCTACCGTACAAGGTTTCACTGCTTTCGGATCATTAAATCGCTTGAAAATTCTAATTAAATATTTCAAATTCACTAGGCCGCCATGCTCGTTTAATACTTAACTTATTTCTAAACATTACATAGGCAACCGTTTAGTAGTACCCATTATCACCTTACAAACTTTCAGGACGATATCTGTAACCATTGTCGAGATAAAGACTTCCAGTGAAATCATTCACGTAGCCGCCATTTTAGATTAGTGAAATGTATTTTAATTTGCAGGGCTCGGTCTAGGTTGGACGTGGTAGTAGTACGTACCTCCTGAGTTTTATTGGAATCGCTTAGGCTATATAGGGCACACACTGACACACATACATGGTCAAAAGTGATTCATAAGAATACATTTTTATAACTGAAAATAATCTAAAATTACGCACATACGTCACAAATTCATTACCCAATAACTTATTGAGTGACACTTTATATTGAAAATCGCTGACTGCGATCGCGCATTTGAACAAGCAAAATTAATGCTGGTAAATATCAGCACTCTCGTATGCCCACACTACACCCAGAATTCTATTCTGGAAACGGACGAACCTGGTGTGTGGATTAGCGCCAACTTACTGCAGGAAGATACTTAGCAGAAACAGCATTATATTTCATTTCCAAGCTTCAACTTTACCACGGAGTTAGAGGCATTAGCTATTGTTTACGCTCTGGAGTACTGGGGGAAGTTATTGTAGGGACAAGAGATTATTCTACGCACTGACCATAACGCGTTGACCTTCATACAACGACGATATTACGCGTTAGACGTTGTTCATTCAGCAGTTCGACCTTACTATAGAACAACGTGCTTGTAAGGAGAATATTCTAGCTGATATTCTCAGTCAAAATCCCGAAGGTCATATTAATGTCATAGATATCGAGAGAGAATGATCGGAGCTTTGAGAAGGTTGACGCACCTGACGGAAGGTCAGAGACGCGACCAAGAACTGCGACGGATAATCAGATACATTGAGTGCTGGATGGACGCCGAAGATGCTGACTATGCCAGAACAGCACGTATTTCGACAGACTATGTTATGTATCAGCGACGTCTGTATTAATTTGTGGATCCTGACCACATCTAACTTCGCACCGTGATACCTAAGAGATACCAGACGCTGGTTACTGAGCGTGTTCATCTTACTATTGGTCATGCGGTAACTGACAAGACCATCGCGACGATACGAGAGACCTTTACATCGAAGGACATGGTCAACACTGTGAGATGCTGCACACGTGCCTGTGACGCATGCCAGCACAACAAATTCACTTCACAGCAGTCGATAGAACCATCAAGAACCATTTTGCCAACATAGGCCTAAACTAGAGATATTCATGCCCAGGATATTTTCGGTCCTATCCCGACGTCCTATCCTGATGTATTCGATACATAGTGGTGACTATCGCTATTCTTAATAAGTACACGATGTTTCATCCCATTCAGAAGGCTACAGCGCTTCAAATAATTGAAAAGATTAAACACCAGGTGATACTAGAGGCTGGAAAGCCGCAAATCCTCTTGACTGACCACGGATCACTGTTTACATCTGTTGAGTTTGCTGACGCCATGAGAATTAGAGATTGGTCATCTATTGTCTTCGATAAGATATCCGGAAAGTAATCCCAGTGAAGGGACTTGAAGAAACCGCGAGATCATGTAGGATTTACTATGAGGTAGTGGTAGAGGATGCATCAACAATATACTTTACGGAATTACCGGCCAGATTCCAGCCAAAATTCACTTAAATTAGAAACCCAGGAGACTTAGTCACAATATCGCTGAACCACCAGCTTGCATCCAACCTAGACAAATCGAATCCGCACGAGAGTGCTTAAGCTCCTGATGTTTAGGAATAAACGTTTTAGGAGACCACTGAATTTGGGGGATTTAGTCCCATTAGGAAGACCAATACGCTTGAGAGGGTGTACATTATATTCATGTCCCTCTACTTTGGTCCACATCAGGTAACAGAGGCTTACAACAATGGAAGTTATGCAATCAGCAGTCATAACACGAATGAGCGCATTGGGATCTACAACGCCTCAAATTTAAAAAGTACCATCGAGGATGAACTGGAGACCTCAAAAATAAAAATGCCTTTCTTAAATATTTATCTTGCCTTACGAGGAAGTATAGGAGCCCGTAAGGCTCATGTCCGTTTCATTTCATTCATGTCCAGATGCAGAATGTACCAGTCAAAATGGGCTGGAACACCTCTCAACACTCGAATCTGCTTTATTCAACTGATATCTGGATATTTACGCTCTGAGAACTGAAACGAACTATTTCAGGAAGCTTTGAAAGGAATTTACTAATTTATTAATTTGCAAGTATTAATTCCACATTTGGGAGATATCAGCAATTGCTTGGATTTATTGCGAGATTTTACATCTTATTTGAAGGAATATTTATCAACGCAGAAAGGCGTAATATTTCATAAGTCGCAGCACGACTCAAGTTCGAACTCAGGAACGATACACGAGATACTACGCCAATATTCCGTTTTTGAGACCGCTTGAAGGCGGCCGGGTTTCGTATTGATCTTGTGAAAATGTGGTCAAGTTTATCATAATTAATCTAACGTTTGCGACAGAGTTGAAGATTGATTTATAAGAGTGTCTTTAGACGCCAGGAAGGTTGCTGTGTTTACCAGTGTGAATAACTTCAGCGTTTGGGAAAAATTGGTATTTTTGTAGACGTTTAACCGAGGACCTGCGCCGATCACATGGTGCAAAAGTCATTGAAAATTGTTAAATTACCACGACGTAACAGAATATTTAATTTGGGTGTAAACATAAATCTTGAGAGCAAACTGATATTGTTCCATAAAAACTGTGAACTTTTACGTACAAGAATAAGTTGATCTTTGACGATTTTGGTGAGCACATGTTCTTAAATTCTGTGTTGTACGTTATTAAAATAACGATTAGAATCTGTGGAGAGATTATAAAGGGCAATCTTGAAATCATCCACACATGTGTAATGCCAGTGTAGTAAGTTTTGCGAGTGTAAACATTGCAAATTAAAATTCAGTGGTTAGCGAATTTCTACAATATGGCAATATGGTCAACTCAACTACGCTGAGTGACCACATGGATTCAACCCTTGCTATTGAGATGGAAGTAGACACTGATGTCTGGGAGAAGACAACATTACCCACACGATGAGATGCAGAAAACCTCACTGGAAAGCTCGCGGAACTGATTCTAGGCTATGCCCATGGTGGTGTATTCTTAGGAATACACGTTAAGTTAGAGTTAGCTCTTGCTGCTCTTTTTTATTTATTTAATTTATTTCTTCGCAGACACCAACAGTGATCCCTTTGCATTTCATTCTTTCTCTCTTTGAGCAGGAATTTATTTTGTCTTTGAGCCTGTTCTAGATGTGTAACTTCCATGGAGAACCTAGCGGCATCTAGGAGCTAACTGCCGAAGTTCTTCAATCTCTCTCAGCTCAAGAGGACTTCCTCGCAAATTCACCAGGCGTCGTCCTTGTCGCCAGCTAACATCTCTTTGAAGACACTACTCCATGAAGAAAACTGATTTTAAAAACAGAATGTTCATTTTTTCATGTTGCCCATTCTGATGTATGTCCTCTTGTCTTTTACACCCTCTCCGTCGTTCTCCCTGGTCCCTTCGCACGCCGTTCAGCAGCTCTCACTTCCTCTAGTCCGGTCGTCAAGTGTACAGTACGGAGCCCTCGCAAGGGTCAGTCTCCTGTCTTCATGAGACACTTTTAAAATAGACGCCATGTATACATTTTAAAGCTAACGGTCACAAGGAACCTTCGCCTGATCATCATAAAAATGCTAATTACAAATCTTCAATGATTTTAGACTCATATTAATGGTTTTAAAATGCTAAATGCTTTTAACATAAATGTATAGACAGTGTGTGGAATTGCTCACTATTGTGCAATAACCATCTTCGTGGGATTTTCTTTGTCAGGCTTTAACTATCTAAGCTGGCTTTATAACATGGAATCCAGTACTTCTCGTACGAAATAAATAGGAATACCTTCCTACAACGTGGGATTTAATTTAAATTAACCGCTGTCTATAAACTTAGCTTCTTCCACCGTTTAACTGCCATCATAGTTCTGGAGCTTTCCACATGAACCAATCTTTCTAACAGTCAAGCAATTTAGAATTTTTCACATCAAAATAGGGAATACTTTTCCTCACCGAGGGATTCACGTTACAATAACTGCTGTTAATAACGAACTTAACCGCATCATTCAACTGCAACCTACAAACTTTCCAATGCAATAAACGTATTCAAACTCAAATTAAACTATGTGTTCTCCATAACTGCAATATTTTTCTCTTGTTCTACGAACTTACATACACTACAATAGTGAAGTTTTTTAACTTATCGACAAACTATCAGTGCTTCGAATTTGTGTGTGGCAACTATCTACCGTGCCGTGTTTGATTGAGAGCAATACATTCTGGCCAGGACTTTATCCTAAAGTTCCTAATCCCACTTACCAAATACTATTTACTAACAAAATTTAAGTTAAAACCTTCATCTAGCTAAAACACAAAGAGGCCTCGCTTATAATTAAGCGCCCTCCCAACTTTGTTCCATTTCTCATATAGTAATTCTGCGTAAATCTGTGGCTAGTCCACATTTTGATATGCATTGTTCTTCCCTTCTAAAACTAGGGAATTGTACGTTTTTCTAATTATAAAAGAGTTAGCTAATTGTGTAATCCAGGCTTCGTTAATACGACCTGTACATTTTTTTATATCACATCTGGTAATTTCTGTTTAAAATACTGGTAATATCCGCTTGTAATTACTTTTTTCCTGTTACGATCAGGAATTTAATCTATTTGTTTAAGCTTGTTGGCTTGCCAGAAGCACATCCAAATAACGCTTGTATCTTACTTAACCATGTTATCAAATTTGTAGTTACTTTACCATTGTCATTACAAACCTCAACTTTCTTAATTGGAAGCACACTTTCAAAATCCTAGTGAGATTTTGGTGCTTGTAATAGGTACTAAACCTTGAACCTGTTAATTGTTAAGTGTAAACTTTACTTTTCTAGAAGTCTGAGACTTCAAAAGTTGGTTAAAACAAACAAATTTATCTTAACTTAAAAATTGATTTTTAATATTTCTTAATTTTTCATAATTCTATAAATTGTTAATAAATTTGTCATTATCCTTTTGTTTTATCTTTCTCGCTGGAATTACGGTTAGGCAGGACCGTCTCTTCCCTGATTCTTCTCCTAATCTACATTTGATATACGAAAAAATAATAATCTCTGCATCAGTAAAACCTTTACCACTTGTTGCATTAGAAACACAATTTCAAATAACAAAGTTTTCAAAGTTTCTCTTAGCTAATACTAGCAAACCATTAAGGCAAGTATAGCTAGCTCCGCAAGCTTCCTAATTGTAGAGATTTTCCCTCTAACTTATGTATTGCTTTCAAAATCTTAATTTTGTTTAAACTTGGTCTGAGGTGTTCCTCTGTTCTAAGCTCTTAGTCGGCATCCTGCTGGGTAAAAGCTTAGCCTACCTTCATTGCAACAATTGGTATTCTTATAGTATTTTCACAAAAAACAGTAAAAATATTGCTAAAAGCACTAAAGTCACTTTATCCGTTCCCACTCTGGAAGCATTCGATTGTTTTGACAAAGGTCCAACGGTGCCCAGAAATAAAAATTATCACGGCAAATTTAAATTATTCCAGCCTTTCAAAACGTTCAGCAAAATTAAACCCTTTTGAAGGGAAAAATAGTAAATCGTTTTCCGTTAGCATACTTTGTCTCGCCAGAGTACCACCCGTCCCCATAGTACCGGAATACCGGATTGGGAGGGAATGAGCACTCACCGAGCGCTTGCAGGCAACCTCAATTCATGCTGCTCTCTCCGCTTGCCTTGTACAGGTCCCCTCAAAAGATAGGTGTCTCATAAGCTTAGCACAGCGAAATTCCTCTTTATATCAACATTTACTTAAAACTTAGTGTTGGATTCTCATCCTATCTGCCAATTCTTGTCTCTAGTCCTAAACCCACCCCCTGTTCTCTCTCATCATCTTCCCTTAGGTAGTGTTAATCCTCAGCAAAAACCTACCACATGGCTTAAACCGAGGACCCAACGACGAAACCAATGTGAGTTTTGAAATAGCCATCTTTTTAACGGTTGAGTTATTGTAGGTTAGTATTAATGACCGCACTTGATTACACAATGTGGCATCATAATTATGATCGTTTCATTTGACACTGCAAGGTCTAGCAGTCAATGTTTATCTTTCATTTAAAGTGCTTTGGCATGGAACAAAGGGAATCTGTAGAGGTTTAAGGAAGCCATACGTGTGAAATATGGTATATACATTTTACTTATTCTATTTGACGCTGCCGATGTGAAGCAGTTGTCATCTCTTCAGGTTAGTGTTCTTTGCAGAACTTTGTATTTTTGCAGGCTTTGGACTAGCCATACGAATTGTATCAATGAGGCCAAATGTAGAGCTCGTTCTGTTTTGTTTAGGAAGTTGGAAATAAGACTTCTGTGATTGTAGCCAGCTTTATTTGTATCATTTTTGTATGCTAGATTTTGAAGGATGTGGATAACGACCAACACTGGAAACCTGTTTAGGAACGTGTTTTACACATACACCTACAGCAAATTTATGGGTTTTTGTTTTCAATTTTTATGGCAATGTTAAGACGACGAGACTGACAACTTGTAGAGAAGGCTTCTATTACACTAGATTGCGTGTGTTCGATATAACGAGATTTGATGTTCATGGCTGTTAAGGGATGCGTTTTGTAACTTAAATTAAGACATGCATGGTTTATTAGGAACTACGATTATGATAGGAATATTAAGTAGAATTTTACCCATGATATTTTGAAATATGAAACAGATGATCACTTACCATTTCCATTCTTTTGTGATGAACGATTGTATAATTCAGGGCTGCGTAATTGTTGTGTCTGTGGCAGCCAATATGAGTATTAGAGATGACTAGAACCACTCGTACGGAATTTTTGCTATTTATAGGTGGCAGTGGTAGGTTCTACCCTGTTGGACGTGCATTAATTTGAGCAATAGGACCGCATATTTTTACCACTAAGGTGAATGATATTGATGACTGCTGTGTACGATGTGAAAGTTAGATTTCTCACAGATTTTTGTGGCATGTTTGGGATAGAGGTTTTTGCTACTTAACTACATGCATTGTTCTGGTCATTAGGGAATTGAAACACCTTGTGGGATAAAATTGATACAAAGTTGAACGTAAAATCATGTGATAGTTCTTTTTACCTAAATTGAAATATAATAATCTTGTGGCTAAATGAGACAAGAAATCTTAAATTTGTATGATTTATTAAGTGACCAATACTTCAAACTTGCTATTGATGAATACTCGGCACCAGATTTAGGTCAGCTCACACTTTTTTGAGACGACAAACTGCGTTGCTGTAATAACCTGGAAGCACAGTCAATCGCAATAATGTAACATAAGACATAGGTATTACTGCGCCGTTGCCGACCTAATTTTTACCCGCACATCAATGGAAATTAGCCACAAACAGTAGCTAATCTGCGTAGGTAGGCACACAAATGTTGTGACAAGCAGGAGTGTTTGTGAAATATTTATTTTTCCATGTATTCATGTGTGTAATAGAACAGTGCTTATTATTATAGTGACCTGTTGTGTATAGCTTCTTAATTTCTTAGCGTAGGCGCTTAACGTCTACATATTTAACGTTAGATAGGACCAGCTAAATTGATTAACGTCAAGATAAATGTTAGAAGTGACACCTTCATAATTTAGATATTTGTATTGGTGCTATTAAATGTAAATGACATATTTTTCAATTGTTGATATTTAGATTTATTTGCTTTGCAGTAAATTCAGGGTGTGATTATTATTATTATTCACTAATTATTGTAATGCTTAGGAATTTAATTTCGTGTCACATCCTTAGCTTGCTTACAATTAATTATTTTGTGAACAAGACTTTGTGAGGGATTAGCTTAAATTCAGTTTAGGTATATGATTGTTTTTTATGTAGATTTGCGGACTAGCCTATATAATACCCTCAAATGTAGACTAGGGATTTGTGATATTTAAGATACATTTTAGTGATACTACCTGAGATTAATTTTCCCTTGCAGGGCTGGTCTGAGAACACATCTTATCCTCTCAGTGTATGTGTCAGCTGGTTGTGGGTGTCGAGAGGGCTGTCGGTGGTCGATGGTCCCCCAATATTCCTGTATAACGTTTCCAATACATTCAGCACATTTTTTTCGACATATCAATCAGTTTCAAAATCTCCCCTAAATTCCCTACAATTCCTGATCGTTATTATGAAATATGATGTCTGTAATGGTGCAGTTAATGATCAACGTTGCTCACTCAGTCTCTGAAGTGTATTGGTGTATCTTCTCATGAGTGATATAGTGGCTAGAATATTTGGTTTTCACCCCAGGTTCAAGGAATTTAATCCTGTCCGAGGGTAGAAGCTGGGTAAGATCACCCTCATGAGGTAATATTGAGAAGAGATAAACTCCTTTCCCACCACTTTCATTCTAAAAGTGGTTTGGGGATTTTACTTCAAGCTGTTGTCAGGAAGTTTTCTAACATAGTGCAACGACCATTTCCTTCCAAATCCTTGCCTTAATTATAAATACAAACACTCTTATAGACAACCCTATAACACAGGATATCAGACATAGGCCTATTTATCACACACCCAAATTCACTGATCTAATGGCCATGCTGTTTACCCTGTAAATCAAACACCAACAATTTTCTTATGCTTCTAGGAAGTGTTTGGAACAGGTAATATGGTGCTGGCACAAAGAAATCCCGTAATTATTGCCCATTGCTATTCGCTAGAAGATATTCACCTTAATTAATTGCCCTTTGATACCCTTTGGTCATATTTTCTATCGTAGAATTGAAATTGTTCTTCATCACAACACACTCCCGAATTGCATAATATTACAGTAATAAGAATAAAGAAACTTTTCTGCCATATCAATTTTCACTACAGTAGCAACTAACATCAGCGATTATAAGGGAATATCCTAAAATGGAAGTTCAAAAGGTTCATATGCCGCTATGACGCTTTTTATATGGCTAATATAAGGGAATGTTACCACTTTTGCTTTCTATAACTTCCTTGACATATTGATCGTGCGTACTGGCTGAGTGGCTTAGCAGTAACGTTCTCGCTTGCTGTGCCCAAGGTTGAAGGATCGAATCCTGGTGAAATCAGTCGGAATTTGTGGGTGCGCAAATGCGAGGGAGCCTTGCCAATAGATTCACTGGCACGTGAAAGAACCCCTTCGGAGCAAATTTCTGGCATCCCGTCGTCTCTAAAAGCCGCAGTAGTTAAAATTGAAGCAAAACTGATAACATTATTATTATTTATCGTGCAGGATATTACAGTATTGAAGTGCTATTTGCCGAATATAGCCTAATGATATCGAGAAAGGAGGAATTCCAGTCCTATGTGTACAGCACAAAGTGGATTTGGTAAGACAAATAACATCCAGAGTGAAGCGAAGAAATACCTGTAAGAATATAATTTAAGGATTAAAGCTGCATAATACATTCGATAACCAGGTCTAAAATACTGGTTGTCGCGGTGCAGACCAGTACCGACAGCTCGCCAAAATGCAACGATAAGCTATAGGCCCATGTTATATGTGGACTCGGCTGATGGTGTTCAACCCCACCGTCAGCCGTCGTACAAATGATTTGCCTCGATTTCCCATTTTCAACAGAAGGGCAAATACCGAGATGGTACCCTTGAATAGGCCATGGCCACTTTCTACCAACTATTTGCCTTGTTCATTCACCCACATTCATTTATTTCATTAGGTTGCGGGAAGAAGGGTATCCGACTGTTAGAACAACACGACACATAAAAAATCAACGCACCTCATCCCTGACCTCATTTCAACAGAAAGAGCGAGGGATTTACACACTGTGATGCAGGCACGTGAAGAAAATTAGAACTTCAATACAAAAGTCAAAACAGCAGAATTAATCCATTGAGTGACCAAGAATCTCACTCATCTCTCCTGGCGTACGAGTAGTATTAGCAGAAGACAAAAATCACCAATACCTATGAAGAGCTAATGATCGTAGGATACTTCTCCAACTTGGGAAGCAAAATAGTGATAAATGAAGCTAAGACGATGTAAAATAGGTAGGCACAGGCAAGGAACACTCTTCCACAGACAAGAAATTTATGGGTATCAAATAAAGATTTAGGTATTAGAAAGCCATTTTTGAAAACCGTTGTCTGGAACGTCGTACTCTAAGGAAGTGATCATGGATGGTTGGTGCAGCTTAAAAGAAGTGGTCAGGAGCTTTTGAAATGCGGTGTTACATGAAAATGATGAAATTTATATGGGTAGAATGATTTACAAATGATAGGGTATTGTGACGAATGGGGAAGGAGAGTTATTCCTGGTGAGTCCCAATGAGAAGGAGAAACATATTGGTAGAGCGCCTACGTGGTGCACCAATGAATAGAATACTCAGTTATGGAAGAAAGGGTCGAGGACAAGAACTGCATGGGTTAGAATATGTAAAAAGAGATTGTCTCGGATGTAGGGTGTAGTATCTGTGTAGAGATGGAACGATTAGCTCCGGACAAAATGACATGGAAAACTGTATCAAAAGAGTCTAAAGATTGAAGACTCAAAACCAAACAATGAATATGTGTTTAGTTCGATTGTGTATTAAAATAATCTCCGAGCCATCCCTGCAATACATGCATTTTTCGCAAATGGTCACTACCTCTTTGTACATTAAATGGCAGATTCAGCCTCGTTTATCTTTGGAAAATGGTCAATTTCTCTTATATTACCGCCAGTATGTCACCCCTCCAAGCTACTCATCATTTACTTCAAGGAGGAATCGTATGGACAATGTGTACAGACCCAGCCGTGGTTCCAATTTTGCTAAGAGCCAGCCAATTGTACTAAATCTGGGGTGCGTCTAGGGTTACACCCTGCAGCCATCATGATCAGCAAATGAGTTTTACTGTTAATTTTAATTCTAAACCTTATTGGAACTCTGGATCTAGTTTAGTCTTTTTAAACGATTCACGTTATTAACTAATTTATAAAAACGTGGGTGTCATTTTCCAATTCAGTTAAGAGATGTTTATAATTTTCATCAAGTTATTTTGTTAAAGTTTTCGTATTCATAATTTAAGGGCAATTATTTCCTATTCTGTCGTAGATTTGTATAAATGTGCTCTTTAACCATAAGACACACCCCGAAAGAAGCAAATTATTGACAGTAGGAAAAACAGTTGTTATTCTCTATTCCCTGATTTCGAGAATTATTAGAACACTACCAGCACAACCCCCACTCCATTTTACATAACTATTCTCATTACATACCGGTTATCTGCAATCTTTCTGTTTCGAACGGTCTATGCAGTTATGTCTTACCTTGTTGTTCGGGGGCATCCAAGTATAATAATTACACGTAAAGTCCTTCACTTGTTTTAAACCAACGCGCGGATACGCTGAGGCCTTCAATTGTCAGGCTTAACAAGCATACCTACATGCTAAGTGAGGTTGACAGGTATAACTGAAGGGAGGGGGTCGCAACGGAATGTTGAAAACCCCACGTTGGCCTGGTTTAACCCTTAGGGCCCCCTCACTAGAATGTGTTGAACTATACCTCCACTGTCAAAATGCAGCTATTACCGTAATTAATTCACCTCGACATATTTTGAACGAATGTTTACCGTACAAGAGGCTTTATGAATCACATTGTAGCACTTGATCACAACCATTAATTATGTCGAATGAACGCATTACCAACTACACTTGAAATCTCTGTAATGATTACATTAATGTATATCATGCTACTGCTCTTTCCATGGATGGCTCATACATATATACCATGCTGACAGTGTCTATTTGCCCTTTGGCCTACGTCTTGGGCCAAGGACACATTACATCACTAGAGTATTTATATAGGGCAATAACATGATGGCAAATGCTGTGGCATGTTATGAGATCATCCTTGTGCAATGATGATAATAATATCTAGAATTTCTCCACCGTGTTGAGAGCTACAAGTACTGTAGAAGGCTTGGCTGTTTCGACAGGGAGAAAATTATGAGTTTCACACTCTGGACCAAGCAGGTTGCCGATAAAGTGCCACTAACATCTTACGTTATATATGCACAACAAGTGCGCCTGTGGCGTAGTTGACCGACTGGAAAATATCACGTTCGCCCCGGAATATCACGCGCTATAGGGAACGTCTATATTGGTGTGATTTTCCATCGACACGTGTCAAACAACCTAGATAAAGTATGTGCAAACAAAATATATGAAATGTTACACTTTTATATTCAAATATTCTCATTTCGACGTAATTTTACGTCAGTTTACGTCAGCGGTCTCGCCGCCTATATCATCAAATTACCCCGTATGTGTAAAAATTAAACAACATATATGTGTTTATCCTTTGCAAGCCTCCGTGGCTTAGGCGGCAGCACGCCGGCCTCTCACCGCTGGGTCCGTGGTTCAAATCCCGGTCACTCCATGTGAGATTTGTGCTGGGCAAAGCGGAGGCAGACAGGTTTTTCTCCGGGTACTCCGGTTTTCCCTGTCAATATTTCATTCCAGCAACACTCTCCACTAACATTTCATTTCATCTGTCATTCATTTAATCATTGCCCCAGAGAAGTGCGACAGGCTTCGGCAGCCGGCACTGTTCATATCCTCGCCGCTAGATGGTGGCTTCATTCATTCCATTCCTGACCCGGTCGGAGAATGGAAGCAGGCTGTGGATTTTCATTCATTTTCATATGCGTTTATCCTTTATAAACAAATCAAATTCACATATTTTTTTTGTGACTAATTGATATCACCAATCTATTGATTTGTCACTGTATGACTTCATTTCATACTTATTGTGACTTCTGGAATTCAGCTTGAGGATAAGGAATTTTGTTAAATTTCATACAGTTATTTGCTGCTCCAAGCTACACCAGCGCTCACTATATCACTTGCAATCACTTGATATCACACGCCAGAAGAAATGCGTCATGACTTGGCTCCACAAATCTCCGGAAACATTACATCTTTTGCTAAACTGAAAGGGAGGATATATATAATAATAAATATAATCCATCATACGAGGGCTGTTTTTTTTAAGTAAGGGCCTCTTTTTTAAATTAACCGAACATTTTATTTTGAAACCACATTTTTTTAGGTTTTACATACCTTCCGCTGTATTTCTACATAGTTGACTTGTTTATTTAGGAACTTGTAATACCTTAAAACTATGTTCTGAAATCCCTCTGCATAAAAGTTTGCCGCCTGCTCTGACAACCAAGAATTCACACTTGAGGAAAATCCATTGATAGAGTGGTTATCATGAATATTCGGTCTTCGTGAATTTTCGTGTCAATTGAAGTCACCAAGTCGCCTGTGATCACAGACCTGAGCGTTCATCTTCATGAACATTTTCACAGCCACTTTTGAACTCGCGTACCAATTTTCGCACTTTACCTTCCGTCATTGCATTATCACCATACACCTCACAAAACTCACGATGAATGTCTGCAGCCGACATGTTTCTTGCACTTAAAAAACGTATCACAGATCGTACCTCACACGCGGCGGGCGAATCAATAATCTTGAACATTGTAAAGATGCCGAGTTCAGCGTACAGGTTAGGTACACAGCTGCAACTGACGCCTGCTTGTTCGCAAAAGATGCCGGGAGGTAGCGCGTACGCTTGTTGCGGCGTGCGCACTCACTGCGGGCTTTAAAATAACGGCCCTTACTTAAAAAAGAGCCCTTGTATTTCTGTAAATCGTGACCAAATTTAAATTCCCTTCAAACATGTGTCACACATACCTAGCTAAGCGAGCTCTTCGCCAGCATGCCGATTATCTGATTTTCCCATCAGTAACTTGTACTCACAGACATATGCTCTCATGCCTCATTACCAAATCAACTTGAAATACCAGACCAGCAGTTCTCCTCGTGATAATGACCTATTTAATAACTACATGGTACATACCTAAGGTCACTCACCTGCTTCAGTCTAGTACTGGTCCCGTTACCTCTCCCCTCACGATACTTACGTAATGATTGAACATTATAACTGCCGTAATGCCGTTCTCACTCATTCTCAGGAACGTACGCACACTTACCAATGTGCTTCAGCCAGAATGTTATCGTTCCCTTACATAAGAACTGGTCGGACCTAGGACACCTGAGTTAACTTACCTTAACTTAAGACTGGACAAAAATATATACAGTACACTGGTTGAGCATGTGTGCGTCGCGTCAAATCCTGACTCTAGCATTGGCCTTCGAGACTGTTATAAATGGATTTACATAGGGGCTATTTGAAGGTTCTATGATTCCATCCTCCAACATATAATTAATGTGGCTCTTCGCGGCCTGCTGATACCGAAATGGGACCGGGTAGCGGTGTCCAGTTAAGATTGAGTGATCATGAACGTTCAAAGTGTGCTCATAGCAATTGGCTTCACCAATCATATCCTCAAATACGCGCTTATTCTCAAATAAAACATCATAGAGCCGATTACCCCGATATTCCTCTATATCTCCCTGAAATGCAGCTTGACGCAATGAGTCCTCCTGACTATCATTCGTCATAAGACTGCCCACAAAAAGTAACGACACAGACCTTACAGCACGAGACACCTGATCACTTACTTCGACATCTCTTGCCAATACTATCTCATTTAATACACACTATTAGAAACCTCGCACCTCTTACCTGGGTCATTGAACGATGTGATCACCTCATCGCTTTGCCACCTAAGTTTCACACATCCCTCCTCATAACAAAAATTAACGGAATATATTGTCAGCCAATGTGATCCAAGAATCACCTCGCAGCATAATAATCTGGAATTACTAAACAAATTAGACTCTCCACATGGTCATTAAATTAATGTCAACCAGTATATGCCTCGAAATAACATGGGATTTCATCCCAACAGCTATGATAACAAAAGTGGATACAATAGGCATTTCCTCGAACTATTTATATACAGGGCCATCCGTTTGGGATGTCAGAAAAGTAAAACGCTATACAAGAAACTATGCACATTTATTGCTTGTTAACGGTACATACGTGTTAAGGAGAGTCTGGAGTTTGTGTCACAGCGCATTAGCACTCAACATGTCCACCATTGCGCACGCGGCACAAATGATACCTCTAAACATTCTTACCTTTGCTGAAAGGCCGCTGTAATCTCCCTCCGTAGGTCAGCCAGATTCTGTGGTCTTTGTGAGTACACTGTCGACTTGACGTAGCCCCTTACAAAGAAATCTGGAGGAGTTAGGTTGGGGCTATTAGGAGGCCTTGGGATAGGTCCATCACGGCCGCACCAGCGATCGTTGAATATGAGGTTTAATTGTTCCCTCAACATGATAACCCAATGCGGTGGAGCAACATCCTGTTGATAGATAATCATATCCATTATCCCATCTAGCTGTAATTGAGGGACCACATACTGCTGGATCATGAGAAGATATTTGACGGCATGAACAGTCTCCTCCGCAAAAAACAATGGTCCGTAGACTTTCTCAGAGGTCACTCCACACCACACATTCACTTTAGGGATGGCTATTTCGAGTTCGTATGAGACATGTGGATTTTCTGTTCCCCAAATGATGCAGTTATGCGTGTTGACTCGGCCACTCACATGAAATGTGGCTTCGTCCGTGAACATCCATCGTTTTAACCATTGATCGTCACCTTCCTGCCGCTCACACATCGTCGTAACAAAACTGATTCGAGCTCCGTAATTCAGCTGTGTAAATGCTTGCAGGCGATGCATACGGTATGGACGCATGTGAAGATAACGCCTAACAATCCTGTGACATGCTGTGTATGGTGTATTCTGCTCTGTTGTTAAGCGGCTGAGTGACGTTCCTGGACTCTGCATCATGGCTTGTCGAATATCTTCCTCCTTGTTGCTATCACGCCGCCTTCCACCAGTGTGAGGCATCTGCAATCCATTTCCAAAAACATGTTGTACCATTTAACAATATGCCGATGGGATGGGCCATCCCAAACATTGTACTGACGTCTGAAAACTCGCTGGGTCTTCACTACACCCGACAATTTGGCATACCATACGACACACTGAGCGCGTTGTTGTGGTGTAACGACCATCTTCACTCAACTCTGTAACAACACTGAGCACTGAGCGCGCGCTAACGTGTACCGCTCTGTTCATGACCTCTGGTGATTGCACTATGAACTACACTGCTGCGTTGTATCGCGGAAATCATTGTTGAAAATAAAATCATTGTTAACTCCCATCATTGTCACGTACATTACAGAAAATTGCATAGATATTGAGCCGGCCGGAGCTCATTGCTCGGTGATATTTCTACAAATGTTTATGTACATGCCATGCTTCATCACCGAACGCACCCTGGAAGCAGCGCATGGCTTGTCACGGGGAAGGGATGTTGTCTTGACTTTCGACATTCACCCTAGTTATTTTTCTGAGCACCCATTATTCTACTTCTTGTTTGTAAGAGTCTCAGAACTTACCACATCGTCATGCAGCATAAAATAAACATTGTGATGTTTATCATTTAATTTTGGTAAAGGTAATTTACGCCGCAGATATGCGGGGAGGAAGTCGATAGACTCTCAACGACTCGAGTATACGCGCAGACGTAACAGGGGAAGCTATGCTCGACACAACCACATTTAGAACCGTCCATGTTGTACGCATTGTCAAGTTCGTCTTTAAGACGAAGAATACAAGTCCACCAGCAGGGTGAAGTGAAGTATAATCATAATCTGCAATTAACTGTGAAGTATTATTTAGCACCGTATTGTGCAGTGCTACACAACCTGGTTTAGAGCCGTCCATGTAGGACGTGTTGTCACTCCGTCTGTTACGACGAAGAACGTAAGTCCACCCACGAGGTGATGTGAAATCGGAAATCATCGAGTATTATTTAGCACCGTGTAGTGTGCAGTGAAGTTGTATTAACAGTATTGGTCATTTGGTAACGACCATCAGTGAATTTTGTAAAACAGTGAAATATTTTTCAACATTTTTAGACCACGTGGGAACATCACATTTTTACCACGAGAGTCAGTGAAAATTGAAGTCCACGAGGGACACAAAATATCAGACTATAAATGCCAATCAACGTTTATCGTGTGCGATGAAGCCCGCCACTGTTACGACTTACATTGCCGCGCAAAGCGCAACCATTTTCAACGTCGAATTGTGACGATAAAAAGTGATACTTGCCAATAGTAGAATCTGTGAAAATGACACCAAATCAGTGCACGCAGACAGTGAAGGCCATTTTTGATAGTTGCCACAACGCTCATACTAAACTCAGTCATATTCACGTGTGGAATATATTACTGAAAATGTGTGATCACGATAACCACATGTGCAAGCTCATCCTACTAGAGTTACCCATGAGTGATATGATGTGAGGGGAATATTCGAAGAGGAGACTTCATCATGCCAGAGTAACCTTTCAACCACGCGGGACATGGAGGCGAGACACCCATCAACCCGAAGACCGACCACATGGAGGAGATGTTGAAAGCGAGACGAACGCGAAGACGCAGTAGAAGACTGGACCAGGGGAGGCTTGATCTGAGAAGCCTGGTTTTGGAATCACCATGTGAACCGTCCAGATCTTTATTACCCCACAATTCTGATGAGAATGAGGTGATGTAATAGTACAGTAAGTCTGTATCTCTTTCTTGTACGGGTTTTTGCTGTGGTGGATTAATTTAATCTAGTTAACCGAACTCCTTGATGACCAGCCTAGGTAGGATTTTTATAGATAGCACTCATCTTTGTTAATCTTTTCAGTGTGAGTTAGTCACCGTTTGGTTCAATCTGTTAAATGTCTGTAGGACGGGATGTCCTTACAACTTGCTAGACACGACCACGAGTCTTTTGATCTAATTATGGTCAACCCTTATCATGGGTTAGTTACAGGAAGGATGGATAGCCATTCCTTGATTTATTTTTGGCAGTGACCCCTCTAAGTTACTTTCTAGTTACGCCACTGCTCGTTTAAGATGGTCGTATCGTTTGATGATCGACAGGTATCATCAAATTTATATAATTTTTGTTACAACAGTCAATGTGAAGCTTAGAAGCCACATTTGTTCTGGAGAAAGAACGTACTGGGATTCTAGTTAAATATGCTAGTTAAGCATCGAACCCTGGTACTCATTGTATCGTTTTGTACATCTCAGCAGATGTGAGATTGTCATCAATATTTTCTATTCATTTGTGTCAAGTCTATCACACATGAAGTTTTGCCTTTAGGAATGTAAATAGTCGAGTGACATGTCTTTGACAACCAAAGCGCTCCGAGTGAGTGGAATATCTGTAACTACTATTTGGAATTTTATACATGACCTATCTTTCTACACCATATTTCTACGCGGTACAACTACTGTGAGTGATTGTTTATTGTTATATGTTAATTTTTTACCAGCACGATTCACTTCAGGACTTTGCTAAGTGAATTGCTGCCTGAATAATGTGTTTACGAGTTGCCCGACTCAACGGTAGAGCTAGCGTTTGTAAAACGCCAGTGAGAACAGGTTTCTGTTACCCAGAAATCGCTACGCTATATTGTAAGACTTACTATGAGCTACCTTTTGACAGATGCCTATGCATCGTATTTTTACCTATGGAGAATTGTTTCATTCTCTAGGTCAAGGCCAGCGGCTATGTTGTGGAAATCACATGTTTTTGCTTACGTCATGAGGACGAGCCAGTTACAAGTTTTGATCGCTGTTGGGAAGCGACATCATTTAGGCTCAATACGTATACATGCATTAACATAATAGCTATAACGTTGTACGTTTCTGACATCCCAAAGGGATGATCGTGTATATATCATATGGATTTACAAGTATACCAAAGTATCACTCAAAAGGAAATGTCCAAACTTGACAACCAGTCCAGAGCACTCGGAGTCACTTGGTGTAGAGTCCTCAAATCACCGTCAAATGCTCAAAGAGGGCACTCCTTAACAATATGGTCCATCGTCTGGTCTTCCGCTCAGCGGTCGCAATCAGCAGATGAACAGAAACCCCACTTCTTCAAGGTGTGACCACACCTCCCTTGACCCGTACTAATGCGGTTCAGTTTCGACCAGGTTTGTCGTGGTATATGGAATCCCTCAACCTTCCTTGTCGGATCTTGAACCAGATTAGCATTGTTGGATGGATGCTCTTGCCAGCGTTGTCGCCATTTGGAGGTCACGTTGAAAGAACTGACACTTTCCGAATCCACGCTAGGTGGTTTGCGTGATTTCAGACGAGTTTTTGTTGGATCTCGTAGGGCATCGTACAAGGGGAATGCTCTTCTGAGATGTGATCTTCTTGAACAACTTTACCTTAGCTGCTGTCCTCCTTAGATCTTGCGGAGCAATATTTGTTAGGACAAGTAACAACTGAATGGGAGTAGATCTGACAGTCCCAGTGATAACTCTCATGGCTTCATTAAGCTGCACCACAATCTTTTTTGTGTGGACGCTGTCCACCCACACAGGAGCACAGTATTCACCAGCAGAATACACAAGGTCGAGTGCAGCAGAACGTAAAGTGTTGGCGTCTGCACCCCAACTACTACCGGAAATCTTGCGGAGCAGATTCACCCTGGGGCCAAGTTTCGTAGATAACTTGATGCACTGTTATTTGATAGTCAAGGACCGATCCAGAGTGATTCCTAGATATTTGGATTGTGGTTATGCGGTACTTCGATCTCGTTGAAAGTTACATGTAGTTTCCTTTGGGCTTCTTTATTATTTAGATGAAATGCAGTAACCTCTGTTTTATTTGAGCTTGGCTGAAGTCTTCATTTATGGAAGTAATCACTCAATTTCGTCAGATCACTCGTCAGCACATTCTCACAGTTCATAAGATCTTTATTCTGGCAGATTAGTGCTAGGTCGTCTGCATACTGGATTTTCATGGAGTCCGTGTTTGGCATGTCATGGATATGCACATTAAACAGAATGGGGGCCAGAACGGATCCCTGAGGTAGGCCATTATTTAGAGTTCTCCAACTGCTAGCTCGTCCATTAAGAAATACATTAATGCACCTGTCAGATAGCATGTTGTCCACTAGAAACGCCAGCTTTTGATATGGTATGAAGTCAATAAACTTCGACATCAATCCCTTCCTCCACAAAGTACCATAAGCTGCCGTAAGATCCACAAACACTGCAGCTAATTTGAGTCCTCGTTGAAATCCAGCTTCTACTCGAGTTGCCAATGATAAGACCTGATCACAGCAGCTCCGATGTTCTCTAAGGCCACCTCGAACTGAACACTAGCATCCTTCATACGATTTATAAAAGGTAGTACTCACACAAGATCTTACACAGCCACTATCCAATCAAGTTGTCACTTGCAACCGCGACACGCGTAAGTCGACAACAGGACATATATTATAAGGGGGGAGGTCCAGCTTAAGAGAGGGAAAAAATGTCAATATTCATTCGATAGTTGAACATGCTACAAATATTGTTGAGATATGATAATGTGTATCACAGTAATGGCAAGCTTGTGGCAACCAAAAGCAACTTTTAAAGTGTCAAAATTCTTATCATAAGAATTTTTTAGAGAATTTTCAAAATTTGCCAATTTTTTTACCATGCATCATCGTTTCCCTTATATATCCCAAGTTTATGAGAAATTTTCTACTTTTCTTTTTTAGGTGTGTATTACATCTGCACCTTCAAAATGTACCTCAATCACTAGCATAAACTCTATATTAAGTACTTTTATTTGATTTTTATTCAGAGCAGCCGAAAATAATTTTTTTTAAATACAGTATAAAAAACAAATATAAATCCTAATGACCTGAATGAGGTACATATTGTAGTACAGCCTTATGGGAGGAAACCCTGAAAAAATCACCATAATCCTTGGTATAATAACAGAATTATGGTGAAAACGGTAGTAAAAATTATAGTGTTCAGGAAAACAGCTTTAAAAATGTTGGCATAAATATAATACAACTTTCGGACCCCTCACCTTTCAAAACTGTCCTGGTCCATAAGTCACTTCTTCAATATCATGTTTCTTTTCTTCTTCCTGCAATAGGAGCCTCTTTCTGCATCTCCTGGCTTCTTTTTTGGATTCAAGTGCCCTCTTCTCAGCTAACTGAATTCTTCTGGCATCCTTCTGATTCAGTCCTTGAATGCAGTAAGCCCCTGGGTCCAGACCCATTTCTTTTACAACCTTCAGTCTTCCGTTCATCCCAACATTGAATGTGATGGCTGCATCCTTTGCTGCTATCAACACAGTTCTTGGCCACAGAATCCTGTTTTAGAGCATATTTTCCATATTTTGGATTTCAGAGATTCGTTACTATTCTGTGTGTGACTACCCACACACCGCTTCAAAAGATCACTGGAAGACAAATCTTAAAAATTGGTCTAATTTCTTTCATTATTGCCTTAGGTATGCTATTCTTGTGATGATATTCTTTCTCCTTGCCATCAGAGACAGCCCGTTGGTAACTACACAAAGAATCAACTCCTTTGGGACAGAAATCATGCTTAGGTGTTTCATCAGTTGAGGCATTGTGATGCCAGTTAGCCCTAACGGCTGTTTTCATTTCTGAAGCTGAAGTGCTATTACTTCTAATGGGATTGCCATAGTAAACTGTCAAGGTGTTATTAACAGCATCAGTGAGCCTATTTTTACCTGACAGCGGTTTGCCATCTTCTAATTTTTTTCCTTTATAATTAACTTTTAGATTTCTAAGCCGAGTCCCCATGCGTTTTTGTACATGGCCAACACACTCTATTTTATTGACCTTTATGTGAGGCCCATACGGTTGCATTTCATTGACTGCTCTGTAGCTTTTTGCGTCACCATCCCCAATGTAGTTGACATATTTCAGCCCCCGCCTCTCTTCTGACCGACTGAATATTCGTTTCATTCCCTCCACCCCCATGCTGCCAGCTGTACCTGAGTGATTTTTTCCACATTCTTCTGAGTGTATTTCCATGAATTCAGCATATTCTATAGTATTTCCATTCCCATTCCAGTGTTCACATCCCTTAGATACTGATGAAAGTACTTCTAAGTCCACAACTTTACCAGTTTTAGCTCCAATAGCAACAGCTACACCATGGTGTGAAGTGTGGCCCATATTCAGCCAAGTTCCATCTCAAGACACTGATACCTCAGAAGAATTGCTAAGTTCAGATTCTTCTTTTGCAGCCTGCATCATACAATCTTCTGAAACGTTAGATGTGGCATCAAGAATATGATCCACAATACGGATATAGGTACTTCTCTGCACAGGTGGTGGCATGTTCATTATAGCACAAAACACACTTAGGCCTTGTAGTCCTGCCCAATACACCTCACGGCATAAACTGCTCTCCTATTTACAGATAGCACATTCTTTGTTTTCCCCAATACTGCACTGTTGTAAAAAGTACCTACTTCAGAACATGATTCACAGTTAACTGACATTTTACAGCCCAAACCTCCTAAATTGGTTAGGTTAAGTACCACAGGTTCACCACACACACACCTAAGACATTTCTGTAACCCTCGAAACATAATATTTACATAAAAAATGTAGCAACCCATATCACCATCACCATCAAATTCAACTCCAACATTTGGAGTAAGCTTCCTGCTTGCTGCACTGAGGTTAGGTGTCGAATTATTATCAGCATCACTCACTGCATGTTTTCCAGACTTCTTATGCTGATTCCCTTTGAAACACGGTTTTTTACTTTTATAATGTACCTTTCGAGCACCCATACTGCACTATACTTCACGTTTCACACCGAACCACACAACTGATAGGACACACCGATGTTGTTTACAAAACAATATTTGCACATGGAACCATGGAAGAATAACACAGAATTGTTCCATTATGGAACTTGTTTCCATGGATGTTCTATAACACAGGTGTATCGGACTCCTAGGAAACAAAACGAAAACGTGTCTCGTAAATGTACGTATCGGCATTATCAACGGCGCGCGGTTTAGAGGGTGATACATTTGCATTAGGAAAGCAGAACGAAAGTGTACGAGGAAGAAGGCGTGGTAGCACATGTCATCCGGTCACAATATTTTGCATATCTCTGGAACCAGGCCAGATATTCCAATAATCCTTTTTGCAAAGTAAACCTAAAACTCGGCTTAAAAATCCATATAATAAAAAATGCTAACTTTTTACCTGGTAAGCTTGACCTCCCCCCTTAACTTCAGGAACCTCTGGTTCATCCACAAGGTAAAATGTCTTAATGTGTGTGACATATCTAGGTAGTCGTAATTCTTCTCAATACAAGGAAGATGGAGTATTAGTGTGATAGCATGACGAGTATTGCTATTAAAACGAATCCCCCACACATGGTGCCGAAACGCCAGTGTATGAACGGATCTAAACGAAACAATTACGTTCACGAGTAGTAAACGAGGTGCTTCAATTTAATTGTTCCGTGATCCAGAAATAGACGGGACAAAGGGATTGAAACCCATACCACACTGTATAATTGGCCAACGCACATTCGTTGGTTAATTATTTTCGTCAATTATTTTTTGCCGTAGATACTTCCTATACGCATAATTGTCTTTGTTTCATGGCATTATGAACCTAGAATGTGAATGCTAGTAAGCTAATTACTTAAGGCTTTCATTTCTTTGCATATTTGTATGATCGAAGGGCATTGTATATTACTAAGATAAGCCATTTTTCTGTTCACTCTTTCAGCCGCCCGCAATTTGTCCGAACTTCCTAATGACGCACAAGGAAGAACTCAGAAAACATAAAAGAAAACGCACCACTCTGCGGATTAGAGCCTCTCGTCTCACAAACACAATAAAGGAAGCTAAGTATACGACTGCTTCAGAAGACATTGCATATGCTCGCGATCATCTCCATTAAACCTTACAGTCCCTGTTAGCACTAGACGACTCCATACAGAAATCCTTAAATGACGATTAATACGCAGCAGATGTAGCAGTTTGCGTGGAATATATTGACTCCCCAAAGCGTGCCATTCGGACAGCTATCAATCTAATCGAAGAGTGACATGGACACACTGTTGAAACACCAGGCGCCAGTACACCAGTACAACCAGCTGTCTTTCAGCAAATAAAATTACCTACCATTCGACTCGAACCCTTCTCCGGTGACGTAGAGACATGGCCATGATTCTGGGAACAATTTCAGTCGTCAGTAGACAAAATTCCCACTATTTCCGACATTAATATGCACGTAATCTTACGAGGTTATTTAGAGGGCGAAATAGAACGTCTCGTAGATGGAATTAGTCAGCGCAGGAACGAAAGAACAAACCAAGAAGATACTTTTAGGCAGTTATGGTGATAAGAATCGCATAATTCACGCACACCTGAACTTCCTGGAAAATTTTATACCCACGATCTTTGCTAGCCCAGATAACCTGAACGTTATTTACGTGCCATCGTAAAGTGCAAGCCGTGAAGGCCTTAGGAGAAGACGTACGTATATACAGGCGAATCTTAGCACCGAAGATTCTTCGTGCATTTCCAACTGATATCATCAGAAGATGGTTAATCCATGAAAAGCTAACTGACATTTCTTACTGATGGAGTTCTTAAACGAAGAGGTGGAAGGAGTATTGACTACACAAAACATTCGAGGAGATGCCATGAATTCACTAGTCCCCTATTACAGTCAAACAGCTGTCGCTCTTCAAGTACCTACTACCACCAGGAAATCAAAAAAGAATACCAATTCCACCCCTTATTGCGCATTCTGTGACAAACGAGACCACTGGGCCCGAGACTGGAAAGACGTCAGCAACGTTCGGGACAGATTGGAGAGGTTAAAGGCTAATAACAGATGTTTCCTTTGTCAAATTAAAGGACACAGTCAAAAAATGTAGGAAGGAAGATAAGGCTTCCTGCACAAAATGCGGAACTCAAAACCACTTTTCTGTGTGCAATGATCGGAACCAGCAATCAACGTCCTTCGGTAAGATAGAAGCCACGACACTGAATCACTCCTGTCTACAAACAGCACGAATCTGGATTAAAGGACCAACAGGCACTTTGAAACTCTCCAGATATTTTCTAGACGCCGGAAATCAATCGAGCTTCATTGACGAATCTCTAGTAGATACGCTTCAGCTTCTAGTTCTGAGAACGCAACACTTGGAAATCAACGCCTTCGAATCTCCTTCAGCATTTTTCACATCACGACGTTTGATTGAATTCGAAGCTGTTGGATTTTCGACAAAAACTTCAATCAGACAACCTGCTTTCGAAAGCAGCGTTCCATAGAACTTCAAAAACATGATCCTTGCTGACCCGAAAGATGATTAGGAACTTCCCATTGAGATACTAGTCGGTGAAGATCGTTATTGGAATATTGTCAAACTAAAATAACCAGTACGAATCACCTTTTCCCTAGCACTTGTACCGACGATCATTGGATGGGTGCTATGCAGTAACCACTCCATAATATCTGTACATTCAACAGTCATGAATATCATTGACGTGATGCAGCCATCGTCATCTATAGATGACGAAATTAAACAATTTTGAGACTTAAAGACGATTGCAATAAACGACCAACAAGAACAAACGACAAATAACAAGGATTCTGCTGTCTTAGAAAATTTGCAGTCCACATACAGGTTACAAGATCAACGAAGTGTGGTCTTTATCCCTAAGAAAGTAGAAATCACGCTGTCAAGCAACCATCTGAACGCTGATAATCGTCTACTATCTTTAGCAAATTGGCTAAAGAAGGATGAACCACTGAAGAATATCTACAATAGTCAGATGTTGGAGTATATCTTCAAGGGACAAGTGGAGCTCGCTCCTGCCACGAAGAAAGAATGTGCAAAATTTTATCTAGAACCCACTTGGCTTTCACAACTGGAAAAAGGTTGGCCATCCTGCAAGGTTTCATTGGACTTGCAACTACCTGAGGACAAGCGGCTAACCCACGACGGCTTGACCATCACCATCCCCGAACGCGTCATTCACCTTTCTAAATTTAGTACATATTGGAGGCTCAATCGTGTCACTGCTTGGGTTACACATTTCTGCACAACCTACATCTCCAGGCCAAAACTAAAGGAGAATAGATGGTACCCGAACTGGCCAAAACACGTCTCTACTGGACTAAATCGTCCAAGAGGAACGTTTTTCGACTGAACTACACGCTCTTCGCACAAACCAGCAGGTACCCAAAGGTTTGAAAATCGCACGTTTCAACCCAATTCTATACGACGGTCTAATTCGACTAGGCGGACCACTACGATTCGCAGACCTCTCTGAGGAGCAGAAACACCCCCATACTTCCAGACGATAGCCAAAGATTTACAGTTCTACTAGCATGGAAAACACACCAAAGGTTGCAACACATGGGAGTTTGCATTTTGCTATCTACTCTGCGAAACGAGTCTCGGATTCTTAGAGGTCGTCAGGCTGTGAAAAAGACCTTGCACAATTGCCTTCCATGCAAGATCATGAAATACCCAACAGGACATCAAATAGAACTTCCACACCCAGCCGAGGGGGTTCGTCCATCGAAACCATTTGCTACCACAGGGATATACTTTGTAGGACCTCTATACATTAAAGTGGGTATCACGAAGCAGAAAGCCTATATCACACTTTTCACAAGCACAGTTACTCGGGCAGTGCATATAGAACTCGGCTCATTTTCTCTCTTGATTTATAGATTCTCGATTCATGATTCTTGGTAATATCTTCTTTCCTCTTCATTCGCGATTGTGAATTTGTTCGGATTGTACGTGCCTCGGTTTGTGTGATGTTTTGTTAACAATTATTCTTCGAGTATCTTCTGTCTTGAATTATAGATGCTTGATATTTGATAATATATTCACTCTTGACGATTCTTCTTTTTCGACGCGATGTGTTGCGTGATCTTGTCTGAGTAGTGTGTAGTGTTAATCATTCGTTCTTCTTTTCATGATTTCCTTGATGCTTGGTTCTGGCTCAGCGGAGTGCGCTTTTCGTTGGTCAGTGTTCTGATAATTATGTGTAGTGTGTTGTACTAGGGGTGGTAGATGCTTGGGGATATGCGTCGTGTCTTGCATGTACCTCTATCAACATACAATATTTCAGGTCGATTGTTGCAATGGATACGTAGATATTGAGAGCCGTCTACATTTATTTGCGATGGTTGCCATGTAGAATTGTTATATATGTAAGCCATAAAATTATGTGTAGTGCTTGGATATCGATGAGGAAAATACTCTTTAAATATGCATGTATTTATGCCCTAAAAGGTAAGAAATTATGACCTAAAACCGTAAAAATATGACCTAAAAATAAAACAATGAACGAAAAAATGTATTTATTTGTAACAAATGGTTAAAGATGAAATCATTCATACCTGTCTTAGCTTTCATTTTCACTATAGTTACACTAAACGACGACATGCAATTTCAGGTGGACAAATTGAAGGATCTGCGGTTGTCATCAAGTAGCGCCTTGCAGGTGGAGAACCTATTTTCTACATCGCACTACGTTACGGGGCTATACTTGAAGAAAGGGAAATCGTAAGCGGAAAGTTTCGGTTCATTTTCGTTGAATTTGGCTTCCACAACGAATGTCAGCAAATTTACACGATGTTGTATATCCAGGATTTCATTCAAGCACACGTCACAATTTTTCGCTGACCTTGTCAGTTACTTCACCCCGTGCTTTCGATAACTCACTCTCAATTTCTTTCACAATAATTACGTAGTGCGTCATATTGTTGTACCCTGAGCTACCCACAGAGTACATCTACCTAATACACCGACAATCTGCTCTACAAATGCATCCGTAACTACAACCACCCTTATCTGCCCCATACTCAACACACATATCAACCCCAAGTCTCACACCCAAGACAATAAAGAAGCAACAACTACTAACACCTTCTTACAAAACTTCAACAACATAATTAACAAGCTACCTACAGAATTACGACATAATTGCCACACTGGTTGGACACAACAGCAAAACACTAGAAGTGGAGCGGCTGTCTCAACATGCTTACTCAGCAGTAGCACGATGCATAAATAGACCGCCACCCCAAAAGACGAGGTCTTGTCTGCCCAACTACGAGCCCAGTTGTCTGCCGAAGGCCAGGAACGATGACCATCTGATCAGGTTAGTGTGGGCTAACTGTAAACTTCTAAAACTATTTTCTTTCAACTATCTCACGCTGAAATACTGTAATCACCTCATTACTACTTGTGAATCGCCTCTCACTAAAACACTATTAGTGAAGCCTGTCTAGTACACACCATTAAACTCATACATTTCTTTACAATTGGCTACCTGTCTTATTTATTGAAGCGCCGGCCACCATTCGCGGCTCGCTAGTCAACATTTAGATTCTGCTGAATCAGGTTAGCAGCAAACCGTCTATTGTAATAATCGCACTGAAAATCAGGGTTAGACTCAGGCTTTACTCAAGGTTGCCATATAAGCATTTTGCTACCCGGCCGGTTCTGTCCTGACTTCCTCATCGATCGCACGCCCCCACCTTTATTTGAGAAACCCTCTTATTTTAGTGATTAATCATTAGGGACCTTTCTACCCCCCAACACGTACTTAATTGCTAGACACACAGGGAGCTCAAACCACTTACATTAGTTTACGCCTCCCAGTTAATTTTAATCACTCACCCCCCCCCCCCTCCATTAGATACACGTCGTTATGATCAACTAAACTCATAACAATATGATTGCATGCCCACAGTTTCAAGGCGAACGATGGAAATTTGAAAATATGTAGACTAAGTTTCTTGACATGCTGGCTGAATACAACTCTTGTATATTTTTGATTGCAGATGAATCAATTCTGTCAAAGTCATTGAAGATATTATCAATCTCATTGTATTTTGAGCAATAGAAGTTTACAGCATCAATCCAAGTCCCAAGCAATCATTGCCTGTTTTCTGCTGCCAATTGTCTGTTTACAAAGCTTTTGTGTTTAACAGTATTGAAATGTTATTGCACTGAATAACGTATCTCAACCGTGATTTTCGTCTCACACAGTTTACAAAATAAAATATATCCATCAGTAATAAAATAATTTTCACCGAACTCTTTAACAAAACTTCACAACCTCGCACTATCTTCTTTTCTCCTTCTACGCAATCAGGCCCAGTGGACCGGGCGCTGCTACAAGTTTCTTTCTCCATCGTCTCCTCTCCATAGATGCCATCCGCCAACTGTTCACATGTATCACTGCCTTTTGCCGATCTTCATGGAGTCCATCACTCCACCACTTTCTTGGTCTCCTTGGTGGTCTCCTTCCTGTGGGGATGAAATCCAGTAGCTTCCGTGGCCATCGGTGGTCTTCCATCCTGGCTACATGTCCAGCCCACTGCAGTCTTCGGGTTTTGATGGTTCCAGCTATGTTGGCATCATGATACAAGTCTTCTACTTCATGATTGTGTCTAATCCTCCATTCACCAGTGTGTACATCCATCACCGGTCCGAAGATCTTCCGAAGAACTTTTTTCTCAAATACCAGTAGTTTATGAACGTCCTGTTTTCGGATACTCCATGTCTCACATCCATATAGTACAACGGGTTGGGTCAGAGTTTTATAAACACGAATTTTGAACTGTCTTGGGACACATCTGGACCGAAGGAGCTGGGTTAACTGGGTTAAGCTGTAGAGAGTTCGGTTTTCTGCTTGGATCCTGGCGTTGATTTCTGCCTCACATGATGAGTTGTCCGTGATAAGCGATCCTAGGTACTTAAATTTTTGGAACCTCTTGTAGGAGTGGTGCCCTACCCGGAATGACTGTAGTTGCCCAAATATGTGGCTTGCCCGCGATTCATACTGAAGTACTCCGTCTTGGTTTCATTCACGATTAGCCCAAATTGGTTGGCAGCTGCCTTGAGTGCTCTGGTCATTTGCCTCAACTCTTCCTGAGAGCTGGAGTGTAAACTGATATCATCTGCGTAGGCAAGGTATGCTAGGTTCTTCCCTTCGACTTGGATTCCTTCAAAATTCTCTCAGAAGGTCTCACGTATGATTTTCTCCCAGGCAAAATTGAACAGTGTAGGAGATAAACCATCTCCTTGCCTGAGACCCGTCCAAATTTCAAAATCCTCCGTCACTCGATTTCCCATTTTTACCTTACCGCGTGTTTCGCTCAGGCTGATCGCTACCAAGTTGGTGAATTTCTCGGCCATTCCAAACTCTCTTAGGCAACTGAGTAAGCTCTTGTGGTGTATGCAATCATAGGCCTTCTTGAAATATACGATTAACACGGGGAGTTCTTTGCCATATTCACCCAGTCTTTCAGTGAGCTGTCGCACTATCGGAGCACTTTATTTTAGGCATCTTGAATCTACGCTGAGCTACTCATTAGCATATACAAGAGGATACAATGGAGCAGCATAGATAGTTTGCGGTTGAAATTCCTTTCTACCACTCTGGAGAACAAGGAAACTGAACGTTGTATATCGGGAGGGAGAGAGAGAAGTAACTGTTTGTATCTTCCTCACGCGCAGTGAATCATACTTTTGGCATCTCAAATGGGCCCATGGTGTTTCAGGTATATCAATAGAACCTTTCACTCGGCAGCTGTGACACTTCATTCCTGGTAAATTCCGCTACCACCAAGTGAAGGTTGCCAAACAAACTTCCCTTCAGACAAGCATTATGAAATGATGTTTAGAACAATTGAACCCTTTACCCTATGTTGGTTAAATGATTCTACTTTTTATTTCTTCAATTAATAAATATTTCAACCAGCATCATGAAAGTAGCCAGACAGTGATGAGGAAATTTCAAGCATTTGTTGGAGACAGTAGGGACATACCTGCATCAGTTTAACAAAAGGCTAAATACTTGAGCTATGCAAAGAAATAGCATAGCTATGTATCAGAAGGACAGGTGTGGCTACCTCAATTTTTGAAGCGACGCGCGGTGAGACATGGTTCTGGTATGTTCATTGTGATATTCACGCCTAGAAGAAATATGATGCAGTAACGTGAATGGCTGATGAAGAAAATAGACACTCCCAAGACGCCAAGATCTACTAGAAACCGCCAAATTACAGAAAATGGAGAACCAATGAAAACAGAATGCCTACTTGCGCGCCAACTCCGGCTGGGGTACGCGGCGGCTAGCATTCACGCGGGAAATCGCCTAGACAAAATCTCTACGATCGATTCTAGGATTAACGGGCATATTCTTGACCTGTGCAATATTACGAGTTCAGTGATATTTATTTCATTCCTGTATCACAATTATTTCGAGAAATTTTTACATAAAATCCCCCTCCATCTAGACCCAAGGGCCAGTTCATTTATAAGTGTGTCGAAGAGCCAAGACATTTTTATTATTCTGTGCGTCTACGGACGTAGATTATTATTCTGTTCGTCTGAGGACGTAGACTTTCATTCCGTGTGTCGAGGACTTTATTATTATTCTGTTCGTCTGAGGACATAGACTTTTATTCCGTGTGTCGAGAACACAAGACTTTGATTCTGTTCGTCTGAGGACGTAGACTTGTATTTGTGTGTCGAGGACACAAAATATTCATTGTAAAGTGTTAAATTCAGTGATAGATAGTCATAGTACTATAGTTATAGGGGCAGTATTGTCGATAATTCGCCAACGGACAGTGACAGGGAATTTAGTACCTGAACAAGCGAATTTAGTAGTCAGACATAAAGTGTATAATAACCTAATTTTTGTATCAGCGCAAGGATGACATCGATGAATGCAGAGGAAGTTTGGAATTCTCAACACTCCGTCCAGATGGTTGATATGAGATAAAGAACCATTCAGTTGGGGAATGGCGTCTGATGTTCTTTGACGGGTGACTACAAAAGAGATGAGTACAAAATAATATTTTATTATTTGTTAAATTAACTTATGGTTTATGGGACATATTTTTTTTGTAAATACTTTGCTAGTGTGATTAATGTAGTATAGTTAGTTTTGATCTGACACATTTTTGTTTGGAAGCAGCTCGCGCAAATTGTAGTTGATGGAAGGTTCTTTTCTTTGTGTTGTGTTAACTAACGTAGCTATGTGAACGGCCGTGTTTGCCTAGGTTACGAAATGCGGTTAAAAACGTCTCTCGGAGATATGTCGTGTTTCAGAAGTAGGACTGAATTAATATAATTATATAGTAGATTGGAGGGTAATAAAATTTTGTCGAGATTTATTATTGATCAGATTCAGTGTGATTATTGCCTTTGGAGCAATGTAATTTGTGACGAAGAGTATTCAGCTCTATCGTAAGTTTTAAATATTGTGTTAAATGTTTGCGAGCTCTAATTCAGCAGACCCATGTGAAAGGCGTTATGTCAGTCCCAGATGTGTGTATTGTGAGTATATGTTTGTGGTATTACAAGCGGGAACTTCAGCAGAGACTGATTTCTGTCAGCTTGGTACCAGATTCATATTGTATCCTTGCGAGGACAATTATGGATATGTGATTATTGTCTGACCATATGTTGAGTTGGAGGAGATGTTAGTTGCTGTTGATTCCTTGAGATAACAGTCCAGCTGGTCGGCTATTTATATACACTGGAAGGGGGACATGACTGGTATTGTGGAAAGGGTGAGTTGTTGTCACAAGGGCTGGCTGAGTTTCGCAAGCAAGCTCATTAGTGGAGTGCACGTCTGGCTCCCAATTACTTGAAAATAAATATAAATGTGAGAAACTGATCAATGGTAAAATTGTTTAAATAAATGGGAGTTGCCTACGAAACACGATACCCTTCGAAGCGTTTCCTTAACATGCAATTTTGTTAATATAAAGTAATCTTAACCACTCAGGTTGTTTGTTGTTGTTGGTTTATTCTATGTTTATTTTCCATGTCAGTGACCCGTGAGTCACGTGCGGCGCTGTTTTTCCTTGTTGTTGAGTATCTGGCCATTGTGGCAGCTCATTTGGTTAAGTGTGTCACCACACTAATAAGGGTCTCAGAGAGATGCCTGTAAATAGTAGAGTTGTAATATGTGTGTCAGAATTAGATTTAAGGATTTTTATTAATGTTATGCCCATATCCATAAACGTTGATTTACGAGATGATGGTTCGTGAGCACCGTGGCTGTTAACCCGTTGTGAACGAACGATCATCCAAGTACTCATTTCTCGTAGATAGTCATCACGCGAACATAAATTCATATGCAAGGTAGTGGAATTTGGATCCACATTTTATTAGAAAAGGGGAGATCCATCAGACTCCTCAAAGTGATAAATATTCCTGTCAGGGGAAAAATTCAGGGAGGATTTTGTTTATTTTTGTTTGTTTTATTCTTTTATGCACAAATTAGTTATTAAATCTTTTTATTATCTTACGTTTTGTCTCCTTTCTTTCTTAATTATAGTTTTTATCCTATAACCCTTGCCTCAGAAAAGCACGTAGTTTGGCGGACGTAAACACCACACTATGAACTGAACGCGACCCCTTGATCAAAGATTCTTGCATAAAACACTGCTATTCTGAAGGGTTCACAATATATCGTAAAATGTTAAATGTTAAACAAATATGACGAAAAGTTTGCTTGTAATAGATAATTTGGCCGAAATATGACCTGCAGCTAAAATGTGTCGAAATATGCATTTATATGACCAATAAAAACTGGTTTTTCGAGCTCACAAATGTTGGAAACCTCCTTATTAACTTAATCATATAAAATGAAGTCAGGATAAAAACATGACGTGTCATAAAAATCTGAGCCCTATATGTACCATTAGATGAAGATTATTTCGTAGGTTCATTATTCAAACTTTCACTTTGATCGCATGATTAGGACACAAGGAATGAAAACTTAATTTTAAAAGTTCGCACAGCCGCCATCTTGACTATATGTAAACAATTGAACTACATGAGGTGTCAGTGCGTTACAAAGTTTATAAATATTTGCTGTACCAAGTTTCACTGCGCTCGGATGGTTTTATGGCCAGAAAATTCTATTCAAATGTTTCAAATTCGATTGGCCGCCATATTCACATTTTACTCAACAGGTTTTTGAAAAGAACATGGATGAACTTGTAGTAGTATTCTTTATCAACGTACAAAATTTCACGTTGATATCTGTTATTGTTGCGGAGATAAAGACTGCCAGTGAAATATTTCGCGCGGTCACCATGTTGGATTGATGAAACGTATTAAAATTTGAAAAGCAGTCATAGTTGGACAAGGTGGGAGTATGCACTTACCGAGTTTCATTGAATTCATTTCAGCCGTTTATATTTTATTAGGGAGGACACACCCACAGGCACACATTCGCACACACATACACACAGATAGGGGGTGATCATATAAGCCTAATTTTTCCTCAATCAAAAATTGCTAAAAAGTACGCCCATGCACTATCTTGGATGTATGGAATCGATTACATTGCAGCATCTGCAGAAAAAGCCGTCTATATGATACGTTTAGTGCATGTAATTGTAATAAATAATGCATTGTCGACATTGATATCTGAACAAGTAGTTCAGCGAAGAACTAAATAGCCTTATTGCTTATTCTTATGTTATTGCCACTATCAACATAAAACATTTCTCTTCGATTGCTGTAATAGATTCGTAGATATTGAGAACCGTCTAAATATTTCGGACGAATGCTATGTTGGTTTAATATATACAGTAGGCTATAGAGTTATGTAATATTAGATGAAGATTATTTCTTAGGTTTATTATTTGAACTTCAATCGCGTAATTAGGACAGAAGAAATAAATACGATATTTTAAACTTTCGCACAGCCGCCATCTTGGTGTTATAAAAACAAGTGAAATAAATTAGATATCACTGGACCGAAATTTGTAGAAGTATTTACCGTAATAAGTATCACAGCGCTCGGATGGGCAAATAATGAGAAGGTCCATTTAAATATTAATATAGATGGCGCAGTTCGAGTGGCACATGTGAGAGTTCTCTCCAGGAATAACTGTAGAAACGGAGGTGTAGAATACTCGTGATTGTGGCAAAGTACATTTGAAAGTTTTAATTAGTGGCTAGGAAGTATTTTCAAAAAGAAAAATTGCCTTAAGTGCAACAGTACCGTATCTCTTAAAAATTGAATTTTCGCAGTGGGCGGTTCGAGTAAGATGAGGCAGCAAGGTGCGGACCGGCCATGCAGTCCCTGTGGTACCAACTCAAATGAGGAGAAAGTAAGGAAGGTACTTACGGACTCACTACAGTCGAAGGAGTTCACCAATTTAATTGCCAGTAATATTGTGGACACAACCACGGAGTGTGTCACCAAAGAGCAGGAGCAGTCCGTCAAGTTCAATAACGAACTATGGCACGATCTAGAGAGGAACTAGAATTGTGAAAGCGTGAATTTGACGAACTGAACCAGACTATTATTGACAGAGTGGACGAAATAGAACAGTATGGACGTAGGCTACATCAGGCAATAGGGCATTAATGAGAATGCTTCAAAGTTCGTAAGATTCAGTTTAAAAGCAGTTGAAGATGATTTTAATGAACTAAAAATACACACTTTGAACTGTAATCAGAACTGTGACCCTCCTAAAATAGCTAAAGAGGATACAGTTAAATTTCACAACCTTATACATATTTACAATTGCACATTTACAAGAGGCATATACCATGCTCTAGTCCAGTCAGTTCTTTCATGTGGTTTTATTGCCTGGGGAGGTGCCTATGAAAACGTACTAACAAGTATTCATATAGTGCAGAATCTCATACTGAGAATAATGTTGAAGAAAGATAGAATATATCCGACTATCAGACTGTATGCCGAGACACGGTTCTTCAACATTAAACAATTGTATGCCTTTGAAATATATGAATACATTTTTTAAGAACGAAAGAGAATTCAAATTGTAAGTCACGGGTATGAAACCAGATTTATTACAGAGAATCATTCTACTGTGTTTTATACCAACCTAAGTTAAGTATAGCTGAACGTAACTTTCTGTGTTGCTCACCAAAGATATATAACATTCTCCCAATTAAATTAAAAGAATTTCAAGGAAATCATGCAAACATGAAGATGCATATGAAAAGTTTTCTCTGCGAAAACAAAATTAAAATTGGAAATATAATAAAATTAGTTGAGCCTACAAGTTCATTCAAACGCAAATACATTATTCCTTCTTATTCATTATCTATTAGTACGTAAAACACTTATATATAACGTGTTATTCGACTAAGCCTTTATAAAATCTTAAGAAATAGCCAATGATATGCATGCAACACACAAGGTTGCACATTTTATTGGCATATGTGATTGCTCTTCCTGCTCTGTATAAATTTGATATCTTATTTCGACCTGTTCTTAAAATAATTGTAACAATTTCATTTAATAATGTAAATTTACAGCTTAAAACTATGAATAGCAATTGTAAGGAAATCCATAAAAAGTTTACATTCTTTCTGAATTTTGTAAAAGTGTATATTTCTAACGATTTAATTAATCATTATAAAAATAAAAAATAAATTTCAATTTTGCATCGCCGCCATGTTGGATTTGTGCTAACCAGGTTGTTGAAAGTCCCATGGGTGAACATATGTTAATAGCCTTTATCATAATACTAAATTTCAGTTGGGTTGCTGTCATAGATTAGTAGATATTGAGAACCGTCCAAATATTTCGGATGGTCGTTAGTCAATTTTTATTATTTTTTTGGTCAATTTTACCCTCCATGTTGGAGGTTCCCACGGACTCAGCGAGGGAACTCACCACTTCCGCCTTTCCAGGCAGTGTCATAGAGCTGGGAACACTTGGTCGGTTTGGATACAACTGGGGAGGTGTGATCAGCAGTACGCCCAGGCAGCCTCACCTGCAAAGGGAACAGGGACCACATGAGGGATGGGAAGGGAAGATTGGGATCGATAGGCAGGGAAGAGGAAAGGAGACGGCCGTGGCCTTACAGTAGGTACATTACCCGTATTACCTACCCTTTACTTGTTGGAATCCCTCGATGGTAGATGGATCGCAGGATCTGAAAATCCCCGGCCAGAAAAAAAACCAGATCCTACCAACATGTGAAGGGAATAATAGGGTACAAGTAAATCCTTACAGAGGTGGCATTAAGCAAAACCAAGGCACAAAAAACTGCTCACAGAACACGAGAATCATGAGAAAGTCATCTCAGGAGTGTGGGGAACTCCAGAAATACCTAGCAATGGCCCTCTTAATGCGACCTCTTATTACCTCTATAAATCATAACACCGCACGATTAACGAGAAATAAGAGATTAATTCAATAAATAACTGACGGAAAGTCAGTCAACGACGTCCAAGATTGGACACAAAAAGAAAATAAACCTCACTTGAATAGCATTTAAGAATAATGCAGCAAATGCAGCATAATGTCCCCTTGGACTGGATTGCATAAACAACCCTAATTATTCAACAAGATTTTACTATGTACTTGAAATGATCCGACAAGAAATATGAAACACTAACGGATCATCAACACGATTATTCCAGAATTAAAGTAAAATTACGCACAGACATATAACCCTTTTATACATATTTACAATATAGTTACACACCCTTAAGTGTAAACGCCTTTAACTTGATATTTAGGCACCCACCATGTGTGCTTTCATCATAAATCGTTGCTTTAGCAAATTCAAGTCTAATTTCAATTATTATTATTTATTATTATTTTCAATAATTATTCTGAATTATTATTACACTTATTATCTTTCTTAGTTATTTCTGTTTACTAAATTATCAATATTCTTATTTAATTACTCTTAATTAGACATAATCGCAGGAATAATTAAATGGGGATGACAAGAGAAAATTAAGGGGCTTTACTATTAGTTTCCCATAACTGGAATCATAAATTCATCAACTAACAATAATTACGAATGCATTGAAATTTATGTTCATCATTAAACATCACTAATATGGCGTAGTTTAACTAAGATACTGTATTTATTTCATAGTCATACATGATATCGACGATTGTTTTTTAACTGAGGATAATACCACCAACTTCTCGGAGAAAATTCCTTTGAATATACATTATTTTACACATTTTGCTCACATTGGCATAATAGATTCACATGTACTTCATTATTTACTTCAGTATATTGCGCCCGTTGACGAATGTTTGTGCATCTAACAAAGACCAAGAACCATGCTGAAAAGTAAATGAACATACCCTGCGAGCGGCGGGGTGAAGCTGAAGCAATATCGCTTATAATAACATTTTCATGCACTTTAGACATTCCATAAATCAACGATAATTTATTCAACGTAATTCTGCTTATTTAAAATAGGTATATAAAGCTGATGAGCGAAACCGACAATTTACGCGGCTAAGTCATGTCCTGAGTGAACGCCATATTTTGTGAAGCCTGTACCTACTTGTCGCTTGTTGAAGCAACACGTATGTGCATGTGAAGCACGAGTAAGGACACGTTCCAAGAACGGAACCCATGTGCTATGGAGAATCCGAGTGTATTTGTCGAAAGGACAGCCAACAGGGCATTATCTAATAATCTAATGATTGGAGACATTTATTAACATTCAAACTGTGAAATATTTTTTATTCACGAAGTGAAAATTATGGCAGCGTGCTACGCAAAACTTTAAGGCCACATGGTCGCATCCAAGTGTATTATAAAACTGTGAATTGATAAACTGTGGAAATCCAGAAGAATGTTTTATGTTTTGCCGGATGGGCAGCTATTTTGGTTTATATTTACGTGTAAATAATTCGTGAAAGTTAGGAGTGACCATCGCACAAGCGATAATTTAACGCCAGTGGCGGAGTGAAAAATGGGCAATTTATTACCGCACCTTAGCATCATTGAGTGCAAGTTTTCTTTAAACATGTGTAATATTATCACCAACGGAAATATTATGATCCTACTGAAACATCAAATCTTGGAATATAACCCCTACCAAGCAATGCAGATGGATAACTAAATCATGCGTGGCGAATTGGCAGCGGAATGTGACCGGAAATAATGTGGAAATTATTTAAGGCCATAGAGGAGACCGCTTACAACATCCCATGGCGGGTCTCGAACCGACGGTCGCTGCATCTGTAAGTCAGATCATGTATCAGTAGCGTAATTGTAATGAGTTGGAAACAGTAGATTTAATTTTAGTATGGTTTCATTTAACAGTGCGCAACGCAGGTAGCTATTATGAGTACACGTGGGGAAAGTTACAGTTTTGTTAAACATTTATAAACGCCAGGAAGGCAGTATTTTCCAAAGTCCATTTCGTATCATTTCAAAACAGTTCTTATCAACTTTTATTTTGTCAAGCTGATGACAAAGAAAATAGTTTTGGCAGATGTTAAAACAAGGCCAAGGTTATGTGTACAAACCAAACCACAACACAGCACACGAGTTCTTAGGCAGTGCATTATTTATTTAGAAGGCTGTGAAATTCCTAGTATTATACGCGAAATGCAGAGTTCCGTTATTCACATTTGTTTGCCAGATCGATACTTGAAAACAGGTTTATCTCTTTACGAGAAGCCAGAGAGGCAATGAATGCAACAGTATTTTTAACCAGAGAACATAGGTTCGACCTCATTCAGGGAAGAGGCAATTTAATGAATGCACAATCTCACACTTTAGTTTGAATCGGAAGCCTTCATGTTAATTCATAACGTTGTTAGAATGTGCTTTCTACACACATAACCTTTAAGACCAGTATTTAAAACGTGTATAATTCAGGGATCCACACTTATTGTAATTAATATTATTATGGTATTAGTGAAGTGTAAGCCTCCGTGGCTTAGGCGGCAGCACGCCGGCCTCTCACCGCTGGGTCCGTGGTTCAAATCCCGGTCACTCCATGTGAGATCTGTGCTGGACAAAACGGAGGCAGACAGGTTTTTCTCCGGGTACTCCGGTTTTCCCTGTCAAAATTTCATTCCAGCATCACTCTCCACTATCATTTCGTTTCATCTGTCATTCATTTAATCATTACCCCCAGAGGAGTGCGTCAGGCCTCGGCAGCCGGTACATTACATATCCTCGCCGCTAGATGGGGGCTTCATTCATTCCATTTCTGACCCGGTCGGAGACTGGCAGAAGGCTGTGGATTTTTCATGGTATTAGTGAAGTGAGTCGTGATGGTGGATTTAATACCTCCGACATGTTATTGTGGTTATTCAGGTGGTAACGAGCTACTGCAGTCGGACCTAACCGATGGTGCCAGGATTGATGAATCCGTAATTGTATGAGTGAGACACATGGTGCCTAATAATAATAATGAAGTATTGGTGGAGACACAGGGTGTCTAATAATAATAATGAAGTATTGGTGGAGACGAAGGGTGTCTATTTAACTATTAATTGATTATGCATTTGTTGGATACACACGTTACCTGAGTACACTGAACGCTACTTAAAGGTCCATAAACTGAATACCTATACTGTGACGAATAAATAATTGTGTGAAGCTTAAATAATCAAAGATAGGATTTTGTGAAAATAAACTAATCCCATAATTCACCCTGAACTTAAATGAGGATAATAAATACTAAAAATAAAATATTTTCTGGACCAAATGTTTGACACTTAGTTATTGTTAAGTTATTTTAGATACATTTTGATATATTTTACATGAATAGTCGACAAACAATTGGTGATGTGATAACTGTAGCACACACATCAGATTGGTAGCAATATGAGTCGATGTAATTGTTTAATTACCATCGCATTTGCAGGCTTTCCTATTTTTCTACTTTCTTCACACTTTGAAACTATGACCATTTGTTACAAACAGTAACTAACCGAGTACGCAGGCAGTGCCAATTGCACAACCATAGGAATGCTCAATTATTGTATGCATTTGTGTTGTACTAGCATAGCTTTATTTATTCAGCAACGTTGTGCACATAGCTTGATTTTCTTTGTAATAAACGCGTCTCGTTTATTAATGAATGATATTTCGGACTAGCTAAACACTTAAATCTAAAGATAAATGTTAGGGATAGTTCCATCAAAGCATAGGACAAATTTTCCCCTTGCTATTAAATGTAAATATTTCTAGTATTCGTAAACAATTAAATGTCTTGCTTTGCTATAGATTCTTTTGATGTTTGATCCTCCCGTGGTCATTTTCGATGTAATTGCTTAGGGCTGATCTTACGTGCCATTCTCTTAGCTTGTTCGTTCTTATTAAATTTTGTATTAGGACCATGAGAGTAATTTAGATCTTGATTAGGACTTTTTTATATTTTCTTTCAGGGCAGAATAGAATCGGACTAGCCGTTTGCAACTCTCATGCTAGGCTAGGGATCTATTCTGAATAAAATTTATTCGTGATTTTAACGTAAGACTGACCTCTCTTTTCTTGTTTAGTTTTGTTATCGATGCATTCCTCTGAGATGGTTAAAGAACAAACCTCACCAATTCCCGATACCCCCGAGTGCAACTCGATAATTATAAATGAATTTAATAACCACCATGAGGGTGATATATGGGTATTGAACGTCTGTGAAAATTAATGGTATTATATATTGTGCCCGCTGGCCGAAGGTTTCGGGGAGCCACCGGTTTCAAATGACCCTTCCGAGACCCTCTTCCAATTAACACACAAGTATAGGGGTCGACACATTCATAAGCTGGTGTTGCACATAAGTGGTTTGGCTTGTACATATAACCTTGGACTTGTTTTAACATCTGACTTTCATGCAACACCAGCCTATGAACGTGTCGTCCCCTATACTTGTGTGTTAACTGTAAGAGGGTCTCGGAAGTGTCATCTGAAACCGGTGGCTCCCCGAAACCTTCGGCCAGCGGGCACAATATATATAACCATTAACTTTCACAGACGTTCAATACCCATATATCACCCTCATGGTGGTTTTTAAATTCATTTACAAGTATCGAGTTCTGTCTAGGCCCATTGCTCATTAAAAATATTCCGTTATCAATTATACAATTTCAATGCACTACATTCAGATAATATGTGGATTAAAACAATTCTTGCCTCACAAAATTATACTCATAGTCACGTATATCATAGGTATATGCCTCCACTTAAATATACCCTGGAATTGGTGTCAAAAAGAATAAATGTGCTTTCGTAAAATATCATGCCAATATAAACTGCGCAGAAAATTCATAAGGATTAGTTAATGATGGATATAAATCCTAACTGATTTTAATAATTACCTACATGTACCAAAGTACACATAGTAACGAATTAGAAGTCGAAATTGTTCAGTCAAAATAGGACCATTCCCCTCAAGTGAATTCACAATGTCCGAACTGGTCCTACACGACGCATCTAGGTAACGACTCATGTTAGGAACTATTGATCCACTAGGAAACAGAACGATCACTGATGCATCACAAGAGAAAAATCCCCTAATCCAATAGAATGATCAAATTTCTCATCCTATAAATCCTACGAATAATTACTTTCAACAATTCAAAGTGCATTGGCAATATTCAGAGATCGCAACTATCGAACACGAATAATAGTGCGTCTATCAATATCAAGTCTAAGATTGAATAAAATATCGAAGTCTTTACAAAGATCAAAAATATCTATCACAAAAAGTTAACTTAACTCCACTAAGAAAAACGCAAGTTTTCTCCTTAGATATCCTCTTCTCTACAGTTAAGAAGTTCACTTAAAGTTACTGAATTTAAATATATTAATCTGAAATCAAAATAGCAATTATCAAAAATTTAGAACTATGGATGAGCACGTTATTCGAGACGAAACCCAATTTAGGATGAGATCAGACATGAAAGGAATATCATGCTTAAATCTCATTTCAATCATACTACAAAAAGCATAAAAGATGGCAATATTGGTCACTCTGGAATGTCGCTACTTTCCTATACTCCGTAAATGTTCTTCTTTCTAACTTTTGAAGAATCTCGGTGTCGAAATTAGAGCAAAGATATGCCCTACCATCTGGTTCCACCATATACTGTAGCACAGTTTAGTTCCTCCACGTTCCCGGCATTCGAGCTATGGTCAACTCACCTTCCCTTGACTCTCGACTGGTAACAGGATCTCTCCATTGTATTGGAAATGGTATCTTTCCTCCAAGCTCCAATTCGCCTGAAAGCAGTTATGCGCACGGCAACAATTTCGCGACACCCGAGCGAATTCACGGTTTACGTTCATAAATGCTGCGGTTGAATTGAATCTAGTGTTCATTTCCCACATGCTTATATTCCGCGCCGCGAAAACCCTCAAAAATAAAGACTGCATTGTGGTTGCTTATAACGTTCAATGCAATGCCTAATGAGCAGTATCTATGTTTTATATTTAACTGGACATGGTTAAAAGTTCAATATTCATGCTCAACATACCTCCTCACCCCTTGCTGTTAATACGACGTATGAACTGAGGATTTTCCAATGTATGTGTTCATTTTGCATCACTGTGGCAAATATAATACTCGCAGTATTATTGGTGAACATGTAAAATGTAACCACCACGTGTCTAGGCTGTAGCGTTAATAGAATATTTCTTCCATGTATCCCTCCGCGATACCTTCTACGTGTACTTGTGATATAAATGACTCGCTTTACTGCACGAATATCCACCCAGCATGTGAATATTTTAAAGTCCGTTTTCGACACTTGGGATGAATATCACGGTTTTCATTCTAAGTACAGAATTCCCGTACGTACTGGTCAGTCCCGGTACCGTAGTTGACTCGACGGAGCTACTGCGAGATCTGATTTCACTGCCCTAGCAGCGAATCACTGGAAAGCTATGTTTCCCCCACTTCTTTGTGGGATATATCGATGTCTGACACGCTGGCATAATATTAATATACTTAATTTCTTCTGCAGAAGACATTTCCGCGGAAATATGCTTGAATTACCTCGTTGCTATATAAATGTAAACTCCAATGCATACTGAACAGCATAAATAGGTCTCAATTCCAAATAATCAGAATAAACACTTCTCAAGCGGTCAACTCGAAATACATTTCATTATTTATCAATCGCTCCGTGCATCTTGTGGTTGGAACTGTATTCGGAACGGGTCGAGAAAGTCCTTGAACGATTCGGGTTTACTCGGGCGAGCTGCGTAGCTGTAATCCAGCTGTCAATGATATAATCTCAACTGGGTCATGGGCTTTTCGTAGTGACAACATCTCGGGCGGAAAATGTACGGCACTTCGGACCATAAAATATCGGTACATCTTCCTCCTGAAGCCTTAAATAATAATTGGTTAGGCTTTTATTTCATCATTCCAGATATTCACACTACTATACATCGTTAATTATGCTAGTTTAAACTATCTTCTTAAAATATCGGCGCATGTTCTTGTCATTAAATCGCCCAATAATCTCTTTCCCGTTAATGCTTACTATCTCATAGCAGTTGTTCCCAAAGCATCTAGCTATACGGAACGGTCCATGAAAAATTAATGAGAACTTGGTGTACAATTTCTTCGACACTTCGTCTTTTGTCGGCTTCTTAATTAGCACCAAATCGTTCGTTCTGAACGGCGGACGGAAGCGCTTATTTCTCGTTCTTCTTTGCCGTTTCTCGGCAGCATCCATTAGGTTCTCACGCGCCGCATCTGATCTTTCCTCATTGGTGAGCTCATTGCCACTTGGAATGTACATCAGTACATCATTCCAGGCTCTCACTGGCTTGGCATTTTTACTGTCATGCGTATATCTGCATGACTTTCATAATTCGTGGAATTCATGCACGCCTCCATGAGTGGCACGAATTATCCCAACCTGCGTGGTCTTCTGGTCAATATATGCGGACGTACTTGGCAATTTCGATTATAATTTTCCCTGGGTAACGTATGCTAGATAACACGAGTTTGATCCCAAGGCTATCCATAGCAGTTTCAAATTATTGGGACGTGAATTGCGTTCCATGGTCCGATAGCAATGTCTCCGGAATACCAGTATTAGGGAGCACACTGTTTTCTAGCCGACTGAGGGCATGAGCTGAGGTGCCTTTCTGCATCGGGTCAAGTGTCGTATACTTTGAAAACACATTGACAGTCACTAGGAGAAATTGGTTTCTCGTAGCTCCCTTCGGACAAGGGCCGATGATGTCACAAACCATGAGCTCTCTCAGCTTTAGAGGAATGATAGCGCGAGGTTGTTCTTTGCACAAAGGTGACGTGTATTTCCCTCGTTGGCACTCCCGGCATGTTCTAATTACATTAGCTATGGAGCTCCGCATCTTGGTCCATGTGAACGTCTCCAACAACGTTCGAAACGCCTTGTCAACGCCACCGTGACCAATGGTGCAGTGAGCTAACCACACGAGGCTGGTAATTAGTTAAGGAGGAACTATAATTCTAACTTTCGTTCTCTCCCTGTCAATATATTCGCAAAGAGTATCATTAGACAGAAGATACCTCACAGAGCAATTTCTGACCTTTTCAAAGTTAGGATCAGAATTATCCATATCGGCTTTCAAAAATCTGTACATTTCTCGAGTTGGAGTGTGTCTCTTCTGTGACACTGCTATCTTCTTTAGCCTATCCAGGGTTATATGATGTTCCATCTCCAACTGTACAGTGATAATCAGGATGTTTTAGCAGAATTTCTTGAGAGCGCGTCGGCTAGAAGGTTGTTTTTCCCAGGCTGATGAACTATGGTGACATTGATTTGCTGGAGAAACACTGTCCACCTCGTCAATATTTTACTGGAAAGATCAGATTGCAACATGAATTGCAGCGCTCTATGGTCGGTAATTATGACAAATTGATGTCTGATTAGAAGCTATTTCCACTTCTGCAGAGCAGAAATGAAAGCGAGAGCTTCCAGTTCTGTCGTAAAATAATTTTTCTCGTGATCTTACAGCTTCCTGTTATGATTGTCCAGGTGGAAGATTTCCCCCTCCGTAAACTTCTGACACAGGACAGCACTAATGCCCACACTCGAGGCGTCTGATTCAATGAAAAAGGTTCTGTCAAATTCTGGATATTACAGTTTAATACAGTCTCTAAAAGCATCACCTTTGCAGCTTCCAACGCTTGGTTTTTCTCGTCAGTCCATCTCCGGCGGTTGTTTTTCTTGAGGTCCTCGTATAACGGAGCCATCGTTAGAGAGTATCCTGGACAGTGGCTACTAAGAAACTGGCATATCCAAAGAAATTCACCTAGCTGTTTAATCTTAACAGGCTTAGGAATTTGAGTAATTGATTCATTTTTCTTGATGTCGGGGTGACAACCATTCTGGTCGATCGTGTGCCCCAGGAAATTGATACTCTCGTGCATGAACTGACACTTGAGAAAGTTCAGCTTGATATTTGCTTCACGGAGTTTGTCAAACAAGAGCCTAAGGTGTGTAAGATGTTCCTTAGTGATTGAAGAAGTTATGATTAAGTCATCTATATAGCAATGACGTGCTCCTTCACCTCTTCTGTCAATTCACTATCCAATGTTCTTATGAGAGCTGGTCCACTGCTGACCATGCCGAAAGGGACACGACAAAAAACGAAAGTAGTTTGATCGAAGGGAACCCCAGTATATTGTCTACTGTCCTCATCCAATTCTACTTGGTAAAATGAAGCAGTGAGGTCCATCACATTGAAGCATGACTTGTCATTAAATTTCTTTAATAATTCCCTTATTTTAGGTGGCCTGTCCATTTCCAAATGAATCCTAGTGTTAAATTTCCTGGCATCGTAGCATAATCTTAACTGCCCATTTGCTTTTTTTCACAACTGGGATCGGGTTCAAGAAGGATGATGTTCGTATTTAATGATACCTTCTTGTTCCATCCTTTTGATAATACCTTTTGCTTCTTCATAATACATCTCGGGTAAATGGTAAAGTTTTGCTTGGTAAGGCGATTCATCCGTAAGTCTTACCTTACACTTATAGTTCTTTATGAGGCCTGGCTTATTATCAAAAATATCTTTGTATTCCTCTATCAAGTACTTGAAATCATCCTCTACATCCTCAAATCTCTCGACCTAGAGTGCGAATTGCTCGATTTCATTGATCATGCATTCTTGGATTTCCATTCTAAGGTATTCCTCATGATTTTCTAAATCCACTTTCTCTTCCATAGCTACCTTTTCTACAGCTTCTTCGTTAAATTTGATGACTCGCTTATCCATGTCGATAATGGCCCTTGCTTTAATTATGATGTCTATTCCAATGATTGCGTAAAAATTAATGTTTTTGACTAGGATAAAAACGTGCTCATACTGCCTCAGGTTAATACAAAACCTCACAAGGATCTGGATTTTGTACTTCATGGATTTGTCTTTAAAAATAACTTTAATCTTCATGGGGAAGCTGGTAAAGTCGTGAATTGTTCCTCTTCCTTGAGTCCTTCATACCATTCTTCACGGATGATAGATATCATGGCACCTGTGTCCACTAATGCTTTGCAATCCTGTTCTCCTACTTGAAAGTTAATCACTGGCAGTTCAATGGGTCTGTTTTGGACTTAATGCCTTCTTCAAAAAGCAAGTCTTCGTCAGTTACGTTAAATGTTTCATATATGGTTATCTCGAATGGGGGTGCAGAATTAAAAGTTACTAATTCCGTTTTGAAATCGGCGTTTTTTCCTTCGTCAGGGTTTCGTTCTCTGCTATTCCCCTGACGACTAGTACTTGTCTGTATTTCATCTTTAGTTTCTTTCCTCCTATCGTTCTGTTGCCTTCATCCTTCCCCTTTGGACTTTTCCTGCTCCCTTCTGAGCTTTTGCTGGTCTATCTTACGATCAAATTCTTCGTTTCTATAATTCTTATACTGATTATACCCCTGGCGTGACCTATAATTGGTATAGTAGGGTGCTTCTCTATAGTTATTACGCGTTTTCCCGTAATATTTCCTACAGAAGTTCCGTTCTTCGTAACGTCTCTGCCACGATGGTTCTGTGTATTCCCTATATGGATTCTGATATCATCTGTCCCTTTGGTAGTGATTGCGACTAGTTCCTATCCTTTCCAAGTTCATTTGGTCGCATCTGACCTGATCCGTCTGCAGGGTTCGGTTCATCACAACGGTATTTAAGCCTTTAGATTCCTACCTAGTATTACGTAATACACTTGGTGTCGTTATCGCACTCACGTGGTCAAGGCGACGTAAATGGTCGTCAGTTGTGGCCATGTCAGTAACTCCTGATGAGATTACTGACTTTCTCACCTCCTCGGGTAGCTGTCTCGAAATGGCTTCTACCTATTCACCTTGCGTTAATGGGGGTTGCAAGACAGAGAGTTCCGTGAGCTGACATGCAAAATATTCTGCATAGCTAGTGGGCCTTGTACTTGCATACTTCCTGGAGTAAAACTCCGACCTTTTATTCTGCTGTATTTCAATGCCCCAGAACCTCTTGATGAATGCATCCGCAAACTCTTCGAAATCATCGAAGGTGTACCTGAATACCTGTACCACTGAAGTGGAGCATCCGTTAAGAATCTTTCAACTACCCTCAATTCGCGTTCACGTGGCACTTGTGATTGCACAAAATAATCCTTTAAACCGCGTATTAATTCAAGGGGAGTAGTTCCATCATGGTTATTAAACTTACGAGGCTTGTCCTCAAAATTCCTTATGACTGTGACATTGGGTGCTCTATTAAAAGTACTATGCATATATCCCCCTACATACACGTTAGTGTTGGGATAAGTATACTCTAGTGGACGCTGTTGCATAAAATTGGGCTGTATCAAATTGGGCTCTACTGATCTGGGCTGTTCCTTCGCGTTAGTCTGAGGACTAACTCCTGCAGTGGGAGATTCTTGTGGAATAATCTCACTCCTCTCCAGTGTTCTAGGCTCAATCTGATTTAGCACAACTTGGAAGTCGGCACTCCAACATGACCTCAACTGTTCCTTTAAGCTTTCTATATTGACATTCTCACCTAATTTAATGCTTTCTAGTTGCTCTCGAACTACTTTTTTATTTCTGAAATCATTTTCTCCCTAACTTCGTTCAGCACTAATTTACTCTGATCAACTTTTACTTCAATTGATTTAATCCTAGTTTCAAGACCGGTTAAACTATCGACCTGAGAGTTTTGTACAACATTTAATCTATTATTAACTTCCTCTCTCACACCGGTTATTTCCCTGCTAGCTTTAAGTTCGCTAACGGCGAGTTTTGGTTCCAAGTCATGTTTTAGATTCTTACTGTAATCTTCTTTAATTTTAAGCATATAATTTCTCATTATACCTATGTTACCAGTCACAATTGCCTTATAGACAGTATCAAAATCATCTTTAAGTAATTTGTTGAAGTCATTGCCTTGGGTTCTAAGCGAATTCATCGCAGTCCTCAACTGCTCTAAAGTTGCCTGAGTATGAATTGTGTCGTTTGTGAAGGCCTCAAGGTTATCCTTAGTTTGTATCTTATCTACTTCATGATCCAACGAGTTTTTTACTTGGAAATCCTTATTGGTTCTCTCAAGTTCATTTATCTAAATCTGTATAAGATTCTGATTTGACTCAACTATATCTACTTTGGACTGGATATTAGTTACTTTAGACTGCATTGTAGTTACATCCGACTGTACCCTATTTACCTTAACTTCTATTACATTTTAACAAGTCTGCATTTGATTCTGGCTGGCCTGCATCTGGCTCTGGCTAGATTTTATTTTTACAATTTTGGACTCTATTTTGTTAACATCAGGTTGTACATTTTCAATATCCGACTGTACATCTTTAATAGTTGATTCTATTTTAGAAACATTTGTTTCATTTTTAATCTGACTGGCCTGCACTATACCTAGGTCGGACTGCATTTTGCCTACGACTGACTGTACAGTATTGACGTTGTACCCCAATCACGGACGATTCTGTGACGTAGAGACATCGGGAACATGTTTACAACGAAGCGGCAGATTTTGAATCGCGCGCAGCAATCCTTCGAGCAGAGAGTGGAACATGCCGTTGAGCCTGTGAAGCGCACATGGCCCCCGTGAGTGCATATTTCTGAAATTTCCTCAAGTCGACGGATTTGGGTTTTCGAAATTAGTTCAGTTTTCTGGCAATTAAATTTGCAGGAGATAGAGCTATCCAGGAAGGAGATATGTTCACTAGGAGCCGAGATATGGCAATCGAATATTCGAGTAGGTTTCATCGCTGTGACGTATCGCCGGAATCAGTATAAAAGAAGCAAGAAATATCACTGACACATGTACTTCGTCCGAGCAACTGCTCGGGTAAGCATCATCGCCGCGCTGTGAATCTATTAAGATACTGTTACTATACACGACGAAAGATCATAGTCGCTGGACTAGTGTTCAGGACTTAGTTTATTGTCAGTGAACTAAGCACTTGACTATTCACGATTTTGCCTGTCTGCGTGGAACTTAGCCAAAGTCTGGTCCTGTCAGTTTTACAGATTGAGGTGGAGCTTCGCAAACATGCCAGTTTATGGGATATTTGAGGGGACTATCTACATGGTAGAGATGTCTGAGGAGGACTCATTACCCGAAACTAGTTTAGCCCACGATGCGGGACAAGTGTTGCCTAGCACACTTGTTTCAGGTAATATCTGATTACTCGCTGGGAAACTAACTTATATTAGGCATTCGTCGACATCCACAGATACAAGATTGTTAGTGTAGTGCAAAACTCGCTGAATTTCAAGCTGCTAAAAGTTGTTCCTGTCATAACGAGTCAAATACAGAACAGTGAAATCACAGTCGACGAATGGACATTCTAAAAGTGAACAAATCGTGTTCAGAAATGGAACATTTCCTAATGTTGGAAAGTAGAATGTATAACGGGAGAGTTTATGTACGCGCATTTCTTACCACCAGTATTTGTTGTTAAATCGTGCGTAGATAGGTTTGCAATGGAGGGCAACGTAGACGAGGCAATGGAGTCGCTGATGACCAAGGAAGATCGCAATGCTAATAGTTAGTGGTGAACACCAAGGACACGCATTACCATCACATCAAGAATGAAGGAAGCTGATATTCTGCATGTATTTCTTACTAGGCTAATGTAGTTGAGATTTTTTTTTACCATTCATAATGGAATGTTAACACCATATTCGAGTCAAACTTCATGTGTGTTTGTCCAGTACGACGAATGGAGCACTATTGCAGGGTCTGACAATTTAATATACAATTTTCTATACTGTCAGAATAACAGTTACATTGATTTCTTCCTGATATAAGACATTCTGAATTTATTTAAAGGAATATAAATATTTTATATAGTTTCTTAGATGCTTGGATTGTTTGAATTAATTCCTTAATTATTTAATAATGATAAAGTACAGTGAAGTAACAGTGAAAATCCACAGCCTGCTTCCAGTCTCCGACCGGGTCAGGAATGGAATGAATGAAGCCCCCATCTAGCGGCGAGGATATGAACTGTGCCGGCTGCCAAGGCCTGACGCACTCCTCTGGGGCAATGATTAAATGAATGGCAGATGAAATGAAATAATAGTGGAGAGTGTTGCTGGAATGAAATGTTGACAGGGAAAACCGGAGTACCCGGAGAAAAACCTGTCTGCCTCCGTTTTGTCCAGCACAGATCTCACATGGAGTGACCGGGATTTGAACCACGGACCCAGCGGTGAGAGGCCGGCGTGCTGCTGCCTAAGCCACGGAGGCTTTATTGAAGTAACAGTAAAAGAGAATAATATTTTATTAATAATTATTTATGTGAGGATACACCGTTAAATAAATAATTTAATTTAGTCAAACTATTCGAAATATGATGGCACCATTATCATTATTTAATTTACATTATTAATAATCAGTAATGATATTCAATTATAAATCTTGATATGAGAAAGTTATAAATAATTTGTGATACTTGATAAATCAAGGTGAGGGTAGAAACATTTTGTTTAATTGTATTATTATTATGTGCGTATGGACCCTATTGGATCACGCATTACATTTATGATTCGCCTTTCTAACAGACCATATTGCTTTCATTCTTTCACTGTGCGCTTGTTTCCTTTCTTCTGACCACTTAGTCCCCGATCTTCTGGGGACTTCATTATCTGGCTGTACCACCCATTTATTTATCTTCTGACGGTAGACATTTCTGTCTAGTATTTCTGACGTTTCTATCCAGGCCTTTTCCAGGTCATTTTTAACATCTTGTATCCAAGATACGTTCTTCAGTTTTCCAGAGTATGTCAAAATCTTGTGAGTTAACCTTGAAGATGAGAGTCTGTGAACGTGTCCATAGAATTTCAGTTTTCGTTTCCTGATGTCTGCGGCGAGGTTGGATAGTTTTTCCGTGGCTTTGCGTGATTTGAGTCTATACCCTTCTTCACTTTTCTCTGGGCCCAGAATTTTCCTCAAGATCTTTCTTTCCTCCCTCAAGATATTTTCCAGATCACCTTTCTTATTAAGTACCAAGGTTTCACTTGCATACAGCACTTCAGGTTTAATCACCGTATTATAGTGTTTGATTTTTGTATGTATGGACATGCATTTCTTGTTATAGACGTCACGGGTTCTCCAATACGCTATTTTGAGTTTTTGTAATCGAAATTTCTGAGCTTCCTTTTCCAATCCTGTTGGTTCTAGGATCTCACCGAGATATTTAAAGTGTGGAACCCGTTTGATGTGCCAGTATTTTGTTTGTAGTTCCTGGATGTCGAACCTAGTGCAAATAAACTTGGTCTTCTCGAATGAGATTTGCAACCCAGTTTTCTCAGCGCATTCCTTGAGGACTTCAATCTGTTTGATCGCTAAAATATCGCTGTCAGCTAGTATCGCTAGGTCGTCTGCGAAAGCAAAACAACTGACCTTGATGTCATCATTCTTTCGTCCAAGTTGAATGGGTTTCCAGAGCTTCTGGGCATTCAAGTCCTTCTCCCATTCTCGAATGACTTTTCCTTAAACCCTTTGTACTTTCAGAACTGAATATAGCTATTAATTACTGTAAGAATGGAAAGGCGGCTGGTCTGGACGGAATTTGTGGGGATCAAATCAAACATTTTGGACCTGGGGCTAAAGAATGGCTGCTAGAATTGTTTAATAACTGCATTACTACCTGTAAAATACCCAAAATGTGGAGGAAGAGCAGAGTAATAGCGATTCTCAAACCCGGGAAAGATGCACATGATCCTAAGAATTATAGGCCTATTTCATTGCTCTCCCACCTTTTCAAGATACTGGAGCGAATGATTCTAAGTAGGCTCACAAAGGTAATTGAACCCTTCCTAATACCTGAACAGGCTGGCTTCAGAACAGGTAAAAGCTGCACTTCACAAATCTTACATCTCACTCATCATATTGAAGATGGATTCCAGAACCGGAAGATCACAGGGGCAGTATTCATTGACTTAACAGCTGCTTATGACACAGTCAATCATCACTTACTGCTGAATAAACTCTACTTAATGACAAAGGACTATAAATTAACTGAAATAGTCAGGTGTCTTCTTCAAAATCGTAGACTCTTTGTAGACTTTCAAGGGCAGCACAGCCGTTGGAGGAATCAACGAAATGGACTGCCTCAAGGTAGTGTTCTGGCCCCTATCCTCTTTAACATATATACAAATGACCAGCCAATACCAGTAGGTACTCGAAGCTTTATTTATGCGGATGATCCTGCCATTACCGTCCAGGCGGATCAGTTTGAAGTTGTGGAAAGACGTCTATCTGAAGCTCTGGGGGAACTAACTGATTACTATAGAGGAAACCAATTGAAACCAAACCCTTTGAAAACACAAGTCTGCGCTTTCCATCTCAAGAACAGACAGGCAAAGAGGGAACTGCATGTAACGTGGGAAGGCATGCTGTTGGATCACTGTGCGAATCCCAAATACTTAGGGATTACATTGGATCGTGCACTCACGTATGAAAGACATTGTCTAAACACCAAAAATAAGGTATCCGCAAGAAACTGCCTCCTTCGCAAATTATCTGGTACCAGCTGGGGGACTCAAGCTCAAACAATAAGAACCACTGCTTTAGCACTCTGTTACTCTGCAGCATAATATGCATGTCCTGTGTGGTATAGGTCGTGTCATACCAAGCAGGTTGATACTGCATTAAATGAAACGTGTAGACTTATCACTGGCTGCCTGAGACCCACGCCATGTGATAAACTGTATTGTTTACCAGGCATTGCACCTCCAGATATCAGAAGAGAAATTGCAGCTAAATGTGAGAGATCTAGGGTTGATGTGTCTCAAGCACATCCATTGTTTATCCTTCAACCAGCCCACTCTCGACTGAAGTCCAGAAGAAGCTTTCTTCACACAACTGAGTGCCTAACTGACAAACCTCAGGTTTTGAGGATTACATCTTGGTTGACCAGAAGCCCCCACATTACCCTGTGGATGGTTCCATCTGAAAGGCTCCCAGCAGGACATACAGAGGCTTGGACAACTTGGATGTCTCTCAACAGATTGCGATCTGGTGTTGGCAGATCCAAGTCCAACCTTCATAAATGGGGTTTTTGCTGCTCTGGTCCTTTGTGAATGCGGTGAAGAACAGACTATGGGTCATCTGCTTCAGTGCAGTCTGTGTCCTATACTGTGCACCATGGAGGATCTGGTGAAGGCTACACCAAATGGACGTGACATGGCAAAATATTGGTCATGCATTATTTAGAACCTTAATGTTCAAGTGTTGCCATTGTTTTGCCCATTTTGTACATAGTTTGTTATGTAATATTTTTGTTCCTGACACGAGTAAATAAATCTAGAACAAGGTTGAAGAGCAGTGGTGACAATCCGTCACCCTGTCGCACACCGGTCTTAATCGCAAAGGGCTCTGATAATTCACCCAGAAATTTTATTTTGACTTCGTGTCCGTGAGTGTTTCCTTGATGAGTCTTAATGTCTTTGGATCAAGTCCTAGTTCTTCTAAGATGTTAAAGAGAGACTGTCGATCGACCGAATCGTACGCCTTCTTAAAGTCGACGAAAGTACAAATGGTCGGAGAGCTTCGGGTCGCTCTATATTTCAATATCGTCTTCAAGTTAAAAATTTTTTCAACACAAGAACGCTCAGGTCGGAAACCAGCTTGATATTCACCAATTTTGTGTTCAAGCTGTTCTTGTACTCTTTGAAGAAGACACGCGGAGAGAATCTTGTAGGTGACTTGAAGGAGAGAAATCCCTCTGTAGTTATTCACATCCGTTCTGTCACCTTTCTTTTATAACGGATGGATGAGTGCACATTTCCATTTTTCAGGTAGCTTTTCTGTTTTACAGATATCCCTGATGATTAGTGTGAGCTCCTCAAGTGTATTTGGGCCTATGTTCTTTAATAGTTCTGCAACTATGCCATCTTCTCCAGACGCCCTGTAGCTTTTGAGTCTGAAAATGTGTCTCTGGATTTCTTCTTTAGTAGGTGGTGGAGATTCAGGGTTTACAAGTACGGGAGTCTTTGGACCATCGTGATGTTGGCTCCTCGCAATTGAGTAACTCAGAGAAATACCGAGACAGTTCACTACAATTATCCCGGTTGGACAACGCGAGGTTTCCGTCTTGTTTTCGGAAACACAAGTTCTGTGGGGTGTATCCTCGGATTCTTCCTGCGAACGTCCTGTAGAAATCTCGCGTTTTGTGATCTCGGAAGTCTTGATCTATAGATTCCAATTGGTCCTTCATGTGTTTCCTCTTAGTTTGTCTGATTACTTTTGACACTTCCTTCCTGGTCTGAAGATAGTGTTGTTGAGTCTCGAGTGACTTCTTACTGTTGTGTTTCTGAAAAGCTCTCTTTCTCATTTCCAGTGCTTCTTCACATGCAGAATCCCACCACGGGTGTTTCGTATTCTTCTTCAATGGAATAGTCTCTTTAGCTCTCGTAATGATCTTGTCATGGAACTGCTTCCAGGTGCTTGCCTTTTCCTTTTCCCATTCCTCTGTTATGTTACTTTCCTTTATCTTTTTCGTGTCAAATTTCTGAAGATGAGATTTCTTGGGGTGGATTCTTTTCGGGGTAAATTTCACTTTGATTCGCACTAGATAATGGTCGGAGTCAATATTGGCTCCTCTTCGAACTTGCACATCATGAATTTCTTTCTGTAAAGGATGTGTGATGGCCACATGGTCGATCTGATATTCTCCAAGAGATTGCACAGGTGATCGCCAAGTCTTCTGTTTTCGAGGGTGCTTGCTCAGAGAGGTGGACATTATCTTCAAGTTGTTCTGTTGGCACAGTTCAATGAGTCTCATGCCATTCTTGTTGGTGAATTAATGAGCTGGGTATTTGCCTACAGTCTTTTGGTATTCTTTTTCTTTGCCGATCTGTGCATTTAAATCACCTAGTATATCCTTGTGTCTTCTCTAGGAACCGTTGCCACGATCTTTTCGAGTTTAGACCAGAACTGTTCTACCTTCTGCAAGTCCCTTTTATTTTCAGTGTTCGTGGGGGCATGTGCGTTAATTAATGTGTATTTTTTGTTCGCACATTGTATGCGCATAGTCATTACTCTATTACTTATGGGAGTGACTTCTTTTATCGAATCAACTATGCTCTTGTGAACTACAAATGCCATACCCAAGAGTGGGGTGCCACCTCTTCCTATTCGTTTGTCCGTTTTACTTTTGAAAATACGGTAGTTACCATAGTCTAGTGTGCTCTCATCTGTAAAGCGTGTTTCCTGAAGAGCTAGTATCTGTATCCTTTGTCGATCTAGTTCTGATGTTAAGGTGTGTAGTGTGCCTGGTTTTAGTAATGTGTTGATGTTGAAGGTCCCGATGTATGTGGGAGTCTTTGATGGTAGTTTGGCAGAGAACTCCGACTTCCTCTGTGATCGTGGTTGCCCAGGTCCCCCAGAGTCTGAAAACCTGGTTGCCGTCCATGGACGGGTGGATTGGTTACCACCTGGGGTAATTCTGTAGTTACTCGCACGAATCATAACTGCTTGTAATCAAGGATTAATCCAGTGTTTCCACTGGGAGTTTAGGACCAGGGATTGCTAGTTCCTGGAACATAAGCTATGCAGCCGTACCTACTAGGTAAGCAGACGCTGACCACTTTGCCGCTCGATCCAAGTCAGACGCGAAGTGGATTTCAATCTTGGTTCTTCCGCCCTCTCTGCCATTGTGACATAGGTCCTCCTCTGCCATCGAAGCCGTTGGCCATTGTTTTATTCACCTCAGTTGATCCGCGGGTGCTTATTTGACTAGGTCTTATTCGCACCTTTCCTGTATATCTACAGGAAATTCCCCATCAGCCATCGGGACGCGCCGTGTCGGGGTTGAGGGCCCCCTTCCCAGTGTCTCACGCAGGGTTATGCTTAGCTCGTACTCAGTTCGGAACTAAACCCACACGTGAGCTGACTAGGTAATAATGTAGTATGCTGTCTAGTACAAAAGCGTCACATTGCCGGTCGTAAAGATGGCTGACAATAGTGGCCGGTTGTGTGACCTAGGTAACACCGAGACTATACAGAATAGTGCGTATCCTATTCATGGCCTCCATGGGATCAATGACAAAAGAAAACAAGATGGAGACAGTTAGGTCAAAGGTGTTAGTCAGATATACGGAGTGACCTCTAAATAGTGTTATCTATGGAATAATATTGTCGCAGTTACCAAGATGGCGGACATTTATAGCAAAAAATTCATATCAAATATTACTTTAAAACACTATTACACAGGAACACATACACTAGATAACACTAACACACATTCAGCACTAAAAGTAAAGCCACTATTATTCCCTGGAAGCCACAAACGAAGCACAGTTCCTCCGTATTGGCCGATATAAGACGCAGCATCATTACCCATGATCTCATCCACTGGGCACGGTGTTTAATTGTATATATTTGAATACTTAATAACTAGGGTCATAGTATTAATTGTAAATTTTGTAAAAATCATAACAATGATTTTTAGAGTTTGCAAAGAATAATAATAATTATGTGGTTAAAGGGGATAATAATAATAAACATGGAAATTGGTTATATATTTATGGGACTGTGATAAATATAATAAGATTTGTTTATTTCAATATTTGTGAAGCAGAAATTTATGAACAGAGTTAGAAATAACCGTGAATATTTATATTTAGGGACATGGTTAGACAAATGTGATTGTTTAAATAATATGAAATTGCAATAGTTTTAAGGAAGAATAAGTTTAGAAAACGTTTCTAAAAGCACCAAGTAAGAATGAAGAAGGAGGTAAAACAATGGAAGGTAATAAAATGTAAATAGAGGCAGGGAGATTTTGACTAGGAATAATTACAGCTTTTCATTGGAAAACTTTATAAATTCAAGAATATACAGTAAATTTTATGACGGAATATTACAACATATATAAAAATATATTGTGGAAAAAATATTAAGAATTACTAGTTATGATTATTGTTGATAATATTATGCGACTTGGATGTCAGCATTTATATTTATGTGGAGACTGAGGGTCATCTATGAGGAAATTATTTCCTGAGTTGTGGAAGAGGTTAGTGAGAGCATGTGTTGCTCTTAGTTGTTAAAGAAGGGTGAGTCAATAGGGCCGCCCCATATTCCAGTCCAATTCAAATCTTGGAGGATTGGATATTTATTTCCAACCTGAGTCAATTATCTAGATTCCCGATTTTGTGCCTAATAAATAAAATATAATTTTTAGATTTGATGAACCTGACCAAAGCTTATTGAGAAAATAAATGGTTACAAAAGCAATTAAAGAAGATAAATAAATATCTGAGAATGTTTATAATAAATATTTTGGAGTGCCTGAAATAAAAATAATAAATTTTGAACCAGCCAACTAACTTAATGCCAATCTTCATGAACTAATTTTGAGAGAAGTGAGACCTGTTGCAAATATTTTTTTAGAAAATTCACGAATAATAATAATAAATTCTGTTATGCATATTTTGAAATTTAAATATTTTGAAGATTAAATGAGATTGAAAATAATAATTATTTTATGAGAAATGTAATTAATTGAATGATAGAAAATTAATACAATTTTTTGTTAATAATAATTTGTGTCTATGTATATAACAAGATTTGAGACGGTTATCAAATAATTCATTGTTGATGTGAGACCAATTGTGAATTTAAAAAATATATAATTTTCATATTACTCTAAAAAGATGATAATTATAAACAAATTGTTCAATGAAACGAAGTCATAAATGCAAATAATATTAAAATTCAGCCACCATGTTAGTCGAATATTAATATTATATTACTGCATAATCCTACAAAAGAATTTTGTGCAATAATCTTCCATAATTATCAATTTTTGGAAAGCACATTTTGCAGGTGAAAGTGATACAACAATTTTTCGAAATGAAACTTAAAATATTTGTCTAATATTTGAACAATCAAAGATCATTCTTCAGAAATGGAAAACTGCGAGTGTACAGATAGGGATCATTAGAACTCTTCACCGAATCATTACGCCTAGAAGTGTGTAAATATAAATTTTTATGATACCAGAATGGACTGACAATTTTCTGGATATCATTCGTCGAAGAGTAGGAGTGTTATTTAATTTTTGTGGTGTATTGATTTTTTATGCGTGAGTGTTTTGTTTATTTTTGATGATTTATGGCAAAGATTTAATTTTTTATTATAAATAAATTGAGATATTTTAATGAATTGTGCTATTTTCGATTATTTCTCTTCCTAACTTACTAGCATATTACCAATATCAGTGAAGCCAGATTTTACCTAGTTTTCGCCCAGATATACCCTGAGATAGCTTTTGTCTCGTGCTGAACTGATTTCGGAAATTTGCAAAATGGGGTCGTTGGACCCTGGTCCAAATTGGCTCAACGTCAAGGTGTGTTTTCTTAACATCTCCCTAGATCTCGTCAACGCTGTCCTCTACAGTGTTGTCCTTAGCCTCTACCCTTATAGATAATAATAAATAATGTTATTGGTTTTACGTCCCTTTTAACTACTCTGGCTTTTAGAGACGCCGGGGTGCCAGAATTTTGACCCGAAGGATCCTTTAACGTGCCAGTAAATCTACTGACACGGCTCCCTCACATTTGTGCACCTTCAAATGCCAGCTGACTGCGTCAGGATACGAACTTGCAACCTTGGGCTCAGCAAGCGAGAACGTTACCGCTGAGCCACACAGCCAGCCTACCCTTATAGAACTGGCTTACAGATCCTTTAAAGTACCTTGTATACTGACTACCTATGTACGTACACTATTTGGGACAGCATCTTGAATCAAACTTCTGCTCTGATAATTCCATGATTCATGTATAACGCCAATCTTCGATTGAATTAAGTCACACAATTTCTCAAAATCACTAGAAGAACCTGTCTTCTCACCACCAGACATGTTGGAAATATCACACTAAACACAACTACTACTTCACCAAACAAGGCATAAACATCACAAGGTAATCACATTTGCCATATTGTGAAACTTCTTAATTGTATTGCGTTAACTTAAAATAAACTTAAAACTAACTAATAATTGCGTAATAGATTAATCTCGGAATTCCCTGTAATCTATACATAAGATGCGTGATGATTTATATCGGTTTATGTTTAAATAATCCTCACATGACAAGTTTTAAATTTAATAAAAATGATTTTCGATTTAAAATGGGCTCAGAAATACCCATCTGCCGGTTGCAAGTAGATCGAACATCATGTATGAAGCTCAAACGCGAGCTGCTCGACTGAACAAGTCAATAAAGATTTCCAATGAATGTCTTTCATTGATCTGGCTCTAGTCGTAAATTATTCAAAAAACAGTGTAGCACCACTTAAAAATCATGAAAATCTATTAATGGTCGCAATTCTACACGTATACCATGTAGGTCGAGAGTCCTCGTAATTGCTTAATTCACGAGTGAATTCCAACATTTCGTGCAAAAAATATTGGTATACCGTTATTTTCTGACGTTCATTCAACGAGATCAAAATTGATAGCTGTAATGGCGTCAGAATTGACTAGCCTATATCGCCTCCCACGTGTTCGAAATCAAAGTTCCAAACTACCAGGAAATGGCGTCATGTAACTAGTCAGATGCACCACCACGAGGTCCGACATCTCTATTCGAGACGCATCGTTCGAAACATCATATTACTGTAGTGGCATAACCCCATAAAGACACGGTACCTCTGTTCGTGCCCCACCTATATGGCGGCAATTACTGTACCCAAAATTACCTACCCTTTACCAGTTGTAATCCCTAGATGGTAGCTGGATCGCTGGATCTGAAAATCCCCGGCTAGGAAAATCCCAGATCCTAGTAAACAAATGAAGGGAATAATAGAGTACAAGTAAATCCTAACAGAGGTGGCATTAAGCTACACCAAGGCACCAAAGAAAACTGCTCACAGAGCACGAGAATCACAAAAAAGTCATCTCAGGAGTGTGGCGAACTCCAGAAGGATCTAGTGATGGCCGTCTTAAAGTGACCTCTTATTACCTCTATAAATCATCACACCGCTAGATTAAAAAGAAATAACAGTTTTATTCAATAAATAACTGACGGAAAGTCAGTCGAAGACGTCCGAGATTGGACACAAAAAGCAAATAATCCTCACTTGAATAGCATTTAGGAATAATGCAGCAAATGCAGCATAATGTCCCCTTGGACTGGACTGAATAAATAATCCTAATTATTCAACAAGATTTTACTATGTGCATCAGATGATCCGACAACAATTATGAAACCCTAATGGATCATGTACACGGTTATTCCAGAATTAAAGTAAAATTACGCACAGAAATATAACCCTTTTATACATATTTAAAATATGGTTACACACCCTTAAGTGTAAACGCCTTTAACTTGATATCCATGCACCCACCATGTGAGCTTTCATCATAAATCGTTGCTTTAGCAAATTCAAGTCTTAATCAGGTTCGTCAACCGAGCAATTAAGCTGAGAAGAAATATAATCATAATTTAACCATCATTCTTTACCATTAATTTCAATTATTAAGCTTTATTATTATTATTATTATTATTTTAAATAATTACACTGAATTATTTTTACTCCATTATCATTCTAAGTTATTTCTGTTTAATAAATAATAATAATTAGCTGGGGATAACAAGAGAAAATTAGGAGCCTTTACTATTAGTTATCCATTACTGGAATCATAAATTCATCAACTAACAATAATTACGAAGGCATTGGAAATTGTGTTCATCATTAAACATCATTAATATGGCGTAGTTTAACTAAGATACTGGATTCATTTCAAAGTCATACATGACATCGACGATTGTTTATATCTGTGGATAATATCACCATCTTCCCGAAGAATATTCTTTTGAATATACAGTATTTTACAAATTTTGCTTAAATTAGCACAATAGATCCACATGTACTTCAATAAGTACTTCAATATATATAATACCATTAACGTTCACAGACGTTTAATACTCATATATCACCCTCATGGTGGTTATTAAATTCATTTACAAGTATCTAGATCTGTCTAGGCCTTCGCTCATTAAAAATATTCCGTTATCAAATTAAACAATTTCAATGCACTACATTCAGATCATATGTGGATTACAAAAATTCTTGCCTCACAAAATTATACTCTTAGTCATGTATATCATAGGTATATGCCTACACTTAAAATTAACCCTCGGATGGGTGTCAAAAAGAATAAATGTTCTTTCGTAAAATCTCATGCCAATATAATTTGCGTAGAAAACTCAAAAGGATGAGCTCAATTCATGGATATCAATCCTAACTGAATTTCATAATTACCTACATGTACCAAAGTACATATGGTAACGAATTAGAAGTCAAAATTGACAGTCAAACTAGGACTATTCCCCTCAAGTGAATTCACAATATCCGAACTGGTCCTACACCATGCATCTAGGTAACGACTCATGTTAGGGACTATTGATCCATTAGGAACCAGAACGATCACTGATGCATCACAAGAGAAAAATCCCCCTATCCAACATTGGTAGGAAAGAAAGAATAGGTAGAAAACCGTGGATCACTCAGGATATACTAGAATTGATGGATGAAAGGCGGAAACACAGGAATGTAAGAAACGAAAAGGGGCAAGCAGAATACAGACGTCTTAGAAATGAGGTCAACAAGAAGTGCAAGGAGGCGAAAGAAGAATGGTTGAAAGAAAAATGTGCAGGTATAGAAAATTGTCTGAAATTAGGAAAAATAGACACAGCTTATCGAAGGATTAAGAATACATTTGGGGAAAAGAAGACTAAGTGCTGTAATATTAAGGACATAAGTGGAAAGCCTCTATCAGATAGGGAAGAAAAGGTTGAGAGATGTAAAGCTTACATAGAGAGTTTGTATAAGGGAAAGGAGATTGAGAATCATGTAATGGAAAGGGAGGAGGAAATTGATGAGGATGCGAAAGGAGATTTAATATTGAGATCAGAATTTGATAGAGCTTTGGAAGACTTAAGCAGGAACAAAGCACCAGGTATAGATGATATACCGATTGAGTTGCTACGCTGCATAGGAGATGAAGGTCTGATCAGGTTATTTCACTTGGTGTGTAGGATTTATGAGACAGGTGAGGTACCCCCAGATTTCAAGAAGAATGTAATCATCCCTATACCAAAGAAAGTGCGAGCTGATAGATGTGAAGATTACCGTACAATCAGCTTGATTACTCATGCTTCAAAGATCCTGTCTAGAATAATTTACAAGAGGATTGAAAGCCAGATCGAAAGGGAGTTGGGTGAAGACCAGTTTGGTTTCAGGAGAAATGTAGGAACAAGGGAAGCTGTACTAAGTCTTAGGCTGATTTTGGAAGGTAGAATAAGGAAGGATAAGAGAACGTTCATGGCATTTGTAGACTTAGAAAAGGCTTTTGATAACGTTGATTGGACTAAATTGTTTGACATTTTGAAATCTATTGGAATAAAGTACAGGGATAGGAGGGTGATCTACAATCTATACAGAAACCAGACAGCAGTCATTCGAGCTGAAGGACATGAGAGAGAAGCTGATAATCAGAAAGGTGTTAGGCAAGGCTGCAACTTATCACCCATACTTTTCAATCTTTACATTGAACATGCAATGAAGGAAATTAGAGAAAAAATTAAAGTGGGAGTGAAGATTCAAGGAGAAATAATTTCAACTCTGAGATTTGCTGATGACATCGTCATCTTGGCCGACAAGCCTGAGGATTTGAATGAGTTTTTGAATTGTATGGACTCCGTCTTACGGAAAGAATACATGATGAAAATTAATAATTGTAAAACAAAAATACTAGAATGCAGCCGAAATAAATCAGAAACCCCTATGGAGATCAAATTTGCAGGTGAAAAGCTGAAGGAAGTAGGAGACTTCTGTTACTTAGGAAGCAAAATAACCAGTGATGGACGAAGCAAAGAGGATATAAAAAGTAGGTTGGCTCAGGCAAGGAAAGCATTTCTACAAAAAAGGAATCTGTTGACATCGAATATAGATTTAGGTATTAGGAAGTCATTTTTGAAAGCCTTTGTCTGGAGCGTGGCGCTCTATGGAAGTGAAACTTGGACTATTGGTGCAGCAGAAAAGAGGAGAATTGAAGCATTTGAAATGGGGTGTTACAGGAGAATGATGAAGATCAGATGGGTCGATAGGGTTACAAACGAAGAGGTATTAAGACGAGTTGGAGAAGAGAGATGTTTCTGGCGACTGCTAATGAAGAGAAGAGATAGGTTAGTAGGACACATACTAAGACACCCAGGAATAGCAAGCTTAGTTATGGAAGGAAGGGTCGAGGACAAGAACTGTAGGGGTAGACCAAGGTTAGAATATGTTAAACAGATTGCGTCGGATGTAGGGTGTGGTAGATATGTAGAGATGAAACGATTAGCTCAGGACAGGGAGGCGTGCAGAGCTGCATCAAACCAGTCAAAAGACTGAAGACTCAAACAACAACATCCAACAGAATGATCAAATTTCTCATCCTATAAATTCTACGAATAATTACTTTCCAAAATATCAAAGTGCATTGGCAATATGCAGAGACCGCAACTATCGAACACGAATTATTGTGCGTCTATCAATATCAAGTCTAAGCTTGAATAAAATATCCAAGTCTTTACAAAGATCGAAAATACATCGGTTGCTTTTTTTAATTTGGCAACTATGTTATAAATTGATAAATAACACACCTACATGGTTCCAAGTTTCATAGGTCCTCGATGTGGTCTCCAGCAGTGCGTACAACGTGTTCCCAGCGTTGCGGAAGCCGTTGGATTCCGTTGGCACTGCCCAATCTCTCGATGGTGCGAAGGGAGTGTTCGGCAGCCTGCACAACATCTCCCATTGTAGGGTAGCGGTTCCCACGCAGTGGCTCCTTCATCTACGGGATGAGAACCAAGTCGCAGGGACTTAAATCGAGAGAGCACCTCCCAGTTCCAGCAACTCAACAATGCAGACAGAACTCCTGCTGTGTGTGCCATAGCATTGTCACGCAGAACGATGGGCGGAGTATCGATGTGGTGTCGCCGTTTCCTTCTCAGAGCTGCTAGGAGATGGTCTTGCAGAAACGAACAATAGTATGCCGCATTAACGGTTTGCCCTGGGGGAACGGTATGTTTTAAGATCACACCATCCGAGTCATAGGCAAGAATCAACATTACCTTCATATTGGTGGGGGTTTGTCGAACTGTTAGTCAATCAGAATGTGGAGGACAGTCGAATTCACCAGTCTTGTATCTTGCGCTAATTCACTAAGCGTAACGTTCCGATCCGTCTCCACTAACGCGGACACCATCTCTACATTTTCATCACTTCCTGGTGGGTGACCACATCGAGGCATGTCCTGCACACGTTCGCGCCCATCTCGAAAGGCTGCAACCCATCTTGCTACCGTTCTGTAGGGTAACGCAGTTGCACCGCGCGCTTCTTTCAGTCCTTGGTGGCACTCTCGAGCCGTACGACCCACAGCACACTGAAATTTTATCCACGTTCTCTGCTCCAGCTTCGAAGACATTGCGAACGTCTTGCGCGAGCGCTTGCCCACAACTATTCATCTAACAGGCACCACTGCATACGAATGGGGGTGGGGACGGACGGCGTCATGTGCTCTAAGAGAGGGGATACAGGTTAGCTACTTTTGGTAACAATGGCAGAGTCCAACACCGTTGCAACATAAAGCAGTTGCATCGTTGCCAAAATTAAAAAAGCTATCACAAATTTAACTTAACTCCACTAAAAACGCAAGTCTTCTCCTAAATATTCCTCTTCCCTACAGATAAGAAGTTCAATGGAAGTTACTGGATTTAAAATATTAATCTGAAATCAAAATAGCAATTATCAAAAATTTAGAAAAATGGGTGTGCCCGTTATTCGAGACGAAACCCGATTGTGGATGAGATCAGACATGAAAGGAATAACGTGCCTAAATCGCATTTCAATCATACTACAAAAAGCATAAAAGATGGCAATATTGGTCACTCTGGAATGTCACTACTTTGCTATGCTACATAAATGTTCTTCCTTCTACCTTTTGAAGAATCTCGGAGTCGAAATTAGAGCAAAGACATGCCTTACCATTTGGTTCCACCATATACTGTAGCACATTATAGTTCCTCCACGCCTCCGGCATTTGAAATAAGGACCACCAACTCTCCTTCCCTTGGCTCTCGACTGGTAACAGGATCTCTCCATTGTAGTGGAAATGGTCTCTTATAGACAAGCTCCAATTCGCCCGAAAGCAGTTATGGGCACGGCAACAGTTTTGCGACACCCGAGTGAAATCGCGGTTTACGTTCATAAATGCTGCGGTTGCACGGAATCAAATGCTCATTTCCGCGCCGCGAACACTCTCAAAAATGAAGACTGCATTGTGGTTGCTTATGACGTTCAATGCAATTCCTAATGAGCAGTATCCATTTTCTATATTTAACTAGACATGTTTAAAAGTTCAATATTCATGCTCAACATTCCTCCTAACGCCTTGCTTTTTAATACGACGTATAAACTGAGGAATTTCAAATGTTCATGTTGCAGCACTGTGGCAAATTTAATACTCGCAGTATTAATGGTGAACAGGTAAAATGTTACCACCACGTGTCTAGGCTGTATCAGTCCGTGATACCTTCTACGTGTACTTGTGATATAAATGACTCGCTGTACTACACGAATGTCCACTCAGCATGTGAGGTAGCCTATGTATTCACGTTTCGGAACCAAATCTAAACTGTTCAACCGATATTTTTGAAATTTGTATGATGAGTTACTATCATTCAGAGAAGATATTTACACTATAAAAATTTCACATGAAGTCAACTGTTTTGAGAGTGATGGAAAAAACTTCGAAATTTTGCATATATTTTCAAAAATCCTAGTTTCATGGAAAATAGCTCAAGTCCAATATGTATTGTTTAGAACCATTCCCTATAGTCCATATAATGAGTTAAACTAAACAGAAAGTAAGAATTAACTGACGTTATATTTTTTGGGATCATTTGTCTTCCAATTTGAAATTTTAGAATTCTTCTTTTTTTCACACGGTAACTTTTCATCTTAGTTTTATTTACAAATGTTTGTAGTTCAAGCCATTGTACCATTGTACTCATTATCAGCTTTAATTTGGTATATGACAGCATTGTATAGCTTTAAAACTTAGGGAGCTACTATTTTTGAAGAAATATTGATCCAGGATAATTTCACTATCCGGGAAAATGGACTTGAAACTGAATGTTAATTTCATCAAAGGAATGGCGTAATTGACCAACTAGAATCCCCCTGATGCATAAGTAGGTCCCTCCTGATGTTGTTTTTTGTCTTCCTTGATTCGTTTTCTTCCTCTGAGGTACCTTCTCCGTTGTTTTTGTTCGGGTGTGTTCTGCTTTTTGGCCTTCCTGAGTTGTGTTTCATCAGCTCCCTTCGCGCCATCTGCATCATATATTCCCTGAGTGATATTCATCTTTTGTAGTACTTGCAATTCACTCACACTGCCACAGTTATAATGGATCACAGCATCCATTACTCCTAACGTAAGAGTTTGTACTGGTACCTGTTGAGTTCGCCTTTAGCTTTAGCTCGCTGGTAAGAGCACCAACTGTCACTTCCTTCAGGACACCTGTGATGCGTTGGCCTCTCCTTGGTCGCTGTCTAATGGTATAACGCTGACCAAATTCCATTTTACATTGCTTGTATGCCGGAAGTATTACTACGAAGTGCAATGCCAAAGTAGTTCTGCATTTTGTCAATGAGGGAACCTGTAAGTTTTCCTTCCCCCCTAGCTTTTTCTCATGTGCCAACTTGCGGAGTGCTGTTCCCAACATTTTCTAGTAATCTCCGACACATTCCAGTTTCTCTATTTGCTTCCCATTGTAAGGATCATTCTCTATCACAGCTTTATAGCTTTTTGAGTCGCCATCTCCATAGAAGTCAATGTATTCTAGTCCACTCTTTTCTACTGAGCGACAAAAAATATTTTTGGCACCCTCTGTTTCCATGTTTGGTGAATACCCACTGAAGTTTTTCATGCACACTGTTGCGTGGTCTGCATGCCAAGCGAGGTAGGAAGGGGATGCTTTGTCTTCAGATGAATGTAGTCACCTGAGCCTGGCTGTTGCTTGCCGTATATCGGATTATTAACCAAAATAAATAAGCTAGTCACTCGAAGTAAACAACGAACATAATACACATGGCAAGATGTCAAAAGGCTCATGCTATCAAACCAAGATTGGCCATTCAATGACTTATTTTGGGAAATCGAACATGACAATTCATGCTATCTAGTGGTAGGTAAATGTATTACATGTTGAAATACAAGTGCGATCTAGTGCATTGCCGTTACATTGAAAAATCTGGTTGTATATGGAAAGATGCCGAGTGACAGTTGCTGACCGCGCCGCACAAGTCAGGATCACGTGGGCAAAGTTCCATTTAAATGAGTCGTACGGCCTAAGTATATGTCTTATGACGATGATACTTACATATTTGTAAACTAGAAACTTCAGGCTTTCGAATGACGTAAAAAAACAATTATTGACTATTTTGACCAAAATCACGATTTCAAACGTGAATACACACCTAAGTCCCTTTTCGACACTTGGGGTGAATATCACGGTTATCATTTTAAGTACAGAATTCGCGTACGTACTGGTCAGTCCCGGTATCGTAGTTGACTCGACGGAGCTACTACAAGATCTGATTTCACTGCCCTAGCAGCAAATCACAGGAAAGCTATATTTCCCCCACTTCTCTGTGGGATATATCGATGTCTGACACGCTGGAATAATATTAATATACTTCATTCCTTCCGTAGAGGATATTTCCACGGAAATCAGCTTGTATTACCTCTTTGATATATAAATGTATACTCCAATGCATACTGAACAACATAAATAGGTCTCAATTCCTAATAATCAGAATAAAAACTTCTCAAGCGGTCAACTCGAAGGACATTTAAATATATTATCGATCGCTCCGTGCATCGCTCCGGCGGAACTGTGTTCGGAAATGGTCGAGAAGAGTCCTTGAACGTTTCGGGTCTACTCGGGCGAGCTGCGTAGCTGTAAATCAACTGTCAATGATATAATCTCAACTGGGTCATGGGCTTTTCGAAGTGACAATATTTCGGGCGGAAAATGTACCGCACTTCGGAATATAAAATATCGGTACAGTACTGTCCCCGATAATCCGGATAGTAGGCTGTCAGATATCCGCCCCCTCAATCGGATTGCCAATAATCAATCGCACCGGCACAGCTACATCAAAGAAAATGGCACTGACAGATACTACCGAGATTAGAACACAGTAGTTAACATGAAATTATTGTGGAACACACCAAAATATACGGGGGTTCATACTTACCTTTTACTTACCTAGTCAATTTAATCTCGGGTCTGGGTTTTCAACTGGATCACTTAATAGTATGCCCTCACAATAACCTCCACCACGATATTTAAAATGAACCAAGTCGGAAACAAGAAAATTTAAACTGCACAATAATTTATTTCACATAAAGAAAAATATAACAAAATTTAACAACAAAATATACGTGGCAATCAGAAGCCACTGTCAATGCAACCATGTCCTCCTGTAGGACTTGTAGACTTCATATACAAAAATTCAGCTTTCTCTAGCTCAAAAGAACGTAATAATAACAACAATGCACATTGGAATGGATAAGGAAGCTGGGACGAGACATAAAGCATTTGTTTCCTTGTTCATGAACTTCACATTTTATTTATAACCGCAAGGCTGCTATGTAGATGACCTTGGCCTCTACCATTCAGTTATCTGGCCACCTGCAATACACCCTGCACCGTGTCGATTGCTTGCTTCGTCAAATGGACGCACCGTCCAAACAATGTTAGCGTATGCTAGTTACCTCAGAGCCTAGCTCCTTTTCAAAACACTTTAAATGTTCACATCTCAACTCAAATATTATCACGCAAATCTTTTAAATGCTCCGTTCATATATCAATGGATTACTCTAATAATCCCAAATCTTGTTTAATTGTATAATCCAATTGTTGAACTAGCGTTGTTTAGAGTATAATAACGAAAACGCTTAATGTTTATAACAAAATGTTCATTAATTATTTATAACATTTTAAATTGTTTATAACATTGTCAAACGACAATTGAAAAATTTATACACGTCTCTATTAATCCCGTTCGTTTCAAATTATTATTATTAAAGATATTTACATAGTTATTTACATTATTTATATTATTTATATTAGAAATACATTAAACCACACGTTTATCCGGTTGATAATTACTTAAATCGTGGTGATATAATTGACCAATGAAGGTTAGTTATATTTAAATTTTAGATTCAGGTTTAATAAGATTTAATAATTATTATTATTTGTGACGGTAACCTCCATTCAAAATCGTTATCTCAAATTATTTAAACACTCTTGTTAATTTTAACAGTAACTTCACATGAATACTTTTCAATGGACCTGAACAATACACTCAGCGGAAAAATACCTCGCTCAAAACGCACAAAATTGCACCAAAATTGGCCCATAATTCATCATATATCTCATTATATATGGCATCAAAATCTTCCACAATACACACAAAAATCCTCCTCATGTAAATTCATCATCATCATCAATATTACTGTGGGAACCTCCTTCACTTATTACAGGGCATTATTCATCAGCGAATTTTACACGTCCACTGAACTAACGATTATACATCCATAGTTCCTCTTTAAAAATTCTTATATTCATCAATTGTATCGAAAACTGTTATTATATTTAACCTTCGTGGGTTTCATTCATGAATCGATATGAAGTAAAAATTTGCCAATCACAAATAAATTTAATAGCAAATACGATTAGACACGCCTCCCTGGTCTATCAAAATTGAGATTAATATCATCAAAGTATCGCAGTATAAAAATACTATCTTCATTCAAAGTTCATCCAAACTGCATAAATAGTCGAATAGAATACAATTAGACTGTGGACTGCAAACATTATTGTTCCAATCTAGAATTGAGAAAAACTCCTATCAAATGTTCATTACTATAGTGTACTCAATAAATCGTACTCAAAGTTCATATTTCATAAAATTGTCTATAATGCAATGGTATTTCAGAATTGACGATAAATGTCTATGTTGCAATCATGTTCATAAAACGACTAGTGTTTCTAAGATCGTCGATAAAGTAGTAGATTTTACCGCTCTAAAATCTTTTAATCATTCTTCTTTCTTGAGGATGACAGAAAATTGGTCAAAGTAATTTACTGAATAGAATTACTTTAATAAAATGACACGCTGTCTGAATTCAAATTTGCCATAGAAAATCGTTAACTTTACAGTCAAATCGTGACTACAAAAAAATATGCAAATTACTGAAAGAATATAGATTATCAGTCTCAACTGATCCAAAATTATATAAATATGCCAATGATATAATAATGTCTCAATAAATCGTAGAAAAAGGCATAAATCAGCAAAGTGTACTGAGTACAGAAATATCAAGCAAGAATATGGGGCAAAATATATGGGACAGAAAATATGGGGAAAATGGTTGCTCAGATATCGCTAAATGGCTCAAATTAATCAAGAAACGTTCACGACTACCTTATCTGTTGATTGAAGTTCTAGAGGAAAATTTCCAAAGAAGACTGCTGTTGGTTCCATTTCACCACCGTAAAGATGTGCTCCGACCTCGAACCTGGAACCTGCGCCCTCGGAGAATAGAACAGTTTCATCCTCCGGAAAACGCACTGCTCCGTGTAAACGATAGACATCCTTCTGGCAAAACTCTTCTGTATGAGCCGGGTCCACCCTGGCCTCTCTTGAAAGTTCCCTGAAGTTCTGGTAGAAATTCGCCATGAAGTTTATTGCAATTATTTCCGCAGAAATGTTCATAATTGTAGAGTATGAAGATATTTCCACTGCCATTTGATGTAATTCAGCGATGGATTACGATGCATGAGTGTAGTTGGATGTTCACTACATGCTCGCTTTTGTAGAATGACGATTAACGAAGCTCCATGCTGCTATTTCACTCCATTGATGTATGTCCCAATTGCATTAAAGTTTTAGTCTTCCATCTCCACTTCCGTTATAATAATAGTCGAAAGTACTGCCAGATTATATAGTTCCATTGTAGAATGTAGCGTTGTATCACCAAATGTAATCTTCAGTATCACGGTTGCAATACATGTGTCAGCCGTAGCGTAGAATGTGGTATTATAAAAGTGCTTCTCAGGTGTCGAGAAAATCACTTTTGTCTGCAGTCTTAAAATGCGAATATCTTGCAAAGTATAATAGTGAAAATGTTCAACTTTCGCACACGCCTCAATATTGTAATGCACAATTGAATTAGCATAAATGCAGTAGCTAACTTTTGATAGATAATCTTGTAGACTCGTTTATATGTGCGCTCCAACTTCGCCTAGTTTTAGTAACCGTAAAATTGCACTGCTGCACGCTCAGTGCTTGTTCGATGCTGTGGGCTCTACCACACTTGCTAATGACGACTTGCTTCACTGAATAATATATACTTGTTCTATCGGAATTAAGAACTCGAAGTCTGACAATATGGGAATGAGAAAAAGATCCATGAGCCCTGAGAACTTGAGAACTTGAGCCCTGAGACATGAGAACTTCCTCTCTGCTGTGCAAGGCCTTTTATCAACGTCTTAAGGGGCGTATCCATCCCTACCATAGCTTGTTCCTCCGTCATTGCTAGAAGTTCTAACTTTGGCTATACTTGACGGATTTTCAAATTTCAAAAACTCATAATTAATTTCTTCAAAATTCCAAATCAATGCCATAACTGAAAATAGATATCCACAATTCTGCATGCCAAAAGTAATTAAATATGGTAGTTTCAGTAATCTCCGTCTCCCTCCAAACTATCATTCATTGGTTCGAGCCTCTCCTCCAATAGCGTAACTTCTTCCTCAGCACAATTCCTTGCTTCCCTGCGACTGCGTCGTAAATCTCAGATCCTTCTCGAACAAAATCATGACGTCACCAAGAATCTCAGCTCATCCAACCTACTGGCATGGTCTGCGTCATCCGTGCCTACGTCATGAATATACACGTCACAACTATGACGGCCATAACTTTATTCACATATGCCAATACAGCCACCGTGGTCTCAGTATAATTCAATTTACGGGGGCATTCTCCCTTCACCACGTTTTTAAAAACAGTTGCAAATTGTTTTTAAACTCTGTTATAAATATCTGAATTCACTTAAACACGAAATTGAATTATAATTCTACTCTTGTATGATATTTCCTCTATGTTCCTTAATCATAAGTCTCTTCTTCTCTGGGTTGTGTGTGGCTAATGCATTCTCTCCTCTCTACTTTCTCTTCTGTCCTGTATTCCTGTTTTCCAAATTCTGCTGGCTTGTAGAAGGACCAGGATCGATCACTACATCCTGTCTTTTCTTCTGGTATTCAGCTTCCTTCTCTCTTAACTCCTTCAAATACTGCTGACTTTCTTTCTCTCTCTCTCTTGATACTTGTCCGGTGTCATAACCTGACCTTGAGAATTCTGATTCCGATTCTGGTACTGGTTATTTCTGTTGTAGTTCCTATTGTACCCATTGTTATTATAATATCTACCTCTTCCGTTATTATAGTTCCCTCTATTGTTATTCCAGCCTCGTCTTTGCTGATATGGACGGTAACCTTGTGATCCGTTGTTGCGAAAATAATTGTTCCTGTGAGGACCTACATTTTCAGTTTTCTCTTCAGCAGGCGTATCAGTTTGCTGAACTTGATCCATGTAGACTGTATTAATGTCTTTGAATTCGTGCCTCTGACCTTTTTGAACCAAATTTGGCATTGGACTCGTGTAATCAAGCCTTCTCAATAGTTCGTCCATACTGGTCAAATCCCTGATATTTGACGATATAATAAGCCTTCTCACCTCCACAGGTAGCATACGTGAAATAGCATCTATCAACTGCTCTGTCGACAATGGGGGTTGCAAAAATCTCAAGCGCGATAACTGGCTCGTGAAGAAATCAGCGTACCGTGTTGGAAGTATACCCGAATACTTCCTCGAGTATACCTCAGCTCTTAATGAATTTTGTGCTTCTATTGACCAGAATCGTTTTATCAGTGCCTCTGCAAATTCATCGAAATTACTAAAAGTGTATCGAAATGCCCTGAACCACTCAAGCGGTCCTCCAGCTAGAAATCTTTCTACGATTCTCATTTCTCTTTCTCTAGGAATATGGGCTTCAATAAAATAGTCTTTCAGGTTTCTGATATACTCTATCGGTGTTAGACTATCTGTATTACTAAATTTCTGAGGCTTGTCCTCAAAGTTTCGGATGACTGTCACATTTCTTGGATATGAATCCATGTAATTCTTCCCACTATCACGATATTTCCATTCAGGTTCAATATTCCTATCCTCTTCTTCTTCCCGGAATCTGAATATACGTTCCTCAGGACTAATATCTCTCTCTTCAGTAGCGAGGTTACATCTTCTCACGTTATTCCTATTATCTTCACAAGTCAACCCTTCTGGATCCTTATCTGTGATTTCCGTGATGACTTTCCTAATCAACTCTTCTTTATACGTTTCCAACATGCTAGCTTCTCCTAGTTTCAAATTCTGAAGTTTGCTCGTAGTTTCATTGACATCAGAGACAACCTTATGAATTTGTTCCTCTAACGCGGTTTTTAATGCTTTCGCGTCCTGTCCTATTTGAGTTCTATCCTCTACCTGCTTTTCGGATAGCGAATCCATCCTTATATTCAAGTCCTTTCTAATTTGAACTACCTCATTATTTATATCTACTTGTGTACTGGCAAGTTTTCGTTCAATTCGCTCCTGAATCTGATTGACATGTTCCCCACTTGACCTGTTCCATTCATCTTTCCAAACCGTTACATTTGCAGTTAACATTTCAGCAATATCTACTTCAATGTCTTCCTTAAGTAAACGATTATGATCTAAGACTTGGGTCCTCATGACCTCTACATCATGATTTAATCCAGCTAGTGAAGCTGTTGTCCTAACAGACTCGTCAACCAATCTAGTTGTTAAAGCACTAATGTTACGAGTACAAAGCGTTTTTGAAGTTTCAATTTCTTCTCTAATCTTATTAACATCAGTTTGAACTTTGGCAATGTCTACAAAAACTGTATTAACTTCTATTTGCATCTTATTGATATCGCTTTGCATATCATTAACATCAAAATGAATATTATTTATGTCTACTTGAACGTTTGACACATCGGTTCGAACATTTCTAATCTCTCTTTGAACTTCTTCTACCTTGTCTTGTACAGTAGCAACATCATTCCTAACAACGATTACTTCTGCTCTAGCACATGAAATATCACCCCGGACATTAGCAACATCATGTTTCAACATATTAAGGTCCTTATGTACATTGGAAACATCAATATTAACATCTGAGACATCTTTATGGACATTGGATACATCTTTATGGACATTGGATAAATCTACTTTAACATCTGAGACATCTTTATGGACATTGGATAAATCTACTTTAACATCTGAGACATCCTTGTGAATGTCAGTCACGGCATTCTGGATTCCCTGGGTACTGGTCTGTAAACGCGACACATTATTTTCCAAGTTTGCAGAACTGGTCTGAAGAACTTTCATATTCTCCTCCATTCGACTAGTATTCTCCTCCATCATCTGCTTCATACTGTTATTCATGCTAGCTTTCAAACTGTTGGACATCTCCTCCAACATCTTTCTCATACTCTCATCTGCCATCTCAATAATATTTCAATAATAGACTGCTTTAGGGACATACATCAAACAGAGCAAGATAACAACATCTGAGCAACATCTTTCACCATATATAAGTTTGAGCAATTTTCTGTCTTAAATCTAACTTATAATTAGCATATCACTAACTTCATAAACACTTCATGTTGAAATAAACTCAAGCACATGTTCAAATTTCCTTAGTTCATTTTAAATATCCTAACACAAATAATTTACATTTACAATCCAAATAGTTTAATTTTATTTTTAATATGACTAAACATGTCATAAGCCGGTCAAATAAAATAAGACTCCAGATCATAGGCGATTTTTTTTAAGTTTCCAGCCTATTTAACCTCTCTCAGGTTGTATAAGATCTGATCTTTTCTGAGTGTAATTTTCCTAATACAACACAACATTTAATCCCTATATAATCACACTCTCAAATTCTACAATTGGCCAAGACATCTAACAAAGAATCAACCTCTTTATTTGAGTCTTCACAATCCCATTAACATCGATAACTTGGTAATCCAATGTTATTCGAACACTCCACACGTTGATTGCACCAATCCAACTGGCGTTCAACCTGGTAATCCAGTTTTCTCGAGCCACACGAAATTGCGGCGCCAATCCTACTGTCCCCGATAATCCGGATAGTAGGCTGTCAGATATCCGCCCCCTCAATCGGATTGCCAATAATCAATCGCACCGGCACAGCTACATCAATGAAAATGGCACTGACAGATACTACCGAGATTAGAACACAGTAGTTAACATGAAATTAAGGTGGAACACACCAAAATATACGGGGGTTCATACTTACCTTTTACTTACCTAGTCAATTTAATCTCGGGTCTGGGTTTTCAACTGGATCACTTAATAGTATGCCCTCACAATAACCTCCACCACGATATTTAAAATGAACCAAGTCGGAAACAAGAAAATTTAAACTGCACAATAATTTATTTCACATAAAGAAAAATATAACAAAATTTAACAACAAAATATACGTGGCAATCAGAAGCCATTGTCAATGAAACCATATCCTCCTGTAGGACTTGTAGACTTCATATACAAAAATTCAGCTTTCTCTAGCTCAAAAGAACGTAATAATAACAACAATGCACATTGGAATGGATAAGGAAGCTGGGACGAGACATAAAGCATTTGTTTCCTTGTTCATGAACTTCACATTTTATTTATAACCGCAAGGCAGCTATGCAGATGACCTTGGCCTCTACCATTCAGTTATCTGGCCACCTGCAATACACCCAGCACCGTGTCGCATGCTTGCTTCGTCAAATGGACGCACCTGTCCAAACAATGTTAGCATATGCTAGTTACCTCAGAGCCTAGCTCCTTTTCAAAACACTTTAAATGTTCACATCTCAACTCAAATATTATCACGCAAATCTTTTAAATGCTCCGTTCAAATATCAATGGATTACTCTAATAATCCCAAATCTTGTTTAATTGTATAATCCAATTGTTGAACTAGCGTTGTTTAGAGTATAATAACGAAAACGCTTAATGTTTATAACAAAATGTTCATTAATTATTTATAACATTTTAAATTGTTTATAACATTGTCAAACGACAATTGAAAAATTTATACACGCCTCTATTAATCCCGTTCGTTTCAAATTATTATTAAAGATATTTACATAGTTATTTACATTATTTATATTATTTATTATTTTCATTTCATATTAGAAATACATTAAACCACACGCTTATCCGGTTGATAATTACTTAAATCGTGGTGATATAATCGACCAATGAAGGTTAGTTATATTTAAATTTTAGATTCAGGTTTAATAAGATTTAATAATTATTATTATTTGTGACGGTAACCTCCATTCAAAATCGTTATCTCAAATTATTTAAACACTCTTGTTAATTTTAACAGTAACTTCACATGAATACTTTTCAATGGACCTGAACAATACACTCAGCGGAAAAATACCTCGCTCAAAACGCACAAAATTGCACCAAAATTGGCCCATAATTCATCATATATCTCATTATATATGGCATCAAAATCTTCCACAAAACACACAAAAATCCTCCACTTATAAATTCATCATCGTCATCAATATTACTGTGGGAACCTCCTTCACTTATTACAGGGCATTATTCATCAGCGACTTTTACACGTCCACTGAACTAACGATTATACATCCATAGTTCCTCTTTAAAAATTCTTATATTCATCAATTGTATCGAAAACTGTTATTATATTTAACCTTCGTGGGTTTCATTCATGAATCGATATGAAGTAAAAATTTGCCAATCACAAATAAATGTAATAGCAAATACGATTAGACACGCCTCCCTGGTCTATCAAAATTGAGATTAATATCATCAAAGTATCGCAGTATAAAAATACTATCTTCAATCAAAGTTCATCCAAACTGCATAAATAGTCGAATAGAATACAATTAGACTGTGGACTGCAAACATTATTGTTCCAATCTAGAATTGAGAAAACTTCTATCAAATGTTCATTACTATAGTGTACTCAATAAATCGTACTCAAAGTTCATATTTCATAAAATTGTCTATAATGCAATGGTATTTCAGAATTGACGATAAATGTCTATGTTGCAATCATGTTCATAAAACGACTAGTATTTCTAAGATCGTCGATAAAGTAGTAGATTTTACCGCTCTAAAATCTTTTAATCATTCTTCTTTCTTGAGGATGACAGAAAATTGGTCAAAGTAATTTACTGAATAGAATTACTTTAATAAAATGACTCGCTGTCTGAATTCAAATTTGCCATAGAAAATCGTTAACTTTACAGTCAAATCGTGAATACAAAAAAAAAATGCAAATTACTGAAAGAATATAGATTATCAGTCTCAACTGATCCAAAATTATATAAATATGCCAATGATATAATAATGTTTCAATAAATCGTAGAAAAAGGCATAAATCAGCAAAGTGTACTGAGTACAGAAATATCAAGCAAGAATATGGGGCAAAATATATGGGACAGAAAATATGGGGAAAATGGTTGCTCAGATATCGCTAAATGGCTCAAATAAATCAAGAAACGTTCACGACTACCTTATCTGTTGATTGAAGTTCTAGAGGAAAATTTCCAAAGAAGACTGCTGTTGGTTCCATTTCACCACCGTAAAGATGTGCTCCGACCTCGAACCTGGAACCTGCGCCCTCGGAGAATAGAACAGTTTCCTCCTCCGGAAAACGCACTGCTCCGTGTAGACGATAGACATCCTTCTGGCAAAACTCTTCTGTGTGAGCCGGGTCCACCCTGGCCTCTCTTGAAAGTTCCCTGAAGTTCTGGTAGAAATTCGCCATGAAGTTTATTGCAATTATTTCCGCAGAAATGTTCATAATTGTAGAGTATGAAGATATTTCCACTGCCATTTGATGTAATTCAGCGATGGATTACGATGCATGAGTGTAGTTGGATGTTCACTACATGCTCGCTTTTGTAGAATGACGATTAACGAAGCTCCATGCTGCTATTTCACTCCATTGAGGTATGTCCCAATTGCATTAAAGTTTTAGTCTTCCATCTCCACTTCCGTTATAATAATAGTCGAAAGTACTGCCAGATTATATAGTTCCATTGTAGAATGTAGCGTTGTATCACCAAATGTAATCTTCAGTATCACGGTTGCAATACATGTGTCAGCCGTAGCGTAGAATGTGGTATTATAAATGTGCTTCTCAGGTGTCGGGAAAATCACTTTTGTCTGCAGTCATAAAATGCAAATATCTTCCAAAGTATAATAGTGAAAATGTTCAACATTCGCACACGCCTCAATATTGTAATGCACAATTGAATTAGCATAAATGCAGTAGCTAACTTTTGATAGATAATCTTGTAGACTCGTTTATATGTGCGCTCCAACTTCGCCTAGTTTTAGTAACCGTAAAATTGCACTGCTGCACGCTCAGTGCTTGTTCGATGCTGTGGGCTCTACCACACTTGCTAATGACGACTTTCTTCACTGAATAATATATACTTGTTCTATCGGAATTAAGAACTCGAAGTCTGACAATATGAGAATGAGAAAAAGATCCATGAGCCCTGAGAGCTTGAGAACTTGAGCCCTGAGACATGAGAACTTCCTCTCTGCTGTGCAAGGCCTTTTATCAACTTCTTAAGGGGCGTATCCATCCCTACCATAGCTTGTTCCTCCGTCATTGCTAGAAGTTCTAACTTTGGCTATACTTGACGGATTTTCAAATTTCAAAAACTCATAATTAATTTCTTCAAAATTCCAAATCAATGCCATAACTGAAAATACACACATCAAAAAAAGTTTTGCATCACCTCGGTTCCAAGAGTTCCGGAACCGTTAAATACAAAGGGAATAGAGATCAACACAAACTACATTTCAGCTCGTTTTATTGCTCATGAGACCCACACATTGCATGTTGTACCATCATACAGCTAGACTTTCAACATTTGTGGTCCAGATTGCAGTACACACCACTACCTCTAATACCCAGTAGCACGTCCTCTTGCATTGATGCATGCCTGTATTCGCCGTGGCATACTATCCACAAGTTCATCAAGACACTGTTGGTCCAAATTGTCCCACTCCTCAACGACAATTCGGCGTAAATCTCTCAGAGTGGTTGGTGGGTCAAGACGTCCATAAACAGCCCTTTTCAACATATCCCAGGCATGTTCGATAGGGTTCATGTCTGGCGAACATGCTGGCCACTGTAGTCGAGCGATGTCGTTATCTTGAAGGAACGCATTCACAAGATGTGCACGATGATGTCGAGAATTGTCGTCCATGAAGACAAATGCCTCTCCAATATTCTGCCGATATGGTTGCACTATGGGTCGGAGGATGTCATTCAGGTATCGTAAAGCCGTTTCGGAGCCTTCCATGACCACCAGTGGCGTACGTCGGCCCCACATAATGCCACCCCAAAACATCAGGGAACCACCACCTTGCTGCACTCGCTGGACAGTGTGTCTAAGACGTTCAGCCTGACCAGGGTGCCTCCAAACACGTCTCCGACGATTGTCTGGTTGAAGGCATATGCGACACTCATCGGTGAAGAGAACGTGATGCCAATTCCGTGGGGTCCATTCAGCATGTTGTTGGGCCCATCTGTACGCGCTGCATGGTGTCGGGGTTGCAAAGCTGGACCTCGCCATGGACGTCGGGAGTGAAGTTGCGCATCATGCAGCCTATTGCGCACAGTTTGAGTTGAAACACGACGTCCTGTGGCTGAACGAAACGCATTATTCAACATGGTGGCATTGCTGTCAGGGTTCCTCCGAGCGGCAATCCGTAAGTAGCGGTCATCCACTACAGTAGTAGCCCTTGGGCGGCCTGAGCGAGGCCTGTCATCGACAGTTCCTGTATCTCTGTACCTCCTCCATGTCCGAACAACATCGCTTTGGTTCACTCTGAGACGCCTGGAAACTTCCCTTGTTGAGAGCCCTTCTTGACACAAAGTAACAATGCGGACGCGATCGAACTGCGGTATTGACCTTCTAGGCATGGTAGAACTACAGACAACATGAGCAGCGTACCTTCGTCCTGGTGGAATGACTGGAACTGATCGGCTGTCGTACCCCCTCCGTCTAATAGGCCCTGCTCATGCATGGTTGTTTACATCTTTGAGCAGTTTTAGTGACATCTATGAACAGTCAAAGGGACTGTATCTTGGATACAATATACACAGTCAACGTCTATATGCCGGAGATCTGGGAACCGAGGTGATGCAAAACTTTTTTTGATGTGTGTAGATATCCACAATTCTGCATGCCAAAAGTAATTAAATATGGTAGTTTCAGTAATCTCCGTCTCCCTCCAAACTATCATTCATTGGTTCGAGCCTCTCCTCCAATAGCGTAACTTCTTCCTCAGCACAATTCCTTGCTTCCCTGCGACTGCGTCGTAAATCTCAGATCCTTCTCGAACAAAATCATGACGTCACCAAGAATCTCAGCTCATCCAGCCTACTTGCATGAAGTCTGCGTCATCCGTGCCTACGTCATGAATATACACGTCACAACTATGACGGCCATAACTTTATTCACATATGCCAATACAGCCACCGTGGTCTCAGTATAATTCAATTTACGGGGGCAGTACCATTCCAGCATTTGCCCGAAGACGAAGTAGGAAACCACGGAAAACCACTTCGAGGATGGCTGAGTTGGGAATCGAACCCCCTCTACTCATTTGGACAACCCGAGTCTGAGTAGATACCGTTCCAGTCCGCATACCTGTTCTCAAATTTCGTAGCGGAGCCGGGAATCGAACCCAGTACCTCCGGGCCGGCAGCTAACCATGCTGACCGCTGCGCTACGGAAGCGACAGTCGCCCTGTTAGGTTTTTATATATGTAGGCCATAAGATTATGTACTATTAGATGACAATCTTTGCATATGTTAATTACTCTTACGTTGACTTCGATCCAATGATTAGGACGCAAGAAATAATATCTTGATTTTAAAATTTCGTACAGCCGCCATCTTGAGGTTATGTAATTAATTGAAAAAAGTTAGATGTCCATGCAACAATGTCTATAAACATTTGATGTGCTATGTTTCACTGCGCTCGGATAGTTAGATCGCGAGAAAAGTCTATTGTAATGTTCAACTTCGCTTGGCCGCGATCTTCGTTTTGTATTGAGCAGGGTTTTAAAAGACACATATGCAAACTTCTAGTAGAGCCCTTTCTAACCGTACCAGATTTCAGGGTGATATCAGTATAAGTTTCGGAGATATAGAATGCCGGTGAATTATTTCGCACAGCCGCCATGTTGGATAGGTGAAACGCATTAAAATTAGAAAAGCATGGTGATGGTCGGACATTGTAGTTGTATGCTTTTAGCGGTTTCATTTTTATCGCTCCAGCGGATTAGATTTTATACGTGACACACACACAGAGACACACACACACAGGGTTCAAAAGGTGATCCCATAAGCCAATTTTTTAATAAAGGCCAATAGGTTAAAATGTACGCCCATGCACTATCTTGATTGTATGGAATCGTTTACATTGCACCATCTACAATGCAAAGCCTTCTATATGAGGCTAGATAATTTATGCGATTAGTGAATGTAACTGTTATAAATAATGTATGGTCGACATTGACGACTGAACATGTAGTTCTGTGAGGAACTAAATAGCCAATTTTCATGTTTCCTACTTATGTTATTGCCTCTATCAACATAAAAAAATAGTTTGATTGCTGTAATAGATTCTTAGATATTGGGGACTGTCTAAATATCTAGTATAGTTGCCATGTTGGTTTGATATATATGTAGGCTATAGAGTTATGTACTATTAGATGAAGATTATTTCTTAAGTTTATTAATCAAACTTCAATCGCATGATTAGGACACAATAAATAAAATCGTGATTTTAAAATTTCCCACAGTCACCATCTTTGGGTTATGAAAACAATTGAAATAAATTACATATCAGTGGATTAACATTTGTATGAGCATTCACCGTACTAAGTTTCACAGCGCTCGGATTGTTAAATAGTGAGAAAGAACCATTTAAATAATCAAATTACGCGTCACCACCATGTTGGATTTGTGCTAACCAGGATATTGAAAGTCCAATGGGTAAGGAGATGTTAATAGCCTTTAATATCATACAAAATTTCACTTTGGTTGCTGTCATAGATTAGTAGATATTGAGAACCGTCTAAATATTTTGGATGGTCAGCCTGTTGGAATTTTTTATATGTTGGCCATAGAGTTATGTACTATTAGATGACGATTATTGCACAGGTAAATTATTCATACGTTGACTTCGATCGCATGATTAGGACACAAGAAATGAAAATTTCAATTTTAAAATTTCGCACACATGCCATCTTGAGGTTATGTAAACAATTGAACTAAATCAGATGTCAGTGTATTACAATGTGTGGAACCATTTGCTGTACCATGTTTCACTGCGCTTGGATGGTTAAATCGCATGAAAAATCTATTGAAATATTCATATTCGCCTGGCGCCATGCTCGTTTTGTACTTAACAGGTTTTTCAAAGTCACATAGGCATCCTTTCAGTAGTGTTATTTATCACCGTACAAAATTTCAGGGTGATATCTGTAATAGTGCCAGTGAAATATTTCGCACAGCCGCCATGTTGGATTGGTGAGACGTTATAAAATTTGAAGGGCACGGTTGGGTTTAGACACACTAGTACTTTGATTCCATAAGCCTATTTCTTCATAAATGAAAATAGGCTAAAATGAAAGATGGTGGCTGCGTGCTACATGCAGGGTGATATTCTCATGACTAATGCAAGGAAGGTATAATCTGAAAATTTCGTGTTCATTGCGCAATTGGATCCTGACTTATGTACCGCAAATAATATTAATAATAATAATAATAATCTACTGAAGTACATACCTCAACATTCGCGCCGGAGGTATGACTGAGGGTTCTCCTCTCTAATGGGAGCAATATAGTTGGATCAAAGTCTCATTGAATATCCCGCTGGTCCTTTGTTTTGAAAGTAAAACAAGAGGACGATCTCTTGATCAACTGGTAACATTACGTAAGGTAAATCCGCAGAGAAAGCCCCGAGAATTAGAATAGGTGTCTCAGAGGAGTGTACGTTGAAACTAAGTAACAACTACAAAGCTAAGACCGATTTCATCATAATTACTTACAACGGGAAAATAGTAGAAACACGCTGCTTAATGTTAAAATGAGAATAACAAAGAAAGGAAAAAACGAGATATACAAGTGTATGAACTAAAAATAACAAGATTTGCGCATTATCAAGCAATAGTCACAAAAATATTAAAAAACTAAACTTAAACAATAACAAATAAATTATAAATAATCTAAATGATAATGTACTAATTGCAAGAAAAACTCAACAATTAAATAAAATTAAATTAACCGCAATATTTAACACGTCCGTCTTCAAATCAGACCAGACAGGATGTTAACGTAGATAAAATTGCGTACTTAGATGAGTGATCAAACGTACAAGGGAGTGGTGTATGGTGGGGGAGTACAGTAGAAGGGGATGCGATACAAGTGGAAAAAACAAACAAAATAGGCGACATCAGGTGAGAATAAACAAAAACACAATGGAAAAGAAAATGAATGATGCAAAATTCCATCAAAAATGAAATCAAACATGAATACTGCATATATTGAAAGTATACTCAAATAAAAGGCTTAGCAAAATGAAGATAAAAATATTGTCGTCTACACGGCATACAAATGACACTGAGAAAATGTAGATCTAGGAAGTGTCAAATGAATCAGTAACCTTATCACGTACACTAGTAAGATATGGAACAAAAACTCAGTAAGGAAACTGGGCGGAATAGCTCGGGAACATCCTTGTAGTTATGATTGTTAATGTTCCTTAATTTTTGGAATTGGTACAATGTTGTCATGTAAGTTTAACACCTGTGCTACTGCGGTATCTGTGCAAAAGTGTGTAGTTGTATCCTGCGCCTATAATATTGAACACTTTCACTTGTCTCCATGAGGCTGAGTGCACACTTTCATTTGTCCCAACGAGGTTGAGTGTACACGTTGCACGAACCTCATCTTAGGATTGAAGTCCAATTTACCAGAGTCGGCAATCGACCTTGGTTCATCTGGATGGCAAACTAGTTCACTAGCTATGCGCTAGAATAGCCCATGTTCGATAGCCTTAAAGATTATAACGTAAAGACAGACAATAATGCATAGACAGTAAGTCATGCTCATTGGTCCACGTTATGGGGTGAATCGCAGGACGCAAGGCTCGGACAGAGAAGGAAGCCTCTGATACATTTGATTTACGGTACTCCTTCTCTAAAGAAATCACAAATTTTTGTTTCAATAATGATCGTTCAAATCAAATCAAAGCAGCCTAAACGAATCTCAGTGGCCAGAATTTCATTCCTCGTATAGGGGCATGGTGGCTCTGCGATCAATCTATCTGCCTCTCACCAATGTGGACCGGGTACGAATACCGGTCAATGCATGTGAGATTTTTGAAGTGTCCTGTGGCTTGGATTCCACGTATAAAGGAGTTCCCGTGGCCCATAATCGCGAGATTAACAGTAACATTAAAATGCAATCTTCCTTCCTTCATTCCTCCTATATTGAATCATTACCAAAGCTCCTCTTATTTCGACTAAAATCAGTTCCTTGAAAGTCACAGAGAGTGGTTACCCTGACTCTTGGTATTGTGCAGGACGAAAGTCTCCCTGGCATTGAGAAAACAATCCTAGTTCAGTTTCTGAGTTGAACCACACAAACCTTTTACACTGGACTAATGCTCGCAAGTATGTAAGATTTTAGGGTATTTTTGGAGGCAAGAAACTCAATTAAGTGTAGTTCTCACTGTGCAAAGCTTGAAAATTCGATCATGACTGAAAGGTGTACCCAATAAAATTTGTGCCCTAGGTGCCACTTTAAGTCCCATTGCCATTTTACTATGATTTCCGCTCATTGTTTTCTGAATAGAGGTTATGTTCTGACGCTCTAACTTTGACCGTGTTCCTTCAAGATGCCTGGCTACTTTCTAAAGATAAGTCAGAGCATAATAAAAGTATGACAATGCAAATAAACACGGAAATATATTATGGCCATCAGGGAAAGAAGATTGCAGTTTTATGTGACAATATATCTCGAGATCATAATTAGTGACACTTTCTTTTATGTGAAAACTGAACCATCTGATGTGATATTCCACCTCGATAATCGCTCATGTCTTGGCGGGAGGCTAGCAGCTGGATTAATACGTCATCACGCCTCTTCATTTCATGCAAATAATAACCTGTGGGTATATTTACATTAAGTGTTTCTTTCACTTCAATCCAACCCACAGAAGAGCAATTCAATACACGCGTTGCAATGCAATTTTCTGTGTACAGTACATTTTTAAATACGAATTATTATTCACTAATTCCAGCTTAATAGAATACCATCACACTACCACCACATTGTGAACATTTCTTCCACAATTTACGAAAATAGCTCAACATTTTATTACAAGTGGGAGCGTGCTACATGGAGTTGCTGAACTTAAGTCCCCGGAGATACCATGCCATTGTTTGGGAATTCCGGGACATGACGCCACCATTTGGACAAACATTATTCCACGCTATAAGTAAATGACGTGCTATTGTATATGACGTCTCCCTTCCCCCAAGTTTTTGACGTTGCTATTGTTTGCGTGTGATTTGGTTTGAAGCCGCTGATGTACGAGTGTTGGCACACACACACACTCTGAAATGCATACAAGCTTGCCTGCTTGCATCAATTATCTAGAAATGGATTACTTGGTTTACTGCATAAATCGACAATTTGCGTGCTATTTGTGCATTTATTAACACGCATGTGCTAAGCAAAAGAAACATTTAGTTAAGAAATTACGTTAATTGATTGTCCATTACCGATATTAAATTTTAAGACTAGACAAGGAATTTGTTATGAATAAATTAAGTGTGGAAAAACAGCTCAATATTCCAACGGTAAAAAGTAAGTTTATTGAACTTGAATTGATTACGAGAAATTGTCAGCTTGAGTTTATTTGTGGGTTCGAGGGGTCGTCGCCATCAGACCTGTGTACTTCGATGCTTGTGGCGTTTGTAGGAATGTAAGATATTTGTGATTGAGTCTGGGATAGAGAAGGGGGAGGACATAGCTTTAAATTAGAAGCAATTGGAATTCGTTTGAATTTGAAATGGGAACTACAGAGATATCCTTTAGTAGGGTTGGAAGTAATGTTTAAACCATCTCTCTCCTTGGTTTCTATTTCAAGACTCACCTCATCTAGGAAAAGTCCTTATGCCATGTTATAAATTCTCTAAGGTAGTGCTGGATTACAAACCAAATCTGTTTTGGAAAGGAAGGACAATGACCATTACTAGACCATTCACGTTTCCACCTTCCGAAGTGGCATCATATAAATTCACAAAAGAAATAACATCGTCATGGCTTCATTTAGGATCAAACCACCTCCCAGTAGTCAAACTGTATGTGGTAATTCATCGTTTTAACAGCCGTTTACTTTTCATCATACAAAATATAGACTTATGAGATAACCTTTTGTTCGAGTGTGTATGTGAGCTTATTTGTGTGTGTGACCTTTGTGTGTCCCCGAAATAAAATCTAAACAGCTGGAGAGATTACGATGACACTACATAAGAACTTACTACTACCTCGTCCGACCTGGACAGTGCCTTTAAATGTTTCATAGGTTTCACCAATCTAACCTGGTGGCCGCACGAAATCATTCACCGGCATTATACAGTATATCTCCAAAACCGTTAACGATAATACCCCAAAATTTTGTATGGTGGTAGAATGCACTGTACATTGAGCCCGTTTAGTCCGAAGTTCCATGAGACTGGGAACCACCTCAGCCACCTTGTGATTCCTTTACAAACGACTGAAAAAGGGAGAGGTCCAGATGTGAATCTAGACTAGACTCCACACAAGAAAATTTCTCGGGCCGTTTCCGGGGTTTTTCAAAAATAGGCACTAGCTCAAACTAGCCCTGGATGCACATCCACAAGAAAACACAAAGCTACTAAATAATCCAGGCTTATATAAAAAATATAATTTCATTTTAAAATTCAGATCCCTATCCTATTCGATTGAGGATTCCCCTGGTTAATCCATCGTTAATCTATATCAATAAAGACAATCCCTTAACTAAGTCCCTATAAAAATATCCTCTAACGAAGTCCTATCAAAAAAACAAACAACAATCAAACTAGGTATGCGGCACGTGATGTCATCCCTACGCAAACACAAAGTCCCCTTAAGAATAACAATCATCACATTTTTATCCTATTGGCAAATCAAACTTCATCCTTTTACAATAATTCCAAGTTACATTTAATTAAATAGCAACGATAAAAAATACCTAAGATACGAAGGTGCCTCATACCACATTTATTTCACTGTAATTATTCTCGCTGGTCCTAATTTACGTTAAAAGAATTAAGATCCAATGAAAAATCCACCTTGGATACACGTCAAAGAAAGCAAAAACAAATCAAAAGCAAATATTAAAAAATACAGACATAATATTTACACAGGTTGGGAAACAACAACAAAAATATTACACAAATTAAACATCAGTCACTCATAGAGTTGCTTCATTCGAGCTCTGCGTACACAAGTATATAACTTTTTGTGACTACACTGTCATCTAGGTGGGTGGAAAAAAATCAATGTCGAGTACGCTCGATCTCAAAAACTAATAAAGCTCAGTACAAAAAAATCGCGTTTGCTTATAAAAACACATAATTTGAAATCATGATTATTATTTTAAGTTCAAAATATTTTTTTAAATAAGTGGAAGGTGCGGAGGTAAACTTTTATGTAACATTATTGTTATTATATTTTTTAAGTATATGTATTATTTTCTCTAGTTTACCCCTTGTATGAATTATTTAATTTCAAGGTTGATTATCATCATCATATTCATTTCCCCTTTTCCAGATGACACTGGGTTGGGGCAAATATCGTTCCTCCCCACTTGGTTCTGTCGTTCCACCATTCCCCTTCCGACACGGTGTTCCAATCCAGGTTCCATTTTCTAATGCTATTCTCCACCGAGTCCGTCCAACGCATTCTTGGTCTCCCGCGTCCTCTCGTCCCTGTCATCCGTCGTTCCAGTGCCCGTCTTGGTAGCCTTACTACATTCTTCCGTTTGACATGTCCAAACCATCTCAAGCTGTTTTGCTCCAGTTTGTCATTTAGTTTCTGTACTTCCAGTTCTTTCCGTATATCTTCATTTCTCACTCTGTCTCTCCTCGTTTTCTGGACCATACTTCTCAGGTATCTCATCTCAGCTGCCTGTACTCTGCTCTCATCCCTCTTAGTCATTGTCCAAGTTTCTGCTGCATATGTCATAATAGCAACATAATATTCTTTGTACGTAACTTCTTTAGCCTTAATTGGTATATCCTTGTTCCATACTAGTCCCCGTACCTGTTGGTAGAAAGCACTCCCGAGTTGGATTCTTCTGCTAATTTCCAAATCTAGTCATCCATCTTCAGTCAGTTCACTTCCCAAGTATTTGAAGTGTTTCTCCTATTCCAATTCCTTATCTCCTACTTTGATTACTCCTTTTCCTTCTCTCTTACCTCTTCTCATCACCCCTGTTTTACTCTTCTCGACATTTATTTTCAATCCCCATTGCTCAATCTTTTCATTTATTAGGTCTAACTGTCTTTGTACCTCCATCTCATTCGCCCCAGTTCACAACATCGTCTGCAAACAACATGACCTTCATCTTTGCCCTACTATAGTCTTTCACTGCTGCCTTCATGATGTCATCCATACCATTAAGAACAATTGTGGTGACAACAAACTTCCTTGCTTTAATCCAGGGTCAATTTTAAACCATTCCCATGTCCCGACCCTAGTCTTCACACTACTGTAGCAATCCATGCACATTCCTTTTATCATGTCTCTCAGTTCCTTGCCTATCCCCCTATTTGTTAAGCTTTCCCAAACTTTTGTTCTAGGGATGCTATCATAGGCCTTTTCTAGATCAATAAAAGTCATTACCATATCCTTCCCATATTCCCAACAAATTTCAATGTTCTGTCTCAGAATGAAAATGGGTTCCACTGTTGACCTGCCCCCTCTAAACCCAAACTGCTCCTCCTCTATTTGGCTCTCTACCTTTACTCTAATTCTTTTTTCTAGGATTCATTCCATTACTTAGGCAACATGGGAGATGATAGTGATTCCTCGGTAGTTACCACCCACCTTCCTGTCTCCTTTCTTGAATATTGGCAATAGTATTCACTTTTCTAGTCTTCAGGAACTTTCTTCTCTCTCAACACACTCCTGTTAAGTCTGTATGCCCACAGCAGTCCCACTGGTCCTGCCGCCTTGATCATTTATATTGCCACTTCTTCGATTCCCACAGCTTTCCCCGTCTTCATCTTCATAACTACCCATTCCACTTCTGCCATAGTAATGTCATGTTCTTCTTCTATTTCTTCCTCCGCCCTTTTGGCTGTTTGCGTAACTTCTCCACATGCCTGGCGTCTCACCTTCAACAGCTCGCTGAAATATTCTTTCCATCTGTCCGTTATCTCTTCTGGTTTTGCCAATATTTCACCTTCTTTGTTTTTTACGAACCCAGTGTTCAACTTTTCATTCCTTCTGCTTCCAAACAGCAATTTCTTTCCACAATTTATATCCTCCCATATTTCCTGAGTGAATTCTTCCCTGCTTTTCTTCTTTTCAACTGCAATTACTTTCTTGCGATCTCTGTTTACTTCTATATATTTTGCTCTACTTACTTCAGTCTTTCTTGTTTTACATTCCTTCCAAGTTTTCTTCTTCTCTCTTACCTTTTATTTCTCTCTATCATTCCACCATTTAGTCGCCCTTTCCCGTACCTTTCCTAATGTTCTACCTCATGTTTTCTCTGCACTGTTTACAAATGCACTCTTAAACTTTTCCCTTTCTTGTTCCAGATGGGCAATATTCGTCCTTGGTATCTGTTCTTGCAACTCTTTCTTAAACTCTTCTGCAACCTCCCTTTCCTTTAGTCTCCAGACCTTAATCTTTCTTTCCCTTTTTTCTTGTAATCGCATGAACTTTCCTTCTTTTAAATTTGCTACCACTGCCTTATGGTCTCCTCCAAACGCTTCCTCTGGCATGGCTGTGTCAACCATTAGCTCTTTCCGATGTCCTTTTTCGACTAATTCATAGTCTATCAGAGTTTTCGTTCTTCTATCTCTTGATTATCTACATTATCAATTCCAACATCTAGGATCAACTTACATCTCTGTCATAATTATCCGTCGCTCACATGCAACTTGGCCACATGACATATCACTTCATTACTAACCTTCTTCAAGGCATACCCCAAACTTGGCTGACATGACTTCTGTCCAATGACGCTACGCATATTCAACAACGTAATTCAATCATTTTAATACTTCACTTAACTTATGCTAAATACCACATGAATTCTTCTACATGGATGTCTAACAATATCGTAAACACCTCAAAATGACATACTGACTCTTACTGGCCTTTCTTATTGATACAAAGTTCATCGTATTTTCCACTGAAATATTAAGCAACTCATAATTACGTTCTATTCCATTCTACATTCATTTTTGTCAACCTATGAAATAAAGTCTACATAAAAAAGTCTCCTCCACAAGAAGGATGTACTCGTTATTATGCATTTTTTTCGGTTTATAGTCTCTGAATACTCGTTGAGAGTTCTCCTTTCAAATAAGTTGGTAGTCTCCGAGGTCACTTTCTAGCAGAAAATGCTCAACCTAACTATATTTTGGTCACCCTCTTAGTGTTAGCATGTTTCTGCTTGTAACCTCACTGCCATTAAGAAAAATGAAACGTGCCCTCTGGCATTCGTAAATGATCTAGGACATGTCAAAACAAAGGGGAAAACGTAGGAATCCTGCCTACAATGTCATGGTTTTATAACTATTTGGGCTCCGTATAACTAAATCCGACATATCCACAGATACAGAACTTTTAATTAATAACCGCCGATGGCATGGACTCACATGTTACTTCCTGCCAGCTCGGGGTTCTATATGAAGACCCTAGCCTTCCTCCGAACATACGGGCTAGGGTTATAGGTTTCGTCCTGGGTCTCATCCATCTTTTCTCCTTCAGTGAATGGTGTAAGGCCTATTCCTTCCCTTAGGTACTGTACGCGTATTTGTGGTTGGAAATATTCTATCTTCTGAAAGTTTTAAAAGTTACCCAATGCTAAATAAAACAGTGTCTGGAAAGAAGCGAGAAACATATTGTTACATCTCGCCCAGTTAATCAGTTAACCTAGCACGGCCAATCAAGTAATTCCCAGCTCACACGTGACAAGCAGGACAGCTCGGGTGGAGCCAAGCTTTGTCTGAAATCGCGAAACCAGCCGAGGACTTCCGATCTCGCACGAGACAAGCAGCGGGACCCGTTCGAAGGAATCCTGATCACAAGCAAATAGAGGGGGGCACAAGCCAGACGCGTGGCAAGGACAGCTAATAGGAAGAGGCGTTACTGAGAAGAAAGAAATTAGCGCAATTAACATATCAAATTACCAGCGAGATATTAACATTTCGAAACATCAGGGATGTTGTTAATAAAAAAGAAGTATTTATTGATATTTGCAGCTGATTAAATGCTTAATTATGGAATAATATCATATTCGCTATTAACCCGCCATATAGGCAAGTTTTTTATGAGGGCGCGCCAAATATATAGCCGGAGTGGGAGACAAGCGACAGTTAGTGGCTCTTATTATTCATGACTTCGTCAAGAGTGGACGTGCCCACTGATTACTCTACATTTGAAGACAAAGCTGGTAGACATTGATATATCATCGAAAAAGTCATATTGCAACCAGTATATTAGCAACGCGAATTAAGGCACATTAGATTGCGTAAATATATATCTATATTTATTCTGCAACTACAAAGAAGAAATACGTGAAACTGATTAAAGCAACGAGTAAGGAGATAGAAATTATTCTACGCATTTATCACCAGGTCAAATATACAGAAGTTGAGAGGGGAAGCAACTATTGAATCTACAGTGATGGAGATGTGCTGCTAAAATGCCACAGGGAACATAGCTATAATGATGGCTAGAATATTCGAAATGACATAATATTAATACCGTGGGGGAGATAAACATCTAGTCTCTCCTGCGAAAATTAAATCTACATCTACAAAAGTCATTTCATCGACTACAATTATGGCTACACATATCTATCTGAACTGCGGCGAAGAAGACCGAAGAAATTTCCTGGCAGTTTAGAAACTTCCAAAGGAGATCGAGCAGGTTCCCACACGACATCTTGAGGGGGCAATTTCTCAGAAACAATCTGTTTCTAATGTTCAGCAAGGGAAATCCACTTCTAGTCAGCTCTACGCAGCATCAGGTAGACAATAGACCAAAGAAGTATACCATTTTGTAGAATTGTTGAAACTTTTGAGAATATCCGACAACTTAGTATTTTAATGCCATTTTTCTAAATTTTCGAAATGTTAGTTTCTTTCTTTTCGATTTGATATTTTCATCGCTAAGTGATGCAGAAGTTTCATTTTCGATTTTCATCGATTTTTGGATTTGTAAGTGTTTTTGTGACGATTTAGAGTTGCTATTTGGAATTTAGAATTTTTTGCGATTTCGAATTTACTTGATGGAGATTTTATCGTTTAGCCCGAATTTTATCATTTAGCTCGAATTTTATCGTTTAGCTCGTATTTTATTGTCTTGCTCAAATTTGTTTCATTTAAAGTGTATTTTATTTTAAAATGGATTTGATCACTTTAGTAATGATGGAAGTTTAATGGAAGATATGTTCCAAGGATATTATACTGAGTTATATATTAAATAATGCGATCGTTGATATACTATTTTGAGGATCTCAACGAAGTTATAGTCTAATAACTTATTCTACAGATCTGGTTGCAATTATCTATTTACATTATTCACAAATGTTAAAATATGGAACTGTATAGGAATTGAAATAGAATAAGAATGGAAATAATATTGTAATATGAGTAGAAGTAATAATAGAACGGTCAAAGATTTAAGAAATGCTTGAGAGGCGTACAATAGCTGAGTGCAGCAAACAATTATTTTATTGGGGAACTGAATGTACTTGTTATTGAAGGAATAGTTCTTTTACCTGTTAAGATATTTTATCGAAAGGACCAATATTATTATAATTATATTTTTATTAAATGTGTTGGAACTGCAATAAGAATTTAGTGACGAGAAATAATGTGCACTGCTCACAAAAATTAGGGGATATTGTAAACTCAGCTATGTATGCTATGTGTTTTGTACCGCATTAGATGCAATCGCTTTCCTTTATTCCCGGAGAAGGTAAACATGTGTTTGCGTCACCCCTGCACATACACCTCATGATGGAGGGCACTGTCCATACTGTTGCTGTCAAAGGGTCACACGGCGGTGGTTTGTTGGTGAGGTCAGAGCCATTCCATTCCCGCTGTCAGTTAGTGAATAACGTGACTTAGGGACAGCAATGCCTCCAAAAACGTGATTTACCTGAATCAATGGCTTGGAGGGCCATAGGACGGATGGAAGCTGGACAGACACAACAAGTTGTGGCTCGAGCCATTCGGGTGTCTCAAAGTGTGATCTCAAGACTGTGGAATCGTTTTCAAACAACAGCTACTGTTCACAGAAGGGTAGGACCAGGTCGCCCACGGGCAACAACAGCAAGGGATGACGTTACCTCGTGTTAACAGCCCGCCGGAAAAGACGGCAGAATGCAACTCAACTGGCAAGTGCCCTTCTAACAGCAACAGGACGCAGAGTATCAACCCAAACTGTCCGTAACCGACTTCTTGCACGTGGCCTCTATGCCCATTTCACCATTCTGTAAAGGATATCTCGAGGAAGGTTTTTGTAGAAAATAATGTATTTATGACCAAAGGAAGTCAAGCACTAACGATTTCAGTGAAAAGGTTGACAAAATCTGGCGTCCATGCGCATTTTAAGCTTACGCTGGGAAACCGTTAAAAATATATGTATGCTATGAGTGTAAGAATTGTCAGCGTGACAAGTTCTGCAAAAAAGCCCGGGAGAGCATATCTCTACCTTCAATACATCGCCTATTGTAAGTGTTTTACGTTTTCATTTCTTCCAACAATCTCCATTCAGTTACTGAGGCGACAGTTCACGAGCTAGCTAGGGGCGAGTCTATCACCCCAGTTACAGCTTAGCTAGCGGACGAGCTTATTGCCCCAGATACAGCCAGCAGCAAACAGTCGAGTCGTGTTGAGTTAAAAACTTTAGAGAACAGTGGTTGTGTTTGAAGTTTCCCTGGAAGTTCATCTCGGCTTTTCTTAATTTCACCTGTGAACTTTTCTTTCCGCAAAATTCACAGTCAAGTTAAGCTTTGACAGAAGGGGGATTTGTGTTTCATACACCTCGCCATTCTTAAATTACGTCTGACAAGAATTTGTTGCTGATGCATCTCTATGGTAATATAATTAATAGTCAAGTCAGTAATTTTAACTCATCATGCCAAGACGTAAAACGGATATTGGTCGTTGTTAATTGACATTGGAAAAAAGCGCGTATCACGTAATGCATTCATAACTGTTCCCGGGCGAAGCCGGGTCGGATAGCTAGTTTGATAATTAACCGGAATCGGATAAGTCGGGAGAGCTGGAAAATATCAAAAACGCAGTCGTTAATGTAACAACTGAATTAACTAAATTAAAATCTTGTCAGGAGCCGGAAATGTCCGCACTTAACGAAAAACTAAAAGCTATGACTATTAAGGAACCTAGCAACGTAGAGATCTTGAGAACTGATGTCCGTAACGATATGAGGGAAGGTTTAAGGAAATTCATTCGTGAACGTGAGGAAAAGTCACGAGAAGAGCGGGGCACTTCTGACGCAGGAGCGCACACGACCGAAGGAGACAGAGCTAGTATTAATGGTCACGAACATACTAGACAAGATCAACAGCCAGAGATAGATCATATTTAAAGGGAGTAGGAAGATCTAGGAAGACTTTACTTTGCTTTAATACCACTTTTTCCCACGGGAACTAACGGCATCCTTGAAACGTCGCCATTGCACTCGTTGACTTGCCAATGCTTTAACTTCCTTCCAGGTTTTCCCAATTTCAAGTGCCTCCTCCTCGACAGTCCTCATCCAGGTTTTCCATTTTCTCCTTTTGATTTCCACTTCAACTGGAACATGATTTGTTATTCTCCATAGTTCTTCGTTGGAAATTATTTCAGGCCATCTGATGTATATGATGCGTCGTAAACAACGGTTTATAAATGTTTGCAGAAGATTAGTGATAGTTCGCGTAACCTTCCAAGTTCCACAAGCATATAGAAGGACTGACTTTACATTTGTATTGTAAATATTAATTTTCGTCTTCCTAGCAATGTTTTTATTCTTCCCCACCGCATACAACTGCATAAATGCTCCATTTGCTTTCCTTATTCTTGCTTTCACAACTTCTTCTGCTCCTCCATCTCTTGTCACTGCACTTCCCAAATAAGGAAATGTTTTAACCTCCTCAATCTCTTCTCCTGCCACAATCAACCTTTCTTCAATTTTGGCATTTACTCTCATTTCCTTGGTCATATCAACATTTATATTGAGTCCTGCAGCCTCTGCTTCCATCCGTAATCCTTCTAGCTTGTGTTTCATGTCACTAACTCTTGAAGACAAAAGACAGATATTATCTGCAAACTGTAGATCTTCCAGTCTCTCCCGAATTCCCCATTGTATTCCTGTTTTTCTCCTACCCAACATTTTCATCATAATATTATCGAGCACAACTAAAAAGAGTGTTGGTGACAGAACGCATCCCTGGCGAACTCCGCTTGTGACATTCACATAGTCAGTGAGCTTCATCTCATGTACTACTTTACACTTGTATCATTCAAACATTTACTTCGTAAGATTCATGATCTTATATGGTATTCCATATCTCGTCAAGGTGTGCCAAATTGCAATCCTGTTTACTGAATCAAATGCTCTTTCGAAATCTATAAACGTCAAGTACAATGTTACCTGCCATACATTACCTTGCTCCAGAATTAATCTTGACGTATTTATTAGCTCAACACAGCTGCGCTGTATACGGAAACCAGCTTGTTGTTTTCGAAGGCGATATTCGATGGAGTCCTTCACTCGGTTTAGAATTATTCGAAAGAGAATTTTACTTGGTATGCTCAGAAGTCTTATTCCTCTCCAATTCTTGCACATTGTAATGTCGCCTTTTTTGGGAAGTTTCACAATAATTCCCTCTTTCCAATCAGATGGAATTTTCTCTTCTTTCCAGATTTACTTCTATAATGGTAGGAGCAAATTAATGGTGACCTCTTCATCTGCTTTTACTATTTCTGGATTTATATTATTTATACCTGCTGCTTTACCATTCTTCAGTTGTTTCAATTCGAGTCTAACTTCTAGCCTTGTTGGGGGATCTAGTTTTATTATTTTATCTTGCCTGTCTGAACCATCATTTACTTCTTGTATTTCCTGTTCATTTCCACCATCTTTGTTTAAGATTTCTGTAAAATGTTCTTGCCCTCTTCTCAACTGTTCTTCTAGGGATAACAACATATTTCCCTGTTTATCTCTCACTGGTTTACTCTTCCTATAACCTCCTCTTGACAATTTCCTTGTAATATTGTAAAGTTGCTTCATATCACCCTTCTTCTCGGCCTCTTCGGCAATTCTTGACTGTTCATCAATCCATTTTCTTGTATCGCTCTTCACACTCCTTTTAACCATTTTATCAATTCCAAATATTTCCTTTGTGCTTCTGCCTTCTGCTGCCGTGTTCTGCTCTGGTTTACTATAGCGTTTGCTTCTTTTCGTTTTTCAATTAAGTCCCATGCTTCCACATACATCCTATATTTCTGTAACCAATTACATTTTCACTCGTTTGTATTTCAATATTCTTTACATTCTCCCAAGTTCGTTCCAGATCTTCAAGATTTGCAAACAAAGGTTTCTAATTAATACTCGAGAATACCAGAATCATAAATCTCGGGCCGTAGTATAATGATCAGGTCAATGAAAATACCTCCACCCTATAGCACATTCCACTACCAATAAACTACAAGAGATAATGCCAATTTCTATAAAATATCAGGGATTCGTAGCACACGTACCTGTCTATTTATTCATAAGACACGAATTAAATGAATAAAATTTAAATAAAAATAATATTACACAAATATCTTCACTTAAATTAAATGAAATAGTTTCCCTTGGAAACAATAATATAAACTAGATTCGATTAAAAACTGCTCAAACATTATCAAATAATTAAATTTTGGCGACAAACTGCTGTGTCCTAAATAACGGGAGTTAACAACCAGAAATTATGTCGATAAATTATCTGCATTATGACTGAATTTACTCATGACGTATGCCTCCGTCATTACAATATCTATGTATTACTCTATACAGTAATAGCCCCCGTCTCCTATTATTATCTTTAAATCTTCCTTAAATACGATAAAATAATATTGCTTTAAACACTTGAAATACCGATAAATGATTCATTATCATAATAAACAGCCTTAAATTGACACTACGGAAAATTCCTACCCTTAATAAACAAGTTCTATTTACAACAAAAATATTAACGAATTATTCCTTCAAATACTATCTCCAAACTGAGATTACCCAAAATAGCAAATTGTTAAGTTTAAACCTCAAATATTAGACGAATCCTCTCAAATCCAATTTTTTAATTTTTATCTTTAGAATCTCATGAATCTGCACCTCGATATGTCTTATCTGGTGAAATTGATAACCCTGGATTCTATAATTCGTACAATTAAGTAATCACATATTTCAATAACTCCTGCTGATCCTTCATCTTAATAAAAATACTAATTAAATTAACTTTCCTTCACAATAGATAACTACCATCAGGTCTACATTCCTTGTTATCAGAACCATTTAAATAGAATACAATTACACTCAGATTCACAAAGAACCGCTGTTCCTACTATTTCAAGGTTCAATTGCACTGTCTATCGATAACTCCAATAATCATTTCAACAATACTTCTCTCATTCCTGCTAATAACCCTTTCTCAAAAACCATTTACATATCGCAGATCTGTCCACACAGATACCTATTCAATAATAATGCAACAATGTCATCCAGCCCATTGCCATAACTTCAATATAAACATCCGTCAACCGGGAATTCTTTCAAATATTCGCCGTTTCTTTCTTCATAATACCACAACTGTATATCAAACACTCAACATAGTAATGTGAAAATCCTAATTCGTAGGTAACACAAGTTTCATAAAAATACTACGATAAATCATTGGTTCCTTCGTTGTCATATAATACCTGGTATTATAATAATGTCTTATACTTTATAGCTCTTACTCACATCAGCATTAACATTCTAATACTAGCATCTATCAGCTGATATACTCCTAATGAGTATTCATTCCAAATTTACACTATTTCAACATTACGACATTACATCACAACCAGATCTGAGAATAAGTTATTGACAAGATAACTAAATTCAGATCTGAAAATAGATCCCTAAAAGATCGCAATATCTAAATAACTTCGTCAGTTAACTTAAATCATGGAATCCACATTTCCAAAAAATAACAATCGAACGTAACACAATAAAATCTCCGATATCTCCTGGATAAATTCGAAATCGCAAATAGAAAAACGTTCTAAACTTCCAACAATGAATATTAATCCTCAAATTGCATCATAAAAAATTAAACTTCGATGAAAATCGATATTAAAAATCCTACATTGCATTACGATAGAAATATAAATTCAGAATTTTAGAAATTCATAAAAATTGGCAAATATGAAAAATATGGAAAAATGGTCGGATATTCTCTAATGTAACCAAATAACAATATTAAAGGATACTTGAATATTGGTCTGGATTCTACCTTTAGGAGCGTAAAGATTTCTAGAAGTAGTTTTCCCTGGCTGAACTTCATAGACAGGGTGTCCCCGGGGTACCTTTGTTCATGACTGGTTTGCTGGATCATCCTGGATTGACATTTGAAGTCGTCTTCTCCTGGATTGGGATTCTAACTCTATACATAATCGTGGAGATATATCAGCATTCGTTCTGCATCGGCATTTTCAAGAGTTGGGTCCACCCTTACACTGGATTCGAACTGGGTCCACCCTAGCTCGCGCGTGCATGGAAATGTACTTTCTTCTTTTCTTTCGCGTAGAATTAAATATGTAGCTGTATTTGTTCTTAATTACGTGCGTAGATTTAATATACGCAGGAGAGAAAGGTGTTGGCCTCCCCCGCGTGATCGTTTATCATGTTATTTCAGATATTCTCGATGTCGTCCATAGGTCATGTTCCCTTTAGCTTCTTAGTAATTCATCGTCATATTGTTTATCCCCACCCCTTCTACGAAGGGTTGTGTCTACATCCACATGCAAGTTATTAACATTACAAGAAGGAGATACAGAACTACGAACATGTAGACAGGATTACAGCTAGCACGACAGGTTATAGCCCCAGAGCTGCCACCTAGCAGGTATAAGGAGGCCACAGAGGACGTTACACTCCACATTCCGCTGACTAGGGATGACTCTAAGCAATGAACCATTAAATAGGAGGGACACACACGCGCCCGGTCTCTTTCTTTTTCACCATTCCACTTGATGAACTCTCAGTTCTCAAGTGCTACGTAAACGCCGAACCAGCGGGGGCGGTGCCCTTGCCGTGGTCTCCACAACGCCACCACATGGACAACTGGACACGGTAGGGTAAGTGTGTCTGATTCCTTCTTCCTCCTACTTTATTTCTTCCCTCAAACATTATTAGTACGAACAAACCCCTAGTCCACAGTCAAGGGAACCCTTTCATTTCACGTAGTTAAGAAACCCTTCCCCTTAGACTGTAGCTAGGTTAAGATCCATCTTGCATGCTGACTGAGCAATAGTGTGAAGATTGCACGGAGGCACGCCTGTTGCTGAACTAGCAGGAGCTTAGCGTGCCAAGGCCCCTAAGGTAAGCATGTTGAGTATAGCCCCTGCAGACCCTCTTCACCCCCTTTACATTAACTCCTCCCTGAAATAGCAGGAGCAAAGTGAAGAGACAGGGTCAGTAGGTAACCTTTGCATTTACACATTTACGGTTACTAAAAACGTTACACATTGCATAACTTATAATTCATCAAGTTGCCACATTGATTATTTGTCTACACTTAGAAGTCAAGATACACTGCGCTTTCCTCAGTTCCGGAATCAGACCTCGAAGGAATGCCTATCAGTAACTTCAAGCACATGTACGCCACACAAAAAACACGTGCAAGGCACAACGACCGGCAAGCGACAACATTAAACCCGCTGACCGACAATGAGTTACCAGCTCAACACAAACAGGCATGCTAGAGGAAGTAAGATATCATAGGTTTAACACCTGGCGCTAGCTACGGACACGCCAGATTAGTCTAAACAGCTTTGCAATTTATTACACATCCCTCAACGAATAACAAAGCTTGCAGTAACAAGAGACGCATAGGCAATTCAGAAGATGTTCCCGTAACGTGTACATATAGCACAGCGTTGTTTTTCATGAAGTGCACTTGAAGTAAAAATTAATCTACCAACTTAAGAGAGCGTTCCCTCACGAAGTCCAAAGGATATGAAAGTAAGCATTCAGAAATTCATGAAGCTGCTGATATATGAACGGCAAAGTATTAGCTATAAGCGTAATTACGGCCCTAGGCACAGGACAGTAGTAGTATATGATCATGATTATGAATATTATCATCGTTATTATGCATTACGAGGAACAAAGAGAATACAGGAAGAAATATATTACGAGGAATAAAGAGAATACCAGGAAAAAAGAGAATACGAGGAAGAAAGATAATACAGGAAGAGAGTATTTATAAGGGAGGAACTACGACATTGCCTACCTACTACGAGAAGCAGTTAATTTTAAGTTGAAGAAGCAGTTCAGTTGATAAGTAACAAGTGTCTTACGGCAGGGACATGAAGGTCACCTAGCCTTGAGATAAGGAGAAAAGGAAGAGATATAAGAAGTATATTTTTATTTAGTACGTTTATAACGATTATCATTATAATTGGAATTATTATCAACACTGTGCCAAATGCCTACTACCCATGCAATTCAGATGCTATGTAAACATATTACGCCAAGAAGCAATAATATAGCATACAGATATCTAAGTCAGAAGAGCGCTGACAAACCGGAGACCGAGGGCTACGATTCCAGGATCCATGAATTAGCCAGCCAGGAACTAGGAAGAGACCAGCCCAGATATTAGGGCAAAACCAACCACGTGTGTTAGGAAATAGCGAAGCCCAGGCACGAAGGGAAGTTAGCTTTAATACTTTCGGGAAATTATTCCCACCGCGTTAACAGCCAACGGCGGACATTGTTCAAATTTAATACATATTTAGACCTAGCATCCGTCAGGATTCATCTGAATTGGTGTTCAGTCAGACTACTGGCAGGCGATAGTTTTATGGTGTTATGATAGTGTAATAGAACAAGGGAAACGATATAACAAAGTCGAGATAATAAATCAAATAAGGAACAATATATAACCGTATATGAGCGGATCAATAATGGAAAACCAACTAGTTATATTAAAGAGTAAGCGTAACAATTTTCATTAGAGGTACTTACAGGAATTATAACGCGCAAGCTATAAGCGCTACCAACATTTGTATAGTCATGGATTATCGACTCTTTTAATTAAAGTAACCATCATTGCGGATAGACATAAGGGAAAGCTCAAACTTAATGAACTAACCTCCCCCCCTACAGACACACGAACCCTGTATATAGTACACCTAATTAGGAAAATTTATTGATATCGGATTTAGCAGTAGGATCTAGCTATATGTACTTATAAAACCCCATTTTTTCTTCCCCTATCTAACGTGGCATATTTAAAAAGGTATCTAATGCATATATTAATAAAAAATGTTATTTTTTACAGGATGTGTTAGTATGTATACAAAGTTTATAAGAAATATAAGACATACGGCTAAGACAACCATTTAAGCTTCATAAACACCAATTCAGCCCGTGGAGGCAATAAGGATTTCTATAAGTTCATGACACAACAGTCACCAACTTAAAAATTAAATCAAGCTTCACAGCTAGGCGTAAAACGTAGTGCGAGTCTTTATTAACATATGTCTGCATTTAAAAGGTTATGAAGCGAATACATCGCTTAAATGAAGAGGAATAAGTTAAATATAAGTAATAATGAAGCATCGAAAAAGAAGAAGTTAAAATAATAAGTAACATTGAAGCATCGTAGAAGAAAAAATTAAATAAGAAATAATAATAAAGCATCGAAAAAATATAAGTATAGAAAGGAAGTATAGCGAAGTATGACGATAATGGATATGTGAAGAGACACATGTCAAACCTTAGTTTATAAGAAATAAAAGTAGATAGAATAAATGCAGACATTCAGTAATAAACTCCCTCGCTATACGTAGAAGATTTCAGATAAATAATAATTATTGGGGTAAAAACTGCCCCCAGTGTGAACAGAAGTTAACAGTGCTTTCTGATTCCAGATTAATACTAAGCTGACCATTCCTGTAGTCCCCCATAGTAGGACGTAACTACAGGATGTAATCAAGGTGACCATGGACCAAGAAAGAAGAGTCAACACCCATGGCAACAGAAAATAAACACTCAAAAATCTTTTTTTTTTTAATAACGAAGCGTAGAAGCTATCTCTTCTATAAGCTCAACCAGCTCATAATAATCACTTTCTTAAGTGAACTTTTAAACTTCATAGGGAAATCTGCATGGTAAATGCACCCCCACGGCCGCACACGGAATGGCAGAGCTTTTCGCAGTCCGTGGACGTGTCATGCAAGGGTAGCACACCCTAGGTTCTCTATATTTTCATCCCCACGTGGTAAGGCGATTAATGTTATCAGAGCACCCTCGCGGTAACACCTGGCCTAGTGGAGCACTACACTACACTACGCTACACAGGTCACGGGCTAGTCTGAGAGGGAGAACTATATCTTAAACTCCATACATCATCATCCAAACATCACAGGAAAATTACAGCAGTGCATGCACCCTCGAGGCGGTACCTGACCTGACGGAGTTCTACACAGGTCTCGCACTAGTCCAAAAGAGTTGATCACACATTATATTTCTTATACTCCATTCTTCGCACATTGAATTTTCTTTCTTTAATCAACATTTAATTTCATTTTAACTTCAGATCCTATTGAATTTTAATTTTAATTTTTAATCGTTTCAATAATTTATCGAAGCAATCAAATATGCAACAAAAAATGTATATAAGAAATGTAACAAGGCAGCATACAAAGAAATGTCTAATATCAAAGGACTGTATAACGCCATATCCCACCTCTTGCCACACCTACCAACCCCTTACACGGCATACTTACACTTACCAATCTGACTACGAAGAAGAACAGAAGAAAGGATAGAAGAAAGAAGAACGGAGACCAAAACTAGAACTACGAGAAGTAGAAAAGTCTAAATTAGCACCCTCACGTATAGTCCAATAATTGGGGACAATTATTGAAACCAAAATGAGGCTTGTTATATACCCAACCCTTCTACAAAAGGTTGTGTCTACATCCACATACAAGTTATTAACATTACAAGAAGGAGATACAGAACTACGAACATATGGGCAGGTCATAGCCCCAGAGCTGCCAGCTAGGAGGTATAAGGAGGCCACAGAGGACGTTACACTCCACATTCCACTGACCAGGGATGACTCTACGCAATGAACCTTTCAATAGGAGGGACACACCCGCGCCCGGTCTCTTTCTTTTTCACTAATCCACTTGGTGAACTCTCAGTGCTCAAGTGCTATGTAAACGCCGAACCGGCGGGGGCGGCGCCCTTGCCGTGGTCTCCACAACGCCACCACAAAGACAACTGGACACGGTAGGGTAAGTGTGTCTGCTTCCTTCTTCCTCCTATTTTATTTCTTCCCTCTACTTTTTTAGTACGATTTAACTCCTAGTTCACAGTCAAGGGATCTATTTCATTTCACGTAGTTAAGAAACCCTTCCCCTTAGCCTGTAGCTAGGTTAAGAATCATCTTGCATGCTGGCTCAGCGATAGTATGAGGAGTGCACGGAGGCACGCCTGTTGCTGAACTAGCAGGAGCTTAGCGTGCCAAGGGCCCTAAGGTAAGCATGGTGAGTATAGCTCCTGCAGACCCTCTTCACCCTCTTTGCATTAACTCCTCCCTAGACGTCTCCGCAGAGCTCCCTCATCCAAGCTGTTAGGTTCGTCAATGCATAAACAAGGGTGAAGGTACCGCGTAGTTCGTGTACCACCCCAAACAGCTAAAACAATATCTTCAGTAGCGATTGTAAATGTCCCACCCAATTTCTGTGGGTTAACCATGGTGATGAGAGAAAGTGGATGTGAGTAACTTCTATCACCCTCGAATACTTCTTAATACAAGTTCACGTGCTTTCTTCAATGTTCGTATTTATTTCGTTTCACTTTCAATAATATTTCAATTCCCGTCGTAAATAACGCAATTCAGTTTGTCGTAGCTACTGTATATCGTGGACTTCACTTAATATCTTGCTGTTGGGAAATCTTCTGCGATGTTATAACTTTATACTTTAATATTAATTACGCTGGTAACAATTGTGCTGTCGGAAGACACGTCCGTCTCGACCGTAAGTTTTGGTGAAAAGAATATCGAGTTAAGTCGCGTCTCTCCCAGTCCAAGAAAAATGATTGCGTCCTTTGTATAAATAACTCGTCTGAAATTGCGCGTTTATCCATTATACTCATTACTTTGCAATTACATTAAAAATGTCATCATATTTTCAATATAATATTTGACAGCTTTGCTGGTGGTGTAAGTTCCTTTAATAGCTCTCACAATGAGTAATGCTAATTACGGTAATTGCTTTATCCTCGTATTTCATTGGCTGCCGCTGGTCACGTGTCACAATCTCAGTCACACTTCTCTGCACGTGCGTTTTTTTTTGTCGTGCGCTCCTCACCTCTCGAGCATTTTTTTATCGGCTTGTCAACAACAAAGCTAGACCGGTTTCTCGCCCCCTCTGCTAGTATTTACTGAGCTAACTTTCTGATTGGCTGAAGCCTGTTGCTACCAAGACTGTATAAACTGGTTTGTGTCATATTCCAGCCTCAAACATTTTATAATACTGGCTTCATATCAATATATTCAAATAAAGAAATCTTTCACCTGGCAAATTCGAGTACAGTAGTCATGTGAGAGCCAAATGTTATCACTCTTTCAATGATATTAATGACTCGTTGGGCAGGGGGGGTACAAGTTGATGATGTAATTATAGATGTTGTGAAGTCATTTTTTGTCGTCCCACATGACATACTACTCCCTAAATTAGCGGCAACGTGGATTGATGAAAGAGTAATTTTATGGATTCATGAGTTCTTGACTGGTGCTGACAGAAGATTAAAATGGGTAATGTATTCTCGGAGGACATTTTCATAACGTCAGGTGTCCCTCAGTGTAGTGTGATTGGGCCCTTGTTATTTCTGGCACTTATTAACGACGTACCGATTAGATTCGAAGTGTGTGGCGATTGTTTGCGGATGATATATAATATATCGAAAAATGCAAACATCACAAGACAATGCTCAGTTGCAAACTGACCTCAACCTGGTTGATAAATGGACGGTAGACAACAAAATGAAGATAAATACGAGTAAATGGAATCTCATGAGAATAGGGAGAGGGTGAAGGCATGATTTTCAATATAATATCGGCTCGGAAATACTTGTAGAAGGAGACTCGTGCAAGCACTTGGGAATTCATGTAAGGAATGATATGAAAAGGAGTACTCATGTGCGATGTGTCGTCTTCAAAGCGTACAAATCACTTCATTTTGTAATGCGGATATTAAAAGGCAGTAGCTATACCGCAAAAGAAATAGGATATTTGACCCTGGTGAGGCCAATCTTGGAATACGGCTCAGCGGTTTGGGACCCTTATCAGGTAGGGCTCATCCATGACCTGGAGATGGTACAAACAGAGGCTGCTAGGTTTGTGCTCATGATTTAAATCCTAGAAGTAGTGTAACTCGAATGATAAAAGATCTAGGGTGGGAATCTCTGGAAGATAGAAGGACAAAATCCAGACTATACGCTTTGTTTAACACTTACACTAATCTTCCAGCATGGGGAGAATTATGCAAACGTCTGGGAAATCCCACCTACCTGAGCAGGGCAGATCATCCACATTAAGGTCCGACCAAAGCGTACAAATTATGGGAAATATTCTTTCATTAACTGTGGTATTGATAATTGGAACTTGCCTCTGTCTTAGAGCCTTTCCCCAAACATATTGATGTGTTTAAGAGAAGATTGAAAGTTTGTGTAAATACTACGATGTAATTACTATAGTTCCTAAATTGCGAATTGAGTATATTGAGTTTGATGTGATTGTTGGTAATTTTCTTTATTTGTACAATCTGCCCCCGGGGAATTACCCCAATTTGCAAATATATAATAATAATAATAATAATAATAATAATAATAATAATATGCCCCAGTGTTTTTTCCAAAAAATACGGCACTTCCTAGCTCTCAATGTGGTACTTTGGTCGAGTGGCCTAGATGCTTGGCTGTTGTATTATATTTGTTGTTTTATTAATACCAGTTTAATTACATATATTGAGTATTTTCAAATAAGAAATAAATATGAATTACACAGCATGTTTTAATGCAAGCTTCTACAACAAAGAGAATAGTTCATGGGCTAAGAATTCCTACACCCGTCCCTTGGGCATGAAATGCAATACCTACTATACTATTTGGTATACGTGTCAGAAGGTATGTTGGCTGTAATACACTCTACTGCAGATCAAGGACAATGAATGAAAATTGCTGAGGTAGCGTGTTGAAATACGTGGTGCTGTAAGTATACATAGAGTTTTTGATATAGGTGACGTCCGTTACACTGGTGACAGAAGAGACTACTCTAAGCTTCCTAGGTAAAAAAAATGTCACCTATCTTTAAATTGAAAATTAAACATTAGGAAGTGAACGTTTGAAGGTTTTTCAGAAACTGTTCATGCAGAGGGTGCATCCAAGTCTGGGGTATTTGGGGGTAGGACGAGGTAGTTTGAGGCATGGCGAGGGCGGGGCGAGAAGTTGATGCGTAATCGGACCATTGACTTTCCTGTTGAGGAGGGGAGGGCATCAGCTGATACGAAGATATGTGGATAGCTGTACTAATCCTTTAAAACTCCTGCGTAAGCAAATTGTGTTGTTGTTGATGTAAATTCACATAATGGCTTGGTATATTTGGAGTGGTAGTATTGTGTAGCCTACTTTATAATTGTGGAAGTCATTGATTGATGAGGATGTAAAGGATAACAACATTTCGATAATCAGCCCTGGTTTGTAGTTGACTTCCGGCACGTGAATGAAATACAGTGTGACAAAATTCTGACATGCCATCGTCTGTTCAGGACTAGCATTTAAAAACTGAAGACGGTGGCAGTTTGAATTTCTAACTATAATTCATATAGCGTGTACCCTATTGCGACACTTTTAAACACGGTATATCAATCTCCTCGAAGGTGGAGTCATAAATAATGAATACTTCAATTTAAAATCGTTAGAAAATATTTGAAAGCAATTTGGTAAAATAGAAAGGCATTACCAATACGAGGTGTTCCTGGGTGACCTCCCCTTCAAACATCGACCATGTTGAATGTACCTTAACTGTGGTGATCAGACGAGAATCGGTGTACTCAACATGATGCGGCCGTGAAAGCAGTGATATACTTAATTTAATCGAGTTCTGAAGTAGAACAAACCATGATAATATACGAAATTAGGCAGTTTTGTTCTTCGTGGCCTACATCTTGGGGATTTATTTACGCTTGCAATAAAATCCTTCTTGGATATCTGACCTCCCGTGATGTTCTAATCATTTGCAAATTAATAATAATGTTATTGGTCTTGCGTCCCTTTTATAAACTGCGGCGTTTAGAGACGCCAGGGTGTCGGAATTTTACCCCGAAGGGGATCTTTAACGTGTCAGTGAATCTACTGACACGGTTCTCTTGCATTTGTGCACCCTCAAATGCCAGCTGACTGCGCCAGGTTTCGATCCTGTAACCATGGGTCCAGCAAGCGAGAACATTACCGCTTAGTCACGCAGCCCAACCATTTGCAAATCACCCCGTACGTAGCCTCTACAGAATTTTGGCCCTTCCTTTGAAAGGATGAGATCTAGTAGTCTCAACGAATAGATTTAAATTTACGTGAATTCAACTTCTCCAAACGCTCCAGATGATACACAACTGAACATTTCATTTTGCACCAGGACGAAGTGGACTAATTTGACAACCTGGGAGAGAGAGAAGTAAAGATGATTAATAGTTTGAGAGCACACGATGAGCTTTACGGGTTTCCTTTGTTGTAGATAGTCTGTGTACATTCAAATTTATCTGATCATTTTCTTATCGTAGTTATCAGCGTGGAGATGACAATCTCCATATCATTTAGTGATTATCTAACCAAATCATGATAATGAAAACAAATAGCAGATTATGTTTTGTTAGCCTGTCCATTGTATGAAGCTAGCCATAGACTGGGAGCTTTTGTGAAGTGCTCCGTAATGAACTCCATCCCTTTCCCACGTTATAGAGCAGGAGGACAGGAAGGGAGACAGAGAGAGGGGAGCGCATCAAGTATCCAGCATCCAAGAGAGAGAGAGACGAATGAAAATACCATAATTGACATGACTGCCCCTCATTTGCACCTCATTCGCTCCTCTTATTGATGCCAATCTCTTGGTCAGTTCATGGCACAAACTCTCATTAACTACTCGCTCTATCTGACCTGTCTAACTCACGTGAAACTGAAAATTACATCGCATGCTATGCTTTAGAATTTGCAGTGGAGCTTTCATGAATTGTGCAAAACGTTGATTTGTTCATGCAGCCACCCTTAGTGACTGGCTATTGTTTACATTCGGAATGTATATGAAACTGCAGTAAAATACAGTGTTATCCACGTGACTAGTACTTAAAAGTATAGCTGTGCTCGTCAAACTATCATTCGGCCTGTTAAAGACATGTACTGCCGTGAAGGTCACGGACATTACGGGAGCATATCTTATAGTGGTTCTCCTCAGTGGATACAGAAACGTTATTAACTCAAAGCCAGCACGAGCTTTCGTGGCTATCATAAACAAGAGATTGACAGCCTTGGCTCTTACGAGCTGCCTCTGCGCACCCTTACTGATATTCATTTACACACAGCATTAAAGTGAATTGACAGGAACATGAACTGTATTGATGAAGAACGTGATACTTCAATACATTAAATGAACTCATATATGCCACTAGTTCCACTTACCAAACATACACATTTCCGAACTTATGGAGCTGACTATTATCACATGCATTTTTGGATACGACCTACCTGGCCACGTTAATATAATCACTTGAAGGTTTTTTTAAATTTTGCTTTCATTTATGCTATATCTCAATGAAAACTGATGTAGGCCTACATCGACTAAAGTATCTACATACAGATAACCACATATACTGTGAGTACTTTTAACAGTTTAACAAATCTTTTAGTCAGGAAAATAGCACACAATTCAGTTGTATGCTGCTTACTGTCAAGTGCTAGTATTTTGTATGTCTTCCTTTTGCTTTGATTATGGCCTCAATTCTCCGCGGCATACTTTGAATGCAGGACTGGACAACTTCTTGGATCCTGGGATAGTGATACCACACTTGGATCAGTTTATCAATTAATCTGATTTTAGTTGTTATGAGTTCTTTGGCAATCTCCCTTTTCACAAGTTCCCATACATTCTCGATGGGGTTTCAGTCAGAAGAGTTACCTTGCCATGGCAGAAGTTCGATGTTCGTCTGTAGTAGGAAGGCCTCTACTCTTTTTGCTGTATGATAAGTTGCCCCATCTTGCATAAAAATGTAGTCTTCACCATTTGGGAACCATTCTCTCAACTGAGGAATAAGCCTTTTCTCTAGCACACTGATATCTTGGTCTTGTTTCATCGTTCCTTCAATAATGTAAAGGTGACCACAAGCCTTCCTTGATATCATTGACCACACCATAATAGATATCGAATACTTAACTGTTCTAACAATGCGTGAGGAGTCCAGTTTCTCGTCTGTCTTTCGTCGTATGAATTTTGCTTTGTCCATCAGACATTGGAAAGTTCATTCATCAGAAAAGCACACATGAGAAAGAAAGTGTATGATGTTGTAAAGGCATATAATTCAACAAGAGGATACAAAACACACCATTTTGTACATTTTTGGATGTTAATGAATAATACTTACCCTTTTCCAGTCTTCCACCGTGAAAGATTTGTGCTGTCTTGGTCTCAGGAGTCGCTTCTTCATCATGGCAGCAGTGAGTAAAGGCTTTTTATATGGACGATGGCACTTGCAGCCAAGTTCATACAATCTTCTACACACAGTTCTTTCATATACCATCATACCACTGGCATTGAGTTCACTAGTTACGTGATTAATATAATTTTTCCGTTTTTCCTGGCAGACTTTCACTATTTTTCTGTCTTCACGCGGCGATGTCTTCCTATGTGCATAACAGTTCATCATGGCAGCAGTAAGTAAAGGCTTTTTAGATGGACGATGGCACTTGCAGCCAAGTTCATACAATCTTCTACACACAGTTCTATCATATACCATCATACCACTGGCATTTCATTACATGACGACACTCTAAACCTTTCCTACTTTCTAATTTTTTCTTTACTAGACTCACAGACGCTTCATATATACCCACTGTTCGGGCTATTTAACGCTGTGAACAATCGCTACGCTCAAGTAACTCTTAAATGGTAGCCTTTTACCTGGCTGTAAGATCATTTCATTTCCCCATTACGATTATAAAGTAATCAGTATAGTTCGATGTCACAAATAACTGAGAAGGTATTAATTGATTGGTCTGCAACAATAAACAAACACAAATTCACTGTTCTCCAAAATATCACCCTTTACAAGTATATCCACAACAGTTACAGCCCAGTCGAAACTGCTATCCGCCTTTATTAACAATCACCAGGAACAAATGAGTCACTACAAATGCATAACACTGTTGCCAACACACATAGAAGACAGTATATAAACTTCCCTCAACAATACATTCCTTACCAAAGCACCTAAAATTTCATTACCTAACGAATAAAAGAAATCGAGGAGTGATTATAATAATGTGGCCAGGTACTCTATTTGGCTATGATCAGTTATCTCATCCTGTCATGTGGTGAAAAATGGCATATTGTGAGCATATACTTTCACACTCAGAGAATATTATGGTTGTATATTTATTGAAAAAGAGAAACATGTTTGTTTCCGTACATAATAAATGAGTTAAATGTTGCTGGTTATTTAACTGGTAACTAGCTTTAAAATGGTAGTGCAATATTCAGTGTACCACGGATCAGCATTCATGTGAGACTCCACAGGGGAAGTTCTTACGAGCATAAGTCAACATGGTGCTTTCCTGCCACTCACTGTTTTAAAGAATTGAAAATCGTAAACCAATATACGGAGTCTACTTTTGATTTGTGAATGGCGCCCATTCCACGCGTGCTGGTTCGGAGCACCATCAGTAGACTGCCTGACCAACATCAGAGTGGAATGACTACATACATAAGCAAATAACGAAAGACACTCACATCATGATTTCTCCAAGAAAGCATAATAATATGATTGGTTTTGCATCGCTTTTAACAACTGCGACTTTTAGAGACACCGGGGTGCCGGAATTATGTCCCGAAGGGGATACTTAACGTGCCAGTTCTACTGACACGGCTCCCTCGCATTGGCTCACCCTCAAATGCCAACTGGCTGCGACAAAATTTGATCCTGCAATCTTGGGAACAGCAGGCGAGAATGTTACCGCTGAGCCTCGCAGCCAGCCACTTAGAGAGCTCTAATTAAGCCAATGCTTCTGTTGATATTTGCTCTTGATGCTATCGTTGTTGTTCACGGCGTTGAAATGTTACCTCAGAATCCCATGTGCTTAGGTGTAAGCCAATGTGGACTCACCGTGATAGCCTATGCTATTGTGGAGTGAGGCTATTGTGATGACCTTACTGGTGCGTATATGTGTGATAGGAATTGAGATTAACATGAATTTGAATAAGGAAATCTTGGAAGCCATATCTTGGCGGGTTTATCTGAAAATGTACTCCAAACCTTTTATCAATCACACACCATCTGAAGCCTAATGAGGATTAACCTACCTAATAGTGCCCTGACTGTCGAATAATACACCACTCTGGGCGTGAAGGTGAAGTGATCAAGCAGCTTGCCTATTGCCAAGCCAGACTGGGTTCAATTCCTGAATAATGCATGTAAGATTTTCAAGGTGTATTGTTAAGTCCGATATCGCCGATTCCACATTAAGCGGAGATGCTGTGGCTTACAACTGCGATGCTAGCAGTCTCGTAAAACTACAAACTTTCTTCCTTTACGATACCATTCAATATTATCCTATGACACTCTTCCAGGGATCAGTGACTCCCCATGGAATTTGAGGGAAAGAATCAATGTAAATTATAACATGGGGAAGAAGTTTGCATAAGAAAATACAGACATTAAGAAAGCGCTAATAAGTTAGTCCACAAATGTCGTGAATAGGTGGCTTTGATGGCGTGGTTGGTAGCGTGCTGAGCTTCTTAGCCCAAGATCCCTGGTTCAAACCCGGCCGAAGTCGCCGGATTTTTTAAGAGCGTAAAATATCCCTGAGTATGCCTTCCTTCGGAGGGGCAGTAAAGCTGGCGGGCCATGTCATAGATTCTACAAACTACAATTGTGTGAAGCTAAATTTGTAGGTTAGATTTATGTTCTAACGGTCTCCGCCAGTTGCTGGTAACGGTGGCATCTAGTAGCCAAGTCCGCGGCTAGGTGTTATTGACGGTAGCATTTGGTAGCTTAAGTAGGAACTACTTGAAATTGATTGTCTGCAGTCCTTACCTGAATTAGAGACAACACACTCTAATAATACAGCCATCACAATTAACACCGGTTATCAGACAGATTATACACATACCCAAAGTACATGGGGCTGCATGACCGCGTTGTCGCAGCCCCTAAACTGAAAAACCAACCAATGTCGTGAATGAAATGAACTGCAGTTATTTAAACTGTTGATGAAAAGTTTTATAATTTCCTAAGTCATGTTTTACAGTGTATTCCATAATTTGCTTTTGGATATTTTTCATTAACACGAGTAGTTGCAAGAGATTTTCATTTTGTAGCGAACCAGGCCTCATAGCGTTCACTATAAGGACCACGATCGAACAGCGCTTCGTTCCCAGGAATTAAAAACACTGCTACCTAATTTAATTCCGGGAAAGCGAAGATTTTAAGACTGAGCCTGTTGGGTGGAAAGGCGGAGCAGACGAAGAGTTCGTCATTACCTGCTGACTAACTTAACAAATGAAAACAAGGGCTCTCCAGTAATAAAATATAATTGAATGAACTATGATACAGTTACAAACACGTTAACATTAATACATAATACAAATCACACACTTCCTGCCCATGAAAATCCTAGGAGGAAACTAAAGTAATCATGGAATAAAATCCCACGCCTGAACGCAAACCAGGAAATACCCCTGACAGCCGGGCTAAACAACCTTCCACAGGAAATGTTACAAGCACTCAGGTACAACCACCCACGTGGTCAAATTGCACAACACAAATCAAGTTACACCAAGATTATATTTAAAATGAATTGACAAGATTGACCGGTCAACAATATTTAGAAAAAGAACAAAGATAGAAAAGACTGAAAAACAATCAGTCGTGAAATAAGATAGGATTAAAACAAAATGTCAAGAGCCGCTACATGCGACTGACCAGCACGGACGACTGGCCAAGAAGACAAGCGTAATAATGGCCGCCGGGTTACATGTTAAATCAAATCATAATATCAAAGTATGCCCCAAAATATCAAAGGGCAAAATATATCAGATTTCCCAACCAAAACGAATAACTGAGTGCATATAAAATAATTTTGCACTGCCAATCAGGTTTAAATACAATTGTTTATTCAATTCAAGTTAGGATGGCGCCTTGAAAAGTAGATATCAGGGCGGCCTTGTGGCTTCATGTTTTGTGGCCTTTCCATAATTACGAAGAATTTTACATTTAAACCAACAGGAAAAAAATGACGTAAAATCAAATTCAACGAGCAAATCAAGCCAGCATCAATTACCGTTTCAAATATACAACATCAAGCCCCCCCGAGCACCCCTTAATTAGAGTCCAATGGCGCAACACAATGCATCTCACTGGTGCTCAAACAGAAAAATACTTTTTAAAGATCATTTTCAATTTGTCCAATGCCCCATTATTTAAACATGATCAGTTACGTACCTTTTGTCTCTACTCCCCCAGAACCAGACGTGCTTCCAGGTGAAAAGGCCAACACATCCACTCACTATCTAACGAGCAAGCAGAATGAATTGTGTTTCAAGTCTCTCCTTACAGTCCTCGGACAAGACACACACAGGTTAGCCAACCTGACCTAAATAAATATATGAGTTTCTTGCTGACACATTTGGTAGTTATTTTCACTGTTCGTGGTAGCCATTTATGACATACTGTAGCACTTTCGAGAAAGAAGAAAATTGCGTAGTTGATAAAGTGAGCACAGTTGCCAGGTATGCTTTAGAAGAAGCCTTCAGAAGAATATTGTATTACGCAGTTCTTGGCAGGTGCAGGGGAGCCAAACCTTGCACTCCAGGGTTGTCCATGGTACGACCTCAGTATGAGACGATGATATGCAGCCACAGAGGAATGCCATGGCGATGTCCAGGGTTCATAGCCTGGGTGGGCAAGATGAAACATGTGTGAAGAAGTAGAAGAAGAAGAAGTCATCACACATTTCACAAGACTACCCTTCTGTGAGCTTCCATTAGATGTATATGGGAATAAGGTGTTATATCCTGGTACAGAATTAATATATACACACATCAATAAAAGTTTTGCATCATCTGTGTATCCCATAAACATATTCCTCCTGAATCTACGTAGACATGATGCGCAAAGCTTGGTCAGTTGAACTGTCAGAAACTGTAAACAAACCTGCCTATAGCCCCGTCTATCAAAAACATACCCATTTCAATGAATATACTGTATGTGAGGCATTAACATTCGTACCTTCATTCAATACACAGTGTAGGAACAGTATAGGGCGTTTGTTGACACTGTAAGGACGTTCTCCGATGGCAAGAAGACGAATATCAACGTTTGATCGCACACGGATTGTTGCTTTATGTCAACAAGTACTTTCATCACGAGAAGTCGTAAGGCGAATAGTCGTGAGGCAGAGTGATGTGGTAAGGACCTGGAATAATTTTCTAACTACAGGTAGAGTTTATGACTTGCCTCGTACTGCTCACCCCAGGGCAAGAACTGCAACAGACGACCGGTATCTGTGACTTCTCGCTCGCAGGAACCCCGAACAGACAGCCACCAGGTTAAACAATGACTTTGTGAGGGCCACGGAGAGGCATGTGTCAAACCAGACTGTACGCAACAGACTCCACAACAACTATCTTTATGCCAGACGGCTATGGAGAGGCCCAGCCCTTAATCCCAGACACCATGCTGCATTATACAGGTGGGCCCAGAAGCACCGAAAATGGAGTATGGAAAATTGGCGCAAAGTTCTCTTCACAGATGAATGCCGCATATGTTTGCTACCAGATGACCGTCGACCGTGTGATGTTGCACGCCAGTACAGTCAGGTGGCGAATCAATGATGTTCTGGACAGGTATCATGTGGGGCTTTCGGACACCATTGTTAACCATCCAGGACATGGTCAAGGCTCCACAAGACAGGGATAATATCCTCCAACCCATTGTTGAAACGCTTCATCAGCATTTCAGGGAAGAATTCAAGTTGTGGATGACAACTCCCGAGTCCATCGTGCCAGCATCGTCAACGATTTCATCTATCGTGCTGGTATTGCACGATTGGATTGACCTGCATGTTCCACCGATATGAATCCTATTGAACATGCTTGGGATAAATTGAAAAGAGCTGCGCGGGCACGTCCTGACAAACCACGAAATCTGCGGGAGTTAAGCAGGATTGCCATTGAAGAATGCGATAAATTAGACCGGCAGTGGTTAACTAATGACCACGTGGACAGCATGCCACCTGGGGTCCAGGCATGCATTCATGCAAAAGGTCATGCAACCCTTTGTTGAATGAGGTTGCTACACCATGGACTGACCTCAAGATACGTGTTTTAGGGGTTTTGTTTGTCTATACATCGGAAGATGGATACTTTATCAATTTCAGCTTACCATAGTATAGAATACCATAGAACTTTTGTTTGGTGGATGATACAAAACTTTTTATGTGTATTTTAAGCACTTCATGTTATATTGAAAGAGTGTTGAGAGGAAGTAATATACATCAGGAAGTATGTATTTTACTGGATACACTTGATGATACGTATGCAAACTATTATCGTTGCAACAACTTGTCTTCCCTTCCCCTCGGACGGATTCCACCGTCCCAATAAATGAAACTTTTCTAGAAGGAACATTGATAATATTCAATTCGATGTTTAACGATTGGAAATCGTTACCTCCCATTATTCCTTCCCTAAGGCACGGACCTAGTGTCATTCTAAGTCTGGGCCCATGCCCTGGACACCCCTGTTGCCTCAAATCTGTCGGGCTCAGGCGCCTTGTTTCTCAAGATATGGCTTGTCCGTGAGAACCATATCTGACTCCGCACTTAAGGTTCTAGAATATTCTACACGTGTGGTCTTAGAGATCAGTGTTACCAAACTTGATTACATTTTTACTCAACGGAATGACTCCACCTTTTCGGGTATATTCATTAGGTGCATTTGGTACTCTGTGTACCCCCACGCACGGCTCTGCCCGGGTGTGTGTGAACTATGTTATACTAATTGTCTTTTTCCTACTGCTTTTTAACTGAGTAGATGTGTCGCTTGCCCCTGGCGGGCCACGTGTTGGCCTCAGGCGCCGTAAAAACAATTCATTATGGACAGTGCTGGATTTGGTTTTGTTTTAGTATTTTTGAACTATAAATTTAATTTCATTTATTTAAATATTTTGAGCACCTAGCAAGCGGTGCGTTTTTACTTGTGCTTAAGAACTGTAATGAGGATATGGTTGGGGAGCCCGGTTCAGTACCTGTGGTCTTTTGCATGTGATTGATGCGTTACTATTCCACCATCCCTATCATTGTGTTCGCGCTGATAGGCTGGTTTAGTCGGAAATTTTTCGTGTTTCGTAAATGCCTTTTATGGTTGGCCCTGATCAGGCTTTGCATTTTATTACTTGTTAGTGTTTTCTTGTAAGTTGCTTGGCCACAGACACGGAGCCGAGACCTCCAGGCTATCCTAAAGAAAGCACAATCATAACGTTAGGATAGGAGTGTGCTCTGTGTTTATTTTGGTTAATTTGATTTGGTCCTTTAATTATTTGAAAAGGGGGGGGGGGGCTCTACTTGTTGTTCCAGGTGCCGCCATTTTGGTGCAGCCACAAGGCATTCTGCTTCATGAATGCGTGGACATTGATGGTATTCTAGCTTCCTTAAAATTGTTTACTTGAATTATTATATTGGTACTTGGTCCGGATCTTCCTTATTTCCTTTGGGGTTAAATGTTCCTATTCTTTGGTTGGCATTACTTTTGTTTCCTCCAGGGGTTTGTTTGGTATTTCTAGGTTTCTTGATAATTCATCCTGTGTATTTGGTTTACTTGTTATTGCATGTTATTACTTTATTTAAGAATATGCAATATTTTACCTCCTTGAAGACTTGTTTCTCCCTTCGCAGGTCAGACGGCCTCTTCGTGACGGCTCACTTTCACTCCTCAAGATAGTATTGTGGTCCTTTTCGACACGGATGTTATGCGGTAGCAGTGCATTCAAATCCTTGGAGAAAAGGCCTGTTACTATCCTCGTCTCCAATGAACATAGGGGACGAGGTTGGTTACACGATGGTGCCTTAATTTATCTCTTATTAACATATCAACGTAGGAGCACGTGTCCGAAATTGCCCATATTTTAGCCTATCAAAATAACATGCCCAGAAACTGTGAGTGTAGTTCATCGGTCAATGCTGTAGCTGAGTAAGTGTGGCGTGTTGTTCAGTTCTTGAACTTTGTGCATTATTACGTGTGCTAACCTCAGTATTTCGAAACTTCGTCAAGCTAATTAGTTTACCATAGCTTATTAGTCTGCCGTATCACATGGCAGACTACGCACCCAGAGACATGGAGTTGAGGGGTAAGGTAAATGCGTGGCGTGTAAAAATTGGATCCACACCAAGCACGTGAAGAGAGAAAGACAAGTTAGAACTAGTAATGTGTAGATCTACTTACTGGAACAAATAGGAAACTAGTAAAACACCTAATTAAGATATCGATAGAAAATTCAAGAGGTGAAGTAGCATCAACAAACTTGGTAGTAGTAACTCAGGAAATCTTTAGAGTTCTTTTATGAGGGAATTGAACGCAGGCGCTAAGAGTATCAAACAGCAAGAAGGAAATGCCCCTAGTTCAACCGCTTATATTAGAGAACAATGATCTCCGGACCCTGTGAAGATGCTGGATACTCGTCTGGTAATATGTATTGATTATAATTCACGTCGCCAAACTGTCGAAATATTCTGGGTCCTTGAGACTAGCAATGAAAACGTGCTCGGGACAGTCAAGCCCGTTGGCTTGAGCTATGGCCATGAATAGGCCTAATGGAGAAATCATAGCGCGGTTCGTCCGGTAGTTCGACAAGGAAGGCTTCATGCAACTAATGACTGTGAAACATAGTTTGTCGGCCCAACGTCGCTTTTAGAAGGGGGCATAATCCATTTACCGGTAATATGAGTCTGTCATCTGATAACAAGAAATGTCTGAGTCATTCCCTAAACTTCAAGAGGAAGAGGTTACAAGATATTATGGTCTAGCAATGAGTAAGGGGTCACATATTTAATGTATATTGTAAATGACACTGATGATCTCTGATGGCTGTGATAATTAGTAACAGCTCACAGTGATTGAACACTGAGAGTACTAGAGGGTTGCAGTCAGATAATCTGTGGTCAGTTCCTGGAACCTTTCACATTCATTGTCCTTTTGTTCCATTTACACTAACTTCAACAGTATGCTGCAGGTTTCTCCCCGCACATTTAAGTAAAATGTCTTCCACTTACACTCACAAAATTCATATTGTCAAAATTTGAGAGGTTCGAGAACTAAACCATGTCCTTTACATGCGAATATTATGATCGAGAGCTGCGGTATAGGATTTAACAGTCTTAACTCATCGCTCAGTTAATTAGCCTGAAGTATATGAGATGTATGTTGTGTTTGGAAATGTCCGTGAAGGAAATATTACCAGCAACAAGCTAGGAATTATTGTATTCGTGGCATTTCATGACATGTGCAATACTTGGTCTCGGAGTGACACTTCTGTGTGTAACTCTTCATTGATAACTATTTTAACGTAGTTATCTGTTTAGTTTACTTTTAACGGGAGAACAAAGCAGAGAGATACGAGGAATCCTACGCATGAACTGAGAGATATTGAGATTTGAACATTCCTAAAACAACCCCAACAAATTGTTTTAAAACCCGTGATTTTGTTTTTCTATATTATTCAGTAATTTTTTGATTATTGTGGGCTTGTAAAGTGTTAATAACATCGTGAATGTACTTTACTAGAGATAAGATTGTAGATCTCCAGCAAGTTGTCTAGGTGAATATACAAACTTATCAAATTTATATTTGATTGCTATGATACTTGAGTGAGTATCTACTAGTGTAGTCCTCACAGGTTCTCCTCGCGTTTGAGTTATTATACACTGGTCAAAACAATTAGGGGATCAGTTGAGGTATCTAGGTTCTGACGTATTGTCATCGCCAGAATGACCTAAAATGGTTCGACGTCTTTCTGTCGGTTCTACGGAGTGGAGACATCAACATTACGGCATCCGAGATAGTGGTAATAACAGAAAGTTGCTGCAGAGGGGGTTGGTGTGGACGTGTGTTTACTCTACCAAACGAATGACACAAGCAGTTGGGTTCAGATGGTGTAGTGAACAGGTAGTGCAATGCAACAACAACGTGACTTACCCGAAGGAATGGCATAGAGGACCATAGGAAGGTTGGAAACGGTACAGACACAGAGGAAGGGGGCTGCAGCTATTGGAGTGTCCCAAAGTGTAATTTCCAGGACCTGGACGTGATTTCAGACAACAGGAACCGTCAAAAGAAGGCCAGGCCAAGGTCGCCCACGGATAACATCAGCATGAGATGACCGTTATCTCCTTTTAACAGCCCGTCGAGACAGGAGGCTGAATGCAACTCAGCTGCGACGCACCCTCCAGGCGGCAACAGGACGCGCAATATCAACACAAACAGTCCGAAATCCTTCGGGAAGGTGGCCTCTACGCACGGAGGCCTATGGTGTGTGTCCCATTAAACCATGCCACCGATTATCCCGCAGAAACTGGGCGGAGGAACATCAGGATTGGCGTCGTAAAGAATGGCGCCGAGTTCTGTTCACAGATGAGTCCAGATTTTGTATTCAGGCGGACAATCGTCGTTCTCTCATCTGGAGAGAACGTGGAACTCGGGACAATCCCGCTTATGTGCAGGAAACAGCACCATATCATGGTGGTGGATGAATGGTGTGGGCTGGAGTCAGTATTGGCGGACGTACGGACCTCTATGTCGTTCAGAATGGCGCTTTGACTGCTCAGAAGTATCGAGACGAGATCCTTCGACCGTTTGTTGTGTCCTACGCTGGTGCCATAGGCGATGGGTTAATTCTGGTGGACGATAACGCACGACTCCACAGAGCTGCACTGTTGGACAACATGCTTGTCGACGAGGGCATTGAACGAATGGAGTGGCCATCTTGTTCACCGGATTTAAACCAGATTTAGCATGTCTGGAATGCACTTAGCAGACGCATTGCAGCCAGAACAGCACCTCCCACAACGGTTGCCGAGCTGGATATTGCACTCATGGAAGAATGGCCAAATATCCCTAAAGAGCTGATTGATAACCTCATACTGTCCATGCCACGCGGGTGTGTAGCTGTCCTGGCCATCCGAGGTGATCACACACCATATTAGAGGGCAACGAGAATGACTTTTTCACTATTATGGTATCCCCATGGTGCCACGCTCTAAGCAATCGCCATGTAAACCTCCAGTAAATAGTTGAGACAGCAAAATATTGTACTGTAGCACACACAAATTACAATTGTAACCGAAATCTGAATAAAAGATGTTACCATATGTATGTTGTGTATGATATCTCACCTGATCCCCTAATTGTTTTGACCAGTGTATATTCCAAAGAATGAAGACGTTGAAAATAGTTGTTTATTTTGTTAACCAAACACCAAGTACTTTAGAGGAATATATACACTGGCATCAAGCCTATCTTGCTTGCCTCTGCAAAGCGTTACACAGTATCTACATAGCTAGCTGTATATTGTTGAAGAGCTGTCTTGTTAAGTGACAGCTTGCACACAGTGACCACATGGTTTGAAGTATAATTGTTGAAGAGGCAGGGGAGACCTCGACATGAGTTTAAATATTAGGTTAGTCCTGGAGGGGAGATGAGCCAAGCACACTCGGGTCATCCGAATGAAATTCACCAATAAGGATCCATCTAATTTAGTTACAACCAATATGAAGTAAAGCTATGGAAAGGGAAGAACAACAGCCAATGACAATATGTCTTCTCTGGTGTTGCCCGGGCTTGGTCTACTGGCGTCTTACTGATTTACTCGGGAATCCTGTCTTCCAAGAAATATGGATGGACGAGGAGGAGGACTAGCCTTTCCTAAGAAAGTTAGTCATGGCTGGCGACTCTCTGATTTTCTGAGTAGAGTTTATCAATATGCTGGTTCCAGCTTGGCGTTCTGGGAAGTCGCTATCAGAGCTGTGTTTTAGGAGTAGCAACATATGTTCCTTTAAATTGAACTTGAAGATTTTACTCTTTGTGGTTTATGATGGACCCTAGGCTTGGCCGGGGTTTGACTTACTACCAGCTATTTTAGTATTTGAATGGTTCTTTATGGTTCCGTATTGATGCAACAATTAGTATTAATATTTTGCAAAAGTTCCGCCTAATCAATACCTTTATTTTACTAAATATAAATGATCACTTAGTGGTCATTGGTACATGTTTCGGGGCCTAATTGTTTTGGCCCCTTCATCAGCCTGTGTAGATAAAAAGTCAAGGCAAACAGGTGGTCGGATAGCTTAACACTCATAAAATATTTCCTTCAAAAAAACCTATTATGGTGCACCATAATGAAAGGGGAAAGATGTTTATCCAAAGAAACATAAGGAAATAAAATACATAAATAAAATAAAAATAAAAGAATGAAAGAAGGAAAGAAAGGAAGAAAGAAATACAGTAGTTGAAATTTGGAGAGGAATATATATATTTAAATATATAGTGTGAACACACTCTAAAATTTGACCCTTGCTTGTTGATCACAGAAATTGTGCATTCTTAAAGTGGTCCCAAATCTTCTGAAGTAGAGTATGTGGACGACAATAGCACATTAGAAATAAACCATAAGCTATACCGTGGCTTGCAGATGTCAATGAAAATACAATGGTTCAGCTTTTTGGTAGTTCAACTTACTGCGGTCTGTAGATGCTAAATGAGACATAATCTGCTCCATGGCAGCATTCCAGATTATATTAATATTCCAATTACAATTCACCAGTGATAAATATCATGGATCACAATACTTCACCATAGATGAGCCCAAAAAAAACATGAAGCTGCAATTTTGTGCCGAAACATCATCTTGCCAGAAAGCTTTTGAAAGATTAATGAAGGAACAGGTCTCCAGTTTGAGATTAAACCATTAAGAATAAATTAATAAATATCATCACAGATATAGACTTATATGTGACATATTCCATTCCATAGTTTGAGATTTTAAAACTGGTGATATTGGTCTGAATGAATCATACTTTTGACAGGGTAAATAGACAGTAAATGTTTCACTAAGTTAGTCTATTATTTTCTTGAGAATAACCTTACATTGTTCATTTCATTAAACGAAAGAGAAGTGGTTTCTTGAAGCACTCGTAATATTTTGTTGAATTTTTTAACACACATTAACACGTATTGAGAATCTTCCAGCAAACTGATCTTGAAATATTCTGTTTGGAGAATACCTTGAATTACCTTCATATTGTTACTAGCATGGTTCATTTCGTCGTAAAATTTTTGAGCAATTGTGTTTGCAAGTGATACCAATTTGTTAATATGTTTTATTTCATTATTACGGCTTTGTTTTAAAGTGTCTGGTTGACTAGATCATCTTGGTCCAAATTACCTGAGATCAAATGTATTAATTTTCCTAATCCGTTAATTAAACCTCGTTTAGTTCCATTATAATTATTTGGTATTTATTTATAAAAATGTTTTTTGGTTTCTTAAGTTATTTCAGTTAATTAATTTATCAAATATGGACTGGAGACAGTATCGTCAATATTCTTGTATTCCTCCTTCAGAGTAGTTAAATTGAAATGAAACATGAATATGTGGTAATTATTAATTATAACGACAGGTGCGATGGGATGAGCATAAAATCCTGTTTTTTACGGGCTCAGTGTCGATGATTCCAAATCCGGGAAGGAATCTGGAATAGGAAGAATTTTCCTTTAAGGTTTGATGTCCCTAAAGTTTCTGACATGAGTCTTACCATTTCTCATTTTACAATAAGCTCGGTTTGTCTCAATCTTGAATATTGTACCTTCATTATACACATTTTTGGACTTCCTGTTTCTGGTCAGAGGATACAAAACATATACTCTTTCACCTATCTTGTAGGGGTGTTCAAAATGAAAGGTATCCATTTGAACTTAGGCAAGTGGATGGTCGACTGTGATAGGACCTTGGTTCGGTACTACGTTAGGGTGTCTCTCTACATACTCATTACTCTTCGGTCGGGCATTGAACGGTGGCTGTTTGATTGCAGAGTGGATTGAAGGGTTGCAATTTGTGAGAGTATTAATTTGAAACCTAGAGAGTGCATCTGCTACATAATTGGTCTTTCTTTGACATATTGTATGTCAAAGGCAAACTCCCCTAGCTTTACTCTCCAACGATAGAGTTTTGAACGGGGATCTTTCAAGAGAAAAAGCCATTGTAGTGGACGGTGGTCACATTCCACTTGGAAGTGTCGTCCCCATAAGTAAGGCTTGAAATGCTTACTGCTCTCTAATATGGCTAAAACTCTCCTTCTATTGTAGAGTATTTTCTCTCAGCTGGGTTCAAACCTTTAGAAAAGTACGCTATAGGATGTCCTTTCTGTGTGAGGACACTTCCTATTGCAAACTCCGAGCTGTCTGTGGTTAACACAAATGGTTGCTCAAAGTCTGGGTAAGCCAGGACTTAATGGTCTTTAGATTTTCAAATGCAGATTTATACTCTGGATTTTCTGCATTTATTTTTGATCCTTTTTTCAAGCATCGGGTCATAGGATGTGCTATTTTAGCGAAGTCCTTTATGAACTTACTATAAAAACCAGCTAGACCGAGAAATTGTTTATTTTTTCTCGTGGTCTTGAGAATGGGGGTAGTTTTCTACTACATTGATTTTCTCAGGATTTGGTTTTACTCCTTTCTGTGAGACAACGTGGCCTAGAAAGGCTACTTCCTAGTGAAGAAATTCAGTCTTATCGAATTGAATCATAAGGTTTACCTCTCGTAATTTTTGCATTACAAGGTTTAAATGTTGTCTATGTTCCTCTAGGGATTTGCTGTATACGATAATGTCATCGATATACACAAAACAGAACTTGCAAAGGAAAGGCCGTAGGACATTTTCCATTACGCTTTGGAAAGTGGCTGAGGCATTTTTATGGCCGATCGGCATCCTGGCATATTGGAGGTGCCGATTATCGGTAGTTAAGACTGTCTTTTCTACAGATCTGGGATCCATTTCAATCTGATGAAATCCTTGGGCGAGGTCAAGGGTTGAATAATACTGAATGTGTCCTAGATTGTCCAGAATCACTTCTATTCTAGGAAGTGGGTATTTGTCCTCAATGGTCATTTTATTTAGCTGTGTAAAATCAATGATTAGTCCCAATTTCTTCTGCCCAGAAGCGTCTAGCTTCTTTGGCACAATCCACACAGGTTTACAGTAAGGATATTCTCTTTGAGTGACTATCCCTTGCATAAGAAGTTTTTCCACTTCTTCGTTCAGTACTGACTTTAATGCGCGAGGATCTTGGTAGTTCTTTTGATACACCGGATCCTCATCAGTGGTGCGAATAAAACGTTTCATTGCATTAGGGAATGTTAAATCACACCCTGGATAATAAAACACATCTGAAAATTCGGAACATAACTCCCATAAGACTCTACTCTCTAGGTCATTCATGAGTTGTGTGCGGAGATATTCCTGAATACCCCAATGGGACATTGAATTTATTTCCAGCGGGCGTATTGCGATATTCTCTGAAGGTTCAACTAACACTGGTTTACTGAATTCTTGTTTCTGTGCTGTTTCTAAAGGATAGTTAACCTGGTAGGTTTCCGCATGCAAAATTGCATCTGCGACACACCCCTTTATATTCAAACTTTGGAATATGCACGTTTCCTTTTTCGATATCGACATGGATGGCATTATTATGCATATCTAATGAGGGTTTGAAACTTATCTGCTTGTTGCTTGAATGTATATAGAATGGTTTGTCCTTGTTATTCAGTGTAACTAGGTTAGATTTATAATCTATTTTTGCACCTAGTTTTACAAAATCGGCAGTGCCAATTAACGCGTCAAAATAGTCGTGCCATTGCATGACTCGAAAATCTATGGGTTCGTTAATTTCATATTCGGAAAAAATAGGTAACTGTATATTGTCTTCGCCTATAGTGTATACGGAATTGTTCCTTGAATAAGTATTCCGCAAAATATGCAAGTGCTACATTCGGGTTCATTTTGGAATTGCACGCACCACTATCTACTAGAATTTTAAATCCATATAGGATGATGAATGGCAACTTCGGAGCATTCCTAATATTGTTCATGTTTTTGGTTGAGACGGTTGGGTAAAATGAAAAATCCTGGTCTTGTTCGTAATTGGCATAATTATATTCGAAAGGGGTTCCAAGTGATGGTTGACCAGTGTCATGTTCAAAATGTTGTCCTAACTCATGCTCGAATACGGGTTCGAATTGTTGTGTTTCCTGAGGGTGGTCTGATTGTACCTCAAGAGGGTGACTATTTGTCTTATTAATGTCTTCCCCGTGCGCATTTACATTTCCCTGTATGGTGGATACACCTGACATAGGTTTCGGGTTATGAGAAACCTGGTTTAGTGGTCGTGTCGTTTGATTGTTTCTAGGTGGTGTGAATGCTTTTGGACTGACGGTATTGTCGGGAGGATACTTTAGCGTTCCTCTCAACTGATCCAGGTAATTTTCATGTGCGCGGCCATTGTCATAGATTCTACAGTGTCTCAGCGCACTGCTTAGGTCTGCGATTTGTGCATAGCGCAAATATGCACGGTACGGCTCTAAGTTACCTGCTTTGAACGTATTAAGACAAAGCTCGTCTAATTCTCTCAGTTGAACTCCAAGATTTGGTTTCTGTAGTTGAGTTTGCGTAAGTTTTACACTGGAGAACAAGAGCGTCTAACCTATCATGATAGTCTGTATAGCTCTCGTTTCTTTTCTGGAAACAATTTGAAATTTCATGTACCAAAGTCTCTCATCTTTAACATCACCTAATTTCCTAAATAGCATTTTTTAAATTTTTCGTAGCTGCTGTTCGCGTCCAAATCTAGTATGCTACTGGCTTCATTTTTAATTTAGATTTTACAACGTTACATAAGAACTCATTGATTATGTTCGAATTAGCGGTTGCGGCTGCCCTTCTATGTGTGTATAAAAACTGTTGCATCTTGCAATTAAGTAATCTAGACAGCAGGATTGAGTCCCATTGAACTCGGGTACTCTAATTTTGACAATAATTTTGCCCCAGCCATTATAAATTATTATACTTATGTAAAATTAAAACAATTGAAAGTTAATTAACATGAAAATTATTTTAACAAATAGTAAAAAATGGCACACAAAAAATAACTTATTATTGTTAAATTTTGCTTTGATTGCTTAGTTTCAATATTAATTCGAAAAGTAAAAAAGTGTAAGGTCCGCTAGATCAGATCGCACTTGATTATTACTTTTGAAAGACACAAATATTTATTATTATATATTTATTTTTGTTTTAATTTACTAATTTAATTCAAACGAAATGACAAAGCAAACTCTGCTAATCAAAGTTTTACCGTAACTTGCTCTCGTTTGATAGGCAAGAATTTATTATTTGAATGTTATTTTACAAGTATAAGTTAAAATGAAATAGGAAAATCGACGTATCCTTCGATCAAGCTTAATCACTTTTCAATTGAAAGGCAAATACGAATTTATTATTAACTTCATAGCTATGTATTAATTCAAAGAAAATAGTGTTATGTAAATATCCCGTTTAGATTTACGCAAAATCACTCTTCCATTTAAAGGTAAATTAAATATTATTGTTATTGTCCAACACAAAAATACATACGAACCATGTGTTCACTGGAAATATGCGGGCATTAATAAGGTATTTTCATATACTTACAGGCAGAAAAAGATTGTCAGTTGGGATCGCATTTGTTTTGTACTGCTGTTGGCGGATGGGTTCCCTGATGTCGTGTGGTTGAAAGGCGTTACTTGGGGCGTTGGCCCCTTGGAACGTTGTCAGCACGCACGTACAGCGATGGCGGTAGGCGGTAGTCGAAAAGCCCCTCTTTGGAGTTGTCGGCTTACCTCCTTCTTTCTACGTCTGCGGGCGTCGTTTAAGCGGTCGAAAAGCCCCTACTTCGGAGTTGTCGGCTTGCTCGAATGGCGATGGCGGTCGGTTTTTGTCGAAAGGCGCTTATTTCAGCGTTGTCGGCTAACTTCCTTCCTTCAGCTGGCGTAGTCGGTTGTTGTCGAAAGGCGCTTGTTTCAGCGTTGTCGGCTACCTTCTAACTAGCTGGCTGGTACTTTTGGAATATGTTGACTTCAGAATTGTGCGGGATGATACAGCTTCCTGGGCAGGAAACGAAAGGCGCTTATTTCAGCGTTGTCTGAATAACTGATCCAATTAGCATATGATCTGCTGATCACGTATCAATCGTGGAACGGGCCCCCTGATAAGTGTGTAGATCTCCAGCCGGTTGTCTATGTGAATATGCCAACTTATCAAATGTATATTTCTTTGCTAAGATATTTGAGTGAGAATCTACTAGTCTAGTCCTCTCAAGTTCTCCTCCCGTCTGAGTTATTATATATTCCATTAAATGAAGATGTTGAAAATAGTTGTTTATTTGGTTAACCAAACACCAAGTACCTTACATGAATATAGACACTGGCATAAAGATTATCTTGCATGCCTCTGCAAAGCGTTACACAGCATCTACATAGCTAGCAGTATGTAGTAGAAGAGCTGTCATGTGAAGGGACAGTTTGCACACAGTGACCACATGGTTTAAAGTATAATTGTTGAAGAGGCAGGAGAGACCTAAACATGGGTTTAAATATTAGGTTAGTGCTGGTGGGGCGATGAGCCGAGCACACTCGGGTCATCCGTATGAAATTCACCAATAAGGATCCATCTAATTTAGTTACAACCAGTAGGATGTAAAGCTATGGAAAGGGAAGAACAACAGCCAATGACAATATGTCTTCTCGAGTGTTGTCCTTGCGTGGTCTACGGGCGTCTTAATGATTTACTCGGGAGTCCTATTTTCCAAGAAATATGAATGGACGAGGAGGAGGACTAGCCTTTCCTAAGAAAGATAGTCATGGCTGGCGACTCTCTGATTTTCTGAGTAGAGTTCATCAATATGTTGGTTCCAGCTAGGCGTTCTGGGAAGTCGCTATCTGGGCTGTGTTTTAGGAGTAGGAATATATGTTCCTTTAAAGTGAACTTCAAGATTTTACTCTTTGTGTGTTATGACGGACCCTAGGCTTACTACCTGCTAGTCAAGAAAATGTGTTCTGTACATTTGAAGTTGTAACAGAATTCAGCCCTTGCGTTTACAATGAATAATAATAATAAAATGGAATTTAACACCCAAAATTAGTGGAAGACGCAGGCTGGTTATGAATATTAAGTGGGCCGCTAGGCACGGTACATGTTCACGGTCTCCTCAATCGCTGACTATAGAGATAAACAACCCCTTAAGCTTGAATCTACAGTAGGCTACAATAATTGAAAGGAACACCTCGTCGTTTAGTGGCAAGCATACTTGGCTGTCACACCTGAGGTCCAGGGTTTCATTACTCGCTAAGCCAAGGAAAGCAATTCTGGTCTGAGGATTGGAACGGGTTTTACTCTGCCTTGTACTGCAAAACTGAGAAGACGTGGGTTCGATTACCACCTCAGCCATTCTTGAAATTACTCTCAGTGGTTTCCCAGTTCTACTCTAGGCAAAGGCCAGGATGGCGTCACGTCAAACTCCTTTCCAATTCCAGCCTCAATTACAAATACACACAGCAAAACAGATACCATAATTACACGGGTTATGAGTAAAAATCTATATATACCATAAGAACATGAGTAAATGACTACGATACCCGAGCCACTACAAGAATCAACAACAAAAATGGCAATGGAAAAATGAATTTAATTGCCGCATTCTACCAAGTCACTCACACAATTGTAACAAGTAGTTCCGTGAAGAACTATACACACTATTTTCATATATCCTACTTATGTTAATTGCCTCGACCAACATACAAAATTTCATTTTGATTCCTGTAATAGATTCGTAGATATTGAGAACCGTCTAAATATTTCGGTTGGTCACCACGTTGGGTTTTTATATGTGTAGGTCTTAGAGTTATGTACGATTAGATGACGATTTTGTGTAGGTTCATTATTAATACGTTCACTTCGATCGCCTGAATATTACACAATAAATAAAAAATAAATTGCACAGCCGCCATCCTGAGGTTATGTGATCAATCGAACTAAATTAGATGCCAGTGTATTACAATGTGTATGACCATTTACTGTACCATATTTCACTGCACTCAGAGGGTTAAATCGCGAGAAAAGTCTATTCAAATGTTTTACCTTCACTTGGCCACCTTGTTCGTTTTGTATTTTACAGGTTTCTGGAAGCCCAATAGCTGAACTTCCAGTAGTACCCTTTATCACCGTACAAGAGCAAATGCTTATACACCTTGTAAAGCACTGATAACTAATTGAGTTCAATTGTCTACATATCATCTAGATGGCGGCTCTGCGAACTACTAAACTGGCTTTCTGTATCTCCCAAACTATTACCGATATCGCACAGCCGCCATCTAGAGGATATGTAGACAATTGAACGAAATTAGATGCATGTGCATTACAATGAATTAAACATTTGCTGTACCAAGTTTCATTGCAATAGGCTGGTTAAATCGCAAGAAAAGTCTATTTAAAAGTTTCAACTTTGCTTGGCCGCCATGTACGTTTTGTATTTAACAAGGTTTTTGAAGTGCCCTTTAGCACCGTACAAAATTTCAGGGTGATATCCGTAATAGTTTCGTAGATATTGAATAACGGTGAAATATTTCGCACAGCCGCCATCTTGATGTTATATATACAATTGAACTAACCGAGATATCAGTGCTTTACAATGCGTATAAACATTTGCTCTACCACGTGTCATTGCATTCGGATGGTTAAATCGCGAGAAAAGTCTCTTTAAAAGTTTCAATTTCGCTTGGCCGCCATGTTCGTTTTGTAGTTAACTGGTTTTTGAAAGTGTCATATGTGAATATTTTGTAGTGTCTTTTATCACCGTACAAAAGTTCAGGATGTTATCAGTTATGGTTTCGTAGATATTGAATGCCGGTGAAATATTTCTCACAACTGCCATGTTAGATTAGTGAGTCATAATAAAACTTGAAGGGCACGGTCCTGGTCGACCGTAATTTTACTATGACCCTACCGAGTTTCATTGAGAAGTTTAAAAGTTATTAGAGGGGGACACACACATACTTACATTCGCTCACATACACAAACGGACAAAAGGTGTTCTCATCAGCCAATTTTTAGCCTATTTTCATTTTATGAAATAATAGGAATCTGAAATCACCTTTTGTCCGTGTGTGTGAGTGTGGATATGTGTGGGTGTGTCCCCCTCTAACATCTTCTAAACGGTTGGAGCAATTCCAATGAGACTTGATAAGGTCATAGCACCCTTTTGGCCAACCCCGAACGTGCCCATCAAATTTTATTACGTCCCACCTATCCAACATGGCGGCTGTGCGAAATATCTCACCAGCATTCAATATCTCAGAAACTCTTACCGATATCACCCAGAAATTGTGTACGGTGATAAAGGGCATTACTCTAAGTTCACCTAAGAGACTTCCGAAACGTGGATACTACAAAGCCAACATGGCGGCCAAGCGAAGTTGAGATTTTAAATAGACTTTTCTCGCAGTTAGACCATCCAAACGCAATTAAACTTGGTACAGCAAATGTTTATACAAATTACAACGCACTGGCATCTAACTTTATTCAATTGTTTACACAACATCAAGATGGTGGCTGTGAGAATTATTTCACCGGCAATCTATATCTCCGAAACAATTAACGATATCACCCTGAAATGTTTGACGGTGATAAAGGGCACTACTACAAACTTATACATGTACAATTCAAAAACTTGTTAAGTACAAAACGAACATGGCGGCCAAGCGAACTTGAAATATTTTAATAGACTTTTCTCGCGATTTAACCATCTGAGTGCAGTAAAATATGGTACAGTAAATGGGTATACATATTGCAATGCACAAGTATCTATTTTACTTAAATTGTTTACATAACCTCAAGATGGCGGCTGTGCGAAATTTTAAATTTAAGTATTCATTTCTTGTGTCGTAATCATGCGATCGAAATGAGAGTTTGAATAATCAACACACGCAATAATTTCCATTTAAAGGTACATAACTTAATGGCCTATAACATACCAACATATTGATCATCCAAAATATTTAGACGGTTCTCAATATCTACGACTCTTTTGCAGCAATCAAACTGAAATTTTTAATGTTCATGGAGGCTATGAACGTATGTTCACCTATAGGACTTTCAATAACCGTGTGAGGACAAATCCAACATGGTGGTGGCGCGAAGCACATATATTTAAATGGACGATTCTCGCGAATTTTCCATCCGATTGAAGTGATACTTGATAAGGTGAATGCTTATACAAATGTCAATCCACTGGCATCTAACTTATTTCAATTGTTTTCATAACCACAAGATGGCAGCTGTGTGAAATATTGAAATCTCGTTTTTACTTCGTGTGCCCTAATCATGCGATTGAAGTTTGAATACTACGCGTACACAATAATCTTGATGTAATAGTATATAACTCTAAGACCTACGTACTGAACCCTTCAGAATAGCAGTGTTTTATGCAAGAATCTTTGATCAAGGGGTCGCGTTCAGTTCATAGTGTGGTGTTTACGTCCGCCAAACTACGTGCTTTTCTGAGGCAAGGGTTATAGGATGAAAACTATAACTAAGAAAGAAAGGAGACAAAACGTAAGATAATAACTAGATTTAATAACTAATTTGTGCATAAAAGAATAAAACAAACAATAATAAACAAAATCCTCCCTGAATTTTTCCCTGACAGGAATATTTATCACATTGAGGAGTCAGACAGATCTCCCCTTTTCTAATAAAATGTGGATCCAAGTTCCACTATCTTGCATATGAATTTATGTTCGCGTGGTGACTATCTACGAGAAATGAGTACTTGGATGATCATTCGTTCACAACGGGTTAACAGCCACGGTGCTCACGAACAATCACCTCGTAAATCAACTTTTATGGCTATGGGCATAACATTAATAAAAATCCTTAAATCTAACTCTGACACACATATTACAACTCTACTATTTACAGGCATCTCTCTGAGACCCTTATTAGTGTGGTGACACACTTAACCAAATGAGCTGCCACAATGGCCAGATACTCAACAACAAGTAAAAACAGCGCCGCACGTGACTCACGTGTCACTGACATGGAAAAATAAACATAGAATAAACCAAAAACAACAAACCACCTGAGTGGTTAAGATTACTTTATATTAACAAAACTGCATGTTAAAGATACGCTTCGAAGATTATCGTGTTTCGTAGGCAACTCCCATTTATTTAAACAATTTTACCATTGATCAGTTTCTCACATTTATATTTATTTTCAAGTAATTGGGAGCCAGACGTGCACTCCACTAATGAGCTCTGCTTGCGAAACTCAGCCAGCCCTTGTGACAACAACTCACCCCTTCCACAATACCAGTCATGTCCCCCTTCCAGTGTATATAAATAGCCGACCAGCTGAACTGTTATCTCAAGGAATCAACAGCCGCTAACATCTCCTCCCACTCAACATATGGTCAGACAATAATCACATATCCATAATTGTCCTCGCAAGGATACAATATGAATCTGGTACCAAGCTGACAGAAATCAGTCTCTGCTGAAATTCCCGCTTGTAATACCACAAAAATATACTCACAGTACACACATCTGGGACTGACATAACACCTTTCACATGGGTCTGCTGAATTAGAGCTCGCAAATATTTAACACAATATTTAAAACCTACGATAGAGCTGAGTACTCTTCGTCACAAATTACATTGCTCCAAAGGCAATAATCACACTGAATCTGATCAATAATAATTTTCAATAACATTTTTAATTACCCTCCAATCTACTCTATAATTATATTAATTCAGTCCTACTTCTGAAACACGACATATCTCCGAGAGACGTTTTTAACCGCACTTCGTAACCTAGGCGAACACGGCCGTTCACATAGATACGTTAGTTAACACAACACAAAGAAAAGAACCTTCCATTAACTACAATTGTGCGAGCTGCTTCCAAACAAAAGTGTGTCCGATCAAAACTAAATATACTACATTAAATCACACAAGCAAAGTATTTACAAAAAATTTGTCCCATAAACCATAAGTTAATTTAATAAATAATAAAATATTATTTGTACTCATCTCGTGTTGTAGTCACCCGTCAAAGAACATCAGACGCCATTCCCCAACTGGATGGTTCTTTATCTCATAGCAGCCATCTGGACGGACTGTTGAGAATTCCACACTTCCTCTGCATTCATCGATGTCATCCTTGCGCTGATACAAAAATTAGGTTATTATACACTTTATGTCTGACTACTAAATTCGCTTGTTCAGGTACTAAATTCCCTGTCACTGTTCGTTGGCGAATTATCGACGCTACTGTCCCTATAACTATAGTACTATGACTATCTATCACTGAATTTACCACTTTACAATGAATATCTTGTGTCCTCGACACATAAAATACAAGTCTACGTCCGTAGACGAACAGAATAATAATAATGTCTCCTAGACACACGGAATGAAAGTCAATGTCTTGGCTCTTCGACACACTTATAAATGAACTGGCCCTTGGGTCTAGATGGAGGGGGATTTTATGTAAAAATTTCTCGAAATAATTGTGGTACAGGAATGAAATAAATATCACTGAACTCGTAATATTGCACAGGTCAAGAATATGCCCATTAATCCTAGAATCGATCGTAGAGATTTTGTCTAGGCGATTTCCCGCGTGAATACTAGCCGCCGCGTACCCCAGCCGGAGTTGGCGCGCAAGTAGGCATTCTCTTCTCATTGGTTCTCCATTTTCTGTAATTTGGCGGTTTCTAGTAGATCTTGGCGTCTTGGGAGTGTCTATTTTCTTCATCAGTCATTCACGTTACTGCATCATATTTCTTCTAGGCGCGAATATCACAATGAACATACCAGAACCATGTCTCAGCGCGCGTCGCTTCTAAAATTGAGGTAGCCACACCTGTCCTTATGATACATCGCTCTGCTATTTCTTTTCATAGCTCAATTACTTAGCCTTTTGTTAAACTGATGCAGGTATGTCCCTACTGTCTCCAACAAATGCTTGAAATTTCCTCATCACTGTCTGGCTACTTTCATGATGCTGGTTGAAATATTTATTAATTGAAGAAATAAAAAGTAGAATCATTTAACCAACATAGGGTAAAGGGTTCACAACTCTCCCACTCACAAAATTTCGAACTTAGGAATAAAGTCGACAATTTTACAATACTTCCGTAGGCCAATTTGTTTTATTTCCAGAATCACCCCTTTTTCTTACTTGGTCTAGGCGCTCCTGTCTTCAATGGCATTTACTCGTTTTCATATCCTGCTTGTCTCTTCCCCTTCCAATCTTGCGTGACGCTCGATGCCTGCGGCAACACCTTACTTGCCTCGTTAATGTTTGTCAACAACAGCTCTACTTCCTCCTTCATCACGTGCCGTATTCAACTGCTCCCCGTTGACTTTGTTGATAGTAGGACGTCCGTATATTCAAACAGCGTCATTATTTCGGCGCTACCATGGTTCACTTCGACGATATTTCTTTAGGTTGGCAGCGTTGTAAACTGACATTGTTCCGGTGCTCAATTCTTTCACTCTGTAAGCATTATTTCCAAGGTTTCTTACGATAGAATAGGGTCCTATGAATTTTTCGCAGAACTTACTAAAGATTTTCTTTTCTGGGTCCGATATAGCGGGTCGTTTTACCAAAACGAGCTGGTTGACTTCAAGATCACCGTGAAACCTCTTATTTCTTACTCGCCGTAATCTGCGGTCTGCTTGTTTCCTCATGTATTCTCTCGTTCGTTCAATTCTCAGGTGTGGTGCTATCATGGGATCTTGTGGACAGTTAATGATGCTTTTCCACGTTCTTACTGGATACTCGTTCTTATGTAGGACCATAGGGATTTGTCCTGTTGACTCGTGCCTGGTAGAATTGATGCATGTCTCTACGTCCTTAATTTTATCGACCCATTTGTGGTGTTCGTTCGGAATGAAGATTCTCAAATATGAAGTAACAGATTTAATTACTCTCTCGCTTGGATTTGCTTGGGCATGTCGGATACTGCTTAAAACATGTTTTATACCCATGTCTTCCATTCCTTTCTTGAATTCGGCGCTTGTGAAATAACTGCCGTGATCTGATAATATAAACTCTGGTTTTCCAAGGGTTGGAATAACTCTATTACGAATGCGACTGAGTACCTGCTTTGATGTTGTTTTCTGAATAGGGCATAGTACTACAAACTTAGAAAATACATCAATGCACACTAGCAAATGACGGCAACCTCTCCTTCCCTTCGGAATTGGACCAAGACAGTCCACCGCCAGTAGCTCACATGGTTTTTGAGGTAGCAATGGTCTAGGATATTGCCTCAGTAAATAATTATTTGGCTTTGTTCTCTGACACGGGTCACAAGTTGTAATGACGGCACATATAGTTGTTCTCATACGTGGCCATGTAAATGTCTCTCCTATTGTTGCTTCGCACTTGTCTAAGCCCACGTGACCGTAACTTTCGTGCGTATGCCATGTCAATCCTCGTTGTAACGATGCAGGTACTAATATGCGTAACTTGGTGTGGTCATTATCTACCCATTTGTGTAGCAAATTGTTGTCATAAACATATCTTCCTTCTTTGGCTTTCGCTTCTCGAAATGCAGGTGTTCCTGTAGGTAGTTGCTTTTTGAAGTATTTAATTAATAGCATCATCCATGGTTCCGCTTCCTGTTCTCGCTGTATCTCACGTAACTCCTCCAAGAATTCCCGGTCCTTCGGTGTTAACTCCAAGTGTTGTACCATCGCTGTTTCTTCATTATCAGGCTCTGGGTTCCTGCTGAGTGCATCCGGTATCACGTTCATCTTCCCTGGACAATGTTCAATTTCAATGCTGAACTGTTGAATGTATATAGACCAACGTGTCACACGTTCGCTTGCCATTGACGTCTTAAACAAGAATGTTAGTGCCTTGTGGTCAGTTCTGACAACAATAGGGTAACCATAGATTATTCGTTTCCATTGTTGGAGCGCATGAAGGATGGCCAACAATTTTAGCTCGGTTACAGTATAGTTCCGCTCGTGCTTACGCAATTTTCGGCTGACAAATGCCAAATATGATTTGTGCTGCAGGTTAGCTGGATCCTCTTGGTAGAGCATAGCACCTATCCCAATTAGTGAAGCATCCGCTTGGATTATAAATTTGAGCTTGAAATCTGGATATCCTAATTTAATGCAGTTTTCCAATAGCTGTTTTGTTGCTTGGAATGCCTTCTCACATTCCGCGTTCCATGACCATTTGTTATTTTTCTTTAACATTTCTTGCATTGGAGCTACAGTCTCTGTATAACCTGGACAGTTTTCTTTAAAGAATCCCGTTACGCATAAGAAAGCCCGAATGTGCTTGACTCTCGTTGGTGTAGGGAAATTCTTTATCGCTTCAATCTTAGCTGGGTTTGGCATCACTCCCTCCTTGTCAATGACGTGACCCAAATATAAGATCTCGCTCTTGAAGAAATGCGATTTCTTCAGGTTTACTTTGAAATTCGATGCGTTCAAGTTATCCAATACTTTATCTAAATTTTCCATGTGAGTTTCAATGTTGTCGGATGCCAACAGAATGTCGTCAATGTATCGCACCGTCATCTCCTTTACTTCCTCGGTTAGGTTCCGGTCCAGTGCTCGGATTAAAGCACAGCCCGCTGTTTTGACTCCAAAAGGCATTCTGACGAAACAAAATGTCTGGTTATCGAATAAGAAGCCAGTTAGAAGCTGTGACTTCTCATCCAATTCAAGATGGTGGAACGAGCTCGTCAGATCGACTGATGAATAAATGCTCTTGTTTTTAAAGCCTTTTAATACGTCTCTGATAATTGGCGCTCTGTCATACTCAGGAAAAATGAGTCTCATGTTGAGGTTTCTGGCATCTAAACAAAGTCTAATAGATCCATTTGGTTTTGTGACTGCCAATATCGCATTTAGATAAGGTGTAGGTGTCTTCCTTATCACTCCAGCTTCTAACATCTCATCTATAATGATTTTAACTTGCCCACGATATTTTTCAGGAATTGGGTACAATCTGCTTTTGAAAGGTGACCAGTCCTCGACTTGCATAGAGTACTTGAAATTTAAAATTTTCCCAGGTACTGTATCAAATACTGTTTTGTGCTTCCTTAAAATCTCTTCCAACTGTTTTCTGTGTTCACCCCCAAGTTGAATGTCATTGAGCCGCTCCTGTAGTAACTCTTCAAATTGTGCATCGCTGTTACTTCCTTCTGTTAATAAAGACCATATCTCCTGGGATTCTATCTCCTCATCTAGTTCCACAACAGCCCCTTCTATGATGTTATCTTCCGCCTTTCGTACCTCCTCTTCCGTCTCTTCTGATATTGCTTCCAATGCCCAAGAATTTACATCTCTTCCGGTAGTGATTTCATCCATATGCAATCCCACGTTTTTCAGCTGGTCATATTCTCTAAAACTGACTGTATTCTTGTGCAAATCTATCACTGCTTGATAGTCACAAATGAAATTTGCACCAAGAATTATATTGAAATTCATCTTTGCCATGATAATGAATGTTTGCCCAAAAGTGTGTTCCAATAAGTTCAGCTCTAAGTATGCCTGACGTTTACAAGTGATGGTGCGTTCAGGAATAACACCCCTCACTTTGAGCTGTGGTACCGGAATTACAGGAATATTCTGAGTCCGTCCCAACTCTCAAACCAAGGCCTCCGATACTAGACTGATCTGTGACCCCGTATCCAATAAACATCTTATATTAATTCCACCAATCCTTGCGTAAATAATGGGTAATTGCCTAATTTCATCGTTTCGTGGTTTCACCGTCTCCTCCAGGCAATCTTCTGGTAAAGCAATCCATTCTTGTATGTTCGCTACTATCCATCCATCTTCAACTTCCGACTGTTGTGTTTTGAGACTGTCTCCTTGATCCAAAATTAACATTTTTTTAGCTCCATTTCGACTCCCATCATCCTTCTGTCGCTCATGTCCTTGATATTCCTCTTGTCTCAGTAGACTTCCAGCTTCCTCAGTATGTGTATCTGGGTTCTTTCTGTTCCCAATGGCCTTTTCCCATCTTCCTAGTTCTCCACCTTGACTAGCGTGTAACTCCTCTAAGTAATTTTGTGATTGAGCGTGCCTATCATCCCAGTCATCTCGATAATTACGTTGATCTCCTTGATTTTGATCTCTCCTTCCTTTCCATCGTTGATTGGCATTGTAATCACCGTATCTTCCATAAGGCCTGTCATTCCTTCGATTATCACGCCATTGTTGATATCCTCTCTGTTGGTATCTATTGTTGCCCTGGTATCTATTGTTGTAGTAATTTTCGTTACGCTGATATGGTCTGTTTTCCCCTTCTTCCTGGTTTCGCCTAGGTGTGGAGGTGCTCGTATTAGTACCCTGCGTTTTAGTATTTCCCTGTTTTGTTTTTACGACCTCTGTCGTGTTGACTAATTCCAGTTGTCTTCCTCCTCTAAAATGACTATGAGATGTGGTCTCATCTATTTGCCGTAATATCTGCTCTGCATGTAGGGCCGTACTGACGTTTGCTGCGACTAGCACTTGCTGTACATTAACTGGCATTTGCCTTGCTATTGTCATCACCAAATCTGATTCGTTTAATGGGTAATCCAGATCGCGAAATTTTAGCATTTGCATGTTAAAGAAATCTGAGTATTTTGTCTGTTGGGTAGTTTGGTATTTTCTAGAGTAAAGCTCCATTCTTAAACTCTGTTGTATGGCGGGAGACCAGTATTTGCGCAGAAACGCTAAGTTAAAGTCTGACATGGTTCCAAATGTATATTTGAAACTTAAAAACCAGGTGAGAACATTCCCTGATAAAAATCTCTCCATCATTCTCAATCTACGTGCTTCAGGTACTCCAGTGTCATTAAAATGGTCTTCAATCTCTTTGATAAAGGCCTTAGGTGTTACCCCTGAATTTTCGGTGTATTTCTGCGGTTTGTAGTCATTTGAGCGAATTACTTGAATAAGTTGTGTGGGCTGATGACCGTCCTGTGGTGTTGAGCTTCTATCTACGTTCTTACGAAATCCTTCCGTGTTTGTTGTTAATGGGCTCTCTGCTTGAGTCTGACTTCCTGCTATGCTGGGTTGGGAACTATGTGAGTCATCCTGCTTGTCTTTCAATGCTCCCGTTTTAAATATAGACGATTGTTCTAATGAGCGAAGTTCGGCTTTAATGATCCTGTCTGTCTGCTCTTTAAGTCTATTTTTTACCTCTTGCTCCAAAGCTTGAATACGCGTGTGGTTTTCGCCTACTGTTTTAATAATGGTGGATCTTTCCTCTCTAGAATCAATATTCATTTTCTTCCAATCTTTTCTGATCTGTTCTTTAATCGTGCTTATTTTTTCTTCAATTTGGCTCTTATTTTCATCCTGATTATTTTCTATCTGGCTTAGCCTTTCGTCTAATGTACTCTTAAATTGTTCTTGTTCAGTTTCTAGGCTTTTCCACTGTTCCGCTGATTTTATCTCGAGACGGTCCATATCTTTAATTATGCCTGATATGTTCTCATCTACTGCTGATATTTGTTGTTGAATGTCCCTGCCACTTTTCTCCATCTCCTTAAACCGTCCTTCCAACTTATCTTGAGCTATTTTGACCTCGCTTGTATTCATTGTGCATGCTATTTCAATCTGCTCTAATTTAGCTAACACCGTTTCATCGAGGATGCTAAGTTTTTTATCAAAAATTCTCTCCATTTTTTCAATCTGCTCTAATTGTTTCTCATTATTTTTGCTTACGTCAAGGGCCAGTAATATCATCTGTTGGTTTGTGTGCTCTTTCATCTCTGCGGTTAACGAAGCTAATTGGTTCGTGTTTTTATTATTTTGCGCCTCTAACTGTGAATTTATAGTGTCATTAATTTCACTCTTTAATAACCTAGCTTGTTCCGCCTGATATTCATTTTGCTCAATTCTACTGTTATTTAACTGTGTCCGCAATGATTCACTTTGTTCTAACAGTTTAGTATTTAGCGATTCACATTGTTCTGACATTTTCGTATTTAGCGATTCACTTTGCTCTAACAGTTTAGTATTTAGCGATTCACTTTGCTCTAACATACTAGTGTTTATTTGTTCAGATAATTTTGTATTCAACGCTTCACTTTGCTCTAACATACTAGTGTTTATAGATTGACTCTGTTCTGCTGGTTTAGTATCCAACAATTCCTGAGTTCTCCTCGCTGCACTTTCAATGATCTCCTGGATCTGCGCCACCGTTGCCATGTTTTATAATATATATGAGACATATGGGAAATGGCATACGCCAATGCCCTTTGACACGCACATAAATCCAATGCACATTTAATTTCTTTATTCTACTCAGTTCATTTATTTTTACCTTTAATCCCATTAGTGATTGCATTTCTGAGTAGTTCTAGTTTTACTCAATTTAATTTTAACCCCAAGCACATATTTAGTCATTAAACAGTTATCCTGATCTGATATTAATACTGACTAATTAACAAAGTATTAATTGTCATTTTAGGCTACAGCCTCCTAATATTTCCATGAGTTTGACTTTCTACACAAATCTAGTTTTAACTTTATCATTGGGCGCCCGGTATCACATCTTAATTTTACTTTAATTTAAAAGACAACAACGTGAACCGTATTTTACTTTGCAAACTCCTGATTTTAATTTATTTTTCACACATTTGGCGGTATCCACTTCGCCTCAACTACTTTTAATAAAATATCACTTCCCGGTGATTAAATACTGTCATATCTGCCTGCACTTGCGGCATGCCAGTTTTACTCAAATGCGCCACTATTGACATGTGTAATCTCCCCGTTACACCACAGTGAATAGCCCCACCGTTGGCCGCCAGTTTTCACCTATGAACCCTTCAGAATAGCAGTGTTTTATGCAAGAATCTTTGATCAAGGGGTCGCGTTCAGTTCATAGTGTGGTGTTTACGTCCGCCAAACTACGTGCTTTTCTGAGGCAAGGGTTATAGGATGAAAACTATAACTAAGAAAGAAAGGAGACAAAACGTAAGATAATAACTAGATTTAATAACTAATTTGTGCATAAAAGAATAAAACAAACAATAATAAACAAAATCCTCCCTGAATTTTTCCCTGACAGGAATATTTATCACATTGAGGAGTCAGACAGATCTCCCCTTTTCTAATAAAATGTGGATCCAAGTTCCACTATCTTGCATATGAATTTATGTTCGCGTGGTGACTATCTACGAGAAATGAGTACTTGGATGATCATTCGTTCACAACGGGTTAACAGCCACGGTGCTCACGAACAATCAACTCGTAAATCAACTTTTATGGCTATGGGCATAACATTAATAAAAATCCTTAAATCTAACTCTGACACACATATTACAACTCTACTATTTACAGGCATCTCTCTGAGACCCTTATTAGTGTGGTGACACACTTAACCAAATGAGCTGCCACAATGGCCAGATACTCAACAACAAGGAAAAGCAGCGCCGCACGTGACTCACGTGTCACTGACATGGAAAAATAAACATAGAATAAACCAACAACAACAAACAACCTGAGTGGTTATGATTACTTTATATTAACAAAACTGCATGTTAAAGATACGCTTCGAAGATTATCGTGTTTCGTAGGCAACTCCCATTTATTTAAACAATTTTACCATTGATCAGTTTCTCACATTTATATTTATTTTCAAGTAATTGGGAGCCAGACGTGCACTCCACTAATGAGCTCTGCTTGCGAAACTCAGCCAGCCCTTGTGACAACAACTCACCCCTTCCACAATACCAGTCATGTCCCCCTTCCAGTGTATATAAATAGCCGACCAGCTGAACTGTTATCTCAAGGAATCAACAGCCGCTAACATCTCCTCCCACTCAACATATGATCAGACAATAATCACATATCCATAATTGTCCTCGCAAGGATACAATATGAATCTGGTACCAAGCTGACAGAAATCAGTCTCTGCTGAAATTCCCGCTTGTAATACCACAAAAATATACTCACAGTACACACATCTGGGACTGACATAACACCTTTCACATGGGTCTGCTGAATTAGAGCTCGCAAATATTTAACACAATATTTAAAACCTACGATAGAGCTGAGTACTCTTCGTCACAAATTACATTGCTCCAAAGGCAATAATCACACTGAATCTGATCAATAATAATTTTCAATAACATTTTTAATTACCCTCCAATCTACTCTATAATTATATTAATTCAGTCCTACTTCTGAAACACGACATATCTCCGAGAGACGTTTTTAACCGCACTTCGTAACCTAGGCGAACACGGCCGTTCACATAGATACGTTAGTTAACACAACACAAAGAAAAGAACCTTCCATTAACTACAATTGTGCGAGCTGCTTCCAAACAAAAGTGTGTCCGATCAAAACTAAATATACTACATTAAATCACACAAGCAAAGTATTTACAAAAAATATGTCCCATAAACCATAAGTTAATTTAATAAATAATAAAATATTATTTGTACTCATCTCGTGTTGTAGTCACCCGTCAAAGAACATCAGACGCCATTCCCCAACTGGATGGTTCTTTATCTCATAGCAGCCATCTGGACGGACTGTTGAGAATTCCACACTTCCTCTGCATTCATCGATGTCATCCTTGCGCTGATACAAAAATTAGGTTATTATACACTTTATGTCTGACTACTAAATTCGCTTGTTCAGGTACTAAATTCCCTGTCAATGTTCGTTGGCGAATTATCGACGCTACTGTCCCTATAACTATAGTACTATGACTATCTATCACTGAATTTACCACTTTACAATGAATATCTTGTGTCCTCGACACATAAAATACAAGTCTACGTCCGTAGACGAACAGAATAATAATAATGTCTCCTAGACACACGGAATGAAAGTCAATGTCTTGGCTCTTCGACACACTTATAAATGAACTGGCCCTTGGGTCTAGATGGAGGGGGATTTTATGTAAAAATTTCTCGAAATAATTGTGGTACAGGAATGAAATAAATATCACTGAACTCGTAATATTGCACAGGTCAAGAATATGCCCATTAATCCTAGAATCGATCGTAGAGATTTTGTCTAGGCGATTTCCCGCGTGAATACTAGCCGCCGCGTACCCCAGCCGGAGTTGGCGCGCAAGTAGGCATTCTCTTCTCATTGGTTCTCCATTTTCTGTAATTTGGCGGTTTCTAGTAGATCTTGGCGTCTTGGGAGTGTCTATTTTCTTCATCAGCCATTCACGTTACTGCATCATATTTCTTCTAGGCGCGAATATCACAATGAACATACCAGAACCATGTCTCACCGCGCGTCACTTCTAAAATTGAGGTAGCCACACCTGTCCTTATGATACATCGCTCTGCTATTTCTTTTCATAGCTCAAGTACTTAGCCTTTTGTTAAACTGATGCAGGTATGTCCCTACTGTCTCCAACAAATGCTTGAAATTTCCCCATCACTGTCTGGCTACTTTCATGATGCTGGTTGAAATATTTATTAATTGAAGAAATAAAAAGTAGAATCATTTAACCAACATACGGTAAAGGGTTCAATACCTACATATATAAAAATCCAGCATGGCGACCAACTGAAATATTAGACGGTTCTCAATATCTACGAATCTATTACAGCAATCAAACTGAAATTTTGTATGTTGATAGAGGCAATTAACAAAAGTAGGATATATGAAAATAGGCTTTATTTCTTCACGGAACTACTAGTTTCAAAAAATGAAAACAGGCTAAAACAACTAATTTTGAATTGCTTCATAGAGTGCTGGAAGAAATCAATTGCAGCATTGTCTCACAATTTTCAAACGTACACGTGGCAGTAAATTTATATTCGATCATCTAGCGTTCAAACAATAACTATCCATATGTAACCTCTAATGCTCGTAGAAGGACCAAACTGTACCCATGCTCGTTTAATTTTGAGACATCAAGAATTTCAGGAAAACATCTTCCATGTTAAAACCAGGATGTTTGGTAAAGAACATATAGCATACATTCTCCTAATTTTATGTGTTTAAATACAACTCCTTGTCCCTATCAAGGAGTATAACTGAATGTTCTTAATATGTACGTTAAGAGTTCTATCCTATATAAGACTCCTCGTTTACGAATTCTCGTCATATTTCGGCTTTTGCATCCAGAGGAATTAATGGGAACATTAGAAAAATATGCCCATCAACTCTCTTGAATGTTTATCTTGATCCTTCTGCAGTGAAGATTCATAATATAGGACTAGATATTTTCTGTGTTTCGTCACTGTAACAGTTATAAACGAGCCATTGAAGGCCCAAGTGGTGTAACTCTCCTCGGAGGCATGTCTTACGTTTGTGGCTGACAGACGTAATGCACACTTGTAATGATTTGCACACACTGGCCATGATTTACGCCTGCTTGCCATAAGGGTGAGATTTTACTGCGATTCCGAGAGGAGTTACACAACTTGGGCTCTCAACGTCTCATGTTAGTGGGTTGTGGAAATTAATGAAATTTACATTGAAAATGGCGGCCGCGTGCTATAGCAGTGTAATATACATATGACTGTCAATTGTAACTCTGAAGTCGGTCAATACGACCATCAAGTAGTCACCATCAGATCCTCATCACTGGGTTGAGGTTCAAATTTGTATACAAATATCATCTAACTACAGTAAAATAAGTGTAGTGCGTTTAATTGGTATTTATATTACGATTGGCAGTTTGTATCTCGCTATATAAGGTTAGTTTATTTTGTAAGTGTTTGTGAATTACGTATGAGTATTATGCACGAGTAGTAAAAACGTGTCATTTATCTCAGTGGAGCCATTGATTGTACAGCTGTTACTCTGACACGTCTCTACTCACGGGAGTCTTGTTCTAACTGTACACTGGTACATGATACCCGGCTTTAAGGTGCCCTTTTCTAGTGCTGCCTCTGTTTCAAGTTTGGCTCAGTTCGGTTTCGTCAAGTTTGGGAGTGACATTCATTTAAACACACAGACAGTCTACTCCTATTTCTTACAAAAACCAAAAGAAGGCTAAAAATGCCACAGAGCAAGGCAATCAATATTTTCATTGCGAAAACATTTACACTTACATTAACATACACAATCCATATGCATTTAGCACTGTTAGTCTTTATGTGCGGGTATTTGATCTGTGCAGTAATGTCGGGGTGGAACTACGTGTGTATGTGAGTCTTCAGTTTTTCGACTGTACTGAGCAAATCGTTTCATCTGTACATTGCTACCACACCATACAACCCAGGCAATCTGTTTAACATAATCTAATCTTGCTCTACCCATACAGTTCTTATCCTCGACCATTTCTTATAGCTAAGTTTGCTATTTCAGGGTGTCTTAGTATGTGTCGTACTAACCTCTCTCTTCTCTTCATTAGCAGTCGCCAGAAACATCTCCCCTCTCCGGCTCGTCTTAATGCCTCTTCATTCGTAACCCCCTCTACCCTTCTGATCTTCATCATTCTCCTGTAACACCACTTGTCAAATGCTTCAATTCTCTCCTTTTCTGCTGCTCCAACAGTCAAAATTTCACTTCCATAGAGCGCCACGCTCCAGACGAAGGCCTTCTAATATGACTTTCTAATACCTAAATCTATAATTGATGTCAACAGATTCCTTTTCTGTAGAAATGCTTTCCTTTCCTGTCCTAACCGAATCCTTTATCCTCTTTCCTTCGTCCATCACTGGTTATTTTGCTTCCTAAGTAACAGAAGTCACCTACTTACTTAAGCTTTCATCTGACAATTCGACATCCATAGGGGTTTCTGACTTATTTCGACTGCATTCCAATCTTTTTTTTATATCTATTAATTTTCTTCTTAATTTTTTTCCTCATGACAGAATCCATACATTTAAAAACTCATTCAAATCCTCTGTTGTGTCGGCTATGATGACGATGACATCAGCATATCTCTGAGTTGAAATTATTTCTCATCGAATCCTTACTCCTACTTTGATTTTTCTCCATTTTCCTTCATTGCTTGTTCAATGTATAGATTCAAAAGTACTGGTGATAAGTTGCAAAATTGCCTGACACCTTTCTGAATACCAGCTTCTCCCTCAGGTCCTTCCGCTCGAATAACTGTTGCCTAGTTTCTGTATAGATTGTAGAGCACCCTCATATCCCTGTACTTTATTCCCATCGTTTTCAAAATGTCAAACAACTTACTCCAATCAACGTTTTCAAAACCCTTTTTAAATCTAAAAATGCCATGGACCTTTTCTTATCCGTCCTTGTTCTAGCTTCCGAAATCAGTCCAAGACTTAGTACAGCTTCCCTTGTTCCTAGGAACAAGGGGTGGCACTTCATAGGTCTGATATTCACGCCACCATTTATTCAAGAACCTTAGCACAATATCACTGTACAATGTGACCAGTGATCAAATGTGTAAGCTAATCAATCAAAACAGCCACAGTTACCATTAGACGCCAGACTTAGGTAATTCCATCTACCTTATCCTCCCTTGTCTCCATGTTCACATTCCCGCCGCTCACGTGGGTATATTTCAGTGAGTGAAATACTCTTATGATGATTGAAACTTATAAAGGAAGTTATTTCACCAAAAATTAATCATGCTACCACAATTTTCAAAATATATTCCACAAGGAAGCAGCTAGGTGCTAGAGTGCCTATAGTGGCTTTTATAATTGGGCATCGATTTTAATCTTACAAAACAACTCGCCAATATCCTCGCCCCGGTGCATTCTTCGTTATGAATGTATCATAATTTTGTAATGAATTTGCTACCGTGTTCAGTGTCCCTGATTTCACGTAATTTCCCCCTACTGCTCCTTTGAATGCATCGCACATTAAATTGAACAGATCGCATTAGGCTACTACTTCTACATTCCAATGAAAAGTATTTAATCTTAATGACCCTCATATATTACAATTGTGACGTTTCTTTTGATCTGTGAGAAATGTGTAAGTCAGCTTAATGAGGAAGATTACCATTTAAATTGTGGCTTTGTCATTAAATCTCTTTGACCTTTAGTCTGAATCCATCCCTTCCTCCCAGCAATTATTTCTGCTAAGTCATACTTCTCCACGGTCATTAATATTACTGTCACCACGCCAAAAGTCACTTGAGATATCCCCCATTACGCGGAGAATTCTGTTCTTTAATGTGATGGAGAGATCGGAATTGAAGAATAGAGGAGTGGTTTATCTCTTAGATGTATACACTGGAACGCCATGAATCTTTATGTACAGCCTACTTCTTGGAAGTATGATATTCAATGGTATCAATATTTGAGGAAATTATATAAACCAAAAGGCAAAATTAACAAACTACTCGATGAGAAGTGATAGCATTTCTTAAGCATTTTGTTTTTTCGTGAACGTGAGACGATTGATAAAACGTTAGTTTTTCCTTACTTCTCCTTCACAGATTACATTTGCATCTCTCGCACAGCATTATCTGTGAAGACAGGAGGAAGTTCTGTTGTAATTGCAATCTTTCACTATTATCTGCACGCGTCTTTGCAGAATGCAGGAGAATCACAATTTATGTTTCTTTATCAGTGTTTGTGAAGACCAGGTTAGCTCAAAGTGATGAGGCGTAAGTAGGGAAGGTCATTGTTGCCCAATATGAACCTTCCCGTGGTACTTTATTCCCTGTCAACTCTCTCTTATGACGCAACTGCATTAACCATACCCATTTTTTCGATCACCAAACAACTTCTGACTGCTTACCGATCTGCTGAGCATGCCATTGCTTCAACATGCATGGGTCGGGATCCTCTCTTTTATCTTTCCTGTTGATCTCCATTGGCCAACTCCTGTTCTCTGCCGACTCAGTAGGCTATCAAAAATCTAGGAAATCATTCACTTTCCTTCCATAAATAATCTTTAGTTTCCTTTACATCATACTACTAACTTATAATAGTGCTTTTAAGACATCTCAAACCAGTGCCAGCGTTTCACTCCAGAGTAGCATTGACCTCATCAGTTCACACTTCACTAAGGCACTGCTTAGCGCGCGCTGATCAGGCCACTACACCACGCTTGCAATACAGTAGTTAGAGATGTCTGAAAAGCATACATTTCTATGAATTATTATTTATACTCTCAATAGGAGTGTACCAATTCTAGTTTTTCTTTGGAGATAACGATTGTTCACAACTTTTTGGGATATTCCCAGTTTTCGAGGTGTCAGAGCTCTTCTTAATTATGTTCTCTGCCAATTCTTTAAAGGGTCTTAAACTCTCTGCATGAGAGGACGGTTACACACAGGACACATTGAGCTTCGGTAGTATAAAACAAAGCAGGCATTTGTTTATCAGCACTAGCAGTAGTGCCCGGCTTCGCCCGTGGATTTATTGGTTTTATGGATGACAACTAATACTACTACAGAACCGGCACATGATACTTAAAATAACAGAAAATAAATATGTTTAAATATAAATTTTGTGGCGGTGGTCGCAGTCGGGGTGATAAGTAGTACAGTATAATGGACGTAACATTCAGGTCCTTTTCCCGTTATGATAATAATGAACAGGGAAACGGCGGTTTACTAACTACAGCACTCACACATGTAATTTACAAACAAATTTTAAAATATGTTTAGAAAGAGGAGTAAGTGAAATAAGACACTGCCTAGGGCCTATATCTCATTGGCTGTTTGAAATTTAGAGACCAATATTGTCGTCTTTTGTCGCATAGCGCCGTAGGATAATAATCAGAACACTTTGGAAAACTTTGGCTGTCCCGAGCTCCTGAGGTAGAATAGTATCATTTACCGCCACATAGCACTCAACGATAAGTTTCGCGCCACATAGCACTCAACGATAAGTTTCGGAATAAATAAAGGTAAATTTGAAAGCACCAACGTTTATTGCAGCTGATAACCTCAATGTACTGCAACAACACCATTGCACTTATACAGAGGCATAATATGTTCATGATGATAACTGATTTAAGGGGCCTAAGAAATCTTTTTTAACTAATTACTCCCCGTGACTGCAATTTATAAGCAGCGCAAGATTTAACTATTTTCGCAATTCTGAACCAGAACACTGGTAGGGGCGACGTGATGCAGCCCGAATTGCCAGTCAACAATGGACTTATTAAAATACTCTTACAGTTACACTACTACGGACATGAATGGTTCTAGGGCCTTAATGCGTGGTTTTCAAGTTCAGTTTGTTTCTTATTCTAAATGTAGGGAATGGAGAGCGTTGTCCAAAATATCAAGTGGACAGTGTTGCCAGCAGGGTTTCAAAGTGTATGTAAAATTTGGTTCAATTAGGAGAAACGGTGTAGATTTATGATAAATGGCCTAAATGCAGGGAATGGAGTGGTCTGTCCAAAATTTAAAGTGGACTGTGTCACCCGCAGGGCTCCGAAGGGTAAGTATACAAAATGTGGTTCAGATCCATGAAACGGTGTAGATTAGTGCCAAAGGACTTAAATGAAGGGAATGGAGAGGTCAGTCCAAAATTTCGAGCAGACAGTGTTACTCGTCGGGTTCCAAATCCAAATTTGGTTAAGATCGGTGAAAAGGTGTAGATTTGTGCCAAAGGGCCTAAATGCAGGAAATGGAGTGGTCTGTCCAAAATTTCAAGCAGCCAGTGTTACTCTCTGGGTTCCAAAGGGTAAGTATACATGTTTTGGTTCAGATTGGTGAAAAGGGGTAGATTAGTGCCAAAGGGCCTAAATGTAGGGAATCGAGTGGTCTGTCATAATTTTCATGTAGGCAGTGTTACTCGCAGTGTTCCAAAGTGCAAGTATACACATTTTGGTTCCGATCGGTCAAACGGTGCAGATTTGTGCCAAAGGGCCTAAATGCAGGGAATGGAGTGGTCTGTCCGAAATTGCATGCAGACTGTGTTACTCGCAGGGCGCCAAATGGTAAGTATACAAATGTTGGTTCGGATCTGTGAAACGGTGTACGTGACACCCCGTTCTAGCCCTTCAGGGACTAAAGATTATCACTAAAAATAACGCCAGCGCATGCGGAGAGAGCAGTTCGGGAGCGCTTGTTCTACCGACTTACTGAACAAAAATGAGTCTTTAAGGTTACCTGAGAGGTGTAGCCTAATACTACATGCCTAAACTTTTCCTCTTGAATCTTGCTATCATATACAAAAATAATATTTCGAATCGGACTGGTAGTTCCGAAGATTAGCGCGTTTAAAGACACAAGCACACAGACAAAATCTTCAGCTTTAATATATTAAGTATAGATAATTATAAAAAATAGTAATTACTACTAATGTAAGCCTCCGTGGCTTAGGCGGCAGCATGCCGGCCTCTCACCGCTGGGTCCGTGGTTCAAATCCCGGTCAATCCATGTGAGATCTGTGCTGGAGAAAACGGAGGCAGACAGGTTTTTCTCCGGGTACTCCGATTTTCCCTGTCAAAATTTCATTCCAGCAACTTTCTCCACTATCATTTCATTTCATCTGTCATTCATTTAATCATTGCCCCGGAGGAGTGCGTTAGGCCTCGGCAGCCGGCACAGTTCATATTCTCGCCGCTGGATGGGGGCTTCATTCATTCCATTCCTGACCCGGTCGGAGACTGGAAGCAGGCTGTGGATTTTCAGTAATTACTACTACTAATAATAGGTGTGCCTCTTCGCGTTGGCTTGATGTCACTGATGGAAGTGTCCCTGGAAATGTCCCCGTGTTATGTTCCAGGATTTCACGTCTGTATGATTTCGCCCGTGATTCGTTGACCGTCCCCTAGCTGCAATTTTCCCCAGAATTCCCCTATTATGGTGACCATTTCACGTCTGCATGATTTCTGTCTTGGAAATGCCCCCGTGTTTTTTGGTCAACAGTAAAATGTCTCTGGAAACGCCCCCATGTTTGGGAATGTCCCCGTATATTGCTGCATGATTTCACCCATGGTTGTTGTTGCCCATAGAGATGTTCCCAAGTTTCCCTATAGAATTCTCTGAATATTGGCGCGTGGTGCCTCAAAACATTCTTGCATCTGCAGCTATTGTTGTTGCCTGATTTGAAGCGGAGAGGGTGCGATTGGGAGTCTTTACAAGCAGGTTGATTGCAGAACTTCACTTTCCAACATCACACCTTGTCACTACTAAAGTAACGGTATCATGGAAGATGCTCAAACAGGTCTTTACTAATTATCATGAGATTTTTGAGGTTGAGTTGCAATTTTATTGACTGACGTGACTCGAGAGGCATTTGGGGATCGATCTAGATACCAAAATATTAATTTAGCTCATCTTATTCATAAAATGCTCAAATTTGGAAAACATTTGAAAGTGATATTTAGCAATTAATTTTGAATAGGCAATATATCTCCCAAATCGTATTTATCAGCTAGTGGCTCGTGAGATAAAATATGTAAAGAACAAGGAGTTCTCTAACGAACTATAGGGCCTACTAAATATTCAATCCTTATTCCTCTAATTAGACTTGTTTAGAATGTTGGTAGCTCTGGCATTGTAAGTTCTTATCATGAATGGCAAGATGTACCTGACAAAGCAGAGAAGCATGTTCGAAATAGTTTCCTCACATGAATTCTTAGACACTAAGAGTCTATGGCTCAAGTGTCTAGAAGGAGTTATTAGGTGCTTGGTAGGCCTGACAATGTGCTTAACACTCCAGTGGGCGCGCGGTTTGCCGTAACGCGAGTGGGCGCGTGGAGGACAGGTGTCACCCACTTTGTTTTGCCATTTTACCCTATGAAATATATATTTAGTGATCATGATTTTTTTGTTTTGGGTTAGGTAGGTATATATTAAACACATTTTTCATTAAAGAAAGTGTATTCTACGAAATATTAAGTAGGAAATATACAATTATGATAAATCAAACAAAAACGATGTATAAGTTTGGTAAGGTTATGTTGTAAATGTTACAAAAACGTGTATAAGTATACTGTATACGTTTTATGTTATAAATAAATAAGTAAATTATAAATGTATCATCATGGTTTTTTTGTTTTTTTTTTTTTGTTTTGTTTTTTTGTTTTCCTTAACCTGGCGCAGTCAGCTGGCATTTGAGGGTGCGCAAATGCGAGGGAGCCGTGTCAGTAGATTTACTGGCACGTTAATGATCCCCTTCGGGGCAAAATTCCGGCACCCCGGCGTCTCTAAAAGCCAGTGTAGTTAAAAGGGACATAAAACCAATAACATTATTATTCATGTTTTTCCGCTAATCGCCGGTATCTGGATCGATTGCCATGTTTTCATGCATAGTCGATATTGTCAACACAGCCTTGTTCTTCTTCGGTACGTAAGATACCAATATACAGCTCTTTTGAAAGCCAAATAAATTGCTTTGGACTTCTCTTGACTTATCAGGTAGAAAATTTGGGGGAACTGCTGCTTTGTTCTTTCTCAGAGTAGCAATCATAGTTACTTTTTCTTCTTCCCGTAGCTTAATTGCCAAGGGCACAGATGCGAACCAATATTGTCACAGGTAATATTCCAATTGTTTCCTGTAATAGGCTAAACCAAACTCCAAACGAATTCTGACGTGTTGTTGCTTCTTCTGAAAAGGCCGTTTGGTTGCTTCCCTGCATACACTTCAAAGTTTGTAGCATAGAATGTTGTTGTGGAAACCATATCAAAGATCTTTATGCCATACATCGCAGGTTTACTAGACGTATACACCCGGAAAGGACAGTTTTCTCTAAATGCAACTAGCTGTTCATCAATGATAAGATAGTTGGATGGTTTGTATGCATTCTTGCAATTGAGCACGAACATCTCCAAGATTTCTCTAAAATCAGATAGTTTGTCGACAGATTTCTTTTGATCTCTGTCGTGTACGTTATCAAATCTCAGACAACCTAAATGAAATCGAAACCCCTTTCCACTCATGGTTACATAAACAGCCTCTACTCCCGTGCCGTGTGAATTATCCCACAATCCAAATACATTTCTTCTTCTAGCCTTCAAAGCCCGAGCAAGATATAATATACCAATCAAGGCACGAATTTCTCTGGAATCAGTGGCCCTGGCATCCCTTTCTCTGACAAATTGACGGCGAATTTTAGTTATGTAAATGTTAGTACTATCAACTATTATTTTTCACTATTTCATTATCAATAATAAACTCTAAAGCAGCTTCTGGAGAGATAGCATTTTTCGCAGACCCTTGAGGTCCTGGACGATGGAGAACTGGTATAATGTTATGTCTGGGTGTACGAGAAGTCTGGGCAACTTGAGGTTCTAAGTACCGCCTTGATGTGCGATCTTTTCCCAAATAAAACTCTGGGTTGACTTCCATTTCCTTAGAGTCGTCAGGAACAACATTGCTTTCATTTTCTCTACTCTCTGTGTGGTATTCCAAGTGGTCTTATTCTCGTTCATCTTCATCCTCTATACCTAGAACACTCTCGATATTTCCAGTCTCATCTAGCCAATGGCGTACGTGTTCACGGTCACTTTCACTTGTCATTATTGTCTTCACCCATAAACAATTTCAATTAAACCGTTATGACGTTCAAAACTATGAAATAACAGAAAAAATACCATAGCAATATCCGAGAAAACTGTAACGCCAGTAGACGCGCGGAGGACAAATGTCCTCCACTACTGCACAGCGCAAATAAACACGAGGTGACGGCGACAACTAACGAGCATAAAAGCTGACAATGCACCGACGGGTAGAGGGTGAGTGGGGAGAAAGGTATATAGCCACTCAAGGTCACGAGTGTTGCCAATCCTAGTAGTCACGCAAAACAAAATCACTGGAGGACACCTGTACTCCGCGCGCCCACTGGAGTGTTAAGAATTGCTTATGGCACACACTCTCTACATAAAATTTGGTAGAAATCCGCTGAATGTTATAGATGTTACATGGTGTTCAACATGGAACACACAAACGTACGTAGAATTATTTTAGTAACACTGATATATACCGGGTGAGTCAGCCACCAATTATAATATTGCTTTTATGCAATCCAACTAACGTGTATTATCAGGAAGGTCGATATGTCCGTGCTTGCATCCCATATGGTACTAATGCACTGTAAGCATATTCCAAAAACGGTACTGACCCTATTATTCCTCCACCCGGTGTGGCTACAGACCGTTCGAATAATATGATGTACCTGCAGTCAATTATTGCAGAGCTACATATCATCTAGGTCAAGATGTCATGCCAAGTGACTAACGCAGAAAATGGAATTAACGCTTAAAATTACGATATAGTGAAGTGGGAAACATTTGAAACAGCGATAGTAGTGGAGTAGTGATGGTTTTAACCCACAGCCTACTTTCCTGCGAACATTATCGATAACCCTCGAACCCGTGGTTGGAGATTCACGAATGAGGTGTCGTTGGACTCGGGCTGACGGGGCCTTTGCTATGGACCACTCGTTATATTTTTGAAAAAAAAAAAAAATGTTTTTTTTTGTTTTCCAAAGTAGGCGATAGTTTGAAAACCAAACATGGTAGAACGTTCTGCCATGGTTCCAACGAAAGGTCTCTATGCCCTTTATTTTCGGTAATAAAACTTTTTTTTTTGAAAACATTCCAATTTTGAAATTCCAATATTTTGGAAACTAGGAATTCTACAAAAAATTTGATTGACATAAATGAAATTTCCTTATGCCCTCTACCCCTAAAATAAATTTCAAGTCTCTAGGATAAAAACCTGACAGTAGTGTGGTAGTGGGGAAGCTGCTTCCAAAAGCAAGTTGTGAGCCCCTGCGACCTTGGAATGGAATGAGAGATGCTAGGAAGGCGTGCTTGGATTCGTTTTTTCGTCTCGTTGCGCTCTTTACGGGAATGTAGGTGTCGAAAAGGTGAAAATCTGGAAACACGTATTTTTGGGGGGGAAAACGTGATTTTAGACTTTTTGTTATATCTCGCGAACCAATTAAGCCAGAGGCATGTACGAGGGGTCCAAGGACTCGGGGTGACGTCCTCTTTGTTATGGACCACTCGTTTTATATATTATTTTAATTTGGAAACTCGATTTTGGGGTAAACAAGTGTTTTTTTGTGATTTTTGCTGATATCTAGCGAACCAATAAGAATAGAGACGTGTACGAGGTGCCATTTTTTCGTCGCGTTGTCCTCTTGCCGAGAATGTTGGTCTTGAGCAGGAATGAATAACCATGTTGGGGTAAAACCGTGATTTTAGACTTTTTGCTCTATCTCGCAAACCAATAACGCTAGAGACGTGTACGAGGTGTCGTAGGACTAGGGCTAACGGCCCCTTTCGAATGTGATAGATATTTTTTCAAAAAAAATATTCACAAAGGGCCTAACGCCATACATGTTGAAAAAATTTACTTTACCGGTACCTGTTGAAAATGTTCATGAAGCGTGGTTGTTGAGAGGAACGATTCTGCTGGGTGTGTGGGTGTTTGAACGAACCTGTCGCTGACCACGGTGCCTGTGCTCAATAGATCAATCGCTATTTCGACGGGTCGGTTTATGCCAGTGCGAGGGTTCGTTTTTCTGATATTTAACCCCCGAAGGTGACCTTTAACGTGTAAACGGTGATGAGAACTTGGTTCTATGTTGGTCGAAGCGAGTACAGAAAACAAACTTGCAGAGGAGCAGACGAGCAGGAGGTGAATGTCATTTGAGCTTATTGGAATGCGCTGATCTGACTTGACAGCAGGTGCAATGGAAAATGACAAAGACGCAGAGGACACTTGAAGGTGAAATAATCTGACAATCGTGGTGGCAGGGGAGTGCGAAATGCATGCATACACGTGTGAGATGACATGTGAAACCACATGAGGGCTAAACAAGTTACATCCTCTTTGCTTCGTACCTGACAAAATACAAGTTCATGTGAAATTCGACCTGGCACAGGTGTTCACCTGGGCCGTTAGCTGTCCACGTGCAAGATAACAGAATGTTCAAAGCGTGGGAAAAATGATTATACATGTAACGTAACATATATAAAGACATGTCGTTATCATTTCCACTCTCACTTATGTGACTACCTTTGAACACACTGCGTTGCGTGAAACACATGGTCTTGTTTAACAATTTTGGTGTTGGTGGAAAATACTTAACCTTGTTGTGGGGTAGGTATTTATTTATATATTTATTCATTTATACATTTATTGATTTTTATATATATATATATACAAGCAATTATTTATTGATTAGGTAATTAATGATTTTATTTATTTATTTATTTGTTTGCAGATAACCGGTATACCTTACATGTCTGAGAGAGAAGAAACCATTGCACTTTTGAGCCCACTAGAAGGAAACAGCAACAAGCCAGTGCAAGTGAAGGTGAGATTATTTTTTTAAACTAACTTGTTTCATTTTTTTGTTTCATATTTTATTTTATGAAATGCATGTATTAACCTAAATTTAGGTATTTATAGCGTTTTATTTTATTTATTTTTAGAAACTTGGAAAGAAAAGCCTTACCGCTGTAGCAGTTGCTGAAAACCCGAGACGCAGTAGAGCGAAACCATTGTTTCAAGGCAGTGAACTATTGAAAACTCAGGTAAGCCTAACATAAAATGCTATTGCATTTTACCACTACTGAAATAAACTCTTACACCAAAAAATTCATTACCTGTACATGACTGGGACAATGATTGCTTTCTTGATTAATGGCTCTGTTGTTGTTGACTGGGAAAAGTACAAGGCCATGTTGGATTTAAAAAATATTAAATTTAATTTATGGGTGGTTCCCTATGGAAAAAACGAATATCCACAGGTGTGAACATGATAATGTTAACAAAATGATATGACAAACTTTTTTTGTTTTTTATATATTGGTTAAAGGGGGATGTAAATGACTGAAGTTTTATAAAAAAATAAGTACATGGGTTACTGTTAGTGCCAACATACAGTTTATTTTTAATGGTGTTTTTTATTTAATGTCAATTATACTTAATGTTTTATTTACAAGTATTGATTTATTGATTGATTGATTGAGTGATGGGTTATTTTATTTGTTTTAGGTGTCGACATGCGCCATTAACGTAGTGAACAGACAGTGAACAAGCATACATTGTGCTTTAAAATACTCTGTGCTCTTGTGCAACGTTAATAACTTACAATAAGAAAAAGTTTTATTATAACACATGGCGTTAGTACCAAAAACAACAAGTGAGCAAGTTGGTTTACCACGTGGGTTAAATTTAAAATCAGAACATGATCGTTGGTTAACATTCGAATCCTGGCCAGTAGGCTTTTTGTCAACACATAAACTTGCAAAAGCCGTTTTTTTAACTTGAACCGAGAAGATGTGGTGCACTGTGTGTTTTGTCGTATTGAACTTTCACACTGGGAGGAAGGGGATGATCCCTTTGGAGAACATTTGCGATGGTCTCCTCATTGTCCTTACATGCTTGGAAAACAAGTGGGTAACCTACCAGTGTATTCATTTTACCGAACCACAAGGCCATTGGCCACTACTTACGTTGCTGAATCACCAATAAATAATAATAATAATAATGATGTAATACCAGCCAACGGTAGTGTCGATATATGTGGTCCATATGCCATAGACAGTGTTGAATTGGCGTGTGCGTTTGAAAAATTGGGAGTTTGCAAGGCTAAAGCACTAGCACACCCAGAGTACAGCTCTGTTTAAAAACGTTTAGAATCTTATAAAAATGTTTGGCCATTAATATTAAAACACCTTACCAAACAGCTAAGTGAAGCTGGATTTTTTTATACTCGTGAAGGGGATAAAACAATATGTTTTTATTGAGGATTTGCTTTAAAGGATTGGCAAATGACTGAAGACCCTTTTGTGCAACACGCTTGTTGGTTACCAAACTGTAAATACATGGTGTTGCTTAAAGGTCAGGAATTTGGGAACACTATTCGTAAAGAAAACGTGATTGCAGCACAAGACATAAAAGTGCCTATAGAGTTTGAACACGCGGAGCAAATACATGAGGCTGAAAGGAAAGACTTGTCTTACGAACAGATACAAAAGTGTGACCAAAAATTATGTAAAATTTGTTATCAAGATGAACTAGGTGTTGTATTTTTGCCTTGTGGACACATGACAGCATGTGACAAGTGTGCATTAGAACTTAACATTTGTGCTATATGCAGAAAAGTAGTATCTGCTACATTTAGGGCATTTCTTGCATAACTAGTATAATTTATTCGCCATGCATAGTGCAAAATCCCTAATTGCACAATATTAATAAAATTGTTTTAGAGTGTAATAGATATGCTTTTGTTTTGTTTATAGACTACTACAATGAATGTTTTGAATGCTGTGGGACAATCATGTGGCTTTGAGACAAAGGAGCTCAGCGAATTGCCAACGCATATTCCATTCCGCATTATCTAGATTCGGAAATTGAAAACAACATATGGTGATCGTGTACTTTGTGTATATGAATACTTCGAGACATTTCTGCCTATACGGTTTAATGATATGTCGGAGAGTGTTTTTGATGAAGTCAATAATGCTGTGCAACCAGTACACTCAATTTATGAAGGCTTTAAAAACAATAGGTGCATGGCTCGTTTCAATTAAATTTAAAAAATGTGAAATAATAATGGAAAATATAAGTAATGACAATGGACTGAAAAAGAAAGAAAAGATGTGTATAGAATAGTAATGTTTTAGTGTTTAGTGTTGTCTTTAAAAATATTATGATGAAACCAAAAAACAAGAAATGTATATAAAGTTTGTAAATAAATGCAAAATGATGTTACAATGCTGTTTTATTTTATACAAAGTTAGTATATTTAACATTGCAGAGTATAAATGATTATGACAATAGATGCACACTGAATACACGCCTTTCTCTCTTTACAATAGTCTGTTATAGTTTTAAACACAAGGCTTGTTGTAGATCATTTTATAGCAATGTCCATTCACTGTTGTTTTCGAAAACTGGGAAAGCCGCAATGGTTGTATAGGCATAAGAACCTTATTGTTATTACTATTTAGTCAGTTTGATCCTCTTGCATATCAAGAGCAGATGGACTAGTTGTTCCACTATTTAAAACGACAACAACAACACTACCTCTTGCATAGTTTGTGATGTTGATGGCTCTTGCGACGTGGAAGATGGATTAAAAATAACTTTTAGAACAGGGGTTAAACGTTGCTCATTAAACAATGCACTATTTTGAGTAGCAATATGGTTTTCTTGATTTCTTGTCGACGGCAACTGTGTTTCATGCAGTACACTATATTGATGATGATCACTGACACTTAAAACGTCTCTATTTTTACTTTTAAATCACCACGACAATGTATGGAACGTTATTTTGAACAACGCCAAATAACAGTTCCATTTTTATTGGTTCGTTTCACAATATATGAATATCCTTTATAGTATGCGTAAGGCTTACCATACCTAGTCACTTCCATGTCAACTGTCAAGCATAGACTAAGCTCTAGTAAAGTCAACTTGGTAATAAGAATAATAGTTTAATGTGAGAGCAAATATGGATCTAAAGAGTTCAGGTAAAAGTGGAAGCAAATAAGCAAATATAAGAACCAAGAGTGGGGGTAAACCAAGTTCTCATCACCGTTTCACATTAAAGATCATCTTCGGGGGTAAAATATCAGAAAAACGAACCCTCGCTCTGTCATAAACCGACCCGTCGAAATAGCGATTGATCTATTGAGCACTGCCACCGTGGTCAGCGACAGATTCGTTCAAACACACGCACACACACCCAGCAGTATCGTTTCTCTCAACAACCACGCTTCATGAACATTTTAAACAGGTATCGGTAAAATAATTTTTTTCAACATGTATGGCGTTAGGCCCTTTGTGATTTATTGTTTGGCAAAAATATCTACCACATTCGAAAGGGGGCGTTAGCCCGAGTCCTACGACACCTCGTACACGTCTCTAGCGTTATTGGTTTGCGAGATAGAGCAAAAAGTCTAAAATCACGGTTTTACCTCAACATGGTTTTTCATTCCTGCTCAACACGAACATTCTCTGCAAGAGAACAACGCGACGAAAAAAATGGCACCTCGTACACGTCTCTAGGCTTATTGGTTCGCTAGATATCAGCAAAAATCACAAAAAACACTTGTTTACCCCAAAATCGAGTTTCCAAATTTCAAAAGTTATAACGAGTTGTCCATAGCAAAGAAGACGTCACCCCGAGTCCTTGGACCCCTCGTACACGCCTCTGGCATAATTGGTTCGCGAGATATAATAAAAAGTCTAAAATCACGTTTTTACCCCAAAAAATATGTTTCCAGATTTTCACCTTTTCTACACCTACATTCCCGTAAAGAGCGCAACGAGACGAAAAAAACCAATCGAAGCCCGCCCTCCTAGCATCACTCCTTCCATTCCAAGGTCGCAGGGGCTCACAACTTGCTTTTGGAAGCAGCTTCCCCACTACCACACTACTGTCAGGTTTTTATCCTAGAGACTTGAAATTTATTTTGGGGGTAGAGGGCGTAAGAAAATTTCATTTATGTCAAACATTTTTTTGTAGAATTCCTAGTTTCCAAAATATTGGAATTTCAAAATTGGAGTGTTTTCAAAAATACCTAAAAATAAAAAAGTTTTATTACAGAAAATAAAGGGCATAGAGACCTTTCGTTTGAACCATAGCACAACGTTCTACCATGTTTGGTTTTCAAACTATCGCCTACTTTGAAAAACAAAAAAATTCAATTTTTTTTTTCAAAAATATAACGAGTGATCCGTAGCAAAGCCCCCGTCAGCCCGAGTCCAAAGACACCTCATTCGTGAATCTCCGACCACGGGTTCGAGAGTTATCGACAATGTTCGCTGGAATGTAGGCTGTGGGTTTAAACCATCACTACTCCTCTACTAGCGATCTGGACGAGTAACGTACTCTAAAAGGCTCGTAATACAACTTTCAGTCAAAGCTCAGGCGTAGCTCAAGTAGACAACCAGTGGATTTCAAATTGATGGACCGGAGGGGAGAAGGTTCGAATCCCACATTGGAAATATATTTTTGAAATGTTTTGCAACGTAATGACGATTCAATGCTACAATCACATGTCATTGTGAGCCGCAGGCACGTAGTTTTATATTCGTGCTGAAAACAGTTGCTCTTCTGGTACGCAAAGTCAACAAAATACAACGGATATAGTTTATTCACGGCCTACACAATACCACCGAAGACGTTATTGAAACCTCTGTAGAACATGGAAAGAAATTGCAACCATTTTGAAACTCTCACATGAGCTGTAATCTACAAGTAAAATGTCGTGGTGCAGTATAGCTCATGTAGTAAGCACGTGGCGAACATAGCGAAGCGCCAGTCCTTCATGAGAGAAGTTCGGGCGTGGATATTCTTTTATTCATTATTGAAGTATAATTTCGTTTGTTACCATCTCGTTCGTGAAATATCCTCTTGTATACAAATTGTCGTCGCCTCCGTTGCGTAGTGGTAAGCGTGATTACCTGCCACCCCGGAGGTCCTGGGTTCAATTCCCGGCTCTGCCACGAAATTTGAAAAAAGGTATGAGGACTGGAACGGGGTCTACTCAGCCTCGGGTGGTCCAAATGAATAGAGGGGGTTCGATTCCCAATTCAGCTAACCTCGAAGTGGTTTACCCTTGTTTCCCACTCCATCTTCGGGCAAATGCCTGGATGTTACTGCACCCGGAATTTGAATTATTTCTGACAAAATTGTCGATATTTTCCGAGCCCCATGGTAAAATTTAACATTGAGAAAATGTCGCAGGAACTTGACCCAAACGAGTTTGGTTAGCGAGTTTAGGGCGAGGGGATGCTTGATCACGTGATTTGAGACGCTAAAGAACGCGTGACAAGGGTAAATATCTCATAGCAGCAAGAGTTTTGCCGCGATTTGAAGCAAATAATTGTTATTAATGATATCTTTGGATATCAGCAGACAGCCAATGAGAAGATGTCTAATGGAAGGAGGGATTGCCATTACCTCAATAATATATTTAATTATTCCATTTAAGCCCTTAGAAAGACATTTTATTGTTTTAAATACTGCAGAAAATTATGAGAGGAGATATTATCAGTACTTTGAAAGTCGCTGGAAGTACGCAGTACACTGTAGTTAGTAATTATTCAGGTACGCGTGCATTTCGCGGGAGCTCAAATGACGCCTGAAAAAGTTTTACTCCGAGAGTGGGAGCTCAGAAGAGTGTCCTTATGTCTAGAGAAGTCGGCGAAGACAGTCGTGAGTCCGGGAGAGTTTGATCCCAGGAACTTGTAGCCGAGTGCGGTGTTAAACCACCGGCAAATGCAGTGCCGATTCGGGCAAGATTAATGCACGGCCTTGCTTGCCTTATACTAGTCCAAGTTCATTTGAGTTGAGCCGATACACAATTTAATGTTCATGAACTATTCTGCGAGATGAATATTATAAAAGTGAATTCAGAATATACTATTGAGTATCCACGAACATTTAAAGAAATATTAACCTCGCAGATTCTGAAAATAAGGCAAGTTACAGACAGTTTATTTCTACTGGAGAAAAGTAACGCATTTCGTGAAGACGAACATTTTAGTTCTTCAAGATAGCAGTGAACGCTATTACATTCTACTAGGCTACGTGAGTAAGAGTGTGTTGCATAAACATTGAAGCCTGAAACTACTTGACATTATTATGACTGCAAATATGAAGAGAGAAGAAATATTATTTTACGTCTGGAAGATGAGTAATATTATCGAGTAGAGAATAATGCGATTGGTATATGTTATAGCAGAGCTATGAGTTGATAGCATTGAGCAACGTTAGCTAACTTCTGAACTATGTACAACATCATATAGGTCTACAAAATCAAGTACACATGTAACATTATGTACTACACCTTCATGTACATTAATGTATAATCATGTACATGTACTATCTGACTACGAGCAATTACTACAATTCATTGAACAACTACATGAACATTTCTAATTACGATTGTGATTCGATCTATAATTTACAAATTTTATTTGTAACAATGGAATGGAATCGACAATATTGCTCAAATATCATCTGGGAGTTCGAATGGAGTCGACGATTGAAGATTCATCATCAGGAAGAAAGAATATGTCAGGGAAAGCCCGGCAAAAGCACGAAACTTGGTATCCATGAACGAGAGGAGGACGCGGTTCGATGTCCGATGGAGATTGGTGTTTACCGGGGAGGATTCCTTCCTTACCAGAGGCCGCTGTTTCATTGAGGGTGATATGGTTTCAACATTATCTTCTTGGGAACGTGACACATCTGGGTATTTCCTTATACCTAACATGAACTTCAAGAAATCTTCAACAAGGTAGAAGTGACCAGAATTCATTATGTAGTTAGAGTACTTTGAGGGCATTTGAGCAACATATTCCTCCATATTTTATTATGTATTTTCACTTCGACATTTATCAATTGTATGCTTCAAGAACATGTGAGATGAATGTCTTTCTTCATCTGCACATGACATTTCAAAGATTCAGTTTCTGATCTGACATAAATAAATTATTGTGGAATTAATTTCCGCATTGAACATTTTTAAAAAATTCGTATTCGATGTTTTTGAATTTATGGAATAGAATTTCAGAATGTTTTGTCTAGGATGTCTATTAAATTCATTTTTGGGTGAAATGAATTGGGTGTCTTATTGTAAGAAGAATTTATTAGTAGGGGGAAGAAAACTACGTGTGATATATTGTTGAAAAATGAAAATCCACTGCCTGCTTCCAGTCTCCGACCGGGTCAGGAATGGAATGAATGAAGCCCCCATCTAGCGGCGAGGATATGAAGTGTGCCGGCTGCCGAAGCCTGTCGCAGTCCTCTGGGGCAATGATTAAATGAATGACAGATGAAATGAAATGATAGTGGAGAGTGTTGCTGGAATGAAATTGTGACAGGGAAAACCGGAGTACCCGGAGAAAAACCTGTCTGCCTCCGTTTTGTCCATTACAGATCTCACATGGAGTGACCGGGATTTGAACCACGGACCCAGCGGTGAGAGGCCGGCGTGCTGCCGCCTAAGCCACGGAGGCTCTGATATATTGTTAAATATCATAAATGTTATAAACATTCGTCGATCTGGAAAGTAATATTTTTCATGATTATGCTACGAATTCATGTACTCAAGGACATTCTTAACTAGAATGGAAGTACGTTCAGGGTTTAACAACCCATTTATTTGAGAGAAAGCATTGTACGTTCTGTAAATTAAACTTTTATTGAGACACATCTTATTAGAAGATATTTCCATCCGACAGTAGGGAAGTTAGAGATATTCTATTCCAGGCGTGATTGATTTTTATTGGACACTTCAATAACATTTGTCGTTATTATACACAATTTGTAATGTTACGTTATAATGTAAACGTATCCTTAGAGCAGTGTAATTTGAAGTTAGATCAGTATGGAGAGACGTATGAATGTATTTAATTTCATGTTTAGTAACAAAGGATTGATGACGGAGTAACTATACAAAGTATACATACGGAGGTCTTTCATAAGCAACTTCTATTATCGTTTTGGGAACGAGTGTAACGCAATAACAACAGATATTTTTCTGTTAGCAATGTAAGCAGTTGTATGAGACAACGCTAACGAGAATGTAAGGTTAATTAATTCAAGTACTACGTGAGAATTGTTAGGAACAATTGTAATTTAGTTGTAAGAATGTGTCTAATGAGTATACGAGGAAGGTTAATGCCGTACACAGATGTACAGGGGCCTGCGAGGAAATATATGATGAAATACGAGGGTGTTTCCCGTATCAAGAAGTTATTCCATTGTAGTATTATAGTGAGGAAGTCTGGAACATTGTTATTTTGGAGTAGAGTTAATGATAACTCAGATGTATACGTATATCGGCGATATAGAGGGGAAAATATTAGGGTGCTGGCGTAAATGTATTATGGAAATGAAATTAACCTTTCACTATTAAATTTTTATTAACAATTTATTAAACCTGGAGTTGAGTAATAATCATATGAACTTATCTTAACTGATTGGTCATAGGCATTTGGACTGATAATGACATTGAAACCCTAATACAGACTAAATGGCACAGTATTATTTAAGAAAGTAGGAGAGGTAATATTAATATTTGTTTAATATTAATAATAACGAGTCAGGTACACACTAAACAACTAAACTTGAAGTGATAGACCGTTGTAAATATTGTATATAACTATTTAATAATTATTTAATAGCGGAATTATTGATAATAATAATATTTACGTGTTTAAAATATATAGAGCGTTTGGGAACGAATGATTTTGATAGAAGAGCGCATGTTTGTGAATGAGAAGTGAATGAGTGAGACCTCGTCAGTCGCAAATGACGTAAGTATTGTAAGGAAGTGAGTTGTATTTCATGAGTGTATTTTGTTATAAAGCTACGGAAATATGAAGGCTTTTGTGAAGTTGAAAGAAATGAGAATTGATACTGTCAGTGTGACAGAAATGTAGCATCTTTTACGTGTTAAATGAGCTGGAATCTTTAACAGGTGCAAAACGAGTAAAGAGCTGGTTATATAATGGCAAGCTTATATAATAGGAATTTGCAGGTGTTATGTAGCGAGGGGAGATCTGAATGAACTTATCATAATACCGAGATAGCTTGTAGCTATGAATCTCGATTCGCGTAAACATTTAAAAGCTTGAAAGAATGTCAAATTCAATGGAATCAGTAAATGGCTGATTCAAAAGAAAATGATACCAATGCATGTAGAAAGTCGTGTGGACTTTATTTTCGTGAATGGAAGAAGAATGTGTGTGTTATTATTTTATTATATGAATTTCTATTTATTTATATATAGGGATTTTTGTTAATAAATGTTTTGTACTTTTCTACGCCTTTGTGTTGTGTGACTTATTTTAATTATAAGTGGAGATGGTGTTATGGAAGCCCAGAACTGGTAAGGTGCCCCCTTTACCCAATACATCCCCGAGAATACGGTAAAGTTCTCACTCTACCAACCTATTATTTTTATTTATACATAACACGATCGTAGGTACTGTGTATGATCCTGAGATGCTTGTTGGAGGAATTTTTGAGGGTTTTTCTTGCCAGGGACTTTCAAGATTCTGCGATCCAACCAATCATCGGATTCGCAGCAAGTGGCATCTCGATTTATACTGGTAAATAATGGTGAGGCTACGGGCACCTCTTTCCCTCTTCCTTGCCTATCCCTCCCAATCTTCCCCTCCCTTCCCATCCCTCATGAGGCCCCTGGTCACTTTGCAGGTGAGGCCGCCTGGCCGAGGTACTGATTTCTCCTCCCCAGTTGTACTCCCCTGTCCAGATGTTACTAGCTCTAGGACACTGTCCGTAACAGTGGTAATGGTCGGATCCCTCGCTGAGTCCGTGGAAAAACCAACCTGGAGGGTAAAATCGACAAAAAATTCAAATTGTCAGTGAAAGAAAGTATATGTGGACAGGTTCAGACTACGAAAAAACAGATAGGTGGGGCAGGGGGACTAAACTGCACTAACAATGGTTTGTTACGGTAGCAAATGCTCGAAGTGATGACATTCATAATTTATGCACATCTGTGCACGCTGTTGAATGGATATTCTAGAGTGCTGAAGCAGTGAGTTGTTGAAGGCTCTCTGGATTTTCAGGCTGCTGGGTGTAGACTGCTTATTTCCCCCCACAGGGAGAAGACTATTGGTGTTGAATTAGGTGGCCTGAAGGGCCAAGGGACCGGTCCTCTTCTTCCTAAACATTTTCCTGGATGTGTGTTATTGAGATGGTGTCGGACAGCTAACTTATGAAAATGTATTGGGAGCAGAAGGATGGGGTAGCAGGAATGAAGAAGGGAGAAAGTTGCTGGATTTTTGCAAAAGAAACGGTTTAGTGGTAGGCAACTCCTGGTTCCGGAAGAAAGAAAGCCACAAGGTAACGTGGTACAGCAGTGATTTAACAAAGAAATCTTTGGTAGATTACATGCTGTACGACTGGGAAATGAAGAGAAGTGTCAGAGATATAAAGGTAATACCATCAGAGGCCTTACATAGCGACCACAGAATACTTGTAATGAACCTGGGAGTTGTTAAGGATAGCAAGAGGACAGAGTACCAGGAAAGGAGAATCAAAGTATGGAAACTCAAGGAAAAGGAAGTCAAGGAAGAATTCCAGAAGATAATAAGGGAAAGGATGCCAACAGACAATCCTAAAACAGAGGAAGAGGAATGGAAGCAATTCAAAAACACAATGGTGGAAGCTTCAGTGGCAGTATGTGGAAGAACAAGCAAGAGAAAGCGGTGTAAAGAGACACCATGGTGGAATGAGCGAGTAAACGAAGCTGTGGGAAGGAAGAACAAGGCTTTCAGAGTGTGGTTCCAGGAAAGAACTGATCTGGCAAGGGAAGATTATAAGATAAACAAGAAAGAAGCAAACAAGATTGTCGCAGAGGAGAGGAAGAAGTGGATGGTAAAGTGGACAGAGATGATGGAGGAAGACAGCAGAGGAAATAAGAAAGTACTTCATGGGATGGTCAAAAGTAAGAGAAGAGGTCTGCGAGAGGATGTGGTAATGATGGACAAAAACGGAAATGAGGTACACAACAAAGAGGCACTCAAGAAAGTGTGGAAAGAGTACTTTGAGGATTTGCTGAATCCAAATGGGCATAGGGAGGAAGAGAATGTATTGGAAGATGGAGAAGACAACATAGGAATGGAGAAGGACCTGACTTGGAGAGAACTGGAAATGGCTATAGACAAGCTGAAAGGAGGAAGGGCACCAGGTGTGGATGAAGTGAGTGTTGAAATGGTGAAGGCAGCAGGGAAGGTTGGGACACAGTGGCTGTACCGTGTGATGAGGGTGATATGGAAGGAGAAAAAAGACCCCAGAAGATTGGAAGAAAGGATTAATTGTCCCAATATTAAACAAGGAGTGCAGAAATTACAGGGGAGTAACACTCATACCTCACTGTGCCAAGATATATGAAAAGATATTAGAAAGTAGAATACGAGCCAAAGTGGAGAGAAAATTGAGAGAGGAGCAGTATGGATTCAGACCTGGGAGATCAACAGTGGATCTCATATTTTCAGTGAGACAGCTCCAGGAACACCACTACGAATTTGGAGAGGATCTGTTGATGGCCTTCCTGGACATCGAAAAGACCTATGATAGTGTGTGTAGGGAGAAGGTTTGGAAAGCAATGGAAAACATGGGAGTGGCAAAAGGGGGTGTAGGCAGAGTGAAGGAGATGTATTGTGGAAGTGTGAGTTGTGTGAAAGTTGGAGGGGAAAGAACAGACTGGTTCAGACAAATGAGTGGCCTGAAACAGGGTAGTGCGCTGTCACCCCTTCTCTTTATTGAGGTTATATACGAGGTAATGGCACGGATAGCAGGAAAGATAGGAGAATATAAGTTGAAAGCAATGGTGTTTGCAGATGATCTCATGGTCTGGGGAAACAAGGAGGAGGATATTCAGGAGCAACTGAAGGCTTGGGAAGAAACAGTGGGAGAGTACGGATGGAAGTTCAACATCAGTAAATGTGAGATCCTGTTAACGACCAGGAAAAAGGACAGACCAATGACTGGGATAACACTTGGAGGTGGACAGCTGAAGAAAGTGGAAAGTCTCAAGCACTTGGGAAGTACAGTGGAGGAAAATGGGAGAAATGACAAAGAGATTACGGAACGTGGCAGACAGGCAGAAGCATTTCTGAGAAGCATTAGGAGCTTAGTGTGGAATAAAGATGTCCCACAAAAAAGCAAGGAAGTGTTATACAGAAGCTACTATATCCCGATACTGACCTATGCTTCAGGAACGTGGACAATGAAGAAAAGGGACATAAGCAGAATACAGGCAGATGAAATGAAGTTCCTGCGAAGTAGGATCGGAGTAACAAAAAGAGACAGGGTGAGGAATGAAAAGGTCTGGGAAATGGTGAAAGAGGAGCCCTTACAAGGTAGGATTGAGACATCAAGACTGAGGTGGTATGGACACTTAAGGAGAATGGATGAGAAGAAGATTCCCAAGTGGATACATGAGATGCAGATGCAGAAGAAACGACCAAGGGGAAGACCAAGAGATAGATGGCTGAAAGGAGTGGAGGAATGTATCAAGAAGAGAGGCAAGGACTGGACCAGAGTGACAGCGGAGAGGTGGTGGGAAGAAAGGACTAAGTGGCGAGGCTTATGTTCCAAACAGACCCAGCCTGGGGCTGGAAACTGTACAAGATGATGATGATGATGAAGCACGGCCGTTGTTAATTAATCACAAGTTCCGACTATGAGTTGTTGAAGGCACTCTGGATTTTCAGGCTGCTGGGTGTAGACTGCTTATTTCCCCCCACAGGAAGAAGACTATTGGCGTTGAATTAGGTGGCCTGGAGGGCCAAGGGACCGGTCCTCTTCTTCCTAAACATTTTCCTGGATGTGTGTTATTGAGATGGTGTCGGACAGCTAACTTACCATGAGGAGGAGCTCCGTTGTGTTGAAACCACATCGTTAATCGTTCCCCAAGTGACACATTCTCCAGCAGAAGGGGAACTCATGGCGTAGGGTGTGTAGATAGCGTACGACTGTCAAATGGCCTTAAAAATACGGTCCATTAAGGCGATCGCCCAAAATTCCACACCATACATTCACTCCCCATTTCAGTTGATAGGCCGCTAGTCGATCCCAATGGGGATTGTCAGCACTCCAAGAGTGCATCTTATGTCGGTTGACGGTATCATTATTGTGAAATCTCGATTCGTCCAAGTACTGTATTTTTGATAAGAATGTTACATCTTCCACATTTTCTAACAGCCACTGACAGAAATTCATTCGAGCTTCGAAATCTCTCCCATGGAGCTCCTGGTTTAGTTGTTGATGGTAGGGATGACATTTATGCGCATGCAATATACAGCTTACGGACGACTGGCTGATGTTCACCTGTTGTACAATTTCTCTTGTACTAGTGTGAGGGTGATTGCGAGCTGCGTTCATAACTGCCTCATTCTCTCCAGACGTTATGGTCCTCTATCGGACAGTTGTTATCGCCCCAAGTTCCCCTGTTGTTCGTAAACGTATTGAAATATTGTGTATAGTATTTCCACTTGGATGTCGTCTATCTGGCTATCTTTCCCGATACAGACGCAGTGATAGCAAGGAATTACCTCTTGCCTCCCCGTAAACAATAAACATGTCAAGGTATTCATCCGTGGAGTACATGACGAATGAATGGAGTAACTTTAATCCCTCTGTATAGCTGCGCAGCTGTAAAGCTGGGTAGCGCACAAACACTCAAATAACGGCATTAGACTGCATGTTGTGGCACACAATGACATGTTGTAATAGTTTTTTTTAGGGTGATTGTGGAAGAACCACAACAATCCCCACAGTTGGGTGACAAATATAATAGTATTTTGAGTGGTGGACCTAAGTCTGATCACCTGACAACAAACTGCCAGATTGTTCTCGCAAACCTAACTGCAGCACTTAATAAATTGCAGCTGTTCATTAACTATTGTGTAGGACACCATGGCCACAACTCCAAGTTGAAGACCAAATAAAAATACGATCATTGACCAAAAGCAGAGCAACTTGAAATCTCCTTACACTCAGCCCGTGGCAAGACTCCGTCTTTAACCAAGTTGACATTTGCTTCGGGAAAAGTGGTAGTCTTATAGCTATTTCTAACTACGAGAAAGGAAAGGCTCTGCATTGAATTAAAATGTGAAATTAATTATACGAAACATGAGAAAATAGAAAGTTGATGAAAATTGAAATCCACAGCCTTCCAGTCGACCGACTGAGTCAGGAATGGAATGAATGAAGCCCCCATCTAGCAGCGAGGATACGAACTGTGCCGGCTGCCGAAGCCTGTCGCACTCCTTTGGAGCAATGATTAAATGAATGGCAGATGAAATTAAATGATAGTGGAAGGTGTTGGTGGAATATAATTTTTACAGGGAAAACCGGAGTACCCAGAGAAAAAACAGTCTATCTCCGTTTTTTCCAGCACGGATCACACAGGGAGTGACCGGGATTTGAACCACGGACCCAGCGGTGTGAGGCCGGCGTGCCGCCTCCTAAGCCACGGATAATAATAATAGTAGATATAATAATAAATAACGAATAAGTTTACTGAATCTACTGCTTGCACGACGAAAAGTTGAATTGGAGGTGAGCTTCAATTGAGTTATTTCAAAAACTGGAATTATATTGCCGTTAAAATTAATCAGAAGAAAGAGAGAATTTATGTAGTATTTCTTCATGGAACTCACCAGTGTTGATTTTTGTTCGCTCTCGTGTTTCTCCATGGTGGAGAGATGCTGTCCTCCTCTTCTGTGTTGTAGTGATTATTTTAAATGAATGTAGATTTTTAAAATCAGAAACATGCCGTGTTCTCTGATATACTGGTCATGCCGGAATCTGATTCCTTAAATCAATTTTATAGAGAAAGCCACAGACACGACTACCCCAATAGATGCAATAAGACGTGAGTTGTCTTTCACACTTAGCCAGAGTTAAATTTCACTAATGGCCTCACAGAGAACCTTAGTGACGATGTACTTGCTATAACGATATCAAGTCAAGCATAGTGGTTCCGGATCCTCTCTGCATCCCTTTTTATAAACTATCTTCTCCTTCCTTCCTGTAGTACGTTCAGTTTGAAGTCCCGCTCCTTATCATCCAATCACGGGACATCCTCTTCCCTACCACTCGCCAAAGTTCATCTCCTCCCTTCAATAGGTCAGTTGATGACACGTGACGATACAGCTTGCGCGTGGAGGCTGTGTTTCGAATGCATGTGTTCGAGTTTGCGTGGGACCCAGCTGCACGACCCGTTCAGATGAAGGAAGACCAGAATCGGCCACGCTTACAGGGTAGACCAAGACGGGACCTCTGGGCTTCAAAACTACGTAATCACACATGTGACATAATAATAATAATTATAATAAGTACACTGTAAGCCTCCGTGGCTTAGGCGGCAGCACGCCGGCCTCTCACCGCTGGGTCCGTGGTTCAAATCCCGGTCACTCCATGTGAGATCTGTGCTGGACAAAACGGAGGCAGACAGGTTTTTCTCCGGGTACTCCGGTTTTCCCTGTCAAAATTTCATTCCAGCAACACTCTCCACTATCATTTCATTTCATCTGTCATTCATTTAATCATTGCCCCAGAGGAGTGCGTCAGGCCTCGGCAGCCGGCACACTTCATATCCTCGCCGCTAGATGGGGGCTTCATTCATTCCATTCCTGACCCAGTCGGAGACTGGAAGCAGGCTGTGGATTTTTCATAATAAGTACACTATAAATTATAAATATATATGTGGTGAATTGTCTGCTGAATTAAATAGTATATAAACTCTTGGAGAAAGCTTCATGTGATTATCGTCAGTGGCGTTTGCCCCACTTAAAATGTTTCAATGTGAATGTAGCATTGAAGCTTGATAACGTTGCAAAAATATTTTTCCAATGGGGGATTCGAACCTTCGCTAATTCAATCCATCAATTGGCAATCCAGTGATTTTCTACTTGAGTTACGCCACAATATTGAAAGAAAATGGTATTAAGAGCCTCTTAGAGTACGTTACACCTCCACTTCGCTCTTTCAAACGCTCTCCACGTCATTATATCATAGTTTTAAGCGATAATTTCAAGATTTGCGATACCCAGCCAGTTGGCACAACATCTTAACACAGATGATATGCTGAACTGCAATAATTGACTGCAGGTACTGTACATCACATTATGTGGGACATGCTTACAGTGCGTTACTACCATAAGGGATACAAGCAGAGAAATGTCGACCTTCATGATATTACACGTTAGTTGGGCTGCATAAAAGCAATAAGGGGTGGCTAAATCAGCTGGTATATACAGTATATAATATGCATGGTATAGACACGTCTGCAATTTTAAGACATTATAGTGCATAGAGGTTCAAACTATTTATATGAAGAGATTCTACGATATGGAGATTAAGGCTCCAATGTTCTCGGAATGTTACTAGTCAGTTGATAGTCCATTGGACTCTTTAAATAAGAATTCTGATGTCTTCTGAAACATACGTTGAACGTGCAAAATTAGTTATAAAACCGTAAATCAGTATGGTATTTGCATGCAGTTGAACAATGAATATTATACGCTGCGTAGAATTTTGCTGGTAGCACTAACTTCGAGGATTTCTGTAAATTTGTCTGGCACATCATGGACTTACACTGAGATAAGTTTGAAGATTTTTCCGTACACCTATTGAGAGTATTCTAGGATTCAAACGTCTTGAGATCATTATCACACACTTGGTAGCCCTTGTGACTACTCGTATACTAAGCACAGTGATATGTTCTAAAGCATACATTGTACAAAAGAAATACAGGATATGGATACATTACATTCCTTAATATGGAATTTACATGCAGTTAAACATGGAACATATCAACGATCGTAGAATTGTGTTGATAATACTGTCATTGAAGTGCTACTGAAAATTATTCTACAAATGTATGTTCTATGCCTGTGATATGATTAGAACTGTTCGAATTCAAGCGTAGTTTGATATCTTGTCTTATACTCTGCACATACAAAATTTGGTTGATGTTCAACAGATATTATTGACGTTATATGCTGTTAAACGTTAATCCAAAATCCTTCTGTTCCCGAAATTATACAATCATGCTTCCGGCATGCCTTTATACTCAACAGCTCTGATGTTCTTAACTAGAATCCATTAGTTATACAATTACTATTCATTAATAATCACCAGGAATTATTACTGTTATTATTATTATTGGTAAATAGACCAACTCTATGTCCATTACGTATTAGTATCATGACTCATCTATCAGTCATAATGCCTTCGATTGTCACATATCAACCCCCTTTATAGCAATATCTTACAATATTCGTTCAAAATCCAATTATCAACCTTTATAAATTCACAGAAAATTGCGTTCCTGTTTTAACTATTTCTCCACGAGAAAATTATTCAAACATGACATGGATGTCCGCTTTCATCCTTAATGAGCAAAACGCGATAAGAAAAACTGTTAATACACAGATCGAGAAATATTTTATAACAAAATAATTAATTAATTAATTAATTAATTATAAACAAATAATTTAAACGAACAACAATTATATAAAACTCTCAAGCATAAAGTTTAGGTATAGAAATGTTCGAATACCATCCACATCGTTGCCTAATGTCATAGCTTGCTAGTCTGGCTGAAATCGAAGATTGCTGATTTTTTCATCAGAAGGATCAATTGAAATAAATAGGCGGATAAATCCATGAACGTTACTGTGGCATCTCAAAATATTTTAAATCAGTAGAATCCTACTTGGTGGACAGAATAGTCGAAATTGCGAATACAGTTCACTAGCTACTAATAATAGAGATGTGGCTCACATTCTGATGCTGTTTTAGACAGACTCCTCTTTACGTTGCGTTCCCGGGCACACAGGTTGGCATGCACGTCGGCCAGTGACCAGGTGTTCAAGCAGCACTCCTCGCATGGTCTCCATTATTGCAGATAGCCTTTCCAAATGTCTCCTGACATCTCACCTACTGTTCGTTTATCGATGCATGATGATGGTTCGATTCTTCTTTTAGGTACAAGTGTGATACTTGTCTAGCACCATAATGTCAAATTTTCGAGTTCCAAATCTGAATACTCGTAGCTTGTGCTACATAAAAGTCTCCTATTTCGACTTATGCACTTTACGGTTCTAGAGTATTCACTCCGGTGATCAAATATAATTTGATTGCCACGACCGTTGGCCCAAATTTTCACGTACTCGCTTTTGGCTTTCGATATAAGGAGCGGTACACTTATGATCTTAAGAGCGGTTTTTTGAGTACATTAGTACCATTTCTAGTTTCTATGCTATGCATTCCCTACGTGAGTAAAGAGTATTCCTCTCCATAGATATGTACACAAAGAAACCAGGCTCACACGTCGGCTATATTATTCTACATGCGAGCATAGGGTATGACCCTCCATGGCTCTGCACACACAAAAACCAGCTCGCCTACGGTGCCTATCAGGGTCAACGGATTTTCAGGCCCACACTATATTCGTCGGCTAAGTTCCAGCTCTTTCAGACAGGTACCCTTAGATCCTAATTTCCAAGCTTACTCGGATCTTGCGCGTGTCAAGACTCAAGTCAAAGTGCCTGCTCCCCACGCACCTGGTGCATGTGGCTCGCCTCAGCCACTGCCACATGTAGAAACTAGTTCTTGCGGCAATTAACTACTTCTTTCCAAATATCTCGCGTTGTAGTCAGTGAATTTTCCTCATTCCTTCTGCATTATCCTAGGTGATATATTCAGCGTATTCCCACGATGTTTCGGTGGTTCAACCTCTTCATATTTATACTCATTACATTTCATATTTCTTCCTTCACGGCGATGCTCTCCTTCTCTGGTGTCAGCTAGATGAAACAACAAGATCACTTCCGCGAGCTCTTCAAACTCTTGACTCAGAAAAGAAAAACAACCTGTGCCCATCGTCATTATGGATACATCCACTCCTCACGCAGATAAATATATAAATATAGGCATATATTTATTTTTATCCACATCGTTGTTTTTCTGACTTTCTCATACTCCGGCTGTTGAATAATATTTCTTGATGCTAGCAGCATTGAATGTTCCCACGGAGTTTCCAGTTCTAATGTTTGTGATTCTATAGTTTCCGTTATCTAGGCTCTGTGCTATCCTAAATGGACCGTGGTACAGGCTCGCGAATTTCGAATACACTCTATTACCCACATCTGATGGTATCGGTTTTCGGATCAGAACTTGAGTTCCTTCTCTCAAGGGCTCCCTGAATGTCATCCCTTACTCTTCTATTCCTTGATGACTGTTCTTCACTGCTACGCTCTGGTGTTGTATGGCATTGTCTATCCGCTACAACTCCGTTGACAGCTTGACTATGCTGCCTTGTATTTCGTTGGTGAGAAAACTGTGCGTGGGAGTGATCGAGACTTTGGAGAACTTCGTCGAACTCCTCCATATTTCCTACTCCCGCAGCTATAAGAGTCCGTTGTACCTGTATCGGAAATTGACGAATTAATGCAGTGATCAGGTCGTAATCAGGCATGGGTGGATCCAGGGATTGCAGTTTTGACAACTGTCCTGCAAAATACTTCGAGTACTTCGTCGGTAGTGAAGTGGAATATCGTATTACATACAACTCCCATCTAAAGTTTTGCTGCGTTTCTGGCGACCTAAATTTCTTTAATAGAACTTGTGTGAATTCCTCGTACGTTCTCAAGTTACATCGAAAAGCTATGAACCAACCAAGGGCAGAACCACCTAAAAACTTGCTTATCACCCTGATCTCACGTTCCATCGATATCTTAGCGTATTTCAAATAATCCTTAAATTCACGCAGAAATTCTACCGGCGAAACAACTCCCGTTCCTGTGAATTTATTCGGCTTATCTTTAGTATTGTTTATGACTGTGATAGATGTAGAAGCATGAACAGTCAAACCTTCCCCTGATTTTCCTATTTGCGGCGACTTTTCCTGAATTGTAATGGTATCGTCTGTCACCTCATATGACCTTTTCTCCGCTTGTGATATATATTTCTCAAATTCTTGTCCTAAATCTTCAACGATCTTCTTCACATTCTCTACCTCGCTCTTACTAGCACCTTCGATCTCTTCCTCACGATTTTACCTTAATTCTTCCATCAGTGTTTCCTGATTTTTCGTACACGTGGTTAATTGACTCTGCAATTTTTCAATATTATCTTGCATTGATTTAATATCCCCTGTAATTACTTTTATTTCAGACGAAAAGGCAGACCTCACATCCTGAACTTCCTTATGAGTGCCCTGTATTAACTGTTCCTTAATCTCGCTTACTACAGTTTCCTTCACGCTATCCTGTAAATCTTTTAATTCACCCGAAAGATTTCATGAAATTCCTTCTTTACTCTTTCTATGACTTGCGTAGCATTCAAAGTACACTCCTTTAACACGTTTATTTCTATTGTCTCAAGATCATCTGCAGCCTTCCTAGCATTTTCCTCTAGCTTATTCTCGAGTGATCGCACTACCTTCTGCATGTCATTTTTATGAGTAGCGAGATCCTCCTTCATTAACCTCCGATTATCACGAAGACTTCCCAATAGTTCGTAAACAGATTATCCTTCATGTTGTTTCCGTTATCAATTATCCGTGCTTCTAAACTGAAAAATTTTTCTTGCGTTCTCCTAGCATTTTATTAATCTTCGTTTCAAGACCAACGACACTATCTTCTATTTTAGCATCCATCGGTATTGACATTCTAGACTCTAATGCTTCGATATTTTTCACAATTCTATCCTCTAACGACCTATTTTATTTGACATATCACTTTTAAGTGAATCAGAATTTTCTGTGATTTTATTTGACATTTCAGTTTTAAGTAAGTCAGAATTTTCTGAGATTCTATTTAACATTTCAGTTTTAAGTGAATCAGAATTCTCATTAATTTCTTTTCTAAGAGAAGCAGAATTCTCTTTAATTTCATTTAAAGAGAAACATAATTCTCTTTAATTTGATTAGAAATTTCATTTTCCAGAGAAAGAGAATTCGCAGCCATTTTCTCAAACATTGTATTTCCATGTTCATCGATCAATTTCTTGAACTCCTCCATCACAAATGCAAATAATTCAAATGGGGCAAGATGCCATTCGACGTACGGAAACTTTTATCTAGATCACAAGTGTACTGATTCTACAATTTCAACCTTAAACTGAGATTTACCCTACTCATAATATTAATTTTTTAAGTTACATTTACATTTACAATTTACTGAAAAGAAACAACAACAAATTCAACAATATTTCAAATTCAAAGACAAAACTCTGAAACTGTGCATTCATCAATTTTTGCATCCTATCATAAACGTCAATCTCCAATCCTGATCCACATTCGAAAATCCAAACAAGACTGAAAATCGAAATTGAACAACCTCTAACCTACAAAATATCGAACGCCCCACGTTGCTAGCTTTAAAATGTATTCCTCTATGTGAACGTTTGACGGAAGTCCCACAATCACATGAGCATGAATTTCAATATCCGTCGAGGAAAAGACTCAAACTACGTCTCGGGGTCCATCTGGGCAAAACAGAAAAATAAAGAAAAAACTAGGCGGACGGATACCGAAATTCACACTCCATGAAGGATGGAAGATAATGCAAATAATTCGCTAGACACCAATTTCTTAAAACACCTCAGTTTAATTTAACTGTCCACTTCGTCCTATTTAAATACAGCAAACCCCCAGGGAGAAAACTAAAAATTCCATTCCTGTAAAACAAAAACATCCTGCGCTCCCCCTGGCCTCCTCATCTAATTATCTGATAATTTCCATCTATCACAAAATTAATGAACTAACAGCCATTAATCGAAAATATACACTATGCGCAAAAGCATTCACTTGATGCCTGAGAAATGTTTAGTCCATCCCAGCATTTTTTTAATTGATTATTCTAAACTGTACACTTATCACCGATGAGCAGACAATTTCTAGTCCATTCTGACATCGTGATTTTATTATTTACAAGAGTATCACATTTATATCATATTTCCGCATTGTTAAATGGTCTCAAAAATCTCTAGCAAATTTTCACATGTTCAGACAAAAATATGGAATGTCCTATCTCCAAAAGATGTGAATTCAAAATCGTTATCTCATTAAACAACCATTATTTATAGTTTCAAAATCTTCACCAAGATTGTTATAAAATAATTTTATTCAACTTTATTCATTTAATCCAATTCCTTTAATTTAATTCCTTCTGCCTCGGGTGAGAAAATGGTATTTTATGAATTTTAATGGATCCGGAATATGATCATCTGTCGGCCAGATTCTCTTATTCACCTTCCAACCTCTAGATAAAATGCCTCCCACAATTCAATTATGTTGAACGGGACACGGTAAGACCTTCAGCAAATCTAATGAAACCAATTAGGCTTGAAATACCAACTCATTCTTATTTAAACGACTTCACCATGTGGGTGATTATACTGCAAATTTCAGAAATGTATAATTTTTCTGATGATGGGCAACACTGGCTTCCTATGTGAGCGACTACATTGTCCTCATTCGTATCATACCTCAGTATGGAGCAATTATTTGACCCTGAAATACTCGGTTTCATAATCGTTTCTTTTTTCCCAATTCATAATTTTTATAACATTTCTCCATTATATTAATATTTATATAACGACCCCTCAGCTACACAGGCTGGATTCAATGGCTCCTTACAATCACCATGTGGGATCATGTCACATGCATGCAACCTCATAACAATTACCATAAATATTATCGCCAGGCCCGTCACGTAGATGTAATGAAATTAATGTCTTCTCTAATACACTCCTATTTAAATGCAGCATTATCTCAAATACATAGGTCCCCTACGTTTATACAAAATTTCGTATATGAAAATCCTTCCTTTCCCGAAATTAAACAATCATGATTCCGGCATGCCTTTATACTCAACAGCTTTGATGTTCTTACCTAGAATCCATTAATTATCCAATTATTATTCATTAATTATCACCAGGAATTATTATTATTATTATTATTATTATTGGAAAATGGTCCAACTCTATGCCCATTACTTATTAGTAACATGACTCAACTATCAGTCATAATGCCTTCGGGTATCACATATCAAACCCCTTTACAGCAATATCTTACAATATTCGTTCAAAATCCAATTATCAAAAATTTATAAATTCACAGAAATTTGCGTTCCTGTTTTAACTACTTCTCCACGAGAAAATTATTCGAACATGACATGGATGTCCGCTTTCATCATAATCAGCTTAACTCGATAAGAAGAAACTGTTAATAAACAGATCGAGAAAAAATGTATAACGAAATAATTAATTAATTAATTGCAAACAAATAATTTAAACAAACACCAATTATATAAAGCTCTCAAGCGTAAAGTTTAGGTATAGAATGGTTCGAATACCATCCACATCGTTGCCTAATGTCATAGCTTGCTTGTCTGGTTGAAATCCAAGAATACTGATTTTTCCATCAGAGGGATCCACATAAATACATTGGCTGATAAATCCATGAACGTTACTGTGGCTTCTCAAAATATTTTCAATCAGTAAAATCCTACCTGGTGGACAGAATATTCGAAATTTCGATTACAGTTCACTAGCTACTAGTAATAAAGATGTGGCTCACATTCTGAAGTTGTTTTAGACAGATTCCTCTTTACGTTGCGTTCCCGTGCACCCAGGTTGGCATGCACGTCGGCCAGCGACCTGGTGTTAATGCATCACTCCTCGCATGGTCTCCATTATTGCAGACAGCCTTTCTAAATGGCTCCTGACATCTCACCTACTGTTCGTTTAACGATTTATGATGATGGTTCGATTCATCTTGTAGTTACAAGTATGATACTTGTCTAGCACAATAATGTCAACTTTTCAAGTTCCAAATCTTAACACTCGTAGCTTGTACTACATAAAAGTCTCCTATCTCGACTTATGCACTTTCTGGTTCTAGAGTATTCACTCCGGTGTTCAAATATAATTTAATTGCCACGACCGTTGGCCCAAATTTTCGCGTACTCGCTTTTAGCTTTCGATATCTGGAGCGGTACACTTATGATCATAAGAGGGGTTTTCTGAGTACACTAGTACCTTTTCTAGTTTCCAGGCAATGCATTCCCTACGTGAGTAAAGAGTATTCCATTCCATAGCTCTGCACACACACAGTATAGGGTATGCCCCTCCAGGGCTCTGCACACACACAAGGACCAGGCTCGCCTACGGTGCCTAACATGGTAAATGGATTTTCAGGCCCACACCATATTCGTCAGCTAAGTTCCAGTTCTTTCAGACAGGTACCCTCAGATCCTAATTGCCAAGCTTTCTCGGATCTTGCGCGTGTCAAGACTCAAGCCGAAGTGTCTGCTCCCCACGCACCTGTTGCATGCGGCTCGTCTCAGCGCCTGCTACGTGTAGAAACTAGTTCTTGCGCGAATGGACTACTTCTTTCCAAATATCTTCCGTTGTAATCAATGAATTTTCCTGATTACTTCTGCATTATCCTAGTAGATGTATTCGGCGTGTTCCCACGAAGTTTCGGTGGTTCAACCTCTTCATATTTATACTCATTACATTTCTTATTCTTCCTTCACGGCGATGCTCTATTCCTCTGGTGTCAGCTAGATGAAACAACGTGCTTACCTCCGCGCGCTCTTCAAATTCTTGGCTCAGCAAAGAAAAACAACCTGTGCCCATCGTCATTATAGGTACAGTATATGTGTGCCAATGTTGGAAAAGTACTCATGCCTACCTTCTTAAATATCAAACTAGAATTACATTTCCAATTATTATACCTCAACAGCTGGTAGCGCTGACGTCATTTTCTTGAAAATTGTCCTTGAGATACCCTTGTATAGATCTTTACTCATACCAAGCTTGCCTTCGATAGCAGCAGCCGTGAAGGAATTGATAGGAGAGGGGACTCAAACAGAGACAGAAGGACAGACACACACACATCGCCTTGGGTGAAGTAGAATGTCAAAGATAGTGTATTTTCTTCGATTTGGGGTGGTCTCGTCTAAACGACGATGTACTTGTCTGTAGGACAATAACTCGAGTGTACGGAAGTGGGTGCGTGGTCTCTAATGAATGGAGCGAGCAGCGGCGAGCCAGCCGTGCTGATGAAACTATTGTTGACGAGTGTTTACAAGGTTAAATTACAGACTGCTTAGGCGCCCGTCGTGGTGCAGCAGTCTAGAGCTCGCTGGCTCAGAGCCGGAGTTCGAAAATAGGGGGGTTCAAGAAATACAAGAAAGTGGTCTTAAAGAATGTAGAGGATTTAATTAATATAAGTGTTCAACTGTGCAATGAATGAATGTGATGAATACAAGAATTAGGCTTGGAATGGAAAGGAATCACTAATGACAACCTTTTGTGAGTCCAACTCACCAGACTGTAGAACGGTCGGACGTCAGGCAGCACCTCGGTGTGTGGAAGACGACAGAGATCTCAGTTCCTGGTATGGGGAGTATATAAGAGAATCGTCAATGTTTGTATAATTTGGTCAGCGATTTCTTATGCTAGATAGTAGGCTGCTGTTTGGAATTATGTTGTAAGGATGTTGCAAGGTTTACCACATGTGTGTGTGGTTGGTTTGTCAAGCTGAGTGTGTTTGCCATGACTAGACGTTTGCTGTTACTGGTTTCTCTGCGGTTGTGGCGTGAAATGGGGGAAGGGTGAAGAAAGGGGCCGATAGGGTGTGGCCCTACCATGTGGGAACCCCAGGGTAGAACAATAGGCTAAAAATCATATCCACATCACCCTCTTTAAGGTTGAATTTCGGAAACATTCTTTGGTAGGTGCCTATATCATGGTATGTTTCTCCATCGAGGACTCCGGGCTGGATGATAATGAGTGATGTATTTTATATAATGCGTGTATATCTGTCCGATTTTTTGGTCTATGTGTTTCTACCTTATATTGTTTCTTCCCGTGGAGACAAGGGTGATCTGAGAAGAATTTCTATACAGGTCATGGCTTTTATGGCTCAATGCCCCTCCTGACGACGACTTTTCACAGGAGTTAATGAAAGATAAGGGGAATGAAGCAGTCGTAGCCTTTAAGAAGGTACCATCCCGCCATTCGCTAGGAGTTGAAACCACGGAAAACCATTAAAATATTGTCTGCAGTGTGATTCGAACCGCACTCGTCTTCAAAGTACGGCATCATGACCTTGAACATTAACACACAACGCTACCACGGTCAGTAACTTGATCATATCACCAAGAGTATCTAAATTAGATGTTTGAGTAAATCTGCTAGGAGTGCGTCGAAATGGATTTGAGGCGACGAAATGCACATAGTGCCTTCTGTTTGTATTACTGTATGAATGCCCCAACAGGACATCGAATACATCAGTATTCGGCAAACAAAAATTTGTTCATTTTTTAGAGTAAAATTCGCAAAATTATTTCTTTGAAAGCAACGATAGCCGTTTGAAACTGTTTTTAAATTTCCACGCTACTAATTATAGACTGAAATAATATTATTACAATGTTACACTGGCATTGATATTCATGTCACGTCTGAGTGATGCCAAAAAAAAATGAAGATAATACTTTAGTGATCACAAATACGATATTTTGGCTTTAATTAATTCGACGATTGAAGGAAATTAACACTAACAGCGTTCTAGAATCCTGAACCTGAACAGTGTTGCTGAAAGAGAATTAATTTTATATCAGCGTGAGTGAACATAGCATTAAATGTTGTATGAACAGAGATAATTACTGGTAGTTGCCTGCTTTGTTTAATAGCGTTGCCAATATCATGAGCTCGCGTAATGGAATTTCATTAGGTCAATCAAAATTTAGGAAGACTGATTTGCAGGTCAGCAGATACCTTTTCGTGGTCTGATAGGAAGGTGTGTCCTGCACACTAGGCGAATAACATGATTAGGAATACCAAGTTTAACATTTAAGTTTGGTCAAACCATTCACAGCAGACACTCTCATTTAACATTGTTTTAGCTCCAAAGCGTATTAGTGCATATGCGTTGTCTCTAAGTCGCTTTGTCGGTGAGGGCTACTGCTGGGTCTCTCACTCTCATTCCTGGCTGTCATTATATGGAAGCTACTAATGTATGGGTGGTGCCTAGTACCAGCATTTAGAGCACAGGTAGTGCCTGTGGATATTGTGAAAGGTTCTACTCTTAGGGTTATAGGCCATCTGCTGTACTGCCTCAATGAGAAAAGCAATGGCAAACTACTCACTCAAATCCTTGCTTCCTACGCTTCAATATAGCGCTGCCTTATTTTTTATGGGTTTCCATCCACATAACCTAAGGGTGGTGCTATTTGAGGATCCAATCAGCCTCCTATCAGATATATTGCTGGAAGAAAAGCCAAGGAAGCTCAAAATAATAAAGCATTTGCTCGCCAAAAGGAAGAACAAGACTCAATTTCCGATAGTGGACAACTCTGCCCAACTTCCAGGTGGACCCATCCAGCTGTAACACAGAGGACTATTTCACCATAAGTGAATGTTCTCTATTAATACATTACTGACCAATTGTTGTTCAATAAGAAAATTGAAAGAAAATATGGAGCATTTCCAATCGGACAACAATCCAGACTGTGGGATGTGACGAAAGTACTGAGATTCAGTCAGGAAAACTACCAAATCTCATTTTGGCACAGACGTTATTTCTGATCAACTGATGGAATTTAACATTGTAATTGTGATTCCATATTTATTCGTAGTGACAAGCTTCTAAGAACTCGACACACGGGTGGCTTCCACCTCAACGATTTACGTCAGCTGCCCATGGAATGATTTACCGTAGTTTCCCGTTTTCCAATCCTGGGAAATGCCATAACGGTAACTTCAAATTAGGACACAGTCACTTCCTTCCAACTCCTTGTACAAATCAATCATCTGTATTCATTTCATCTCTCATTAATTCCCAGTTTGAAATCGAAATGTATAGAGTTGTGTAGTAGAGTTGTTACACAGGTCAGTCGTAAGTGAAAATTGCTTGGTAGATTGACCCACTCCCTGACATTTAGGTAACCAAGCCATCAGACCTTGTGCTCTCTGCTAATACGTCCAGGGATCAGTTCTCATGATTGGTGTGAAGGTAGCAGCAGACAAAGTGGCTTTCAGCTCTCTCCCTTGGGTTCTGCCCATTTGCTGTGCTAATTTCTATTACAGCCCCAGTCAATTCCTCTTCACCTATTGTCACCGCTAATGCCCGGCATTAGTGTGCTTACACATACCACACTGAGAATACACTACAACGACGTCCATTTCCCACGAATATCAACTACTTCTGGGATGAATTACAGGACTGTGTGTACAACAATTTCCGTTTTAGATATCAATTAACATTTCAGATTGTCCCACTTCAATCTAGGACTGTACGAGTATTGCTCCACAATGCATCATTCACACGGCATGCGTGTTTACTAAGGTTTATCCCATGGGGGAGTAAATGAGTATAGTGCTTAGGTCCCAGGCAACCCGAGTATTATTGATTTCCTACTTCCTTTTGCTGATGACACTTGCTTTGTTTCAAGTTCTGGACTGATACACCAGTGCCAGTCCTTATTACTGAAACTTTCAACTAGAAGACAATATCACAGGTTTTAAGGGGATATTCACTTACACCCAACTGAGAACGAGAAGACTCTGAAGCCATTGACAAGAGGAACTTCATGAATTAATAATAGGGTTGTGTTTGAAAGGCATTTCATTTAATACCCTGAAGGAAATGCATTGCTTCCTTGAAGTTATGTTCAATTTCGGTGTGACCCACAAACATATCACCTAGGAAAGATATATATGAAACAATTTATAAACTCCCTTCAGATATATTTACGAGTACCTCTAATATCTAAGAAATTTTCACGTATTGATTTCAAATTCCACAAATACCCACAAGTAAGCCTCAATCACGTTATTATTTCCCAAGCTTTATCTTAATATAGTACTAAATTTAAGAATGAATATGATATTTTCAGAAGGTTTGTGTGGTTGTGGCGTGTGTACTGCGGGTGTAATTGTAGTTTGGTGTCGGATCAAAACTTCCAGTTCCGTGCTGTGCAATTAGCACGCTTGCCACTTATCGACGAGGCCTGTATTTCTATTCCCCGCTCCATAATTATTTCAGAACTGACGTGAGGGCGGGAGTCGCGTGCATTCAGCATCGTAAGGACAATTGATTGTTATCAGATTAGAGAGGCAGTGACCTTGGTAAAGAAAGCCTGGATTAGCGGCGGGGACACTCATCTCACTGATCACACGTCAGCCCACAGTCTTCAAGCCCTAGTGTTGAGCAGTTGTCGCTTGGTAGGCCAAGGCCATCAATAGACTGTTGAGCAAAAGGATTAGTTAATCTAGGATTGAAACGCAAGTGAAAGTGGTAGGCATTTTTTAGGAATAGGAGAATGACTCCACGCGGTAAAACCCCTTCTAGGATAGATGTTGCAGTCGAAGTTACGTTTCCCCAATTATCTCCAAAAGACTGAGTGCACCAATTTCCAACTCTCTGGCCAGAATTAATTTCCTGATCAGAGCCGGGAATCAAACCCACAACGTCTGGGACATGACTCGGAATACGCATCTCTAGACATCGGAGGGCGACTTTGGAGAAGTAATTGACAATGCGTGTCGAGATACCATGTGCAGGCAACATATTAAAATGAATTTTTGAAAAGAAAAAAAATGTTTAAAAACATTCACACCGGAACTTACGGTGTAACTACGCAGACCTGAAAGGATTTTTGAGTCGGAAAAAGGAATTCAGATTGGTTTGAACTTCGATGGGAAATTCACGTGATATCAAATTTCCAAACGAACATGCTTCGACGTATTACTATATAAAGATTTACGTGGATCTAGCGGCCAAATATGGGACAGGTGGAATATACAATGGACAAGCTCAATTTCACGATTAATTTAACGCTTGACCAAGTATTCTCAATGGGATAGTACAAAGCAGACGTGAACTTGAACCAGTTAAAATCAAGCTAAAGAATGGGCACATTAAAAATGTCGTCAAACACTACTCTGAGAAATTAAATATTCTATTTAGGCATTTTTTAAGCTCTAACGCCGAAACTCACGCACGATATACCTGAACACATAAGTCTTGAACACTGGTAAGGTCTAGTTTCTCTGACCAAATGCGATACGTTTTCATCATTTATGATGAGGATTTTATAAATTTCCACCACCCCCGTACCTCAGTGCACTACAATCACAATCCATATTCACGCGTAGGTAGTAGCATGTTCAGAAAAATCGAGATTCAAAATCCGGCATTGAGACGCTTCACACTGATGGAGGTGGGTTTTATTCAGATTTCCTCGATCGTTCCAAAATAAACTAGGATAATGCCATATATATATATCAGAACATTGTTCACATCCTAACTTCAAATCTCACACATGTAGCACCACGGTGCAGATCATTAAAAACATCAAATACCGAAGTACATAGGTTTAAGTTTAGTTCCAATGTGGTCCAGAAACGGATACGTAATATAGGTACGAAACTTCAATAATTTTGTTTATTATTGCTCTCGAGGCGCCTAACTCTTTAACGTGTGCATGGCCTATGCATTTCCACTAGATTACCAAGTTTTCACAACCATGTTAAGTTAGTGGGCCTCTTTGACTTTAACCTGATTTATTGTGCTGATATTTTATGCTACGTGCCGTTAGATAATTTGTTGACCCTGAATTACATCATTTTCAGTAATATCATCATCATCCATTAAGCAAGTGTGTACTTAAAGCAGTCAAGTACAGTCAAAATGGTAGTAGACATAAGCGGGATAATAGCCTCATGAGAAAAATAATACTAAATCTTCAGTCGGTTGATCGCTCACAAGAAAATCTCTTGGTTAAACTGGTGATTTAAAGTAATGTATAAAATATGTACATGAAATGATGAATTCATCCTCTTAAAGACTTCTTAAGGCATGTGCCATAGAACAGCTGTGGCTCGAGCTGGAAGGAGCTCATATAGCATGCAGGTGCCTGGTTATCAAATAATGTGAGAAGCACGCGGGCTGTGCGAGTGGAGCGGGGATATTATTTCCAGTAGTCAGGAAATGGGCTCACTTGAAGTCCGGCTGGCCAAATGGTCCCCGAGAATGGTGCAATTTATTTTCTCGAACCTTTGGGTAGAAATCTAAACGACATACATAAATATCATACCAACACTGGAGGCCCAGTACTGCAAAGCATCTCAGAGCTGCGCTGGTCTGATCCTGCCTAGCTTACTGGGGGTAATATAGTGCATACTGTGGGAGTAGTCTGCTTCGTTCGCAGTCCACTGAACTTCCTCTAGCGTTCACCCTCACGTATCGTTCAGAAAGAACTGACTTTAAATAGGAACGGCGGGTGCGGAGTGAAGTATTAGCTCAAAATACCTTCACGCATTCGATTAAATGGCACTACAAGGTGTGAAACAAACGCGTGTGAATGTGTTTATAACTAGCAGGAGTGATTGTTTAGATTAGTTAATACACCTTCATAGTAGAATATTTATTTTCTAGGCCGCCTCGTTGCGTAGTGGCTACAATTCTTGGCTGATACCGTGGAGGCCCGGGTTCGATCCCTGGCTCTGCCACAAATTTTAAATCTGATCTGAGAGCTGGAACGGGGTACACTCAGCCTCGTGAGGCAAAATTGAGAAGAGGCGGGTTCGATTCCTATCTCAGCCATCCTGGAATCAGTTTTCCGTGGTTTCCCAGGCAAATGGCGGGATGGTACCTAACTTAAGGCCACGGCCGCTTCTTATCCAAATCCTGCCTTGATTGCATGCACGCTCACTATAACAGACATCACAGTGACACAGGTTATCAGCCAACTTCCACACACTGGGCTACATGTCCACGATGTCGCAAAACCCCTAAATAATCAACAACGAAAACATGTATTTGCATTGTATAGGAAACGTAGGTAATGAAGCCAGTTAGGTTAGACTAATATAACGAGATTAACGAAGTATTGCTCAAACACATATTTTATTACATCAATGGAGAAAGATTTCACGCTCTGGAGCAGTTTCTTAAACCTAAAATGAAATAATAATGGTATTGTGCTAAGTAGGTGATCTCTATGTTTGCAACAAAACGAGTCCGCTAGTCATGTCACTGCCTAATGGACAACCCGGTGAGAGTACTGCCGTTTAATTATAGGATGGAGAATGCCTGGCATTTCCACTGGTCACTGTTTAGTAAGAGAGATTCAAATGAAGGATATTAATATCTATGCGGTATAAGGGGGTGTGTATTGTTTAAGTCTTTAAGTTTTGGTTTGATGCAGCACTCCACGCTTGCCTGCCCTGAGCTAATCTGTTCATCTCTGCAAATCTACCACACCTTACATCCGAGAAATTTGTTTAACATATTCTAACTTTAGTCTAGCCCTTCCGATCTTGTCCTCGATCCTTCCCTCCATAACTAAGCTTCCTATTCCTGGTTGTCTTAGTGTGCGTCCTACCAACTTATCTCTTCTCTTCGGTAGCAGTCGCCAGAAATATCTCTTCTCTCCCATTCGTCTTAAGGGGAGATATTACTGAATTTTGCAAATTCCACAATTTTATTATAACATTACCAAATTCTAACCACTTGCATAGAGAGTTGTTGTCTATTGCTCTAATTAATAATTATCGTCATTAGTTTGTGAGTTACTGAACATATTTTATTAACGTGTTCCCTCAAAAAAAAGGTCACTTCCACCAAAGTTTTTTTGAGCATGCTGATTTTTTCTACATGTAGTTAAGATGTATAGAAAAAATTATTGCTCTGGGGTTTGGTGGCAGATGGATACTGTTCTTTCCAGAAATGTTTTAACTCAAATTTTCAAAATTTTTCAAATTTCAGAATCATAATAAAACTCAAAGCAGTTCAAACCTCACCTTTAGACACTATTTTATCAATTTTCAACATTATCTGATTAAGAATTGAATGACAAGGAGCATTTGTACACAGCAAAACATTGAAAAATAGCTATGCGAGGAAAAGGCAAGTTAATACAGTATTTATTCACTCAAAACAGCCCTGCGACATACGTTTCCCCTTCATATCTCCTCGATCTTTTATCCGTAAATATTTTCTGCCATTTTGCATGTCGCCTAGTCATTTTCTTCTGATCTCGAACCCTCATCTGTATTATTATATCCCCTGGCACTGCAGCCCATGAAGGGCCTAGGGCTATCAAAGGACCGCTGCCCAGCCACTTGGCCTATAGATATTAGGGTGAGGCGTGGTCAGCGCATCTAGTCTCCTTGGCAATTAATCTTGGTTTTCATGACTGGGGCGCTGCTTGACTGTCAGACCTTTAATCATTTGTCCATTCACCCCCACATCAGTTTCTAAAATTCCTGACGGAGTTAGGAATCGAACCCGGGGCTTACGGGTGAGAGACAGGCACGCTAACCCAACACCACGGGGCCGGCCTGTATTATTATTATTATTATTATTATTGTTATTATTATTATTATTATTATTATTATGATAAACCCATCTCAAATATAATGATTTTTTTTACAAATTATAGGGAATTCCCCCCTTTTTACCAACTTGAAAAACGCGCTATTAGTGGGATTTAGAAGCGTTAACATAGGGTAAAATTTACAGTATTATCAACAAACCGTCCAGGGTCCTTTGCAAAAGGAGTGTAATAAACGGGATAGCTAAATAAGCGGGCGTTCTCTCAATCAGTTCAAGTTGAAATATTATAACTCATTACGAAATTCCATCAATAACGTAGTAAACAAACGACTGTCAGAATGCGCACCTGCACATCTACGGCAAATACACCACCAAATACTTGGTTTACTTGCGAAAATCTCACCGAAAACAATCATGTTTTTACTGAAGATGTAGGTGAGGTACTAGGCTTTTAAATGCCATGCAGGCTCATACTAAATTGCCTCTACAGGCTTAATAATTGCCTAAATGACAACAATTTTCTGAAACATGTAAATTGTGCTATATTTTAGGAATGAAACAAGAAATACAGTATTTGCTTCAAAATACGAAAAATTCAGTCATATATCCCCTTAATGCCTCTTCATTTGTTACTCTATTTTCCCAACTGATCATCATAATTCTCCTGTTACACAACCTTTCAAATGCTTCTATTCGTCTCTTTTCTGCTACGCCAACAGACCAAGTTTCATTTCCATAGTGTGCCACGCTCCAAACAGGGGCTATGAAAAAAGACTTCAGAATATCTAAATCGATATTCGATGTAAAAAGATTCCTTTTCTGTAGAAATACTTTCTTTGCCTGAGCCAACCTACTTTAAATTTCCACCTTGCATCGTCCATCACTGGTTATTTTGCTTCGTAAGTTTTCATTTGGAAAATGATCGGATATGACTAAATATGAGAAGTAAAGTACGAGTATATACTGACTCTACACAGTTCATCACAATCAATAATTTTCTGTATTACGTGCAACAGTTTAACGTTGCTATGTATGGACACCAGGTGGCTCAATTGCCCCGTATAATCTACTTTTAGATGTCCCGCATGCACTAATGCTGTATGGGATATTTGATAATTGATTTACACAGGGGTCACACTGCATGATGTCAGAATCCGTCAGAATACAGAGACCGTAGTCTTATTTTCGAGACCGTGAAATGTTTAAAACTATCAGTTAATCGTCTTACCGCCGAGGGAGTAAACGGTGAAAAACAGTGAACGCCCTCATCTTCCCTGAGAGAGTGACGACAGCAACCAACCCAGGGCGGAAGTTAGTATTTTATAACTATGGAATTCAGCCTCGAAATTGGGAAAATTACTGTGTGAGAATTGTGAATATATATAACACGTTAATATTTATTAGACTACTTATCAAACTCCGGTAGGGAGAAACTGTTGAATTATCAGTCCACATGGTAGGCCGCCATTGTATCAGCTGTCAGTATGAGTTACGAATTCCGGTCGCGAACAAGGTGGACGTAATCGCGATTTGAGAGTTGTATTTAAATCATAAAAGGATCAAGTTAACTCTAGTGTGAATATAAAGTTTCTGTAATCGGCAGCGTGTTTTTTGGAACAGTTATAATGTGCTGAGCTCAGTCAGTTATATATTTCGTGGACAATTAAGAGGTGAATTTCTATCGTAAAACGAACATTCGACGTGTGAAAAGAACGTGTGTGTAGAAAGGGCAGCAATACGGTAATTATATTTTTTACAGATTAGTCAAGTAAAGGAGCGACACATATCGACATATTCGCATTTGAGTTTGTATTTATAAAAATATGTATCGCGACATCGATATTTTCGCATTCCAGCTTATATTTATGAAAATCGTCCTTTATTATAGGATTTAGGGCATGTTCCTAACCTTGGGTAGAATGTAAAGGTCAGTTACAGATCGCGATACATATTTTATAAATATAGCTGAAATTACCTATATAGGTCAATTAAAGATTGCGATACATATTTTATAAATCTATGCCGAAATGCGAAAATGTCGATGTGTATCGCGATTTCTAATTGACATGTTGTGCCCATTCGAACAAAGGAATCTGCAATTCACAGTCAGCCAGCTCAAATCGGACAATCGGGGCATAGAATGTTCTCCCACAGTGTGACTTGCACATTCTGGTTCAAGCAAAGGATACGCTTCGAAAATAAAAATAAGAATCCTACTACAAAAACTATTTAATATTTCAAATTTAGGCGCTACAAATAAAACTGAAAATAACTCTTCACACTAGTCCTCAAGAGAACAAAGAATCATTAAAGAACTATTATACAGAAACACTAATTTATGGTTCCCATGAACCAGACAAAAACGTCATCTAAGTTTCACTTCCATATAGCAAAATTTTGAATTCCTTAAGCGAGCTCAAAGATGGCTCGGTGCTCATTTCTACACGTCATTTCAATAATAAAACACACACTATTTACTCCTTGAATGAGTATTACTTATACTTGAGTTATAATTACAATGGTACTGATAATTACCATTTATTTTGGGCTCACAAAACATTCAATTGTTACCATCTCTCTCTTCAATACTACGAAATTGCAACTGTGCTGGGAGAGTTCGCGTATCTCGAGTTATTGAAAACTACTGACTAAGTCAAATCAAGATAAACTCCCAATTATCTCTAGTTTCTCATCATAACTCGTGAACAATTATATGGTCATGTAACAATAAAACTAGGGATTTTTTATTATATTGTCTCCAAAGACAATTAAATCATAAGGAAGCAACGATCTGAATTCTGCAAGCAATAATAATTAGTATGACTGGACCTCAGGTCAACTACTGGTTCATTTAAAACGTTATTAATTACTTCTGTCTACCACGGAACCCTACAGCTCATACATGACCTATCTCAACAAGAGGGTCTGTTAAATGTGCCACAACACTCGGCTAAATTTATGACTTGGGAGGGGAACTCAAGGTCTCGTCCCTGTTAATGACAGATCACAAGGAGTCTGCTGTCGGCGGCTCTACTATGATTCTTTGGTAAGGCAAGGCGTGTTGATTCAATACAACAATACATTATGAGGTTCTAAGGACCTATTCTTCTGTCTCAGGCAAGGTATAATTATGAAGTTTTATCATTGGCAGGTAAGATATTCAATAAAACCAACAAAAATATAAGGGGCTTTCAACGTAGAGGAACATAGGATCATTCCTCGGTCTGCCTCCGGAACAACATCCAACTTTGAGGACTTAGGACTACAATAACAGGATCCATGGTCTCAGGCCAATCTTCCGAACATTAGCGCCTTGTGGTGACAGTCAATGTCCATCCCTGCGCTCAAAAATTCAATAACATTAGCGCCCTTTCCAACATTGCGTACCGCAATACACACAAATATTCAATTACCGCGACCAACTTTTCCTCATAATTAGTTTGCCGAGCATATTCTCACCGCGTTCCTAGCGTGACAAATTACAACACAGGCGCTACAAGGCGCTCATTACTTTAATATAGCCGAGTTGCCTTCCAAAGCAATAGATATTTCAATCACGTCAATTAATCGATCTTCGTCTCATAAAGATTTGTTTTTATCTATCTGTATATCTGTCTGTCTGTGTACAAGTTTGTACGCTTTTAACTCGAGAACGACTGCGGGGGGGGGGGGGGGGGGGGGAGGGGGTGGTAAGATCGACGTGAAATCCAAACGTCGGACAACAAGAAAAGGATATTACTAGCTCGCAGTAGTAACAATCGTAGCGAATCTAGGAGTGAACGTCAGGTTGCGCGATCTGAACGAATAATTTGATAAAAATGTAGGTAATTAAAAGTGTTAATTACTCCCCAGTGAAAAGTATTAAGTGGAATAGCAGTAAAAGACAGAATAATGTAATAATTTGACGCAAGCAAGATAATAATAATAATAATCGAATACATTAATTGTGTAATTAATTTTTATATGTTAATGGTGGACGCTGTAGGGTTCCTTGTAAGAATTGTTAATAAGTTTATTGAACCAGTAGAGTTCTTGAAGTACAATTGCCTGAACACACGTGATTTTCTTTCCCGTTTCCAAGGGGTTACAATTGGTTTTGCGTCGGCTTCCTACTCCTACTGGGATGATTGAAAGTCTCGATCGTTCTTACCCTCTACAGGAACGTTTACTTCTCCTATTCAAGTTGTTTTGACTATCGGCTCTCTGATAATTGACTGCACGATGTCATTTCTCGTTCACTGCGCAAATGTTCGTCTAGCAAATCAAACTAAAATGTATGTCAACGCTAACCTCCCAATGAACTACCACTAACAAAATGTTTTATTCCAAATAAATGTAAAATGTGTGGGAAGAAACAGTTCAACCAAAAATAGGCCTAATAACCTCATCTTTATAGCAACATTTCGATTCCAATTTTCAGAGCCACTGGGTCACTTCCTGGCTTTCCTAGTTGGTACGGGAGAAATTCCTTGTTCTAACTCAGGTTCCATAATAATTTAAAATTCACTAGAATGAAAACTCGAAAAAAATTAATTGAAATGGACAACACAGTGCAAAACACAACGTCAAATTACTGTAACAACAACAAACACTAAGCTCAGAGACAGCAGCCAGCCATGACAGGTCACGTGACTGAACAAAACCCAGTGATTGCTGATCTTTGATTTTGCTGCTTTTGCTTCTCAGAACTCACAAAATAAACTTGGAGTTCGCAGACTTTGATTCTAAGGCTACTTTTTACTATTAAATTAATTCGTTTGTGTGCTGCTCTTGCAACTAAGAGTCTTACATTCGGAAACTATACACTACAGAGCAAAGAGTGCGACAAATATCTCAAATTACCCAAAAAATGTAGATTGTGGCTTTTTCTGTTAGCCCCCACTGTGTTAGGGATGGAGCATAATTAATCAACCGTTAAATTACTTAATGCTAGGAATACATTTGGTAAATAAATAAATATACTTGACAATAATAATAAATTCGTAACTTAAATAAGATCGACTTTGATTACAATAATAGGGGCCGATAACCTCGATGTTAGGCCCCTTAAAACAACAATTATCATCATCATCATCGATTACAATAATAATTTCTAAGTATTTGTTTATGTTTCGACGTGGAACCGGGAACTTAGTATTCAAATTTATTAGCTTTTGTGAGACTAGACATACCCGATTTGATTAAGTGTTCCATTGTCACAAGATAATATAGAATGATCAGTGGCGTGAGACGGAATTGTCACCAATCTCCGCGGCCACGAACATAAATTTTCCATCCCCACGTAGATGACAGCTAATCACAAAGAGTGATATGCCAGAACAAGTAGAGCTCAAATTGAGCGACATTAGGAGTGTTTGATATTTATTTTCGTGTGTGATTATTTGTTATTTATGCTCCCAACCTGTGTAAGTATTGTGTCTAGATTTCGTTTTCAAAGTCACGGATTTTATTTAGATTTGTTTTTATTTCGTTTTGACTCGCACCCCGAGTGGAGTTTAAATATGAATTAATTATTTTAACGTAAATTAGGACTAGGTAGAATGATTAACTTAAAAGTAAATGTAGTATGCTACATCATCGTACCTTAGGTATGGTTATTATTGCTATTTAATTAAATGTAAATTGAAATTATTGTAGAAGGACGATGCTTTGATTTGCTAGTAGGGTCTGGTGTAATTATTCTTATTTTTAAGGAGGCATTTGTATTTGTGTAGGGATGACTTTACGTGACGCGTACTTAGTTTGATCATTTTTTGTTTTGGTTGATAGGACGTCGTTAGTGGATATTTTCTTTTTTTTATTATTGAGGTAGATTAACGATGGGTTAGTCAGGTGATCCTGTATCGATTAAGATAGGGATCTGTATTTTAAAATCATTTTATAGGAAATTTTATATCAGTCTGGATTATTTGGTAGCTTTATTTTTCTCTTGTGGGTGTGCATCATGAGGTAGATTGAGCTAGCGGCTCTTCAAAAAAACGTAAACGGCCCATGATTAATTTTCATGTGCGGAGCTAGTCTAGATGCGCATCTTAACCTCTCCCTATATGATTCGTTTGGGAAGGAGACTTATGGTGGCAGAAGTGGCTCCCAGTCACATGGAACTTCGGATTAATCGGGCTCAGTACGAAGAGATAACAACCGGACAGCCACTCGATGCATGTTCCTCAGCTTTATCCATTCAATGCGCCGCATTGCGTTATGAAACCTCGCATTTTTGAACGTAATAGGCTCATGTGGGTTACAGCAACAATATACTTGCTGGCAACATATCGACGATGGTACACGTACATCATATCAATGAGAGTAGGACAAAATAATCAACAAATGTATTTTGGATACAAAATTCACAATACGATAACCGAATTGTTCAGTATAACAAATACAAAATTGTTTTTAAAGTAAGTCGAAAAATTCCTTATATTTCCCGCGAAGATTTCCATTCCATTAAGGTGTTTCGAAAAACGGTTTGAATAATTTTATACTTTTTAATGTTTAGTAGAGTATTTCCAATTTTATTTTAAACCACAATTTTGTATTTCAAGGATTCAGTTAATATAGTTTAAATATTGTATCGAAAATACATGTCGTGAGTATTTTGATACTAATACTAATACTCGGATACTAATCTATGGAGAGGCTGGTCGTAATTCCATCGAAGTTCGCAGACGGTACGTGCAGGTGTTTCCAGATATACGTTTTTCGTCTCTACACGTATTTCACCAATTAGAGCTGCAATTACCAACGAATTGAATGTTCCTAGCACATACTCGTCTGAGGAACTGCCGACGTTGTGCAGGATGTACTGTACTGCAGTACTTTGAACGCAATCCTACACACGGTAGGTTGCACTTCACCTGTAATGCTCCTGATCATAATGTTAATAATATTAATTATAATTGTTACGTGCAAGAGCCCGTCCCAACGTTTTTAAAAATGTATCTTACCTGGATGTGACTTCATGACATTTTGAAACGACCGCATGGTCGCTTGGTTCCGTTTGTGAACACGAGATGGCATCTGCTGTAGGACTTCGGGGTTACTTCACGTGGTTCCTTCTTCTCCGCTAGAGTGTGTTGGTTGTGCCTTATAATTTATCCTATTCGAGTCATGTATGAAGGCAATTATTATTATACGTCATAAAACAAAAGCCTATATATACTTCATGCCGCCAAAACATTTTAGTGGTGTCGTGTGAATATTATTTGGTTTTCACATTGTCGTAATATGTGGCTAAATTTAATTGGTCCAATTTAAATAAACCTGGTGCATGCTGTGTGGGCTTCTTCGCTTTTCGTCATCCATCTTGTGAATAATAAGTTGTGACTAATTGCTGGGAGAAGAACTACGCCTATTGTGAATCTCGCCATGGCGAGGGCTTTGCCCTCGTCCACGCTAACTTGGGAATATATCCCAGTATTTGATGGTACATGAAGTATTAGTGTGCAACTATCATCTATGATAATTGTGTAAATAGTTTCTTCGGTCTTAATATGGAAAGGCGATCTTTGGTGTGCATCTCTTCGACAGCGACTGGCAGCCATCTGCTATTTTAGTTTATTTTTGATGATATAAATCCTTTAAAGATATCTAAGTAGTGTTTAAAAAATTAGTGTTTCCCCTAAAGGTATGTTTTGCATTTTATTATTTTAAATTATTGGAGCTCCATGTTTTGCATTGTGTACTGAGTGTTTGTTTTGGTTCTGAAAGGTTGACCTTTGGATAGATATGTCACCTATGAAAATGTAAATTTTGTGTTAATCTATATTTGTCCGGGGAACACTACTGTTTTTCTTCTTATTTTATTATTTGGCATCTGGCTAAGGCATTTTCTTCTTATAATATTATGGTACTGGCCAGACGAATCTATTAACACTAGGCCTAAATTGGTTCATTAGTCGGTCGGTTTTTAGTCTGATCCGTTGCCTGTAAAAACTATTTGATCTCATAGTGTCTTGAGTTTGTTTATATCTAGCTGTTTTCTCACTGGAGAAGATTTAATTTAAAAAGGTAAATTACGCGTTTCACATAAATACGTACTGATGTACCTTCAACTGTTCTTGGTCGCCATGGTAACTTGTTGACAGAAGTGCATTGTGGGTTTTGTTTTTCTGGCGTGTTTTTGAAGTCCACGTTCTTGGGTCATGGTGATGTTGGTTAACTTTTTTGTTTTAAATTTTCCTTTGGTTTTCCTTTTTTGGAGTTTTCTTGGTACTCCTACGTTATTCTTTCGTTACCTTGTTTATGGTAATAATTTTGCACTAGTTATTTTTCTGATTCTCCATGGTCCAGTCTGGGAATATGTCTGGTGCTTATTTAGTGTTTTTTTGGTTTGTTGCTTTTTATGCTCTTACCTCAAGTAATTGTTTTTTGATATCGGCCTTAAATATTTATTATTTCTACAGTGAGAATTCTAGCTGAGATTTTATTTTATTTTGAAATTTATGCTGCCTGATGCATGTTCTGTTTTCTGGTGGAGGTGTTTTCCTTTTAAATTTTAACATTAAATTTTTATTTTTAAACATCTGTTGTGGTATTATTTCGTCGACGACAATTCCATTAGTTATTGGGGGGTGTCTGTAGAATAGCCTGTGCGTTGTCCCCTTGTCCACCTTCCTTCTACCCCTTTGGAGTTCTTCTGTTGGGGCATGTCTTCTGGAAGTGATTTTGCTGTGGAAGCGATGCGGACCTCTAAATAAAAGGTAAGTAGGCCCATCCACCCTGGCCACCACGGTGTCATTTTGGTAGCAGACCGAGCTCGAGTTCGCTTCCATAACTATCCCCTCCTCAATACCCGCAGGCTCGTTTTATGGACCCTTCTAGTGCTGATGGAGCGGTTGTTGATGCGATGTGTCATGCCAGTGCACTTGATGTTATGTAAAGCTAATCCTTGTCGTTTGTTTAATTTCATGTTTGCCTCTGAATATCCATGTGCTGTTATGTAAGTGACCTGTTCCAAGCGAGGTGTTTGCTGCTGTATGTTATCCTGTTTGTATACAACATCCTCACAGAAGAAGAAGCTCGGTTAGTGGCTGGCATGTGTTCTTGGCATGGGAAATGTGGATTTGGTGATATTCTGATAGCCTACATGCTACGAGTGAAGACATCCTGGAGCCCTGTCTGTAGCTGTTCGCCATGTGCTTTGTGGAAATTTTTGTAATTTAGCTTCCTGTTCTCGAGCCAAGCTGGCGGTGACGTATGCAGTTCTGGGCAGCATTGTGCATGATCTTGTCTTATAGGTGGTGGCTGTGTTCGAGTGTCAACCTAATCTATGGTGTTGGTAATTGGTAGTTACGGTATTGTTGTGAAAGTGTAAACTGTCCACGTAATTCCTAAAATTTGTTTCCTTCTGTATTGTCTGTCTGCATTCTGTGATTTTTAAAATGGCCGACGATAATAGTGTTTTTGATTTAATTGACTTAAGAGATAACCTTGAGAATTTTGAGAGTTCTTCTGGGGTTGTACGTGAATCACCTCTGTTTACTAGGTCTGAGGTTTTGGGATCGATTTCTAGTAGTGGTTTGCCTGCCCCTCTATTGTCTGGCTCTGGCTCGTCCATACCACTTAACCCTGCATACGGTCATTCTTCTCATGTTAGGCCACCTAATGATTTCCTGGGTCCTGCCGACCCATTGCTTACCAGTTCTTTCTCTAGCAATGTAAATGTTTTGTCTCCTGTAGAGGGTGTGCGAGCGGGCTACCCTGGTAACAATGTTTCTTTTCCAAATGCTACGTTCTCGCCTACAGTTAATTATGGGTCGATTCCTCACCCTATTTCTAGTTTCTTTACTAAGTTGAAGAGTTTCAACCTAGATGACGTTACCCAGGTAGTCCTATTTTTAAAGCAAGTGGTCGAATTGGGTAACCATGCCTCGATTTTTGGGATGTCGGAAATTCAGATTTTTTAACTTTTGTATCCTGTTGCATCCGGTATGCTGCGCGATAAGCTAATTGAAGCTATCCACCTCCGCATGTCCTTAGCCATGTTCATTAGGGAAGTGTTGTGGTTTTTTGTCCCTGCGAGTGCCCTTAGTGCTCTCGAGCAAAGGTTTTTATATCCTGTCCAAAGGTTGTACGAGTCCCTTAGCGACTATGTCAGTGACATCAAGGTATATGCCCAGGTATTTGCATCCCCTTTAACTGAACGACAGTTGGTGTATCGATTGTAAATGGGTTTTCGCCTCAGTATAGGTCATACATGACTATGTGTACCAGGCCTTCGTCATTTGTCGAGCTGAAACAGGTCGTTATAGAGGCTATGGCTGTGAAACATGCAGATTCCCTTCGTGTAGCTAATGTTCCTCCTCCTTCCTTGATGTCTCGTCCCCCCCCTTCCTTGATGTCTCGTCCCCCGCCTAAGGTTATGTTCCACCCAAGACCCAATATTAAGTGCCACACGTGCGGTGGCGTGGGACATGCCAAGAAGGTGTGTCCGAGTAACCAGGTTGTGTATCGCCAATGACGGGATGTTGTGGAGACCAACTCGGGTGTTACTTCTAAGGATATTTCTGTGCATGTGAATTTGGGAAAACCCTGTGAAGTTTCTGGTCGCCCTACCATTGAAAGTCTTGATAACTTGTTGAAAACTAAATCTTCACGTGCTAATTCTGCTTATGTCGCTGACCTACCTAACCTGTCGGTGAGCAATGTCGTGGCAAGTCAGCCTAATTCTAAACATAATGTGAAACCTGTGGTGAGGGTGTCCTCGTCATCTAATTGTAATCGTTTTAGAGTGAGTAATGATTTTGGAATTTCTCCTGTGGCTAAAGGAATATCCCCGTTTATTGAAATTTGTGTTAATGACGAGCCCGTTTCTGCATTGCTTGATTCTGGTAGTGTCACATCCTTTATAAGCGAGGACTGGTATTTATCTATGAAGAGTGTTTGCAAATTTCCTGAGTTAGAGCCTAACAATGAATCTTTTATTTCGGCAAACTGTTCAAACTTAAATATTTTGGGTAGTATGACAGTCAAAATCCATATTCTAAATTTTTCTTGGAAGTTTAAATTTTTTGTTGCCAGAAATCTTTCTTGTTCTGTGGTCATTGGAGCTAATTTCATGTCACACGTTGGTATGCTTCTTGATTTTGGTGCTCGCAACTTATGGTTTAAGTTTAATCCGCAGAGTAAATTATCATTTAACCCGGTTTTATCTTCTCCTGCTGTCAATTCTGTTAGTGAACCTATGACTATTGAGGATCTCGATCTGGAAAATTTAACGAGTCTTCAAAAGGATGCCATTAAGAGGTTATGTCAGGAGTATAGTGATGTATTTACGGACAAGTTGGGTGTAACCCAATTGATGGAATACAAGATTGAACTAACCGATTCTGTGCCGGTGCGTTCCAGCCCGTATCGACTTGCCCCGCCCAAGATGGCTGAACTTCGTAAGATTATCGATAAGATGTTGGAAGAAGGTGTAATCCAACCCTCTATCTCTGCCTACTCATCCCCTGTATTTCTTGTGCCAAAACCTAACGGTGGTTTTCGGCCGGTGGTCGACTATAGGGCTCTTAATCAAAAGGTTGTTTTACAATCCATCCCTTTGCCGGACCTTCATACTTGCTTTAGTTGGTTTCGCAACGGGAAGGTGTTCATGATCCTCGATTTAAAATCTTCTTACTTCCAAATTCCCCTCTCTCCGGAATCCAGGCATGTTACTGCTTTTTCCACTGACTGGAACCTGTTTGAGTATGCCCGTGTCCCGTTTGGCCTATCCACCGGAGCCGCTGTGTTGAGCAGACTTCTGGACAAGGTATTTTCAGAAATTAAATTCATGTTTGTGTACTACTACCTTGACGATGTGGTGATCTATTCTGAGTCCTGCGAGGAACACGTTGATCATCTGAAGGTTGTACTTGATCGGTTGCGTGACGCTGGACTTACCGTCAAATTGTCCAAGGTTTCCTTTGCCATGCCCAAAATTTCCTTTTTGGGACATATTGTTTCCGAATCTGGTATCCCCGTGAACCAGTCTCGTACGCAGGCCATCAGAGATTTTAAACCACCCAAGAACGCCAAGGGAGTAGCTCGTTATATTGGTATGGTGAACTTCTTCCGTAAGTTCATCAGTAACTTTGCCGACCGTGCTGCTCCTCTAAATCAATTACGCAAAAAGGCTGTGAATTTTGAGTGGAGTCCCTCTCAGCAGGCAGCCTTCGAAGATCTTAAGCTTGCCCTCTCTAACACCCCTGTGTTAGCCATTCCGGATTTTTGGAAGCAGATCATTGTACAGACTGATGCGTCTGGTCGTGGTGTTGGTTGTGTCCTGCTGCAAGAGTCTGATCTGGGTAGGCAACCCATTGCATACGCTTCTCGTACCTTAACGGACGCAGAGAGGAAGTATTCCATATACGAACTTGAGGGTTTAGCTGTATTGTTCGCTCTAGAAAAATTCCGTATGTATCTTGAGCACACTAAGTTTCTCCTTGAGACCGATAACCAAGCCTTGAGCTGGGTCTTAGGGAAACCCCGTAAAACTGGTAGGATTGCCAGATGGGCAACTAGGATTCTGTCATTCCAGTTCACTCTCCACCATATTCGTGGGTCCGAAAATGCGGTAGCTGATTCATTAAGCCGCATGTATGAGGAAACAGCCGAAGAGGAAATTCAAGAATGTGAACCCGTAAACCTTGTATCACCTGTAAATTATGTCAATGTCGTTCTCAGCAATTCCCCTGTGCTTTTTGAAGATGTGAGACGATTCCAGAAAGAAGACCCCTCCTTATCTAGCCTAATTGACCGAATCAATTCTGGTGAAGTGATCAAGCCCTACTCTCTAAAGGATGGTGTATTGTGTTGTTCGTCTCGTCATGACCGTCTACCTAAAATTGTGCTCCCGTCGGTCCTCATTCCGGATATCTTTCGTTACTATCACGAATCTCCTATTGGTGGCCACCTAGGAGTATTCAAGACCCGAGATAAAATCAGACAGTTCTTCATTTGGCAAGGTATGGATGGCGACATCAGGAGGCTCATTAGAAATTGTGCTGCATGTAGTATTAGCAAACCTCCGGTTTCTACTAAGGTTGGCCTGTTGTCATCTGAACCGGCATCTAGACCCATGGAGAGGCTTTTTATCGACCATGTTGGGCCGTTCCCTCGCTCTGGTCGGGGAAACCAATTTGCGCTTGTTTGCACTGACGGTTTCACCCGGTTTAGTTGGATTTTCCCCACCAGACAGGCTACGACCAGTTCCGTCATAAAGTGTCTTAATTCCATCTTTTCATCTTTTGGGCCATGTCAGTACCTGGTGTCAGATAATGCCAAGTGTTTTGTATCTCATCAGTTCCGTCAATTCTTATTTGATTATGCTATTTCGCATGTAACCACCACTCCCTATTTTCCTTACCCGTCTCTCGCTGAGCGAGTCAATCGTAATCTCCTTTCTGCTCTGATTGCTTTCCACCACGACGACCATTCCAAGTGGGATTCTAATTTGCATTGGCTCAATTTTGCTTTCAACACCGCCGTGCATGAGAGCACGCAAGCCACCCCTTTTCGTTAATGTTTTCCTTTATGGCTAATTCTCCGTTGTCTAATCTGTGGAACCTGCACGATCTCCTTCCAGACAGTTTCACGCCCGAGGATATGAGGGCGAAATTCGTCAAGGCTAGAGAGAATATTAAGGTATCACATGACCAACTTGCCAAGCGACACAGTGCCTGTCGCAAGCCAACTGATTTGGAAATTGGAGATGTTGTGTACGTCCGCAATTTCGAGCCCAAGGGCGTCAGTAATCTAGTTTCAAGCAAGTTGACCCCTCGTTTTAAAGGCCCGTGTTATGTAGAGGCATTCCTGACTCCCGTTACTCTGCTTATTAGAAACCCCAAGGCAAACAAAATTTCCAGAGTGCATCTGTCGCACATTAAGCGAGGTGGAGAGGTTTCTAATGAGGAAATGATACCATAAATTTTGTAAACTCATTTTGTATAATGTAGAGTATCCCTAACCTTCATTGAAGCCTTCAGGCATGTGTTCCTTCTGGAATTTTGAACTGGATATGAAAACTCTACTGGGAGATAACTTGTAACTGTTGGATAATTCCCATTTATATGGTATATTGTAAAATTGAAACTAAATTTTGATGTTTTCATTGAAGATGCTAACATGTAAGTTGGACTCGGTGGGAGACCTAACTCATGGTAAACTTGTATTCCTGTTCCCTTGGGAATTTGAGTGGTCATTCCTCTACCGTAGTTCCTTCTAAATGTATAGTCGTTTAACTCATGTAATCTTCAAAGGTACTTCTAGTCTGTAAAAAGGTAAATTTGTAAATGAAATTTTGTAAGCACGGATCTAGGGCATGGTCAGAAATATTTTCTTCATTTAAATTCAACTTTGTTTCTCTTTTGTAAAATATGTTAAGAAGTAGTAATTTCTGTAAACCTTTTTGAAATAAGATTAACTTCTGTTTTGTAAATGGCTGGCCACGCGTCGCATAATATCTTGCACATTGCTTCCACCTACTTCGTTTAAAGCAAACTACATTGGACTTATTGAAAAATTTACCTAACGTGTCTCGGACTCTGAAAGCACTGCTGGTGCTGGTGTTCTGCGTTTCTGAAGACTTATGAACACAGTGAAGCTGTTAACTAAGTGGTTTGCGAGGTGATCAATTATCCCTTCACTGATAATCTGACCCTGCACTCTTCCTAACCAAAACGATGCGGTTTCGTCCATCAATTGGAGTTAACTGGTGAACATTATCTTCTGGAAACATGCTGGTGAATCGACTAGTAAGGAGTACTGCCTATGCCTAGGCATATTCGTGAACGGTGTTCACGCTTAAGGGAGGGAGACTGTTACGTGCAAGAGCCCGTCCCAACGTTTTTAAGAATGTATCTTACCTGGATGTGACTTCATTACATTTTGAAACGAACGTATGGTCGCTTGGTTCCGTTTGTGAACACGAGATGGCATCTGCTGTCGGACTTCGGGGTTTCTTCACGTGGTTCCTTCTTCTCCGCTAGATTGTGTTGGTTGTGCCTTATAAACTATCCTATTCGAGTCATGTATGAAGGCAATTATTATTATACGTCATGAAACAAAAGCCTATATATTGAACCCTTGCAAAGAAGCTTATGAGACTCAGTTTCGGGGGTGTAACAGTCCATATCGTAAGTTGTTGTTAAAGCGCTTCATAAAAATGCAGGGTAACATATAACAAAATAACATGCAGGAAAAAGTGAAGCCAGGGTTAAAACAAATGAATTTATTAAACAGATCAGCTATTTACAACAAAATTAACAAAACAAACTCCTATATGACTCCCACTGACTAAATAAAATATGCCAAAACTAGGCCAAATCTCAGGAGAGATTATACTTGGACCAAATGTCCCAAAGAAAATCAACAAAAGTGACAATGTATGCGCGCGTGTTGTTCTAGATGCTTCACGATGAGTACAATCGAATGCATGATTCGTCATCATCCAGAATGAACTTTCAGACGACGAATCCACATTGCTTAGAGCTAGACAGACGCGGGGAACAACTATACAACACTTAAAACTAAACCGACACTTCCTAAACTTAAAATAAACAACACAATAATTTCCGCATGAAATTGGAATCAAACTGCCATAGCAAAAACATTACTGCCTAAAATTAGGACTTCACACACAGATCAACACAAGTAAGTTAACACGTGACCAACAAAAGAAATACACATATGACCGCCGTCATTTTTACAAGTATACTACCACTACACCACACAGATGTCACATACAAAATTACATGAACTGAGTCATAAACAAATTACTAGGCTCAAAGCCAACATTTACATTATTAACACAACATTCTATCCATACAACATGCAATAATCCGTCACAAACATGGCGAACTCCCCAATTAATTATGGTTCAAAATAACCATCACAAAGAAACAGGTTTGCTACTTGAAAGCTTAAAGGGGCCAGTCGGAACAATAGGACTGCCTAACAAAAATAAGTCACCAGGCGAGACGGGCGATTCGTGGAAATTTGCATATCTGTCAACCCACGTGTCAAAATAACCTCGATCTCCAAAGAGACGGGATCGAATCTCGAAGAAGCGTGCTCCAAAGCACAATAATACGTGTGTGTGTGTCAGAACAAAAATATACCGGCGTTTCCCCTAGGAAATCCAAGAATCAGCATATGGACAAGGTTCAGCGGTCTCCCTGGAGCACCCTGCCTTTCCATCAAAAATACAACAACAAAAATATGAGGGCGGTAGGACCTCTACCCCTCTTCACGTAGAATCAACACACACCTGACACAATAACACACACAGAATCACACGTATAGGATTGACAGACCCTGAAAAATAAATGACATAAATATTTCCTCTTGCTGGCGCCTCCGTTCAATGCCGTGACTAATAAACCTGAAAAGGACTCCAAAAAAATCTATCAAATTAGAACTAAGGTGTTCTACAATTACATCTTAAATTGTTGCACTCGGCAACCCTAATATGAATAATAACCTGTTCAACAAACATCTTACAGTAATTACCTCCCTTTCCTATCAAAAATGTGAACTTTAATAAAGCACCACTTATCGAATGTAACGGGTTTCGCATTTGCATGGATAAAAATCACGTGCACGCGCCGTGCACATTAAATATGACTCCCAAGAAAAATAAGTACACAACAATCACTTTGGCCACGTGCCAACGTACATTTAAAACATTTAGTGTCCGTACAAGGAAAAAACACTCTAAAACAAGAAAAAGACTAAAATTAACTATGTACAAAGTTCCCCCGCCAATCTAACTACATAATTGAATAATCAATTGTTGTACATCACCGTCTCAGCTTGTAGAACATATGACCTCCATCTCAGCCCATTTCCCTATGGGAAAATTAGCACTCCATAGTTGTCTTCGTAGAAGCGTCGTACATCACTCCGGCTCCTGACCACACGTCGGACATCTTGGTGTAGTCTCTTTGGAAGAAAAGTTCAATGTTATTATAATTTGACCTGGCTATAATCGCTTGTGAGTTACTAAATTCGCCCACAAATAGTCCTATGCGATTAATCACGGAGACTTTCCCTACTCTTGCTCACACACGCACGATACACACATAAAATAAATACAATAAAAATGTACATGAAATATACAACTTCGAGTCCATCGTCACTGGCTCGACAATACAAGTTTTAAAGTCTGACTGACTCACAGTCGCTATCTCGCTCGGTAATCTCTACAGCTCTGCTTGACCTTCGCTCGGGTGAGCGCTAATTAGAATGTTACTGAAGTCTTGCCCCCTAAGAGCTGAAAATAGTTGTCTTTAAGATAATATTCAAGTTTTAAATCACCGCAAACTGGTGTGAAATTAGCTCACAAAGCTCACAAAGTATTAGACTTCAAATAATATATTAGAGCTTTAAAAATCGCTACACAAACTGATGTGAAGTTAGCTCGTCAGAGCTCACAAATAAAATGACTTCGAATAATATTAGAGCGTTAAAATCACTACGCAAACTGGCGTGAAGTTAGCTCCTCAGAGCTCCAAACAGAAAGACTTCGAATAATATTAGAGCGTTAAAATCACTACGCAAACTGGCATGAAGTTAGCTCCTCAGAGCTCCAAACAGAAAGACTTCGAATAATATTAGAGCGTTAAAATCACTACGCAAACTGGCGTGAAGTTAGCTCCTCAGAGCTCCAAACAGAAAGATATCGAACAGCGTGTCCTCGATCAATTTATTAGAAACTGACAGGGGGATGAAGAGTGGGGTAAATTAAGAAAAATTTTCCAGAGTTTTCATCTCACACACACGGGACTAGTGTCAATCTTCATCAAATACTTCAAACGTCTCAGCGCACACATGCGGAGATAATTCTGATCGGCGGTTCTTTAGATAATCAATTCCGCGCGCTTTTTACCACTGACGCTATCCATCGCGTGATCTTGGCGTTGTCTCTCCTGATTGGGTGATTCAATCGTAGGTCGGTTGCAAGAAACTCGTGACCATCCCTTTATGATTCCAATTCTGGTGCAATTTGTTACACAATTTGGCCTTGAACTCAGATTACCCGGCCGTTTTCAAGAATAGCTACCACTTGTTACTTCTGTGGCAATCATTGCGACACGCTACCTTGCATTTATCCTCGTCAACTTTCACAAGTACTGCCTGGGCTGCAGTAATAATAATAATAAATTATGGATACTTATTTATCGGAGATCAATAAGGGTTCATTTATCCTCAGCAAGATTTTGAAATTCGAAGCAAGCGATTGATTTAGATTTCAAAAACAATATCCACAGTAGTGACAATAACATCTCTTTAGTACCTCGCTCAGCTGCTCGAGTGTACACTTCACTGACCCAATTAGTGTGCGCTCTCCCTCTCCGGAATGTCATTCATACTTCTTGCTAGACCTCCCCTTCTCCTCACGTAATTGCCACTCCTGTCGTCTCAGCTGCTTGTTGTTTACAAACAAAGCGCTCTCTCTCTCAAGCACTCCACGGCCACGTATATTTGAGTGTTGGCTCTCAAAATAAAATTCTGCAATATATGTTCTGCACACATCATCCTTCTTATTCATCAAATAGTTCTCTTCTGTAATATGGTTTTAATTTGGCGCTATTAAAAACAGATTTAGCACCAGTGCTCACTTCTTCAAGCCTGTAAGCATTGTTACCCAGATTCTTAATGACACGGAACGGGCCAATAAATTTTGGACAGAATTTTGCAAACACTTTGTTTTTGGGATCAGATATCGGTGGTCTGCGAACCAGCACTAACTCTTGTTCTTGTAATTCCCGGTGAAACTTCTTTCCTCTGTACCTTCTCAGTCTTCGGTCCGCTTGGTTCCTCATGTGCTCTCTCGTTCGCTGAATTCGCAACTCACGCGCTAATAGTGGATCCCTTGGACATGGAATAATCTTGTCCCAAGACCTCTCCTGCAATCTGTTGTGGTGTACAATTAGTGGGACTTGACCCGTCGACTCGTGCTTAGTGGTGTTCATGCACATCTCAATATCTCCTACTTTGTCAACCCATTTATTATGATCGTTAGGAATCATTACTCTTTAGTACTTGGCAACACAGCGAATCGTTCTCTCGCTCGGATTCCCACAAGGATGACGAATGCTCGAAAATATATGTTTTATTCCTAGGCTCTCTAGATCTTGCCTAAAAACATTGCTCGTGAAATAAGTACCATGGTCTGATAAAATGGATTCCGGCTTCCCAAGCATCGGAAAAACTTTGTTCTGAATTCTACTGAGGACTTGTTTTGATGTCGTCTTCTGGATTGGACACAACACTACCATCTTTGAAAATACATCGACACACACCAGAAGGTGTCGGCATCCACGTTTCCCTTTGACCAGAGGGCCAAAACAGTCGATAGCGAGCATCTCGCATGGTTTTTGAGGTAATAGTGGTCTTGGAGGTTGTTTCATAATGAAGTTGTTCGGTTTAGTGCGCTGGCACGCGTCACAAGTTCCTATTACTTCCACAATGGTGAATCGCATCTTAGGCCAAGTAAAAGTCTCCCCTATCGTAGCTTCTGTCTTATCCGTGCCGATATGTGCTAGGCTCTCGTGGACATGCCACGTCAATCCTCTCTGTAGTGATGCCGGAACTAGGATTCGCAGTTTGGTATGATGCTCATCCATGTACTTATGCAACAGGTTTTTTAAGTAGTGAAATCTCGCTTCTTTAGCACGGGCTTCTCGGTATTCAGGTGAATCTGGTTGTAATTCCTTCCTGTATAACTTGATCATCATCATCATCCATAGGTCTGCTTCTTGCTCCTTCCGAATTTCCTTTAATTTCTCCAAAAACTCACGAGCCTTAGGTGTTAATGTTATATTGTGAACTTCCGCTGTTACTTCGTTCTCGTCTTCAGGATTCCTGCTCAAAGCATCTGGTATGATGTTCATCCTTCCAGGGCAATGCTCTATTGTAATGTCAAACTGCTGTATGTAGATGGACCAAAGCGTAACTCTCTCACTTGCCATCGTCGTCTTGAATAGAAATGCCAGTGCATGGTGGTCGGTTCTGGCAATAATGGAATAGCCGAAGATCATCTTACGCCATCGTTGGAGAGAATATAAAATTGCTAGCAGCTCAAGCTCAGTCACAGTGTAGTTTCTCCCGTGCTTCCTCAATTTACGACTCGTAAATGCCAAATATGATCTCTTCTTGGGTTCTTCAGCGTCCTCTTGGTACAGCATAGCACCGAGTCCAATCAATGAAGCATCTGCTTGGATAATAAATCTCTTCTCAAAATCCGGATATCCAAGCTTCACACAGTTTTCCAGTAAGTCTTTCGTAGCTATAAAAGACCTGTTGCACTCCTCATTCCACGACCATCGATTTGCCTTCTTTAACATCTCTTGCATAGGTGCTACTGTTTCTGTGTATCCAGGACAATTCTCTTTGAAGAAGTCTGTCACTCCCAAAAACGCTCTTACATGTTTGACTTTAGTTGGTGTGGGAAATTTCTTGATAGCATCAATTTTCGCCGGATTAGGTCTCACGCCCTCAACATCAATTATATGCCCCAAATACAGAATCTCGCTCTGGCAAAAGTGTGATTTCTTTAGATTAATTTTGAAGTTCATGGTTCTCAAGTTATCCAGAAGTTTGTTTAAGTTTATCAGGTGTTCCTCCATTGTTTCAGATGCAATTAATATGTCGTCAACATATCTCGTAGTGAAGCTCTTGACCTCCACAGTCAGATTCCTATCTAGTGCTCTTATCAGTGCACATCCAGCAGTTTTCACGCCAAAGGGCATTCGAAACCAGATATAACTTTGGTTATCGAATAAAAATCCCGTCAATAGTTGGGATTTTTCTTCAAGTTCAAGATGGTGGAAACTATTTGTCAAATCGACACTCGAATAAACCTTCTTCCCACGGAAGCCCTTCAAAACATCCTTGATCCTAGGTGCTTGGTCATGCTCAACTAGCAGTTTACTGTTCAAAACTCGCGCGTCTAGGCATAACCTAATTGATCCATTTGGCTTGGCCACAGCCAATATTGCGTTCAGGTACGGGGTTGCTGCTTTCCTTATCATGCCAGATTCTAATAAATTATTAATGATGTCCTTCACCTGAGCAAAATGTTTCTCTGGGATCGGGTACAATTTACTTTTAAATGGGGTCCAGTCAGTAACTTGCATGCCATATTGAAAATTTAAAACTTTTCCAGGGATGGTGTCAATAGCTCCTTTATGTAATCTCAAAATTTCTTCCAGTTTTCTTCTATCAGGTTCCCCTACTATGGCCTCCTTAAGCCGCTCCTGAAGTAGAATTTCAAATTTAGTTCCGCTAATTTCTTCTTCCGCCAAATGTACCCAAAGTTCCTGCGAAATATCTCGGCTGTCAATTTCCACCACTACTGTCTGGCTTACTTGCTCCTCCGTCAAGTTCTTATCTCTGATCACCTCATTAGTGCATTCCTCAAGGGCCCAAGTATTCGCCTCTCTCTCTAGTGGACTCTCTTCCATGTTTAAACCCACGTGATTCAACCCCTCAACTTGCTTGAAACATACAGTGTTGTTATGTAAGTCAATTACAGCATGAAAATCACAGATAAAGTTGGCTCCCAAAATGATGTTATAGTTCATCTTCGGTATGGCAATGAATGTTTGCGAAAAAGTGTGGTTCAATATTTCCAGGTCTAAATATGCTTGCTGTTTACAATTTATGGTTTTGTCAGGAATAACCCCTCTGACTTTCATTAGCGGTACAGGCATAAATGGAACAGTTTGTTTTCTTCCGATTTCTTTTACCAATACTTCAGTGACTAAGCTCACCTGGCTACCTGTGTCAATTAAACATCTCACCCTCATACCTCCAATATGTGCGTACATAATTGGCAATTGTCTGATGACATTTTCTCGGTCTTTCACCACTTCCTCCAGGCAATCGTCTGGGAATGCTACCCACTCTTCTATATTAGCCACAATCATCTCTTCTCGCTCCCTGGCGTCCTCCATTTTCAGGCTATCAGGTTTTAGTTCATTTTAAGTTTTTTTTAAAATCCCGGGACCCATTTGTTGTGTTCCGCCGGTTGTCATCACGCCTCTCCTGCTGCCTCAAGAGACGTTCTGCCCCCCTCCTTGATGATTGTCTGGGCTCTGTCTATTTGCCATTGCACGCCCCCACTTCTCCTTCTCCGTCTCTTCGGCGTTTAATTGATCTAAGTACTTTTGCGACTCGACATACCGCTCATCCCAATTGTTGCGATAATCTCCCCTATTTTCTTGGCGATAGTTCCTCGCGTTGTTCCACCTGCCATCTCCATTTCTTTGGTAAGGTCTACCCTGACTTTGATTTCCCCTCCAATTGGTGTATTCCCGCTGGTACGTCCATTGATTTTGCTGGTTTGGATTGTTCTGGTTATATCTATCTCGGTGATTTTGAAAATTTCGATGATTCTGGTTGAATTGGTTCCGGCCATCAAAGTCTTACCTTCTCGGTGTAAACTGCGTTCCTGTGGATTGAGTTTTCGTTTGGTTCCCCTGGCTGTGACTATTTTGGTGTCCCTGAACCACTTCTGCCGTGTTGACACATTCCATATTTATCCTCCCTGTCTGTGGACTCGCCATACTTGTCTCGTCTAGGTGTCGGAGTAATTCTTCGGCCTGCACTGCAGTCTTAATATTTCCGGCTACTAACAGTTGTTGAATGTTCATAGGAAGTTGATTCCCGATGGTTAGAACCATATTTTGTTCGCTAGGGGGGTCGTCAAAATCGCGGAATTTCACCAGCTGTTCGCTGAAGAATTCTGAAAATCTGGTCGGATGCGTGCTGTGGTATTTTCGAGTATACAGGTCCATTCTTAATCCCTGCTGGAAAGAAGGGCTCCAGAACTTCTTTAAAAACGCTTCTCTGAATTGAGCCATGTCGGTGAATGTATATTTAAAGCTCAAAAACCAGGTTAAGCTTGGTCCCACTAAAAACTTCTCCACGAGTCGCAACTGTTTTTCGGGACTGATATGCTGATCATTAAAATAGTCAGTCAACTGACGTAAAAAGGCTTTGGGAGTGGTTCCTGAGTGCTCCCTGAATTTATCGGGTTTGAAATCATTTCCCCTAATGACTTGAATTACTTGGGCGGGTGCCAAATTTGGTTGTGGTGTGGAGGTCTCTCCCCTGTACTCTTGGAATGCGTTGCTCGTTAATTTGGGACTTTGACCTCGGCTGTTATCCTCAGCCAACTTCAAGCCCACCGGACTTCCAATGCTTCCCTGCTTGTCTGCCGTATTTTCAGCCGAAAATAATGTAGCATTCTCTAATGATCTAATTTCATTTTTTATTATTAAATCTGAGTGTTCTTGTAGTTTAGATTTTACGTTTTCCTCCAAAGCCTGCATTCTGGAATTGTATTCACCTAAGCGTTTTAAAATTGTCAGCCTGTCTTCTTTATTTGCGTTTGCCTGCTGTTCCCAATCTCTTCGGATCTTGCTCTTCATACTGCTAATTTTCTCTTCGTTCCTTTCCTGACTCTTCTCCAGCTGTTCCCCTATTTCTTGTATCTGCTGTAGTGTTTTACCTAGTTGTTCTCCAACCTCCTCTCTTATAACCTGCTGGGTTTTAATTAATTGGTCTTCCAGATTATCCCGATTTTTAATGAGCTGTTCTCCTACCTCTTCTCTTATAACCTCTTGTGTTTTAACCAATTGTTCTCCGACTTCTTCTCTTATGACCTGCTGGGTTTTACTTAATTGGTCCTCTAAGTTGTCACGCAAGTGCATACGTTCTGTTTCGGTCTTGATCTCAAGTTTATCGATTTCTTTTATTAATTCAAGTACGTTGCTGTCGACTGAATTAATTTGTTGCTGTAATTTATCTTGTGTGCTCTTTATTCCCGCTGTGTTGTTGACACATGCTGCCTCGATTTGCTTTAGTTTATCTGCCACCATTTCATCAAATTGTATGAGTTTATTGTCAAACTTCGCCTCCAACTTTTTAATTTCACCCAATTGTTTGACGTTATTCTCTGCGACCTCTCTTGCCAGTTTCTCTACTTCCCTAACACTTTGATTTATGTCGTTAGTGATCTTCTCTAATTGCTCTGTTTGTGTTACCGCCTGTTCTGATAATTTGTGATTTAATTCGTGAAATTGTTTATCAGTGTCCAATTTCTGGACCTGTAATTGGACCGAAATATTACCGCTCATGTCGCCGTGTAACTGTTTTTCACTATTCTCGCTCTGAATTTTAAACTGTTCTTCCGTTTTCGCGGACATCTGCACTAACTGTTTATTTAATTGTTTATCATTGTCTTCGCTTATTTCCTCCTTCATGTTCTTTAACTGTTCTTCCGTTTTTGCGGACATTTGGATCGACATCTGTTCTAATTGTTTTTCCGTTTTCGCGGACATCTGTTCCAACAATCCCTTAATTTCCTCAACACTCGCCAATGCACAATACACAAATATAATCAGAGAAAAACAGGGTCATGCACCAAGATTTCAGTCATACTCACGCATAAATGTCATAACATTTAAATATTACTGATTCTAATTTAATAAAAATTTCAGTAATCAAAATTTACTGAATAAATTACTCTTATTTCCAAACAACAAAATAACTCCCTGGTGATCTGCTTTTAAATTCCTAACCAACAGAATTCACGAACGACACTCATTAACCAAAGTTAAATAAATGTCAAATATAAGGCAACACCTTCCTGCTTTGACTGAGTTCAATATTATGCAAATTTTCTAATTTTAATGCCGGGCGCCAGAACAAGTTAATAACAAATACAATATCAAATTCTAACCTTGTTCAATATCTCTAACTTTAGGAACTCAGTGATTTTACTAATGCACATGGCGGTACAACATCGCCTCAATTTACTGAATTTACTTTGCCCGCTTGACCTGGCATTATTTCTCAGCGAAATAAATATGAGATCAGCGAAGCAACAACAACAACAGTCCCACTTGGGCAGCCATTTTTGTTTTATGAACCCTTGCAAAGAAGCTTATGAGACTCAGTTTCGGGGGGTGTAACAGTCCATATCGTAAGTTGTTGTTAAAGCGCTTCATTAAAATGCAGGGTAACATATAACAAAATAACATGCAGGAAAAAGTGAAGCCAGGGTTAAAACAAATGAATTTATTAAACAGATCAGCTATTTACAAAAAAAATTAACAAAACAAACTCCCATATGACTCCCACTGACTAAATAAAATATGCCAAAACTAGGCCAAATCTCAGGAGAGATTATACTTGGACCAAATGTCCCAAAGAAAATCAACAAAAGTGACAATGTATGCGCGCGTGCTGTTCTACATGCTTCACGATGAGTACAATCGAATGCATGATTCGTCATCATCCAGAATGAACTTTCAGACGACGAATCCACATTGCTTGGAGCTAGACAGACGCGGGGAACAACTATACAACACTTAAAACTAAACCGACACTTCCTAAACTTAAAATAAACAACACAATAATTTCCGCATGAAATTGGAATCAAACTGCCATAGCAAAAACATTACTGCCTAAAATTAGGACTTCACACACAGATCAACACAAGTAAGTTAACACGTGACCAACAAAAGAAATACACATATGACCGCCGTCATTTTTACAAGTATACTACCACTACACCACACAGATGTCACATACAAAATTACATGAACTGAGTCATAAACAAATTACTAGGCTCAAAGCCAACATTTACATTATTAACACAACATTCTATCCATACAACATGCAATAATCCGTCACAAACATGGCGAACTCCCCAATTAATTATGGTTCAAAATAACCATCACAAAGAAACAGGTTTGCTACTTGAAAGCTTAAAGGGGCCAGTCGGAACAATAGGACTGCCTAACAAAAATAAGTCACCAGGCGAGACGGGCGATTCGTGGAAATCTGCATATCTGTCAACCCACGTGTCAAAATAACCTCGATCTCCAAAGAGATGGGATCGAATCTCGAAGAAGCGTGCTCCAATGCACAATAATACGTGTGTGTGTATCAGAACAAAAATATCCCGGCATTTCCCCTAGGAAATCCAAGAATCAGCATATGGACAAGGTTCAGCGGTCTCCCTGGAGCACCCTGCCTTTCCATCAAAAATACAACAACAAAAATATGAGGGCGGTAGGACCTCTACCCCTCTTCACGTAGAATCAACACACACCTGACACAATAACACACACAGAATCACACGTATAGGTTTGACAGACCCTGAAAAATAAATGACATAAATATTTCCACTTGCTGGCGCCTCCGTTCAATGCCGTGACTAATAAACCTGAAAAGGACTCAAAAAAATCTATCAAATTAGAACTAAGGTGTTCTACAATTACATCTTAAATTGTTGCACTCGGCAACCCTAATATGAATAATAACCTGTTCAACAAATATCTTACAGCAATTACCTCCCTTTCCTATCAAAAATATAAACTTTAATAAAGCACCACTTATCGAATGTTACGGGTTTCGCATTTGCATGGATAAAATCACGTACACGCGCCATGCACATTAAATATGACTCCAAAAAAAAAAATACACAACAAACACTTTGGCCCCGTGCCAACGTACATTTAAAACATTTAGTGTCGGCACAAGGAAAAAAACACTCTAAAACAAGAAAAAGACTAAAATTAACTATCTACAAAGTTCCCCCGCCAATCTAACTACATAATTGAATAATCAATTGTTGTACATCACCGTCTCAGCTTGTAGAATATATGACCTCCATCTCAGCCCATTTCCCTATGGGAAAATTAGCACTCCATAGTTGTCTTCGTAGAAGCGTCGTACATCACTCCGGCTCCTGACCACACGTCGGACATCTTGGTGTAGTCTCTTTGGAAGAAAAGTTCAATGTTATTATAATTTGACCTGGCTATAATCGCTTGTGAGTTACTAAATTCGCCCACAAATAGTCCTATGCGATTAATCACGGAGACTTTCCCTACTCTTGCTCACACACGCACGATACACACATAAAAGAAATACAATAAAAATGTACATGAAATATACAACTTCGAGTCCATCGTCACTGGCTCGACAATACAAGTTTTAAAGTCTGACTGACTCACAGTCGCTATCTCGCTCGGTAATCTCTACAGCTCTGCTTGACCTTCGCTCGGGTGAGCGCTAATTAGAATGTTACTGAAGTCTTGCCCCCTAAGAGCTGAAAATAGTTGTCTTTAAGATAATATTCAAGTTTTAAATCACCGCAAACTGGTGTGAAATTAGCTCACAAAGCTCACAAAGTATTAGACTTCAAATAATATATTAGAGCATTAAAAATCGCTACACAAACTGATGTGAAGTCAGCTCGTCAGAGCTCACAAATAAAATGACTTCGAATAATATTAGAGCGTTAAAATCACTACGCAAACTGGCGTGAAGTTAGCTCCTCAGAGCTCCAAACAGAAAGACTTCGAATAATATTAGAGCGTTAAAATCACTACGCAAACTGGCGTGAAGTTAGCTCCTCAGAGCTCCAAACAGAAAGACATCGAACAGCGTGTCCTCGATCATTTTATTAGAGACTGACAGGGGGATGCAGTGGGGTAAATTAAGAAAAATTTTCCAGAGTTTTCATCTCACACACACGGGACTAGTGTCAATCTTCATCAAATACTTCAAACGTCTCAGCGCACACATGCGGAGATAATTCTGATCGGCGGTTCTTTAGATAATCAATTCCGCGCGCTTTTTACCACTGTCGCTACCCATCGCGTGATCTTGGCGTGGTCTCTCCTGATTGGGTGATTCAATCGTAGGTCGGTTGCAAGAAACTCGTGACCATCCCTTTATGATTCCAATTCTGGTGCAAGTTGTTACACAATTTGGCCTTGAACTCAGATTACCCGGCCGTTTTCAAGAATAGCTACCACTTGCTACTTCTGTGGCAATCATTGCGACACGCTACCTTGCCTTTATCCTCGTCAACTTCCGCAAGTACTACCTGGGCTGCAGTAATAATAATAATAAATTATGAATACTTATTTATCGGAGATCAATAAGGGTTCAATATACTTCAAGCCGCCAAAACATTTTAGTGGTGTCGTGTGAATATTATTTGGTTTTCACATTGTCGTAATATGTGGCTAAATTTAATTGGTCCAATTTAAATAAACCTGGTGCATGCTGGGTGGGCTTCTTCGCTTTTCGTCATCCATCTTGTGAATAATAAGTTGTGACTAATTGCTGGGAGAAGAACTACGCCTATTGTGAATCTCGCCAGGGCGACGGCTTTGCCCTCGTCCACGCTAACTTGGGAATATATCCCAGTATTTGATGTTACATGAAGTATTAGTGTGCAACTATCATCTATGATAATCGTGTAAATAGTTTCTTCGGCCTTAATATGGAAAGGCGATCTTTGGTGTGCATCTCTTCGACAGCGACTGGCAGCCATCTGCTATTTTAGTTTATTTTTGATGATATAAATCCTTTAAGGATATCTAAGTAGTGTTTAAAAAATTAGTGTTTCCCCTAAAGGTATGTTTTGCATTTTATTATTTTAAATTATTGGAGCTCCATGTTTTGCATTGTGTACTGAGTGTTTGTTTTGGTTCTGAAAGGTTGACCTTGGGATAGATATGTCACCTATGAAAATGTAAATTTTTTGTTAATCTATATTTGTCCGGGGAACACTACTGTTTTACTTCTTATTTTATTATTTGGCATCTGGCTAAGGCATTTTCTTCTTATAATATTATGGTACTGGCCAGACGAATCTATTAACACTGGGCCTAAATTGGTTCATTAGTCGGTCGGTTTTTAGTCTGATCCGTTGCCTGTAAAAACTATTTGATCTCGTAGTGTCTTGAGTTTGTTTATATCTAGCTGTTTTCTCACTGGAGAAGATTTAATTTAGAAATGTAAATTACGCGTTTCACATAAATACGTACTGATGTACCTTCAACTGTTCTTGGTCGCCATGGTAACTTGTTGGCAGAAGTGCATTGTGGGTTTTGTTTTTCTGGCGTGTTTTTGAAGTGCACGTTCTTGGGTCATGGTGATGTTGGTTAACTTTTTTGTTTTAAATTTTCCTTTGGTTTTCCTTTTTTGGAGTTTTCTTGGTACTCCTACGTTATTCTTTCGTTACCTTGTTTATGGTAATAATTTTGCACTAGTTATTTTTTTGATTTTCCAAGGCCCTCATGGTCCAGTTTGGGAATATTTCAGGTGCTTATTTAGTGTTTTTTTGGTTTGTAGCTTTTTATGCTCTTACCTCAAGTAATTGTTTTTTGATATCGGCCTTAAATATTTATTATTTCTACAGTGAGAATTCTAGCTGAGATTTTATTTTATTTTGAAATTTATGCTGCCTGATGCATGTTCTGTTTTCTGGTGGAGGTGTGCTCTTTTAACTTTTAATATTAAATTTTTATTTTAAATTTTTAAGCAACTGTTGTGGCATTATTTCGTCGGCAGCAGTTCCATTAGTTATTGGGAGGTGTCTGTAGAATAGCCTGTGCGTTGTCCCCCTCTCCTCCTTCCTTCCACCCCTATGGAGCTCTTCTGTTTTGACATGTCTTCTGGAGGTGATTTTGTTGTTGAAGCGAGGCGGACCTCTAAATAAAAGGTAAGTTGGCCCATCCACCCTGGCCATCCACGTGTCAATAATAAAGCGAACCATCTATGTAACAATGTGCACATGGTTATTGCTGCCGAGGCCACAGGAGAGCTGGAAGGGAGCTAGTGGTGCCACGAGCTTCAATACAGAAGGTAGACATCTATTTGGAATATTCTGCGTTTGCAATGAGCAAGCTTCGGCAGGACGTTCCATAGATTGATATCATGTGTACTCGTCGTTAGTGAAAACTTCAGCCATTGCCAATATGTTGGCAGCTACTGTAATGCTGCTGTACCATGTGCAAGCTTACTGTTCTGCGCTTGCCAGCGATGTTTCACGACGCAATGGGGCGCATTAGTCAGGAGCGCTGAGGAACATGTAGCGAGCGGCCTTCTGGTTATCTTTTGGCATTCTGACGTAACCTACTCACATGCAAGGATACCCCTTAGCAATTCAGTTATTAGACCTCCCGTCCATCATCAGCACATGCGGACTATTATAAGTAGACAAGTAGAAGTACCCGTTCTTCGAACGGTCTTCGGTATTAATAGCCAGACGTTATCAATTGAGCTACTGTTGCAATGGTTACGGGATTGTCATTCCTTTATCAGTTTACTACAGCGAATTTAGTTTCCTGGGAATATCACAGACACTGTTAAATTTAAGGCCTTTAAATTGGTTTTCGGAGACCATTTATAGACTCCTGAGCTTTGTGTCTTACATTCAAGGGCTCAAAATAAACTTTGGACGTCCATCTAGGAAAAGATGTCATGTTTCGCTTATTTTAGCATGTATTTTGGAGAGTATTACCTTATAGCCACACTTTTATGAGAAGTACAGTGCAGTGTTACATCAATGGTTAGTGTCGTGTCTCTAGAGGATGAAAATGAAAATCCACAGCCTGCTTCCAGTCTCCGACCGGGTCAGGAATGGAATGAATGAAGCCCCCATCTAGCGGCGAGGATATGAACTGTGCCGGCTGCCGAGGCCTGACGCACTCCTGTCTCTAGAGGATATGTGTACCAAATTTCACGTCGATCTTACCACCCCCCCCCCCCCTGCTCCCCCCCCCCCCCACACACAGTCGTTCTCGAGTTAAAAGCGTACAAACTTGTACACAGACAGACAGATATACAGACAGATAAAAATGTTTTTGCGAGAAACGGTCCTAAAATAGTCTGAAACGTGTCAATGACGCTAATTTCCGTAGAAATTCAAAATAAAAGCTGCCGAAAAAGCTTGTAAAATGACCATTGTATTGAACCCGCTGAGCTATGGTTCATGTGATATTTTTGTGACGGAATAATTATTATGGGATGTAGTACTTTTGAACATACCCAGAATACCACGTGGAGCAGAGAGCTCATGCTATACTCTTTGAAGTAGCGCTCAATTGCATTTTTGACTTTGGAGGTCTTGTTAATCACTTTTATCCTTTCATAAGACTCAGAATATTCTAATTCGTCATTCTGTATTATTGAATCATTTTGGTGAATGATTATTACGTTTTGGTAAGGTATAACACTTGCAGATACGCAAGGAGCTATGAAAGTAGTCGCTCAATGACTTCGTTTTGGCGACCTACTTCCGAGTGAAAGTCAGTGACGACACTACATCTGGAGATCTGACGCCAGACGGGCGTGTTTCGAGTATCCGTCCGTCGCGACGTGGACATTATAAATATTTTTGTGCTCAAGTGAGCATCCGACTGCATCGTGTGTTGAAAATAACTATACTAACGTTGTCACACATTGTGGACATATTATTGTTCTATGAAAGGCCATATTAGGCAATATTTTCTACAAACTGTAACTGGTGCCATACGCCAGATATTTTTCCCACGTGTAAGTGGAAGGGCAAAGTGCCACGCCGAAAATATAAGAGTTATCGTCTGATAATTGTTCCAAGACGACGTGATTATTACTGCCAACGATCACAACATTATTGCTACGGAAATTCTGAATTGAAAATATCAATTTTATCGCGGATGCCACGTGATTGATAAAACGTGATACAATTGCACGTGCTAACAAGCAAAGCATCGCATCGTGTTGAATCTTGAGGATCAACAGGCTGAAAACTACAAAATACTGTGGAGAACACTATTATTTGCATCGTCCACAATAATCACGCCAAAACGCCGAGAGGAACGAGATATTTCGACATTTTCGACATCATGCAAGACATTGAACTTTTCCACGCCATGGTGAAGAAGACGATTATGGGCTAATACCATTCCGGTATGAGGGGGACGTCGTGATGGAGACCACCAGCTTGATGGAACGTCAGGATGCCGAGGACGCAGACGAAGGAACGTGGATGCCGACTTCCAGGCACATTCCAGACCTTTTTGGGAGACCATCATCCGGAGGCGAACGAACCCTGGTTGCTTGGGAGGTCCAGATTGGTGAATCCCTGGAGGACAGGACCATGCTGGAGAGCCAAGCAGAGTTTTTCGCGACCCTGGTCGATGAATGTCTGAGCCGATGTGAGAGCTACCAAAAGTCGTGAGTTTGGGCACCCTTTCTTTTGTAATAGTCCGCGGTGGTATATTTAGATATCGTAGTTTTTTTTGTGAATCAACCGCACTTATGTGTTAGCCATTTGCTAGGTAGGGTTGTAATTAGTATAATTGTTGTTTATTTCAGTCATTGTGAGTCACCCTGTGGGGTAGACCAGTTTTGGTTAACCCTGGTGCCGTCCTGATGGACGCCGTACCACGTTATAGCCGACCCACTGCCAAACATGACTGTAATCATTTGCAGCTATTTTGCTCAGCCATGTGTAGGATATTTATCCGTGGTTTCATTCAGATGTCATCGTCACTTTATTTAACTGCAATCTTTACAACCAGTCTGTTGAGACTTATGACCTCGTTAGATAGGTCGTATCGTTAGGAAACCAACTGTAGTTTCCAGTTTTATAAAAATATGCTGTATTTTCATTTTTAAAAGCGCTCAGAAGCCAATTTATAGTCAAATACTGACAGATTTATTATTTTGGAGAAAGTGTAGATGTCAAGCATCGAACTAAGTGCACTATCGCATCATTATGCCGGTCTAGAGTTGCAGATCTGTGCCATACTTAGCAATTTGTTACTACTTTGTTTCTGTCATGAGGACACAGGTGTTAATGTTATACTGAGAACTTAATAAGTGTTATATCTTTGATGAGCAAAGAAGCTCGTGAGACATGCTGTTATGTCTGTGATTTACTATTCTTTGAAATGAAGGACTGCGATACTTTATTGTACAGTTAAATTGTAACGTGTTTAGCACACGGATTCTATAAGGTTTTTGAACCAAGCATATGCTAAGAATGACAAGGCCAAATATTACGGTATTATATAATGTTAAAACTAGCCGGCCTTGCCTGTTGAAAAATGTGGTCAGTGAAGGACTGCAATTTGTGAAGTTGTCACCAATAAACTGGTTTGTTGACCCAGTAACCTTGAAAACAAATGCTTGAAAGCGAGACAGAACTACGATAACATAGGGCAGAATGTTGATTTCATTCATCTCTTTCTTTCAAAGCAGCTATTGCTCATGAAACCCAGTGTTTCTTACTGTATTTTTGTTCATTTGTTTTTCTTGGATTTTCATACTGTTAGTTAGATATTTTGCTGCGAGGAATGTCATTTCGACATGTCCAGGGTTGTCAGGTTTCTTTATGCATTGTTGGCGATCCTCTTGAGAGAGGCAAATTATAATGAAGGCAATTTGGTTATTAAATGCGAGGTTTTTGCCGCAGATAACCCATGATATTATGTGCCTTGAGTGAGTAAGACGTGCCATTGTTGTAAGTCGCGCATCTGTTGTTGTTATGAGGCATTATTATGAGAGTTGTTGAAAGCGAGGTATTTACCGCTGATAACTCGTGTTATTGTGAGTCCGAGCCGAGTTTGCTCGTTGAGTTTTCCGACTATTGAGTCGATGTTTTGCTGCGGGAGAATGATCTTTAGAAGACTACTCCTTGTCAGGCCTTTGTCAGAATACGCCATAAACCTACGGAAGGAACATAAACCGACATAATAAACATCATCCGCATAATTGTTTTAAACAAGATCTAACTAACATATTGTTTCCATTTAAACTTTGACATTCTTACATTTGAACCTGCTGACATGGCCGTGCAGATGAAGGGATTTCCTTTATTGGAAACGACGAAGACTGTAGACATTTTTGTTGTGACCTGGCGCACACATGAACCATTAGTTCATAGTGTGTGGAGCGCAGGCCATGTGATTGTCAGACGTGGTTTTAACTACGCTATCACCGACATTACTATCAAGCTAGATGACAATGGTTTACAAAGAGTTAACCATGGGGCAGGAAGGCATTATAATAAAAACTGTGTTGTACTATAATTATTGATGTCATGAAACTGTATTTTTTTCCCATGTTACCTTTATTGCGTGCTATTTAGCACATGATTGTTGATTAGATTAATTGTTTTTAAATGGCTGTACACTTAGCTTTGTATTGTAACTGTTTTGCTATTACGGACGTCACCGCCGTAACTTTGAATGTTAACTGATAGGACATAGCTAGAAAAGTTAAATGTAAATGTGGAAATGGTACCACCATAACTTAGCTTTGCTTTGCTCCTTCACTTAAATGTAACTTCATATTAGCTTGATCATGTAACTTGTATTAGGGATTTTGCGTCGTACCATTTACCCAGCGTTGTTGCTGTTGCTTACTTATTGTGTATTAGATCGTTCGCGAGGGTTAATGTAACTTCATTGTTAGGGACTTGAACTTTTATTATCATTAACTTTTAGCTTGCGGATTAGCCGAATATAACCCTCCGAACTAGGATAGGGGTTTGTGGAAATCTACAATAAATTTTCACGGTGTTTTACATAAGCCTGGATGTTTAATTTCACAGTCTAGTTTTTGAGGTGAACCTTTCCTTAGGCCGTCTTTGACCATCGCAACCATGTACCACGGTCCCCGTGGACTATAGAACCTCGTGCTGCATTGGCCTATTGTTAGGAAGTTCACCTGATCCTCACGGCAAACTTTTAAAGGTCCGACGGGGGAGATGTTAGGAGAGTCATCGCGGTTGTTGGCTATCCCGACAGCTTTACCGGAGGACTTCTGAAGGTCACTCACAAATATGTGCCGTTGCCACCCGGCTGACGGTCACAGTATATTATATCACAATCACAGTGCAGAACCACAAATTTCAAAGCCACGTCAATGCCACATTGTTTCCACAAACCATAAGCTATGGAAATTAAATAGAAATGCGCAGTATTTACAAGAATTCACCGGTGCTAGCAGAAATACACGCACCTCGAACATGGAACTTTAGCTGTCGATACTGAATACTAGTACCACTGCTTTTTATATCATCAACTCTTGCCTCTTCTTGTTTACAATGAACTTTTTAACAACGTTTCTATAGCAACAATAAAGTACTTAAATAGCTCTTGCCAATACTTAAATATGAAAAGTTATTTCTGGTCCGTACACTACTCCCCCACCACTAACAAAGTTACGAACTTGACATGTGTGAGGAGAGTTTTATATTACTGTTAACCACAACAATTTCAAAATTCTCCACAGAGATGACGTTCTCTAAGAATCAAACTGGGAAACTTGTAGTTCTTCCAGATTTTGAGTTTCTAATGTACGGCGGTGGTTCATTTGTGGATTGTTGGATTTGAGTGACCTTTGTTGAATATGGAAGATCCGTTTCTGATTCACCTTCTTCCTGCATTATAATGTTGGCTTCAGTCTGTACACTGACACATTAATATGTTTACACATGCACTCAATGAGGAAGTATTTTTCATGGTTTGTTATGACCGGGAAAGGACCATCATATGTAGGTTCTAATGGTTTTCTTACCCTAACACATCTCACAAACACATGGGAACATGTCTGAAGGTCTTTTGGGTCAAACACTGATCTCAATGTGCTCTATTTAAATCTGGCAGGTTCCACGTTCAGCATCTGCTTTTGCAAGTAGGATGCAAATGAATCAGAGTCAGTCCTCATATTTGGCTCCTCAAAAAATTTACCAGGCAGTCTAAAGGTTTTAACATAAACCATCTGTGAAATAGAGTGGCTTGACGTTTCTCGCAGTGCAGTGCGCAGACCCAATAGGACATTAGGTATTGTTTCTGTCCATTTAGAAGAGTTGTGTGGCTTGATCGCACACTTCGTTGTTTTATCCAATCGCTCAACTATTCCATTACATTGCAGATGATATGGCGTTGTGTGCTGAATTGACATTCCACATACTGTACTAAGGCCAAATTGTTACACAATTTTGATCTAAATTGAGTGCCTTGATCAGTGCTTACGCGAGATGGGACGCGAAATCTTGCAATCCAATTATGGTGGAAAGCTTTTGAATACTCTTTCAGCAGGGATGTCGTCCAGAGGTATGCCATTCATCCAGGATGTGAAGTGTTCAATGCAGGTTAAGCAATAACTCATACCGTTAGGGGATGGAAGTGGTCCAATGAGGTCAATGTGCACTTCACTGAAGCGTTCAAGGGGCTGTTCAAAATTTTCAAGCCGTGATCTTTTGTGCCGAGCACACTTGGTTTTCTCGTAGCCAACACAGGAATTGTTCCATTGTCGCACATCAATTGTGATATTCGGCCAAATTACTCTACTAGTCAACAGCTTCAATGCAGTCGTTATGCCAGGATGGACTAACCCATGAAAATTTAAAAATATTGGGTGACGAAATGCTTCAGGAATGTAAGGTGTAATATTTGCAGTTGAAGTGTCAAACCAAAGAGAGTTAACTGATTTTAGTTGGTACTGCTTAAAATTTAAGGAGTTGTTTGTAATTATAGAAATATCAGACCCACTGTCAACTGAGAATTGCAATCCTGTTTCTATGTCAGTTACAAATAGGCGGGTTTTGCGGCAATTGACTTGGGCAGCAGAACATGCCACTAATTCAGCTGCATGGTTGGGCTTCCCTGTTCGGGCCAGCTACATGCAGTTGTATAATTCACCGGTTTACAGTGTTGTCCATATCGGAAGTGGTAGTAACAATACTTGCCCCTGGAATTGTATCTATTGCGGGATTTACTACGACTAACATCACGTCGTCGACGTTCACTATTTCTATGAAGGGCCTAACCTAATGGCCAGTGGATGAGGCAGCTATTTGTTGCCCTAGTCCATAAATTCTATCCATTAGATCACGCTTGGTAACAGAAACATCCTGTTGTTTGCAAAAATCACATTTCATGGCAAATAATTCGTTACGGGGATTCATTTCAATTGTTGTATCTGCTATTATGGCCACTTTTTCAAGCCCTTCGTCGCTGATGATCACAATTTTCTTTATTGAATCCGAGAGTTTTTCTAACCAGAAATTGTTAAGAACTTTTTCTGATACATCTATCCATGCTATTGCTTGCATATTGCCCAATAATTGACTACGTTTTTGGTCTTCTAAAGCAATTCCAGTAACCAGTCTCTCAATACGTTTATCTTCGCTTTCCTTGAAAATGTTCAGTAAACATTCTGTGGCCAATGAGTATTTATTTACGTCCGCACTTCTGATAATGTCCCAAATGTTTTCTATGCATTTAGGTTCTAATTGAGACACCAGGTGTTTAAAGTTAGTCTCTTGTGAAGTAATTTTTCAAATACTAAATAGTGCCTCAACCTGATAGAAGCAGATTTCAGGTTTCTCCATCCAAAAAGGTGGGAATTTGAAGCTAACCCTTGAACCCTTTATACGCTATCCGTATAAAAGATTCTAATATTTTATTCATCATCTTGGAAATTACTGCTAGCAACATACAGAAGCCAGACAAGGAATGCGAAATCGTGAGGATTTTATGAAGACAGTTGGAACGGACGTGGAATTTAAGGAATTTATAGACCGGTGCAGGCAGAAAGACATAGGTGGCTTGGGGTTGACTCATGCAAAACCGTACTTTTCATTGTCTACAAGTGTCAGAAGAAAGACGGGTGTATGAAATATAGAGATGAGACGAACATTTAACCACTCCTTGTGGGAGGTGTCACCGTTCAAATCTGCGATGTTGGCAATAAGAGGAACCAATCAGAAAAGGCACGCTTATTTTCGAAGCCAAAAATGCATCATGACGCTGGCCTGATGATTAAAGCGGGAATTAATTAATGAACAATCCCTCGATCGATTTTCAAGCACAACGGATTGATCGTAACCTGTGAGTTTCTACGAGTTAAATGATACCTTTCGCTTGCCAACACTCACATTGTTTTGGAAGTTTGTGTTCAGATTTCCCCTTCCCTGTGTAATTCTGCCAGAATCATTTAAGTAGTGACATTTGAGTCGATGATATTATTCTATTCCGACGTGTCCAAGTGGACACTTGTATTAAATTTCGAGTGATCGAGAAGACACCCGTATAACGTTGCGTGTCAGTTGGGCTCTTTAACTATTTTTGAGAACTTTACAGTATGGAGTTGCATGCGTACAGCTTAGTTTTCATATCAGTAAAATCAGTGTATTAGGTAGTTTAGCAGAACTACAGTTTTTAGGGACAGTTCTTCGAATATTTTTGCTTAGGACAATTGGTGAAGATAGTAGCCATATCAGCAAAATTAGCCAGCTGTATTAGCGTGTGGAATTAATAAACATTTTCTATTCAGCGTTAAGAAGGACCTTCAAACCAGCGCTTCTTCAGTCTCATGGAGTCTAACATGAGCTAAGCACATTCGTAGGAGGATGTCTGGTGACGTGAACTGAGGCTGATGCAGAGAGGAATGAGTACCAAAATAATTTACTTTATTTGAAAGATCGGCTATGGTTTCTTATGGAACTAATTTTGTGTAAATATAATTTTTTGTGTGTGTTTAAATGTAGAATCTTTGTTTTGTTGTTACTGACACAATTTAATGCATGAAGCAGCGTGGCAATTTTTGTATTGTAAATATTAGTGTGATTTTTTGTTGTTATTCAAGTGTACGTGGCTACACATACGACCGTGTGCGTATACGCTCTCGTAAATACGGCTACGTAGCACGATATGGGAATCAGTATCACGACAGACGCGGAACCGTATTAATTTAGCCTAAATGTAGTATGGGTGGAAAAATCATTGTTGTGTATCAGATGTTATGGCTACTCAGGCTAATTGTTGATAATTGCCATGTAGCAATTCATATGCGAGCAACCATCAGCTGCCTCGAGTGGTCATATTTTGATGTAAATTCTTGGAGTGACGTTAGGCACGAATATAGGGAATATCTGGATCAGCGCCGACCGGGGTGGTTTATTGTTGTATCAGCCCAAGCATTGTTGCGTCAGTTGTGTGATTATTAGATATAGCTTGCGGGAGTAGTACTAGACACTTCGACGTGCCACTTTCCAAGTTCAACGTTATAACCTTCTGAGGCGAATGTTTGGAATATTTTTGTTGTTCTTGCAGTTCCGAGGAACTGGCGAGATATTGAGTGTATATTGTGTCCACGATTTCTGGCTGGAGATAACGGGACCAAGTGGGTCGCCAGTTATTTATAGAGCGGCATTTGCTTGGAGGGCTGACTGAATCATATGGTTGTTGTGTGACAGGAGGGGAGGCTCCACCAGGCGGGCTGAGATCAGATAAGAAAGAGCAGTGCTCATTAGTGAAAAGGGCCATATTCCGTACTTCGTAAATCTTTGTTGTCATTTTAAAGGAAAGCCTGATTAATTATAAATGAATTTCAATTTATAAATGGGAGCTGTCCGTGTTTTGATTGGTGATTCACTAGTGATAGCTTAGGCCTGCTTTGTATACATGTAATTATGAGCCTATTTAGGCAAGTTGCTTTTATCCTGTTTGTTTATATTCATGTTCAATGACCCCGAGTGACCATGTTGTTCCGTCACGTTGTTTTCATTTTTGTTTGTCTGAGCATTTGCGCCTATCAGACTCGATCTTGTATTTTTGGATATGTGCTCTGGCACAGGACCGATCTCATTGGAGATCAATTTAATTATGTGTTTAGTAATATAGCGTGTGTCAGTAGTTTAGTATTTTCGCACTGCCGTTGTTTAGTGTACGTCCCATAAGCCATAGTTATGGTTTGCAGCATGGGGATTCGTGATCAACTTGGCTGTTCCAGTTGTGAACAAATCTCCATCAAAGTACTCATTTCCTTTCTAGGATAAGTTAGCGCGCGCATACATAATAACTAGACCAGTGGATATCTTAGATCCACGTTTTATTTCAGGAGTGACCTATTTCAAATCACTCATATTTGTATTTGAATTCTTGTTTATTTGGGATTCAAGTTCAGGGAGGAGTTTGTTTTTATTTGTTTTTGATTAATTTTTGTTATTGAGTTATTAAATGATTTTTTATTTAACCTGTTTCTCACTCATTTCTTAGTTTATAGTTTTTCTTATGAACCTTGATATTAATGAAGCACGTTGATTGGTGTTGGAGCTCTATTTAAAGTATACAAGGACTGAACGCGACTCCGGAGACAGAATCTTGTTAAACACTGCTCCTTTCAAGGGTACACCCTATTGGTTTCTAATCGAGTGTCCGGCGTGGTCTTGTTTGTCGACACCTCTCTTCTCGTTATCACGTCGGGGTCACCAATATTTAACCGTTCACACTGAATACTAGCACCACTGTTTATTAATATCATACACTCTTTTCTTTTCTTATTTACAATCATCTTTTTAACAACGATTTTATAGCAACAACAAAGTATTTAAATAGCTCTTGCCAATCCTTAAAATTAAAAAGTTACGAAAGCATAAAATGTGTTAATCTAATCTGGTAACCAAAGATACGCCAACAGCGTAAAGAGCCAACGCCCCTCCATGATTTGACACACTGCTTGGCTTGAGCGAAACACCCTCCAGCCAAAGCCGCCCAGTGTACAGTCTGTGCGATTGCAGAATGGGATTGATAGTTGGCTGGAAACTCTATATCACACATCACTATAGCTTAGACGAAACGAATTAGCTGACTTGAGGAATGTTAATGATATAACCGAGATGAACTAAAAAACTTATTGACAGCGCTATGACTGGTACGCAGTGAGAGCTTATGAAATGTAAGGGTCTTGCATTCTGTCATTAGTTTCTTAAATTAAATTAGTTTTCTGGGAACATCTCGGAAACTGTTTGGTTTTAGTTCCTTAAAAATTGGTTACTCCCATTGACGGGCTGAAAATGAGCTTTGTTTCGTCCTTTTACACCAATTTCAGCATGTTTATTAAGGGGGTAGCTCCTGTTTTATGAGAGGTATGGTGAAGAGTTACATTAATGATTAGTGCCATGCCTTTGATGGGTATCTGTACCAAATTTTACGTCGATCCACCCAGCCGTTCTTGAGTAAAAAAGTGTACTGTACAAAGTTGGACACAGATAGACAAATATACAGACAAAGAGGAACAGTCTGAAACACGCTAATAACGCAAGTTTCCGTGGAAATTCAGAATAACAGACAAACATTAATTTTTATATGTATAGAGATTGCACAGGACAAATGAGGTACCTGGTATAGCAGTTAAATAGGCGAAATCGTTTCACGTTTCATTTGCTCTCTGTTTAAAAATTCTTCCTCTGATCACTCAGTACGTATTCAGATCATTAATAAGTTGAAGAAGATGAATATACTTACAGATATTGAACTGAATTATACACATGCGAGAATCACAAAACACTTTCAAACCATACAAGTGAGCTGTAACCTCAACTATATATTCAAGTTGACTAGGACCTTAGCAGTAAAATAGTTGCTCTAATGAATACATTGCCATGCGGGATCAGTTAACACTCCAGTGGTCGCGCGGATCACAATTGTGATCGATTTTTTTTTTTTTGGGGGGGTGGGGTGTTGAGGCTATTCTATGGTATTTATTCAATGAATATGATTATACATTGTGAAAAGAACTTTTTATCTGTACAATATAATATAATTATACATGCATTTACAAGAAATACTTGAATAATTACCGGACATTGTGATTTGCCTAATATTTGCCTAATACACTCCCTCAATACTGTTTTTTGGAGATACGGTCTATTATATGTCTATATTGATATAGTCTGAAACATTCATTCATAAAGAGACCATGCATAGAAAGGTGTGATCACTGTATTGCATCAAATATAAAATTTTAATGGTGCAATAAATTCAGAGGAAATATTACGCTTCACTCGCAGTCTGTGTTTAGGGAAGTTCTTACAATCCATTATCTTTTTCACGGCAAGTGTCACATACAGACCGCTACATACATCGCCACTAGAAACATTGCCATCATCACTGGCAGCATCACTGTACACATCTGGATGCACTTCCACGTACTGTTCTTCAACCTCATCCTCTCACCCTCAACATCGAGTACTTCATCTTTCTCGCTGTCTGGTTCATTCAGTCATATATTTTTATTCTCACAGTCATCCATTTTGCACTTTTATAACAATAATTAATATAAACTCATAAAATGGAGTAGATATGCACAGGAAATGAGATTAGACACTGTAATAATGAAACGAACAAAGTCAAGAAAGAGTCACGCCAGTGGTCGCTTGGATCACAGTTGTGATCAACAAGAATAAATTGCTTCATAATGTAATATAATTTTTACCTGGCTACTGCATGTCAGAGAGGGGATGGGGCGCGAGGAAGGTACACAGATGCTCAAAGTCAACAGTCATTCCAATAGGATGGAGCGACAAGAACTAAACGGCCGGATCACTATTGTGCTCCGCGCGACCAATGGAGAGTTAATCCGGACGTTATGAAGTGTAACTATTTAAAAATGCTGATTTACAAATCATATTAACAACAACAAAGATACACGTTACGCGGACAAATGTAAGGTTTTTACCTGAATTAATGTGAACACACCACAATAACACTTCATATTGGGTGGGTGCCATCGGGTTCAAGGCGATCTGAACAAAGAAATAAACACATGATCATTTACCATTCTACCTCGGCTAGGTATACTCTTGTTATCTCGGCCCGTAGGGAAGCTAAGTTTCCAACAAGCAATGAGAGGATAGGTTAGTCTTATAGCTACTTCTAAATACAAAGAGCAAACACAGAGAATGAATACAAAGAATGAATTTTAATGATATAAAAATAACAACTATGCAAGACATTATTTTGGAAGAAATATTGAATTTAGAGTTAACGTGGCTAAGAACAAACAGATACGAAGTTATGAATTTAAATTAATGTATTCCAGAAGCTAAATGAATTTAAATTTACTGAGCCCAAAGAAGACATTTACTAAAAGAGAAACAGAGACATATCTAATGTATCCAGAGCGCTCACCATTGATGCCCTCTCTTGATTGGGTTTGCTCCTGAAAGAGCAAATATGTAGGCTCCTGTAGAATATCGCCATCATCCTTCCTGTAGTATGCGATGTGTGTAATATTTCTGATTTGATTGTGACGAAGTACTAACTTCAATAACCACATTTATGAAGATAGCCTTAGACACAACTATCAACATTTATACGTGTGGACAGTATGTGTCCCAACATATTTCCAACTTTAAACTCCATTTAAGCTCAGACGTGCTCCACTGTAGTCTTCTCTGAAGAATCGAAATGGATGATGGAGAATGGAGAAAAGCGAATTGGCTCTAGAACTTTGAGTAATGTATTTTATATATGTTCTACATCCCTCCTACTGTAGTCTTCTCCTCGCAACCGCCAACCAATCATATCTTGTGTTTCATCGTTGCCACATTTTACTTCTTAGCATATGTAGGCGTCGAACTCTCGTTCGTTTAGCCATGGCGTGATGTGAAATTCTGAGAACCAAGGTGCTTGTAACCACATTAAGTTATCATGGTCCTAGCAAGAGGCTAGTTTCCTTTGTCAATGTGGATATGACATCTGTTGAACCGTCTTCCAAGAAAAGCGAGCTCTGTATCGACAGTCGTAGTTCATTCCGAAGAAGCCCCCCTGCAGCGCAGCTCGGCCAAGTATAACCTCATATTGCAACACATCCCTTCTTCCTCCTACCTGACTGAAAAGACTTCGTAATTGCTTCCTTCAACCCTCACGTTAAATTATTTAATAATCAAATAAAAATCTTCCATTAAATCATAACCATTGAAATTATATATATATATATATATATATATATATATATATATATATATCGGGAAACAATCTTCTCCTTTCATATTAATCTGATGCGAATTAGATAATTAGAATTATAAGATAAATTATGTGGGTAGCTATGATGTTTCCCAAAGTTATGCCTATCGGTTAATAATAAAAATAATACTGTAATACATCTTTGACAATATTACATTCGAACTAGTATATCGTACGGTATTACTACGTAAAATCGTTACGATTTACTAAGAGACACGTAACACCAACAAAAAACAATTAACACACTATATATATACAACACTTCACAGAAGAACAACATGTAATTTACCCTTCAATATACAAATCATTCTCTCCTCGACATATTATGTCAGTGTCCTTTCAATGTTCTGGCACATTGTGCCTGTAATAGTCTTTCTTATATTGCGGTATTGCCGTTAGTTACACCAAAAAATACATCATTATACCCTGAAAAATAAACACATTTTATCACCCTTATTTACAATAAATACTCTGTATCCCGTTATTTCAACTGTCTCTTATCTGATCGAGGCATACAAGCTGAACCACCCCGTCTCACCAGACTTACTTACGTGTTCCCAGACACACACTTGAATACACAACTCTGACGTCACTTACCTGTCTTAGAATATATATCACTCGTTCCTTAAACTTTTTTTTAACTTACCATATGTTACCCGTCTGTTTACTGTACTTTCATTACACCACATCCTCACGATATGTTCCTGCTCAGGCTATTAATGTTGTACGTCCCATACAATCTCTCACATCGTTTGTTCTCAAGAACATATCGTGCCCGTTAACGCATGTTTGCTCAGATAACAGAGACGAAAACTTATGCTGAAATGTAACTGGACATACCCTGCGAGCGGCGGGAAGAAGCTGAAGCAATATCGATTATGATTATATTTTTACTTATTTTTCACATTCCAAAAATCTACTATAATTATAACCAAGTAATTCTGCATATTTGAAGTACAGCATACTTCGAAAATCGAAGAAACTATCAATTTACGCGGCCAGCTCATGTACTGAGAGCACGCCATATTTGGTAACACCAGTTCCTATTTGTCTGTGCATGTTGGAGCACAAGTGAAAGGAGACCATGTGGCAGGAAAAATCTACGAATAACTTTCTTATGGATAGCCATCATGGCATTGTGTAGTAATTGAAAATTTGAAGACATTCACCACTACGAGAACTGCGAAATATTTTTGTTATTATCCGAGGTGAAATGACGGACTTGCGTGAAGAAAACTTTGCGACCGCATGGTCTCATTCTCACGCACACAAACACATTTCAGTGTTCTATAAACTGTGTATTTAACTAACTGTATAACCGTACAAGATCTACAAGTACAATCGTTCTTTGCCGGATGGACAGTGATTTTGATTTATTTTTAGTTAATGTTTCTTGTGTAAATATCAATGCAAGTCACGAGTGAGTGTCGCACAAGCGACAGAGGCTAGAGCCAGTGGTGGAGTGAAAATGGGCAATTTTTTACCGCATATTAGCTGCAGTGCGCGAAAGTTTTATTTAATTATGTGCTACATTTTTACCAACGCTAACATCGCAATAATGATAAACCAGCAGATCTTCAGATACAACTCCAACCGCGCGATGGCATGTGATTGCTAAATCATGCGTGGGGAATTGGCGACGGAGGATGTCCAGACACAATGAAATGGTAACCTAAAGCCATACACGAGACCGCACACAACATTTCATGGCGGGACTCGAACCAAGTGACGCTGAAGCTGTAAGTCAGATCAAATATTTATAGCGTATTGTAAGAGTGGAAAACAGTAGACTTAGTTTATTTTGGTTTTATTTATTTAGTGCACAATGCAGGTAGCTAATTATAAAACGCGTGTGAAAAAAATATAAGTTTTATTAAACATTTATAGAAGCCAGGAAGGCTGGATTTTCAATGCTCATTCCTATCATTTAAAAACAGGTATTATCAACTTTTATTTTTATCAGGCTGATGACAAATAAACTAGTTTGACAATGTTAAATCAAGGCCATGGTTACGAGCCAAGTTCACTACACAGCACACTCGATTCTAGGCAGTGGATTAATATTTTGTTTTAGAAGACTGTGAGATTCTTGACATTATTACAAGTGGAATGCAAAGTTCCGTTACTCACATTTATTGGCCAGAACAATACTTGAAAACAGGTTTATTTCTTTAAGAGAAGCCACACAGGCAATGAATGCAATTGTATTTTGTAACCAAATGAACGCAGGTTCGATTTATTCAGGGAAGAGGCAATTTTATAAATGCACACACACTGTTAGCTTGTATCAGAAGCCTTTATGTTTATTTAAAGCGTTGTCTGGATGTGTTTTTTGTACACATAATTTTTATTACCAGCAATTCAAACGTGTATCAATTAGGATTCCACACTTTTGTAAATTAAGAATATTATATGAGTCGTGACGGTGGATGAATACCTCCGAAATTGTTATTGTGGTTATATCGGTGGTAATGAACTAATTAAAGTCGTACCAAAACCGAATCCGCCTGGATCAATGGATCCGAAATAAGAGTAAAGTAATTGGTGAAGACATATGCTATCAAATAAGTGTAATGAAATACTGGTGAAGACACAGGGTGTCTCGTAAACTATTGAACTATTGAGTTATTTGCTTAAGTTGGATGCAAACGTTACCTGAATACACTGAACGCTTTTTAAGGTCCATAAACTGAACAACAATACTGTCAGGAATAAATAATTGTGTGAAACTCTAATAATAATCAAAAATAGGGTTTGAAAACTAACTAATCTTATAATTCCCCCACTGAACCTAAAAAAAATTAAACATTAAAAATAAACTATTTTTCTGGACCAAATGCTAACACTTAGATATTGTTAAGCTATTGTAGATACATTTTGATACATTTTCACATGATTAGTCGACCACTAATTGGTGATGGGATAACTGAAACACACACATCAGATTAGTAGCAATATGAGTCGATGTAATTGTTTAATTGCTATCGCATTTGCAGGATTTCCTATATTTTCTATTTTCTTAACACTTTGACACTATGACCGTTTGTTACAAACAGTAACAAATCGAGTACGTAGGCAGTGCCAATTGCACAACCATAGGAGTGCTGAATTATTGTATGCATTCGTGTTGTATTAGCATAGTTTTTTTATTCAGCAACATTGTGCACATAGCTTGATTTTCATAGTAATAAACGCATCTCGTTTATTAATTAATGATATTTAGGACTAGCTAAACACTTAACTCTAAAGATAAATGTTAGAGATGGCATCATCATAGCATAGGACAAATTTTCCCTTGCTACTAAATGTAAATGTTCTAGTATTTGTAAACAAGTAAATGTCTTGCTTTGCTGTAGATTATTTTGATGTTTGATCCATTCGTAAGTTATTTCGATGTAATTGCTTAGGGCCGATCTTACGTGCCATTCTCTTAGCTTGTTCATTTTATCGAATTTTGTATTAGGACCATGAGAGCAATTTACATCTTGTTTAGGACTTTTTTATATTTCTTTCAGGGCAGAATAGTATCGGACTAGCCGTTTGCAACTCTCATGCTAGGCTACGGATCTATTCTGAATAAAATTTATTTGTGATTTTAACCTAAGACTGACCTCTCTTTCTTGATTAGTTTTGTTATCAATGCATTCCTCTGAGCTGGTTAAAGATTGAACCTCACTAATTCCCGACACCCCCGAGTGCAGACCTTTGTGCTACACCAGCCTATGAATGCATCGTCCCCTATACTTGTGTGTTAGCTGGAAGAGGGTCTTGGAAGGGTCATTTGAAACCGGTGGCTCCCCGAAACCTTCGGCCAGCGGGCACAATTTGCAGTGTTGCAAATCCTCTTAGACACAAAAAACGGCCCGGAATACAGTAAAAAGAACTTACAAATGAATTCCTCTACAGAGTTTGACTGTTTCAAGTACCTTAATAAGACGCGGTCACCAGGGTTGAAAAGGTCGAATTTAGTTTGATTTTGTTGGTAAATTCTTTTAGTTGCTGATTTATCAAATTCTGTTTCGCCAACTGGACATGAAAATTGACCCCTGGTCGTATTCCCCCTCTTAATACCAAACTTCTCGCTAATTCATTCATTCATATTGAACTTCAAACGGAGTAAAACGAGTACTTTCATGCTGAACGGAACCTTAGACAGTTGAGCTACCCAGGAAGTGTGCCGATCGTGCACCAATGCTCTCATAATACGCGAAATTTCTCTCATCGATCACACTGATAAACTGCCTTGAAAATATTGAACAGTTGAGTGAACATGTGTGATACCGGCTTTCTCCAAGCTGGTTTTCCAGTATTTTGAAGTAAATTGCGGCCCGCTGTCAGACAACACTCTGAGTGAAACGCCGAACTCAGGTATATATTTATCAATGATCAGTCGACTATATGCTTTCCCGGTGGCTTTCCTTAATGCATAGAGTTTGACGAATTTACTGAATGCGTCAACTAGTACAAATATGTACTCGTAGCCAAACTAACATTTTACAGCAGGACCGAATAGATCAACACAAAGTAGTTAGCTGGGACTAATTGTGATGACTGCCTGCATTGGACCACACAAATATCTAACAGGAAGTTTACTTTTCTGACAGAGGTCACACTTAGCAAAGATCTTCCTAATATCCCTTCCCATCTTTTCCCAGTCAAAGTCATGACTAATTTCGTAATACACCTTGTTAGCGCCAAAGTGGCCTAGATCCCTATGAATGAACCAAACCAGTTCTTCACTCAAAGTAGTTGGTACACATATCGCCCAAGTGTCATCCTTACACTTACGTGCGAGAAAGCCGTCCTGCATAAAATATGTCACTCATTCATATGTCACTTTCACCGTAGCTGAGTCACCTACCTCTAACCTGGCCAAAGGCTCCCGCAACACCACATCTTCCCTCTGCTCCACCAACATATCCTTTAATACCTCAAGTGGCTGCTTGTTGCTCGGATCAATGCAAACACACATCAAAATACCCTGATCAGCCTTCAATACAGCTCCCTCCTTGCTCAAAGATACATCACGTGATAACATATTTGCCAAGATCTTATCTTTTCCTTTAATATACTTCACCTCGAAGTCATATTCCTGGAGAGCTAAGATCCACCGACCTACTGTATTTGAGCTCAACTAACAAGTTCATATAAATACCAAGGCGCGATGATCAGTGTGTATTTCAAACTTACTTCCCAACACATAATTCCTACATTTACTAAGGCTAAGAGCCTAAGAGCTCCAATTCAGTGATGGTGTACCTTTTCTCGGCGGCCGACAGACCATGCGAAGCTAAGGATACAATCCTCAGGTCTCCTTCCTCATCCCTCTGACATAGCACCCCTGCTATACCAATATGCGATGCATCCGTCATGAGAACGTACTCCCTGTCCCTTAGTGGATAGCGCAGTACAACTGCTTCCTCAAATTTACGCTTCAACGCCTGGAATGCCTCGGCATGTGATTCATCCCAATACCACATATTACCTACTTTTAATAACTCTCTGAATGGCTCTAACACCCATGCATACTTCACAACGAAGCGACGGAATAAATGACAAGTGCCCAGAATAGATTCCAGTACCTTTGCGTTCCTTGGACCGCTAGTATCCAGTACTTTCTTCACCCCCACTTATCTCTGGTGTTACCCTTAATCGTGTTACTTTATAACCCAGAAAAGTGACTTCTTTCTTACAAAACTCAGACTTAGACAGCTTCAGAGTGAAAACAGCCTTGTCCAGCTACTTAAAATCATAATCTAAGTGACCCAAGTGCTTTTCATAAGTTCTATAACTTATCACCATATCATCGATATAAATAGTAACAAATTCACCTGAGTCCCTGCCTAGTGCAATATTAAGTGCTCTAATAAAAGCTTTAGAGCTACGTTTAAGTCCAAAGGGAATCCTTGGAATTGATATAAATTATACTGGTGACTGAATGTCGTGAAGGGCCTATTTTTGTTCCTAAGTGGAACCTGCCAAAACCTAGAGCTGAGATCCACGCACGTGAACCACTGTTTACCTTCAAAATTCTCCATTAACTCTTGTATAGATAGAGATCTCAACTAGTCAAAACTGATATGTGAGTTGAGGGTGCGTGCGTCTAGACGAATCCTAACCTTCCCATCTTCTTTAGGAACTGTGATGAGTAAGTTTAAATACTGACTGTTAGAATATTCAATTATGCCATCTGCTAAGATTTGGTCAATTTGCTGTCGAACTGCATCCTGGTATCGGAAAGGAACCGGATACCTATGTCCTACGAAAACTGAGGAATTATGCACGTTTAACGAGTGTGTGTAACAATTCGCTTTACAAATTCTATCCTCAAAAATTCTCTTAATGTCTAACAACTCATTATAGAGCTGAACATTTCGTTGTTCCCCTAAATCCTCATGAAGTGCAGCTATCCGTAAGGAGTCCTCAAGATATCCATACGTCTGCACGCTGCCCACAAAAAATAATGGCACAGGTTGTATATCCTCAGACACCTGCGCGACATACTCGACTCTAGTGGCCGAAATCACATTACTCAAAGTACACACCCCTTGTGACACACCACACTGCTTACCTAGATCATTAAACGGTATAATTTCTTCCTTCTTGTTCCAATTCACATTCACACACTCTTCCTCATAGCATAACTTAGCTGAAAATTTGCTTAACCAATCCGTACCAATAATAAGCTCATAGACCAGGTAGGGTATGTCTAAACATGCCTGCATCTCTACATGAACATCAATTTCTAATTCCACCAGTACCTGCTTTGAAATTATGTGGGACCTCTTCCCAACATCAGTTATAACATATCTAGATTTTATAGGCACTCTTCAAATATGGTACCTTTCTCATTCATTCTAGCATAAAACATGGAGCTTACACTTGACCGGACACACCCAGTGTCAAATAAGGCATAGACAGGCGTCCTAGACACGTACAGTTTTGCTACTGGGTATATATTCTTACCCACACTTACTTCCTGCACCTCTGTTAGCTCCCGTAATAAATCACCCTTCACATCTAGGTCATAAGTATCAGCAATAGTGTAGTGATTGGGATAACCACCGACTGTAATGTAGGCCCGTCATGACAGCCCGGCTCTAGTTTAAAGATCCCATACTGGTACTAGCTCCATTGTTTGAAGTGCTGTTGACCTGACCTTCGCTACCACTCGTAATAACATCCCTGTTACTATTATTACAGCTACTCTGGTCATTCCTATTGTAACCTCGGTTATTCTGGTTGCAGATGGAATTGTTTTAATTCCCTGACCTTTGGTTCGTGTTCTGACCATTATTGTGAACTGTGTAATTATTTCTATTTTGGTAATTCGGGTTATTACCACCACTACCCCTATTTTGGTATCCCTGGTTACCACTTTAATTTCTGTTCTGGTAATTAGGGTTATTACCCCCGTTACCCAAATTCTGGAAATTCTGGTTACTGCCACTGCTTCTGTTTTGGACACCCTGATTTATATTGTCCTGTACCTGATTGCTGTTTCCTCTATTGTTATAGTTATAATTAGTGGCCAGCTGTTCCTCACCGGTATCCTTGCCTAGTGCCTCAAATGTACCTAACAGCTTTTCCTTTTCCGGTATTTTATTCACCCCCTGAATACATGCCGCTTTCCTTGATTCGGTATTGGAAGTGCCTTAGCAACATTCTCACTATATCTTTTTCCTGCATGAGCCCATCCAAATCATGGAAGATCAGTATCTGGCCTAATACGTATTCCGTCATACTAATGTTCCCCTTGGGATTATATTTCCCACACACCACTGCCTCGCGATGCCTTGACTGAACCTCCTAACTCAAAAACGTTCCACAAAATATATCTCTAAATTCGTTTAAATTCTCCAGCGTATCTTAATACACAGCAAACCAACTCTTCGCTTCTCCTACAAATGCCTTGACCAATATCTCCTGTACTTGGCACCGTTCATTCAACCCCTCTTCCAGTCTCTCTTTAAATTTACTTCTACCGCCCTCATAAATTCCATTACTGGATTTTCCCAGTTCAACTTCCTTGTAAGTGAAACCACTCATACTCCCTGTCCTGTTCTGACCTGCCTCATATCCTATCTTGGTTTAGTTTTCTCTTGTATCTCCTGTATGTTTTCTAAATTCTGAGCGGTACATTCCTCTACTTTCTTGCTAAATCGCTCACTCAACTTATCAATCTGATAACGTAGCTGATCCTTGACCTGTTAAGTTTACACTTGTACTAGTTCTTTGAAATTATCTGTCAGGCTACTCATTCTATCTTCTAAGTTGCTTTGTACTTCTTTCAATCTGTTATCTACTTCTATTCTTATTTCCGTAGATTTCTCATCCAGTTGTCACCTTATTTCTCCTCTCACCCCTTCAATACTATTCTTAACCTTAGCGCATTCCTCACTCAGCTGTTCATTAGTTTTAGTTACAGAATACAACTTTTTATATAATTCAGCAATTTTACCACTAGTCTCCGCATTAATTTTATCCAATTTACTGTTAATTTCTTGATTATTAATCTTCATCTCCTCCTTCGTGGCATCTAATTCATTGTTGATTTCTTGCTTAGTACTTTCTAATTTATTGTTGACTTCTTCATTACTGCTTTCTAATTTATTGTTAGTGGCATCATATTTATTTTTAATTTCATGCTTAGTACGTTCTAATTTATTCTTGATTTCTTGACTATTGATCTTCATATCTTTCTTAGTGGCATTTAATTTATTAATAATTTGCATGAGTAATTCCATAATCCCATCACTAGTATCCTGCGAAATTTCCTTATCAACCTCACTCTCTGGAAATACCGCCGTTATTTCCTTTGAGCTATTATTTGTCCCAGCCGGACTACCCTCATTAGCTTCCACTTTCTTCTCTACCTTGTCACCACCCGTTACTTGTCCACTTCTAAGTTCCATTTCATCCTCTTTACACGTCATCCTGGTACAGAACACAATATATCCCCCCCCCCCAAAAAAAAAGGCAACACACAAAGCACAGAAATAATACCCTTCCTCTCTCCACAATCACCAGTTCGTTTTCGACCTCACGTTGGGCGTTCAAATGTAAATATTTAAAATGCCGATGTACAAATCATATTAACAAAAAAAGCCACACGTTGAGCGGACAAATGTAATGTTTTTGCCTGGAGTAATGTGGACAAACCACAATAACACTTCATATTGGGTGGGCGCCATCGTGTTCACGGCGATCTGTACACCGAAATGAACACATGATCACTTACCATTCTACCTCGGTTATGTAGACTCTCCTTATCTCAGCCCGTAGGGAAAGTAAGTTTCCAACCAGCGTAATATTTGCAATGAGAGGATAGGTTCGTCCTATGGCTACTTCTAAATACAAAGAGCAAACACAGAGAATGATTTTAAAGAATGCATTTTAATGATATAAAAAGAACAACTATCCAAGACATTATGTTGGAAGAAATATTGAATTTACAGTTAACGTGGTGGCTAAGGACAACCGGATACCAAGTAATGAAGTTAAATTAATGTATTTCAGAAACTAAATGAATTTAAATTTACTGTGCCCAAAGAAAAGATTAACTAAACGAAAAAACAGAGACGTAAGTAATGTTGCCAGAGCGCTCACTATTGATGCCTTCACTTGACTGGGTTTGCTCGTGCAAGAGCAAATTTGTAGGCTCTTGTAGAATATTGCCATCATCCTTCCTGTGGTATGCGATGTGTGTAAAATTTCTGAGTAGAATGTGACGAAGTACTAACTTCAATAATCACATTTATGAGCATAACCTAAGACACAACTACCAACATTTATATGTGTGGACAGTATGTGTCCGAACATATTTCCAACTTTAAACTGTATTTAAGGTCAGACGTGCTCCACTCTATTCTTCTCTGAAGAATCGAAATTGATCAAGGAGAATGGAGAAAAGCGAATTGGCTCTAGACCCTAGAGTAATGTCTTTTATAAATTTTCTTTATCCCTCCTACTGTAGTATTCTCCCCGTAACCGCCGACCAATCATATGTTGTGTTTCATCGTAGCCAACTTTTACTCCTTAGCATATGTATGCGTCGACCTCTGATTCGTTAAGCCATGGCGTGATGAGAAATTCTGAGAACCAAGGTGCTTGTAAACAAATTAAGTTATCCTGGTCCTAGCAAGAGGCTAGATTCCATTGTCAATGTGGATATGACGTCTGGTGAATCGTCTTCCAAGAAAAGCAAGCTCTGTAGCGTCAGTCGTAGTTCATTTCGGAAAAGCTCCCATGCAGTGCAGCTCGGCCAAGTACAGCCTCATATTGCAACACATCCCGTCTTCCTCCTACCTGACTGAAAAGCCTTCGTAATTGCTTGCTTCAACCCTCACGTTAAATTATTGAATATTTTAATGAAAATCTCCCATTAAATCATAACCAATTAAATTATATATATATATAGAAACAATCTTCTCCTTCCATAATAATTTGATGCGAATTAGATAATTACAATTATGAGATAAAAGGAATTATGTGGGTGGCTATGATGTTTTCCAACCTTATGACTGTCGGTTAATAATAGTAATATATATTTGACAATATTACGGAAGTGCTTCCGAGAGATTTAAGGAACGTAAAGCAAGGCTGCAACTTATCACCCATACTTCTCAATCTGTACATTGAACAAGCAATGAAGGAAATTAGAGGCAAATTTAAAGCAGTAAAGATTCCAGGATAATTAATCTCAACACTTGACAATTACTGATGGCATTGTCATCTTATTTATTCTGAAAGGGAGTAGCAGACTTTCAGAATAAATCAATTCTTTACTAGTCTTATAGACGGTTAAGATATTGATAATATAAGACAAATAATGGCTACACTGCGTCCTGCTGCATGGCTGAAAGCAACGGGAAACTACAGCCGTAATGCTATTCCCGTGGATATGCACCTGTCTATGCATAACTACATGTGATGATGGCCTCCTTCCTTGTAAAATTTCAAAATTTCAATCCGGAGGTAAACTAGTCCCCCGTTCGGATATCCGGGTGGGGACTACTCGAGAGGGGGTTAACATCACAGAAGTGACAAAGAGGAAGTCGGACATTCAACATTCAACGGATCGGAGCGTGGAATGTTAGAAGTCTGCTAGGAAGTGGAAGGTTAGAAAACATAGAAAGGGAAATTGATAGGTTAAGGTTGGATTTGGTTGGGATTAGTGAAATGCGCTGGCAGGAAGAACAGGACTTTTGGCCAGGAGACTATAGGGTCATTAGCACTAATTCAAACAATGGCCAAACAGGGGTTGGTCTCATATTGAGTAAGAAACTTGGACAGCGGGTGGAATATTATGAGCAATATAGTGAACGGATTATTGTAGCAAAAATTAATACTAAACCTACGTGCACCACAGTGGTACAAGTCTATATGCCTACCAGTCAAGCTGATGATGAGGATGTTGAAATGGTCTACGAAGAAATAGACGAAATTCTGAGGTATATCAAGGGTGATGAAAATATTATAGTAATGGGAGATTGGAATGCTGTGGTAGGAAAAGGGAGAGAAGGGAACATAGTAGGAGATTTCAGATTAGGTGAAAGGAATGATTGAGGAAGCAGGCTGATGGAATTCTGCACCGAGCATGAGTTGGTCATAGCTAACACCTTATTCAATAACCACAATAGAAGAATATACACATGGATGAGACCAGGAGATACAGGGCGTTACCAAATCGACTTCATTATAGTCAAGCAGAGGTTTCGAAACCAGATTTTGGATTGTAAAACATATCCTGGTGCTGACATAAACTCTGACCACAATCTGGTTGTAATGAAATGCAGATTTAAGTTGAAGAAACTGAAGAAAAGTCAAAAGCCAGAAAGGTGGGCAATAGACAGACTGAATGTAAAGGATGTAAACGAAATATTCAAGATGAGTATAAAAGATGGACTAATGAAAAACCCTAAACAAACTTCAATTGCAGACGAATGGGCACTTTTGAAGAATGAAATAACAAAATCCGCAGAATGAACATTGGTAGGAAAGAAAGAATAGGTAGAAAACCGTGGATCACTCAGGATATACTAGAATTGACGGATGAAAGGCGGAAACACAAGAATGTAAGAGATGAAAAGGGGAAGGCAGCATACAGACGTCTGAGAAATGAGGTCAACAAGAAGTGCAAGCAAGCGAAGGAAGAATGGTTGAAAGAGAAATGTGCAGGTATAGAAAATTGCCTGAAATTAGGAAAAGTAGACACAGGTTATCGGAGGATTAAGAATTCATTTGGGGAAAAGAAGACTAACTGCTGTAATATTAACGACACAAATGGAAAGCCTCTAACAGATAGGGAAGAAAAGGTTGAGAGATGGAAAGCTTACATAGAGAGTTTGTATAAAGGAAAGGAGATTGAGAATCATGTAATGGAAAGGGAGGAGGAACTTGAAGAGGATGCGAAAGGAGATTTAATATTGACATCAGAATTTGATAGAGCTTTGGAAGACTTAAGCAGGAATAAAGCACCAGGCATAGATGATATACCGATTGAGTTGCTACGCTGCATAGGAGATGAAGGTCTGATCAGGTTATTTCACTTGGTGTTTAGGATTTATGAGACAGGTGAGGTACCCCCTGATTTCAAGAAGAATCCCTATACCAAAGAAAATGGGAGCTGACAGATGGGAAGATTACCGTACAATCAGCTTGATTACTCATGCTTCAAAGATCCTGTTTAGAATAATTTACAAGAGGATTGAAAGCCAGATAGAAAGGGAGTTGGGTGAAGACCAGTTTGGTTTCAGGAGAAATGTAGGAACAAGGGAAGCTGTACTAAGTCTTAGGCTGATTTTGGAAGGTTGAATAAGGAAAGATAAGAGAACGTTCATGGCATTTGTAGACTTAGAAAAGGCTTTTGATAACGTTGATTGGACTAAATTGTTTGACATTTTGAAATCTGTTGGAATAAAATACAGGGATAGGAGGGTGATCTACAATCTATACAAAAACCAGACAGCAGTCATTCGAGCTGAAGGACATGAGAGAGAAGCTGATATTCAGAAAGGTGTTAGGCAAGGCTGCAACTTATCACCCATACTTTTCAATCTTTATATTGAACAAGCAAAGAAGGAAATTGGCAAAAAAATTAAAGTGGGAGTGAAGATTCAAGGAGAAATAATTTCAACTCTGAGATTTGCTGATGACATCGTCATCTTGGCCGACAAGTCTGAGGATTTGAATGACTTTTTGAAAGGTATGGGCTCCGTCTTACGGAAAGAATACATGATGAAAATTAATAATTGTAAAACAAAAATACTAGAATGCAGCCGAAATAAATCAGAAACCCCTATGGAGATCAAATTGGCAGGTGATAAGCTGAAGGAAGTAGGAGACTTCTGTTACTTAGGAAGCAAAATAACCAGGGATGGACGAAGCAAAGAGGATATAAAAAGTAGTTTGGCTCAGGCAAGGAAAGCATTTCTACAAAAAAAGGGATCTGTTGACATCGAATATAGATTTAGGTATTAGGAAGTCACTTTTGAAATCCTTTGTCTGGAACGTGGCGATCTATGAAAGTGAAACTTGGACTATTGGTGCAGCAGAAAAGAGGAGAATTGAAGCATTTGAAATGTGGTGTTACGGGAGAATGATGAAGATTAGATGGGTAGATAGGGTTACAAACGAAGAGGTATTAAGACGAATGGGAGAGGAGAGATGTTTATGGCGACTGCTAATGAAGAGAAGAGATAGGTTAGTAGGACACATACTAAGACACCCAGGAATAGCAAGCTTAGTTATGGAAGGAAGGGTCGAGGTCAAGAACTGTAGGGGTAGACCAAGGTTAGAATATATTAAACAGATTGCCTCGGATGTAGGTTGTGGTAGCTATGTAGAGATGAAACTTTTAGCTCAGGACAGGGAGGCATGGAGAGCTGCATCAAACCAGTCAAAAGACTGAAGGCTCAAACAACAACATTGTCATCTTAGTCGTTTCACCAGAGGATATCAACGAAATTTTAAATGGTATGGACTTCGCCTTGAGGAAAGTATTTATGTTGAAAATCAATAAATGTAAAACAAATATAATGGAATTCTGCCGAAATAAATCATAACGTCAAATTGGCAGGTGAAATGCTACAAGACGTAGGAGACTTCAGCTACTTGGAAGCAAAATAGCCAGTGATGGAATGAGTAAAGTGGATATTGCAAGTAGGTTGGCTCAGGCAAGGAAAGCATTTCCACACAAAATAAATTTGTTGAAATCAAATATAGATTTAAGGATTAGAAAGTCATTTCTGAAAGCCTTTGTTTCGAGCATGACATTCTATTGAAGTGGAACTTGGACTGCTGGCGCAGCAGAAAATAGGAGAATTGAATCGTTTAAAACGATGTTACAGGAGAATGAAAACGAACAGATGGGTAGATAGAGTAATAAATGAAGAGGTATTAAGACGAATGGGATAGGAGAGATGCTTCTGGCAGCTGCTAATGAAGAAAAGAGATAAGTAGGTAGAACACATACTAAGACACCCAGGAATAGCAAAATTATTTATGTAAGGAAATGTCAAGGACAAGAACTGTAGGGGTAGACCAACGTTAGAATATGTTAAAGAGATTATTTTGGATGTAACGAGTGGTAGCTATGTAGAGATGAAACGATTAGCTCAAGACAGGGGAACATGGAGGGTTACATCAACCCAGTGAAAAGACTAAAGACCCAAACCACAACAACAACAAGTTGTGATCAATGCTAGAAGTTGTAACACATATAAAATGTGATAAATAATGGTTGCTCCTGTGCCTCAAACATATGCTTCGGGGCTATCACTTCGATATTAATAGTAAGAGGATTATCTGAACCACAGTGTGTACTGTAAGTAGAATGCCCTCACTAAGTTATTGATGAAATTTCTTGTTTACAGTCAATTAATTTCTTTAAAGATGAAATAAATATTTGTTTTAAAGCAAGAGTTGGGTGAAGCGTTTATACTGACTAAGACTAAGGGTATTTTGTGCTCATGTTCAACATTGGGATAACGCTTACGGCAACAACATCAATTTTCGGACGATTTAGATACTTAGGTGAATATTACGCGATTTTCATAGTAAGTGACAATTTCCATCCGAAGGCACATTGGCCTATACTATGAACACATGTACACCGGAGACCCTGCAGCATCGTTATAATAACATGGATGACGTTATTTACACTTCAGTACGTTCACCGGAAGACATGTGTTCGAATTCGCATGTTAGGGCACTATGAATAATGTACTTATGAATTAATCCGAGAAGGATTATGTACTGGAATGTATAGCTCATTCTCCTGGTTTATTTTATTAACAGTATGATCAGTTCAAAAACCGATAGGAAAACTTTTCATTTTTACAAATGACATGGGTGGCATTTATATTCTACATCAGCTACACTACACACATACGTACAAAAATGTTCAATTCTTATTTTTGGTTAACTTTAACAACTGTTAAGGAAGGATCATTCTTTGACGATGCACTGAGTTCTAATAGTGTCTCGTCATACTACATTTCACCTGGCCATAATAATAGGACACGAGAACTTTTTTTAAATGCACACAGCTGCAATCTTGATTCTTTTAAACAATTGAATTGCGTTGAAAATGGAATAAATATATATAGCGGATTTGTTAAGCACAATTTCACTGTATTCCGTTTATTAGTATACCAGCAGAGTCATTTTACTGTAATTCGCCATCATGTTGTTTTTCGTTCCAAACATTATTAAAGTCACAAATTATTTTAATTTGATTCATTTGGATTGTTCTATATGTAAGCCATAGAGATAAATATCATTAGAAGAATATTTATGCGATGGTTCTTTATAGAAACGTTATCTTTCGCATGATTAAGGCACAGACAAATCGCACAGCCACCATCTTACGTTTAAGAGGAAAAAAAGAATTTAATTAGACGCCGGTAAAATAAACGTAGTACGGTATAAACGTGACGGGTGTTCAGTTTCACTGCGCGTGGGTGATCCAATCGCCAGAGAATTCAGCTGAAACATATAAATTTCGATTAGCCGCTATGTTTATTTCGTACTTAATATATGTTTTATCTTCACATAGATGAACCTACCTTGGTATTCTCTTTCACTATTCACACTTTCAGAGTGAAGTCGGGAATAGTTACGTAGATATAAAATGCCAGTGAAATACTTCGCGCGACCGCCATGTTGAATCGGTGAAACTTATTTAATTTGGAAATTTGAAGGGCACGTTCCAGGTCTTACGAGGTAGTAATATCTCCTTACCAAGTTTTATTCAAATCGCTCCAGCCAGTGAGATTTTATCAGGGACACACATGCATACGAGCACAAATACCCACGGACAATATGTGATCTTATCAGCCTATTTTGTCATATGATAAAAATAACCTTAAATTAGGGTATAACTGTAGTTTCTTTTTGCATACTAAAAAATTGCCAAGTCCCTTTCAATGACAAGTCATAAAACCTGGTCCTGTGATACCGAAATGTTACTGAGTTTACTACATTGACTATGGGTCATGTTTTGTTTAACGGTATGGTGAGTTAAAATATCTCGTGTTAAAACTATTTTTCTTGTATTTAAAAGTGATGAAACTAAATTCTTCTTGGGAAACTGCTAGCGTGTGGTGGAAGTAGTTGTTAAATGCTAATTTGCAAAAGTGTTGTTCCATGTATTTGTATTTAAATCTGTTTATCATATTAAAATATCAATGCACTTGACTTAAACATAACTAGAAAAACACAACTGAAGTAGTTTAGTGGGAACACGGTTTGTTTTCATTTATTTTCCAAAACTAAGAAAAGTGACTTAATTCCTTTATGCACCGATCAATTTATCCGTCACTCTATACGAATAATTAATAAACTTAAAACTTGAACTCTCCTACAAAAAATATTCGTGCTACGTTCTTGATATTCAGTGGCTTTTAGATCAAGGCAATAATTAGGTTCTGGATTGTTTCATATGTACAATTATTATTTATTACGCACATTTTTTCCGGAAGGATTATCTGGCTCATGCTCTGATATTTTGATTAATTGGTGTATTTCCCCAAATATTTAGTTGTAGGCTACCTCTTCAGTCGGTAAACACAAACTAGCCCAATGACTGGGCGGGCTTAAATGTACATAAGTAAATAAACACTCCTGAAAAATTATATGTATTAGTTATGATCTCAATTATATAGGGGTGATGTAGAATTACGCGAGTCGTGTTGACCGACTGAAGAGTAATAACTAGCAGTTGGTATACGCAGCACCGAGCGGAGGGGTTCAAAACTTTAAATTTGCCCAAATACGCCTGGAATATGAAGACATTTCTATAAAACATAACACATGGGTGCCCTTTAGTAGTACCACCCATCTACCAAATTTCATTCAATTTAGTTCCATACTCTGGCAATTAATATGGGGACAGGCATGCACACATACATACATGTATTCATACATACATACTTACGATACATACACGTAACAGACATATATCCAGCTGGTGTTCAGGTGAAGGCAAAACTGGCAGGCCAGACACACACACACGGACATTTGGCCCGAGTAGATCACATACGTCTGTTGTTGTTTGAGCCTTCAGTCTTTTGAATGGTTTGATGCAGCACTCCATTCCTCCCTGTCCTGAGCTAAAAGTGTCATCTCTACATAGCTACCACACCCTACATCCGAGGCAATTTGTTTAACATATTCTAAGCTTGGTCTACCCCTACAGATCTGGTCCTCGACCATTCCTACCATAACTAAGCTTACTTTACCTGGGTGTCTTAGTATGTGTCCTACTATCCTATCTCTCCTCTTCATTAGCAGTCGCCAGACACATCTTTCCTCTCCCACTATTCTTAATACCTCTTCGTTTGTATCCCTCTCTACCCATCTGATCTTCATCATTCTTCTGTAACACCACAATTCAAACGCTTCAATTCTCCTCTTTTCCGCTGCACCAATAGTCCAAGTTTCACTTCCATAGAGCGCCACGCTCCAGACAAAGGCCTTCAAAAATGACTTCCTAACATCTAAATCTATATTCGATGTCTACTGATTCCTTTTCTGAAGAAATACTTTCCTTGCCTGAGCTAACCTACTTTTTATATCCCCTTTGCTTCGTCCTTCACTGGTAATTTTACTTACTAAGTAACAGAAGTCTCCTACTTCCATTAGTTTTTCACCTGCCAATTTGATGTCCATAGAGGTTTCTGATTTATTTCGGCTGCATTCCCATATTTTTGTTTTATATTTATTAATTTTCATCATGAATTCTTTCCTCAAGACGGAGTCCACATTATTCAAAAGCTCATTCAAATCCTCAGGCGTGTCGGCTAAGATGACTATGTCGTCGGAAAATCTCAGAGTTGAAATTATTTCTCCTTGAATCTTCACTCCCACTTTAAAATTTTCTCCAATTTCCTTCATTGCTTGTTCAATGTACATATTGAAAAGTATAGGTGATAAGTTGCAGCCTTGCCTTACACCTTTCTGAATACCAACTTCTCTCTCATGTCGTTCAGCTCGAATGACTGCTGTCTGGTTTCGGTATAGATTGTAGATCACCCTCCTATCCCTGTACTTTATTCCAATCGTTTTCAAAATGTCAAAAAATTTAGTCCAATCAACGTTATCAAAAGCCTTTTCTAAGTCTACAAATGTCATGAACGTTCTCTTATCTTTCCTTATTCTACCTTCCAAAATCAGTCTAAGACTTAGTACAGCTTCCCTTGTTCCTAAATTTCTCCTGAAACCAAACTGGTCTTCCCCCAACTCCGTTTCTATCTGGCGTTCCATCCTCTTGTAAATTATTCTGGACAGGATCATTGAAGCATGAGTAATCAAGCTGATTGTACGGTAATCTTCACATCTGTAAGCTCCCACTTTCTTCGGTATAGGGATGATAACATTCTTCTTGAAAGCAGAGGGTAGCTCCGCTGTCTCATAAATCCTTCATGCCAATTGAACTAATCTTATCAGACCTTCATCTCCTACGCAGCGTAGTAACTCAATCGGTATATCTTCTATGCCTGGTGCTTTGTTCCTGCTTAAGTCTTACAATGCTCTGTCAAATTCTGATCTCAATATTAAATCTCCCTTTGCATCCTCATCAATTTCCTCCTCCCTTTCCATTTGGTGATTCTCAATCTCCTTTCCCTTATACAAACACTCTATGTAGGCTAAGCTTTCCATCTCTCATCCTCTACTTCTCTATCTGTTAGAGGCTTTCCATTTGTGTCCTTAATATTACAGCTCTTAGTCTTCTTTTCCCCAAAAGTATTCTTAATCCTTCGATAAGCTGTGTCTACTTTTCCTAATTTCAGACAATTATCTATACCTGCACATTTCTCCTTCAAGCTTTCTTCTTTCGCTTCCTTGCACTTCTTGTTGACCTCATTTCTCAGACGTCTGTATTCTGCTTTCCCCTTTTCATCTCTTACATTCTTGTGTTTCCACCCTTCATCCATCAATTCTAGTATATCCTGAGTGATCCACGGTTTTCTACCTATTCTTTCTTTCCTACCGATGTTCATTCTGCGGATTTTGTTATTTCATTCTTCAAAAGTGCCCATTCGTCTGCAATTGAAGTTTGTTTATGGTTTTTCCTTAGTCCTTCCTTTATATTCTTCTTGAATCTTTCGTTTACATCCTTCTCTTTCAGTCTGTCTATTTCCCACCATTTTGGCTTTTGAATTTTCTTCAGTTTCTTCAACTTTAATCTGCATTTCATAACAACCAGATTGTGGTCAGAGTTTAAGTCAGCACAAGGATATGTTTTACAATCCAAAATCTGGCTTCGAAACCTCTGCTTGACCATAATGAAGTCGATTTTGTAACGCCCTGTATCTCCTGGTCTCATCCAGGTGTATATTCTTCTATTGTTGTTATTGAATAAGGAGTTAGATATGATCAACTCATGCTCGGTGCAGAATTCCATCTGCCTGCTTCATCGATCATTCCTTTCACCTAATCCGAAATCTCTTACTATCTTCCCTTATCTTCCTTTTTCTACCACAGCATTCCAATCTCCCATTTCTATAACATTTTCATCACCCTTGATATACCTCAGAATTTCATCTCTTTCTGTGTAGTCCTTTTCAACATCTTCCTCATCAGCTAGACTGGTAGGCATATAGACTTGTACCACTGTGGTGCACGTAGGTTTTGTATTGATTTTTGCTACAATAATCCGTTCACAATATTGCTCATAATATTCCACCCGCCATCCAAGTTTCCTGCTCAATATGAGACCAACCCCTGCTTGGCCATTGTTTTATTTAGTGATAATGACCCTATAGTCTCCTGACTAAAATTCCTGTTCTTCCTGCCAGCGCATTTCACTAATCCCAACCAAATCCAACCACAACCTATCCATTTCCCTTTCTAAGTTTTCTGACCTTCCAATTCCCAGCAGACTTCTAACATTCCACGCTCCGTTCCGTTGAATGTCAGATTTCCCCTTTGTCACTTCTGTGATGTTAACCCCCTCTCGAGTAGTCCCCACCCGGATATCCGAACGGGGGACTGGTTTACCTCCGGATTGGAATTTTATATGGGAGGAGGCCATCTTCACATGTAATTATGCATAGAGAGGTGCATATCCTCGGGAAGAGCATTACGGCTGTACTTTCCTGTTGCTTTCAGCCGTGCAGCAGAACGCAGTGTAGCCATTAGTTGGCTTATATTATCATTATCTTAACCGTCTATAAGATATGTAAAGAATTGATTTATTCTTAAAGGCTACTACTCCCTTTCAGAATAAGTAATAGAGCAATTCTACTAACAAAAATACTACTGTAACAGGGATGATAGACTCGCCCTTAGCTAGCTCGTAAACTGTCGCCTCAGTAGTTGAATGGACATGGTTGGAATAAATTAAAACGTAAAAACCCTTATAGTGGGCGATGTATTGAAGATAGACATATGCTCTCTCGGACTTTTTGTAGAACTTTTCATGCTGAACAATTGTTAAACTCATTGTATTTAGATATGTTTAACGGATTGCCCAGCGTAAGCTTACAAAGCGCTAGGACGCCAGGTTTTTATTTTCGACTTATCTACTGAAATCGTTACTGCTCGGCTTCCTTTGTGCATAAATAAATTATTCTCTACAGAAATTATCCTCGACATATCCTTTACAGAAATGTGAAAACCGCATCAAAATCCATCCAGTGGGTCTCGAGTTTACCCGTAACATCCAAGAATCGGGGACTTCGTTTTATACTAAGTAGAGATATACCATACTGATCTAATCTTCAAATTGCACTGTTGAAATATTACGTTCACAATATGACGTAACATTACAAATTGTGTATAAATAACGACAAATGTTATTGAAGTGTCCAATAAAATTCAATCACGACTGGAATAGACTATCACTAACTTCCCTGGTGTCGGATGAAAATATCTTCTAAGAAGATGTGTCTCAATAAAAGTTTCATTTGCAGAAAGTTCAATGCTTTCTCTCAAAATAAATGGTTTTTCAAATCATGAATGTATTTCCATTCTAGTAAAGAATGTTCTTGAGTACGTGACTTCATAGCATAATCATGTCGAATATTACTTGCCAGATCGACGAATGTTTATAACATTTATGATATTTAAATTGGGTGATCAGTTATGTTTCCCAAGCGAACATCAGATCCTGCTCAGGTTCAATTTAGGCTCGGTGGATATTTAGGAATATTATCATTCATGATTGATCCGTATTGATAACAATGATTATTTAAAATTAAAATTATACTATACCGTATAGACTAGAAGGGTCGTATGAAAAAAAGGAAACCAAGAATTATACCTCATATTGGATAAAATCTCAGACACCATCCAAAAAAGAAGAGCCATGTTCTTTGGACGTATATACAGATTGGACCCAGGAAGATTAACCAACGAGATAATGAAATTCTTTGTTACCAGGAAAACCACAGTACGCAGGTATCAGGAGGTTAAGCATGACCTAGAAGAAATGGCAACATCTGAAGCTGAAATCAGCAACAGGGAAACATACAAAGCCAAAATAAAGAATTTCACGGGTTTTAAGAGTCATCCTACCTCCCGGATCCAGGCACCATGGACCGAAGAAAGGAGGAGAATACAGAGCGATAGAATGAAAGAGTATAGGGCAAAAATAAAGACCCAGAAGCTGAAATCAAATTAACATTGTCCACAGTCGGCCTAAACGACAGAAGAAGAAATATTGACTAGACGGAAATATGTGTTAAATAATTTTAATTTTAACTAATCAGTGGATATGCATATAACACTTATGTACAATATTTATAGTATTAGACTACAGAAGTTTTAAATTAAACTTTTTAATGAGTTAGATTTTTAACCAATCACATATACACTGATGATTTGATGATCTGGGGAAACAAGGAGGAGGAAGTACAGGAGCAGTTGGATGTATGGGAAGAAATAGTACATGGATATGGGATGAAGTTTAGCATAAGCTAAAGCGAGTGGATGATCACAACCAGGAAGAAGGAGAGAGTCACAATGGGAATAAAAATTGGTGGGGAAGAGTTGAGGAATGTAAAGAGTTTCAAGTATCTGGGAAGCATGATAAAAGAAAATGGAGGAAATGACAGAGAAATAAATGAGTGGGGGAGGCAAGCAGAATTATTCAGGAAAAGTGTTAGGAGCTGGGTATGGAGTAAGGATGTCCCTCAAAACAGCAAAAGAGTTATATAGAGGACGTACTATGTTCCAATCCGGACGTATGCCTCAGAGACCTGGGTTATGAAAGGAAGGGAGCGAAACAGAATACAGCCTAGTGAGAGGAAATTCTTGAGAAATGGTATTGGAGTTACAAAGGTGGACAGGTTAAGAAATTAAAAAATCAGAGAAGTAGTCAAGGAGGGAGCATTACAGGATAGGATAGAGAATCTAGGCTTACATGGTATGGGCATGTTAAGCGAATGGATGGGAGGAGGATACCCAGGAAGGTACACGAGATGAAAATAGAGGGAAAAAGACCAAGAGGAAGGCCAAGAGTTGGGTAGCTGAAGGGCGTGGAGGACTGTGAGCGAAAGAAAGAAGACTCGAACAAGGTGGTGCCGGAGAGATGGTGGGAGGACAGAAGACAATGGAGAGGCTTATGTTCCAAACAGACACGGCCAGTGGCTGGAAACTGTGTAAGATGATGATGATGACATATACACCGAACCTAAATTAAGCCTAAGAGAGCAGTATCTAATGATGTTCGCTTGACAAACCAAACTAGTCATCCATTTAACCCCCATTTATAAGAGAAGTGTTATATTACGTGTATAAATAATTCATGTGATTTTTTCAGGCATTAGGAAATAAACTGAAATTCCCCGCCCAATAAAATTTGGGCACGCTCGTGTTGACCGACTGGAAAAGTTATAGTAATAGAATTTGAATACATGCCAAACTATGTGGATATGTTGTTGATCCATGCTGACTTGAAATATTATGGTGCTGATAGGTGGAAGATTTTTAGATTCTATTTAGTTAATAAATTAATGGTTAAATCTTAAAAATTACTGGTTAAATAATTTTGAATGCAATGCCTTCCTTTCTTGTATCGACTGTACTGCCTTCAATTCATCTTAAATCAGACATTTGCAGATACAAATTTAACATCCAATAAAATATAAAACAATTTAATAGCACGACATGAATTATTTATAGGTACACTTAGTAAAACATGAACTTAAGCTATGTCTGCACACTTGCAAACTTCAGTCAACTGGGGCACCAGAAGATTATTGTGTTCTAATAACTTCCAAGCCAAGAAGAGTTTGACAACCCCCCCAAACACGTTGTACCAAGCATCTGCTGATGAGCCCAATTTGGTACATATGGGTGCCTCATTAGCTTCAAAAGCGTAAATATAACCCTGAACTTTTATTCACCCTGTTTATGCCCATGTCTGGTTCAGCCTGAAACTCGTACACTAAGGGTTACGAATTGAACTAGAGGATATACTGTAGCATGTTGGTAGTATTTTGGTAAGGGTGTTCTTAAAAGCCGTTGTTATGAACAACATTAATTAGCAAATAATAATAGTAATAGTGACATTTTAGTCATGGTACTCAGAAAAACTAATAAAACGTAAACAGATGCTAACCAAATAGTCGAAACAATCCCTATTTCAAAGTTTGGAGAATAGTGAATTTAACTATTCCATTCCTACTTCTTTATAATTTCACAAAGTGCAATCGTTGTTTCTTTAATTAGGAGCTTGGGTCATCTTTGGTTACCAGTCTCGCGTATTTCTCGGTTAACCTGTGTTATTGTTGGAAGGAAGGAAGTAAGATTGTAGTTTTACGTGACCGTTAATCTCTAGATCATGCGTCACGGGATCTCCTTTTTACATGGCATTCAACTTTGAAAAATCTCACATGCATTGACCGGGAATCGAACCCGGTCCACCGTGGTGTGAAGCCAACAGCTTGACCGCTGTGCCACCACGCCCCCCGTGTTATTGTTGCAGTGTATTTGTAATTATTAGGGAACATACCGACACTTGCTTTGGTTGAGTACAATATGTAAAATACACGGTGCAAAATTACAAGGTATCAGCGCCGAGATCCCAGGTTGTAGCTCCGCTGTTTGTTAGTGGCTGATTGCCGAACATATTTCTCGCACTGCTTAATAAATCCTAGGCTAAATTATGAATAGTTTGCAGTATTAAACAATTACCGGTACAACATGTGATGGCTTACATAACAGTATGAAGAATATATTTTCTAATCTATATCTAGGAACACTCGATATCACGTAAATTTAGTCTATATCTAAGACCTACTACCCTTCATCCAGATTATATATTTACAGTACAAATATAAAATGAACACAATATAGGCAAACGTCCTGTTAGCTTATATAAGTATATAAGCCCATATGCTAATAAGCATGCAAAACCTTCAATAAAGGAATGTAATGGATTGATCAGCAATCGTTTGTAAAGACATTCATTGTCTTACAATCCTTTTAACAGTAGCTGCTGACACTTAAGCCAGAATTTATTAGAATTACAGTATTCCTAAAACAATATCTTTACGGTTTTTACTTAATCTATATCTGGGTACCGTACACGATATGAATACCTTATGAATATAACCTGTGTCTAGTCATATATGATTGAATCTAGCCTTATTTTTCTAGCGGTGTTATACGCATAAGCTTAGGTAAATTCTCAATGTGTCAATTAGGATCTGACCTCTACTGAACTATCATCCCAAAAGATGAACCTAGAAAACTATTAGTTCACGATTTGTTTACCCCGTGGTTAGCGAGAATGACTTGTTTATCCCCGGCATCAAATTAATAGCTTTTAAGTCTGTCAACGCGTGTTTAATCAAGTCAAGTTTTATGTTTTCCACCTAATCTAATTGGGCACAAATATGCGTAGACCGCACGGAAAGTTGTGAGTTTGATTGTTATTAGGCAACATTAAAAAAGGCTCCAAAGCTTTCTATGCCCCGTATGGTAATGACTAATGAAAGAGGAGGACAATTAGGATGTAAGCTTGTAGTTTTTTATGTGACCGTTAATCCCGCGATCATGAGCCACGGGATCTCAATTTTTACGCGGAATCCGAACCACAGGACATGCTATTTCACTTTGAAGCTCTCACATGCATTGGAAGGAAATCGAACCCACTCCACCTTGGTGAGAGGCAAGCAGCTTGACCACTGAATCCCCCCTCTTCATTTGGCTAGGCAGTGCAAATTACGTCGTATTTGGTTCCCGAACAGAAAGAATAGGCAACCCTGAAGTGTGTTGAGGCTGTTCAAAGATCTATACTGACGATCAATTTGCAACGGCCCAGGTGGGTGTGTGCTCAAGGTTTCATATTCTTTTCAACCAATAGCACTACTAAAAGACGCTCTACATGCAGAAACTGTCTATGGTCAGGGCCAATGGTGTGCGTGGTCTGCGTTCAAGTCAGATTTTGCTCCAAGTGAGTTTCACCATCTTAACGTTTATCGGATGTTAGGAGGCTGCGGATATTTAGATGGATTTTCGATCACTGTTCGGAATTTTCTACAACACGCATATTCCAAAGAGAATAAATACTGAATTCCTACCTTGCCAACGTTGAACTAAACATGCTCTCAGCTGCTCACTAAATCAGAAGATGAAATAGTGATGTCATCGATGTCCCTCGTTGGACCTTGTTCGATTCTGTACAACATTCTAATCCCACGAAAGTACATCAAACTTCAACATGCAACAGATACACGACGCCTGCCCTGGCGGTTCTCTTCAATTAATGAAGGTTTCGATAAATTATCGCTATAAAATACATTTAATTTATAATCGTTATGATAGGGTTTAGTGAATTTTTGAATTCCTGTTAACGGCATGAAATGCCTTTTCCCTACTGGCGATTTTTTGAAAACCAGAGTTGGTAACACTGGTAGGAAATCACTACATGGGATACCGGGTGAGTTAGCCGTGGTCGTTACGGCGCGGCTGCAGGCAGTCGCTCACATCTGGGAGGCGAGGAGGTTCGAATCCCCCCGCCGGCAACCTTGAAGATGGTCTTCTGTGGTTTGCCATCTTCCTTCCAGGTAAATGCCGGTGTTGGTCCCTAACTATAGGCCACAGCTGCTACCTTCCAACTCCTCGTCCTTATACTCAAACCTTCCTACCCAGACAACAATCCACACGCGACGGTATTTGTAGCGCATCCCATGGGTGTCCGCATAGAAACAGCTACAAACTGGCAAGCCGTACATGTCCTCGGACACTCCCGGCACTTAAAGCCATACGCAAAAAAAATTTAAAACTACATGGGATCAGTTTTCCTAATGTTCGTTATGGGGCGTGGTAGGACAGTGTTGTTTTCCAGATGATGGTTACAGCTGCACCTGTTAGTGCTCACGAAGAGCATTGTCCTACTGTAAATGCTAATGTAACGATATGGTCCCCCCAATTTGAATTTTGATTAAAACTACTGTAATGTAACAACTGAAGTAAGAACTGCACAGTTCCTCAAATTTTGGGCACGTGACGATTTCTGCCGTGGCCTTTTGCCGGTAGAAAACGAGCACCATGAAGCAACTCCTTACTATAGGCCCACGAGTATCTTTCTTTTATTGTAAAAAAAAAGAAAAACAATTGAATTCTAAATATGATTTTTCCAAAGATACCTATAATTAAGGAAAGTGATTTTAGTAAGTTTAGCTGCAGCTTTCCCGTAAATTCCCACCGTCCTCCTCCCCGAAGTCAGCACATCGTTCATAGGCTCCAGAAATCACATCCTGGCACTCGACCCAATGTTTCACTACTTTTAAGACATTCTGCATCGTTGTCACTATGTGAGTCTTGGTACAGGCTTCTATTAGCAGTGTTGACCTGGAGTATATAGCTGTTTTCTTTGTTTGTTGTTACAAATATTCTTAACATTCCTTCTTCTACAGCAATTTTCCGTTTCATGACTTTCCTCTTTGCTTGCTTAGCAGCTTTCTCGGCTAAGAGATCTCATTTATAAGGACTACCTGACAACAGCTTTCTTGCGTCCATTGCTCCTGCGTGTTGCTTCGGATATACGTGGTACAGGGACAATATTTTTAGGGCAGAAATAGCACAGACCGGCATTTTTGCCACAGCGGCGGGCATATCAGCCATCTACTGGCCGTTGTGCCTGCTCAGATGCCAATAACAAAAGCTTTTTGTCATGTTGTCAGTTGTCAACAAACAACGATGAACCATTTCTCAATATTGAATTTTGTAGCCAAAACAATTTAGTTTCAAAAACCTAACCTGTAACGTAAATTTGTAGTATGTCTAGTTTCAATTTTATAAAACTCGAAAGTTGGCTAACAATCAAATGCCTATCTTGGGGGCATGCAGAACGCCCATGTAATTGCAACCATGATGATGATGATGATGATGATGAAGATGTTGATGATAATGATGATAATGATTTTTGTACACCTTGAAAAACTGACACTTTTTATAACATTCTATTCGCAGAGAAATCGACTGGAAGTTTGATAGTTAAAACATAACAACGAATTACTTTTGGATTATAAAAGGCAGCGAGGCAACTTGTTGGTTCGCATAGAGGAGGCAGTAAGCAACGGATTATTTCGTCTTTACAATAGCGTGGTCCTTCATGCTTCGGTGATTAATTTATAAATTACCTGCACAAATTAGCATTTACACAGAATCATCCGGAATAAACAAAACGTCATTTTAACCGTGAAAGACATATTCAAGCTTTGCTCTCCCGTCAGAACATATTTTCCATTGTGTTCTTCTGCGTTCTCTACCACGTCGCCGTTAGCATTTGCATACCTACGGTCTATGCATGCAGTAGTATAAATGTTATATGTCAGGAAGAGAAGTCAGTTTGGTTTGTGATCTTAAGACAAAGTTAATAGCTCAGCTGACCACAATCGTTCAGGGTATTTAAGCACTAGCTACGGTGGTTCTTGTGATCGGGATGCAGTTCATCTTGAGTAATATAAATTGGCAATTTGAAAGTGGTTTGGGATTTTTAACACGTATGTTCACATGAACTGGCAATTCGCGAAGTATCACAGTTTGTTCTTCTCCTTCCCAACTTCACCACTGTTTTCATGAAGTTTAAATGGAGGGTAGTCCGCCTCGTTACGCAGTAGGTAGCATTGTTTGCTCTTACTGCGGAGGCCCAGGTTCAATTCCCCGCTCTGACAAGATATTCAATTCTGGTCTGAGGGCTGGAACGGAATACAATCAAACTCGTTAGGCAAAAACGAGGAGAGGCGGGTTCGATTCCCACCTCAGCTATTCAGGAAATGGTTAACCGTGGTTTCCCACTTCTACTCCAGGCGAATGCCGGAATCGTTCCTAAATTAAGGCTACGGCCGCCTCCTTCCCAATCCTCACCTGAATAAAAATTACACAAACTAATGCAGCCATCGCAATAAGACAGTTTATCAGACAAGTTCCACACACACTCTTGTAGATGAGGCTACATGACCGCGATGTAGCAAACCCCCTCAATGAACCAACAACAATAACATAATGAATGGAAGATACAACTTCTTAATTACATTATAAAATAAAGTAGCCTCAAGTTAGTAGATGTACTGGTACACTAAAATATCCCTTCAAAGTCAGTATTTTAAGCCATGTCAATAAGAGGGTTATAAAGTGCTTATCATTATTTACAGTGAGCATGAACCAGTGATTAAGAGTGCATCTTACAGAGAGAAGGAGCCAAAGCTCTTCAAACCTCATGGCAAGGTATGGAGGGGAACTTGACATGGCTTAGGCTGAGCCACTTAGCTTACAGAATATATGAAGTTTGTCCGCGTTGCAACGGGATGTCGAGCTGGTGGTTCAAAACTCATATCTGTGTTATAACGGCCTGGTGACAAAAGTAACGAGAATATATTTACTGAAATTTAATGTGTCGAGGCACTAGTTGAAGAATTCCAGGACAATAGAAAAGTATTTTCAAGAGACAAGGATTGCAATGAATATAAAAAATATATATTTGGTAAAAGGTTATTTATAAAATACCCTTTCACTCTTATACAGAAGAATATTGATCTCGCATATTTTATTTTTAATAACAATGCAGAATTAAATTGTATTAATAAACTTGTAACATATCGATCTGTAATAATATGGAGTTATTCAAGAGCTTAAGTAATATTGCAAAATAGTTCAAAAAGTAGGATCAATAGGCAGGTTCTGGCACAGGGGCTAATGCGCAAGATGGCCGCCGCGCGCAACCAGCTCTATATTATTCTTTTACAGGGGACAGTCATAGCTGGCACAGGGGTTAATGCGCAAGATGGCCGCCACACCCTGAAACCGTGGATGACGTCACAGGGAGAGGTCGGCCGTGTAGTTGCTAAACGGAATATTTATTATTATTATTATTATTATTATTATTATTAGGTAATTATTGATTAATCATGTACAATCAAGACTAGCCTTATATTGTCCACTTTGTGGTGAAGTGGCTAGTAATCTTCAATGTCACCGCGGAGCCCCGGGTTTGAGTCCTGTCTCTGATAAGAAAATGAATTTCTGGTTTCAGGACTGGAACGGGGGTACACTCAGCCTTGTCAGACAAAACTGACAGGAGCTGGGTTTGATTCCTACCTCAGCCATTTTGGAAGTGTTTTTTGTGGTTTCCCACTTCTACTCCAAGCAAATGCCAGGAAGGACCACAACTTGAGGCCACTGCGACCTCCCTTCAAATCCTAGTCTTAATTACAAATACACACACTAATACAGCCATCAAAATAACACATTTATTAGACAAATTCTACACTCAACCAAGTATGCGGGGCTATATGACAATGATATCACGAAGCCCCTAAAAGAATCAACAACAAAATAAACCACTTCCAGGATGGTAACTTTTGACAGGCCACGGCTGTTTCCTTTCCAATCCCCACTGTAGTTATCAATACACACGTTAATACAGCCCTCACAATAACACAGGTTATTAGAAAACACAAACCCCAAGTCCAGTATACAGGGCTATATGACAATGATGTCAGGAAGCCCCTAAAAGAATCAACAACAACAACAACAATGACAACAATGGATATTCATGAAACACCTCTTGGTGTAGTGGTTAGCATTCGTAGCTGTTACTGCTTAGGCATGCATTTGATTCACTGCTCTGCCAAGAAATTGAATTCTGGTTTCAGGACTGGAACGGGCTACACTTAGCCTTGTGTGAGAAGAGAAGGCTTTGATTCCTACCTCAACCATTTTGGAAGTAGTTTTTTGTGTTTTATTACTTTTACTCCAGGCGAATGTTGGGATATATATCTTAGCTGAAGGCCTTGGTTGCCTCTTTCCCAATCCTCTTCTGAATTACGAGTACACACACTTTTACAATCATCAAAATAGCACAGGGTATCAGATGATATTCCGCACACCCAACTACACAAAGCTGATAACGTATATATCCCTATGTTTTAGCTATACATAACTAATGAAACAACACTGATATATTTTTTAATCCCATAACACATTTAGTGGAAAATTGAAGTGTTTGAAATGTGCTGTTACAGGAGAATGATGAAGATTAGACGGGTAAATAGGGTAACAAACAAAGAGGTATTAAGACTAGTGGAAGAAGAGAGATGTTTCTGGCAACTGCTAATAACGAGAAGAGATAGGTTGGTAGGACACAAACTAAGACACCCAGGAATAGCAAGCTTAGTTTAAAAAAAGAAAGGGTTGAGGACAAGAACTGTACGGTTAAAGCAAGGTTAGAATAGGTTAAACAGATTGCTTTGGATGTAGGGTAAGGTAGCTATTTAGAGATGAAATGATTAGCTAAGGACAGGGAGGCATGGATAATTGCATCAAATCAGTCAAAAGACTGAAGATTCAAACACCAATAGAGAATTGGTATCCCTTAACTCAGTAAAGCATTCCTTTTGTTGATAATCTTGTTAAGATGCTTTCAAATTTCTAACCACACGCTACTCATATTCAACTTTTATAAACCCAAATATACGTGCCTGATGACCATGAAGTCGCAATGTTTTCCACACACTTTGAAAAATATATCCCTACGCTTTTACTACACAGGACTGATGACCAAGTTGTCCCCAAGTTTTGTACACACACAAGCACAAACAATGAAGACGTTTCTTTACAAGTTGGTCGCTGCCTAGACTATTCAGTTCAAGCAGAGCCTTGCCATATAGCAGTCAGCGGAATATGAATCTTGCTTGATAAGGCACACGCTCACACATGGAAGATAAGAGCTACTGTAGCGCAAAGGGTGTAATCTCTTAGCTCTCTGTAACTTTCATTGTCCGTTAATGAGGGCTGGTCTTGGTGTAGTGGCTAGCATTCTTGGCTGTCACCTATGAAGTCAGGGTTTGATTCCTGGCTCTGCTAACAAATTTAATTCAGGTCCGAGGGCTGCAACGGGGTACACTCAGCCTTATGAGGCATAACTGAGAAGATGTGGGTTTGATTCCTACCTCATCCATTCTGGAAGTAGTTTTCTATGGTTTCACACTTCTCCTCCAGGCAAATGCTGGGATATATCTTAACTGAAGGCATTGGCTGCCTCTTTCCCAGTCCTCATCTGAATTAAAAAACACACACTACTGCAGTTATCATAATGACACAGGCTATCACACAAATTCTATACACCACGATGTCTAAACCCCTCAAATGAAAAAAACTGTATTAATCCTGAACTACCCTGGTGGCAAACACTCTGTCCTTACCTTGCACACTAATTATTATCTGTCACTACTTGATGCAGGAAAGAGCTAAATCTTTACATACAGTATTGGGGTTTAATGACCCTGGACTTAAAGCCATAAGAATGCGTGTTGTTACTGATATATTGAATGATTAATTTTAACGTACGGTGTAGCATTTCACGGGCTTCTAATTAATTTGGACCAGGAGATCACCGACAGACGTAGCTCAGGTCCAGTGTGTCTTAGGAAACAAAATAACCAGTGATGGCCGAAGCAAAGAGGATAAATTATGAATTGAAGCCAATGGCCATAGCTGGGTATTTTTGATTTAACGCTCTAGGGCTTCCAAAAATTTCAATTTCAAGTAGGTCCAACTATGGTTACCAAATGTCACTAACTCTTCATTGGCAAACGTTGGAACTTGATAGAGCATTCCAACAAAATATAACCTAAAAATTTTGCTACACACTACCAATTGCAGTGGTAGGTTCTTTTACGTGGAACAAATGTATGACATGGAGCCACCGGCTTGAATTTCCCTCTGAAAGAAGGCATAATGAAGGATTTAACGCTCTTAAATATCCGACGACTTTGCCGGGTTTGAACCTACGATCTTGGACATTGCAGTTCAGCATGCTACTGACTAAGCCACTGAAGCTGAGGAGGATATAAAACGTAGGTTGGTTCAGGCAAGGAAAGCATTTCAACGGAAAAGAAATCTGTTTACATTCAATATTGATTTAGGAATAAGGAAATCAGTATTTAAAACCTTTGTCTGGAGTGTGGCTCTCTGTGGAAGTGAAACTTGTACTATTGGTGTAGTAGAAATGAGGAGAATAGGAGAATTTGAAATGTGGAGTTACAGGGAAATCATGAAAATCAGATGGGTAGATAGAGTAACAAGTGAAGAGGTATTAGGACGAGTGGGAGAGGAGAGATGTTTCTGGCGACTGCTAATGAGGAGAAAAGATGGATTGGTACGATATTAAATAAAATGACACCAGGAATAGCAAACTTAATTATGAAATAAAGGGTTGAGGACAAGAACTGTAGGGGTAGACAAAGTTTAGAATATGTTAAAAAGATTGCCTTGGATGTATGGTGTAGTAGCTATGTAGAGATGAAACGATTACCTCAGGACAGGAAAGCATGGAGGGTAGCATCAAACGAGTCAAAAGACTGAAGACTCAACAAAAGATTATTATATTTATTATTATTAGACTATTAATTATTTTAAAAATCTGGTTGTTAAGCAACAAACTTAGAAAGTTTGCCAACTATGTTTAGACGGGATTTTTTATCTTTTGTAGGGAAGTCACTGTTAGTAGTGTTATTGTAGATTTAATAGTGTTTTGTAGATCTTGCATGGATTTGGATTTGTTGATACTCGCTTGATGAGCAAAACATGTCATTCCTTAGTTTCCTTGAGGAGAGTGCTAAAAATACTTATAGTAAGCGATGTATTAAAGATAGAGATATGCTCTAGCGGACTTTTTATAGAACTTTTCATGCTGAACAATTCTAACACTCATAGTATATATATATAAATTTTAGCTGTTTGCCCAGAGTAAGTTTAAAAAGCTCACACACGCTAGGCTTTTTGACTTTGATTACTGAAATCGTTACTGCTTGGCTTTCTTTGATCACACATAAAGTATTTTGTGCAGAAAACTTGCTTGTTTAATGATATAATCACACATACTTGTATTGGGAATCATCTGCATTATTTTACTATATACCTCTTGTACCCAACACTTGATTTTTTAGACCCGAACTGTATCAATGGGAACCCTAGGGAGACTTTGAATTTTTTATAACCACTTTACCAACATTTATACACTAAACCATGCAATATTCACTTTAATTACATTTTCAATTGCAGAATTTACAGCCAGAAACAGCATAATAGCATACTGTGACCGAAATCCACCATGTTGATCTGCTCCGATTGGGGATGTTTAAATGCCGAGATTCGCAAAGCAACTTTGGAAGTATTTGATGTATGCAAAATATTGAAATATATTCCAGCATGCATTTGTAACAGACCCACAGCTAAGAAACATCATCATATTATTTATTCTAGCTGATATAAATGGAACTCTCATTATGGCCTTGTGCTAAAATTTATCACAAGCGAGAGTCGAACATCTTCAATTCTTAACGGCTTTGACAAGTCGTGACGCAATAGATGATGGTAGAAAACTTCCCGACGCCCCGCTTTGAATCATCAGGTGACTACGCGGTGTCCGCTCTGTCAGTACTAAATCACGGGTCATTCGAGAATTTTCTTTCACTGGCTAAACTCATGTGTGCGCAGAAATGAGGTTTCTAGTACGTGCGGAATGCGTGTGTTTGCACTATTTAACTAACCATCACAATTTGGCTGGTGATACGCCGTTACTTATAATAATTCTTTACCAGTGTTAAGTAAAGTAAAATCAGTGTTATTCTACTAGTGGCTGAAATACTGTAAGTAGTAATTGAACTATTATTATTCAGTGGACACATTCACAGCACCATATATCGGACTGAAAATTTACCGGGGAACGCAGGCCAGTACACATGGATATGCAACTTATTACAACTTGCAACACATGGCAGACTTTGTCGCTTTATGACACCAGTTACACAGATAGACAATGCTGTACCACATGTAACAGAATAAGATCAACATTTAATTGGATTGCTAGCAAGTGCATTCATGAATAATGAACAGTATAGCAATTACACCACTTATTCCACACTAATAAAATAGTCGGAACATTTCCCCATCAGTGGCGTACAACCAATTTTGATTTAAGGGGTTGTATGAAGTCATCCACGATGCCACTTGCAATTAAGAACGGTAACATGGGAACACTAATAAAGACTTTATTACGATTCAAGATGATGACTTAAACAATCAACAGGGAAGCTTAATGGCCGGGATGAGTCCGAGATCGGGGGGACTGAATTCACGTTAGATCAGATGTCACGACGATGGACACATTACGAGAGTACCTTAAGCGGCGATCTTGCAAAATTAAGAATAGGACCAAGATTAACCACCTCGTGGGAATACACATAGGCAACACATTCGGCGTCACCCAGGGCGTGCTTTCAGACCACTTGTCTGAAATTATATCACAAGCCATTACCATGTTATAATACTGTTCTCTCTTCCAGGTGACTGAAATATTTCAAATGAATTCCCAAACTAAAGAGCAAATAATTTATGGATATTAAGAGTAATTTCACACACATATTTACGATATTTAATAAAATGTTTAATGGTTGAATTCCATTTTTATCAACATATTCTGAACTTATTTTCGTTCTTACTCGTGGCGTATTTACCTTGACGGCGATTGCAAGCGGAACATTAAACTTTTTGCAAAGCTATTTTTGAAACTTGATAATTAATTTTTGGCACAGTAATTATCATCTTGATTCATGATCTGTGATCCTAAACCCTGCTGTAATTAATTCAGATTGTATAAGAATACGAAGCCGATTATGACCGTAAACATTAAGAGATTCTCACCAGTCTTATGATTGCCATTCAACAACTTTTATAATGGTTTAAGTATTACTTGACATTATGTCAAAAGGATTTTAGAAATTCATTTTGAATAAAGCACAATTAATAATTAGTTGTAGACACTTTCTAGTGGTCTAAGAGTAGCAACCGTTGAAAATGAGATATCCCATTCCAACGTATTAATAGATTAATAATTAATTAATTTCTTCGGTGATATAAATGTTTGTGATTATGCCAGGATGCAGGGTCTATGTAGTCCTAGGTCAAATGGAATTAGTATGTGCTTTATATTATAGTGATATTTATATTTCCAATTTTGGGAAATAGGGAAATGACAGTTTATTTATGTCCAATTTATCGTCATTTTGTGCACTGTTGTTAGGGTTAAATGAGCTGGTCAATTCAATTTAATAATTATGCATATCATAGGCAATTCTGCAGTATTCTAATGTCTTTGAATGTAACTGTTACATCATCGCAATCTGAACAATTTAATTAATCCCATAAGGACATGTTGAATCCAATTTCTTATTTGACAGTACCTTGAGTGATTAGAATTCCCTTGTAAATCAATTTTTGAGTGGCTACGATAGAACAATGCTACTTTGAGCTAAGATGTTTTCCATAAGGAAACTTGGAATTATTGTGGTAATATAATGATAATAATAGTTTATTTCCTATAATTAATTCAATCCAATTAATTAATTAACGGTCAGTAATATCAATCTAATGTATGTAAATATCAGGGATGTGTATAATTTGTGTGTGAATTATTAATTTAGTTTGTTTAATGGGAAGAAAAAATGTTTAGTTATTTTTTTCTACAAAGCTGAAACTGATAGTGAAGTGTTTTTATTTATATTCAGCTAAACATCAAACTCTCGAGCTCTGATTAATTTTCTTTAGTGAGAACTTCCCATTTCAGTGAAATAGGGCAGCTCAACGGCACAGATGGACATTACGGATACTTGTATCCCAACCTAATGATTTGCCTTGAGTGATAGGAGTGTTTATATCTTTCTTTTGTCCGTCTGCTCGAAAATAAATTTAGGATCTTGATTTTAACAATTTCAAATTATTCCTGTAGTCTCCCACAAGTCCAACCCCTCCTCCACGTGGTGGTAGACGGGCAACGGCATGAAGTAGGGGATTGCCTGTAGGGGTGAAGTACAGTGGGAAATCCGTGTGCCTCGGGACCGCTGCGGTAGCTGTGAAGGCTCTATGGGAACCCTGAAAAGTGACGGCTGACGGGGCTCTGGTGAAGCTACGATAGGCCTAGCAAGCCAGTAGTGGATATCATATTTGCTTTCAAAACAGGAACAGGCCTCGGAAAGGACGGATGCAAACGACGACGACCCGGATATGCTAATGGACTACGAGTTGGGACATTAAACATACAGACACTGACAGGAAAGGTGGAGGAGATTGTAGATTTGATGGAGAGAAGAAAACTGGATGTACTGGGCTTGGCAGAAACAAGATGGAAAGGAGAAGGTCGCAGAGAACTGAGGAAAGGGTACCGGTTGTACTGGAGTGGGAACAGTGAAGGAAGGAGCAGCGGAGTAGGAGTAGTTGTGAGAGATGGAATGAAGGAAGAGGTAAAGGGAACAAGTGACAGGATCATGAAGATCAGAGTAACTGTAAAGGGAAGAAGCCTGGAGATAGCCCAGGTATATGCCCCTCAAGTTGGATGTACAGCTCAAGAGAAGGAAGACTTTCAGGAGGAGCTACAACAGCAGTTGAATGGTCAGAGCATCATTGTCATGGGAGATTTGAATGCACATGTAGGGAGTGAAAGGCAAGGATATGAAAATGTATTGGGAGCAGAAGGATGGGGTAGCAGGAATGAAGAAGGGAGAAAGTTGCTGGATTTTTGCAAGAGAAACGGTTTAGTGGTAGGCAACTCCTGGTTCCGGAAGAAAGAAAGCCACAAGGTAACGTGGTACAGCAGTGATTTAACAAAGAAATCTTTGGTAGATTACATGCTGTACGACTGGCAAATGAAGAGAAGTGTCAGAGATATAGAGGTAATACCATCAGAGGCCTTAGATAGTGACCACAGAATACTTGTAATGAACCTGGGAGTTGTTAAGGATAGCAAGAGGACAGACTACCAGGAAAGGAGAATCAAAGTATGGAAACTCAAGGAAAAGGAAGTCAAGGAAGAATTCCAGAAGATAATAAGGGAAAGGATGGCAACGGACAATCCTAAAACAGGGGAAGAAGAATGGAAGCAATTCAAAAACACAATGGTGGAAGCTGCAGTGGCAGTATGTGGAATAACAAGCAACAGAAAGCGGTGTAAAGAGACACCATGGTGGAATGAGAGAGTAAAAGAAGCTGCGGGAAGGAAGAGCAAGGCTTTCAGAGTGTGGTTCCAAGAAAGAACTGATCTAGCAAGGGAACATTATAAGATAAAGAAGAAAGATGCAAACAAGATTGTCGCAGAGGAGAGGAAGAAGTGGATGGTAAATTGGTCTGAGATGATGGAGGAAGACAGCAGAGGAAATAAGAAAGTACTTTATGGGATGGTCAAAAGTAAGAGAAGAGGTCTGCGAGAGGATGTGGTAATGATGGACAAAAACGGAAATGAGGTACACAACAAAGAGACACTCAAGACAGTGTGGAAAGAGTACTTTTAGGAGTTACTGAATCCAAATGGTCATAGGGAGGAAGACAATGCATTGGAAGATGGAGAAGACAACACAGGAATGGAATAGGATCTGACTTGGAGAGAACTGGAGATGGCTATAGACAAGATGAAAGGAGGAAGGGCACCGGGTGTGGATGAAGTGAGTGTTGAAATGGTGAAGGCAGCAGGAGAGGTTGGGAAACAGTGGCTGTACCATGTGATGAGGGTGATATGGAAGGAGAAAAAGACCCCAGAAGATTGGAAGAAAGGATTAATTGTCCCAATATTTAAGAAAGGAAGCAGAAAGGAGTGCAGAAATTACAGGGGAGTCACACTCATATCTTACTGTGCCAAGATATATGAAAAGATATTTGAAAGTAGAATACGAGCCAAAGTGGAGAGGAAATTGAGAGAGGAGCAGTATGGATTCAGACCTGAGAGATCAACAGTGGAGCTCATATTTTCAGTGAGACAGCTCCAGGATCACCACTACGAATTTGGAGAGGATCTGTTGATGGCCTTCCTGGACATCGAAAAGGTCTATGATAGTGTATGTAGGGAGAAGGTTTGGAAAGCAATGGAAAACATGGGAGTGGAAAAAGGGACTGTAGGCAGAGTGAAGGAGATGTATTGTGGAAGTGTGAGTTGTGTGAAAGTTGGAGGGGAAAGTACAGACTGGTTCAGACAAATGAGTGGTCTGAAACAGGGTAGAGCGCTGTCACCCCTTCTCTTTATTGTGGTTATGGACGAGGTAATGACACGGATAGCAGGAAAGATAGGAGAAGATAAGATGAAAGCAATGGTGTTTGCAGATGATCTCATGGTCTGGGGAAACAAGGAGGAGGAAATTCAGGAGCAACTGAAGACTTGGGAAGAAACAGTGGGAGAGTACGAATGGAAGTTCAACATCAGTAAATGTGAGATCCTGTTAACGACCAGGAAAAAGGACAGACCAATGAGTGGGATAACACTTGGAGGTGGACAGCTGAAGAAGGTGGAAAGTCTCAAGTACTTGGGAAGTATAGTGGAGGAAAATGGGAGAAATGACAGATTACGGAACGTGGCAGACAGGCAGAAGCATTTCTGAGAAGCATTAGGAGCTTAGTGTGGAATAAAGATGTCCCACAAAAAAGCAAGGAAGTGTTATACAGAAGCTACTATATCCCGATACTGACCCATGCTTCAGAAACGTGGACAATGGAGAAAAGAGACATAAGCAGAATACAGGCAGGTGAAATGAAGTTCCTGCGAAGTAGGATCGGAGTAACAAGAAGAGACAGGTTGAGGAATGAAAAGGTCAGGGAAATGGTGAAAGAGGAGCCCTTGCAAGGTAGGATTGAGACATCAAGACTGAGGCGGTATGGACACTTAAAGAGAATGGATGAGAAGAGGATTCCCAAGAGGATACATGAGATGCAGATGCAGAAGAAACGACCAAGGGGAAGACCAAGAGATAGATGGCTGAAAGGAGTGGAGGAATGTGTCAAGAAGAGAGGCGAGGACTGGACCAGAGTGATAGCGGAGAGGTGGTGGGAAGAAAGAACTAAGTGGCGAGGCTTATGTTCCAAACAGACCCAGCCTGGGGCTGGAAACTGTACAAGATGATGATGATGAAATGATACAAGATATATCTAAAATTTATGAGATTTCTCTAGACTGATGTGAATGTCCACTACATTGTTTTCTGTACAAGCTCATGGAGTTATACTGACAAGTGGATGCTTCTTTTGATATCAGGAAGCGAGACAGCAGATGATGTTATAGGAATACAGAGTAGCCCTTGTGATTACCTTTATTGACAAATAGTCTAGCGGTGTTATTAGCTTAAGCATTAATTACTTTAAGATTGGTCTAACTACTACTCCTTAGGCTTACATTTGCTTTTCTTACCCTTTACATTTGAACTTAGTAACCCCTTAGGCAATATTTAATCCTTTATTGTTACCACAAGACCTAACTATTTTAGTTGGTTTACATGTACACCATTATTTATTACATGCATACTTAACTTAGCCTTTATTTGATTTTATGAATTCTGTAGCCATTGTTTACATTTATTCTTTTAACAATATATCTATATTAGATACATTTAGCATATGTATGAGATATTTGAATTTAGGTAGAGTTCACTACCATATAGCAAAGTTGTTTACATACTAAGTAACGTGGGAGAGGTCTTTCTTGTAGAATACAGTAGTTTACTTATGATATATATGTGTTTATATTATGTTTTAAAAGTTTTAAGTTTAAAAGATACAAGTTAAGCAGGTTGCTAATGCACACATACACAGAGTTCCAGAGAGTTTATTTTTAACAACTAAGTGAGTTTAACTACTAAATTACAAGAAGCCCACTAAGACTTCGTATTTAGCCAAGATGTTATGTGTTATTCCATAGTCTCAAGCATTTTGATTGTAGATTTTCTTACTAGACCACATGCATATACCATGAATTGAAACCATTCCACCTTGGTGAGAGCCCAACAAAACAAATAAATTTTAGCTTGACAATGTTGGAGTAAACCTTTGCATTGTAAGCTTAATACCACTAAAGTATTCAAATTACACTGCTGAATAGTAGGAACTACAAGTCGTGTCGTATTATTAATTCTATTAATTCTAGTATACTCTAAGAACTTTCCCCCTCATTGTGCACTTTAACCCCCTCAAAACCGTCTACCTTTGTTACAACAAAGTTGTAGCGGTCAAATGTGTTGTCTGTACTTGCATGGAACTACTATCAAACAAGTGATATATTACGTTTAGAAGTCAACACAGAATAGTACACTATATTAGTGGATATACTTATTAGACTTTAATTTTGCTATCTTTAAAGTTTGATTATGAAGTAGATTTTTGGTGATACTAACCAGCAAACATAATCCAGGATGGGTCACATTGTTAGTTTTAAGTTTACACAAGACAAGCAAAGTTGGGAAATTTACAGCAACAGCAAACACACAAGGTAACACGAATAATAGTGTAGCCTACATGCCTTTAACCCTAAATTTAACACCCAGTTCACAAGACTGATAACTGCAATGTTACATAAGAGACAAAAATTCTACATTCAATAACGAACAAGTGGTTGAACTATGGTACACAGGAAAGTGCTGTACACACTCAAGTCCACAAGACTATTTAAATTAGTAACTGTCAGGTTGGCTGAGTGGTTATTGTGTTTGACTTAAGTTGAAATTTCTAGTATAAGGAATCAAGAGTTCGACCCCCTTACCTGACATAACTATTGCATCAACATTGCTTGGCGACACTGTATTATTATGATGCTCGGTACACAAAACTACAAATAAAGTGCATTATTTAAGACCACTCTTTCTGAACATAGTCAGAGACTGTTCATGTTTAACGAGAGCATGAAAAGTACCAGGTAGGGATAGCAATTAAGAAAAAAGGATATATACATAAAATATTTTTATTAATTTAATTCAAATATATTTTACAATAGCACACACAGAATACAACTCCTTTTTGTTTATGATTGCTTGTTATAGTTTTTAAACGTATCACTTGTAGAAAATTATTTTTCAGGGTTTCGGGTGTTGCTACGTTTACCCATTTCCCAATAATACCAGCATTACGGAGTTCATCTTCTATTTCTAATATCACTTCCTCATAACCAATATGGCCAGGCTGTTTACAGTCATGCAGGAGCTTTAGGCGTTCGACTAATATAATAGGATCGTTCCAAAAACTGGGAAAGCGGTGATTGTTTTATAGGTGTAAAAACGTCATTATCATCATCATCATCATCATCAATATCATAATGTACATCATCAGAGTCATCATTACCATCGTAAATTCCACCTCTGTCCACAGGATCTTGAATGGTTTGAGTTGCCTTTGATAGTGTTGAAAGCCTTTTTTTTAGATGTGCTGGAGTGCTTTAACATAGTTACGTTATTAGTATCACCATAATCATCTTTTTCACTTTCCCCCATCAACTCTTTGATGGTCTGTGTTGTCTCTGATAGAGTTGAGGGCTTTTCAGATGTGGGTGAGTGCCTCAACATGGGTTTTAGAGGAGGTGTTAAAGATTTCACATCAAACAACTTGCTATCAGCGCGAATGCCTTCTAGTGTATTAAACTTGAGGTTAATATTATCTTGAGCATTAGTATCTTTTCCTTGGACTTGGTTTTTGCTTTGGTTTGGGTTTTCCTTACTTTTAGACTAGCATCATTATTAAGTTTACATTAACGATTGTTTGAAGAGAGTATGTTGAAGTCTTTTGTCTTAAGCATTCTTAAACACAGTTTCGATCGTTGCTTTGAACAGAGCCAAACAACAACCCCACCCTTATTTGTCCTTTTTATAATATATGAGTTTACTTTATAGTAAGCATATGGCTTACCATGACTGTTTGATGACATTTTCATATGGATTGATAAGCACAAACTGAACTCTTGTAAAGTTAGCGCAGTGATAAGAATGAAAGAGTTTGTAGTGGGCGCAATTGAACGTGGACGCGAATTATAGTGGACATGATTTAACCCGTTTCTGCCTGAATTATTTTTCACATAAACTAATTATGATTAGTACCAAAAACTGTTTATAGTGTATTTCAACAGTATTTTAATGAATTTTGTTTAAAACAGAGCGTAACAAGGATAATACAGCATTTGCCAAATATGGCACGCTAGGCAGATAAATAAATTACAACACTTTTCTTTCTCTCTAGTTTGTTTGCATCCACTGCCTTATTTGGTATGATATAGTACAATAATCACTATACACAGACCTATTGCATATTTGATGAACATGGTGTGGGGACGACCTTGTCAGTCTTCAGCAACACAGTGTTTCTGTTTCTTATCAAGAACCATGGCCACCAAATGGTTTATCCCACCATGTCTGATGTCTTATGTTATTATGCAGATAGACCCTGGGGAGTTCCTAGGATGACCTGTCCTCTGCGTAGTGTTGAGTTCGATGTCAGGTAGTACTGCTCAATATGTCTTCTAAATCGTAGCTGACGCCGAGCAACCTCCGTTTTCCGATAGAGGACCCAAGCATTGTCAAAGGACACATCTATAAACCACGTAAATGTATGCCACCACAACTTTTTCTCTGGGATGTGTATTCTATATTTTCCAATATTTTCGTCCATTTGGTCAGTTCCAAACATACGCTGCTTATATTTTCCAAATGCACATGGCCAAGGGGCAACGATTCTCTTTTTCTTCCCTGTTTAGAGTACCGAAACGCGCCAGAAGCTGAACAACATACTTTGTCAAAGCAATAATGACAGAGGAGTTGTCCTGCCATCGTATGATGATTGTTCCATTCTCCTCACTACTCCTGTACTCATAGTTACCCCCATGTTCCTTCCTAACCATTTGTTTCAACGGGATCACTTCATTGTTTTTGAGGATGCGATTGTAGCGGATTGTTTCTGTACCACCATATCCTCGGTCTCGTAAGCGAGTTTGTAACCCAACAGAGGTGAATATGTTGTCAAAATAGAACCTGAATCCAAGGGGCTTAACTTTCACTGATAACTCGTCTGCAATTTGAATCAAGGGCGCCGCAGCTTTACCGGAGACCTTCACGTATTGCTGATTTTTACAAGGATTTTGCTTAAGGTACACTTCACAATTTACAAGGTGCCCTGGGGTACTACTCAAAACCATACCTTGTACCCAAATCTAATAAGCTAGTCTTTTTGGAATTGTTACAGCCATGTCTGCCAAAATATATTACTACTCATTCGTCATGAGGCCGGTTTTGCTCTGGATAAAAATTGGAAATAAATTTCACTTTTAGTGCGTCTGTGAGTGGCCGCAGTTTCCACATCTTCTTCTTTCTGCGAATGAGCCAACTGGACTACATTTTATCACAATAATTATTTTTATTTGTACAGTACCGTGCAAGACGCGTCCCATAAGTAGGTATGCTTTTACCAAATTTGCTAAAGATCCGATGATTAGTTTGGTCATAATATAATTTTAAGTTTTGACCATTTGGATGGCCGCCATTACGTTTTGGTAAAGATGGCGGCAATATAAAACATGACACTGAGGAGCCCTTTGTTAATGCTACCTCTGTACCAAATTTCCTTCATTTCCATATTATTACTCCTCTAGTGTCCATGTACAGCCAAACTAAACCTATCGAAAAGTAAAATGACTAATCGGCCTAGTGTGCCATATATGGCACGGCTAGATATGTTTGTAAATAGCTCAGTCAATTATGAACAATCAGACAAAGCATCATAATGTACTGAAACGTTGGACTTCACAGTCCTCGCAAGCGTGGCGGTAGTTAAAACCTGTTCACTTGCAGTGCACACGCTCCCACTCGATACACGTCTTAATTCTGAGACAATAATAAATACACGTCATAAGTTTATAAACTTCCATGAAATAAATCGCATACATTTAACAACAACAACAACAACAACAATAAAAGTAATCAAACAACATGTACTCACGATGTAATGAATTATAATCCTTTCAACAAATGTGCTCTTGCCGCCACTGTCACTGTTCCTGCTGCTTTTATAATTTCTCTCCTCTCTCTCTTTTTCTCTCTCTGTCTCCCTGTCTCTCTCTCTCTCTCTCTCTCTCTGTGTCTGCTTTCCCAGACTGGGGGTGTTTTTTTTAATTTTCTTGGTCTTTGAAAATCTGCAAGAAACAAAATCCAAAAAAATAATCCGAAAACAGTCACTAACTCACTTCCCACACGTATATAAAATACAATAAAACCAATTATGACATAATTAACAATTATGAAACTACCTTATCACAGGTTCAGCAACGGTTCACGTATTTTTAATAAGAGCTCAATGCTCACGCGTCCGACGTCTTCAAAGGTGATAACAAGAATAATGGCTGTCTTTTACTCTCAATACGTACTGTGCCCGTTTAGACCGAAGTCCGGACGACCACATATGCATTTTCACCAAAAATTAGCCAGCACAAGAATCTAAACATCCCAGGGAGCCATAAGGGTTAAAGTGACTACAATAACACGAAAAAAATGCATTACTGATTTTCGGCTCGATGCAACAATAAGGATAGAAACAGATTTTCTGAAAAATAACAAAATCCGTAAAATTATCTCATTTTATTTAAATGTTTAAAAAAATTAACTGAAGTAATGCCAAAAGTAGCATTCTGGATGCATGACGGATCATACATTTATATACACAAATTTACATGAACACTAGACAATTGAAACGCAAGTCAGATTGTTATTCCTTGTTGACTTCGTTCAAATGAATTATTTACAAGCGTAGGTTTGTCATTGCAAATTGAATTGTCCATCCTGATTCCTAACTTTTAGGTATTCACAAGTTGAAATGAAATATTATCACTTGATGAAAAAATCACTGTTTTTGTTTTTAGAAATAGTAGCAGAAAATTAACTAACACTTTCTCCAGGAATCAGTATCTCGAAATTGGTTCAAACATAAAGTCATAAAAATGAATATAACACAATATTAATTACATGGACATTCGAGCATGGATTCAAAGAACTTCGATAAACAGAAAAATATTTATTGTACCATCTGTTCTCGATCCAAAATTTATTCTGAGCTCTTGACTCAATTAGCAATTTTATGGTCAAAATTTATTATCAACAAAGCATCAATCCTATTTAATATGGATTTAACCATTCAATTATTTAAATATCACTTGGAAATATTATTTGGAAACTTTATCACAAAACAATATCAGTTGCTATTATCAAAATTACAATTCTTTGACAGAATATCAAAATGTTAATCATCATATTAATTTACATAATGTTTATATTTTTCAACAGGATCACAAATATCCTCTAAATTGTAGTGGTGGTTAAGAAATAACAGTTTTAAATCATTTACAGCAACGGCCCATTCGATTTAAATGTGTCAAAAATCACATGATCATAATTAGCATTTAGACAACGGTAAAGTCTTCTCATAATGAAAGGTAAATGTTAATAACAAAATCCCGGGTCAACAATTACTAGGAAATATTTATAGAACACGTGGGTAAACTGTGAATTGACTAGGATGGCTCCATAAAATAACCCTTGGTTATAAATTCGACGAAAGTGTGGCTTGCAACATTATTTCAACTCCCAACATAATTTCAAAGTCATCCAACCTACAATATGGTTGATGCTCAATTATAACAACCTCGTTCCTGCGACTTAAATTGCACAATCAGAATGGTATATTTAACTATTTTCCCACACACAAATATTTATTTCTAAATTATACATAACAATCAAGCCTTTGCTTGTTACTCAAACTGGAAGATTTACAAGCTTGTAAGCTCCTCATTGAGTTTACAGTAATTTTACCATCAGTTTAAACATTATTCATTCCACAGCGTGTCTATTTCCAGCCAAAGGTCCTATCACAAGACGTTGCTCATAATGATTTTATATTTATACAAACTCTAGTAAAACCCTATTTTATACATTCTATTTGCTTCCCGTATCATTACTTTCCGTGTCATCTAAATGATTTAACTTCATAATGCAAGTGTAAAATATTCCCCTAGAATTATTCTGTTAGTTTAATATGGCGTTAACCACTAGCCTTCGGAAAAACAAGTATCCGATCTAGCAAATTGTTTTAAATATCAACTTTATAAATTCACTATATGATATGATTATTAGGAAATATACATCATAATAATTATTATTATCAGAAAAATATTGAAAATAATTATTATTATTAAATCAGCATTATTATTATTATTATTATTTCCACAAATGGAATTAACATTGCTAAACTGTTCGGGAATTATCTTCCTCGACTTCTTAAATATGGATAAAAATCCATTCATCAACTTAAATTTATTATTAAATTTACAGTTACGACGGCTGATGACCGCGATTGGAAAAATAATATAAAAAATCAAATAAATGTTCGTTTTGCTCGTCCATTAATTCAAATCATTGACTTCTCATGTCTGAGTGTAAAAACTGCTCAGATCAAGGCTTCCTTTGCCTTGCAAAAAATATTTGCAACAGCAAATTATCGAAGAAAAAATATGTGTTGGCAAGACTGTAGAAAAATTGAGAATTCCAGCTAACTAGGCATAAAAATATTGCTAAATGTAGCTTACATTCTTGTAGATCTTGATGTAGATAATCTGGTCGGAACCAGACTATTCCAGTCTTCTGTCCCCATTTGGACACGTAATTAAATTCTCATATCGGCATCCATTATATAGCCGCAAGTTGTCTAACCAGACATAGCGCGGTATTCATACTCGTTGCCTGATAATCTTGATAAAAACTGTTTGTAATATTAGCAGCTTCAACAGCTGAAGTAATATTCTTGACAGGGGTCAGATCGAAATGATCCATGATGCAAAAATACCAGATTGTAACGTGACTCAACTGTGATGTATTCAGTACTATCAATACTCTTACAATCTTATTCAGCAGCGGTACAAGTTCTGATGTTTAAGTCCCTGGGCAGAGTTTCTCACTCTCCAGACAATGCTAGGCATGCTGGTTTCCCTATGTCGGCTAAATGAACTGAACCGTGCAAGAATGGTATGTGAAAAGTACTGACTTAGCTTAGTTGGTCAAATAGTTACCAAGACAAAGGCTTGTTCGACCAGAACAAAAAAATAAAGAATAAAGAATAAATATAATCCAGTTTAAATATTAGTGGACAGTGGAATGAAAATATAGACAAAGTCTATCATATGTCCGTGTAGCAGCAATAATTACCAATGTTCTGCCACAAAGTCTATCAGCTGAATGATAACTTATGAAGAATCCTAAGTTTACTAAAATTTCACACACTTTTCGAAGTCCAGTAACCATGTACTGTCGTAGAATTTCACTAAGTCCCAGCAACCGTGTGCTAGTAAAAACGTAGCGTATTGCAACCATGTGCACGAAGATATTTTCAAAGTATAACGATGTCCTTAGCGGCATAGCGCTTACGAAGTAATAACGTGATGTATCAGCGACGAGGCACTGTATCGAAGTAACATATTGAGCTATGGCTCCCAGATATTTTATACTCTGCGGGCGGACTCCTTGACGTCAGTGCTTGAGATCTGCTCAAATTGAAACATCTCATAACTCAGCTTCCGCTCGATCAATTGAAATATAGCACGTTCTTCTTCCCTTGTCCATGCCAGTAATTTGGTGTTAGTCCCATGTTTCTACTCAATCGGAAAATATTTTATACAAATATAGCCTCGACTATGACACTCTTACTACGTTACATAGCTATCTGTTGGCAGAATAAAGCTTTGAAATGCTTCTAAGAACAATGGGAGCGCGCTATTCAAAATCTCAGCTCTGGACATAGCATCTGGGCCTGTGCTCTCAAATCTAGACAACTGGATTTGGGCACATCCACGCCACACATAGCCAAAAATAAAAATTTTAAAAAAATTTATATTTCCTATTCACACTTCAAGCTACCTGGTTCTTGAATAGTAAACATTCAAATTCGATGAATTGCAGGTTCCCACGATGTTTCCCGTTCGTGTGACGGCTGTCTTCTGAAATTTGTTTTCATTTGGGCGGTGACCTTCGCCATCCAGAATATGTCCCAAAAGTTTAATTTCTGAATTGACATTTCCCTCGGTGTCTTCCTCTTCGAAACGAAGTTTATTTATTCGGTATGCTGAAATCGTATTGTCTCAGTGCTCATGTCAATGACAGCTTGATATTTCTGTATGAAAACTGCTCCCAGGATCATATCAAATGCAATATCCTTCATCACAACAAACACATGTCGAAAATCATGTCCTCCAATCGTAACACATAAATATAACTGAGTTTTGCATAGGAATGTCTTGTTTGGAATTAGTCCTTGAATCTTAATTCCGGACACAGGAATTTCTTCTAGCTTCTCAGTGAGTTTCCAAAGAACATACAATTTCTCACTTATAAGACATAGCATTGCACCTGTATCAATTAAAGTATCGACAGGCTTGCCGATTACTGCGCATGATATGATTGGCAATTTAATCCTCATTCCTATTTCTTTACCTTCATGATTAATTTTTATCAGGTCATCATCCTCTGCTTGCCACTTAATGATTATGGAAGTGAAATTTTTAATTATCCTATCTGCTATTGGATATTTGACGTTGTTTTTTTTTCATTGCTCTTGGATTCCTGTACCCCTGATGTACCAGGTTCACTCTGTTTCAGTTGCACTATGAACTGTTTATTCTCTTGGTGTCTCTCCTACAAGTTTTTCCTCGTTTCCTGTTTGAACTCTTCATTGGTTTGTCGTGGATTTTCGTTTCTTGGGTAGAAGCTATTATTTCTTCCAAAGTACCTTCTTCCTTGGTATCTTCCTTGGTTTCGTCTTGGTCTTCCCCATCGACTTCTATAATTGTTCGTACCATCAGGTCTTGTATATGGTTTATTCTCATATGACCTATTGTTGTTTTGTATCCATCTTCTTACCTCTGGATCCTACCTCGGAGTTTTCTCTTCTCGATGATCTCGAGGTTTCTGAGAATATCTGATAGCCATAACTACAAATACCGCGTTGTCATTCTTGCCACATTTCTGGTGGAATAATTGTGCGTTCGTGTGATCCAACTTTTGTAGAACTTCATCAAATTGTTCCATGTTGTAAATGTCCGCAGCTATAAGTGTTCTTTGGACATCCGCAGGAAATTGTCTGATCAAGGCAGTAGCTAATTAGTTATCTGGCATAGGCGGATATAAAAGTTGCAGTTTAGATAATTGCCCTGCAAAATATGTCGAAAAGCGTGTGGGTTGAGAAGTGGAGTATCTTTTGGAGTAAAGCTCCGCTCTCACCTGTTGTTGAGTTTCTGGTGACCAGAATTTCTTCAACAGTCCTCTATCGAATTCCTCATAGTTGTTGAGAGTGGATCTAAAGACCCTAAACCACGTAAGTGCGGGACCATCCTAAAATTTCCCTATTACTCTTCTCTCCCTTTCTTTGGAAATCTTAGAATCCTTGAGGTAATCTCCCACTTACCTCAGGAATTCTACTGGTGTGACAATCCCAGTTCCTGAGAATTTTGAAGGTTTATTTTCAACGTTCTTGTAAAAGGTTATAGGAGTGGATTGCATAAATGTTCTAAACTCTTCCTGTTTATGGGGATTATCTGCTTTGCTTACTCCTTCAATATCCATATCCATACTAGTAATTGTAGGTTTTCTTTGAGGTTTGGCAACACTCTTTGCTTCCTGCTGGTAATCAAAAAATTTATTACTAAGTTTCTTGATAGTTTCTTTGAGTTCATCATTTTCTTCACCTACTAATTTCTTTAACCCTTCGGTAGTACATTTGCTATGCGAACAATCTCCATGTTTCTTATCTTTGACCTGATTCGTAATATCCACGATTTCTCTCTGGTTTTCCTCGGATCTTCTCCTGATTTCCTCGGTGTCACTCTTAATTCCTTCTGTCTCTTTAAAGTTCGCTTTCACATCTGTAGATATCTTGTTCATAATCTCTTCGTGATTCTTTAACGAACTTGTCATATCCACAATGTCTTTCTGAGCCGTCTGGATATCCATGGTAATTATTTGAACATGTGACGTCAATGTTTCTCTGATCTCTTTGATTCCGTCTTGCGTCTCCAGTTTAAGTGCATCTTTGACTTCACTGATGACTGTTGTCTTTATCTCAGTTCTCAATTCTTTGACTACAAAAAAGGAAGCTCCTAGTTTAACGCGACCGTTAATCTCGAGATCATGAGCCACGGGACCTCCTTTTTACGTGGAATCCGAACCACAGGACATGGCATTTCACTTCGAAAATCTCACATGCATTGACCGGGAATCGAACCCGGACCGCCTTGGTGAGAGGCTTTCAGCTAGACCGCTGAGCCACCACGCCCCCGACTTCTTTGACTACATCTTCCTGTATTTCTCCAAATACAAGTTCCTGGAATTGCTCGGTCAAACGTTGAATGACTTGATCTGAGATCTTGCTATTCTCTTTGTGGACACGAATTTCCAAATTTACCATATCCTCTCCTACTTTTCTGAGACCTCGCTCGATCCTATCAGCTAATAATTTAGATTTTTGTTCGGCATCGCGAAATTTATCATCCATCTTACTTGTGTTCAAAGCTAATGAAGTTTCGAGTTCATGAGTTTTCTCAAATAGTTTAGGTAATTTAACTTCTAAAGACATTTTTAACACATCAGAATTTTCTTTCATTTTACTTTCTAACGAAAGAGAATTTTCTTTCATTTTAGCTTTTAAATTGACTGAATTTTCCTCTAAATTAGTTTGAAAAGAATCAGTTAATCTAATCCCCATGCAATCAGAATTTTCTTTTAACTTATTTTCTAAAGAAGTTTTTAACGAATCAGAGTTTTCTTTTAATTTGATTTCTAAAGAAGTGGTGTGTTCGTTTAGTTTGTTTTCTAAAGAATTTAATTTATTTTCCATTGAGTTTTCAAGATTTAATTTTGAAGAAGTGGTCAATCTATTTTCTAGGGAATCTGAGTTTTCTCTTAAATTTTCCCTTAAAGTTTCAGAATTTTCTTTAAGTTTAGCATCCATTTTATTAGTTTCCTCTATAATTTCTGCCACCTTCAGTTGTGTACTTTTGGAGCTCTCCTCCATGCGAGTTAAGATCCTCATGACCTCCTCCATAATTTTAACAATGTATTTATATTTAGGGGTATAAATGTAGGCAGACACAAAAACTTAGAACTAGAACACGAATTATGCGTAGCTACTTGGAATTCTCGGAATAAAATGAGATATGCCCTAATGTCGACATGATGGGAAAAATCACTTCTATTAATTAAATTTGAACAACAATAACAACAAATATGCACGTACAAAATATCCCCCACCTGGATTCTAATAAATTGTGTATTTCCCGACTATCGAACGTATACTACAAAATTTACTTGACACCCTAATGGATAAGCCATTATACAACAATCCAAACCACACAAACAATTAAAAAATTACTTAAGTTAAGTTTGCACTAATTGGGTTTCCTATGAATTTATTTATCCATACTAGACATCTTCCAATTCCCAAAATATCTATTTGAAAAATCACAACTAAATCGGCAAACAATCAACCAAATCGACTCTAAATCAGGCCCACGTTCGAAGCTATTTCTCTTTTCTATCTTATTTTATGTGCCCGTTTAGACCGAAGTCCGGACGACCACATATGCATTTTCACCAAAAAATCAGTCAGCACGAGAATCTAAACATCCCAGGGCGCCATAAGCGTTAAAGTGACTACAATAACACAGAACAAATTGCTTTACTGATTTTCGGCTCGATGCACCATTAAGGTTAGGAGGAGATTTTCTGAAAATAAGACAATCCGTAAAATTATTTAATTTTACTAAAATGTTTGAAAAATTTATCTGAAGTAATGCCAAAAACAGCATTCTGGATGCATGACGGATCATACATTTATATACACAAATTTACAGATTCACCAACACATGAACACTAGACATTTGAAACGAAAGTCAGATTGTTAGTTCTGTTGACTTCGTTCAAATGAATTATTTACAACCGTAGGTTTGTCACTGCGAATTGAATTGTCCATCCTGATTCCTAACTTTTAGTTATTCACAAGTTGAAATTAAATATTATCACTCGATGAAAAAATCACTGTTTTTGTTTTTAGAAATAGTAGCAGAAAATTAACTAACACTTTCTCCAGGAATCAGTATCTCAAAATTGGTTCAAACATAAAGTCATAACAATGAATATAGCACAATATTAATTACATGGACATTCGAGCATGGATTCAAAGAACTTCGATAAACAGAAAAATATTTATTGTACCATCTGTTCTCGATCCAAAATTTATTCTGAACTCTTGACACAATTATCAATTTTATGGTCACAATTTATTATCAACAAAGCATCAATCCCATTTAATATGGATTTAACCATTCAATTATTTAAATATCCCTTGGAAATATTATTTAGAAATTTTATCACAAAAAATATCAGTTGCTATTATCAAAATTACAATTCTTTGACAGAATATCAAAATGTTAATCATCATATTAATTTACATAATGTTTATATTTTTCAACAGGATCACAAATACCCTCTAAATTGTAGTGGTGGTTATGAAATAACAGTTTTAATTATTTGCAGCAACTGGCCATTCGATTTAAATGTGTCAAAAATCACATGATCATAATTAGCATCTAGACAACGGTAAAGTCTTCTGATAATGAAAGGTAAATGTTAATAAACAAAATTCCTGGTCAACAATTACTAGGAAATATTTATAGAACACGTGGGTAAACTGTGAATTGACTATGATGGCTCCATAAAATAACCCTTGGTTATAATTTCGACGAAAGTGTGGCTTGCAACAATATTTCAACTCCCAACATCATTTCAAAGTCACCCAACCTACAATGTGGTTGATGATCCATTATAACTACCTCATTCCTGCGACTAAAATTGCACGGTCAGAATGGAATATTTAACTATTTCCACACATACACACAAATTTCTTCCCAAATTATACATAATAATCAAGCCTTTGAATGTTACTCAAACTGGAAGATTTTTAAGCTTGTAAGCTCCTCAATGGGTTTACAATAATTTTACCATCAGTTTAAACATTAGTAATTCCACACCGTGTCTATTTCCAGCCAAACGTTCTATGACAAGACGTTGCACATAATGATTTTATATTTATACAAACTCTAGTAAAACCCTATTTTATACATTCTATTTGCTTCCCGTATCATTACTTTCCGTGTCTTCTAAAAGATTTAACTGCATAATGCAAGTGTAAAATGCTCCCATAGAATTATTCTGTTGGTTGAATGTGGGCTTGCGTTAACCACTAGCCATCGGAAAAACAAGTATCCGATCTAGCAAACTATTTTAAATATCAATTTTATAAATTCAGTACATGATATGATTATTAGAAAATATAAATCATAATTATTATCTCAGAAAAAATATTGAAAATAATTATTGTTAAATCAGCATTATTATTATTATTATTATTATTATTATTATTATTATTATTTCCACAAATGGAATTAACGATGCTAAACTGTTCGGGAAATATCATCCTCGACTTCTTAAATATGGATTAAAATCCATTCCTTAACTTAAATTTATTATTAAATTTACAGTTACGACGACTGATGACCTCGATTAGAAAAATAATATCAAAAATCAAATAAATGCTCGTTTTTCTCGTCCATTAATTCAAATCATTGACTTCTCATGTCTGAGTGTAAAAACTTCTCAGATCAAGGCTTCCCATGCCTTGCAAAAAATATTTGCCACAGCAAAATTGGGTAGATTATTAGCTTGGGAATATACCTAACCCCCAAGGGAAGATGATAAAGAAAAGGGAGTGGGTTTCGGACTGGAGAAAAAGGATAGAGAAATAGGACGAAAGTCCAAATGAAGTTATAATTTTAACTTTAAGTATACTCAAAGGCAGCTGCCACTGCAAATCCGCTCTCCGATACCTAAAGTGGGTAGGGACCTGGGCAAAGTTAACGGGAAACGTAGCTGGAACTTGGGCTATTTGCGAGGAAGTTGCTGTAGCGTATTCCCTCTCAAGCATCCATATGCCTACTATGGGGAAGGGTGGCGGTCTGGCAAGACAAAGAATAACAGATTTATTGTGTATCTGTTCAAAGTAGTTTGTTTCTAAACATATAATTTGAAGAGTGCCACTAATTTGAATCAGCTTCGAGATTTTAGTTTTTGAAATTGTAGAATTTCTAAAGAGCGACCAAATGCTTCCAAGAAGGATAGGGATAAAGCAATTATACCTTTGGGGATAATTTTGGTAAGTGTACCAATAGTTGCATTTAGAAATGGCTAAGTTTTTACCCAGCAAGGCACCGACTAAAAGTTTAGACAATGAGAAACACATATATTTTGAAAAACCAACCATAAGTGTTAGAGAGAATCTCCACAAGCAGGAAGCTGGCGTAGCGAGCTATGCTTGCCTTACTGGCCAGTTAGAATTAGCTATTAAAGCTAAGAGAGACTTTACTAAGTTACCAACTAAGAGTTCTTGCTCAAATGCAACAAGTGGTTAAAACCCTATCAATAGATTTATTTTTATTAAATAGGAAGAATCAAGGAAGACAGGATCTTGCCTAACCGTTATGTTAGAGAAATGAAAAAGCGAAAATAAATCTCTAATTTATTTAACAATGTAAAAGGAAGTAGTTTTTGTAACAAATATATAATTTTGATTTTTTTTACCAATTGGGGTCGCAGACCGCCGAAAACATCTAAAGCTTGCGCCAGGCAATTGATAATTCTTTTGGTTTTAAACCTTTTATATACTTTAAAATCTTCGTAAGATTTTGAAATGGCTAAGATGAATAAAGAAAAAATTCAAAGATAACTGACGTAATTAAAGTTAGACAATAAATCAAGTACAAGGTGTGTACTTTAAGGATTCCTAGATAAGTATCTTAGAAATAATAACAACTTCGAAAGTAACAACAAAAAAAGCAGGAAGAATAAAATAGAAGTTTCTATAAATTCTTATATTGATACAGAAATACTTGGTTGGATTATACAAATAGGGCAGGTCACTTATGGTGAAACATGAAGAGAACAATTGAAAGGAAATTTCTAGAACTCCTATGTTTAAGTAGGGATCACGAGAAAAATGGAGCAAGTTTCCCCTTCGTGAAACCTAGAGATAACTGACTTTTGAGTAGAAAGAATTGGATTCCCTCATTAGAAGGGAGAAACAATATAATTTAAGACGTGTACTAGACACGAAGTTTTACAGACATTAATTCGTTATACATGTGGCAAATAAGGGAGGGCACTTATGTAGAGTGACACCTCATTAAAAAAAGACTTAAAGTAACAATTTTATTATTTTGGTTTGTTAGTAAAGGGTTTTGGAAAGATCAAATGGGATTGTGGAAAAGTGTTCATGGCCGTATTTATTGTACACGGACGAGCGCGATGCGGATGAAAGGTTGAACATGCACTGTTTTCACTATAGTCTGTTGATATAGTTGAAAAGTTCGCTGTAGTAGCAATAAACGTTGATAGCAAGGAAAGTTATTGCAATGGTGGAAAATAACTAGTTACACTAGATTTGCGAGAATCTATTGCTTGAGAAACTTGTAAGTTATAGTTGAATGCACCAGAAAAATCCCAACGGAGGAAGAAAAATTAGATATTGATCAGCAGTTCATAAGGAAGATTCCTTAGTTTGAAAAAGTATTCCCATATGTGAGTGGAAAATACATGACATGTATAACTGGTAGATAGAGTGCAGGTTCTGGAAGGTTCCAGAGGAATGATGACTTGTTTAAATTGGGTAGAGAGTCCCTCGGCGGAAAGCTAGATTATATAGACAGTGGGTATTTTAGAAATATCCCTCGATGTGAGATAGCATCTCAGAAAATCTTTCATTTTGAAAGTTGGGCTTGATAGTTTAAGTTTGATCAAGAAGATCTCTAGAAAGCAGTTATTTTCACATAGCAACTTTCACTGTCTATAAAATCCCAATAAAAGCATTGAGCCTTTTAAAAGCGATGAGAATGAGGTTAAAACGTGAAGTCGGTAATTATCTTTGCTTCATGACGAAGGCGATGTTGCAGTTGATGGTTGGTTCTAAAATTCTAACATGGCGTAGAATTTAAAAATTTGCCTCTAGAGTTGAGGAGGCGAGCTTTAGATAAGCTCTAACTGACTGGGTTGACTTCCGACGTACAAGTGAGACACGCTCAACGGAGCTCGTTGGGACCAGGGAAGGGAAAAGTGTGGGGGAAGGAGACAAAAGGAATACATATAAGAATAGCCAACTTAACAGTTAGAAAAAATCTTCTTGATGAAATGGTCTTCAATGAGTTGATAGTAGGAGTCACTAGCGCAGCCTGGAGGGTGAAAAAGTAGACGAAGTTCTCTTGATCACGGAGATGATAGCTGACGATGGCGACGAGATCTGGTGGCTAGATTGATAAGGAAGTCCTCTTATACAGGGAAGAATTGAGGAACTTCAGAGATTCGCTGCTAGATGACGCTAGGTGGGTCATGGACGATATATATCTAGAACAGACTTACAGGTAATATGAGAGACGTATACCAACAAAGAGAAATCAGAAGATCACTGTTGGTGTTTGAGAAAAAAAAAGGGATGAACTAAAGCAAAGAGAAGCAAGAGCTTACTCTATCTTACCGTGTATTCCAAAGAATACACCAAAAGTATCGAAAAAAAATGTGTAGGCAAGACTGTAGAAAAATTGAGAAGTCCAGCTAACTAGGCATAAAAATAATGCAGAATGTAGCTTACATTCTTGTAGATCTTGATGTAGATAATCTGGCCTGAACCAGACTATCCCAGTCTTCTGTCCCCATTTGGACACGTACTTAAATTCTCGTATCGGCCTCCATTATATACCCGCAAGTTGTCTAACCAGACATAGCGGTATTCATACTCGTTGCCTGATAATCTTGATGAAAACTGTTTGTAATATTAGCTGCTTCAACAGCTGAAGTAATATACTTGACAGGGGTCAGATCGAAATGATCCATGATGCAAAAATACCAGATTGTAACATGACTCAACTGTGATGTATTCAGTAATATCAATACTCTTACAATCTTATTCAGCACCGGTACAAGTTCTTATGTTCAAGTCCCTGGGCAGAGTTTCTCACCCTCCAGACAATGCTAGGCATGCTGGTTTCCCTATGTCGGCTAAATGAACTGAACCGTGCAAGAATGGTATGTGAAAAGTACTGACTTAGCTTGGTTGGTCAAATAGTTACGAAGACAAAAGCTTGTTCTGGTCATTGGATGAAAATAATCCAGTTTAAATATTAGTGGACAGTGGAAAGAAAATATAGACAAAGTCTATCATATGTCCGTGTAGCAGCAATAATTACCAATGTTCTGCCACAAAGTCTATCACCTCAGTGATAACTTATGAAGAATTCTAAGTTCACTAAAATTTCAAACACTATCGAAGTCCAGTAACCATGTACTGTCGTAGAATTTCTATAAGTCCCAGTAACCATGTGCTAGTAAAAACGTAGAGTATTACAACCATGTGCACGAAGATATTTTCAAAGTATAACGATGCCCTTAGCGGCATAGCGCTTACGAAATAATAACATGATGTATCAGCGACTAGGCACTGTATCGAAGTAACATATTGAGCTATGGCTCCCAGCTATTTTATACTCTGCGGGTGGACTCCTTGACGTCACTGCTTGAGATCTGCTCAAACTAAAACCTCTCATATCTCAGTTTCCTCTCGATCAATTTTCTTGAAATATAGCACGTTCTTCTTCCCTACGTTCCTACTCAATCGGAAAATATTTTATACAAATATAGCCTCGACTATGACACTCTTGCTACGTCACTTAGCGATCTGTTGGCTGCATAAAGCTTCGAAATGCTTCTAAGAACAATGGGAGCGGGCTATTCAAAATCTCAGCTCTGGACTTAGCATCTGGGCCTCTGCTCTCAAATCTGGACAACTGGATTTGGGCAGAGTACATGACTCATCAACAAGTTGCAATGTTAACACATTACTTTTGTTTCTACGTGTGGGTGTCTTGAAACGCTCCAGTCAAAATGATTCTCACAACCATAGCAGACCCTGCGTGTGTGGGAAACAATGCTCAGCTTCTAAAGACAAAGCTGTTTTCCCTTGAACAAAAGATCGGGTTACTTGTCTCTGTTTGATATCAGCACTTGTCTGCGAGCTAGAACCTCTTATCTCTTTTGCTGCGGCCAGACTGCAGCTTCATGCGCACCTAATGATAAGAGCACTAGCCCGAAAGCTGCGGGCCGTCTGAAGCCTCCAATTCACTTATCGCAAAGTGTCTCAGTGTGAGCTTAGCCAAGCAATGTCAAATAATGTTTAAGTAACATGAGAGCGGGTGGCAGGCAAAGCAAATCATTCACCAAACACAACGTCACTTGAATCCTGGTTCTCACATTTTTTCCGCCCGTTCCCCCAAATATCTTCAAAAATAACGGGAACGCCTTTTTAGAACTAAAACCATGGTTTCACCTTTTCAACACCAACATCCCCGTAAAGGGGACGAGGAAACGAAAAAATAACATCACATACGTCATTATCACATTTTCGGTTATCCAAATATTAGGAAAAGGTCAAAAACGCATGTTTCTCCCCAAAAACCTAGCCCATCTAGTCACCTCAACCATCCCCCTGAAGACCACATCGTTCTAGTCTTATAAGCTCATTAAATATCGCCAAAATGTCGAAAAAACATGTTTACCCCAATTTGCGTTTCCAAATTCCACCCATTTAAAAAAATAACCTCTCCATCAAATAGAGCGGATAAAATATTACCTAATCAATCCCTCTCTCGTCCCTAGTCCTCCCCCAACACCTAACCTTTTTCCAACATAGCCATACGCATTCAAGCACGCATGCGATTATAGGTATGTATGTATTCTTTATTGTCAGACAGATAAAATCCACTAGTGACAATATAATAATTAACAATAAAATTTTCAAGTATAAACAAAACAAAAACAGCAAACACGAACAAAAATACAAATACACTAGTCTATTATAAATCAACAACCACAACCATACAGACACGCAATCCAACATCCTATCTCAAGCATTCATTCATACAATCCATTTGTACAAGAAACACTGAAATAATTATTACAGAAAAAACAAAACTATCTACAGTAAACGGAAAAAGGCAAAAACCTAAAATAAAAGAAAGAAGAAAAAGTTCAGAAACTGGGAAAAAAGTAATACGAGAGTGACTTTCGAGGATCTAGGTAACAGCAAACAAAATGTAAATTACTTCAGTCGCTCGTTCATTCAATCAAAAAATCAATCAACCGTTCATTCAACCACATGTTCAATCTATCAATCAATCAATCAATAAACGCAAATAGAAAATAAAACATTCACTACCACACTACTCATGTTCAAGTAGTAAATCCCATACTGAGGAGTCAAGCTTACATGTCCTATCTGTTGTTCAATGAATCCCCAGTTATGGATTATTTTATCTTGAATTACTCTAATTCTTTTCACTGAAATGTAGTATAGTGTTATCAATAGGGTATGACAACCTTCGAGTTCATTTCCATCAACTCGCAATTTGTAAGTCCAAGTACGAAGTCGTGCTTTTTTAGTTTCAATACCGAAGGTTTTTAGACGGACATTCCTCATGCTGTTGGATAAAAGGAGATCCTGGACTTCTTTGCATGAACTATCCCCGAAATGTGTAAACAGCTAAAGCTGATGTGTGTCTGTTATATTTGAACAGCGTTGTTTAGCACAACAATTTCTTACATGTGAAAACGTTTTACCTTACCCTAATTTCATGGATGTTGATACATAACACCTACCACTGTTCCTGGCAATTTTCTTAGATTCTTGTTTCCATTTTCTTTTCACAGACTTTCTCCCACCTGATTGTACAGCTTTTAGGTTAGTTAAAATTTTTCCTTCAGCACTCATATTAATAGTACTTCCAGCAATAACACAATAGGTTAATTAATTCCAAATTAATTGAAAATGTTTAAAATAGATTTTGTAATGGATCTTACAATACCACAAACACAGTACTCCAGTGTTTAACGCACTAAAACAACTTAATATGCAAGTAATACGTAGCACTAAACTTTTGGAACATAAATCAGCTGCCACATTAGCTTGGAAAACCAAGGCCACCAACCTAAAGAATCAACATACGAGCACCAAATTCGCACAGAATATAAATAAAGCCACGGCACATCGTTTTCAAAGTTCTCCGTAATACGGGCACACGGCGCTATGTGCCCTAAATATAGCTACCGCCTCGATTATTAATTTTAGTGTCCGTCAGATTTGACATGTTGACATTGATTTTTAAGGAAACTCCATTAATTTTATATATGGGTATTTTATATTATGAAATTTTGTTCCATAACTTCACTGACTCCAGCAATAAACTTTCCAAAGGTTACAATATTAGTCTCAAAATTTACTAACTTACTAGTAATTTCTGACATTTTTTAAAATGTATTTGATATTACAAATTCACACTTGACTATTAACAAAAGGTCTAACAACGCCTACCGGAATTTAAAAAATCGTTAACGTATGTCTTTAATTAGCATAACTTTGGTGCAGATCACAGTTCTGAAAATATAGGTTTTTATTATTCTGATTAAATAATTATCATATTTTAAAATTTGGGTAAACCATTCTACATTCGGCCAATTTGTAGAACATCAAATTATAAATGCACCAGTTCATTAAATATTTTATTGTCATGGCGTCCGGCAAGGTTTTCAAAAAGCTAGTGGTCTAAAAATACTTAACTCGCTCCAAGAGCGACTTCCAACAAACGGTAGGTATAATGAGGTAAGTAAATATGGGAACTCTACGGATGATGGTGTATGCTGATACATAATGGGGCGACCGCAATTCCTCACCCTTCTTTTATTAACATTTATCAATGGGATGACCCTTCTTTTACTAACTTCACTGTATGGGGGAAATTGATTCCCTATAACTGACACATTATTTTGTCCTTATTACCATTACAAATACCACTGTGCTCTACAGGCTGCATATTATGGTTAATCTACATTATTATTGAGCCATGTCACATGCATGTAACCCAATTCGGGGCTTCCAGTGTCACCTTGACGAAACACACAACATTTATAACTCCAGCTATCCATCACATAGTTATTATTTTAATCATATTTCGTCTTGTTTTATATGTATACCATCAATTATACCTCCTTGTTACCCAACTTCTCCTGCATTTTACAGTGCCCTTCTGGAATGCCATCCGTTAACTAACACATTAACCTAATGGATTTACCAAACAAATTGTGCATTTATTTCAATAACTCACTTGTTGCTTTGTTATCCGATATTATCTGACAACCAAATCTTTCAAAACAGTTATACGAATGCTAATTCTATTGAATAAACGTCATTAAAATCGTAGAATAATTCTATTTCGAAAAATTGTCAGAATTACTTTAAATAGAATTCACTCACTCACTCCATTGGCTTCTCTGGGACGTGGCGATCCCGTGCCACTCGCACTATCTGCCTCCATTTCCTCCTGTCTAGCGCAGTATTCTCCCATCCAGTAATACCCATCTGTCTGCAGTCAGAGGTCACCTCATTATGCCATCTACTCCTAGGTCTTTCAGGGGATCTCGAGCCTTCGATCTACTTCTCGTACACCTGGCGAACTATTCTGGCAGCGTCCATTCTGATGACATGCCCTGCCCATTGTAGCCGTTTCGCTTTCATGATGTTCACTACCCTCGGTTGATTTGCTAATTTGTACAGCTCAAAATTTGATCTGAGAACCCATCTCTGTGTTTCCTGGTAAAAAAAAATGGGGCCGAACATTTTTCTATATACCTTGTTTTCGAAGACTGTAAGTTGGTGTTCCTCCCATTTGGTCACACTCCATGTTTCGGCTCCTTATAGCAGTACTGGCCTGATGATCGTGTTGTATAATTTTAGTTTTGTTTTCCTGGTCAAAAGTAATCTAATTTGGTGTTCAAATTGTCTTCTATTGCAGTAATTTATATTTACCCCAAGGTTTTTGAAATTTGGCGTGTTCTTAAATGTAAAATTGCCTATATGAACGTTATTTCGTTGATCTGTAATCATGTTTTCTCACTGTTTGATCATGTATTCTGTCTTCTCTTCATTAATCTCTAGACTTATTTTAGCAGCAGTTTCATTTAGTTTCCTCAATATAAGTTACAATTTCTCCTCCATTATTTCCTATCAATACAATGTCATCTGCATATGCCAGGATGTTGTGTTTGTTAACTGCTAGGCCTCCAGTTGCAGCTTCTTTGGTTTCCCGAATTACTTTTTCCAGAACGATGTTGAAGAGAAGTGGGGAGAGCACATCCCCTTGATTTAGTACTGTTCTTTTTTGAAAACCGTATGATACGGAGCCACAGTGTGTCGCTTTGCTCACTGTCTCCTCCATACACATTTTGACCAGGCTGATGAGTTTCTGTGGGATTCCGTATTCTGCCATGATTTCCTACACCGTTTCTCTGTGGACTATGTAATAGGCATTTTGGAGGTCAATAAATAGGTGATGGATATTTTTGTTATATTCCCAAACTTTTCATTGCTTGTCTTAATACAAAATGTACTGTCTGTTGTTGATCTGTTTTTACGGAAACCATTTTGATAGTCTCCTGTTATGTCTTCGGTGTATGGAATTAGTCGTAATATTATGTGCGACAGTAATTTGCAAGCTGTGACAAGTAGGGATATTCCTCTGTAATTTCTGCAGTTACGTTTATCTCCCTTCTTATGTATTGGAACAATAATTGCTTCCTACCATTCATCCGGTATTTGTTCTTTGCGCCATATTTTCAGGATAAGTTTATGCAGTTTTGCATGAAGCTTCTTACCCCCATATTTCAGCAATTCAACAGGTATACCGTCAGATCCAGCAGCTTTGTGGGTTTTCAGTTTCTTCAGGCTGCTGGTTACCTCTTCATATGAAGGATCATTTATGAAAGGTTCTACCGCTGAAAGAGTGGTTCTCTCCAATTTTTTGTCTTGTTCAGGGTAGTTCAGTAAGTGGTCAAAGTACTCATTCCAAGCCTGTATTATTTGGGTTGTTCCTGAAATGATGTTACCATTGTTGTCGCGGATGACTGCTGAATTATTATCCAGAATATTTTTATTATGGGAGGTCAACTCCAATGTTTTCCAAAGTATGTGATTCTTATAATTTAACACATTGATTAATTTTCAAACTTAGTCAAATACCTTTTATTATTATTATTCTAATATACCATCACAGAAAAATCGAATTCACGACTTCATCAAAATTATTATTATTAGATGTTTTTAGCCATAAAAAATTGGCATGAAATCCTACTAATTAATTCTTACTCTGAAAATAATTACATACAGTGTTTCTCCAAACCAAAATGACGTTAAATAGAACAATGTCTGATCATCTGAAAATAAAGCGTGGCGAATAATACCCATTCGCAAACCCGACGATTCTGTCACCATTTAACAGGATATAATCCATATTTTCAATATTCTTCTTAACAGATCATTCCAGGAAATATATGCCAAAGCATAATCCAAAAACAACGTGGTAAACTATTATACATCGATTGTGTAAAATAAATGGTCTAAAGTCTTTAAATTTGAGTCGATAGGGGTTGAAACTGAAGAAACATGTAATATGTAAAGTTGGAGCTTACATACATGCGACGATACGCTGGTTCGTTGGTTCCATATCGAGATGCCGGGTGATGGTTGTATTCGCCACGTTTATGATTGTCCTCAAGCACACGAGCTCCGTCTCTCCTCACCTCCACGATATCAGCCTGCCTCCCGGCCTGTCACCTCTGTATCCACGTATCGGAGGCCATCTCATCCACTAACGATTTTAGTGACACATCACTAAGTCATTATCTACGGTTATGCAACACGTGCGACGACAAATGCCGTTCAGTGATATTTTGTAACGTCCGGTACACAAAATTATGACTGACTTGTGCCACCACATTTTCGAAGACCAAACTGTCTGTGGTTTTCCACACCCACTCCGTAGATGAAAACTCCACTGAATAAATTTTACTGTGGGCTTGTCACTGCTGTTTGATTCTCATCCAACTGCCATTCAACTGGCAACATACTTTTACAATCCTTTGAGCTTATTTTCAATATCTCAGCTATCTACTAGGCTATAAATATTCATCGATGCCTAATTTTGGATTTGAATATTCTTCCGCTCAACATGACTAGCATTGTTGGCCCCATTACGTCGGCTAATATTACTCCGGGATTGGGATATGCTCCCGATCAACCCGTCAGGCAGATTGGTCCCAGCTCTTAGAAAGAGCAGCGAAAGTTCAGTCATGACTATACGACAACGGCGATAAGACAACTGCTCAACACTGTGCCCGGCTTATATACGTGTCCTTCACGCTACGCTGGCCACTGCGCCTCTCATCGGCACACGACGTAGAGCTGAGCCACTCATATCTCCGACACCCTTCGTCGTAGCTCCATGAAATTTTCTTCTAAAATCGTCGACAATTTAGGATAATAATCCCACGATGTTTCGGTACTTCCACCTCTTCGAAATTGTGACATCAGCGAAGTTCCCCAACCGGCCGTCAGCGCCACGGGTCTTTACTCAGCTGCTCTCTACACAGCGGTCCACTCAAACTCCATCGGGCGCGCGCTTCAAAACCAAACAGTCGGCTGTACCAGATAAGGAACCAGGCCCATCCTTTATAAGAGCACAGTACTAAGATGGAGATTCTAATTTCTTTGAGAGAAACGTATATGCACTTTCTTATTCTTTTAATTTCAATGATAATACTATAGGTGTATCTATGAACATTTTAAACGAAAGATAAAATATTTGCCAAACGTCAAGAAGCACCGAAGTGGCCTGATAAGATGCGCAGAATACCGGTCTCCCATATGAAATGCTTTCCTCCTACATCTGTGCTCTCCAAGGCAAGTCACGAATAATAAAACACGAGCCCTGCTGGCCAACTTGGAGGCACATGGAGATGATTGCAGACATGCTGGAGATTTAATTTTATGTCATTGTTGTTGTTCACTTAGGAGCTTGTAAATAGTGGTCATCAGCCCCGATGCTTCAATGTGTGTATAATATGTTTGAAATCCTGAATTATTGTGCTATCTGTAGCAATATGTGTACTTGTAAATGAGGCTTGGATTGGGATGATATGATCCAAGGGCATTTGCCCGGAGTACAAGTAGGAAATCTCAGAAGACCACTTCTAGAATGCCTGAGAAGAGGAAGATACGATTTCCACTTCAGCTATCCGAGAAGTGGTTTCCCACTTCTATTCAAGTCAAAAACCGATATGGTACTGTACTAAAATTTACGGTTTGAGCAATATTATTATCTCCATGAAGGAAGCATACGTTTTGTAAATTTATAGTAGCTGCATTTGGTAGCTGAACTCTGGCTAGCGCGAAGTCGTGAGGGGACGTTGTCTCTGTAATACGCCAAACCAATCAGGCAATTACGAGAGGAAAAATAACATAGAAGGCGGCAGAAACCGGTCTTGTTTGATATGGGGCAAGATAGGCAATCTGCTGAGCGAGAAAAGGTGTATCGAAGAAAGGAAGGGACAAGATAGGCAATTAGCAGAGGAAGAAAAGGTGTGGATTACGAGTGCATGGTATCCAGTGGCGCACTGAAAATATCACGTGACAGCCTCGAAGCCAATAGGAATATTCGATAGAACTAATTACCAATACTACTAATAATGTAATTGCGAATTATTTTATGAATTGAGAATTCACAATGTTATAAAGGAAGATTTATCAGACAAACCATTTTGGAGAAATATGTTTTAATAAGGCAGAAAGTGGATTGGAAAGAATCCCGCCTAAGACACGCGCGGATTATCTTGATGACGTTGAAATTTGCATGGAGAAGGGGAAACGAGCCAGAGAATCGCGGCATCTTTTTCGGGACACTTGAAACAGGATGGACGTATCAAACCTCGGTCTCCGAGTGCGCCCTTTTGTGTGATATAGCACAACTGTCCGGTAAAAAGTGTCGCGGCCCATAGCGAAGTGTATTTGCTTGCAGTCTAACGTGGAGTACAGTTTTACGCAAGTGTAAGTGTCGATATGTAGTGTTGTTGTTTGAGTCTTCAGGCTTTTGACTCGTATGATGCAGCACTCCATGCCTCTCTGTCCTGTGCTAATCGTTTCATCTCTACATAGCTACCACACCCTACATCCGATGCAATCTGTTAAACATATTCTAACCTTGGTCTATCCCTACAGTTCTTGTCCTCAACCTTTCCTTCCTTAACTAAGCTTGCTATTCCTGGGTGTCTTAGTATGTGTCCTACCAACCTATATCTTCTCTTTAGTAGCAGTGGCCCGAAATATCTCTCCTCTCCCAGTCGTCTTAATACCTCTTCGTTTGTAACCCTATCTACCCATCTGATCTCCATCATTCTCCTGTAACACCACATTTCAAACGCTTCAATTTTCCTCTTTTCTGCTGCACGAACAGTCCAAGTTTCACTTCCATGGAGTGCTACGCTCCAGACAATGGCTTTCAAAAATTACTTCGTAATATCTAAATCTATATTCGATGTCAACAGATTCCTTTTTATGTAGAAATGCTTTCCTTGCCTGAGCCAACCTACTTTTTATATCCTCCTTGCTTCGTCCATCACTGGTTATTTTGCTTCCTAAGTAACAGAAGACTCCTTCCTGTTTTAGCTTGTACCCTGCCAATTTGATGTCCATAGAGGTTTCTGATGTATTTCGTCTGCATTCCAATATTTTTTTGTTTCACATGTATAAATTTTCATCATGAATTATTTCCTCAAGACGGAGTCCATAACATTCAAAAACTCATTCAAATCCTTAGGCGTGTCGGCCAAGATGACGATGTCATCAGCAAATGTCAGAGTTGAAATTATTTGTCCTTGAATCTACACTCCCACGTAATTTTTTTCTGCAATTTCCTTCATTGATTGTTCAATGTAAAGATTGAAAAGTATGGGTGATAAGTTGCAGCCTTGCGTTACACCTCCCTGAATACCAGCTTCTCTCGCATGTCCTTCAGCTCGAATGACTGCTGTCTGGTTTCTGTATAGATAGTAGATCACCCTCCTATCCCTGTACTATATTCCAATCATTTAGTAGTGAAAAATATTAAAAGAATTGAGAGGGAAAAGTAGACAGACTTGGTGAAGGAACAGATCATAAGCGGTGATATGAGCATTTTGTAGAGTGAAGTTACAGAAACGAACAGACTATTAATATTCCAGTATGAGAGGAGAGTATCTGAAGTTTGTTTAATCGTCACTACAACGAAGCGTGCAGCTATTGAACATAAGTTTCGAGCATTATTGGAAACGTAAACAATTTAACGGATTTTATTTCTACGATTAATATTTCTTCGACATGGTTATAAAAATGTTGTTACAATCGAGATTGAGGGGGACAATGTCTAGCATTATGAATGTTGTGATGATGCAGTGCTAAATATGTAGCGGGATACGTGACCTACAAGATGAAGACGAGGATATCAGGATTGACTTGGAATATCGGTGACGATATTTTCTCGATATTTCAATAAAGATTAATTTATGAATATAAAATGGACAAAACACCTTGGAAGAGATTGAAGGAATTCCACGCAGAAGAGATGAAGAACAGAAGTGCAGAAGAGGTCGGAACGAAAAGAAGAACAAGAGTGAAGGGCGTGAACCGGGAATCGATCGTGGAGGAAGATCGAAGACGGGGAGATGCAGTTCGGATTGGCGTAACATCTTGGTCCAGTCAGGTGAAATATCTTGGAGCTGTACGGCGTAGCATCTTGGTGGAGTTAGGCGTAACAGCTTGGAGCTGTAAGGCGATTGCTAGGATGGAACTCGAATCAAGGAAAGTACGAGACGGACGAACTGGGTTAGGGAAACCAATTCATGTTTTTCTTCTATACATCCATACACGACATAAAGTAAGAAAATAATTCTCTTCCGTAGCTCATTTTTGTAGATAGAGATCTATGATAAAATCCCTGTGACCATTTTCGACGTTGAGTTCTATCTTATGTTTCGATTAGCATTGTGGTTGGAAATTTAGTAGTCGCTTTGCGCTATTTTTGATTTAATAAGTCAGGCGTTAGTTGAGCGTCAAGGTATTTTATGTTGGTAGATTTTAGTCCGAGTTTTGACATTTTTCGTAATTTTGGATATTTTGAATTTGGATGAGAGATTTTTGCGATGGAGATTTTCGTTTGTTGTTATATGTATTACCTGATTCGAATCATTCAGATATTTTTAAATTAAACGAAGATCGGATGACGATTATGTTCTAATCAACGGTAGGACGTTTATTTTGTCAACATAGCGACAAGTCAGATGCAGAACATTTCTCGTAAAAAAGTTCGAATTTTACAAAAATAAATAATGAAAATGAACATTATTATTATTTTCACCTTGGGAAATATTTTAAATAAATAGGATAATTTTTGAAAAATGTTCGAATACCAGGATAAATGTTTTGAGAAACATAGAATGAAACTAAGTCACATAAAATATGTTTTATTGGTGACAGTAGAGGAAGGCAAGTAACGATATTATGAAGGCTATTGAAATTATGAAATATTATTAAAATGCCAGATATTTTAACTGGGATTACGAACCAATGACTAGTTCAAGTATTGCTGTTAGGTAATCAGCTGATATTTTGGAGTATTGTATTGGAATGTCTCGTTGAAATGTTGACAACTACTACGTGGTTTATTTAAAGTAATGGCAAAGAAAGTATTCCCAAGTATTGGAGGAAAATATATGCATATTTGAGTGAAGTAGCAACGAGCTATGATGGCATTGTTAGTGTAGGAAGGACTTTTGTTATTGAGATAATTATTCTGCGATGATATTCTGTTTGCGTAGAATGGAATGCATATTATAATGGAACACGAATTGTTTTAATGAAGCAATTGAACTAAATGGAGTTAGGAATCACTGGTGTTAAGCGATATTTTATGGTAGATGTTAGGAACAAGACAAAACAGATGTTCGAGAATTAGGTGAAGGTTATAGTCAGATCATAAGGTTTAATGTCCACAGAGAGAGATTGATTAAGGTATTTGTTGTAAGAGCGTATAAGATTATCCATATATATGAAACGCTAAGTTGATTTTTGTTACCGCGAGATTCATAGAACGGCTGAAACTATACACGTCGTAGAGCCCTCTGACGAAAGCATGTAGATTTGCAGAGTGTCCTTGAAATAAACAAATATGTTATAGAATATTTTTAAATTAATGAAACAAAATCCAGAAATCTTGCATCTCACGCATTCGCACAATCTCTGAATTTTTGCATCGCAGAATGGAAGAGGTCCAAATCCCACCACCGACATTTTTTTTTAAATTTCCGTACTCTTCCTTCTTGCTATTACTATTACATTGTCAAAACATATTTTACTTTTAGCATTCCCGTAAACTAAGGAATTCTCCGCGATTCGCGTTGCCATATTCTATCTATATAGCCTATTTAAAACGCTAAGCTGATGTTTGTTACCGCGAGATTCAGAGAACGGCTGAACCGATTCTCTTCGTAGAGCACTCTGACGATAGCTCTTGGTTTGTAGATTTGCACAGTGTCTCTAAAAAAACAAAAATATTGCAGAATATTTTAAATTAATAAACCAAAATGCAGAATGCCTGCCACTCAAGCATGCGCACAATCGCCTTGGCTCATGACAGACATGGCGGTAAGAAGTCCACCGCGTTTTAATTTGATCGCTATTTATAAGAATTATAAAGGAGGGGGACGTTGTTTATGATTATTCCATGATATATACTGGAATAGAATTATAAATGACGGGAAATGTTGAAGTACTTAAACTGACAGTTGAGAGTTTTTGTTGTTTAACTATCTTTATATTGCGTTACTTTGCCACTGATTTGGTAGCTCAGCTGGTAGCGTAAAGGACTCTGAATGTTTGCATCGCGGAATGGAAGGAGTTTGAATCCCAACCCCGACGTGCTTTTTTTATTTCCCTATTCTTCTTTCATGCCATTGCTATTATATTGTAAAAACATATTTTACTTTTACCATTCCCGTAAACTAAGGAATTCTCCGCCTTTTACGTTGCCATCTTCTATCTATATATTTAAGACGCTAAGGTGATGTTTGTTACTGTATGATCCAGAGAACGGCTGAACCGATTTGCTTCGTTGATCACTCTGACGAAAGATCTTGGCCTGTAGATTTGCAGAGTGTCTTTAAAATAAACAAATATTTTACAGCATATTTTTAAATTAATAAACAAAAATGCAGAATTCTTGCCACTCACGCATGTGCACATTCGCTTTGGCTCATTACAGACATGGTGGTTAGATGTTCACCGCTCTTCAATTTGATAGTTATTTAGAAGAATTATAAAGAAGGGGAACATTGTTTATGATGTTTTCACGATATATACTGGAATAGAATTATAAAAGACAGGAATTTTTTTAGAAATTTAACTGACAGTTGATTGTGTATGCATACAGTCACCACAATTAAACATCATATCAGATAGTTTTCATACATACCCATGGAGCTAAATGACAACGATGTTGTACAGTCCCTAAATGAAACAATAACAGCTACTCATTACAAAAAGTCTTTTCCATTGTCCTTGGGAGTCTTTAGTCCAAGATGACTGGTGTGAAGAATATCAGACAGCATGTAAGTGCTGATAAAGGGGCATTTAGACTGTATGTTATCTCCAGTGGTAATTAATGGCTGTGTTCTATAATTATCCCTCAAATGGATATCTCCAAATGTCGCTCACTCATGCGTATGGAAACAAAGAGTCTCCGAGGCAGAGAAATATTCAAGCCTCACTGGGGTGCAATTATTATGAATGTGAACGAAGCCTTATAACGACCACGAGGACAAATAACTCTGTATCCTAAGGGAATACAAGGGGAATATATATTCAACGTAATATTATTTTATTTCAGATTGCCTACGACTGAAACATCTCACTGTAAGAGTAACTACATATTCACAGTAACTACGGCAGGCCACTACAGATGGTAAATTATAAACACTGACGAGTTAGCAACACCCACTAATATTTGTATGTTTATTACTCATTTTAAGTTCATTAACCTACATTTGGAGAAGTTAACGTGACGAACAAAACGAGTTATCCCCAGTTTTTTTAAGTAATTAAGTGTACTATTTACTAGTGTGTCATTTTATTTGAGGTATTTGAGTAAAATGTATTAACATTAGCCACCTAAGTTCATTCGGCTTCCTCATACATTTACAAAGAATCGGAGTCTTGACGTCATTTAGGAGCAATCTAGAAAGTCTCATCAGGAACGGCTTCGTCCTCAGAATCATCAGATACGCTGTCGCGATCACTGTTGGCGAGTTGCTCTACATCGAGGTATTCAGAATCATCAATCTCACCTTCATTTTCGAGAACTATAGTAGTTCATCAAACAACTCCTCTAACAACCAATTCCTTAAATTTCTAATCATGAATTATAGTATGATAACAATAAAGGAGTTGGAAAAAGAATGTAGTAACGTCAATGTAAGTGGGAAGGTGACTCGTTCGGTTGCTGTAGACTAGACGGTCCAGCAAATAATGAAGGTCTCGCGGCACCCTCTAACATTCTGGTCCTCACTCAGACCGCCCAAACAGGCAGGTTTTTCAGTGATTGAAAAGTGTAGTGCCACTCTTAGATTCGTATGGCACCCCATGATAAACCGAAAGTTATATGTTGGTAGCAATGACATGTTATGAAAAACTGGACAGAATATACCCCAGCATTATAATTAACTGGACATAAAATAATTTTGTCCAAGATTCTTCAAAATTAATTGTATCAAAATCTTATCATGGAAGCAATATAGCCAAGGACAAAAGTGTGAAGAGAAGGCACAGAGTAACAAAATCGTGACATTGGAAAGGTTCAGAAACTGGGGTCCGACCTAATAATGAATAACCACATCTGTAGAGAAATAATTGTATCTCCAATCATATGAACATGCAGTACTTAGTTCAAATTATTATGTAAGATATAGTAATACCTGCTATCGGGTACCAGTAAATCGTATTGCTCGTTCTCAATGGCGAATATCAGAGCATTTTAGTTAAAGGTTAAAGCTTAAAGAGATCATAAATTCTGTTTACCTACAATTGATAAAGACAAAATTTAGCTTTAATTGTTTGACAAATTTTCACAATTTTATTAATATCCGTAAATAATAGAAAATAGGTTACCACTAATCCAGTTATAAGTGACCACTCAGCTACGAAGAATATTCTACTTTCCCTTCTACTGGTAGGACACGGTTATTGGGTACATTCGAATTAATAATGTTCAAGGATTGTAGGTGATTTTTCTTCGTTGAAGGACTTGATTCATTTTACATTCCGATGCTTAAATATCACAAGGCTACTGCTTATACATTTACTTATTCGTAGAATCATGAGTAAAAAATGCTATTGAATTGAAATTACTCATTAATTCCATCAAATTGCCACGTATTTCTTATTTTATAGAAATAATACCACTTGCCGAATGACCTAGCATGCCACCAATTTTGCATAATGATGCTTTCAATAAAGTACAGACTCACGAATGGCGCTGTAGGAGTTAAGTCTGTGATCATTATTCAAGCATTAATTTGCCAAATGTGCTTCTTGTGAATGGATATATACACCGCGGTCAATTAAATGTGTTAGTAGAATTCTAGCACTCTGCGAACATTTTGATTGACATTTTGAGACTTTGCATGGTCCATAACGTACATTGCGCATTATGTTTATGAACCTTATAATTGCTAACCCGTAATGTTCAAAGGACCAGCATAAGTAGTACGAGTACCTTAGTTTTTTACTTGAAACCGGCATCGTTGGAAATGGCAGACAAATAACGTGATCCTTTCCTTAAAGTTTGTGATTTATGAACTTATGGCCTATAATGTAAACGTAGTTATTCTCTTTCCACCTTACAAACGCTACATGTTTCATTCAGTGTGTATACACGACCGACCGATAACTGAGACTGAGAAATGAATCAGGTGGTGCGTACTTCGGTGGAGGTGGCACTCACGCGCGTGATTGGATGTTAAAATATTGCTTGTAGGCCAAACCTTTAAATTAGGGATAGAGAGAAATATATATATCATTCTAATACGCAGAACATTTTCGACATAAAATCTCAATCCCGTATTAGAAACATGTATTGTAGGGTCCAGTGTACAGTACAGAAGGTTTATTTATTATTATCGTCTCAAATGTCCCAATGTATGCAATATGTCTTTCAATGGACAGATTCCTGTTCTAAGTAAATCAAACAAACTTCTCATGGGTTATCCAGGATTTGCCAGAGATATATTTTTACTTGAAAGAGATCGATCCTGCAGGAAGCTGGAGGGTATGAGCTTAGTAAATATCATTGGGTAGAGGGTAAAAACTCTACAGCGACACGTTCATGAGATCAAACACAGCAAGCACGTCCACACCTCTCAGCTCGACAATCCTCAAGATAGACTCAAGCCACAGAATTTGGAGTTACTTCTACCGGTTCCCTTGTTGAAATATTTTACGTAGTATCATATCGACATTCGAAAGGTTAAATGCACATTTTGAAGAAAATGTGGTTCATTCTGGGAGTTCATTCCATACGTTTACTGTATACTAGTACATTATGGAATGGGAATCGCACAAACTGCTAATGCTTCAGTGTGTAATCTCACATTTACATGTTTTTTCCAGTAGAGCATAATCATAGATGTCTTTTCAGTATGTGATTCCAGTTTCTATGTGCGGAAATTGAGGAATGACGAGTCCCAAAGGACAGGCAAAGTTGGTCGTATTATGAGCAAACATATCCACAAGACCGTGATTTTGCGTCAAAAATACAATTTCAAATAGCCCACCGTACAGGAAATTAAATTTAAGAAAGAAAATATTTTGGCACTCTATTCTTGCTTCTTCTATCTAAAGAATTATGTGGTAAAAATGAAAATGAAAATAAAAGCCTGATGTACTCTTATAACTGAGATAACATAAGGTTTGATTTCTGTTAGGGTATCATGCCCACCTTGCACATGGAGGCCCCGGTTTTGATTCCCGACTCCATCAGGGATTTTAGAAACTGATGTGAGGTCTGGAACTGGGTGCACTCAACCTCGTGAGAACCATTAAGCATCTGTTTGACAGTGAGTGAGTGCCCTGGTCCTGGAGATCAATATTAACGAGGGGACCCGGCACGTTGACCACGCGTCACCCCATAATCTGCAAGCCAAATGGCTGGGCAATAGTCGCTTGGCAGACCTAGGCTCTTCATGGGCTGTAGTGCCACGGGATTTTGTTTGGTTTATGATTTCAGCTAGTTTTCGAAGGACTTGATGACGTTAGATCTGCCAAATGATTCGCGTAGCATTCAGAATTTATAACGTGCTTTTCATTTGATCAGAAGAGTATTACAATCTAATAGTAGCCAATATACTCAATGTTTCACACACCTAATGCGTTAAAAATTCATTAAATGAAATATCAAAATCCCCAAGACTAATCGATTTTCAAAAGTAGCCCTATTGCGCTGTGTCTCTCAATTTGGAGACCTGATATATAAATATCGGATGGTTCCTGCGTCATGAGAATAAAGAAACGTTAGATAAAACATCCTGGAATATATGTACCAAACAATCTTCAAAATTAGCAAACTGTATGTCCAAGGTATTGTAGACATAATTAGAGTAAATGTCCAAGTAGATTCTACCAACAATATTCTATGCTATCATATAGGATCAACGTTCAACAGCATGTAACATCCATAATTGCAAATACATCATAACTCTATTTCGTATGTATGATATGTCTCTAGAGATATAACTCAGCGTATTTTTGGACTCATCATGGCTACCAACTGTTGATAAATTCTCTCCAAGTTACAGACAAACAATTCAAAATTTGGCACATTAGTATAGGCAATAGTCTTGCTGTTTCTTTCGATCAACACATCGAACATGCTAACATACTTCTACGCGTGTTGATAGGTTCAATGTATAACTGCTGTACATTTAACTTCCATAACATTTGATGGATATATAGTGTGTATGAGGCTAAGGATTATATTTGTGCATAGTTTCAGAGGCAGCTGGCCTACCAACTACGTAATAACTCTCTCTGAGCATTTGAGCTGTTAAGTCTTATTATCTCAGAATCCATAGAATGACACTATATCTAACAATCTGTACTTCTCTATTAGGCTTCAATATTCCAGGTACATTTAAAACAAATTATCATAAATGCTTGTATTACCAACTTAATCACATCATTATTCTAGATAAGTACACATAACAATCATTGCCATAAATCTTACATTTTATGAAAAGTAGACTCTTTATAGGCTCTGTTCAATCTTCTGGCTTTGGGAATGGGTGTTTGTGACGTCTTCATAAAGTAAATATAGAAAAAAAGTAATTAGAAGACGTAGAACGAAAACTAAATAATGTAACAAAAAGAACTAATATAAGAAACTCCTTGTACACCATAATTAAACATCTAATACAATATTCAAGCATTAGCTATTTATGTTCCTGCTGACTTTTATACCATTGTTCTCACAGTTAAGAGTGAGACAATGACATTAAAATTCCTAGTAACTCACCGTGACCTAGAAATGGCATATGCCAGTTCCTTTTCGATTAACAAATTTCACCAATTCGTTAGTCGTGGAGTCGTTCAAATTTAAAGTAACCGGATCTAACCTTATAATCCATTAAAATAGACCAATTATTTAGGTATGAAATTGTCTGGCGGAATAACGCTTAAAATTCGCAAAGTTCACAATAATTTCATGAACATAATGCATATTTGGTGCAAATCTCACCTACATATGGTAGCACATTTTTCTGTTTATTCTATTTCAAGTACGAAATATTCAATCGACCACACTAGAATGTCTAAAATACAGCCTAAAATTGCATTTATGGACTTGATAGCAAGACGATTTACGGTACATTGCCTAATTATTTATTTATTGGATTATTTAGTGATGTATTTATTATCTATTTATATAAATTTATTTATTTATTTATTTATTTATTTAAGTGGGTAGTGGAAGATTTCAACCTCATTTTCTGGAGCTGTAATTGACTTGGACAAACCTCACGGCAATTTGCACGAAATGTCTTCCAAATAATCTTCGGGTAGCGTAATAAAGTAGATTGAGAAGTGAATGCTTAGATCATACAGTAATGAAGGTAGTGGTTTTCCAATGGTTCTAACGGCACCTCCCCATATCCAAGATGGCGGCCGTAGCTTAACTTAATCTAGCTTGTGAACCAATAAGGCTAGAGACTTGAACGAGTTGCCAAATTACTCGGACGGACACCCTAAAATAAAACCTACACCAACTAGGGGGCGAAAGAGTATTTTTTTTGTAAATGTCGCTTTCCAAGTGCGACATGTTGGAGGTTGAATTCTAATATGAAATTAAACGTTCTTCCACATAAAAAACATGCAGAGTCCTGGATGCCGCTATGATTTAACATTTTTGTATTTTGTTTTTACGCATGCGCAATTGGGCTTTTTGTAAGAGGGCTTTATGAATAATGATTTATAGATAAGTTTTTTTAAATAACCAAAAGATCCAAAACAAATAGGTCATTGACAGTTTAATATCTCATGATCCAATAAGGCTAGGGACTTGTATGAGGGGTCGTTGGACTTGAGGTGACTCCCTGTTTTTGAATGTATTATTAATTTTTGTCCAAAGGACCTAACTACACTTTTGTTAATATCTCGCTAGCTAATAAACAGAGAGGGTCAAGTGAGTTGTCATAGGACTTAGAATGGTTAACCCTTTCCCATGACCAATGAATTTACCCCAAAAATCCAAACAGCAAGGTCATTGACATGAGATTTTATAAACTAATAATAAGAGAGGGTCAAGTGGTGTGTCATAGGACTCAGAATGGTCAACCCTTTCCCATCGCCAACTAATTTACCCTAAAGCCACGAAACAGCAAGCTCATCTACCTAAGATTTTATAAACTAATCTTTAAAGATGGTCAAGAGAGGTGTCATAGGACTTAGGATGGTTAACCCTTTCCCATGACCAATGAATTTACCCCAAGCATCCAAAACAGCAAGGTCATTGGCCTGATATTATATAAACTAATAATCGGATATCGACATGTGAGGTGTCATAGGACTTAGAAAGGTCAACCCAAAATACCCAAAACATTAAGGTCATTGACCTGAGATTTTATAAACTAATAATCGGATATGGACATGTGAGAAGTTTACCGTGAGTGATGAAACATAGCTAGGTAGAGAAAGAATTATTTTAGGGTACATGCATTGTGACTGACAAGTCTTTCACCATTGGAACTTTTTTTCAGATCAGACTGCAGTACAGAGAGAGAGTATAGGTTGCAGGCATGGGTTAATAAATGACAAATGGTGAACACAAAATCTGATTTATTTATTCAAGAATTAAGAGTAGACTCTCTTTAATTGATTGGTAAAAGAGGATAACTAAAACACAAAATGGAGACTACATCGAAATAAACTGAACTAAGCTGAATCAAATCCAACTTAACCGAACCAAACCGAATCGAAAACAAGCCACGGGTTTAAGTGTAAAACTTGTGGGTGGATGAGGTCATTGGTGATGTCAAAAAGGAAAGGGATAACGCTCTACCTATAGAGGGTAAGGTAAAGCTAGTGCATGGTGCTAATGCACACACCCAAGTACATGAACCACACACAACTATCCTATGCTGTTTTTATGGGTCGACTGTTAAAACTTGCTCAGTGGTTACTGGGAAGAAATGGTCGCTACACACAACAAGCTTTAGCTACTTGAGGCTAATAATCTATACACGCACTCGCAACTAACTGAACTAAACTGACTTGTTGGCAGTGATCAGACAGTAGGCAGATGACAGAAATGCATGGCAAACGGAAATACAATCATTTCCGGTCGTCTACTGTTACCAGCCAACCATTTTGTGCTGCAGTGGCAAGCACTCGTGCCTATTGCACTAGCGATTTTAACTCAATGTCCAGCTTTGAGGCAAAGAACGAATCAAACTAAGAAAGAAATGTATGGTGGCACAGTGGTTAAGCTGTTAGCCTTTCACTAAGGTAGACTAGGGTTTGATGTTAGGTTCATATGCATGCCATAAACATATAAAAAGCAGAGATAATGTTTAAAACCGATTACACTTGTTTGTTTTCTAATTATTACTTGGATTACAAATACAAAGAAGGAATGCGTTAGATATAAAGTTAATGCTGCCTATCACACACTAAACTGTAAGCAAGGCAAAAAAATAAAAAGCTAAAGGTGTAGAAAGAGCAGTGGTAAAATCGCTATTTGGCAAAGCTATGTCGCATAAGCAGTGCAAGATACAATCCAGCAACCATAATTTTGTATCTTGTAGAGCTGAAAAAATGCACTTTTGCCTCCATGGATAACAAATGTGTGCAGACGAATAACCTACGCATTAGCATATCATGGGGTTATAACCACGAGGAGGAGGTGTGATTTTTATATGTTATTGTTTAGAGACATGGCTTTTTGTAACCAGTAGATTTAGTAGATTTAGTATTTTGTAAGTATTCATTTTTGTAATTGTAAATAGTTAATTTTTTTAAAATAGTGGAAACCATTTTTTTGGTAACGGTTATTGTTAAATGTATAAATAAAAGTTCTTTGAAATGAGTGTGCATGTCGAGAATGTGTTTGGGGATAAATAGAGTGGTTTTGTTTATTCTCAAAGACAGGCATGGTTGTGTGAATGTGTGACTACACAGAAAGGGAGAGAGAGTGTGTAAAACATCCTTACCTCCAGTAGTAGTAGTAGAACTCTATGTTTCGCGAACACATAGACAGACTGTACCATCCCCATGGCAAAGCACTCACTTTAACACCATTTACAAAAAACTTTAAATGAAAAAACCATGTTTCGCAAATATGAACCTTTGACATATACAAAATGAGAAAAAAATGTGTAAAGAACAAATTAAAAAATCCATGTTTCCATATCTTGAAATTGAAAAACTTCAAACTGACATTTCAAAAATGCAAATGGAAAATTGACAAATTGCAACGTGCGAAATGTGAAAATGAACAAATGGCTATCATTATTTTAATAAATTAAAAAACATAGTGCTGTATGTTTAAGGTGTGAATGAAACCCCCTCTACTTATTTGGACCACCCGGGACTGACTAGACTTGCTTTAGTCCTCATACCACTTTTAAAATTTTGTGTTAAAGCTAGCAATTGAACCCAAGAGCTTGTAGGGGACCAAGGTTAGAATATGTTAAACAGATAGCCTTGGATGTAGGGTGTGGTAGCTATATAGAGATGAAACGATTAGCTCGGGACAGGGAGGCATGGAGATACGCTTAAAACAGTCAAAAGACTGGAGACTCAAACAACAACATGTAGAGCTCACCAAAATAATGTTGTGTAACGGTAAATGTTGGTCAACGAACAGTAATGCATTACTAAAACCCATGACACGATACCTAAGTGCTTTTCTAAAATTATTTTAAAATGCCTTTAACCCTATATTAAACATCCAGTTCACAAGACTCGTAACTGCAATGTTATCGTCAAACAAAACAAAATCTATATTTCAAAACAAACAAGTGGTTTAGTCACTGTTTACTGGAAAATGTTTTGTAAACACTCAAGTCCCCAAGACTAATTAAATTAGTAACTGCCAGGTTGGCCGAGTGGTTAAGGTGTTTGACTTAAGATCAAATTTCCTGTACAAGGAAACAAGAGTTCGAACCCCCTACCTGACATAACTATTGCCTGAACATGGGTTGACGACACTGTATTATTATGATACTCGATACACAAGACCACTCTCTTTCTGAACATAGTCAGAGACTGTTGATGGTTAACAATGGCATTAATAGTAGGACGTGAGGATAGCAATTAAGAAAAACAGACAATACCCATACACTATTTGTATTTATTTAATGTAAGTACTTGTAAAATAGTTACTTACAAATTACATTTCTCTTTTCTCTATTACTATTTAGTTCTTTTTGATCCTCTTTCATATGAAGATTATAGTTCAGCCCCTTAATACAACAATAACACAACATTTTGTTTAGTATGTGATGTTGATGACTTGAGACGTGGAAGATGGATTAAACATAACGTTTACAATGGGGGTTAAATGTTGCTCAATAAACACTGCACTATTTTGAGTAGCAACATTTTTTTTCTTGTACCGGTACTAGCTTTTTAGCATAGTCATGATTTTTTGACACTAACAGTGTTTCATCTGGTACACCACATTGATGATCACTCACACTTAAAACCTCACCATTTCTACTTTTTAGATTGCCTCGAAACCTTTTTGACCTCTCTTTTGAGCATCGCCAAAATATTATTCCTTTTACATTTTGACGGTTATAGTTATAAGAGTAGCCTTTATAGAGTACACGTTGTTTACCTTTGTTAGTTGTAGTGAGTTCCATAGTAGCAACTAACCTGTTAGTATGATTTGCTCAACACAAAAGTTATAACTGTTCTGATAATAAAATCATTTAGCGTTGGCTTTATATTTAATATGTACAGTTTGAAGTGTCAGCAAAAGTGAGAGCAAAGTGGTAGCAGAGTGGTAGAAAATATTACATGTATTGTTAAGAAATAGTTTAAGCGGTTATGTGGATCCATTACATTATAATTTTGCCACGACGAAGCTCATTTTCTATATCCAATGGTTCTTCCTCATATTCAGTATAACCAGCCTGTTTATAGGCATGCAATTGCTGAAGCTGCCGGATTAGCTTACTCGGATTGTTCCAGTAGACAAATTTAACAAAGGATTTTTGGTGTAAACAAAGCATTACCATTATTATCATCATCATCATTATCATCATAACCTTTATCATTATCATTATCATCATCATTATAATCATCATCATTATTACTATATTGTCCTTTTTGATCCTTTTGCAATACCACATTTTGCACAGTCTGTGTTGCCTTTGTTAGTGTTGGGAGTTTTTCAGACATTGACATCTGTCCTAACACGACTTCCTGAGGAGATGATAAATGCTTTTTAACAAACAATCCACTATCTTGAGCTGCAATATCTGTTTTTCGGACTAGTATTTTAGCATATTGAAGAGTTTTTTAAACAGCAACGATGTTTTATCTGTGACACTACATTGATGATCACTCACACTTAAGACCTCACTATTTTTACTTTTCAGCTCCCCTCGACATTTTTTTGAACGATGTTTTGAACAACGCCTAATAACAGTTCCATATGTAATGGTTCGTTTTGCAATATATGTATATCTTTTATAGTATGCATATGGCTTACCATAACTATTCGTTGATACTTCCATATCAATTGTCAAGCATGAAGTAATCTCTAGTAAAGTTCACTCGATAATATAAATAATAGTTTAAAGTGGGAGCAAACGTCGGTGCAAAAGTGGGTGCAAAGTGAGTGCAAAAGAGGGTGCAAAAGTTGGTGCAAAGCTGGGTGCAAAAGTGGGTGCAAAGGTGGGTGCAAAAGCGGGTGCAAAAGTGGGTTCAAAGGTGTGTGCAAAAGTGGGTGCAAATGTGGGTACAAAGGTGGGTGCAAAAGTGCAAGCGTAATCATGTCACATACACTTGTGATAGATACTCAAGGCTTTAAGGTCAACGAAAAAAGTATATATTTAAAGAGGTGGCTAATATCGATTGCATAACACAACTATAATGTCATGGATGGATGGAGGTGGGACTTTTCATTAAACCAAAACATTTTCCTTATTTGCCAGCCCCCATCCATCTATGACGTCATAGCCAGACTTAAAGCAATTCTAAATTTGTAGAAAATGTCACGTGATAAGGTTAGGTTAAGAAAAGTTAGGTTATGTTAGGTGAGCTGTGTTAAGTCTTAAAATATTCCCTCTCTGTCTTGTACTTGGTGTAAACATTGACACTGTAACTTCGTGATATCAAAATTGATCTGACGTTCGGTTAGGTGAGGTGTGGTTGAATCAAGTTAGGTTATGTGAGGTAAAGCCTCCCACCCCCATCCATCTATGACGTCATACCCAGTCTTAAAGCAAGTCTAAACTTGTAGAACATGTCACGTGATAAGGTTAGGTTAGGTAAAGTTAGGTTATGTTAGGTGAACTGAGGTTAAGTTTTAAATATTCCCTCTCTGTCTTGTGTTTGGTGTAAACATTGACACTGTAACTTCGTGATATCAAAAGTGATCTGAGGTTAGGTTAGGTGAGGTGTTGTTAGATCATGATAGGTTAACTGAGGTAAAGTTAGGTTAGATTGGGTGAGCTAGGTTAGCTACCACTATCACACTCTTAGTCAATCATTAACGATAATGTACTTCAGGATTTGTTAGAATCTTAGTGTGCTGTAAGTCAACATAATACATATCGCTACAAATCTCTCTCATTATAAATCGCGTTATCAATTGCGCCTACAATCAATTGCGTCTACCAATCGCCCCTACTATCACATTCACACGTACGGGGTAGCAACCGGCAAAGCCATTGGCGTTTTTATGTTCCTTTGACAAATACAATAGTGTCCATGGATAGATGAGCGTTTAATAACATAGCTAAGTATTTATAGGAAATGGTTCCATTGTTCCATTGCAATCCTGGATGGGTTATGATCCACTGGGTCTGTCTTTGATCTTTAACAGACTGAAACTCTAGCGGAAACGGTGGTTTAAACATAAAATGAAATAGTTTTGGTGAACGCGTGTTATGCAATCGATAATAGCCACCTCTTTAAATATATACTTGTTTTCGTTGACCTTAAAGCCTTGAGTATCCATCACCAGTGTATGTGACATGTATACGCTTGCATAGATTAAAACCAACTGACCACTCACTACTTGGGTTTAGAAATTACAATTACACAAATCACATTCTAGTAAAAATCGTGCCTACTATAAACTGCACCCACTTTTGCACCTACCTTTGCACCCTCGTTTGCACCTACTTATGCACCCATTTTTGCACCCACCATTGCACCCTCTTTCGCACCCACTTTTGCACCCACCTTTGCACCCAGTTTAAACTATTATTTATATTATCGAGTGAACTTGACTAGAGATTAGTTCATGCTTGACAATTGATATGGAAGTATCAACGAATAGCTATGGTAAGCCATATGCATACTATAAAGGATATACTGAAACATTTCTATTAAATGGTATTAAGGTTTTCTTGGGGTCAGGGTTGTTGTGGCACAATTAGGGAATCTTTCCTCCTACAAATATCAACTCTCCCCGTCTTGGACACACCTCCTTCTTGTCTGATACCAATTATTTATAATTATTTATCTCATATTCCACAATTGTAATTTCTTCTTCTATATTTCTCTTTAAAACAAGCCTTCATACATCCATCATCATCTAAAACATAACCCAAACTTCCTTCTCAGCAGCACCCTCCAATCCCATACTTTTTCCTTCCTTCATTTGCAATAATAAGACCTAACAAAATTTTGCAGCATGGAATAAAAATACGTAATAATCAAAGATATACAAAAAAGCAATACAGCGTCAAATGTAGAAATAAAAAATACAGATGTGTCACTCTATGATTCATGGCCCCCTCCCATCTCACTACTAGATCATTACAAGGAATACCATGGCTCAGGGCTCAATAAACCATGCAATGATCTATCAGCCAAGAAGGTAGCCATGCTATAACCACCTAAAATAATCTAAGGTAAATGAATAGTGACAATTCGCCCCCCTATATATGTATATATATATATATATTTATATAAAAAAGCATACATTAAAATTAATACACCTAAAACATACAGTATAATAAAATATCACTCAGAACATAAAACAACTTATCATCTACTTCGGAAGGTCCAATAACATTCCCTTCACTATAAAGACATGTGTTAAATTCACCAAAATCACCAACACGAATATCTTCGTCAGAAGGAGTAACCAAAACTATCACATCAAGTATACTAAATACCGTACTCCTCTTCTATCATTGGATCCGACAACAGTATAATAATCAGAAGGAACTACATAATCGTCATCAAGCCAGTCCACTTCGTTATCACAATCAATCTCGTCCTCCCTTTCATCGTCGTTTAAAGAACCATCCTCATCTTCGTTCTCCTCTTCTTCATCCTCTTATCTGGTATCCACGCCTGCGCCGTCGTTTGCAACTCCTGCGTCTCCTACGCCTTCTGCCTCATCGTCTTCTACGTCTCATACCTTCTCGACGTCTCCTGTCTTCCTAACCTCTCTATTCCTCCTTCTTCCTTTGGTCTGTCTCATCTGATTCAGTATCATCATATTTCCCTTTCTTTTTCTTCTTTTGGTTTGTTTCCTCTGATTTAGTATCATCATATTTTCCTTTCTTTTTCTTCTTTTGGTCTGTCTCATACTATTCAACAACTCTCTTCTCTTCGTTTTACATCTCATCCTTTTCATCCCCATCTTCCTTCTCCGACGCTTCTTCACTTTATCTTTTTCCAGTATGCTGTGTTCTCCATGACCTTCTCTTGCACGTTTACCCTCATCCTGAGCCTATTTTTCTTGACTGCTACTGTCCTCCTCATGACCAACCTTATCTGATTCTTCTTTCTCTGCTTCAGTTTCTCCCATATCACTTGCTTTCTCACGCCCTTCTGTTTCTCCTTCTCCCTTATCCGTTTCTCCTTTCTCTTCTACCTTCTCCTTCCTTTCACCTCCTTCCTTTCTTTCAGTGTTTTTCATATCACCTGCTTTCTCATGTTCTTCCATTTCGCCTTCTCCCTTATCCGTTTCTTCTTTCTCTTCTACCTTCTCCTTTCTTTCACCTCCTTCCTCTCCTTCAGTTTTTTCCATATCACCTGCTTTCTCACGCCCCCCCCCCACATCTCTGAGAGTTTTCTTGCATCCCCACATCTTGTTGAACTTGATGGTCTTCCAACCCTTCTATTTCAGTCACTCCAGCCTCACATACTTCACACATTTTGTCCACTTCGTCCTCCTCTCCAGCCACACTCACATATTTTACCTTGTTATTTATTTCTTTTTTACTGACTCTGCTGGTTTGTTCCATGATTCTGTTAGGGAATTTACTTTATTGTCCTCAGATTCTATACATTCTTTTACTGACTCTATTTTCTCTATGAGTACTTGTTTCACTGATTCTATATGCTCTTCTATTTTCTTGTTCCACGATTCTGCTACCTCGTCTAATTTCTCCATGAGTATTCGTAGGTTCATCTCCCCCATTCATGGTCCACGTTGGGCGTCATATGAAACATTTCTATTAAATGGTATGAAGGTTTTCTTGGGGTCATGGTTGTTGTGGCACAATTAGGGAATCTTTCCTCCTACAAATATCAACTCTCCCCGTCTTGTCTGATACCTATTATTTATAATTGTTTATCTCATATTCCACAATTGTAATTTCTTCTTCTATATTTCTATTTAAAACAAGCCTTCATACATCCCTTATCATCTAAAACATAACCCAATCTTCCTTCTCAGCAGCACCTTCAAGCCCATACCTTTTCCTTCCTTCATTTGCAATAATAAGACCTAACAAAAATTTACAGCATGTAATAAAAATAATAATCAAAGATATAAAAAACAGCATCAAAAATAGGAATAAAAATACAGATGAGTCACTCTATGATTAATGGCCCCCTCGCACCTCACTACTAGATCATTACAAGGAATACCATGCCTCAAGGTTCAATACTCCTTGCAATGATCTATCAGCCAAGATGGTAGCCATGCTATAACCTTCACCTAAAATAATCTAAGGAAAATGAACAGTGACAATACATATATTGTAAAACGAACCAATAAAATGGAACTGTTATTTCGCGTTGTTCAAAACAGGGTTCAAAACAGTGTCGAGGTGAGCTGAAAAGTAAAAATAGTGAGGTCTTAAGTGTGAGTGATCATCAATGCAGTGAAACAGATAGAACATCATTGCTGTTTAAAAAACTCTTCAATATGCCAAAACAATAGTCCGAAAAAAAGATATTGCAGCTCAAGATAGTGGATTGTTTGTTAAAAAGTATTTATCATCTCCTCACGAAGTCGTGTTAGGACAGTTGTCAATGTCTGAAAAACTCCCAACACTATCAAAGGCAACACAGACTGTGCAAAATGTGGTATTGCAAAAGGAACAAAAAGGACTATATATTAATAGTGATGATGATTATAATGATGATGATAATGATAATGGTTATGATGATAATGATGATGATGATGATAATAATGATCATAATGGTAATGATTTGTTTACACCAAAAAATAATTTGTTAAATTTGTCTACTGGAACAATCCGAGTAAGCTAATCCGGCAGCTGTAGCAATTGCATGCCTATAAACAGGCTGGTTATACTGAATATGAGGAAGAACTATTGGATATAGAAAATGAGCTTCGTCGTGCCAAAATTATTATGTAATGGAACCATATAACCGATTAAACTATTTCTTAACAATACATGTGATATTTTCTACTGCTTTGCTACCACTTTGCTCTCACTTTTGCTGTCACTTCAAACTGTACATATTAAATATAAAGCCAACGCTAAATGATTTTATTAACAGAACAGTTATAACCTTTGTGTTGAGCAAATCATACTAACAGGTTAGTTGCTACTATGGAACTTAATACAACTAACAAAGGTAAACAACGTGTACTCTATAAAGATGTCGAGGCAATCTAAAAATTAGAAATGGTGAGGTTTTAAGTGTGAGTGATCATCAATGTGGGGTACCAGATGAAACACTGTAGGTGTCAACAAAAAATCATGAGAACGCTAAAAAGCTAGTACCTGTACAAGAAAAGAAATGTTGCTATTCAAAATAGTGCATTGCTTATTGAGCAACTTTTAAATCCTATTGTAAAAGTTATGTTTAATCCATCTTCCACGTCTCAAGAGTCATCAACATCACAGACTATGCAAAAGGTGGTGTTGCGTTTATTTTTTTAAGGGGCTGAACTACAAGAGTATCTACTCTTCATGTGCAAGAGGATAAAAAAGGACTAAATAGTAATAGAGAAAAGAGAAATGTATGTTGTATGTAACTATTATACAAGTACTTACCTTAAATAAATAAAAATAGTGTGTGGGTACTGTCAGTTTTTCTTAATTGCTATCCCTACGTCCTACTATTAATGCCAATGTTAACAATCAACAGTCTATGACTATGTTAAGAAAGAGAGTGTTATTAAACAATACACTCTATCTATGGTTTGTGTATCGAGTATCATAATAATACAGTGTCGTCAAGCCATGTTCAGGCAATAGTTATGTCAGGTAGGGGGTTCGAACTCTTGTTTCCTTGTACAGGAAATTTGATCTTAAGTCAAACACCTTAACCACTCGGCCAACCTGGCAGTTACTAATTTAATTAGTCTTGGGGACTTGAGTGTTTACAAAACATTTTCCAGTAAACAGTGACTAAACCACTTGTTTGTTTTGAAATATAGATTTTGTTTTGTTTGACGATAACATTGCAGTTACGAGTCTTGTGAACTGGATGTTTAATATAGGGTTAAAGGCATTTTAAAATAATTTTAGAAAAGCACTTAGGTATGGTGTCATGGGTTTTAGTAATGCATTACTGTTCGTTGACTAACATTTACCGTTACACAACATTATTTTGGTGAGCTCTACATGTTGTTGTTTGAGTCTCCAGTCTTTTGACTGTTTTAAGCGTATCTCCATGCCTCCCTGTCCCGAGCTAATCGTTTCATCTCTATATAGCTACCACACCCTACATCCAAGGCTATCTGTTTAACATATTCTAACCTTGGTCCCCTACAAGCTCTTGGGTTCAATTGCTAGCTTTAACACAAAATTTTAAAAGTGGTATGAGGACTAAAGCAAGTCTAGTCAGTCCCGGGTGGTCCAAATAAGTAGAGGGGGTTTCATTCACACCTTAAACATACAGCACTATGTTTTTTAATTTATTAAAATAATGATAGCCATTTGTTCATTTTCACATTTCGCACGTTGCAATTTGTCAATTTTCCATTTGCATTTTTGAAATGTCAGTTTGAAGTTTTTCAATTTCAAGATATGGAAACATGGATTTTTTAATTTGTTCTTTACACATTTTTTTCTCATTTTGTATATGTCAAAGGTTCATATTTGCGAAACATGGTTTTTTCATTTAAAGTTTTTTGTAAATGGTGTTAAAGTGAGTGCTTTGCCATGGGGATGGTACAGTCTGTCTATGTGTTCGCGAAACATAGAGTTCTACTACTACTACTGGAGGTAAGGATGTTTTACACACTCTCTCTCCCTTTCTGTGTAGTCACACATTCACACAACCATGCCTGTCTTTGAGAATAAACAAAACCACTCTATTTATCCCCAAACACATTCTCGACATGCACACTCATTTCAAAGGACTTTTAGTTATACATTTAATATTTACCGTTACAAAAAAGATTTTTTCCACTATTTACAAAAAATTAACTATTTACTATTACAAAAATGAATACTTACTAAATCTACTGGTTACAAAAATCCATGTCTCTAAACAATAAAATATAGAAATCACACCTCCTCCTCGTAGTTATAACCCCAGATATGCTAAGGCGTAGGTCATTCGTCTGCACACATTTGTTATCCATGGAGGCAAAAGTGCATTTTTTCAGCTCTACAAGATACAAAATTATGGTTGCTGGATTGTATTCTGCACTGTTTATGCGACATAGCTTTGCCAGTTCATAAAACCGCTAGGTAGTTCTATACAGATAGCGATTTTACCACTGTTCTACCTACGTCTTTTGCTTTTTATATTTTTGCCTTGCTTACAGTTTAGTGTGTGATAGGCAGCATTAACTGTATATCAAACGCATTCCACCTTTGTATTTGTAATCCAAGTAATAATTAGAAAACAAACAAGTGTAATCGGTTTTAAACATTATCTCTGTAATTTTTATATGTTTATGGCATGCATATTAACCTAAAATCAAACCCTAGTCTACCTTAGTGAAAGGCTACCAGCTTAACCACTGTGCCACCATACCCTTCTTTCTTAGTTTGATTCGTTCTTTGCCTCAAAGCTGGACATTGAGTTAAGATCTCTTGTGCAATAGGCGCGAGTGCTTGCCACTGCAGCACAAAATGGTTAGCTGGTAACAGTAGACGACCGGAAATGATTGTATTTCTGTTAGCCATGCATTTCTATCATCTGCCTACTGTCTGATCACTGCCAACAAATCAGTTTAGTTCAGTTAGTTGCGAGTGCGTGTATAGATTATTAGCCTCAAGTAGCTAACGCTTGTTGTGTGTAGCGACCAATTTTTCCCAGTATCCACTGAGCAAGTTTTAACAGTCAACCCGTAAAACAGCATAGGATAGTTGTGTGTGGTTCATGTACTTGGGGTTGTGCATTAGCACCATGCACTAGCTTTACCTTTCCCTCTATAGGTAGAGCGTTATCCCTTTCCTTTTTGACATCACCAATGACCACATCCACCCACAAGTTTTACACTTAAACCCCTGGCTTGTTTTCGATTCGGTTTGGTTCGTTTCTTTGGAATTGGTTCAGCTTGGTTCAGTTTAGTTCGATGTAGTCTCCATTTTGTGTTTTAGCTATCCTCTTTAACCAATTAAATAAAGAGAGTCTACTCTTAATTCTTGAATCAATAAATCAGATTTTTTGTACACCGTTTGTCATTTATTAACACATGCCTGTAACTTATTATCTCTCTGCACTGCAGTCTGATCTGAAAACAAGTTCCAATGGTGAAAGACTTGTCAGTCACCATGCATGTAGCCTACAATAATTCTTTCTCTACCTAGCTATGTTTCATCACTCACGGTTAACATCTCACATGTCCATATCCGATTATTAGTTTATAAAATCTCAGGTGACCTTAATATTTTGGGTATTTTGGATAAATCCATAGGCCATGGGAAAGGGTTGACCATTTTAAGTCCTATGACACCTCACATGTCGATATCCGATTATTAGTTTATATAATAACAGGTCAATGACTTTGCTGTTTTGGATGTTTGGGGTAAAGTCATTGGTCATGGGAAAGGGTTAACCATTTTAAGTCCTATGACACCTCACTTGACCCTCTCTAAAGATTAGTTTATAAAATCTTAGTTGGATGACATTGCTGTTTTGGATCTTTTGGGTAAATTAGCTGGCGATGGGAAAGGGTTGACTATTCTGAGTCCTATGACGCATCACTTGACTCTCTCTGATCATTAATTTATAAAATCTTAGGTCTTTGGCCTTGCTGTTTTGGATTTTATGGGTAAATTCATTGGTCATGGGAAAGGGTTAACAATTCTAAGTCCTATGACACCTCACTTGACCCTATCCGATTAATGGTTAGCGAGATATTAACAAAATTGTAGTTAGGTCCTTTGGACAAAAATGAATAATACATTCAAAAACAGGGCGTCATCCCTAGTCCAATGACCCCTCATACATGTTCCTAGCCTTATTGGTTCAAGAGATATTAATAAGTCGATGACCTATTAGTTTTGGATCTTTTGGTTATTTGCTTTTAAATAACTTATCTATAAATCATTATTCAAAAAGCCCGCCCTCGTACAAAAACCCCAATTGCGCATGCGTAAAAACAAGAAACAAAAATGTTAAATCATAGCAGCATCCAGGACTCAGCATGTTTTTCATGTGGAACAACGTGTAATTTCATATTAGCATTCAACCTCCCACATGTCTCACTTGGAAAGCGACATTTACTAAAAAAAATACTCTTTCACCCCATAGTAGGGGTAGTTTTTATTTTAGGGTTAAAATAAGTTGTCTAGAGGAAAGGGGGTGTCCGCCCGAGTAATTTGACCCCTCGTTCAAGTCTCTAGCCTTATTGGTTCACAAGCTGGGTTAAGTTAAGCTACGGCCGCCATCTTGGAGTGGGGGAGGTGTAGGTGGCGTTAGAAACGTTGAATAACCACTACTAATGAAGCGCAATAAATAACGCGGCGAGTATCACGTGCGGCGTTTTTCAGTTTACAACAAAGGTCAATTATTTTTTTCATTCGGCAACACCTTCCAGTTTACTGAACACGACCAATATTCTCTCAAATTGAAATGAACTGACTCTTTTTTTGACTAGTGTACTATCAATATAGCCTAAGCTACAACAAGGTAATAAGTGGTTCCCATCCCACAAGGATAGTTTTGGCATTGTTGCCTCATTTGGCCGCCCAGAAGCCATCGGAGCCACGTATTTAGTACTTTTGTGAATTCTATCTTATATCCTGTGCCAATATGTCTGAGTTTATATACGTATCATTCTCACATTCACGTTAAGACTAAGAGGGAACACCGAGAATGGGTAAAATGCACCTGCCCTGAACTTCTCACATGTTACATGAGATAAATCATCAATATACCTCGCTAAATAGAACAACAAAATGTCCATGTCGTGGAATTAAACCACCCAACTTTGTCACCGTACTGCCATTTACGTTGCCTATTTTAGAACATGTAACTCAATAATTACTTAACGGAGCGGCTTCAGCATTCGCAAGAAAATTCCTCCAAAGATTGTCTATGCTAAATTAATGGGGGAAAACACTGGACCGTTATAGTTCTAGTTCCTTGTTTTCAGCATGTAATCGATAATGATTATCCATGTGAGAAGGGCATACGGTATACGGTATGAACATGAACATTGTAGCACAAATGTACGTTGTACAAAACACTATTTCCTGGCAGGAAAATCAGCCGTCAGCATACCAAATATCGACTAATAATATTTGACCCCACCGTGGACTGTGATTTTAGATCTATGATTACAACCACTGCAAATACTTGACAGTTATTGCAACAATTGTGTTGTTTGTCCGTAATGTTGCCGGAAGTTTATTGGTCTATCAGTCTTAATGAGAGATTACTGTCAAATGCACTCTCTGGATATTGAACGAGGATTTACTTTACTATACAGGATTTTTAAAAATTATTGTCCTAAATTTTCTCTCATGTGTTTTTAATCAAATACAAATAGCAATAATTTTTAAGAATGGTATTCACTGCCAATGTAAGTGACCGTTCACTCCATTTAGGAATATCCCGAGTAAATATTTTATTCAGAATTCATAATGTTCATTTGCTGTGCAAAATTTGGAAAGGACATCTTATGATATGCATTTTACTATATCTCGTATATTTCTATTTGCTTATATCACTAATCGCTTTTCAGTATTGGCTATCAAACATGGAGGCGTGCCTATTGATTTGTGAATATGCAATTCAGCGGATATTGCTATAATTCCACTACCAGGACGCCATTGTCTATCTCCAACAAAGTCTCATTGTTGCGTGGAATGTATTGATATATTTGGCATACATGTTAAGTGTATTATAATTCTTTGCAAGCCTCTACCAAGAAGAAGTCCCCAAAAGCTATGTTGAAAAAAGGCATCATGCTCGGGATCTCACGTGAATTTTTACCGCTTATTCGTAGCCCGTATGTGAATTGCCAAAAGCAAGTTGAAGCTTTCGGAGACCTGTTAAATCTGTTGTCTGTATAGTCCATTTCGTTTTATTTGGCTGTGCTTGCGAGATTTGATCCAACATATTCTTAATTCCGGGACACAAGGTACTTAAATGTAGTTTACATTAGTTCTTTTTTCTATTAAATCCATGATCATTGTATCAACTATTTCAGCATGTTATTATTATTTATATTATCACTATTTATCTTAAATGCACTTACCCCTGTTCATTAAAACTTAACCTGGCATCATTTTGTTATATCACATACATTCTTGTTCCTCTTGGGGTATTTAAACCCTGTCATCTAATGGGATGGACATAACTCGCAAGCATCATTAAAGGGAATAAAGATCTTTATAATAGTCAACGATAACATGAAAGACAACAAAGAAGCCCAGTTGGTTTGACTGAAATCCCTAAAACTGCACATCAGAAGAGGCGACTACACTTGACCCAGCAGTATTCCAGCAAGCTACAACCTACTGGTTCAACATTTAAGACTCAAAACATGCCCACGTCAGTACGTTTGAGATATTCAGCATTATATTTTGATTTCAAAACAATATATTTTTGTGTTATGAGGTTATTGGGAATGCGGAGAGTACAAGATTAGTAAAAGGAGGTCAAGACGCCTATCCCTTCTCTTAAAGGATTGTGTGAAGCTATGATCGTCTCATCAATGGATACTTGTATAAAATTGCTGCGTAAAGAAAGGGTAAGTCAAGTGATAAGGTTCGTGGCCGTCCTTCCTCCAATGGAGTTGCAAAGGGGTGTCGAAATAAGTTTTACAGAAAATATCAGAAGATATCTGAGAAGATTTTTATGTTCCCGAGCCATGGAACACATTAATTATTTCATGACATATAATGGCACCTCTCAGTTCACAATGTAATCTCCTAAAGATTCACTGAGTGAGACACTTCTTGATGACAATACAGTGAATGGTAGACGTTTTCAAAAGTTAGGAGATAATCGAAAGAGGTGCCAACTGATTTCACTTATTAATTGCTATCGCACTTGCCATCGTATGAGATTACCGTCCACTTACCGGGTGAGTTAGCCGAGGTCGTTGCGGCATGACTGTTGGCAGTCGCTCACATCCGGGAGGCGAGGAGGTTCGAATCCCCCCGCCGGCAACCTTGAAGATGGTTTTCTGTGGTTTCCCATCTTCCTTCCAGGCAAATGCCGGGGTTGGTCCCTAACTATAGGCCACAGCCGCTACCTTCCAACTCCTCGACCCTCCCTTCCAACTTTCCTCCCCAACGGTACTTGTAGCTCACCCATTGGGTGTCCGTCTCGAAGCAGCTACAAAACTGGCGAGCCGAACATGTCATCGGACACTCCCGGCACTAAAAGCCATACGCTAAAAAAAAAAAAAAAAAAAAAAAAAAAAAAAAAAAAAAAACCGTCCACTTTCTAATTCCTCTATAATTAATAGTGTACAGAAAGCATACTAAGAACAATTTGGCACAACGTATTGAAAATTTGTGGTTCTGTGTTTCTTACTATGACGCCTGAAAGTTGGAAATGTCAGTGGTGCTATATCCTCAATCCAGTCTTAGAGCTGGGCCTTTCATCCAATTCGGTTTCGATGACGCAGACTTTAGCGTGTCCAACCTTTGCGAACAGACTACATGCATTACAATTGAGGGCCTGCGCATTGCATTGATACTTCCAACAAGTTCACAGTTCACTCGAAATAGGGTGTGAAATAACCAAATATTCGCAAGTTCCAATGAGGTTGGAATCCAGGATGCTCTTTTTCTTGAAATATCCCATGCAGTGGGGACAGATTTACGAAGTATGACTGTTAGAGGCCTTGAAACTCCTGAACAACCTGCTCGTCCAACAGAATGTGTTTTATGGTTATGCGCTAAACGTCAGATAACATTAGGTATCCCACAAATGAAGAGCTATATGCATTCATTGGCTAAAGGTATAGCAAAACAACGAAAATTATCCCTCATCCCTTCATTAACACAGCTCTCTATTTCGAATCTAGCTTCAGAATTATATGAACAATTAAGTCAAAAATGTTTCTTGATAACTTTTGATCAGCTATTATATCTCAAGTGTGGAAAGACAGTTGCTTCATCACTCCCTGACTCTATAATATCCCTTAGAATGGGTCGTAAGCAATTATGATTATTCCAACCACTGTTCGCTGTTATGCGGAAGAGTTACTTCTAATAAAGAGTTAAAATTTGGTAGACATCTTCCGGTCACGAATTGTACCTAAAGATTATATAAATTGACGATATTGAAAATTTTTCTTATTTTTTACTTTTACCTAAAATTCTACGTTCTACACAATAAAGATTGTAATGTTTATTTCATGGTTCTATAAAGTAAAATAAATTTAAATAACATTAAGATTTCAATGTTAACTGGTCGCACATTGTTTTAATCCTGGAACAGTACAGTCGGGCAGTCAATGACCCTGAGAATATTCGTTCCCCGATTACGTTATGTTGGTATACATGTTGAGCGGCCACCTCCTGTGACTTTTACTTGACCTTGACTGTCCTTCAGTCAATGTGTGTACTTCTTATCAGTGACAGCTATTTATACCCAAAGCAGTGTCTCCGGGCTATTAAGTGCCCCACTGTACGTTAATGTTATGATTCTTCTTCTGTCGCCTGTATTATTCTTGAAAGTTATCTTAAATATAATCGTGTCATTTGTGCTATATGTTAACAAAATGGATTCTCTTAAAATTGACGAACAAATTTAACTCGAATTAGTCAGGGCAGGGTGTGAAAGTATAAATCTTTTTGCGGACTGTTCTGATAGTGAAGGTGAAATAGAGAGTGTCAAGGAAGACCACGTCGAGGAAGATGTTTTACTCCTGATCCATCAGAGGATGAATGTGAGCCTGAGTCAACGAGCGAAGAAGAAGATATTGTGGTCCATAGTAGTAGGGGAGTGATAGGAATCTAAACCCACTCGGCGTTGCTCGGGCGGCATTCATGTTCTACATAATGTTGTTCTACATAATGTGCATGGGTTCGGTGGATAGCCACTATGAATTAACATGCTTGTTTTGTTTTTTACGCATGCCCACTGATAGCTTTTGTAAGAGGGTGGGGGACTGGATCCCTGTGGATGGGTTATTGTTGACAGGTCATTGTGGACAAGTCATTGTGGACGGGTCCTTGTTGACGAGTCCTTGTGGACAGGTCCTTGTGGACGAGTCCTTGTGGTTGAGTCCCTTTGGACTGATCCCTTTGGACCGGTCCCTTTGGCCTGGTCCCTATGGACTGGCTCATGAATTTATTTAAATTATGTCAAAGGGCCTGACTACATTTGCGTGTGTTGAACTGACGTTGTTCACCAACCCCCACTACTATAATGTGATAACGATATGAAAGGAAAGTGACGAAATACATGTGAACACGTGTGAGATGACCTTATTACCGTCCTCCTTGTGAAACAAGTTACATCCTGTTTTGGTTCATACGTGAGAAAATGCAAGTTCATGTGTAATATGACCTAACACACAAGTGTACACATGTGCACGTGCACGATAAGAGCTAACAAGTCACAACCTGTTTTGACAGTGGTGGGAATAAGGCTAGAGACATGTACAAGTAGTCAAATTACTCCGGCAGACAACCCCTTTCCTATGGATAACTTATTTCCACTCAAAAATAAAATCTACCCCTACTAGGGGGTGAAATAATAATTTTTAGGTAAAAGTCGCTTTCCATGTCCAACATGTGGGAGTTTGCATGCCAATATGAAATTAAACTCGTTCCACATAAAGTGCATGCATACAACAGAATGCCGTTATGATTTATCATTTTTGTTTTTTGTCTTACGAATGCGCAATTGTTTTTTTTGTAAGAGGGCGGGCTTTTTGAATAATGATTTATAGATACGTTTTTTTTACAAATTAACCAAAGATCCAAAAACTAATAGGTCATCGGCTTTTTAATATCTTATGAACTAAGAAAGCTAGGGTCTTGTATGAGGGGTCGTTGGACTTGGGGTGACGCCCTGTTTTTCAATGTATTATTCATTTTTTGTCAAAAGGGCCTAACTGCACTTTCGTTAATATCTCGCTAACTAATAATCACAGAGGGTCAAGTGAGGTGTCATAGGACTTAAAATGGCCAACCCCTCCCCATGACCAATGAATTTACCCCAAAAAAACAGCAAGGTCATTAACCTAAGATTTTATCAACTAATAATCATAGAGGGACAAGTGAGGTGTCACAAGGCTCAGGATGGCCAACCCTTTTCCATGACCAACGAATTTACCCAAAATACCCAAAACAGCAAGGTCATTGACCTAAGATTTTATAAACTTATCAGTAGAGAGGGTCAAGTGATGTGTCATAGGACTGCGAATGGTTAACCCTTTCCCATGACCAATGAATTTACCTCAAAAATTCAAAACAGCAAGGTCATTGACCTGAGATTTTATAAACTAATAATCGGATATCAACATGTGAGGTGTCATAGGACTTAGAATGGTCAACCCTTTCCCATGGCTAATGAATTTACCCAAAAATACCCAATACATCAAGGTCATCGACCTGAGATTTTATAAACTTATAATCGGATATGGACATGTGAAATGTTTACAGTGAGTGATGAAACATAGCTAGGTAGTGAAAGAATTATTGTAGGCTACATGTATGATGACTGACAAATCTTTCACCATTGGAACTTGTTTTCAGATCAAACTGCAGTACAGAGAGAGTATAGGTGGTAGGTATGGGATAATAAATGACAAATGGTGTATACAGAATCTGATTTATCAATTCAAGAATTAAGAGTAGACAATTTTTAATTGATTGGTTAAAGAGGATAGCTAAAATCTAAAATGGTGACTACATTGAACTAAACTGAACCAAGCAGAATCAAACCCAACCAAACCGAACCAAACTTAATCAAAACAAACCAATGGTTTAAGTGTAAAACTTGTGGGTGAATGTGGTCATTGGTAATGTCAGAAAGGAAAGGGATAACGCTCTACCTATAGAGGGTAAGGTAAAGCTAGTGCATGATGCTAATGCACA